>CM062518.1:52734911-55145400 GCA_031439585.1 Pterocarpus macrocarpus | reverse complement strand
ATGCGTGCAAAGGGGAATTGTTCACCTCAGAGAATGTGTCAGGGGGGCATTGTTCACATAGGGTGAAGTAGGGGGCATTTTTTGCCTCGAGAAGCGTGTTGGGAAGGGGGCACTAATTTTTCCCTTGGGAGGTGTGCACAAGGTAAAAGGAGGCATTTCTTCACCTTGGGAAGCGTGTAAGGGGTGTCGACTTTTCTGTCTCAAGATGTGTGCTAAGGGGAGAGTGGCATTGTTCACCTCGAAAGCGTGCTAGGGGCCAGATTTCCTCGGGATGCGTGCAAGGGGCACTGTTCATCGAGATACGTGTCGAATGGAAGAGTGGCACCAATTTTCCTCGAGAAACGTGCAAAGGGGAAGAGGGCACTATTCACCTTAGGATGCATGCAGGGGGAGGGGAGGGGAGGTTGGCTTAGGATGTGTAGGGGGATAGATTTTTACCTTAGGATGCGTGTTAGGGGGGACAGATTTTTGCCTTGGGATGCATGTCGTGGGGGGCTGTTCGCCTCGAGAAGTGCTAAGGCAGCACTGTTCATCTCGAAATACGTGACGGGGTAGATTTTTGCCTCAGGAATTGTGTCGGAGGGAGGCACAGCTTTTTGCCTCGAGATGTGTATCAGGGGGCGACATTATTCGCCTCGAGAAACGTGCAGGGGCACTATTTGCCTTGGAATGTGTGATAGGGGGAATAGGGAGTAGATTTTGCCTTGGAAAGCATGCTAAGAGGAGCAGATTTTGCCTCGGGATATGTGTAGGGTGGCACAGTTTTGCCCCAGGATGCGTTTCTGTGAATAGTAACCCCAATTGAAGGTGTGAGCGATAACCGGACAATCCATGGCCGTGAACAATAATATTGGGGGACAAAGAGAACGAAAAAATTGGGGCACACAAATTGAAAATTGTGCCCAAAAATCAGGACCCAAAACGTGCCGAAAAAATGACCTTGTTTTTAAGCATCGTTACTATTCACCGTCAGCCAGAAATTTTTGAACCGCAAACCGGATATTTCTAAACCTTAAACCCTAAACCCCAAATCCCAAATCTCAATAATCTTCGTAACTCTTATAACTCTCTAAAACCCTCGTAACTCTCCAAACCCCCCCCCATAATCCTCGAAAACCATCATAACTCTAATACCTTCATAAATCATCATAACTCCCAAAATTCTCTCAAACCCTCATAACCCTCGTAAACACTCAGAACCCTCTTAAACCCTCATCACCGTCATAAGCCCTCATAACCCTCGTTAACCTCAAACCCCACGCCTATAAATTCCTAACTCTAAACCCTAAAAAGTAACCTTTCCATATTGTCTTTTGAGCATGATATCCTTTTCGGGGGAAAAAAAAAGCTACTGACAACAATTTAAAATGTTGTTTAACAATTGCTATATGTATCAATTTCACTATCCATAAAAATTACATTATATTACAACTACTTTGTCAAATAGCTTTCATAAATATAACTGTAGGCTGGGCGCCAATTAGTAGAGCTGGTTTTGATGAGCCTTTAGAAAACGATCTTTAAGATACACAAACAAATAAGATACAAGCAAAAAGTAAATCAATTTTAAGAAAAGGGACAAGACTATCATCTTATTAAATTCACATCACTTCCAAACAAAGGCACATGCTATCAACTAACGACATAACCTTTTTAATAAATAACAAAAAAAAAAAAAAGTTGAGTATCTTTGGATAAATTTTTGAAAAAATTACTTTTAAATGGCTACGTCAAAACACGCATTAACTTGACGGTGACCTAATCGCTACCACTGGAATTAAGGCCATAATCCAAGGACTTAGCATCTTGCTTGACTCACTTCTTGAGATCCGTTGCCACATGAGCAAAATTCCTTTTCTCAGATACTCAAAACATTTTATGTGTTCCCTCTAGTTCGCTATCCTTTTCTCAGATTTTTTAGCATGATAGGATATCATATTAACATCATCAAAGCAAACCGGAAATGTATATATAAGCATGGAAGGGTGTACGAAATTGCAGACCCAAATTTAAATATCAGATTACATTTTATTTCTCACTCTCGTCGACCAGATCAAGGGCGAAGTCTCTTGATAACATGGATGACGAAGGCACAAGTGTTCTGATTTCATCATTTAAACAATCATAAAATAGAACGCAATCAGCAATTGTTGAACAAAACTAAACATGGGCAAAAGGCTAAACACCGCTTCATTACTCTTCTACCGACTCCCATAAATACACAACGAACCTTTTTGGCCGAGGAAGTTTGCAGAGGTTGTTGACTTCTATCTCACCATGTGGATCACCCACATTCCCACAAGGTCACATGTAGTAGATGAAACATCTTTGGGTGAAGATGAATCCAGAACGTCATCTTTGATTAATGACAAAGAAATCAACAATCCCTGAAAGGTGGATCAAATTAACAAGAAGAAGCGGTATGGTAAGTTAATATGAACAACAATTTTTTTATGGAGCATTACGCACTACGCAATACACAGACAGGTAGAAGAACCATTTGTCCATTGCCACTGGAGCCAAGGCCATAAGCCAAGAACTTAGCATTTTCTCTTACCAATTCTTGAGATTCTTGAATCATCCCTTGTTTTCTTGGACAAAAGATCTTGTTCAGTAAAGAACTTGGATTTTGTTGGACTTCCTGGAATATTCATCTTTAACGTATGAGTCCCTTGAGAAGCTCCGGCGAGAGATTGTGGTCTTCGAAGGTGGAGGTCGAACTGTAGGTAGTGCCTCAGTGTCACTAGAGGTAACCGCTTGGATGCTGGAGTGGTCAAGGTCGTTCAATGACTTAGGATTAATTGATCGATGTTAATTGACTACAAGGGGTATGACGTCGTTTCCGGGTCGTCGACTCGTCGTCTGGAGGGGTCCGCCATATCATAGGATTCTGGCCATCTATATACGATTCCTAATGAAGATGCAAGATGCAGGATTGCTTTTTTTATTTGTTTATATAGTGATCACGATTTTTGACGCATCGCCAACAAGCAACAGGTAACATCATCATTGCTTACTTTTGACGACGCTCAGGCACACTCCGCTGCCTCCATTTGAAGCTCAATAGCCCCTTACATAATGATTAACTGACCAAATGAATAAATAATATAAGAACGACACATACCTTTTGGATTCTTTCCTACCCTATGGACACATTGTTCTCTTTTTGTTGATCTCATTATATACTTTCAATATGAGATTAGTTCTTTCGGTACATGCATTTTTCAATGGACTTGAAACATTGATACTATGGAAGTTTCTTAATTGTTAAATTCAAATATGCTCATTACTTAATCTACCTTATATTTATTATTTTTATTCGTATTAAATTGTTAATCAAATTACATGATATCACAAAATAAATTGTACTAGACATAAATGATGCCAAAATTTAATAGCCTTAATTTTTGAAAAAAAATATAAAAATATGGAATTTCCTTTTTTGCAAGATAGAACTCAAAAGTGAAAGCATAAATAAACAAGATTATTGCGAAAAGATAAGGTTCAATGCAAGGGTACCTATTGCAAGCTCAAATATTTTTCAAAAGCCACTAAGTGGTATGAGATATATCAAGCTAAGGGTTTTAATGGATAATAAATCAATCTTTAATAAAATCTTTTGTAAGAACTAATAGTTTGGTCAAGTGTTTGCTTTGATTAGCACAAGATCACACTAAACGCTCGTTGAAGAAAATTGGACCATACAATATTTCATTTCTAAGCAAACTCTCTATATCTCGTATATATAATCCGAAGGAAAGTACCTTTTTTACAAAAGAATCTATGATTTTAAAAATTTCTCTTACGACACAAAGTAAATCAAAAGCATCAGAAGGATATTACTATGTCATCAAAAGGATATCAAGTCATCAGAAAAATCACAAGTACATTAGAAGGATGAGCTGTCCAGAAAGCTTTGATTAGAAGGGTAATCTTCAGAAATTTGATTTACATAAAGTACCTCACTCTCAAAGCTTGCTCTGCACGATTCATAAATCTTTTCTAAGGTCAAACTTAACAAGACAGAGATCCAAAAGGAGCGTTGATACTCGGAAAAACTGGTGGATCCAAATGACTAGTTTTCCTCTTTGGTGATAATATACTTACTTGCTAAGAAAAAAAAAAACAATCTACTTCTCTCTCCAATTTGAGATCAATGGATTAAAAAGCTTTGGACTCAAAATATGAAGTCTCAACGCTGGATTTTGAAGTCTATATAAATCTTGAAGACAAAAAAAAAGAAGTTAGAAGTTCTACTAATTGAAAATCTTATCAAACTTTCATTTTTCGCAACCTTCTAAAAGTCGAGAAAGTTACTTTTCTGTAACTTCTTTTGAAAGAAAAATCTTCTTATTGCTTTGTACTAGTTAATATCCTCTTAGTGAAATCACTTAGTACTTAATAGTTTCATACACTTTGAGTGATTTAGTATGAGTGTTGATCAAGCACAAGCTTTCAAATCCTTTGTTGTAACCTAACCCGGTAGTGGTCATTGTTAGTTTGGAGAGGTTACAACAATATTACTCAATTTGTTAGCTTGGAGAGGCTTGGAAAAGACTACTTGGTTATAAGCTTGCAGAAGCTTGTATAAAAAAATACTCAAGTTTATAAAATCTCAACTAATTTGTTGAGGACTAGACGTAGGCAAGTGGTTTGACCGAACCAATATAAAATTTTCTTGTATGATCTTCTATCCTTATCACTCTTTATAATTTTTATAAGTTGTGTATTATTCTGTGTGCTTAATCTTTTCATTGCCTAACAAAGTTATTGTGAATAATATAACTTCTGTTTCTAACATAAAACACTTTTGCAATCCAAGTACAAAAACTTAAGAAAATTTGTTTAAGTTTTTCAGAAACCAAAAAGTTTTTGAAAGCACAATTCAACCCCTATTCTCATGCTACTTCTACCTTCACTTATTTTATAGTACTATCCCACAAGGGTTTGCAAAATAAGAGAAATGCTATATCCTTTTAATAAATCTACCCAAATATCCTCCTAACAGCCCAAGAAGAACACTCACAATGATTCTCACTTTTAACGTATTCTTTTCTTTCTAATTTATTCCCTAATTACTTAAAAGGTAATATATGGTTTCTTAATTAATCTTTATTTTTTTTTCCTTTCCTCCCTTCTCTATATGGGGATGAAATCCTCTACCAAGATCCTTTCTTTATTACTATCCAAAACAAAAGAATCAAAATAGAAAAAAATGCTAATAAAAAGGGGAAATTTTTACTCTTAATGGCTTGGGAGATTTATTAGTTTATTTTATCATGAATATGAGATATTCTTTTTAGAAAGTCATGTAGGGGTTCGCGTTTGGTTTAGATCGATTTTTGAGTGAAAAATTAATCTAATCCAAATAATTTATTGTAATTTGGATTAAATCAATTTAATTTAAATTTTGTATCTAATCCAATTTTTGTCAATTTAGATTGGATCGATTTAATCGGATTTTGACAAAATAAAAATTTAAGCTTAGAATATTATAGAACAAAAGTAACTTATGTTAATAAAATGAAAAAAAAAATCATTTAATATTTATAAAACATTATTTAAGTGAGAATGATATATAAATAAAAAATTATATAATAAATTAAAATTATTATAAGTAAAAAAATAAATTTAACAACAAAAAATTATATTATACAATATTATTCGGTTTGGATTAGATTTGATCAGTTTTGAAAATTGAATCTAAAATCCAATCCAATCCATGCAGTTTGTAAAAAACAAGAACTGATCCAATCCAAATTTTTGTGGTTTTAATCAATTTTAGGTTTGGATTAGATTGTTTAAGCGATTTTGATTGAACTGGATTTAAACACCCCTAAGTACATGGAGTCCTAGTCAAACTGATTAGAAGCAAGAACACTCGCAAATTTTGGACTCTAGCAAATAATCAATGATTCTCTTTGGTAACATATTTTTTTCTTTTTAATTTATCCCTTAAGTAATTAAAAGGCATTATATGGTTTCTTAATTGATCTTTATTTTTTTTCTTTTTCCCCCTTCTCCACATAGGGATGGAATCCTCTACCACTGTCCTTTCTCTATTACTATAGAAAACAAAAAATCAAAATAGGAGAAGTGCTATTACAAAGGGAAAATTTTTACTCTTAATGGCTTTGGAGGTTTGTTAGTTTATTTTATTATTTTGACATTTGAATATGAGATATTCGTTTTAGAAAGTACATGGAGTCCTTGTCAAACTAATTTGAATTTGATTGATGACAAAATATCCATTTTGATCCTTGATCAAAATTTTAGGAGATAAATTAGTCTCTCAGGATTTAGAAATTTACGGGTAGTTCCTTACCATTCAAAAAAAAGGATATATTAGTCCTTATTTAAAAATTTGTACAACTAAAAAATTCTTAAAATTTTTGTATTGAGAGACTAATATGTCCCATTTTTAATATAGGGAGAGATTACTTGTAAATTTTAAAATCTTGAGGAGCTAATTTGTCCCCCAAAATTTTCATCAGGGGCTAAAATGGGTATTTTGTCTTAATTGATGTTACAGTAAAGCATCTTTAGTGAGAGTTCCACTTTAGATCCCACTTTTAACTCCATTACTTGCTACATCAGCACCACCTAAAAGTGGATTAAAATTGAAACTTTTCTCTCCACTAGAAGGGACCAACTTTGGTGCCAACTTTGATCACTATGATTTTCAAAAATAAATTGGTTAGTCAAAAGCTAGTCTGAGTCCCATTTTAGTGGGACACGAACCACTTGAATAACTTGCTCCAATGGTGCTTATGAAATGACTATCCCCCCTAGCAAGATCCACATGTGGAATTGGGACCCAAAAAGGGACCATTGGAGATGCTCTTATAACGATTTATATATTGCATTGATTACATGATAGTACATATGTTATTCATATGTGAAAACTTATTTTCATCGGCTTTTAAATTTTTTATACAAGATTTGGGGTTTATAATCTACAATTCTACAAATCTTCCACGAGTAAAATAAAAAATAGATTCGTCAATGAGTTGTATTTCAAGTGACATCTCTCCTGATCTATGTGACTAAGGAGTTATTGGCTTTGGATTAAGGGTTCAATCTCTATTTGCTCGTGTCCTTCTCCATTTTCCCTAATTCTTCTTTTAAGAACTTCCTAGTACCAAAATAATAATAATAATAATAATAATAATAATAATAATAATGAATAGATTCATGTCTATACAAATTTGCAAAACACCATGAAGAAAGTCTTGAAGAAATAAGACATTGCTTTCTATAAAGGCCAAGTAATAAAAACATCTCTTAGAAGAGAGGAGTATAATTTACTCTTTTTTTTTAACATTTTGTTTTGTTGTAGAAGACAATATTTATTTATGAAATTCTTTTTTAGTTTTTCATTTACTCTTGTTAAATGATATTGTTCCTTTATAATTTTATTAGGAGAGTGATTAATAATTAATAATATCATTATATTTTAAAATTATATTTGTTATTGGGTTATATAATTTAATATCTTTATGGTAATTTAATTTAATTTATAAATCTTTTTATTGTGCATTTATTTTTAAAATTTTAAATAAATGAATATTTATTTTTTATTTAATAACTTGATAAAAGGAAAGAAAAAATATAAAATATTTATTTCGTTTTTAAAAATATATCTTAAAGGTAATGAAATAAAAAATAAAAGTAAATTGGATAAAACAACGTAAAATTTATGTCCTTTATTATAATTTTATTTTAACTTAAATATTTTTTATTATAATTATATATTTAAAAGTGATTTTAATCATGGTATCCAAATAATATCAATTTTATCAAAATCAAATCGTATGTCAAAGTATTAAATATAAATTATTTTATTTCAAAATCACTTTTAATTAAAATTAATTATGATGAAATCAATTTTATCATGCATCAATTTTACAAACCAAGAGAAAATGAGAGAAAAGAAAATTGAAGAAAAGAAAATAAAGAAAAGAGAAAATAAAGATAAAAGTATAATTTATCTTTTATTGTTTGGTTTGATAGAAAAATGAGAGAAAAGAAAATATAATTATAGTTAAATGACCTTTTTACCTTTTTATTTTGTTTGAAATCGATTAAACTATGAATAGTTTTATAATGGACTCCACTCTTTCTATCATTTTCTTCCATTTTCTCCCCATATTTGGGAAGAAAAATTTTATAATGGGCCTCACTTATTTTTTTTTTTCTCCTCTCATTTTTTCTTCAAAATTCTTTCATATTCTCTCCTCCCTTTTCTTTCCTTTCCTTCTCTCTCAATCCAAACAAAGGGTAAGATGTTTGGAAAAGAATGTATAGTTTCTTTTTGTAAAAGCGAATTAATATAAATTTATTTATAATCTTATATAAAGCATAACCCAAAAAAAAAAAAAAAAAACGAAGAAATATCGAGGGGGGAAAAAACACTGACAGAATGGCAATAGAGTCGAGGACAGCTGGATCGGTGGTGAAGCACTCCAAGTACCTGAGAATTGATAACCTTGCACCGAATTACTTACACTAGGTTTGTGGAATCGCCGAAAAACAGAAAAAAGAAGAGAAGGGATTGCTTCAATGGTTGGGGACAGCAGTGGCAATACGAGGGGTGAGCTTTTGCCATACGATATAATAATCAACATTCTGAAGAGGATTCCTGTGAAATCCTTGACCCGATTCAATTGTGTGGCCAAAGATTGGGCGAAACTCTTCAGAACCCCTCATTTCACTGCACAGCACCTTCATCACTCTGCCGGCAACAACCCCTTTCTTCTTCTCCAACGAATTCTGCAACCCCACGATCAATCTCGTCCTTTCACCTCCTCCTTCTGTTTGATTGGGCCCGAATTCAAAGTTCACAACTCTCAATTCCTCGATTTCACCTCACCTGCTGCTAAGATTGTCAGTTCCTGCAATGGCTTGTTGTGCTTTAGACACACCGATCATACGCTTTCCCTCTGTAACCCAGCAACGAGGCAAGTCAGACAGGTACCTCGAACCCTAATTGATATCAAGAATTTTTACTATATTGGATTTGGTTTCAGTCCAATTGTCGATGATTACAAGATAGTGAGAATTGCTGTCTCTGAGTTTGATGATGAGGATCAGATTGTGGTTCTTGATAATGTTCATGTTAACCGAGTGGAAGTGTATTCATTAACCACTGGGTCTTGGAAAGAAATTGATGCTAGCAATTTGCAAAATCTGTGTCTAATATCTAACTCTGTCACTGCTGATGGAGCTATGTTTTGGCAGGCTACCATGAGCTCTGACTCTGAGTTAGGTCATCCTGATCCTGAATTTGTGGTTTCATTTGACGTTGGACAGGAAGTGTTTACGCTGTTAAAAGGTCCTCCACGTACCCCTTCACCCACTCATTCCTATGGCAGCGTACTTGCAGTATATAACAATAAACTTGCTATGTTTCATCATTTTATAATGGGAAACTTCGAATCTTCTTCCATTGACTTGTGGGTATTGGATAATACTCATACATCTGTAGATGGGGAGAGTTGGGTTAAACAGTACAGCGTGGGGCCCTTTTCAAGGGTATTGTATCCACTAAGTATCTGGAGAGATGAAATTGTCTGCCGGGAGGAATTGTCTGGGCACATCGATGAATCTGGTCGAGTGGAAACTACTCTTTCCCTCTTCAATCCTTATAGTAATGAATTGAAGAATCTGCCAGCCTATAGAGATGAGTATTATTATGTTTCGTTTAATTATGCAGAAAGCCTTGTCCAAGTGGCCAATATTCAGCATGAACAGTAATTTCGTTTTTCCATCGACAAAGAGGCTTGTCCGAGTCCTATATCCCAATAGCCACAATACAGATTTCGATTTCATGCAGTTTGGATGGAACATTAGCTTTAAATAATGGTACGTACTAGAGATATAAGAGTGTTTTTGTTTCGTTTGTAACTGTGTTGTTGGTGTCACGATGGATGTTATTTTTGGTTATTTTAAGTGTATGTTTGGAAAAGTTATAAGATTAGGGCATGTTTGGGAAGCTTCCAAAACAGTTTTTTTAAAGCTGTTTTGGGAAAATTAATCTTATTTGACAAATTTGTTTAAACAAATTATAATATAAAATTGATAATTTTAAATTGAAAAATGGCTTATAAGCATAAGCAAATTTTTTGAACTTATGATTATAAGTAGAAGCTAATTATTTCATAATTGTTATGTTTTTATCAAATTGACTATAAATAATAAATATTATATAATATAAATAATTATTTTATATTTTTTTTTATAATTTTACCATACAAAAGTAATTTTTTTCATGCAATTCAAATAAAATAAATTATCTTAAAATTACTTTTCAACTGAAATATTCAAATATAAATTAATTCTCATATAAGCGATTATAGAAAAAAATAATTATACAAATACGCAATTATTAAAATATTAAGTGTGTGTTTGGGAAAGTTGAAAGATTAAAATTATTTTAATAATTACTTATTTGTATAATTATTTTTTTTATATAATATATTATTTAAGAATCAATTTATATTTAGATATTTTAACTGAAAAATAATTTTAAGATAATTTATTTTATTTAAATTATATAAAAAATTTACTTTTATATGATAAAATTACAAAAAAAAATATAAAATAATTATTTATATTATATAATATTTAATACTTAGGATTAATTTGATAAAAATATAATATTATGTATACTGTACAAACAACTTTTAATAAAAAATGTCCAAATTTTAGCTTCCATTTTTTTTCCCAAAACGGCTTAAATTATTTGAAAATGATTATAATCCATTTCAATAAAAGTTACCCAAATAAGATTTTATTTTCAAAATAGCATTTTTTTCTAAAAAAAGTTACTCCTTGAGAGTTTCCAAACATGCACTAAAAAGAACTTTTTGGTTAGCATTTTAAATTGTTGAATTTTTTTTTACAACACATATTCTTAGAAAATGGAATATAAGGTCTAAAAACTAGTTGGCACAGTTGGTAAGGAACACATTTTGATCCCACAAGAATCTGAGTTCGATTCCTGCTGCCGATGTGAGGGTCTCGTTAATAAACAATTTTGTAAGTTTTCTGTAAATGCTCTTTGAGCACGGGGCCATGCCCTTTTAAACTTTTTTTATATATTCAAAAAAAAAAAACTGGTAAGTTGGCCAGTTAAAGGGGTAAAAATAATTTTATATTTGTATATGTTAGTAATTAGCATAATTTAAATTTGAATATGCTTAAATCAAATTAGCATCAATTGATCGCCAATTATTTAAGGATTTAACTGACTGATAACTTATTTTGTATCCTTTTAAAGATGCCATTGATATTGATGTAATAAAAAGAGTGGATCACCAATCTAATTCATGATGAAAATCACTTCACAAATTCATTTTTGTTTTTTGGGGGGGGGGGAGGGAAATCACTTTGAGGTTTTTCACCATTAAAAATATATGACACGTTAGTTCTTCTCTGAATTCGCTACCATTAAAGTTAATAGACTTGCACATGTGTGAAATTAAATGTCTGAGGTGAAATGTTATCCTTCAAAATTGCTTACAACGTTTTATGTGCTTTAGGGACAAATTTGTTCTTCTTTTTGGCTAGTTTATTCCATTCATTCTCATCCTCATTTTCCATTACCCCTTGTTCACCTTCACTTTGCACCACCACCGCCACCCATCTGTCTAATCCTTTCTCACGCTCACTTTCTACCACCACCATCACCCCTCCCTCATCCTTAACCTCCGCTACCACCACTGCCACCCATCCTTCCTTCACCTTCAATCTCCACCACTACTACGAAATAAGTATGTGAGTCGCAGGTAGGAGCCATGTAGGTGCTATAAGTTTGATATTAATATTCGTATGGAAATCACCGCAAATCCTTTAACAGTTAAGAGCTTAAAATTTGTACTGACGATATTTAAAATGCTTATGTATCTCTTGGTCATGTGAGAAAAAAAAAATCCATTTCTTAGTTCACATTCACTACAACTATCAACTATTATATTTTTTCAAATATTTTTCAAAGCATATAAGAGGGCATAAATCCATAGAAGATAATACCTTCGTCAAAAGAGATCCTTTGTTAAACCATATACTAAAATTTTAAAATATACATTTTCCTTCCCTGTAAGATGAAAATGCTCTATACTTTAATATATTTTTACCTTTTTTATTAAATCTCTATTATTTTATGTTTATTTTTTTTTTTTTACCAAATACCCTTTATTAGTAATTACATAATTTGAAATTTTTTAAATTTTTTATCTGAAAATAATAATAATAATAATAATAATAATAATAATAATGTGATGACATTGATGTCTATGTGTCTATATACATATATATATTATTTTTAAAATTTTTAACTATTATTATATATATTATATTAAGAGAACAAATTAATAATAGTAATAATTTATGATGATTACTTTAAAAAAGTATGAATTGCATAATTTTTAATTCTTTTATATTTTTAGGCTATAATATTTTATAACACTATATTTATTAACATTAAAAATAAAATGTCAATGTTATATTAAATTTTATACTTTTAAAATCATTAAGTAAGGATTAAATCATCTTAATAAATATAGTGTTATCAATATTAGTATATCAGTTCTCAATAATTTATAAAGATGAAATAATTTTAATAATATTAAATAATGCATAATTAAAATAATAATAATAAATACAAAATTAACACTAGGTAGTTTGGTAAATTTATATGTATATTTTACTTCATAATTTTTTTTGGATTAAAGTGTTTGTTTTAAAAATAAAAAGAATGATTATATAATAAGAGTATCTAATAAACAGTTTTATATTATCAACCAATAGAAATAGGGAAAAATGCTAAATTATAGTGGATCCCTCATTATAATGGATGATTATTTATATGAGTTGAAATTTTTCACTATTTTTATTGACTGACAGTATAAAACTATTTATATTGTCAATATATTTAAATTAAATTAAAAACAAAAACAAAAACTAAAGTGACTTGCAGTTTTACTGACAACTTTTATTCAATCAATGAGGTTTTAAATAAAATTGGCATATATTGTGCATGCGGCCAGGGGACAAAGTTGAAAGATTGTAATTATAAATATCTGAACGGGAAACTTATGAATGCAAAAGCCACAATGAGTCGCTTCTAGTTGAACGGGGTTTATAGGCAAAATCGATTTTGAAGTAAAATACCCAAACAAGTTTTTAGCACATAATCCCGTTTACCCTGTGTTCAACTTGATTTTGGGCATGTGGCCAACTGAACACATGCTTAATCTTATAATTTTCTTAAGGAAATATTTATTTTAACGTTTGAAATTACATTTTTAAAAATCACATTCTTAAAAATATTATACCTAAGAATGTTATCTTGAGTTTTCTAAAAAAACTTATTTGTTTAGTATTAAAAATTCCTGAAAATATTTTTTGAGACTCACAGAGATAAGTTAAAACTTGTTTGCTTTATAATGCGTACTTTTAATAATATATGTACTAATTCTCAAAATAACCCTAATATATTTCAATTTTTATCATCAGGAGAAATAAGATAATTGATGGATATTTTGTTAATTTTTTTCATAATAATTTTCACTCCCATGATATGAGAATGTTTCACTCCCAGTCATTATGATAGAATAAAATACTATATAAAAATGACAGTGTAACTTTTTTTAGAATGACTAATATCCAAGAATATTTTTTTAAAACTTGAAATAAACATGAGAATATATCAGTCCCAAGTGATTATTCTTGGGTTACATAGGGCAAAATACATTTTACCCCCTATATTTTAATGAATGGACACTTGATTTCTACATTTAAAAAACATGCATTTTGACTCACTGCCTTTTATCAAACGTGCACTTTGCCCCTTTTGTCACGTGACTTGCACATGAAGCCAAAGTCATTTCCCTTTTGGCCATCCTTCATCGATCGCATGAGATCAAAACTCAAATTCCAACCTTGGAGGTCAAGTCTGCTAGCAAGATCAATGTCATTCTTTTGGTCGCATTAGATCAAAACTCGGGTTACAACTCAAAGATCGGGTTTGCCAATAAGATCAAAAGGGGTAGTGGCTTCTTCGTTGGTTGCTTAAGATCATAACTCGGGTTCTAACTCGGAGATCAGGTTTGCCAGCAAGATCAAAAGGGGCAGGGATCAGTAACAGAGAGTATGGATGAAAAACTTGATAGAATGCCCAAAGTGCACGTTTGATAAAAAGACAGGGAGTCGAGATACATGTTTTTAAAATGTAGAAAGGGTAAAGTGTACATTCACTAAAATACAAGGAGCAAAGTGTATTTTCCCTTGTACATATCTTGAAACAAACACCCTAGGTTAATTCAAATATATGCCAAATATGTTTCTAACAAATAAAATATTGCTAATTATAAATATTAAAGTGTAGTTAAACCCACAACTTAGTAATTGTCTCCTGTACGTCTCATTGAGTCTGAGATGTCCTGTGTTTGACTCCCATTTTCCTTCCCTCTATAGTTGTAATATATATATATAAAAATAAATTTAGACACCCTATACCACGCATTGGTATAATGAAAGAATTCCACTAAGATTAACTTTGTTTCTCTCTATTTTATAAACTCAACACTTCATTATTATAACATCATGTATTAATATTTTTCATATTGATAAATTGACAATCATTATGTACTTATTAATTTTTTATAACATTTATATAAAAAAAAGTCTAAAATAAATTATAATTATTAAAATTACAAATAAGATAGATAAAAAATAAGTTGTAGTTAATTAATTGTAATTATAATTATTTGTCCTATTTTTATGTAAAAAATTGTTAATTATTCTCTTCGGTTTAAATTCTCTACTATTTAAGCTATTTGTACATTAAGTAAAGAACTCAAAATTACGGATCAATTGTAAAAATATTTATTAAAATACTCTTTATTCAATAATTAAGTTATTATATTAATATTTTATTATTTATTATGTTTAGAATTATATTTAGAGTGGATTTAGTTTTAAATAAAAATGGAAGGTAAATTTTGATATATCAAATTTATATATAATTTACAAATAAATTTAATTTATAAAAGTTTGCTTCCAAATTTTCACTCATGTACTAAATTCACTTTCAAAGGATAAAACTCAAAAAATCGTTATAAATAATTAATTAATACATATGAGAGCGGGAGATAAAATAAATCAAATATTTTTTTCTCAGATCGAGAATTTGGAGTGAAGACGATCTTGTTGAGATAATCATTATCATCATTTTCATATAAGAATTGCCCGACCTTGCCCGCAACGTTGGAATTTGTGATCGTCGAACATGCGAGGCGTGATTTGATTTGATTTGTGTTGGTAGTGCCAACTAAGTGGATGTGCAATAGTGACAACGATAGACGGAGTGATGATGCTGGGATATCATCAGAATAATTAGTTGTAATTTATGCCAACTAGCACTTTACTTAAGTTAGTTAGCGGCTAAACTAATTCAGTTAGAAACTTAAGCTTAGTTCAATTTTAACTCTAGTTTAGGAAGTGTAGTTAACTCTTAACTATATGTATATATACTGTACAGGTTCCATTTTAAGAAATAAGATTTCATTTTTCATCCCTTCACCGATTTGTTATGGTATTAATAGCACACTTCACGCGCCCCTCTCTCTGATTCTCTGTGCCTCATCTTTGTCTTGTTCACACTCTCTTTGCGACTGCCATGGATGCTCTCTCTTCTTCCGCTCCTGTTCCGCCACCGCCATTCGTCGGGTCGCCCGTTGCGCCACCTCCTCCGGTGGTTGAGAACGTTCAAGATCCTTCGAGTGTTTATTTTCTACATCCTAACGAGAATCCTTCTTTGGTTCTCGTCTCCACTCTTCTGAACGGCACAAATTACCACAACTGGTCTCGTGCCATGCGCACGAGCCTCATGTCCAAGAACAAGCTTCAGTTCGTCAACGGCTCAATCCGCATGCCTCTTGAATCAGGTCCTCTGTTTCCGCACTGGCAATGCTGCAACAACATGGTTCTGTCTTGGATCACGCGATCTCTGGAGCCTTCCATAGCTCAAAGCATCCTATGGATGGATAAAGCATACGAAGTGTGGGAGGAACTTCGGGAACGCTTTTCTTAGGGCAATCTTTTTTGAATCGTCGATCTACAAGACGAGATTGCTCTCTTGAAACAGGGAGATTTGAGTGTTACACGGTATTTCACTGAACTTAAGACTCTTTAGGATGAGTTGGAGGTTTTTCGCTCACATCCTGCTTGTCGTTGTGCCTCTTCATGTGATTGCGGTGCGATTTCCGATTTGAAGAATCGGAAGACCATTGATCGCGTTATCAAGTTCCTTCGCGGTCTTAATGATTAATTTGCTACGGTTCGATCTTAGGTAATGCTACTCGATCCTCTTCCTTCCTTGAATCGAGTGTTCTCACTAGTTATTCAGCAAGAGCGTCAATTTTCTTCTGATGTTACCATGGACACTCACACCGTGATCAATGTTGCTGAGAGTGCTCCTCCACCTCATGGTTCCACTGGATCTGGTGTTGCTCGATCCACCACTTCCACACTTAAGTCCGGTCAGAAGCGCATTTGCTCTTTCTGTGGTCGTCAAAATCACATTGTGGATACGTGTTACAAGAAACACGGTTATCCCCCTAGCTATCAATCTCGCTCACAACTGCATAATGCTAATGCTACTACCATTGGTGTGGTTTCTGCTTCCAAAGATGCTCTGAGTTCAGCTTTTACTTTCACTGAGGACCAGTATTGCAGCTTGCTTGCTCTGCTTCCTCAACGTGCTTCTATCACAACTTCAGATCCTAACCTAGTCCAGGCCAATTTCACCTCAGTCAATAACGCCGATACCTCTGATCTAGCCTTAGGTAACTCAGATTCTGTTCAGTGGATCCTTGACACCAGTGCCACCGATCACATCTGCAACTCCTTATCCTTTTTTGCTTCACATAGATGCATTAGTCCTGTGTGTGTTCACTTACCAAATGGTAAATTTCTGTTTGCTCACTTTTCTGGCACGGTCCACTTCTCCCTTGATTTTTACTTACATAATGTCCTATTTGTCCCTCAATTTTTAGTTAATCTAATTTCTGTGACCAAATTGGCTCATTCCTTGCAATGTAAATTGATTTTCTCCTCTCGTTTTTGTCATATTTAGGATCTCCATGCTTCGATGACGATTGGAATTGCTAAGGTTGTGAATGGATTGTATCACTTGAAGTCACCTATCTATAACAATTCTACCCTTTGTAACTCCTTGATTGTAAACACTTACACCACACCTACTTTACCTTTTGATGTATGGCACTATAGGCTGGGTCATCCCTCTGATGATCACATTCACACTTTACATTGTCATTTTCCTTTTATTACCATACCTAGGAATAAAAGTGTTTGTGATGTTTTTCACTTTTCTAAGTAAAAGAAACTTTCATTCTCTATAAGTGATTCTCATGCTAATAAATTCTTTGATTTGATCCACTGTGACATTTGGGGACCACTTTCCATTCCTTTCATTCAAGGTTATAAATATTTCTTGACTATAGTTGATGATTGCTTGCGATATACCTGGGTTTTTCTCCTTAAACTTAAATCAGATGCACCCACTGCACTCCAACATTTTATTCACATGGTTGAAACTCAATTTGAATCCAAAATTAAGAGAATCTGCATTGACAATGGACCTGAGTTTTGTCTTACTCAGTTTTATGCCTCCAAAGGCATTGTCCACCAAACTTTCTGTGTTGAGACACCTCAACAAAATGCAGTGGTTGAGAGGAAGCACCAGTTTATTCTCAATATCGCTCGCTTTCTCTTATTTCAAGCTAACCTTCCAAAATATTTTTGCTCATTTGCCATTTTGCATGCTATTTTTTTGTTAAACCGCTTTCCCACCACTGCTTTGCAAAATTCCACACCTTATGAAAAATTATTTGCCAAAATTCCTAATATTAGCTTTCTTAAAGTTTTTGGTTCTTTAGCTTTTGCCTCTACTTTAATTAGAAACCGTACAAAACTTGATCCTCGGGCTAGGAAATGTATCTTCTTAGGCTACCATCTTGGCCCCAAAAGTTTTCTTCTATATGACCTTAAGACTAGAGAAATTTGCATTAGTAGACATGTCATATTCCATGAAAATGTTTTTCCATTTCATAGTTCTTCTCATGAGCATGATACCTCATTAAGTGCCATACCCCTACACCATCCCCTCCCTGATGACACACTAACCACCATGCCTCCACTATCACAAACTGATCCTGAACCTTGCTCTTCCTCAAATCTGCTACAGCCCCAGCCTATCCCTCATCAACCTATCCCCACCCGTAGGTCTTCTCGGCTTCGCAAACCACCAATTTACCTTCAAGACTACCATTGCAATCTTGCCACAACCTCTGGTGATCAGCATGAGTCCTCTAGCATGGCTGTTCCTCAATCTACTGCACATCCCTTATCTTTTATCATTACTTACAACAACCTTTCCCCTGCACATTTGGCTTTTACCTTGAATGTGTCTTCTATTGTCGAACCTAAGACTTACTCTCAAGCTGTGAAGCACAGTTTGTTGGCCAGATGCTATGCAAGCTGAGATTAAGGCGCTTCAAGATAATAAAACTTGGACTTGCCAAGGGTTATACTCAAACCCATGGCATTGACTATCTTGATAACTTTTGGTCCAGTAGCTAAAATGACCACTGTCCACCTGTTACTTGCTGCTGCGGCTGCCAAACAGTGGTTCCTCCACTAGCTGCACGCCAATAATGCTTTTCTCCATGGCGACTTAAAGGAGGAAGTTTATATGACTGTTCCATAAAGGTTTTCCACTAGTTCCCCAAGTCAAGTCTGCCGGTTACAAAAATCTGTATATGGCCTTAAACAGGCTAGCTGGCGGTGGTTCTCCAAACTTTCTTCTGCTCTAATCTCTTATGGTTTTGTTCAGTCTCAATTTGACCATTCCTTATTTGTTTTGTCATCTGGCAGCTCATTCACAGCCCTATTAGTATACGTTGATGATGTGATTCTTGCAAGGAATGACCTTCAGGCCATCACCTCCCTTAAAGGTTTCTTGGATGCAAAATTCAAGATTAAAGACCTTGGCAAACTCAAGTTCTTTCTTGGCTTGGAAGTTGCATGGACCAAGGCTGGTATTTCTCTATACCAACGCAAATATGATCTTGAGTTGATTTCTGATGCTGGTCTTCTTGGTTGTAAACCATCCAAGACTCCCATGGACAGTTCCATCCGATTTTCCAAGGATAATGGTGATCCTCTACCTGATGTTTCTGCATACCGGCGCTTGATTGGCTGCCTCTTATACTTGACAACCACTCGCCCAGATCTCTCCTTCGCTATCCAGCAGCTAAGTCAGTTTCTAAGTGCTCCCACCACCGTTCATCAACAAGCTGCCACCAAGGTCCTTCAATATATCAAAGGCACTCCTGGCCTTGGACTATTTTTTCCTACTTCTTCTGATTTACAGTTCAAGGCCTATAGTGATGCTGATTGGGCCACTTGTATTGTTACTAGGCGTTCCGTCACTGGCTATTGTGTGTATCTTGGCAGCTCTTTAATCAGTTGGCGATCTAAGAAGCAATCCATAGTCTCTCGCTCATCTTGTGAGGCTGAACACCGTGCACTTGCTGCCACAGCCTGTGAGTTACAATGGCTGTCATACATTTTACGTAATCTTCAGCTACCCATCTCCTCTCCTGCCGCCATCTACTATGACAACAACTCGGCAATACACATTGCTCGCAACCCCTCCTTTCATGAGTGCACAAAGCATATCGAGCTAGATTGCCACTTGGTTCAGGAGAAAATTCAACAAGGTCTCATTCATTTGTTGCCTATTGCCTCCAAATTTCAATTTGCGGATGCTTTTACCAAGGCACTACCTCCTACTACTTTCTGTCACCTACATTCCAAACTTGGCCTCCTCTCCATTTTTCAGCCTTCCGTCAGCCCAACTTGCAGGGAGTATCACCAGAATAATTAGTTGTAATTTATGCCAACTGGCACTTTACTTTAGTTAGTTAGCAGCTAAACTAATTCAGTTAGAAGCTTAAGCTTAGTTCAGTTTTAACTCTAGTTTAGGAAGTGTAGTTAGCTCTTAACTATATGTATATATACTGTACAGGTTCCATTTTAAGAAATAAGATTTCATTTTTCATCCCTTCACTGATTTGTTACCCTGCCCTCCACCTTCTTGATTGTTGAAGCACACACTCCACAACAAGGCAAACAAAACAACTTCTTTCATTTCTCTCCCATTTGATCATTTTCCTTCCTCTCTTGTTACTTTGTTTCCTCTTCCTTCGCTGTGAAGTTGTGTGCACCGTCGCAGATGCAGCAAAGGTTTCTCAAACATGAACGGAAAAGCCTCAGTCTCCAAGGAGCTCAACGCCAAGCACACCAAGGTTCCATTTTTCTATAACCCATTTTACCCTGCCGCTTTTTAATTTGTCTTGTTTTTATCAGTTTTGCTTTTGTGTAATGTTTTGAGCTGGGTGCTTTTAAGTTGCTCCGTCTTTTGTATTTGAGCCATGGGAGGGAGTGACCTTCATGGTCCACTTGCATCTCTCCCGAAATTCGGGCAGCAGAAGAGGGCAAACAGAAATAAAGAAAGAAAAGCTGCTCCTTTTGTTTACTGTATTTTATTTTATTTAATTTTTCTATTGATTTGCATAATTTTTGCAGAACCAACAGCAACAGATGCTACTGTAGGACATAAATTGTGTGGTCTTAACGTCCTATATCATCTTCTGAGTAACAAGTAGAGGAACTTCTTTCACTAATATACCTAGCCACTAACCATAATGTTTTTTTCACAATACATACATTCCTATAGGAAATTGAAATTTAAGTTAGGTTTACCCTCTAATTTTTGCAATGTGCAGTGTATGGTTGTTTTCAAAATCGTGCTTGCTTGAAACTAGCTGATATGGCATTTTACCTCATGGATTCTCAGCTCACCTTGATTGAGATCCCTGTAGACTATACACTATAGTTCCAGAAACAAGGAATAGAGGCAATGCGCAAATCTGAACTCACTCCTATCAGATGGGTTTTGATTGCTAATGTGGCTCACATAGATCATTGTAATCCAAGGAGCAAACTGAAACGGAGAGTAAATCATAGGGACTAAAATAGTAGTTTGGGCATTTGGCCGGCATGCTTTAACTTGGAAATGGGGTAATTTTCCTTCTTTGTCTACCAAATATTCGGCCGACACGAGAGATTATTAAATATTTTGACTGAAGACATACCTTAGAGGATATGTCGGTTGAGGTTTTGCGGTGAAGATTAGAAGGACTGGATCTATTTTCCCACAAGTTCAATGCTGCGTTATGTGTGACCTCTGAAGCATGGGCGGCATTTTTGCCAACGTACCTGAATCGGGTACAGCAGGGGTATGGGTATGTCGTGGTTATGCCTGGATACGTACCCGCGAAGTCTTCTAGGAAAAAAAAAAATCGGGCACGGCAAGGTACAGCAGAGATATAGCGGTGTGGCGAGGTACGGTTTGTGTACGTCGCTGAATCAAGATGGCGTCATTTTGATTTCTTTTTTTTTCTTTTAAATGCTCCCAAGTTAGAAGCAAGTGAGCCCTAATCCCCCCCTCTCTCTTCTTTTTGGATCTCAGCCGCGCCCACCCTTCTCTTCTCCTCCTCACAGATCACCCACCACCACTCTTCTTCTCCCACTCCTCATCGGACAGCGGCAAGGCACGACCCAGCCCAACAGCAGCAGCACAACCCACGCAACAGCAGTGGACAGCGACTTCCCGGTCAATGGCGGCGACTCTCTCCTCTGGTGGTGACCGGCAATGGCAGATTCTTCTCTTCGATCTTCATGGATAGTGGTTCTATTGCATACGTTTGACAGCATACCGTTTAAATTTATTTGCTTTTGACTAATGGCTATTGTATTTATGCATTTGATGAGGTTTATGATATTCCTTATTGATTTTTTTTTTGCTGCATTTGATTTTGGAACACAGAAATAGCATGAAATTTGTGATCCGTACCCCAATTTTTGCAAAATTTTCGTAGGTATCTATATCCGGTACAGGTATCGTAGCAGCATATTGCTTTTAAATTCCGAATCAGTTGTCAGCAGATCTTTTTCTTTTTGACATATCGTCTCACTTGAACATATATTCTTTGGAGGAATTTGTTTCTTAGTTCAGCAGACCTTTGATTAGGAAGTTTAGGATTTTTCATATCAAAATTGCTGGTGTGCAAGACATGCATTGCAGCATTTCCTAGTTCGTTATTCTGTAGTTTGGTCTTCAGCATTTCATAATTGAATTGTAGTTCGTTAAAATTGCATTTTGTTTTATTTTATTATTTTTGTTTCTTACGTTGCAACTGTATGCAGATCTTAGAGGGACTTATGAAGCTGCCCGAAAACAGGGAATGTGCAGACTGCCGGAACAAGTATATGCATTTCAGAAACAATTATGTTATTTTCTGATAAACAACAATGTTTTTATTCATTAAGCTTGAATCGTAACATCTTTAACTAGGGTTTTCAATTTTCTTTTTTTGTTTTTTTTCCTATCAACTTTCCATTTTACCCACGTGGACATTGGTTGTGCACCATATATCAAAGGATGTTTTTATTCCGTCTTATTTGCACTGTAGTTGTTCCCATAATCCCATCCTCTGATTAGCATTTAGGGGATCATAAATATCACCTTAAAATTTTACCCGAACAGCTCATATTTTAATATTGATGATTCATTTTAGGAATGGAAGATGTCCTGTGAAGCGAATGAAAAAGAAATAAATTTCCTGTTGGAACAACATCCAGATTTTCAAGTAGATGCTATATAAACGAGTTCAAATTTTCCTTCCGACATCCGAACTTTAGTGGTGAACTTTATCATGTATAAGTAGGAAGAGATGTTCAATTATAAATTTCTAAACAAAAATGTAGAGAGATTTCGTGAAACGACGTACAAAATTGAAAAAGAGATGTGTTAATTTGCTTTTATCAGTCTTTGACCATTTTCTGTCTCCCCTTCTCTTAGATTTTGGCCTGTTATAAATCATTCGTATCAATTTGAGCGAATAAAATTCGTACCAACCAGCAGTGCTGATTTTTAAATGATGGTTTATTACAATGCTTAATATTTAAATTTCAGGGCACCGCGATGGGCAAGTGTGAACCTAGGGATATTCATTTGCATGCAATGTTCCGGAATTCACCGAAGCCTTGGAGTGCATATATCAAAGGTTTACATCGCCATCTTTCAGCTTAACATGTTCTCTTTTGTTGAGAGTCTCTAACAGGATAACGATAGATGCCTCAGACTTTTGGACAAACATACAACAGGATGAATTGGAAGTAGAGATGGGGATTATGCTCACCTAATAACTACCACTACAACATTTTCGGGCTAAGGCAACCCTTATTTTAAGCAACGCGTGAAAAATGTTGCCTTTGATGCATATAGGCAACGCTTTTTCCGAGTTACCTTTTAATATGTGTTTGGGCAACGACTTTTTAGGCCACGCCTGGAAAATGTATTCTTTAATAACAAAGAGTACGCTTTTAAAGTGTTGCTCTATCATGTACATATACGCAACGTTTATTTTGATGATAGTTTACACTTTTTTAGTGTTGCCTTTAAAATTATATTCACCCACCCTTCATAAATGTAGTCTAAAGTTATTAAGCGCCAAAATAGTATTTTTTCCGCTAAAATTTTTACTTCTTCCCACCATTAACTAAACCACCCAAAACACCCAATTTCACTCTGTTTCCTAATTTCTAACCCCAACCCGTTTCGCCCAAGTTTATTTTCACATTTCCTTCACCCCTACTCATTGTTCGAGCTCCCATCTCACCTCTGCCTCTTGCTTGAGCTCCCATCACCACCACCACCTGTCCGTCGCACGCTCTCTGCCACCACCGCCGGCTGTCGCACACACTATCTCTCTCCTCACGACGTTCTTTGCCACCACCACTACTGTTCGTTGTAAACTCCGTCCATCTCGCTTTGCGAAGTTCTCGACCTCCACCATCGACGTCTGTTGCGAGCTCTTCGCCATCCATATCTTCGTGGTGGCTGGGCAGTTTCCGTTCTCGGAGGTAGCCAACCCTTGGGTGAGTGCCCTTTCCCTTGTTTTGGTTTAGTTTCCTCTACAAATTTGAACATTTTGCCCTCTTCCACTCAGTCCCTCCCACAACGTTGATGAGGCCGTTGAATCCGAATCTGGTGATGCCCCCTCCAATTACTTGAAGATTGGTGCCGTTACTGGAGACCTTCGCCCCTGTTTCATCGAGGTATTTGCCTTCATCCCCATTCCCAAAATTATCCCGAAAATAATGTCAAGATTTGTGCTTTTTCTTGGAATAAGAATGATAATGTAGAGCTGATTTTCGTATCTGGGTTCTTCGTTGTGGAATACTGTAGTTCTGATAATGTCAAGATTTGTGCTTTTTTGTAGAACAAGGTAGTTCTGATTTTCATATCTGGGTTCTTTTTTTTTTTTTTTTGGTTCTAATTGTATGAATGTGTTGCCCTTTTTTGCTGATGTGTATTAGTGGAATTTTTTTTCTTAATCAAATTGTGTAGTTATACCTTGTCTGGGATTTAAGCTCCCCCCCCACCCCAAAAATTATGGCTGAATTGGTGTGAAAAATTGTGTTTGATTTGTTTAGTTAATTTTAGTACTTTTTTGTCCATAGCAAAGTATGATTCATGTTGTGTTTCACATTTGTTATGTCAGTGTTTCTTAGGGAATTCGTTATAGGTTCATTCATGAGGTCCTGATACTTGGGTAATGAGTGATGAATTAAATACCAGATGTAAATTACTGGATATCATAAATTTAGTAGGATAATGTTGCTTAGAAAGTATGTATGTATTGTTACACCAAAAAGAAGGTGTTAGATCTGTGGTATTTTTCTAAATCTTTAATTCTGATTGGATGTAGTTACAAGTGATGATGGGTTAGTTAGCTTAATCTGGTTCTTGTCCTAGGAGTAGATCAATCTAAGATGTTGATTTTGTGGTTTATTGGTTCACTAAGTGTAACCATATTGTTATTGATGATGCTAAGGGTTACTAGTGTTAGCTTGTCATGAGTTTTGTTTTGACAAATAGTGTCCAACAATCGTTATTGTAGAGGGAGTTTTTCTTTTGACTATGGTCTAGTGGGCACTAGAGAGCTTATGAACTTAATTCGCTAAGGAAGATAGCATTGAATAGTATATTGCTCGATCTTGGAACAAATGGGAAGTTTATCTCTATCCTTCAAAGCCGATTATGAAAGTGTGCTCCGTTTGCAAATAGGCAAAGAAAATCATGCATGTGGCATGTGGGAGGGGTAGTAACTAGTCCACATGAAATGTAAAAGTGTCAAAAGATTTAGACCAAGTGTGAAACATAACCTATGTCATAGGGTCAAATTTTATGGGATCTTTCACATAGCACAAAATACATAGTGGCAATGTATAGATAATGACCAAATTTTATAGTGTGTGAGAGAGAAATGAATGATAATGAGATGCCCCTAATGCTTTATGCATGCATGAAACATATAAAATTTTATTGGCTCAAAATGTTGAATATTATTGGTAATGTTGTCATGATGGCTAAAGTCTTTGGAAACTAGAGCTCACGCATGACACAAAGTTATAAGCAAAAAATGAATCCCATGTATCCTTTGATGAAGCTAGACGAAAGCTAGTTAGCATATCAAATCTTTGGCAAATTTATCATATTTCACAATGCTGAAAAGCTCATAGACACATAAATGGCATTTTCAATAAAATAAAAATGAAGAGAAAGTAAGAAATCATCACAAATTTTTTGAACTATTATTCTATGATTCTTTTACTATTTAGTGGACAAAAATAGATGTTCATCATTTTCTTATAGACTATAGCCACTCCATATACACACATATATGTGCATAGAGAGAGAGAGAGAGAGAGAGAGAATATAGTAGAAGTCATGAAAATAATTGATAACACACTTTGAGACACTTGAAATTTTTGTGTAGCCTGAAGCACTATAAATTGAAATTTTGAATTTCTCGGACATAATGCAAAAATAGTATTTATCATGCTCCTCATGCAACATGGATGTGCATGCATCATGAGGTTAAAAATATATATACAACAAAATTGCTATTGACTCATTGATAATATAGTAGATAAAAACAAAGATGTGTAGATTGGATTTTTTGTTGTTGCTGCACATTCATTTGGTAGTTTTAGGATTCCGAAACAGGTAAAGTTTTTCAATGTTCTCTCTTGCAATTGACCCTTGTATAATTTGCTCTGTCAACTTTCATGCAATCTGCCATGGCAATTAAGTATTTATTGCATAGAGATAAACTCCAAGTAGAGATCGAGCTTACCATTCTCATGTAAGAACAAAGATCCACTAGAAAAATAAGACCTTTCTTTATATAACATGAAGACTTTTTTTTTCTTATGACTCCAATAAGTCAAAACTCAAAATTATGGCTACGTATAGCCCAGATTGTAGAGTAAAAACTTATCAATAAGGAAAAGAAATGGATTGATTTAAGTAAAGTAAGAAAACATCAAACATCAAAATATGGACATATTAAAATTGCTAGATAAATATGTGACATGATAAATGAGTATATATATTATATGTTAATCAATTTATAGTTGGAGAAAAGGGTTCCATAATCACATCTTTATTCTCTAGTACCATATGTTTAGAGTGAGCTTTCTAATTTGATTGAACTGAATAGATCTTTGAGCACTTGTCACATTTCCACTTCTTCTCACCATGTTTTCTGCAGTAGTGTTTAATTGATTAATTGCATTTCATATTTTGTATTTTTTTGGTGTTTTACTATTTCTCTGTTCTGTAGCAATAGCACATGTGGAACTCTTATCCTGGTCTCATCTTGGTCTTTACTATCTACTTCCTGCTTCATCTTCTTTTTGATATTTCAATTTTTTTTTTCTCTGCTTCCATCCTATGTTCCTCTTTTATCCCATCTCTCTCTTGCTTATGTTATCTTGTGGTTTCACCGTCATGTTTGATTATTAAAATGTTGAATTATTAAAATGCATTTGTAAACTGAAGATTGGATTCATAGTTAGCCATGTGTTGGATACACATACACCTGCTATTTTTTTGTACCTGTTTTACTGAGGAAGGCTTTCCTTTTGTTTCTTTATCTTTATCTTTTTTTAAGAAGTAAAATGAACTTATCAGAGCTAGTGGAGGTTAGTTCAGCTGGTAGGTCTTGTGCAGACTTCACTTTTAAGGCTTAGGTACCATCCCTGCTACCAGCAATATAACATTGAAAGGTGATATGTAAATACTGCTGGAAGCCAAAGACCTTGTTGAGACTTGTAGCATGCCAATTTTGTAATGGGGTAGTATCCCATTGATATTTTTCAAACCAAAAAAAAAGAAAGAAAGAAAGAAAAGAAAAGAAAAGAAGTTATCAAAGAACATGAATAACTTAAAAAGTTGCTGTGATACTCTATGAACCTTCTTAATATGTGGTTTCTATTGCTGACTGGTGCCATGTTCCCCCTGAGCCTCCTGACAATTCAAATAATGTTGTGTTGCCTACGTGAGAATTATCATATTTAACTTAGCTCCCACATTACTACTAATAACCTGATTGTATTGTACATAATTGTTTTGCTCCATAACTTGCATTCAATAGGAATCTTAATGTTGCCGAGGATGATGATCCAAGTAAGGATGCAAACGAAGATAGTGGAGACCTAGTTTCAGGCCTTTACTGCAAGATCGTGGTTCAGTTTGAGAAATATAGAGACTTCCATGATGCATTGAGACTTCTCTGTGATAGCTCATTGCAAAAGGTATTGGCTTGGTTTCTGACTTTTGTTTCTTTGCTTCATTGTGAAATCACACATAACCATGCTGTTTAACACACTGAATTCACATTCTTAAGCCCATTTGTCATTATCTTCTGTGGACAATTTTTGGGGTGTCATTAATTTCACTGTGGATCAGTCTTTACATAATTGGGCAATCTAGTTCATTGTAATGCCAATGATAATGGTTAAAAGTGTTAGGATAATTGCTGAAATTGATAGTATAAAAGTAGCTTCAGGCTTGCATCATATTCATAAATGATGTGGCTCATGGAAACTGGATAGTAGTTACCATGAAGCATACTTCGCAGAATTGGAAGCTTGGATAGTACTCCTTTGGTTAAGGTTATACTTGTAGTGATATTAGTTAAGTTATTATTTACTCAAATTTGATTGATTGAAATATGCCAGTGTTCTGATAGTTGATTTTCTTTTTACTTCTGATCTATCTTATTAGGCAACATTTTTGGTTTATTTCTGATTTGAATTTTTTTTAAGTTTATATTGTTTAACTTAATATAATTATTCTTTTTCTGTTCTAGACTTTAATAGAGTCATCGAGTCAATATTGTTATTCTACTTTAGTTGTAAAGTTAATAGTTATTTTTTTCGTAAGGTGAGAATGGTTTGACTAATGTTGTTGAATTCTGCCTACATGTAATTGATTTGAAGTTTGATGTTTACCATGGATGTGTATGTGCGGTTGATAAGGTCTTGACAAAAGTTTATGCTGCCAATATGGTTAAAAGAGCTGAAGGTTTCGGATTGTTTTGATGGATGCTGCTTGTGCAATGGATCATATGGCTGTCTGATCTTGGTGAAGACATTTTGTCTATAGGATTAACGTGTTCAAATATGAATGGCTATCTATTGAAACCTTTTGGTGTTAGGTTGCCTATGATATATCTTGCATAGTGTTCTATGATGCTAGATAGGAGGTATATATATGTATAGTGCGGTGTTATTGTTGAATAGGAATGCTAATGTAATTCCCTAGAGTATAAAAAATCTGGTTTTCTTTGCCATGCCTAAGGCTTAGATGTTGCTTATTTGGTCTTTATCTTCAGCTCCCCACTTTTTTTATGTAGAATGAGACCATCTTTTTTGTACTTATCAAACAAAAAATATTATTCACTTGATTTATTTTGGTAATACTTTAGATATAATCAGAAGGTAATGCACCTTTTTTTAGATAAAGGTTGTCTTTGCTAGGATATCAATTAGTTTAGTTCTCTACTATTGATTGTGTGTTTGGCTTATTCAATTTGCCTTGGGAATCAAATGTAGATGAGAAAAAACTAATTCCATAGAGGGTTAAAGGCACGAACAAAATATTTTCAGAGGTATTGAAAGCTGCAAACTCAATGACAAGGATTAGTTTCGGAGAAAATTGTGTAATTAATGTATTTTTATATCGAGCTTGATTATTTTTTAAAAAAAAATTAGCACTTATTTGAATTGAATAAATGATATTTTATTATTGTTATATATAGATGGACCATTAATATTTTAAATAATTTTAGTTTTAGAATTTTTTTTTCCTTATTCTTAATTATATCAGGTTTAATTGTGCTTATTTATTTATTTGTTTATTTTGATGAAATCAAATCAATGTTGCACACCTATGCATAGCACGAAAACTATGCTAGTATAAAAGAAAAAAAATGTATAGCTAGATCTCTAGGGAGGCTTCTCTTTTTCTTCTTGGTGTGTACATAATCTGACCGATAGTGAAGCCAATTTAGTCTCATCTAAGATTCTTTTTTCTTGCATCTTAATTCATTTGTTTATTTAGAATAGAATTAAATTTCAAATGTGATTCTAAATTTCATGTTTATAGGATTTTTACGTTGTTGAAATTGAGTAGATTATATTGGTATCTTCAGGACTAGTTAAGACAAAAATGTGGAGCTTAGGTAAATGAAAAAAATGAAAAGTTAAAAGCAAACAAACAAGGTCCTTTCCCCTATGCTCCTACCAATGTCTTGGTCCTATCCCCTATGCTCCTACCAATGTCTTTCTTTTTCATACTATGGTGCTTGCCAATATCTTACTTTTCTTACATAACACCATGTGTTGGGTTTTTTTCTCATTATTTTAGGATATCTTACTTTTTGAGAATCTTTGGTGGACACTAAGTGGAGTTGCGGATTGCAAATTGCATCATGAAGTCGTAAGAAATTTCTATCTTTTTTCTTTTTGTGTGCTTCCGTTATATGTATTGTATTTGTATTTTTGCTTCATATTGATGTCCTTTTGATGTTTGCCCTACCTTTTGATTATAATTATAATTCATTCATCAACTTTTGAATAAATTAGTTTTAGGTATTATATCTTTCTTTGCAACAAGTCATTGCTTGATCATAAATTATTGATATGCTAATATAATCTTGCTAAAGAGAGATTTAGTAATACTATTTTTTTGAAGGTATATTTTGAGATTAGTTAAAAATGCTAGTCAAATATGTAGTTGAATAGTAATATTATTTGAATAATTAGGTCTTGTGAAGATGTGTCCAAGAATTGGATGAGTTTACCAAGACATAGTAAAGAGTTTAGTGATGGTGTTGAGAGCTTCTTGGACTTTGCTTATTCTATTGGAAATCCTCAAGGAGAGGAAATCCAATGTCCTTGTGCAAAGTGCTGTAACATTAATTGGTATCGAAGACACGTGGTCTACAATCATTTGATATGCTATGGATTTGTTGAAGGCTATACAAGATGGGTTAATCATGGGGAAAGTGTAGTCGACATGGATGTTGATAGTGATACTAATGAAGAAACTGACTTATATGACGACATTGAGGGCTTGCTAAATGATAGATTCAGGGATGTACCACAAGCTGAAGGAGTCCATGAAGGTTTGAATGAAGATGCAAAGAAGTTTTATAACTTGGTTGAAGAGGCTAGCAAAGAACTATATCCTGGTTGTAAAGGATTCTCTACATTATCTTTCACCATTCGACTATACTTGTTGAAATGTCTGCATGGGTGGAGCAATGCCTCTTTCACTTCCCTTTTGGAGTTACTGAAAGAGGCTATTCCTAACTTGAATATTCCTTCTTCTTTCAATAAAGCCAAGGCGATGGTGAAAGACTTAGGTCTTGACTATAAAAAGATTGATGCATGTCCAAATGATTGCATGCTATATTGGAAAGAGCATAAGAAGGACACATCTTGCCATGAGTGTGGAGCTTCTCGTTGGATTGAACATCCTGTAGTTGACAATGATGTTGTGCCATCCAAAAAAGCTCACAACGTTCCTGTAAAAACTTTGAGACATTTTCCCTTAATTCCTAGGCTTCAAAGACTATTTATGTGTTCAAAGACAGCTAATATCTTGAGGTGGCATGATGAGGAGCGTTCTAAAGACGGGAAGTTGAGGCATCCTGCCGACGGCAAGTCATGGAAGGACTTTGATAACTTTCATCCAGAATTTGCCGCTGATTCTCGTAACTTGAGACTTGGCTTAGCAAGTGATGGATTCAATCCATTTCGAACCATGAGCATATCTCATAGCACATGGCCTGTTGTCTTGATGGCATATAATATGCCACCTTGGATGTGCATGAAACCAGAATACTATATGCTTTCTTTGCTAATCCCTGGACCGCGATCACCTGGAAATGATATTGACATTTATTTGCAACCTTTGATTGAAGAGTTGAAGGGGTTATGGGAGCTTGGGGTAGAAACATATGATGCATCAAAAAATCAAACCTTTCAAATGCGAGCAGCCCTTTTATGGACAATTAGTGATTTCCCGGCTTATGCAATGTTGTCTGGTTGGAGTACAAAAGGGAAGTTAGCTTGCCCTTGCTGTAATTATGGGACTTGTTCTACTTATCTTAATTATAGTCGAAAGATGTGTTATATGGATCATCGTGTTTTTTTGCCTAATGATCATCCATGGAGAGCTAACAAGAGGTCATTTAATGGGAAATCAGAACATAGGCCTCCTCCACCATTGTTAAAAGGTACCGAAGCTTTTAGTCACTTGAAGAATATGGATAATGTATTTGGAAAAAAGAAAAAAAAAATCGAAGCATGGTCCATGGAAGAAAAGGTCAATTTTTTTTGAATTACCTTATTGGCAACATAACACATCACGACACAATCTTGATGTCATGCACATAGAAAAGAACATAGTTGACAACATAATTGGAACTCTTTTGGATATTTCTGGTAAGACAAAAGACCATGCAAATGCTCGATATGACTTGCAAGAGATGGGCATTCGAAAAAACCTTCATCCAAAAGAAACAAATGATGGCAAGAAAGCGAAGTTAGCAAAAGCATGCTTCTCCATGACTAATGCAGAAAAATCAATTTTTTGTGGTGTCTTGAAAACAGCAAAGCTACCTGATGGTACTGCCTCAAATATTTCTCGGTGTGTGCAACTTGGTGAAAGAAAAATATCCGGTTACAAAACCCATGATGCCTATTTCATGTTACATTATTTGTTGCAAATACCCATCAAAAGCATACTTCCTGATCAGGTTGCTGTCCCTTTAATTCGACTCGGTTCCTTTTTTCGTCGATTATGTCAGAAAGTTATCACATTAGAAGAGATAGATCATTTGGAAGTAGAGATTGTAGAAACACTATGCCAGTTGGAAAGGACTTTTCCTCCTTCCTTTTTTGACATAATGATTCATTTGCCTATTCATTTAGCCAATGAGGTAAGATTAGGTGGCCCGGTTCAATTTCGATGGATGTATCCTCCGGAAAGATATATGTGCACTTTGAAGTCATATGTTCACAACAAAAGTCATCCGGAAGGATCTATTGCAGAGGCATATTTGGTTGAAGAATGTTTAACCTTTTACTCACGTTATTTGCATGAAGGGGTTGAAACAAGATTTAATAGAAGGCCCCGAAACACTGATGAAGTTGATCACATTGAAATGGAAACTTCAAATTCATTTCCAGATTTGTTTCCTAACAAAGGTTGTCCTTTAGGAGGTAAGAAGGGTGATCCTTTCATTCTAGATGAGAAGTCTCGAAGGCAAGTCCATGGCTACATATTAAATAATTGCGATGAAGTTCAAGACTACATTAGGTACGTTATATCAATTGTAATATTTCTTTTATCACAGTTAGTTTTAAATTATAGTAGTTTTTTTCTTCATTAACAAATAACAATACCTTTCAGTTTAGAGAGCATGAGCATGAGGTCAACAATCAGCAACGAGGATCCAAATGGAGCAAAGCTAAAAACCATAGTGAAAACTTTCCCCGATGGTTTGAAACCCGTGCTATGTACGAGGATGTTCCTGATTGGATTAAGGAGCTGTCTAGAGGGCCAAACATAGTTGCAAAGAGATATTCTGGGTATCTCATCAATGGGTATAGATTTCATACTAGGCAGCGTAATGCAAGACACAAAACACAAAATAGTGGTATCACATTAGTTGCATTGACTATAAGCTTTGCAAGCTCAAAGGATGCAAATCCAGTTGATGCCAATCTCACTTATTATGGTAGATTAACTGATATAATTGAGTTAGATTACTATGGCAATTTTAAGATTGTGTTGTTCAAGTGTGATTGGTATGAGGCTGCGGAAGATGGTTACGGCCTCACATATGTTCACTTCAACAAAAAGTGTTATCAAGAAGAGCCTTTTGTGCTGGCATTTCAAGCACACCAATGCTTCTACGTGCAAGATCCATTTGATCAAAATAAACACTATGTTATGAACACAGTTCCAAGGGATTTGTTTAGCATAAGTGACCAAACTGACAATGATGTCCAGGTTATCTATGAAAATGAGCCATTTGATCATTTAGTGGGTCCTTCTATACCCAATGATAATGGTGAAGTTGACTTGGTGAGGAATGATCTGCCTGAAGTTCTTGTTGATGTCACAAAAGAAGTGCTTCTTTCCCAAGAATATGAAATAGAATCGGAAGAAGATTATGATTTTGAAGACTTTGAATGATTTATTTCGTTCATTGATTGGTACAATTTAAATATATCTTATTTGTTTTTGGATTCATACAATTTTGCATGATTAATTTTTTATTTTTAACATTGCATTGTGTTTTTCTTATAGTCATAGTTGAACTTATATTTGTATCTTTTTATGTGCAGGTGCCTCCCTTGATTAATTTTGGATTTTGCTGCATGTAGATCTCAATTTTTTTTTTTTGAAACCTGATTCAGCAATTCAGGTTGTCTTTTAGCTTTCTTTTTCTTACTTTTTACTTTGTGATTATATTAGCATCTTTAGACTATATTTTACTTGGTGATTTTACTTTGCTTGTAGTGGATATATAGTAAATATAACACTAGTGTCAGCCTCTTTCCTATAAAAAGGTTTCTGTACATGGCTACTGGCAGCCACTTGAAGAATTTAAAAAAGAGGTACACGTCTCCTCTACTTAGCAACTAATTATGATTCTAATTTTGCAATGTATATTCTAGTTTTGGATTTATAATGAGATTTTAGTTTTACAGTCTAAATTCTACTATTGCCTTCATATTGACTTGAGATTTTAGTTTTGCAATCTAAATTCTAGTTTTGGCTTAATAATGACTTGACATTTTAGTTTTTTGTATTATAAACTCTGGTTTAACCTTCACAATGACTTGAGATTTCTTATTTTTTTATCGTAAATTAATCTAGTTTTGGCTTAACACTTACTTGGGGTTTCTAATTTTTGCTATCTAAATTCTGGTTTTAGCCTTACAATGGAACATGGAGCTGCTCTTAAGAAGAAAAGGCTGGTCAAGAAATATCAAAGTCCTAAAAAGAACAAAGGAGTTGATTTACAAGTCAATGCTCGATCAAGTGCTGAACTAGTTAAAAACTTCATAACTGGAAGCAAGAAAGAAGCTATGCATGCTAAAGCACCGAAAACTCATAAGAGGAAGCACCCTATGCCTTCCATGTTGGATGCTAGTCAGGGGCAAAATAGGCCGAGTTCCATGCATTCTAAGCTGTCCACTCAATTGGAAGGGAAGAATAGGCAACCAGTGCACAAAATTGTGACCCAATCTACAAGTTGTTGTCAAAACCAAGACAATAGCAATGATCAACAAGAAGCCAATTTGACCAGCAAAGTAAATGGGACTAGGAATATGACCCAATCTGATGCATCTATTCAACAACAACCAGATCCCAGAAAGATCAAAAGGAAGCCAATCAAAGAATGACTATTGATGAATTTTTAGAAAAACAAGGGATACATGTGGAAGGAGAAGTCCAACCTGCTGTTCAACCAATGGTTGAAGGTGTTAGATCTATGCTATCCATGGATATTGGAGAAAACAATTATATGGTGGATGATGAAAATGATGTTGATGAACATGATGAACTTGGTATTTTTGATAGAGACAGAGATCAAGTTATAGAGACTGGCCATGTTGAAGGTGATGTAATCTCCACTATGTTTATTAGTACTTACATATGTTGAAGGTCATCCATGTGATATTGCTTATTGTTAATTCTTAATCTAGCTATTATATTACACATTTCAGTGGTAAATCTTATTGACTTTGATGGTTCTCATTGCATGAATTTCTAAATGTTTTGGCCAGGTACCTCAAAGAATAAAAAGACTCGAGGAAAAACAACATGCAAACAAATCCATGCAAGATCAGTGGAAGAAAGAGAGGAGGTGACTTTGGATAAAGGACAAGCAGTGGGACCAACTGAACAAAGAGTGAAGGATTTAACCAACTTTCTTGGAACCATGGGAAGGAATTTTGATTTCTTAAGTTTAATGTACACTAATTGGCAAGTCGTGCGGATGATCTAATCAAAAACGCATGTGGAACTATGTCAATGTAAGAACGATCTATTTTTAGATGAAATTTTTATTTACACTTTCTTATCAAATGAAGATTAAGATAATGTATGTTGGGTTTTGATTAGTCAAAGTTCATTATTCCGAAAGAGGGAAAGAAATGGGTGATGGATGGTATTCGAGATGCTTGGAAGCGGCACAAGACAACTATCAGGAAGAAACACTTTGACAACTATGACAACATTGAGGATATGTTAAAAAATTCTCCTCCAGGTATTCCGAAAGTCCAATTCCGAAAATTGGTTGCATATTGGAGTCTTCCTACTGTCCAAGTAAGTGGTAGAAAATAGCTTCCATGCTATTTTGGAATTTATTGCATTTGAAGTTTCTTGCTGTTTTGTTTTCTTTCTGTTATGAATTTATCAAGTTTATTATGTTTGATTCCTTTTGTTTTTGTCGAAGCATAGTCCATGTGTCGTATAAATTCTGAAAATCGCAAGAAACAAAAATGGAGGCATCGAATGGGGCCTATCAATTTCGGAAGAGTGCGTGTTGGATTGGTAATATCATATAAACTGCTGAACTTTGTAACTTTATTTTCTGTCTATAATTTACTAGAGTTAACATATACATTTTTTTCATTCTTGTAGCGTGAAAACAATGAGAACAAAGAAGAACCAACACAAGCTGATGTGTTTGTTGCAACTCGCACAGGACGAAAAAGGAAGGAACTTGATTTAGAAACACAAGTTGTAATTGTAAGTCACTCTAATGATTATGTCAATAATTATTATCTTTATATTATGTTATTATCAAATGAGTTTCTTATCAACAGGAGGAACTTAAAGATCGCCAAAATGCCGGGGAAACTACTAAGGATGCATTCCAAGCAGTGTTTGGCAAAGAGCAACCAGGACAGGTTCGGTGTTATGGGAGATCAATTACAAAAAGTTCTCTGGAGAAAGATGAAGAAATTGGCAAAATTAAACAACAAGCTGAAGAGAAAATGACGTCCTTAGAATCTGAACTTAAAGGAACACAAACTGAACTTAAAGAAACAAAAACTGAACTTCAAGAGACAAAAGATAAGATTCAAGGATTAGAGGATCTTTTGAGACTTTTCCTACAACAAAACTCCCCTGGTTTGAATATTGATGAAGCATTAGCTTTAGTGCGATCTAGGCAATCTTCTCCACTTGATGCAAATAGTGCACGAGATCCGATTAGCCAACATCGGCATTCCTCTACATCAACTCATATTCCAAATGAAGACTAGGTATTGAATTTCATGTATCTATGGGGTTTTTTTATTTCATTAGTTTATTCTTTTGGAATATTGAATTGCCTGCATCTATGGTTGCTTATTTCTCTTATTCTTGAAATCAAATTATAGAATAAATTACTTCCTTTCTATTATGATACTAAACATGTTGTTATGGCTTAGCTGAATTGCTCCCTTATTTCTGATTTCTTTTTGTTCTTACTCTCTGATTTTCTCTTTTCTTTTCTTTTCATTTTTGGGGGGTCATATGTGCTCCCTTGTTTTGGTTAGACACATTTCCCTTATTAGTTTTGATTCCTTTTACTCTGCATTTCTTTGCCTCTCCATTTTTATGTAAACTTGTTGTCTTCTCTTAGAAATTGCATTGCATGCTTATCATTTTTGCCTAAAGTCTTGAAAGGCTCCTGCCATATCTTTAAACTTTTGAAATCAATCTTTACTTTTTTTTAAACTTGTTTGAGAAAAATATCTTTAAATTTCTGATATTCTTTTTTTTTTTAGATTTTTTATCAGTGGTGTATATTCAATTTTATTAGTTGCTGTAGTTATGTATGCATTTGCAAGTGGCATATCTCTTTCATCTAGACACAAACACATTGCTAATTTTTAACTGGAGAATATATATATATATAAGTTAGCTGTAATTACTGAAGAAAGCTTGTGAAATTGTAAAAATATGAAATTCCAATGGTCTACAAGCTTAAATTACTATAGTTACTATTCTTTACAACATTGAATCTGATTTGTATGTTATGTTTACTTGACAGCTAATTTTTTTCTTTCTTGTTTGTATGCAAATTATGGAGGAGATAAGGGAGGAGCTCGTTTTGTACAGGCACACTTTTTGGGTAATGTTTCTACAATTGCACTTCTGTTTTGTTCATTATCTGCCTGGTTAAGTTAGTTTAGTTTATTATCCATACATGATGCCTTTTAAGTTGTCATTATGTATAGCCTTATGTTAAGTTTGGTAGGAAATATGTGAGCTTTATGCTGTTCTCTAGGTTTATGTTATAATCAAAACGTCTACTGGATTTCATGAATGCTTTTATTTAGGATCTTACTAACAATAAGGGTTATTTGGATATCTGCCCTAGGATGAAATAGTGCTTCTTTATCTTAAATCTTAGCAAGTTAGGTGAAGATTTTTTAAGAAAATTACAAAATTAGATGTTAAAGTCTTATCATTAAATAGGAGATGGCTTTTTCTGCTTGTTAATTAAGTGTGCCAAAAAAGAATCTTGGTAATTAACTGTTAAATAACTTTAATTTTTTTTTTTTGTTACTTTATATTGGTTGTGTTGATGTTATTCAGTTTTTGCATTATATTATATGCAAAGGTTGAAATGATCCAAAGTTTATCCTGGTGGGAAAGGCGCTCTGCAACATATCGACTTGACTTTGAATCATATCAATATGCATTTAGTTTCAGTAAGTAGGTGCAAGTGGTTCCTAGAGCATTAGTTTATACTTTCTAGCATGTAAGTTGCAACTGATGGATTTGGTGGTGTGTGCAATTGACTTCACTGATGATTTGGAAAAGATGGATTTTGATTATAAATCAAGGGAAGCTTCTTAGTTTTGCTCAAGGGTGACTTTAGCATAATTGGTTATAATTATAAATGTAATTGAGGCTATGCAAACAGCTCTGCAACCTTTATGTATTTGTGATCATACCGACAAATCAGTTTATGGCTTTATTTTTCGATATTTTGATGTTAGTTTCGGTCTCAATCTTGTGAACTTGACCTTAATACTCCCCGCAAAGAAAGGATAGTTGGAGGCTTAAGATTTTATTGTGATTTTATACTTATTTTACTTGGTAAGCATGGTTGGTGTTTAGTTCGCAATCATAAGTTTTTTGGTGATAAGGAAGAACTTTTAGTTTTTTGTTGTTTTAAGGACCTAGTATTCACTTATAATTGGACCAAGTTGTCTGGTCCTTTAATTTAGTGGAAGTAATTATTGTTGCTATCATTGTTGTTGTATTTTGTCAAATTGAAATTGTTGACAACATTCAACCATCATTGCAATTTGTGATACAAACAATGAGAGTTGTCTCTACTCAACCAACATATTCTGTGTCATATAGATTAAAGTACTTCTTAATGGACTTGGTCTCACTGTACAAATTATGGAGATGATGGTCCTTAATATTTTCAAATTGGAATATAGATAGGTGATGATTTTACTTCGTACAATAATTTACTTACTTTAACTGTGTTTATATTTATCTCATCATTGCCTATTTTATATGTTGCAGATTGAGCTAATATTGCACATGCAACTCAAAGAGGCTAGGAGAAGGAATATGCAGGACAAACCTTGCAATGGCTAAATGTATTTTGTTTAACTTCATGGCTAAATGTATTTTGTTTACATTTTGGTTTGAATTAATGCTTGATAATATGTATTTGGAACTAAGCATATTAATCGTTGTATACTTGAGATGACCTTTTTACTTAATTGATTAATAGCAATGATTTTATTTTATTTATGAAGTTAAGTTGATTAAATATAAAATTAAAAATAAGAAAAATTAAATTTGAATAAAAATAAGGTTGATTTATTTTTAAAATGTGTACTTTTATAGCTTTTAATAAGATCATATTTAAATTTAAGCAGATGTCACATTTTCAAGATGGTTAATGTCGCTGCAATTAGAAAAAAGGGCATTTATTTTAAAAGAAAAGGCAACGTTTATCATATGTTATTTTTATTAGGAGAAAAAGAAATGCTTAATTAGTGTCATCTATATTAAGAGAATAGACAACGCTTATCATATGTTGTTTTTGATTTGGAAAAAAGACATCGCTTACAAGCTGTTATCTATATTAGACAGGAAAGGCAACGCTTAATTTGTGTTATCTATATTAAGAGAATAGACAACACTTATCATACGTTGCTTTTACCAGGAAAAAAGACAACGCTTATAAGCTGTTATCTATACTAACAAAAAAGGCAACGCTTATCATTTGTTACTTTTATGGCGAGAATAGGCAACGTTTGGATACCGTTGTATTAGAGGCTTGCAACAAGCGTTGCCTTTGATCATGAATAGGCAACGCTTGAGAAGTGTTGCTAAAAATAGCGTTGTCTTTTCCTCCCAAAAGCGTTGCATTAGAGAAAAGGTAACGGTTCTTTAGGCCACCCCCCGGAAAGCGTTTCTTTAGCTGCAAAAGCGTAGCCTTTGATCAAAGGCAACGGTTTTCATATTTTACAGCAACGCTTCATAAGCCTTGCCTTAAACCTAAAATGTTGTAGTGTACCTTTTATCGCTTGCTAAAAGTTGCTAAATATAGGTTTGGTTTGATATTGCTTTTTGAGGGAGTACTCCTACTGATGAAAAATATATGTCTATTTTTTTTATTTGATAGATAAAAAAGTTAAGATACTTTTATTTCTGACTTTTAAAAGTCAAAGATGCTTTTGAAAGTACTTCGTAGGGGTCTTTTTAAAGTTGAAATATGCTTTTTCAAATTTAAAAGATTAATATAATTTTAAATATTTTAATGATAATAAAAGTAGAAATTACTTTTTTAGGGTTTATGTTTACAATAATTATTTTAGATTTTTAAAATAACTTTATAATATATTTATCAAATACTATTCTTATAGTTTTTTTTTATTGAGAATAATTTTTACATTATTTTATTAAATAATATTACTATAATATTTTAAGAATAACTTTTAAAGAGACTAGAGAGCTTAATAGTCTAAAAAAAACTACGACATTATGAAATCAAGCCATAGTAGGTCTATCCGATTAAACCACTTTGTATAATTAAAGAGTAGTGTTATTTGTCATTGAACTGTAACTAATGTAGAATGCTTAAATTTAATTGAATGTCCAGTTGATAAATACATCAATTAAAGAGAGAGGTAGTGATAAAAAACTATTCATGGTCTTTGTATGTTTTCGTATGAAATGTTTCATAGCAAACGGTTTCTTTTTTTTTTTTTTTCTACGTGCATACTATTTCATGCCAAAAACATGATTATGATTTTAACTATGATTATCAGGTGATTTACATGATTAATGGTTATAAATGGGAGATTGGGTATTTTCTGAGACGCTGAGCATAGGGATGATGCTTGATGACAATGTATCTCAAAAAGATAGCCAATTAACCCTGAAAACTATTATAAAGGTGTGGCTTGGTAGGCTTTAGATGTAATTTTGCCCTTAAGAGAGAAAATCTCTTGAAAGGGACATCAATGAAATCTTGAGAGTAAGGCAAAGATCTCTCTGTAGGACGCTTAGGCGACAACCCCACAGTCCAAAATGACCTATCTGAGAATTGCACCAAAGAGGAGGATTCCCTGTGACCATTTCTTCTCCTATGTCCTTTTTTCCTATACCTGACTTAGCTATGTCTGAGATTAGCTAATGTAAAAGCAAAATACTTATCACCTTGCCCATATAAAATATCCTTTTCACCCAGCATCCACTTTTGACCACCAATTCCAAGGAGTGGCTTGGTGCCCATGGTCTAAAGCCAATATATTTGGTCTTCCACCAATTTGAAGAAAAACAAGGCAAAACACAACCAGAGCATAGGGAATAAGTTTCAGCCGAACCCCCCATGTCCCAAAAAAACGTCGCTACCTAAGACCTAGTCTATTCACCTTAAATCCCACTTGAAACCAGACACCCACAACTTAAAAATAGATCACCCAAAACCGTCTACATAAGATACACTGAATCCAGAGGGTGAAACACACAGAAACCCAGTATCCATGAGTTCGGCTCTATCCCTGAGCATCCCGACGTGCTAAGAGAGAAGGAGTGCCTCAATCCTCCCTCCATTTATTCCATTAGTGACTACGCCTGTTCATTGCTAAAGTCTCCTCCAGACAGGTGGTTCCTACCCCTCTTGTTACTCATATTTTCCTCTAAAACTTATGACCCTAGAATCTTTGAGTTTGGATTATTGTTAAATCGACTTTCTAAAAACAGTATCGAAACACATAGCAAACAATATTTCTTATAAGTAAATAATTGAACTCAATTTTTTAGTGCTAATAAACCATTAAAATTGTATTGATGGTAAAGGGTTTAAGTAATTTGTATAAGGTCTATATGTATGTTCAGTGCTAATAGTTTTCTCGAATGATTTTATTATTGTTTATTTTCTGTGGAAATAATATTAAAGAGCTTTTTCCATGAGCAATAGCCGCTATTTCTGTTCCATGGATGGTTGTAATACAGCAGAATTTGCTAACATTGTTATTTACGTACATTTTTGCTACACATTTTTGCCGTGTATATCATTATCAATAATTTGATAATGATGTGTGCCTTCTAATTTTCCAATCAGGTGCGGTCCACAACTTTGGATACATGGTTGCCAGATCAAGTTTCTTTCATGCAATGTAAGAAACTAGACAATCTGTTTATTGTTTCTGAAAATTGTGACTAAGTAAATTATGACGAGCTGTGCGTGACCCTCTGTTTGAATGCAAGATAATTTGTGAACCTTTTTCTAGTTGGTCTGAACAAATTATGGGCGCAATATTTGAATTTTTTGAAGACCTTTTTTTTTTCTTTTAAAAGAAAAGTGTAAAATTTAAAGATATTTACATATAAAGCTTTTTTCCCCCTAAAAATTCTAGGATTCTGATACTTGTTTCAAGATCTCTCGGAGCGTAAAAAGTAAAACCCTATCTTCATAAGATTTGTATCTCATTGATTGATTAAAAGTTCTTGTATATTCTATGACCAAGAAATTTCTTTTATTATGTTCTATTTGTTGCATGATAAATAGTTTTATAAAGGTTAAAAAAGATGATAGCATGCCAATCTGTCTCTGTATGGTTCCTGTTAAAGCATATCTATAACTGGGGATATAGGGGAGGTGCAAGGCGAAAATTTTCATAATAGATATCCCATTTATTAGATAGAGAAGATCATAAAAATTTTGTGTTAATTGAATTCAAATACATTTGCATTTTGGAATTCTATTGTATTTAAGCGGTTGAATGTATTCTACACTTTCTAATATTAATGGTTTAAACATGAAAAATAAAACAGAAATGGTGAGTAGTTAAAAAAACAAAGATAGCCTACAAGCCTAAATTGCCAAGTAATAAATAAAAATAAAATAAGAAAAATCTATTACTCCCCAATCATACAATAATTTCTGGTGATTGAACTTGCATTTTTTCCATACACTACTAAAAATTATCGATATTATGACCGAATTTGCGATTGAATTTTTTTAGTCACAAAAACTGAAATTTGCGACTGATTTTGTGACCGATTTGGGAATAAAAGGGGTAAAATGTAGAATGCTAAATTAGTCACAAAATCAGTTGCAAAAACTGAAATTTGCGACCGATTTTGTGACCAATTTGGGAACAAAAGGGGTAAAATGTAGAATACTAAATCAGTCGCAAATAACGAAATTTGCGACAATGTAGAATACTAAATCAGTCGCAAATTATGAAATTTGCGACCGATTTTTTCGGTCGCAAAATGAATAAATGAAAGTCAAAGATTTCATTAACTTTGTGACCGATTTTTACATAGCATTATTGAATTTTACGATCGAAAATTCAGTCGCAAATAATGAAATTTGTGACCAAAAAATCAGTCGCAAATTTAACAGACTAAAGACATTAGTTTTGCGATTGAAAAATCAGTCGCAAAATTTAACATAGAATTATTGAATTTTGCGACTGAAAATACAGTCGCAAATAATGAAATTTGCGACCAAAAAATCAGTCACAAATTTAACAGACTAAAGACATTAGTTTTGCGACTGATTTTTAACATAGAATTATTGAATTTTGCGACTGAAAATACGGTGCAAATAATGAAATTTGCGACCAAAATATTAGTCACAAATTTAACAGACTAAAGACATTAGTTTTGCCACCGAAAAAACGGTTGCAAAATTTAACATCTTAACATAAAAGAATTATTGAATTTTGCGACCGAAAATTCAGTCGCAAATATGTAATTTTGTGACCGAAAAATCGGTCGCAAAATTGCAAAACAATAAGGTAAAGGTTGGGGAAGTGTTGAAATGTGCGACCAATTTTTCGGTCGCAAAATTAACATTCTAACAAGATTTGCGACCGATTCAAAATTGCAAAGCAATAAGGTAAACGCTAGGGAAAATGTTGAAATTTGTGACCGATTTTTTGATCGCAAAATTAACACTTTAACAAAATTTGTGACCGAAAAATCGGTCACAAATTTAAAAATTTTCAAAATAACAGATCTTGAAATTTGCGACCGATTTTTCGGTCGCAAATTTAAAAGCTTTAACGTAAAAAAAGCTGCAGAACCCGTCTCTCCCTCCATTCTCTGTTATCATCTTCCCCACCACCACAAGACTCCCTCCCACTTTCTCTCCACCACCAACCTCCCTCCTACCCCAAGACTCCCCCCACCACAAGCTGCCGCCGCCACGCCTACGCCAGAGAGGAAACTCTCGAAGACGCCTCTGCTGCAGGTTGCTGTCTCACTGCTGCTCCCCCACCTCAACGCCGCCGCTGTTGTCCCATCGTCATCACCATGCCAGATCTGCCGTTGTCATTCAAGATCCGCCACCACCGTGCCAGATCCGCTACTGCTACTCCTCCGTTGTGGTGCTCTTATTTGCCTTTATTTTTTCTTTTTTTTTTGCACAGATTTACTCTTCTGTTTGTTTTTTTTTTTAAATAAATTTGAAGTGTTTATTTGTTGTTGTTAGTTTGCTGTTATGTTTTACTATAGTTTGTTTTTTTTTTTCTACAAATTTCTATTCTGTTTGTTGATTTTTTATTTTATTGGTTGATTATTATTGTTAATGGGTTGTTGTTTTATTTGAAATTTGGTTTAGTTATATTGTCAGGTGAAAGTATGGGGCTATTCTAATTTTTTTAATTCCTCATATCTGGTCTTTATGTTTTAATTCCTCATATTATTAGATTTTTTTTATATTAATAATTATTCAATATCTACTTAATTTGCTGAAGAGTAAATGGATAGACCAGAAGATGACATAGAGGTTGTGTAAGACTCAACTGAGCAAGTTAAAGACTCAATAGAGTTGGTGGAAGACTCAATAGTTGAAGACTCATTAGATAAAATGGAAGACTCAATAGAAATTGTTGAAGACTCAATGGAGAATGTTGAAGATACAATAGAAGTTGATGAGAAATCAATGAAAGTTGAAGACTCAATGGAAAGAATTGAAAAACCATGGAAATGAGAACTAGTTAGAAGTATGCTAAAAATTTATCTTCCAAAGTTTTATTAAGAAGAACCTTGTAGTTTGGTCAATGATGTATGTTGTTATATTTTTTAGTTTATGTATATTGTGTTTAGAATATATGTAGTTGATAGTAGTATTGACAATATTGTGTATGTTGGAAAACTTGTTGTTGTTGAATATTATTTAGACAAAAAGATGCATTATGGATTGTTGGATATTATTTTTTGGACTGTTGTTGAATTCAAGTGTATTTAATTTGGATTTATAATATTCTAGTGATTTATTTTTTTTCTGTTTGTAACTTTGTAACCGATTTTGTGACTGATTAATGTTTGCGACTGATATCGAATTCCGTATTTGAGACCGAAAAATCGGTAGCAAATTTTGCGATTGCGACCGAAAAAAGTCGCAAAATCTTGAATTTGCAACTGATTTTTCCATGGCAAAAAATCGGTCGCAAATTTGCAACCGAAAAATTGGTCGCAAAATAGTCAACAAACGATCAATTTAGACATGGTCCATGATTGCTCTAAATCGATCGCAAAATCGGTCGCAAAAATTTGCGACCAATTAAATCGGTCACAAATATATTTGCAACTTGCTTAAATGCGACTGAAAAAATCGATCGCAAAATCGGTCGCAAACGCTTTTGATCAATTCACTCACTTTTGACTAAAAATCGATCGCAATCAGCCAAAATTCTAGTAGTGATAGGAGACACAAGTCTATTGATCTACGAGATTATGTCATGTCTTTTTATTTGATCAAAGAAACATGTCAGGGGGAAAAAATGGTCAGAGAAAGTAGATATAAAGTTTTTTTTTTTTTTTTTGCTTTTTTTTTTCGCTTTTGATTATCCTACCTTGTTCGCACATAATGGCTACTAAACTAGTCTCTTGATTTGCATGTCTTTTGCAGTTATAGGTAATGAGAAATCAAATAAGCACTGGGAAGCAAGACTGCCCCCAAATTTCGACAGAAGTCTAATGGGAATTGAGAAATTTATTCGTGCCAAGTAAACTTCCAATGGGCTTTTTTTTTTGAAGACATTACTTCAAAGTTGAAACTGGCAGATCACTTTGCCATATCTGCTGTCGTCAACTTGCTTAGGACCTTGCAGGTATGTGGAGAAAAAGTGGGCTTCAAAAGGTGGACTACAAGCAACTTCGGAAGCAACTGAAATAATATGCAACTTTAATGAGTCACCAGCTGGTGGAGCTATGACTTATATTTCGAAGAACAGTAGGAGACTCTCTCTTGAAGAAAGTATTCTTGCGAACCACGTGGCACAAATTCTGCCTCCGTTGACAAGATCTCGTGGGGTAACCGTGTTTATTATGAAGTCCTCTCGATCCTTGATAAGGAATGCCCTTTTGGATTTTAATTGCACTGATGAATGTTCAATGCATCAATTAACGAAACTGTCGCACGAACAATTGTTGAGAATTATTGTCTTGTGTGCGCTATTTTACCCTGTTTCTCATTTTCTTGTATTTGCTTGTCGCATGAACAATTGTATTTCCTTTCATTTTTGGGTTGGAAGGCACGGTAGGAGGGACCCATTAGTTTTGCGACTCTTCGCTTTTGCTAGTGGTTTGGAGGTGTCATAACACTTTGCTTTAGTGTAAAAACCTCGCTGTGGGACATTGGCCATCCAAAAAAGTGTGATATCAATTTGGTTTTTGAAATAATTCTGATATCAATTTGGTTTTTGAAATAATTCTGATATCAATTTAATTTTTAAAAAATTAAAAATAATTTCAAATTAATTCAAAAGGTTAAGAAAAACTTAGATTAACTTAAGATAAATTTTAATTTTTTTAAAAACTAAATTAATGTTACAAATGTTTTTGAGATTAAATTGATTTTCCAAACTCTTTAAAAAACTAAATTAATGTCACACATCTTTCAAAAACCAAAATATTCCACGACTCTTTTGAAAACTAATTAAGGGTTTTACTCTTTTGCTTTAATTCTCTTTCCAAAATGCTTGAAAATGCTATCTAATGAAGTTACTTACCTTCCTTGTGAATTTTTATTTATCCTACAGTGGTCCTTTAACAGTAGCGGGTCACAACTTGCACTTTATCATCTGTTCATTTTCTTCCTCTTATTTGCTAAGTACAATCGTTCTCCTTCAGCCGTGTTTACTCAGACAGAAAACTTGTGCTTGCCTTTCAATATTTACTTCATCTTCTAGATTATGTTTTTTATCTTTTCAATCTTTTCAATTCAGGGTTCTTTAGCCGCGCAAAAGAAGAGTTCACCTCCATTAAAGAGGCCATCCTTATCATTTGATTTTGATAAGTCTATAGGAAAGAGCAATGGTACTGCTGACCTTTTTAGCTTGCTTTGTATCCATGACGAAAAACAGAACTTCTCAAGTGTACCCGCTTCAAGTTGGGCAACGTTTGATTGTGAGACAACAATACTTTCATCTGTTATCCTTCTTATATTTTCTTTAATTCAATGGATAAAAAGAGTCGTTCAAGATTTGTTGAATTGGAAGCCGGTAGACGTTTATCATTTTATATAGAATTATTTTCTTAGGCTTTTCTTCACTTTTGAAAGTGAAGAAATTTTTAAAGCCCATGGATCAAGATTTGATCCTGATTATAGCACATGAATCAAGAACAAAATCAGAAATAGTATAGGTGTAAGCGAATCTGGTTTAATAGAGGAAGAACGATCGATCCAAAGTTGTTTTTCGCTCTTTGATTCTGGAGAAAAAAAAGAGAAACCGGCCAAGGGAGGCTAGAGGGAGAAAAGAGCTCCTCTTATTCTCCAGAGAGCCAAAAGGGTGTTTTGTTTCAATAGGGCCACAGGACGCTTATATATAGGGTTAGGACAAGGGGCCTTTCCCTGTGTCAAACAGAAGTGATGAGTCAATCCACCTATTACAGCAAAGTCTATACATACAGCAATATATAGCAATACCCATCAATAAGGCCCAATAGGCATACTAAGCCCAATAATAATAATAATTTGGGTTTCAACAATTGGCATTAATCAATTTTGATATCCAATTAATCCGGGTTCAGAATTAAATGTGATTTGATTTATGTAAGTCCACAAAATGGCTTCTTTTATGTAAAATTTTGAAAATCTGATTTTTGTAGTCCAAGGGGAGAGTGTTTGATATTTGTGAACTTGCATAAATCAGAATGGATTTGCATAAATCAGAATTTAAATTTGGACTTAATCCAAATTAAATACATGCTAAAATATTGGAGCATGTTATGTATTTTGGAAATATTGATTTCTTGGGAATGTTTGTTGTTTAAGCACAAAATTTTGTGATAGTTAAAATATTGTTATGTTGGTTAAAATATTACTTTTCATAAAGGAAAGTTATTTTAGGTGATATGATTCACCATGATAAAATGAGAGAAATCATTCAAAATTTGAAATTCTCTCTATATTTAATTCCACAAATTGACAGTCGTGTGCATTTTGATTTTGAAGGGAAAATTTAGCTCACAATTTATTATTTATTATATACTCTTTTTGTGCTCAATTTATGAAATTTCAAATGAGTTGCTTTCAATATTGTGGGCATTCATTTGATAAACTCAAAAGTTTGGTTTCTCTCCTATTTTGGCTGTGCTGTGTTTTCGCTTGCGGACATTTTAAATATTTACTTATGTTGCATTGAGATCTATGTTGATAATGAACTTACTCTTCAATTTGTCTTTATTGATGTGATTCTTGATAATTTGAAAATTGTGTCCTAAAGTTTTCAGTATCCTCTTGGTACTAACTTTAGGAACATGATTTTAATATTCATGGGAGCCTGCTCATGCTCGTGTTAAATTTTGAGACCCTAAAGGGTATTACAGTTATATGAGAGCTCCATTTATTAATTGGGCGTTTGAAGCAATCCGATATTTTGTGAATTTTGCTTCAACCTATGGTGAAACTTATTTATATTGAATTAAATTATTTATGGATTGTGAATATTGTTGGGTAATGTAGATAATGGATATACCCTTCGGTGTAACATTATTTGACACAATCATTGTGTGATAGAGAAGACTCTATCAAGTGGGAGAGACTTGTATATTGTTATCCGGGATCCTTCGACGGGATTACTGATATAAGAGCTCTAGTTCAATTAATTGCCCAATTAATTGAAAATGAGAAAACCAATTTTATTATGTGAGTAAATTACGATATTTTGATGTAAGATTTTCTCTTTTCCTATTGGGCTATCATTGCGCTATTGTTTTGAGACCTATATTGAGGATATTTTGAGTCTTTTAGAATATAATATTACTCCTATTTTTTATAGAAACTATTGTTATAGTAGGAGTTAGAGAATTTATATTTTTTTATGTCCTTATTAATGGCTACATATAGGTCTAAAATGCTTTGGCTAGCATATTAATTTTGCTATGCCCTTATAATTTGGTTGTTGTCTGAGTTTGCGATTACAAAGAGAGGGGACACCTATGATCTCCTCAATTATATAGGCAGAGTATGTAAAGCCAATTCTGTGAAACTTTATGATTGAAAATTTTGATGACTTTGTAATTTTGTGATTCTCTCTATTTATGCTTTGTTGTTAGAGAGAATAGTGGTGAGTTTCAGACTCACATTGAGCACTCTACCACAAAATTGTTGATTATCCCACTATTTTGCTATTGTATCGTTAGAGTATATTGAAATCTTATGGTCTCTAATGGGATCGTTTATATTGGTTGATATATTGGATTAATGGGAGATATGTTGGCCATATTATTTTCATCCTTTTGTGATTATATGGCAATTTGTGGTAGACTCTTCTCGAGTATATTCCTACAGAACATATTGTTGTTGATCCTCTAACCAATAGTTAACTGCTAAAGGTTTTATTGTTAATTTTGTAACCCTTATGGGTATATTGAGGTCCCTTTCGTATTTTGGGTTAGTTGGAATTATTCTGTAGGTTTATTATGACTTCATGCTATTGTTGATGCCATTTAAGTTTATGCAGATTAATTATTTAAGCAATTTTGCATAATGGTGTTATTATTGAGACATATTAGACCCAATCTCAATATTGTTATGCTGAGATATGCCGTTAAATTTCAAAGAGCATCTTGGACAGATGTTTATGTTGCCATATATTATTGTGCACACGTTTGTTGATATGGCACTTATTGGAGACATTTCAGACCTGTCTCATATTGTGATGAGATTTATTAGATCTCATATAGGATTTGAGGTGGATGTTAGGGCCAATCATTGAGAATTGCACTTTGATAATTTATCGGCATGCCATTATGTTGTTGTGCATTCCCAATGGCTTATGTACCACCATTTATTGGGTCACCAGGAAATGAGCATCTCACGTGTATGATGTCAATACTCCTTCGAGTATGATTCTCTGTATTGTTGAGTGCTTGTTTCCCATATCGAATCATTTGGTTCAGAATGTGGGCTCAATTTTAACATCATATTGTGACCACATTTTGTGAATTAGTTTGGAGAATTGTTTTGTAAGAATTTGATTTATGTCATCCAAGTGGAAGATTATTGGATAATTTTATGGATTTACATAAATTAAATCACATTTAATTCTGAACCTGGATTAATTGGATGTCAATATTGATTAATGCCAATTGTTGAAACCTAAATTATTATAATTATTGTTGTTATTGGGCTTGTTAGGCCTATTGGGCCTACACACTGCTTATTGGTGGGTATTGCTATATATTTTTCTGTGTATAGGCCTTGCTGTAATAGATAGCTACTCATCACTTCTGTTTGACACAAGGAGAGACTCATTCTCCCAACCATAGATATAGGCGTCTATGACCCCATTGAAACAGAATGCCCTTTTAACTCTCTGAGGAATAGGAGGAGCTCTTCTCTCCCTAAAATCTCCCTTAGCCAATTTCTCTGTTTTTTCCTCCAGAATCAAAGAATGAAAAATAGATTTGGATCGATTGTTCTTTCTCGATTGAAACAAGTTCTCTCACACCTATTCTATTTCTAATTTTGTTCTTAATTCATGTGCTATAATCAGGATCAAATCTTGATTCATGGCTTTAAAAATTTCTTCAAAAAGTTCTTTCCTCTTCTATCCCTTACACCCCCAGTTGCGTTCAAAACGAAAGAAGATGGGGCAATTGTTATGCACTTGTAAATTATTATAAAATTACTAAATCAATATATATTATCATATATGTTTGCAGGAGGCGTGTCAATGGTTTAAGTGTGTAGATTGTTTAGCTAGCCGCTGGTGTAGATGTCCCAAGATTATACTTGCTGATGACGTTACCATGTTTTCTGAGCATTAAGCTGCATATGTTTGGTGCGTGCTCTTCTTCTTGTTTCAATTTTTAACAACGTCAGCTGTACTTTCACAAATATTTTTTTGTACATTCCCTTAAATCCAGAGACTTACTGTGGTCTGTAGCCCATAAATTTCCTGAACTAGTCAAGTCAGTTCAAAGTTGGTAATTACCTATTTCAGGTATATGTTGGCTTTTTACATTCATCTTGATCCTGGTGCTTCCGATATAATACATAGTTACTGCTTGTTTTTTTATCCCAAAATAAAAAAAAAATGTTATTGCTTGTTTTGATATATATCTTATTTTTTTAAGAGAAATGTTATTTATTGATAATATTCGAGAGACACTGTATCAAGATATTTCATTTACTATTGGACGGGATGTGAGTCTCACTTGATTTAGGTCCCACAAATGTTATATACAAATAACATTTCTCTTTTTTTAAAGTCATGCAATGCATGGAATAAAAAATTATTTTTAAAATTTAATTAAGCAAAATTAATTTTATACTAACAACATTAATATGTAAAATCAATTAAAAAGATAATTTTGTAATTCATACATTTTTTTAAAGTATGCTTAAAAGGTTTTAATGTATAGAATATCAAATCTACTACACATGCAGGTTAAAAGTCGAAATTTATTGTTCATATTTTGTAATAAAAAATAAGTAAAATATGTTATCCTTTCATACCAGACTTGATTCTAGCGTAATTACGTTGACAAAAAGATGGTTATTTTTTACTATTTTATGATACGAAGAAGGTTTATATTTTGAATTGATATTACTATTTGGATTGGGGTGCTTTGATAATAAATTATTCCCATTTTTAAATTTAGTAGACGCACTAACATGTACTACTCAGTTTATGAGAAATACTACATGAGGAATTTTTTATGTGCTGAAAAGGAATAGACAACACAATGAGAAAAAAATTACAAAAGTAAATAGTTCTAAATTTGAAACAAATAATGTTATTCTAATGCACTCAACAAAATAAAACAACACAATGTTAGAGAGAAGATTGAATATATCTTAAGAAAACACCGTCGCTTATCAAAAAACACTTCCCTTACATCCAACCAAATTAACTGGCATTTTTCTTATTGATTTTCACCTCTATTATCTTCCAAAATAGAACAACTTTATAATTTAGTCAAAGAAACGAATGCAAGAGTAAAATTAATATTTGCTACAGTAATATGTATGTATACTTAACTCAATAGTTAATACAGTATAATTTGACTTTGGTATATGCATTTATATTTCCTGCAATTGATTTCTGAACTTAGCCATAAAATAGAGAATGAAACCTCTGCTTTGTATACACGTTATTCACTCCAACATATCAAACTGAGCTCTTGCACGTTCTCTACCCTAGCCTAATTGCTCACTAGCTTCTCCCCTGTAAATACGAAATAAGAGTTATGAAAGTTGAATAGCTCATATTCATTCATAAAATCAAGAAAGTTGAATAGCTAATATTCAGCTTGCAAAACTACTTTACCATTTGCGTAATCAAAATTCCATTCACACTCATCATTCCAAAAAAATAAAATAAAAATTCAATCATAATCACAGCAACAAACATTAGAAATCTCACAATGTACTCGAAGGGGCGTCATGATGAGAAGGCACCAAAAATTTATTAAAAAAAATATTGGAAAAATCTTTTAATTTGGCAAGATTGATCTTTTAAATGAGATTAAGTTGGAGAGTTTGATTATGAACAGGAAATGGTAGAAATTTAATCCCACTACACTCTTATTACATTCGCTTAAAGTTTGTCATGCAAATCAAATAATAACCTTGACAATTTTATTTTTCCTCTAAAAGATTTAGAGTATAAAAACTATTTACACAAAAATAGGAAACAAAAATTTAAGAAAATCAATTTTTACTTGACTTATGCCCCTACATATCGTTTGATGTAACAAGGAACTCAAAACCACGTAGTTTTTCAAAAAAAAAATGATACTTGGTTGGTTGATTTTATTTAAAAAAAGAAGATTTTTTATAAAATTTGAAATCAATTTTAGATAAAATATTTTTTATTAAGAAATTTGCTCTTACACAAAGTTCAAGTTAATACTAACATATGGTTGGTTGAAGTGGTAAATATTCCTTTCCCTTAACTAGCAGTCTTGGATTCAAGTCCTGGGTATGAAGTAATCGATGTTGAGAAAGTCATACCTCTTATGAGATCTCATATACTTAAATAGAATTACCTCTCATAGAAGAATCCCTTAGAAAACCAAGTTCATCAAGTTAGCACCAAACTATGCAATAAAATTTTATGATTCAAAGAGCAATGAAGTAGAAAGGGGCTATTCAATTATCCCCATTGATCATTGGGTAGAGTGAAATTATACCCAAAAAAAAAATCTTCAAACACATTTTCTTTTTTATTTTTATTTTAAATCGAAAATTCAACAACACAAATCGAGAGACCAAGAGGGAATAAAAAGAAATCAATCCAAAATGACTTACCCATTAATACATACACTAAAAACATGCTACCCAAAAAAGAGAAAAAAAATCCAAACCACATCAGAGGGCTGGACCACCATTGCTTCTCCTTCCCACTGGCTTTTCTAGTGTTCTTTGGGGGATGTAGAGCTCCTGACACTACTCATCACAAAATTCTCTTCCATCGCTGCCACCCAAATCACCAACAACCATCCAACTCTTCTTTCTTTCTTTGCTTAACACCAATCTCTCAATATTTACTAAAAGAAGCTTGTTGAGAAACATGGCAGAGCAGAGAAAAGAATGAATTGAGAGAAAAATCAGAAATTGTATATTGATGAAATGAGAAAGGTTACTTATAATAGAACTATCATATGACTTATATAGTGGAAGAAAAGTAACTAACTATTATGACTCCCTAGCTTATTCTAATTAACCAGTTGTAACAAACTAATAGATTCTATATACTCTAACACCCCTCCGCAAGCTAGGGGATGCATACATTAGCATCTCTAGCTTAGGATGAAAGTGCATTACAATAAGAAATGAGGAAAAATACAATGAAGTAAATCACAACAACAAATAAAGGAAGCATAAAAGTCTGAAAACTGATGACAACCGAGGTCCATAGCTTTACTTTTGGCGTCTCCATGGCCTCCAACTACCAAGAAATCCCAACATGGAAACAACAATCATCAAATGTCAAAAGCAACAGGTTAACCACTCAAGCAAAAACTAATCAATCTCAAGCTTAACCACTTGGCAGAAGCAAGATCAATTAATGACAAGGCTTAACCATTAAAGCCAGAAGTTAACACATACTTAAACACCCATGACAGAAGCTAACCAAAGCTTAAACATTAAGACAGAAGCTATACCTAGAGCTTAACCATCATGATAGAAGCAGAAGAAAGCCTATTCAAGCCAAAGCAACAATTCTTCTCCAATATGAGAGCTGAACAAGCTAAAGGATGGCTGAGCCATTATCACAACCATGAAAAATGAAAATTGCTGACACAAAACCAGTGTCCAATGCAGAGCAATCATCACAGAACACCAATCCAATAACCATAGCAAACCCAAATCAGGAAGAACCAAATCTGATCCAGATACGTTTGAATCTTGAACCAGAAAATTGAATAGCAAAAAAAGAACAATATGCCAACACCAAAACACCAAATCTTCAACCACAATCATCAAACAAAAGTCTTGACCTAAAAATATTGATTGAACAAAAATGAAATATGTTGAGAAATGAAATGAAAAAATAGAGGAATCACCAACAGCCTTAAGTACATGAAACTTGATGAAGTACCACAGCAAGATCTGAACTAAAATTGGAACCACAATCATTGATTACAAAGCTTGAACTCAAACAAAACGAAATCAAATCACAACCAACACAAAAATTTGTCGAAGAACCACCACATCGATGTCGGAAACACAAGCGATGCCAGCAATGCTGGAAAAAAAAAAATAGATCCGCTGGCAAACAATAATAGACTTCCAGAGAGGGAGATAGATCAAGAGCGAGCCTTGCCGAAGAAGATGAGCCAGATATGAAACAAGGAAGATAAGCCAAGCAGGAAACTAGCGAAAAACACAAACAACATGAAACTAGATCTGACGGCGACGAGATCTGATTGATATGAAACCGAGGAGCAATGAAGATGATCGGCAGCGGTTGCCGAAAATGCGAGCTTAAAGAGGACGAGAGATGCAGATCCGAGGAGAAGAATGAAATCTGGAACAAGAACTTTGTTCTTCACTGAATGAAACGAAATAGAGAGAAGCCTTTGAAAAGAAATGGAAGTATGAATGAGTTGGAAAGAGAGAATAATTTTCTTGATGGAATAATAGGTAGAAGAGTGTTTGGCGAGAAGGAAAATGTGAGAAAGTGAAAGGAAAATGAAAGAAAGTGATACAGTTCTAAGAACTCAAGGGCAATGGAAGAAAAAGGTTTCAAGGTGGGTGGTAAGGCTCTGATACCATGTTGAGAAACATGGCAGAGCAGAGAAAAGAGAGAATTGAGAGAAAAATCAGAAATTGTATATTGATTAAATGAGAAAGGTTACTTACAATAGAACTATCATATGCCTTATATAGTGGGAGAAAAGTAACTAACTACCGTAACTCCCTAACTAATTCTAATTAACCACTTGTAAAAAACTAATAGATTCTATAAACTCTAACAAAGCTCTTCAATTGGGGAGGGCCCAAAGTAGTTACATAGGAAATGTTGTAGTTTTGGTCATAGGAAGAAAAAAAGGTTTAAGATTTCTTTAAAGCCAAATGAATTATCATATGCTCTTTTGTATATGTGTGAATTGGAATAAATTTGCAGGTATGCATGTGAAATAGAGAGATGGAAAGAGAGAACTATTCAATGTTTAAGCCAAAAGAAAAACTTGCCAAAATCCCAATATCAGATCCAAGGCTAGACCAAAAAAACTAACACCCAATCCCATGGTAAAAAACACAGAACCATCTGCCTCCCCACAACCCAGAACCACTTTTGCAGCCACCCCTTGGGACCTTGCATTAGTGGAGCTCCTACATCATCGCTCCTCCACAGTACTTCACTGCACCACTCCACAACGCTAGATCCACAAAGAAAACCTACATTGCCTTCAACAGTGGTTGTGAACATACAAATCTCCGTGCAAGCTCCTACCTTCTCTAAGTTCTTTTAGTAATGGTGGTGGTGCTTGGAATAGTGGTGGTGGAGGGGGATTTGACAGGGGGAAAGGTGGTGGCTACAATGGAGGGGCTTTAGGGTGGAGTTGAGAAGATTTTTAGCAAACTGCATTTGTTGAATTTTAATATTTTTTTAATGCATTACATTGGGTAAAAAAACAAAAAATATGTATACATACTTTTTTTTTTTTGTGATTGAACGAGGCAAAAGCCCAAAACAAAACAGAAAACCTAGCCTAGGCATAACAATCCCAGCTAAATCATCTCTTAGAATATCATCTAAACCAGGAGGAGAAAACAAATAAATACAAACACCCAAATTTAACAAATGACCCTTAGCTGCCAAATGTCCGTAGCTCTATTACTCCCACGAAAAATGTGCTTGATCACCACCTATCAATCTCTTCTCATCAACTCTTGGACACGAGCAATAACAGAACCATAAGGATGCTTACCATCTATTGGTTTGTTAACTAAAGACACTACAACTGTTGAATCAACCTCCAAAATAACCTTCTTATGCCCATGCATCTAAGCAAAGTGAAGGGCATAATAAACACCCCAAACTTCCACAATAGCTATAGGACAAGACCCCAGATTAGCTACAAAACCACCAAGAAATTGCCCCACATGAGATCGAAGTAAACCACCACAAGAAGCAAGATGCGAGTGTTTAACTGAACCATTTGAATTTGGTTTGACCCAACCTTCATCAAGAAAAGACCAAGCAATGTTCCTAACATGAATAGATTTAATAAGCACAGTTTGATCAACACAATCCACATATAAGACTTGACTCTTAAACACCATCCAGAATCTATTAAAGATGTCATCATCCGAGGGAACTAGACCATCAAAAATTTCTTGATTTCTAATTTGCCAAAGATAATGAATGCTTAAAGTAAACACCCTGGACCAATTCTGACCAGCAATGGGATTCTCTAGATCAAGATTCCAATAAGTTATATTAGTTAAAATTCTATTTAAAGAATTTATATAATACATAAAAATGATAATTCATTTATATAATATATAAAATGAGAATTGAATAACAAATTTAAGTTTAGATTAAATTTTTTTATATACATAATGATCACAAAAAAATAAATTCTAAATTTAAATCATAACAAAAATAAATTCATATAATTTCATAGATAGGGATCCATTTACTCTAAAGTTATGTTTGGTAAATGGGATAAAAATATAGGAAATTCATTTTATGATTATAGAGCTCATTTATGAAATTTTTTTTCCTATTTTTATCCCTCTATCAAACACATCCTAACAATAAGTCTTGATATATTTACTTTGATGAATAGGTTTTTATGAACATCAAATTTTACATCAATCCAATTATTGAATTGAAAGTTCCTATAAAGTTGATTGTTGTTAATAATAAATAAAAAAATTTACATAATATTAAAACTCAATATTATATCATCATAAAAAAAAAAACTCAATATTATACACAATAATACCGACTTTTTGTTTCGGGTTACACACACAAACATTTTTACTGTTTAAAATAGGTTTATCCAATAGTTATAAAATATTACCCAACATACAAATAAATGTAAGGAAAAATGTAAGACCACTATTTTGTCGACAATATGCTACTTTATTTTAAGCATTTATAATTGAATATAGAATAAATTATCAATCTTTTTTTTTTCTGATCGGAAATAAATTATAAATCATTATGAATATGACATGTTTTTTACGAAAATGTTTTGCCCAACATAAGAAAGTTAAATTGAAAACTTTTTTAGCGTTTCTTCTCCTTTTAACTTATGGGAAATCGTGAAAAATTGATGAATAAGAAATTAAAAAGAGATAAAGAAGGACTAAAGGAGTTTTGAAATAACAAAAATTAAAAATTAAAAATTAATTGTGAAGTGTGTAACGTGTCTTATGCATAAGAAAACACATAACAACTCAATTCAGCGAATACATCTCTTCAGCATCTGACTCGCAGGAAAGGTCCCTGATTTAATAGAAAGAGAGGATTCAAAAAAACAAGAAATTTAATTGGTTTTAAGCCTAGGTGGAAGAATTAGTTGACACATAGGATTAGTAGTAAGATGGGTTGACAGCAAGGACTAAAAACTTAATGTTAGAAAAACGAAAAATAAAAATTCAAGTAAAATTTTTAGAGAAATGAAAATCAAAACAACATATTAAAGACTAAAAAGATATTTAAATCGTTTTACAAATGATAAAATTGAGTAACTCATAATGAAAAAGATTAGAAAGACAATGAATGAAGTCATATCATATTTGGATATTTAATTTCTTTAGTGCGAGTTCTCTAGTGAAGTATTTCTTTTATGCTTCCCCATAAAGTTCATACGTGTCTGAATAGAAAGTTTACATGTGGGATGATCGGTTGAGAAGTCAATCTTAATGAAAAGGGTTAGATCGTGTTAACGAAGTACTATGTTTTAATTTAAATTTGAAATCAGTTAAAAAAACAGTTTTACTTGCATTGTGAATTATCTGATATCAACTCTTGTTCCAGTAGATCGTCATCTTCGAGGAGCACCTGTGTTCACATCATGAAGGTGCAGTAAATTTTTAAAACATTGTTGCAGTAAATTTTGCTCATCCAAAGCAAGATGCGAAAGATTGTGATGGCTAAATGTAGAACCCTCTAGGAGGAAAATGAGGAGATTGGGAATAACCCTCTAAGGGGAAGCTGCAGCCATCTTTTTCATGTTATTCTTCTAACCGTCACTCTTCCCTTTTTATTTTTTTCTCTCATTCATTTGGGAGTTGGTCCCGCTCTCCAAAAATTAAAAATATGAACAATTGTCTTCATCCCCAAATTGAAACTCAAATTCTTCCCTCTGCATCTATCAAGTTCATCCCCAAATTAACGGCTTGAACATCCAAATGATCCCCAAATGTCAAAACCCAATATACAAAGCTAAAAACCCAACCACATTTCCTTCCCTTTCCCGGACAACCATTTGTCCGATCGCGCCACCATCAACAATGACAACTGCAAAATGCAGCAGAGACTACCATTGACCAGCGATGCGGAGGTGCAGATCTGGCGTTCTTCCCTTCCCAGTAGGTGTAGGTGCGGATCACTGCTGGCATCAACACTTACTGCGAAGGCGTTCTTTCCTTGCTGCTGCAGAAAAGTTGTTCTTCCTTTGCTTTTGGCAGTGCATGAAAAAGTGTTGTTGCCAGAGAAAGTGGAGATCATTAACACGATTTAACCCTATTTAAGATTGACTTCACTTTTATTAAAATTTACTTTACAATAGCCCACTTTCCACGTGTAAATCTACTATTCAGTCACTTAGGGACTTTACAGTGAACCATAAAAGAAAGGTGCGTATTTCAGCGAACATGCAAAAAAAAAAAAAAAAATCTGCATATAAAGATCTTATATGTATCAAATAATTTCATCACATATGTAAATAGTGGGATCCACGTAACAGGAAGGTGAACTTGTGGTTTAATCTAATTATGTGGTTTGGGTTAACATTAAAAGTGTTTAAAAAAATTGTATTAAAAAAAAAATTTGCCGACATGTTCTTCACCCATGTCCAGCTGCAGGCCCTTCTCACGGCAACAAACCTTCACCTCCAAGGACGACATCCCCAACGCCTGTGGCCACGTCCTTGGCGGTAGTAGCGCCATCAGATCCATCGCAAGTATATTGCGGGAAGTAAAAAATGTAGTTCCAGAAATACAATCCACCTTCAGATAACAGATTCCAACCACTACTCTAGGCCACGACGCCGACAGTGACCACCCAAAAGCTTGACACCCAATCAGTCACAACATCTATGAGTGGTGGTGGATGGGTCAGGGATGTGGAGGAAGATGTAGGGGCGGTCTAGTTGCAATGGTTTGTGGTGGTTGGAGAAGATGGGGTAGCGCCCATAGTGTGTTGTAGTTGCAGTCACCGGTGCGAGGGTGATGGTGGTGGCGAGGGGAGGGGCGGCAAAAGTCAGGTTGTCGAAGATGCACGGCTCCTTCGAGCACCTGGGGGAAGATGAATTAATGGGTTATTTTATGCTAGTCTTTGCATGGAAAGACCAATAATAGTCCTCACTTTTGATTCTTGGATTAGAAATATATTAAGTTTTAAATTATTTCTTTTTAAAATCCAATGATAAAAAGACAGAAATTCATGATTGGATCTTTTTATGTAGATCTGGCATAAACACTTCCTAAACTAATAGTTTAGTGTTCTCTTAATTTATTTGCTAAATTCCAGAATTACAAAATATTAATCAAGAGTTAGCATGCAAACTGAGAGTTAAGCCTCCTGTCATATGGATCCTACTACTTACATATGTTATGTAATCATTTGATACACATAAAATTTTTATTTGCAGATATATATATATATATATATATATATATATATATATATATATATTTGCATTTTCATTGAAACAAGCATCTAAAAGAAATGCTTTGCTTTGAAAGATAAAATGAATTAAAAGTCCCTTTCTCCCACTAAACGCCTCTTCCTATTATTATTATTATTATTATTTGTTTAGAGATATTTTAACAAAAGATATATGTTATATAGTAATTATTTTAATATATCAAATAAAATAATATAAATTACCAATTATATATATATCAAATATTATATTGTTGCATTCTCTCTAAAAATAATAATATAAATTTAAAAATTTTGGTAAACTAATATATAATAATATATTAATATGTGATTCTTATAATATTTATAAATTAAATTTTTAAATAATTAAAATCTTGCCATATATATAAGATTTATAGTGAAACGAGAGTATTGTATTATTACTTTTCTTTTTGAGTGTTGATCTAAATTGTTATCCCACTGTTCCTTATAATCATTCGCCGTCCTTTTAGAAGGCTCTTACAAGAAACTCTGACATACTTCAGGAAAAGAGTTTTTCTTCCTCCACATTAACTTTGCACCCTTGGATGCTTTGTATGGACCTACCTGTGGTACCGGATTCAGAAATCTGATGGTTTTTGTTGCTAGATAGAGGAAGAAAATCTTCCTGCATGGAGTACGGAAGAATGGCTCGGCTCTTACATCCCTCCTCCCTGCATAGATAAAAGCAGGCGTTGGGAGATATTTATCTACTCAGCCTGAAAGAGATAGTCATAGTGATAGCAGGAGCGGTGACTGGTGAATCAGTCGATTTGATGCCGTTCCACGGTCACACTCTCTTGCTAATGCTCGCTTCTTCTCCCACACCGTTACGGCACCCCGCCCCCAGACGATGTCATGATCCTTCCGGCGCTGTAGCACAGCGACTACAAGAAATTCGGGTGTGTACCAACCGCAGTTGCCGCAAACAGGGCTCCTTTCAAACCCTGGAAACCCTCTCTGGTCTCGCTCCTCCAAACGTCGCGGTGAAGCCCTGCTGCTGCTTGGGCCGGTGCGGCGGCGGCCCAAACCTGGTGGTCCTGCCGAATGGGGTCATCATCGGCCATTGCGGGACGGCAGCTCGGGCGGCGGAGATCATGGTGAATTTGTTTGCCGGAGGAGAGGATGACGCCAAGACTAGTTTGGATGCGCTTGCTTTGAGGAAGAGAGCGGAGATTGAGTTTAAGAAGCGAAATTTCACTGAGGCTGTGCTTCTTCTCTCACAGGTGCACCTCCTTTGTTTGTGCTGAGCGTTTCTCTCTCTCTCTCTCTCTCTCTCTCTTTCTTTCTTATTTTTTTCCCCTCCAGTAGTCCAGTTGAGACTGATAGTGGCTTTGAATTGACGCAGGCTATAGATTTAAAACCATTTGGTGGCTTGCATGTCACATTTAAATGCAGGTTTGTTAAACTTGATGATAGTGGATGTGTTTTCTTTCCATGTATATCATTTTAGATTTATGTATGCTCTGGTTGTTTGTAGTTTCATTGGCTAAAGCGTCACGCCATCTACAAAATATGCATTTTGGTGTCCAGTTGAAATAAATTGCAAAAATCAAAATGATATGTGATTATGTGTTGTGTTGATATATGATTCAGGTCATTTGTAAGGTTGGAATTGGGCAACTACTCTGGGGCCCTCGAAGATGCTAGGGAGGCTTTGACTTTGGCTCCCCGGTATTCTGAGGTGACTCGAATTCTTCTATTATCTCCTACAGATTCCGAGTTGCACTGTCATGCCAAATCATTAAGATAAAAATTCATGCTTTGTATTTTACAAATAAAAAAAAAAAATTATGCTTGTAATTTGGATTACATCGCAAGACACCCCTTTAGAGACTAGCGGTTCATGGACCTCAACTGCTAACCATGCCCCGATGCCCCTGTAAAATAACCAAATTCATTTATTCGTATGAAAACTTGCTGCTTTATCCATTACAGATACCACAAAAAGAACAAATGATTTTTCTTTTTTGGTCATAAGAATTGGTCACACAAATCAAAGTGGCTACTCTTGGATTTGAATCCCTTATATTGCATATAAAGTTCGTCTTTAATCACAGTTCACTTCCACCTGACTAACCGCACTTTTGGTAGAACAAATGAAAATAAGCAGTTAAATTTGCAATTGCAACTGTCTTAATTTATAAATAAGTGCAATAGATTGAGTGATTAATGATGCACAGCATTGCCGATCACACCGTACTATCATCAGTTATCATATTTGGAAAGAGCACATCAATAGGCATGCTTCCATGCGCACCCAATATAAATAATTAAATATGTTGAAAAGTTTAAGTGTGGTCTCTCAAGTTAATGGATAACTCTGTGGAAAGGTGGACCATCAAGTGGTTGAGCTTTCTCACCATAAGAAGCTTTTTGACATTCCCATATTGATTCTTAAACCAGGGACTCTATACAATGAGGCCAATTGAAAAAATTGATAAATTCGTTGACCCTTGAAAGTTTCACCTTTCCATATAAGTGCCCAAATGTTTTGGTCCCTCATATCCTTACCTCAATTTTATTTGCCTATCACCGTTATGAGTAATGTATTTTTCACTTGTATTTACTCTGCTTATGATTAAACAGACTGCTATTTAGCTATAACTTATGATTTAAGGGTTTGTATTAAATTTAAATGTACTCTATTGTTGTAGAAATGTGTCACCAAAATAGATTTTTTAATTCAATTTGCAGGCTTATATTTGCCAAGGTGATGCCTTCTTGGCACTGAACCAATTTGATTCAGCAGAACAATCATATTTAGCATCTCTAGATATAGATCCTTTGATTCGTCGTTCTAAATCATTCAAGGTAGCATTAAATCTTTGACTTTGGATATTCTAATAATATGTAATTTCTTTTAACATCAACGTGCATATCTGTGACTTCTGGGAAGGAAGATGTTCCAAAACTGATAAGAGAGAACGTTGATTGTATTTTCCATGGAATTTAAGAGCTATACCAAGCATTAATCTCAACAATAAAAGTAGTCCTAGAAAGAGCATTCACTTCCAGTTTAATATCCTTTCAAGAGAATGTAATTACAATAATCTCATAGATGTCATAGATTGTACTGTTTTAGAGGACAATATTGAAGACTCCTTTCTGCACCATCTCTTCTTTCTCTTTCTCCTGTCGTTTCTGGTTTCTTGTTATCTTGTTTAGGTATTCCTGTTTACAAATTTGAAGTGGCTATTCTGCTGGAATAATCTTTTCTTTTCTTCTTTTTTTTTTTTTTGGGGGCGTTTACATTTATGTTCATGCAGGCCCGAATCACAAAGCTTCAGGAAAAGGTTGCTGCTGCTAATACACCATAAGCTCTGTCTTGTGAATAAATATCCAGTTAATTCAAATACAGTGATCTCATGAACAGTGGATTTTTAATATAATGTTTCCAGGTATCAAAATGCCTTTTGCGTATTTTTACTTTTTGGTCTCAAATCTCAATATGATTCTTGTTAGAATATCTGAAGAGTATCTTAGTTTAGAATATCTATGCATGTTTTCATAACATTTCAATAACGTCTTAGAGTATCTTTAGAATATATTGTGGAATTAATTATTTACTGCTGTCTAGTAATTTCATCATGATTTCAGATTTGTTTCCATATTCAATTAAGGTTAGCAGTCTTATTGTATTAGTGGGTTTGGGCTTGTACTAGTGCTAGGCTAGTAATGGAGCTAATCATTTGTATAAATAGGACCGTTGAATTAGTGTTTTGTTTTACATCAAAATGCACCATATCAATCTGGTATCATGTTACCATGTACCAAAAAAGAAAAAAGAAAAATCTAATATCGTATTACCATTCAATGTTTTTGTTGTTTCTTTCTCTTTCTGAACCTAATGTCTACAATTTCAACAATTCTGCTGCTCAAGCTTTTGTGATAAGACAAAATCTTTTTTTTTTTTTAATTTGAAGATGCCGTTTGTTTCAGGTTGTTTCATTGTATATCCTCTCATATTTTGAGAAATTCGTAAGGATGTCCTTCCTTGGGAAGCCCATCCTGATACAGTGAAACATGCAGAAAGAAAATGGTTGCAGACTAAATACGAAAACTCAGGGTTTTTTGGGGGGGAGGGGGGATTTAAAGATATACTAACTGTGTATTTAGAGGTGTCATGTGGAATGGGATTAGAGAAGTTCTAGTCATTATTTTATCTTTAAATTAGACTCTTACATGTTGCGAGTGAATCAAGTGGTAATGTCCAATTTTTGTGATTCTCAAGATCATAGGACCAATTATTTTTTATCGGGGATCAATGTATCCATGGAGAGCATTGGGACCGATTTAAGAATTTACTCAACAAGTTATGATTATGAACATACTTCTATGATGTCTTTTATATTTTTCGTCATGTGTTTTGTGAAAATTAGGTTATCGTCAGCATAAAATTCTTTTCCTCAGTCCAATAGCGGAAATTAACGAAGTCTGACTAGTCATTTCTGTTTCCAACATTGTGGATTTCTTCCATTGCATTGGGCAAATTAATGGGGCCGTGAGTTAGAGTAGAACATTTTCACTTGCCCATTACGCGTTCAACTAATTCCAGACACTAATGGTCACGGACTTTGTATCAACCTGTCTCTATCCTGGTTATTAGCTCAAACGATAATTTGCAGGATTATTTACACATGCGTTTGATTATCAGTTGCAATACTCGCGATGTATGTTAACATGGCTTAGCTTGCTCCGCAAACATAAGTATAAACCAGAAAACAGAGGAGTTGCATTGGCTTAATAGAAATGGCTAGATTGGAAATGTTCATTTTTCACCGTCACTGCTGTACTGATTTATAGTCATAATATATATTTATAAATTAATTTAAAAATAACTATAAAATTAATTAAAAAGTAAGAAATGTTTAGAATAAAATTAAGAAGAATGAAAATTCTAATTTAAGAATGATTACATAAATTCAAAATTAGTTAGTTGCATTAACAATGGAGTACAACTTCTAAAATTTTATTTGTAACGTGAGGGGTTTGAATTATGGAATGATCGCTTTGAAGGTATTAAAGTAAATTTATCTTTTATAGTAAATATTATTAATTAAATTAAAAGACATAAAATATAAAGTATAAATTTATGGCTAATTTTAATTATATAATATCCAATTATTTAAGAAAAATGTGACCTGGCAAGTCGCTAGTATATATATAAAATAAATCAATGGTTTTTGACGCGTGAAAATAGGCTAGATGACCTAAAAGAGGTCTTTGACCTACATTAAATTTAGCTCGGCCGAACTTATTTAGTAAATAAGTTAGACTAAGACTATTCAAAAAGTTTTTTTAACAAAAAAAGTTAGGTTATAGGTTATGAAAAAAATATATTGGGCATAATAAAATAGCTTATTTATTCAATATTATTATTATTATTATTATTATTATTATAAAAACCTTAATGATAATAGAAGTTTTTTTAATCTATTTAAAAATATACTTTAGGCATATTTTGAAAGCTTTTTGATCTATTTAGATATTTAATTTTTGGCATATTCAAAATCCTTTTGACCTATTTAAGAGAATGTTTTTTAGTCTATATAAAAGTTTTATTATTAAGTAGGTCTTGAACTTATTTCAACTCATACTCTATCCACCCCTACTCGCTACCTTTCTTTAAATTCCAATAAAATTATTTTAAAACACAATAATATAACCTAATACTCAAACACAGCATAATTATTTCAACATAATAATCATAAAAATTAAATCAATATCATAACTAGTCATAACATCATTTGAAAAGAGGAATTAGAAAATAACAAATAACAATATGTATATATATATGGGGTGCGGGGCAGGTCGAGATAGATTTACCCTAAACTTGAATCCAATCCTACTCGCACTCAAAACCCGACTCGACTAGATTGGGTCGAGGTGGATACCCACGGTTCAGGTTACATTTGCCATCCCTATAGACTAGACTTTTAAAACAGTTCATATTAGGCATTACAAAAAATAAAATAAAATAAAATAACTAATGTCAAGCAATAAACTCAATCTTAGGTTGCATATTTGAAATTTAGGATAGACCTGATTAAGCTAAAGTTTAGGCTAACATAACTTATTTTACCCCTAGCTACACCACAAACTTTTTATGTGCATTATAGACAAGCCAAGATTTAAAAAGATGTTTAGATAATTTATGCTCAATGAATGTTGAGATGACAATTTTAACCTGATTTGTGAGTACTTGTTCCATCCCAACTTGTTTGGATTGAGATTTAAATTCATCTTGCAACGAACATGGCTAGAGTAGGATTAAAAATATATCGGCAAAATTAATCTTTTAGTCCCTTAATTTATTTTTATATTTTATTTTGGACTCTTAACTAATTTTCTATTCATTTTGATCTCTTAATTACTAATTTTTTGTTTATTTTGGTCCTCAATTAAATTGTTGTTCATTTTAGTTCCTTAACTCTTTACTATTAGGGGACCAAAATAAATAGAAAATGAATTAAGGAATAAAAATAAACACAAAATTAAGGGATTGCTAACCTCCATACCTTAATGTAGAGGTTAGCAAGCTTCACATTTTCTTTTAGACCAAAAAGCCAACCACTTTTTTTCTAAATTAACTTATCACTATAGATATTTTTTGTAATTTTACTTCATCCTTATTAATTATATTTTAAACTTTCTCTCACCTCATTAATATTTTCTATTTTATGTCTCTTTCCTTCACTTCCATCCCCTCCTCCTTCATCTCCACCACCACCACCACCACCTTCTCCTCCACCTTCTCCTCCTCTCATGAGTTACGCCACCAATTCTCCACCTAAACCAAACGACTATTATTGTTAATTAAAAACTTATATGCCACCCCATTAATTTTTAGAAAGCAAATATATATATCTGCACCAAAAAAATATAAGATATATATTTTCAACCATATTATATATTTTTTCGTAAGCTTATCATTTTAACCAACTCTTCCTAAAATTATCATTTCAAATTACGGCCACATTCCACCATTTTTATTTTGCTTGAATTGAAGTATATACTTTTGCCCAATCCTAAACATAATTTAGGTGACTTAACAAACATATCCCGTTAAATTAAAGTATATGAAACATCGAATTCCAAGTGCTTCACAAACTGCTTGCATTGGTATGTATTTAAATCTTCAATCAAAATATTTCCAGCAATTACGTAAGTCAAATTAAAATCATATATTATATTTTTTTTTATAAAAATCAAATAACTATGTCTATAAATATTTTCTTTAAAATGCTTAAAAGGTTTTACTGGTTTAATTTTTTTATTTTGCTTAAACTCTTAATAAAATATTTTTATGATATAATCTTTTACAAGATTTTTTTTAACTTAAGAAAAAATGTTAAAATAATTTTTTAATAATTTAAAAAAAAATTAATCATCTTAAAGTTTTATACTTATATTTTAATCAAAAATATTTTTAAAAAATAAATAAATAAATGGATTCTAATTTTAATTTTCTCTCTAATATACATATATTCTGAATCTCACACTCTGTTACATTTTCATTCACTTATAATAAAATTCTAGTCTATGCATGACCTCTTATAAAATCAATATTTATAAATTAAATTTAACAGAAAAATATTTATAATTTAAAATCTTTACCTTGATATGAAATTACTTGAATATTACGCAGATTCAAAGCAAATACTAACCAGAACAAATCACCTTGCATTCTTTTCGAACCATAAATTTTGTAAAGTAGAAGTGATGTATGAATGTAAATAAGAGAACATCTCATAATAAAAGTTTGTTGACTATAAATCGAAGTTCAAAATTTTAAAATACGTATCTTTGGTATAACAGCGATAGATTATCCAAATACACATAACAATGACAAGACTCTGGGCTCCTGCACATTCTTAAATATTTTCCACGATTCTTGTGCACACATGTATATACATATATAAAACTTGTATGCACTGATAGCGTAAAATTTTTTCATATTGTTATCCACTTATATGCTACCACATAAATAAATATACATGATTTTCACCCTCACTGCTTCAAAAGTTATGCATATAAGAGAATGTGATTGAATGACAGTATAAAACAGTTTTATACTGTTAATGTATACAATATATATATATATATATTTGGTGTCCAAAAAATTATGGATGGCATGTCATTTTTGTAAATAATAATAATAATAATAATAATAATAATACTTTGGTGTAGGTGGAGGAATAGGTGGCATGGGAGGTGGAGTTGGAGGAGTTGGCGATGGTGGAAAGGAGGAGGAGATGGAAGTGTAGTGGAGGAGAGGGAAATGAAAGAGAAAATATTAATAAGTTAAGAAGTTCAAGATGGTAATTAATAAGGACGAAATAAAATTACCAAAATATCCATGTCATGTGACTTTGTAATCTAGTTATATTAATTGGAGACAAAATTAATGGAATGGCCCTAATTGGTAGGAAATTGTTCATTTCATGATTTGATTGGGAAAAGAGATATCGACTTGGTTGAAATGAGAAATACTTAATAGTATGAAATAAATTCGTGCAAACGACACATGAAAGGAGAAAGTGAGAAGTAAATGTTTACGTTTTATAATTAGTTACCTTCTTTCTCTTCAAACAATTATAACCAACTCTACCTGTGATTGGTTATTTGTTGTTTGTAATATTTTCGCACGCTGTACATTCGTACCAAATATCACTACTCGGTTGAAATATAGATTGGTCTAAACATAAAAGACACACGAGCATGCTGAGAGTAAGTTGGAGGAATAATGATAATATAGACTCGGGTTCACCGTGAACCCGAGTCTATATTACATCTCAACCACTAAAAATATGTTTTAAAATTATATATATAAATATTAAGAAATCAATGGTTGAAATGTAATATAGACTCGGGTTCACAGTGAACCCGAGCCTATATTATCATTTCTCAAGTCGGAGAGGCAACCCAAGAAAGAAGAAATAAAACGTCTTGATTATTTACTTTTTTGAAAATAAAGAAGTTATTTTTTTTATTTGATAAGGAAGTTCTTTTATTTTTATTATGGTGTTGAAAGAGCAAGAAAAGATGAGGAGAGACCAAAAAAATGCAGAAAAATTGCATAAATGTGAGAAAGAATTGTAGAAAAAAGATAAGGGTTTAATTTGTATATATTGATATATTGATATTGTAATTTTTTTTTTAAATTGTCATGTAATTATATATTGTCATATAAGTAAGTATATATGACTCTCACCTCTATTACTTCAAAAATCATGCAAATGTGAGAATATGATTAGATTACAGTATAAAATAATTTTACACTGTCAATACATACAAATTAAATCCAAAAGATAATAGTGTTATGGTGTTAAAAGAGGAAGAAAAAATGATGATAGAGGTCTAGAGAGAACTAGACATGCGAAAAAAGGAGATAATAGATTTAGGTCATGTGAACGTTGCTTTGTTAATAATCTCTACCATTAATTTTGTTTTGGTAGTTGAAATGTAAAAGAAAACAAACAACACACGGACCCGCGGACTCACACTCCCAAAGCCGGAGAGGCTAAGGGAATCAAATACTGCTCAGGCGAAGCCTGCCAAAAGTGGGGCCCTGAGCCTAATTGCGCACCCAACTTGGCTAATTTATTCGCATCCCCGTTCACAGAGCAATGGATCAAGGAGCACTGCTCCTGCCAATCACGCTATAATATAGTTGCAATATTGGGCAAAAGTCTCTGAGGTGCATGTGATCGTTGCCGTATTTGCTCATCCAAGAATGTCAGTGCTTCAGCACTATCTAGTTCGCAACAAACCTTCCAATAACCCATATCCTAGGCAATATTGAGACCAGTATAAAAGCCAATGAGCTCCACTATGGTAATGTCATGATCATCAGTACTATTCAAGAATCCGAGAAGCCATTCCCCGTGAGCATTATGAAGCACCCCACTGTAGCCACAGCGAAGGGTGTTGGGACAGCGACTCCCATCAGTATTCAACTTCACATACCCTGAGGGTGGTGGAACCCAAGTTACCACTGGAGGCTCGATCCAAAGCTCCCCATCATAATTCATGTCCTTCTTGATGTTAAAGAAAGAACTCAGCACATTAGTCGTCACCTTTTGCAAGTGCCAGGGATGGTCTTCAAAGATACTAGAATTACGCCAACGCCATTGCCACCAGATCGCAGCAAGGAAGAGACCAGCATGCTTACTTCGAGCACAAGAAGTTAACCACTCCATAGCAGGCCGAGTAAAGAACTCAGGTTCAGAGCCAAACCCAAGTCTTGCCCATAAAGCATGAGCTTGTGGGCAATCCCTAAGGCAGTGTTCAATATTCTCCACCTGAGCACTACAACAAGTACAAGTTGCTGAAGGAGAAAGTCCACGTTGAAACCTCAATAAACCTGTTGGGAGCACATTATGAAAACAGAGCCACAGTAGAAGCTTAATTTTCTCTGGACACTTCAAAGCCAATGCCACTTTGGATCACTCACCACAGGCCTCCCATTACACACCAGCCAAGAGTAAGCAGAGCTTGTAGTGAAATTTCCGTCAACCTTATGTTTCCAAATCCATCCATCGTCACCTGTAAAAATTGGTCCATCCATATTCAGAATGGAGTCACAAATATCTTGCGGAAGGTTTGTCGATAAAAAATCAAAGCACCAACTCCCATCTCGCCAAATGTTAGCAACTGTCAAATCTGTGTCAGAGATGTGCACAAAATCAATCCTGTTACAAATATTGATATTCCCCAGCAAATTTCCATACCATAAAGCAGGACCATGTTAGAGATGTCCATCTTCTTCTTCTTCCCTTTTTTTGTCTCTCACAAAACAACTTCTTTCTCTTCCAATGTGACACAAAAAGGGCCACCTCTTCCAAAACAACTCTTTTCCCTCTCAACTTCAATTATTATAGCCATTTGCTTTCCATACCATGTGCATATATGTTGTTGTTCTTGTATTACATATATACCATAATACGAAGTTGTACAAACAAAACTGCCCTGTTTATGCACTAGTCTTTTGCTTCTGACATAGTTAAGATCGTGATTTGTAAGAATTGAAAGTTATACGAGAATTACACTGCAAAATTCAAGTTAATTATCTGCCAAATGATTTATCATATCATTGTATCATACCACAATGGCTATATGAAGAAAAGGAGTTGTTTGGGAAGAAGTAGCCTTCATTTGATGTTAGGAGGGAAAGAAGTTATTTTGGGGGAAAAAAAAAAAAGAAAGGCTCTTTTATGTTTGATAGTAAGAAGTGAAATCAGGGCTAATTTGAATGACACGATTATTTTACAAGGTCAATATATTGACTTTAAAAATTTAGGGCCTAAAATGATGATTTACTCAAAAAAAAAAAAAAAAAAGAAGAGAGACAGAGAGATGATTGTATAAAAGTTTTTGCAAGATATCTAACTAGATCTAGCATTGATCTAGTTCCAAACCCAATAGGTGCTAATTTAGTTTTTTTTTTCCCTTTTTTTTTAGTACATTATTGGCACTGGGATTTGAACCTATAATCCGATATATATTATTTATGTCCTTCAACACTAATCCACTTCTAGTAGCTTGTTACTAGTTTAGTATTTATTAATTTATCAATATAACCTTTAACTGAAAAATACCATAGAAATGTAAACTAGAGAAAAAGAAATTGGAACAGAGAATAATTTTTTATATTGATAGGGTGAAGGTTCATAAAAATTCAGGAAATATTGAAAGGAAGTTACATAAGCTTAATTTGAAAAGAGATGAATTGACAGTTCACTTAATTTCTAATGGCTGAGTGCAAAGAAATTATTCTCAAAAGAAAAAGAAACTTTAGTTAATGGGGATGGGCTTGGGCTGTGATCCAAAAACCCAACAGCAAACCAGATTTGGTGGTTTTGTTTGTTAGACCTGATCAATGACTGAATGGCATGGAACAAGGATGGGGTGCAAGACACATACAGCCCGCTAATTGGCAAGACTACAAAGAGTCCAATTAGCCTGTTTCATTGCAATCACAATCATTTTCCCGACCGAAAAAAAAGGATGGGGTGGTGCAGCGGGGTTGTCTCAGTCTCAGATGCAGTAGCACTACCTCTCGCTCCTACAGTTGCTGCTTCCATTTGCAGCACAGAAAGTTTTGGGTTCCAATTCCGAAAGCCTCTCTTCAAATTCAATAGCTTTTCAACTCTCTCTCTTACCCATCGTAAGCTGTTGGTGGTTGCCGCTGCATCACCCTGCCGCGCACAATGCAGTGCTGCACAACATTCAAGTTCTACTTCAAGGAATGATTCCGATTTCGTGGTCGTCAATTTCTACCATTTTGTGTTTATCAAAGACCCACAAGCAGAAGTCACTAAACATCTTTCGTTTTTGGAGGTTCGCTTACATTTTCTTTTTAGTTTTCCAGTCACCAAGTGCTTAGTTCGAATATACACACATGCTTGGGAAAATTCATACTATGTTACAATATCTTTTAACGATCAAATTTGTTTATCTTAAATGGTATATTTGAATTAAGGATCTTGAGGTGATTATGTGAATTCTGACATCCTGAAAACCGTAGTTGCAAAAGCAGTTTCTTCATGAATGCATTCAACAATATATGCATGCTCCAACAATGGTAATTATATGTTTTCATTGTTTAGTGATGACAAGGAATGGAGCATGGAACTTCAAGTTCATTGTTTTGTCCCAAAATTCATTCCGACTTCCACCTTTCCCAGGTATAATTTTTGGTCTGTTGACAGGGTCTCAATCTCGATATCAATGGAAGAGTTTATTTGAATGAACAAGGGATTAATGCGCAGGTTAGTTTTAGTGTTTCATTTTACATATGTACCGCTCACTAATTTCATCATTTAAAGGGTTATATCTTTCTAATTGTCTACTCATCAATGAGCTATGGATGAACATTTTGAAAATGGAGCCTTATCACTTACCTGGCCTATCTCTTTTGATATAATTGCATGACCTATTTTATTGATTGAAAATACATGGGAGGGTTCTAATCATTTTTCATCATAAATTTTTAATTAACATATTTCAGAGTTTACAAGAGTAGCTAACAGCCTTCCTTATAGTGTTTCAGAGTCGTAATATGTCCTGCAATCCCACTGATGTCACATATTATTGCAGTTTAGTGGGCCATCAAAAGATGCTCTGAAATATGTCAACTGGTTGAGAGAGGATGACAGGTTTTCAGACATCCTGGTTCAGATATCTCCATCAGAAAATGGACATGGCTTTCCGAAATTGAAGTTGCGGTATAAACCCTCATTAGTACAGGCAAGCCATATATGTACGGCATAAAATTTCTTTTACTGATTAAGCTCATTTGTACAGGCATTGCTGTGTGGTTATTTGTCTTATCTGTTTTCAATGCAAGTATCCATTAATTTCCTCTCTTTTTTTAATTTTAATTTTTTATTTTATGATTATTGTTTTGAAATCTAATCTACTAGATAGGGTTTCTCTGTGCTGGAGCTTTGTAACAAGTTTCTGTGTTTCTTTACCTAAGTGTCAATATGTTTAGGATGAGCTAGGTGGCTGTGGCTTAAAACAACACTATCAACATATGACTTTCATTTGTTTACAGTTTGAAGGTGGCATCTCACATCTTCCTTTGCTTGATCCTTCAATGCGGGCAACGCCTTTAGAACCTTCAGAATGGAGAAATAGATTACAACCAACCAATAAAAATGATCTTACATCAAAAGAATATCCGAACAGAAATTACATTCTGTTGGATGTGAGAAATGGTACAGGTTCTATAGCACCCTCATGAATCTACCTTTATTTCCTTAATTGAATTTTAAACTCTTTTCTGTTTCTTATGTTCTATCTTAATTGGGTTGCAAGTATCTCCTGTCAACTATTTCTATCCTTTAAAGAGGAGGTCCTGTATCCTGTGTTTGTGACAGTTTGCAGAATTATCATTAATAGATAGTCATCATCTGGTAGCCTTCTTGGCATTGATCAATTGTGAATGGCTTGCATCATTATTTGGGGAAAAAAAAATGTTAATCCGCAATCCTTTCTGGTATAAATTTTCCAATATTTTACAGGTGTGGGTTGATGCTAATTTCTAGTCAATATGACTGATATAATGAATGACTTCCTTTGACATGATGTGCGGTGGCTTGTATCTGACACAGGATCTGTTTGCTCTGCTCTTTGTTAAGATCTCCAGTTTGAGTTTTTGAATATTTGTTTGTGTATTTGCCCTCCTTTTGGTACTATTTAAAATATTTATTGTTTTCATGGTTATAGTTCTGAGGATGAATATAATAATGTTGCTGTTAATCAGGTTATGAGTGGGATATAGGACATTTTAATGGGGCCCAGAGACCTAATGTGGACTGCTTTAGGAGTACTTCATTTGGTACGTCTCAAGAAGAGGTAGGATCATTATTTGATGTCTTAATGACCTAATATGGATAATTTAGTATTGATATGCCCTCATGATCAGCTGAAAAATACCATCAAGTTGTATGACTTTTCTGTTAATCAAAGTAATGATATAAAATTTTATTTTCCTTGCAGTAAATTTTATCATTGTTTACATTTGTAAACTCTTGTCATGATAAGAGTGTGGCATTTTGATTAGAACTGGATCAGAATCACACACAGATAGGAATGAAATTGAGGTATATTCACATCACTGAATCAATAATATCAAGGTAATATTCAGAACATGATGGAAATATACAATGAAGGAAATAAACATGTAGAAAATGAAAATACAGATAATCCCAGACAGGTTTGGGAGTTCCTGATTCTCTCCCACCAAGTTTCTCTTCTTCCTTTTCCTCTCGTCCTTCCCTTTTTTATATTGCTCCTCACTAACTGACTTCCCACCTACACTGGCACATTTTTTCCCCCTATTAAATTTACCATCCACACTACAATGTGAGCAGTTACTTATTTGAAGTCATCATGTGAACAATGATGCTTTGAGGCTTTGATCCTCTATATTCTTCCTAACATAACGTTAGTTGCTGATGGGGCTATTAATATTCCCTTCCTCGTGATTCACCTTGTCCCCAATTTGAAATGCAGGAAAATTGGCTTGTACAAGGTCCAAGGGCTCCTAGGAGCTTTCAAACAATGGTAGATCCTGCCATTGGATGAGCAATTTAGTGATATCCTCAGGTGTAGAGCAGCTGTCAAGGATTGCAGCTGGTTGAACGTTAAGTTTGCAAAAGTTGGCTCATAGTAGGTGAAATAATTTTGAGTTTTGAAATATGAAATATAGGGTATATGTTGCCTGCCCTCTGGTAATTGAAGTCAATAAGCCACTTGACCAACTCTTTTCACAATCTCATAAGGCCCATAAAATCTAGGTTTCAGCTTCTCCTTCATTCTTTTAGCCAAAGACTTAAGCTTATACGGCTGAATCTTCAAATAAACCCAGTTTCATAGATGACTTCTCTTCTGTGCTGATTAGCCTGAGTTTTCATCCAATTTTGAGCCTGGAGCAAATGCTCCTTCAATTCATCCAGCATCTGATTCCTTTCAGCCAAAAGTTTGATAACATCTACTATGGAAGATAAGTATCTTGATGCCCGAGGATAGGGGGATCTCTTCCATACAAAGCCTTGAAAGGAGTAAGCTTGGTGGCACTGTAGTAGTTTGTGTTGTACCAGAACTTGACCCAACTCAGCCATGTGGCCATTGTTTTGGTTTCATCCCAGTAAGGCACCTTAGATACATTACCAGGCACTTATTGACCACCTCAGCTCAGTTGTCCATTAGACTGAGGATGATATGTAGAGCTAAACTTCAACTTAGTTCCTGCCATTTTAAATAGCTCAGTCCAAAATTGGCTGTGGAATAATCTGTCTTGATCGAATGCTATAGAAGAGGGGAACCCTTGAAGTTTAACTACTTCCCTTATGTAGTAGATCACCTCACTGTCCTTTTGTGAAAGGATGCCATACAACAAAGAAATGTGCATATTTGGCCAGCCCATCGAACACCACCCAAATGTATCCACTCCTTTAATTTTGCAAAGGCTGCTTATGAAATCCAGATAAATTGGACCAGATTTGAGTAGGTACATGTAAGGGCTGTAACAGCCCAGCTAGGGACAAGGTTTGATATTTATTTCTCTGACAAGTCTCACAAACTGCGAGATACTTCTGAATCTCCCTCCTCATCCCAGTATAAGAATCTAGAAATTCTTTTTATAGGTTCTAAAGAACTTGGAGTGACCTTGCATGGCTGAGTCATGAAACTCCTTGAAGATTAGAGGAATTTTAGTTGAATTCCTATGCGCTACCAATTTGTCTTTGAAATATAACCTTTGTTTGAGCAGAAAACAGGATGAGAGTATAGTACTCTAAAGCTTATCATCTGCTTGTAAATTTCCTCCAAGCTATCCAAATAAGTGAAAGTCACGTAGAAATTGCAGAATAATCCATCTTTTGGGAGAGGGTGCTGCCATTCTGTTTTCACTTCCAGTTAATGTATCTCAAAATCAAAGCTAGAAGTTTGGAAGTCAACTGTTGCTGTTCTTCCCCATTGGCCTTTGTTTGGTCAGAAATCTCAAGCTTCTGTGATCTTTATGCATAATAAAGTGCCTCCCCATGAGGTAATGCCGTTATTTCTGCACTGCAAAGATAACAACAATAACAACAACTAAGCCTTGTTCCACTGAATGGGGTTGGCTACATGGATCAGGCGATGCAATAGTATTCTTTCATAAATTATATTTTTATTTAAGCCATTGACATCTAAACCTTTTCTAATAGTTAAACAGAGTGAGCTTGAGTCCTTTGAGAAAGTCCTGACTCCTGACTGCTATAGGCCAGAGGCTAGCCCTCTTGCATTGGCTTCCGCTACAAAGGTTTTGTCGAAGTCCGGTACTGCCAACACTGGTAATGAAGTCTTGGCAGTATTGAGTAGGTCAAATGCATGCTGAGCTTTCCCATGCAAAAATATCTTTCTTTGGCTGCTGCATTAATGGGCAGGCTATCTTCTCATAATCTTTTATGAGCTTGTGATAATACCCAATAAGGCCTAGGAATCCCCTCCTTCCCTTCACATCATTGGGAATGGGCCAGTTAATCATATCAACCACTTTGCTGCGGTCAGCAACTACCCCAGAGGCAGAAACCAAGTGGCCAGGATATTCCAATTGATCTTGTCAAAAGCTGCTCTTTTTTTCCCCCTTCGTTTTCACCTTCCCTCTTAGTACTTATAGCACCACCCTTAAATGATCCATGTGAGTATTGGCTTCCCACCATTGATACCACTTCAATGCCCTCCCTCTAAAGCTACTGTGGGTGCTGGAAGTTTCTCTCCTTCACCTATCCCATTCACATGAAAATACTTCTCCACCCTATCGGCCCAGCCATGTATGTTATCCCCAGAAAACATACGGACCTCAAGCTTTCTACAGTGGTTGTCCTGCAAGTTGCTACTCTGAGTTTTGCCCATTGCTTCTCCACTTCCTTCACTCTCACTATCCTCCTCCTATTAGCGTGAGATCGTTCCTTGGGCAACATATGATTCTGCCTTCTAAGCAAATGCAGTATCTATTGTTGGCTTTGTGGATTCTCTGCTTTCCATTACTCATTATCTTTTTCAAATTCAGCAAACTATCCCAAACTCCTCTTCAACACTTTGACCCTTACCTCCATAGGCATATTCGCCATCTATAGCTCTCAAGATTGGGAGCTCTAAATCTAATACTAGTTGATAGAATTGGACCTGAATCACATGCAAATAGGATAGAAATGTGGGTATATTCACCTCACAGATGACTGAACCAATATCAAGGTATTATTCAGAATAGAGGGAATCATGGAAATATACAATGGAGGAAATAAACACCTAGAAAATGAAAATACATTTAATCCCAGACAAGTTTGCGAGTGCCTGGCTCTCTCCCAACAAGTTCCTCTTCCTCCTTTTTGCTCTCTTCCTTCACTTTTCTTATATTTCTCCCGACTAACTGACTTCCTAGTTCCACCCACTCTGCCATTTTTTTTTTTCTTTTTCCAAATCTTCCCACTATCAAATTTACCACCCACACTGCTATGTGAGCAGTTACAAGATACACTGGAATGTTAGCAGTTACTTATTTGAGGTTGTCATGTGACCCATGCTGCTTTGAGGCTTTGATCCTCTATATTTCTTCCTAACATACAATGTGGTCACTAATGGGGCCTATCACATTCCAGCTGCAAATTCTGGTTTCATTTAAAGTAATTTTCTCATTTGGCTAAGGGCTGAACTGGGCTCTGCCTAGATCTCAGGTTGGGATTTATGAATCACTGGTTAGAAGTTTTGAGATCTATCTGTCCATTGATGGCTATTAATGTACTCCACTTTTATATGCCACTTTCAGATCACTGCTTCAGATCCTTTATCAAATGTAGATAAAGAAAAAACAAACATATTGATGTATTGCACTGGAGGGATTCGCTGTGATGTATATTCTGCAATACTAAGGTAAATTATTATTTCATAATTTTCATTTTTCTTCTGCTTCATTATCTTTAACTTTTTGAAACACATACTTTTTCCTGTTTGAACTTCTATAAATCATCACTTTCAAGACATGGTCACATGTATGTCACATTCACAAATACACTAGTAATATGATGCACTCTATACCTGTATATATAAAAAATAATGTTGCACTCAACATTGTACACTATGTATAACCATTCAAATTTAACCATCTTCTAGAATTATTAAACTTTTGCATGACTTATCGTTGTTGAATTTGTAGAAAATAAAAGAGAAGAGGAAGTGAAACAATATGTGTGGAAGAAATGCTTAGGCTCAAAATGCTTACTTTGTATAGTTACCAGCAACAGTACATATATTAATCACTTGGCTACTACACATTCTCCATGCCACACACATTAGTAACATGATAGCTACACATTCTGTTTGGACCCAATTGCAAGGTATGGGACTTGAGTCCCACATCAGAAATATGGGATTCCGATGGGGGGTTTATAAGGCTTTGGACTCTCCCATCACAATAGCTAGCTTTTGTGATGTGGTTCTCCCAAGTTTCTTATCACATTCCAATGGCATAAAATGTTAATCACATGCATCATTTCTAACACTCCCCCTCAAGCTAAAGCTTGTTACAAAAGAACCCTTGAAAAAACTAGAAAAATATAAAATGAACTCCATAAACCCTTGACAAGGCAACTCAGGGATGGAGGATACGTCTGAAAAGACAACATAACAAGACAATAACTTGTTGGAATGTTGCATGATTAGGAAGAATAGACTTCAATGGAATGATCATCAGCAAAAATTTCCTGAAAAATGCAATAATAGACAGCAAGTGCAGCATATGGAAGCCTTGAGCAATAATAAAATATATCAGGGATCCAAAATGATCCTTTGAAATTGAAAGGCTGGTATATATCACAGCCATGAGGACTAGATCACCATCATGACTTGAGTGAAAAACATAAATCACCATTGGTATGATTCACAATGGGAGGCCGGTAGGAATCACAGCCTAATATTCATCACTTTAACAGGGAAGTTGAAGAGTGTAGGCAGTGGGCAAAGGCACTGGCAGTGGCCAGGTGAAGATGACATAATCGGAAAACTCGCTGGAAAAGTTTCCAGAGAGTTAGCAATCACCATAAAAGTCACTGGAAATTTCGAGAAGTCATCAAAATTTGAAAATTTGACTGAAAATAAATAGTGACTGAAAATCTCGTGTGGCAGTAGAAGGGACAGTTTGAAGAAGAAAAAGCTGCCGGAAAAATGACATGGCAATGGTTAGAGTGAATTACAACCAAAAGTAAAATGGAGTGAAAATGGTTTTGATGGCTTGAAATTCTCAAAGCATACTCAACAAATGGAGTTCCAATTTAAATTAAGAAACTCAGCAATGGAATAGTGATAGGATAGGTCACGGAGGATGGTATTGATCTGATACCATGTTGAATTTGTAGAAAATAAAAGAGAAGAGGAAGTGAAACAATATTCGTGGAAGAAATGCTTACGCTCAAAATGCTTACTTGGTACATATATATATCACTAGGAGATAAATACATGGCATAGTTTCAAGAACATAATTTATACTGAGCAATTTCCTAAGCCTTTATTTTTCTCATTGCCATATTAATCACATGACAACAACACATTCCCATGCCACACACATTAATAACATGATAGCTACACATTCCAATGGCACACATGTTAATGACATGCACCATTTCTGTTAAACTGGTACAGAGATGTAAGGATAAAAGAGAGAGAATGCAGGAAATATGTAGAAATTGTATGAAGCTTGTATATTGTATCAGGTTGATCAAGGTGATTAGAACCTGAGAAATGGGGTAAATGTATGAACAATTGGAGAGGTATGTTCGAGAGCACCTCTTCCACACTCTCCACAAAACTAGCTTACTCACTCAATAACCGACTAACTCCCCTCTCTCCCCTCCCTTACTTTATTCACATCACTCCTAACAAACTTGCTGACCTGATCCTACCACACCCCACGAATTCACTTCACTGAATACCTTAATTGGGCTCAGTTGCCCCCATAGGACCCCTTAGCCCACGTCTCACAAAAACCTTCTTCAATAAAGGCCTATCAATTTCCAACAATGGTAAAAACATGGTAAACATATCATCCATTGGTCATACTTCTATTGTTACAGATTTTGGCCATAATGAAGTTCAAGTACTTAGGCAGAATAGTGCCAGTATAGAAATTTTTATATTATTGTTATCAAAATATGTTTGCTAAAGAGAATTATAAACAACTTCCTTATGTAACTAATGATTGCTTCTAAAAATTAAAAATACCTTGAAGATATGAATGGCATTGTTAAAAAAGAATTGATCGCTTCAATCTTAAGAAGCTACCTTACAGCATATAAATACAAGAAACTCTTGGGAAAATAGGTTCAAGCTCAGAATTATTTACCTAATTTGTTTAGTAAATCTACCTATCTCTTTCATTGTTGACATGGTGAGGATAGAATGTTACTTTCTTCCAGTTCATTTGCCCCTCTGCTTCTTTATGCTAGTATGACAGCCCTGCAAGTTATCTCTTCTCTGGATTAGGAAAAAACCAAGTTTACTCATGAAAATGAAATTGCATCCTTTATTTCCTTTTTGTATTGCTAATTTTGGTTTATTGGTTTGATGCCATCTGGCAGGCGGCAGGGATTTCAGAATTTATATACCTTGAAGGGAGGTGTTTCTAACTATTTAAAGAATGAAGGTCCTGTAGAATGGGTAGGAAATTTATTTGTATTTGACTCCCGTCTGTCTCTCCCTCCTTCTGTGTACTATCCCCAGGCCACACCTGAAGCAAGGATGACCCAAATTTCTGGAGTTGATAAGTTTGCAAAGTGCTACATTTGTAGTTTGGAAGTCGGTGAACTGAGACATAGGAATTGTGCAAATCTTGACTGCAATTTGCTTTTTCTGTAAGACTCCTTTCTCTGCTGCAATATCTCCTTTTTAACACAGGCTTAACCTGCCTTTTTGCCTTTGGTAATTTACGTTTTGCTTGCAATTTGAAATAAAATTCATCCATATTAAGAATGTCAACCTTTTGTCTTGCAGATGCTGCAGTTGCTGTGTAAAGGACCTAAGCGGATGTTGTTGTTTGAGTTGCACTACTGCTCCTCGGCTTAGGCCTGTTTTAAATGGAGATCAGAGATACAAAAAATGGCACATCTACCGTGATATGGATTTGCAAGGCAAGATGAAAATTTCAGCTTGTATAGACCCTTATTAACCACAGCAGCATACCATCATATAATTTCATAAAAAGGCCTTGCATTCTGGTGAGGATTTTCCTGCACTGCTGTCTAGTTTCTTTCTTTTTTTGTCAATAAATTCCACGTATTTAGCTGTTTTACCTTTTTGTTTACAGGAGTTGAAGTATTCTTGAATTGATGAAGCATGCAGTGAAATGCATGCTGCATGTAAGTTTCTACTATGCCCTGTGATATACAATACATCTTGCTAGACGAGTAAGCAAATGCTGCGGCAGAAATATCCTGGAAATTTAACCATGCAGACAGTATGCGATATGGAACTAAGTTCGTGTAATATACGTTACAGAACAATTATGTTTTTCCCTCTACGTTAATACTCTGATTTTAATCCCTATGTAAACTTGCGGCTATCTTCCTTAGAAGCTGCTCAGCCAGCTGAGCTTTTACCTTTTTATTTTAGAACAATGCTGCCAGAATTTTGACATAATACAAGGGTGGCGATGAGATGAAATAAATTGACAAGAATTACTTGTACATTTGAGTTTACATGTGTTATATTAGTCCAGCAAAATTATTCTTGCAAAAGTATTGATTCTCTAGCATTTTTTTTTCCATTTTAATTCTTATTAGATTTTTAAATTGTGCAGTGCACAGACAAAATATTATATTATCAATATATTTTAATTAATTTTCGAGTTTTATTATGATGCTAATCAAGTGAACCAACTCTCACTGGTAAGTTATCTATAAGTATCTTTATAAATATTTAATAAATTCAGAGACATGTATTAACTTTAAATTAGAGGGGGCTTTTAACTCAATTTAAATTGTTTTATTATATATATAAAAAAAACAGCTATTATATATGAATATTTGAATTTATTATAAATTGATAATATAAAATAATTTTATATTATTAGTCAATAAAAATATAAAAAAATGTTAAATAATGTTAAATATGTTAGATAATTATATTTGACTTTTTTTATATTTTTATTAATTAATAGTATAAAATTATTTTATATAATTAATACGTAAAAATTATACTCATAATATTAAGTTAAAATGATATTTTTATTAATGCACCTCTTAACGGGATTTTACTCGTCACAAAAGTAACAAATTATTTCACATTTCCAAGTCACCCAAACCAACATTGCACACTGTTCATCGCTGTCAACGTGATCACACTTAATTAAAAGGAGGTAAGGGTATTTAAAATTGATTCAAATCGAATTAAAAATAAAATTGGTCCAAAAAATTGAGAATCAATCAAATCAAAATAAATTAGTTTAAATTAATTTTTATTTTATGGAAATTGATCGGCTCAATTCAATTTTCGATTAATTTCTAAAATTGAACTAAATTAAACTAAATCAATAATATATTACATATTATTTGTACATATCTACATTTATATAAACATACATGATTTTTGTTCAAAACTTTTATTATTTGCTTAACTAATTAGTATTAGATATTAGTATAACTTTTAATAATTAGTTTAGATTTTATAACTGTATGAATTTGTTATAAAAGATTAATTTATATTATTAATAATATAAAATAATTTACACTGTCATTCAATAAAAATATAAAAAAATATTAAATTATACTAGATAACTACCTATTATGTGCCTATTTGGTTATACTTATAGGAGGCTCAAAAAGCTTTTTATTGGAATGAAAATGAAAATACACAGTAACTAATATGTTTGGTATGTAAAGACTATTTTTTAGAAGATCTTTTGAAATTCCGCGCTTTTATAAGAAATGTGAGATTATTTTTATTACTGAAAAGACTTTTTGAAAAGGAATCTTCCTATTACTCTCATATCGACAACCAAAAATAATTTTACTTTATTCTAGCCAAACAAAACTCATTATCCTAAATTTATTTTTGACATATTCAAACCAAATAAATATCATTCTTTTAAAAATAATTCATCTAAAAAGCTTTCTTTTAAAAGACCTTCTCTCAAAAATTAAACCAAACAAACCCTATAATAAATGATCGACTATAATTTAGCACTTTCTCTCATTTCTATTAATTGATAATATAAAATTATTTTATACTATTAATACATACAAATTAAAATTTACTGTAAAACTAATGATTAATTTAATTTAACAAAGTTAAAAGTTACTTTTTTATTATTTTATAACATTTTTAATAAAAATAAATTAATTCAAATGGATTTAAGTCGATTTTTTTTTTCAAATATAATCAAATAGGAAGAAACAAAATCAAAATAAAATTTATTATTTAAATCGATTGAACTTTTATTTTATAAAAAATTACATTAAAGTCCCTCAAGCTCAAAAATACGTCTACTCCCGGACTCCCTCTTAAATTTAAAACTACATCTATCTCTCTAATTTCCAAATAATTTTTTTATAATTCCTAAATTACCCCATAAAAAAAAAACCTCATCTTCCCCAATTTCCCATCCCGTCCATCTGCCGCGTTCTTCTTTTACACCGGTGGGCCTTCCCCTTCCCCCTCTTTCAATACCATATCCTACTCAATAACCTCCATACCAACAAGGTAAACACCAAGATCCATCAAAGTACTCGCCACAGGACCCAGTAATCTCCACAAACCTCCTCAACTCTTCAATACAATTCAAACACCCACTCCCAACATACAAAAGTGGTTTCTTTGCCTCCAAAACCAACCTCACGACACTCTCTAATTCAACCAAAGTTGGAATCAATTGCTACTTAACACCTCTCGGAAGACATCAAGGACGACGTAATTGTGCTTTGTGATGGATCCTAAGACTTTGACGATTGGGGTTTCTCGGAATGCGATGGTGCCGCCGGGGTACGCGAAAACGGTGGTCACACCTTCCAGCTTGAGGGCTTTGATGAGGATGTCAGCACCCTTACGGGGCTCACAGGCGAGGAGGTGGGTTGTGGCGGAGGGGGTTGGGGTTTTCAGTTGGAGTCGCAGCTTGAGATGTTGAGGGAATGGGGGTGCTTGTTGTTGATGGAAAATGGGAGGATGGATCTCATAATGTGTTGTAGGAAGTAAAAGTAAAAAGAGGAAGAAGGAGGAAATATGGCGGAGAATGGAGTTAGTGGTGGCCGCTATTAGGGAATGATGGATTTGTGGCAGTATAATAGGTATAGGGATAATAATTAAGAATATAAAAGTTATTTTATATATTTTTTAATGAGATTAATTTATGAAAGATACCAATATAATGATTTATAAAAAATTACATGCTGTTTGGAAAAGAAAAATAAATAGAATTTAATTTAGTAATTGAATTTAATTATGTCATGATTTAGATTTTTATATTTGAAATAAATTAATAAATTATATAATTAAATTCAATTATATTGTTTAAAATATACATGAAAATTAATTAAATTTTTCATCTTAACTATGTTGTTCCTCGTTAGATAATAGAGAGAAGAGAAAGAGAGAAGATTTTAGATAAGATTAATGATATTTTTAATATCATTTTTTAACATTAAATTCATTAAATTAAAAATTACAAATCAAATTTATTTTGATCTGACTTATATTTTGGATATTTTTATAAAGTTAAATTCTCTTTAAATTTTAATTTTATACTATTAGTTAGTTTTAAATTAAAAATTTGAATTTAATTTTTTAAATAAATTTAATTTTAAGACTTTTGAAATAATCCATTAATATAAGTAGATATAATTTTAAAATTTAGAAAAAAGTTAAATATATTTTTGATAAATAATAAGAGAGGGTAATATAATTTCCTTTTTCTTTTAAAATCAAACCAAATTGAATCGTAATCCAGCTAAAAAGAAGGGATTAATTTATCCTAAGTTTTTGAATAGTGAGTAAGGGATTATGAGCTTCATTTTTTATTTTATTTTATTTTTTACTTGAAGAAATTTGTCGACGCGAAATTCGCCTTAAATCATTTGGGGCTTACCCTCGATATAAATACGTATTCCCGTGGGGCGTGGGTAAGTTTTGCTGAAGGCACAAGTAGTTGGCTTCGATCGTGCAATTGAGATTGGGAATCAAAGCATGTCGGATCCGTACGAGCGGGTGACCGGAGGAAGATTGGCCTTCAAAGGAGGGACCCTCGCCACTCGCAGCAAAGGCATTGACAAGAAGAGAAAGAAGAAGAACAAGAAGAACAAGGACAAGAACCCTAACGAAGATGAAACCGCCATCGAGCAGCAGCAGCAGGGTGAGGTTGAGGGATCAATACCAGCAACAGGAGAGCCCTACACGATTGACGCGGCGAAGCGAATGAAGTACGAACAACTGTTCCCGGTTGAAGCCAAGAAGTTCGGTTACGAACCCAAAACCAACTTCAAGTCTGTTGAGGATGCCCTCGATGACCGCGTCAAGAAGAAGGCTGATCGTTACTGCAAATGACTAGTTGTAACTTGTAAGAATCAAGGATTTCTTCTAAATTCACTTATTAGCTTTAGCTTTTAGGGTTGGGTTGGGAATTGAATTGGGATCACTACCTTTACTCTTTTGCATTGCATTTGAAGTTTGATATTAGGAATAGAATTACTTTTCCAAATCATTGCGTAGTTCGTCTGGAAGTTAAAACATTTCCTCATTTCATATCTACTACGGTAATTGTTTGCTTAAAACCCATTTCAGACGGCTTCAGTATTCACATAACATATCCCTGTTAGTCTTCTAAGGTGGTCCCCTTCATGCTTATTGCTTATCCATATTCCTTATACCCGGCAAATAAATCACGGAGCAAATGTACAGAGCAAGAGCTAGATCTTTTTGAGGGATTTTTATAATTATACCCTTCCCGACCATCTTCACGAATTTAAATGTAGAAGAATGCATGGTTTGCTGCTTGAGTAAATTTTCATTTTGATTCTTGAAGTTGTATGCCTCTTCACTTTAATTCTTAAAATTAAGAAATTAATGATTTAGTATCTAAAGATGCAAAAAGTGATTCAAATTAGTCATTTTGGTGATTTAAATTAGTCTCTATAAACATCATTCTAGGAACTAAGAATCACTTTTTACAACTTTGGGACTAAGTAATTAATTTCTTAATTTTGGAAACTAAAGCGAAACACAATAACTTCAGGTACCAAAATTAACATCCACTACAAACAGTGCATTCTCTGTCTGTCTAGATCTGAACACAATGGAGACGATATTGATATTAGACACTGTAAAATGGCTACAAGTGATGAGGCTGTGTTCAAAATTTTAAGCCTGTCACCCACATAGGCAGGGGCACATGTTTACTTGCATTGGTTGTCGGATGATTAAGTTGTTGTCAAATTATTGTATTCTGTACTAAAATGTTTTGCATCAAGAATCACAATTAATAAACACCCCTTGATTAACAACACTCCTTGTTTCTAGACTTAATTTATGAAAATCAGATTGAATTGCTTGATACCAAATACAGAGAGTATCTACATATACTTGGTTTCTTGATTGCTCCCCGTCCAAGCTTGATGGTAAAAAATGTATATACCACCATATTTTCAGCTATTGATTTTTGGTAACTTAATTTTTGTTTGTTAATGTAGGTCTTCTTCTCAAAAAATGATTGTCCTGCTCAGTGTCAGGAACTTAGTGATCTTTTGGGTTTTCATCTGACTTCTAACCTAGGAAGATATCTAGGGGTGCCCCTTCTTCATGAGAAGTGCAAAACCTCTGATTTTCAGTTTATCATTGTTTGTATGGTTATGTGTTTTTGAATGGTTGGAAGAGTAGATGTTTATCTCTAGCAGGTAGAGTTACTTTGGCCAAGTCAGCTCTTGCTTCTATACCTAGTTATGTAATGCAAACTGTTAAGTTTCCTAATAATGTTTGCTCAAGAATTGATCTGATTTGTCGGAATTTCATTTGGGGCTCTAATGAGTCCAATAGAAAAGTCCATCTTATTAATTGGAACGAGATTTGTAGTCCTAAAGGGGATGCTAGGATTTTGAAAAGCAAAGGAGATCAATTTGGTCTGTAATAAGCTGGAGAGTCTATGGGTTAAAGTGATGAGATACAAGTACAGGTGTGTTGATAGCATTCTCCAAAGGTTAGTAAAAAATTAAAACTTCTAATGCTTGGAGAGGTATAATGCAAGTTTGGCTAAAGTTTGAACAGAATTTGGTTTGGAGACTTGGTAACGGGCAAAATGTTAACATGTGCACGGATCACTGGCATCCTGGTATTCATGCATTAGGTGATTATGCATTCTTACCAAAATGTGGCTGATTTTGCAAATGATAATGGTGATTGGAATTGGGATAAATTAGAAGATAAGCTCCCTAGGGACTGTTTAGATTCTTTTGCCCATTAAAGCTCCATGTGATAGTGCTGGTTCAGATTGTTTAGCATGGCTGCCTGTTGTTACGGGTAAATATTCTTTAAAAGCAGCTTATAATTGTTTGATTGAGTATTACAGGTCAGCTGGTGCTAGAATATTTAAGGATGTTTGGAGATTGCAGCACCTCAGAGATTGAAAGCTTTCATGTGGATTGTAGCACATGATACTTTCGTACCCGTGCTGCGTGGGTAAAGAGAGGAATGGCAAATGATGATATTTGTATTCTTTGTGGTAGATTGTCAGAAACAATGCTACATGTCCTTTTTGATTGTGACAAAGCAAAGGACTTATGAACAAGTGTTGGCCAAAGTGTTATTGATTAGTCCTTTTTCCAAAAACCATTGAATGACTGGTTGGATGACAATCTGTTTGATGACACTCGGATCATTCAAGGGATTCCTTGGCCCTTGATTTTTGTAACAGCTTGCAGCTGTCTATGGTATTGCAGGAACCTTGTTGTTTTTTAAGGGAATTTTAATGCTCATTTTTCTTTGTCCTGCAGGATTCTTCGTTTAGCTAGAGATTATGACAAGAACTTGAGCTTGGTCGCTTTAGCAAAAAGAAGAATTCCAATAGTAGCTGGTTGAGGAAGTTGCTTGGAGTCCTCCCCTTCAGAACTAGATCCAATTCAATGTAGATGGGTCTGTCATTGTTTGTGGTGGGATTGTTAGATCCCATGATGTTAGATTTGTAGCCGCATGGAGTTTAAATTTAGGCTACTGTTCTATTACTTTGGCAGAAATTTGGGGTGCGTATTGGGGTCTTTATATTGGATTAATGTTGGGATTCACGAACATAGTGCTAGAACTAGACCTTATATGTATTTACCAGTTTATTTCCCAAGGTATTAGAGATACTCATATGTATGCTCCCATTGCAAATGCTGTTAGGAAATTGATGGAGGAAGCTGATGCTAATTTTCTTGTTTCGGCCGTAAGCCCATTGTCCACCAAAAAATACAGTCACCCGAAAGCAAATTGTGGCTGAATTTTGGCCAATCTTTTTTTCGATTTACCTGACATTACTTTTATTAGATTAACATATATCCTTTAGTATTTTTGGAAAGAGAAGATAATTAATTCGGCTGCTAAACTAATTTAGCACAAGTCACTATAAATATTTGGCTGTCATATTTTTTATAAATTATTTAAATATCTCATTCTTTACCTATACCAACTCTAAAAATAAATTAAAAGATAAGATGAAGTAAGGATTTAAATAGAAAGTTCAAAATTTATTAAGTATTTTATATATATGTATAGTGGGGATATATATTTACACCAAGTGTAGTTAATAGACTTGCACCTCTTACACCTAATCTTCACCTTTTATTATCCTACGATCTAATGGCCACAAATAATCAACTTACTTTAGTCGCGTGCCTTCCTCCCTGCCCATCCCATAGTTGTCATCCCCTGTAACCGAACTCTCATCTCTCGCACTAATATTTCGTTCTATTCCACCACCAGCACGGATCCTTTTTACGGTTTACCACCCTCTTAGTCTTTCGATCATATCTCTCAGCAACGTTGGTTTTAAGAGTTCTTACAAGAATTTCTCTTGCTTAACACTTGGAATGGGTGGTTTTCTCCTCTTGATGAAGTTGTTTCCTTTTTTTCTGTGTTTTTGTGTGTTTAAAGTTATTTGCCTTCCACCTATTCGATGAATTGCCATACAAGGAAAATAACATGGAAGCCATACATGAGGTAGAAGAAGGTTGAATGTCTGTTAAATCCATTATGGCCCGAGAACAAGCTAAACAAGTCATGGATGTCTTTATGTGCACTGAGAGTACCATCTCTGTCATCAATTTAGATGAGGCTACATAAAAATTAGTGGCCCCTTATTCATTTTTCATTTTGAGTTCTAGACTTAAAAGTTTCCCCTTTGACACCCGTTGACACCCATTACTCTTCATTAGATTCACATACACCTCCATATATTGGATCCCAAGATCATGATTCTGTTGCCAAACTATAGGAGCTGAGTTTTGTAGTTCATTAAGAAAAGTACATCTATGATTAAAGATACTTTTAACATGTTAAATAGCGATTTAAGTGCATCTATGATGTTGCGTAAAAGTGCATCATGAATTTCTCTAGTTTTGCTGAGTGTATTAGTTAGTTATGCTTATTGTATCAGTTAGCTACTTCAGCTACATTCCATTAGTTTATAGAGTTGTATATATAGACGCTGTAACAATTTATTCTATTAAAAAGCTGGCCACCTCTGACCTGAACATAATAATCAAAACTCAAGAGTTGGTGTAGCATCAATAAGCATGTTCAAATTTCATACCTTGAGTTGTAAATTGAACATAAATGTTAAAGAAATAAAAAAAATTTCATCTCATTCAAGCCACTTCATTAACTGAATTTATTTCAACAAATTCATGTTGTTGGCAAGGAAGCATCAAAAGAAATTGTCCATGAGAGCAACTCAAAACATTATACAATGGACAGAAACTTTATTTTCACTATCCAAATTAATAGGCATGATTAGTTGAAGATGCAGTAGATATCTTAGCCACTTTGCTACAGTTTCAATTTTTTATGAGGCAGTTTAGATGGGGTTTAAATATAAGTGATTGAAATTCTAAAATGATTAGAAAGTATCACTTTCCTTTTCCTTGGTGGGTGATTAGATGGTAGAAGATACTGATTTGCTATAAGCATGGTAGGCCTTAATCAAGTCACAAATAGTAGCTCTGGCAGTTGGAGCCTTATAGCTCAACTTCCTTTCCAGAAAGAGAGAGACTATAGACTTATAAGAGAGCAGCCTTCTATAAAACAGCAGCACCATCACTGGATAAATCATCTGGCTCTAAAATTTCCACTTTCTATGTTCTAACATATCTCAAAATGTTGTTATTGCATCTCTCAGTCTTTATTATTATCATTTTTCTTCTGATGCTTGTTACTCTTGTGTTCTTTTTATAGAATTGCATTAGCAAGCAATTTTCCTTGGTAACTGTTGCTCATGAATTTTGCGGGGAAGTCTATATATAGGAAATGCAAAAAAGCTCAGTTCAGGCATTATGCAGCTAGATCCTGTTGCAGCAATTCACTACATAAATGTGGTTCAGATTTTACTAGGTTCAACTATAGACAATATTCAATGTTCTACACTTATGCTCTAGTATAGCAACTCGCCAAAGCAAACGTAGATAAAGGAAATTAGCTGCATAGATATTGTGTACATAGCTAAGCTCTTGTGCTGAATATTGATTGCTCCATGCATTACAGGGTATACAAATCAGGTGCCGTCCGTAGTGCACCTTGCTAAAGATGGTGCAATCTGCACCATTGTGTTGTTCAACTCATAAGGTGTGAGTGTATCCATATAGTTTCTTCTTGTGATACACCATAACAAGTTTCAAAAACCCCTCCCTCCGGCACCACCGCCCAACCCCTCCCTCCGGCGCCGCAGCCCATCCCCGCCCCCTGGTGCCATCGTCATTGGCTGCCCAAAAATAACAACAGCCCCACAAGCTCGGAATCGGCTTCAACAAAAAACCCAAAGCAAGATTTTGCTGCTTCCATAGCTGCGTTGTCATGCTTCTGTATTTCCTCAGAAACTGGACTCGGTGATCATATTGGTGGCGTGCGTTGAGCTTTGCGACGACGCCACTGCCATTGACATCTACCACCTCATCCAATACGACATGTCCGGCGTCCCCTTCGGATCTCGTCTTCGTCGCCGGCACCGACCACAGCTTCCGCATCTTCATCGCCGGCCTCAAAATTCATGACATCAAGCTCGTTTCACATGCTGTCCTCCCCAAGCACACTCACACATGCGCTCTCACTCACTCTTAGGTTCCGATTCCAATTTTATGAACTTCATTTAATCTTGTGTTTTTGTGCTTTTTAGGTTTTATGCTGCAGATGTGAGGAAGGAGAGTTTTGAGGTGTTTGACAATTGCAAGAAGAAGTTGGTGGTGACAGCGAGCCCAACGGTGATGGTGGAGCTATTCATGAGGGATTTTTTGGGAAGGGACAATGCGCTGGGAATGGAGATCGAGGTGAATTCAAAGACGAAGAAGACCACAGGTTGTGTTAAAAAAGCCTAGTGATGGATTACCGAGGCTACAAAGTGCAGAGAGAGAGAGAGAGAGAGTAATTTTTATGATATACCACAAAAAGTAGGTGTATAGATACATTTGAACATCCAACCCGTTGGATCATATGGTGTATAGTGCACCATTTTTAATGCAGTACATATTAAAAAAAAAAGGTACATAGGCATGGATTAGAGCCTTGACAAAATTCAAAATTGATGTAGCCAAAGAAGAGAAAGAGAAGAATTCAAGAGAAACAAGGCATAGTGACAAATTCCTTGCCACTAAAACTCTCAATGATGCACTGGAGCAATGTATATCTGTGTATCTTGGAGTGTCATTTGTATTCCGATAAAAAAAAAGAGTATAATTTGTATTAAGTGAGAGAATTGATTTAGGCAACAATTCTCTTTGGTATTGTAAGAAGTTTTCTCAGTTTTAATATTATGTTGCTATTGTCCTTTTTGTATTATGTTCTTGGTTGATTTTTTTTTTTTTTTTTTGCTAATTACCACAAGTCATAACAAAGGACAAGCCACAAGCCACAACAAAAGACAAGTTAATCCATCATGAGAGACCTGCATAGACATAGATACAACATTAGTTAGTTGCGATAATCATTAACTGAGAATGCTTACAAGTATAGCAATTACTCTAATGTTTTTTTCTTGCAACTTCTTTTGTTGTGGCCATGTTCCCCACATATATGGCATGACCTCCTTTTGACTAATATTTTATTGAGAAACTTCAAGCCCACTCTTAAATCTACAGTTTTGAGTTATTCCTTTCGTTTGTGATATATGTGGTTCTCCAATAGTCAATTGTGATGCTTGATTCACGTGCTTTGATGTGCAAATTTGGTTCACATTCTTGCTGCTTGACTCTAAGCATGTCACTTCATCCCCAATTTGCAAATCTGTTTTCATTTTAATAGCTGATTGACCAATATGGACAAATTTTGAAATAATAAACTTGTATATCTGTTCTGATTTTTCAACAAGATCAACTAATATACTTTCTTAATCTTTGATGTATTATACTGACCATCAAAATTATTTTTAGTATAAATGGCTTCAATGCATCTATTAGCATCTTTAGTCCAACATTGCAAAATGAAATGACTAGCGATTTGAACAATACCTTTTGCTTGAAAAATTACTAGTATGTGTCTACACAATATCCCCATAAATTCAAATAGTTGACAACCACATTTAGCAATCTTTGAGTCTAAATCTACATCAACAATGGATGTATCTCGAGCATTATAACAATTAGACACTCGATAGATATATCTAGGCCCATCTCTACCAACCTTTTGCTTGGTAAATTGGTTGATCTTCTCAAGCACATCCGGAAATTTTCCAAAAGTACTTCTTGTACAAACAATAGAGGCATGCTCCTCAAGTTTTGACCCAAAATGTAAAATATGTGACTTATGCCTAGATTCATAATCTTCCCTTTTCTCTGCTTCTAATCGACTATCCATAGCTTTTTCAAACGTTAAAACAAATTCTTGTAATGTTGTTGAAGCATCTACAAAAGAATAAAAAAAGTATTAATTCTCTCACTTCTTTGAGTAGTGTCATCCTGGTAAAGAATCTGCTTTGATTATAAATTGGTATCCATGATTCTTTAATCTTATATAACTCTTGAAGCCAATCATTTTTCTCCAATTTATACTCAATCATTAAGCGCTGCCATTCTTCTTCAAAAGTCTGAGTACTAGATGAATCTCGAATACATTCTTTTAATTTACACTTGAAAACAGATTTTTTGTGATATATGTGAGCTAACTTTTCAAGAAACTTCTTTCTAATGTGCCACAAGCGTAGACAATGTCGAGTTTTTGGAAATACTTTTGCCAAGGCAGCTCCAATAGCTAAATCCTGATCGGTGATGATAGATATAGGTTTCTTTCCATTCATTGCATCAAGCCAAGTTTCAAATAACTAGATAAAAGAACTCTCTGACTCATGTTATAGCAAAGCACAACCAAATAAAATGGACTAATAATGACTATTCAATCCAGTAAACCAGGCAAAAAACATGCTATACTTATTGGTTTTATAAGTGGTATCAAAAGTTATAACATCTCCAATTAACCTTGACTAGCATCCACCTAGAAAAAATTTATCATCCGAGAATCATCATCACATTGGATTGCATAGAAAAAATTAGGATTCTCAACTTGCTTTTGTTTACAATAATTAAAAATAGCTTGAGCATCTCCAATATCTAAATTCTTCCTCCAAAGATTTCTAATATGAATCCAATAATCTCTACTAGAGAAAGGTGAGTCACCAGTATTTAAAATTGAAGCAACTTTTCCTGTGAGTATGCCTTCTTCCTCAAATTTTTCAACAATGCTTTTTGTAGCAACACTCATCTTTTTATGACACCTCATATATGACACACTTTTGGGATTAACCATGACATGATTATGATCATTGTTAAAAGATTTAATAATCCAATTACTTTCTATTGTACCTCTTGAAACAATAAGTGAAGCTTGACAGCCACTTCGAAAAGTTGAGCATTTCCTTTTAGTTTGACTCTTGCTATCTTCAACTTCTTCATTGGTAGAACTTTTCGCTTTATGTTGACCTTCATGACAACATACAAACATTGCGAACTTTGGTTTAGTTGAACAAACATGTATTCCAATCCCTCTCTTCTTGACAAATGCTGTATAAAATTTTCTAATCTTTTCAATAGACTCAAATTCCATTCCAACATGAGGAGTGATATCTAGTTAATCGCCAACATTTGAAGCACCCGATATATTTTTTTCAGAATCAATTTCTGTATCTTTCAAAATACTATCAATAGTTTCAGATTCTTGAAGTTTAAAACTGGTAGCAGTCATTGTATACTCATTTGATGAATCAATAATATTGTTGTCCATGTCAGTTATTGCACCTGCAAATTCGAATAAAATAAAAATTAATATATGTGAGATATTCATTTAAATTTCTTAATTTATTATTCTCCAACACACAAACATTTAAAAATAAAATAAAAAATCAACTTGTAACACTGTTATATTAGGAGACAATGTACATACTAGCATAGGGACAACAATTTAGTTGCATCTTGAGGTGTAAAAGATAAGGGCAATAAGGAGTTAGAATCATTCCTGTAGCACTGTTATGTCTAGATAAATGCAATGACAAATAATATTCCAAAGAATAAATAATTAAGTTGGCACTGGTATTGAAATTTTAAGTTCAAAAAACATTGATTCTTTAGAATGGCCACTGGAGCATGTCCTATGTTCTTTTTTATTGAATAATGTTTTTGGTGCATTGAAATTCTCGTTCCCAAACCATACACTACTGCATGAAATAATAAAGCCATAGTAAATCATTGGACAAAAACAGAGGACCACGTTAACAGGGAAAAAAACATGATTCGCATGTATAGACACATATAATTGGTACATTATATCTCTAAAATCTAAATTTCTTGGAATAAATTTTAAATGTAATTCATCAAAGAGGTGGAGGCCAAATAACAAAAACACAAAAAAAAGAAACAACTTCATCAAGAGAAGAAACCCACTCATTCCAAGTGTTAAGCAAGAGAAATTCCTGTAAGAACTCTTAAAACCAATGCTGCATCGAGAGACTGAGAGTGTGCAAAACCATAAAAGGGATCCGTGCTGTTGGTGGAACAAAATGAAATATCAGTGCGAGGGATGAGAGTTCGGTTACAAGGGATGACAATTGTGAGATGGGTGGGGAGGAAGGCACGTGATTGAAGTAAGTTGGTTATTTGTGACCATTAGATTTTAGGATAATAAAGGATGAGGATATGTTCTTATCTGTCTATCTATTCATATACTATTATAAAAGAAGTGAGGCACTTTAACTGCTTCTTACTTGGTCACCCATACCCATTATTGCCCCCATTCCGCTCCCACGTGTTTTTTTTTTTAACATGTTCACTCTATTCCAAAACTGCCATATAACTCCTTAGTCTGTAATTGTGGCTTCACGGTTTCCTCTTTTATAACTCACTCACATTTTGTACAATTGGGAGTCTATCAATTTCTTGATCCAGACAAAAAAAAATCATCTCTTTTTCTTCCATCAAGACACAAATTTTGTAACATCTCGATTTAGTTAATTGACATTATTGGAGAGTAATCAATAATAAAAAAAATATTAATTATAGGGTAATAGGATTTCAAATCTTTTTTGTAGAAAAATAGACATGTTTTGCTAAACTGAATAAAATTATCTTACTAACGGTATCTTGTAATACAAGAACCGGCTTAATAGGAACTTATATTGCAGGATAACATAAATATCAGTTAAAAAACTTAGGATATGTTGCTAGGAACTAGCCACACTAGCCTCATTGGGGGCCAAAGGATGGCCACACAAATGGAAAGTTTAGTAAAATTCAATTTAGGTCTTATGTTCACCAATAGGATTCAAGCTCCAACTTAAGAAGTAAGGAAACATTTTCTCCTTCCTTCCTCATAAAAATTTCAGCCACTCCCCCCTTATTCTCTCATCCTTCACTTTCATCTCCAACTCATCCATGTTCATCCAAAGTTCTTGTGATCTTACTTCCTCTTGCAAAAATATTCCACTATTTCCTTTGTGTATCATCAAAGAAGCCTTAAGACAAGCTCCAAAACCTTCTTTCCTTGATCATATAACCTCAGCCAATTGAGTAGCAAGAAGGGATTTGCAACTATCTCAAGGCTTTAGGGGAGTAGTGTCATTAAAGCTTCAAGCAGAAGAGCTATACACCTTGAATTTGAGTTATGATTTCTTATATTTGTTGTTTTTCTAAGGTTTAAAGGCTATTGGGGTTTCTTTGTATCATCCTTAATTTGTTCCTATATGGTGTTAATATGACTCTTTTATAGTAATTTGAGATGGAGAAACTTGGTTTAGATTGAAGAATATATTAAAAGATCAAGATAGATGCAAAATAGAAAAGCTATTAATAGAAACCCTAGAACCTGTCCATACAATGAATGGAATTTCTCAACCTGTACAATTCAAATTTGAGTAAAAATAATTTTAGATGAAACTTGACTTAAAGATGAATCCAACCATCTAAATTATAGGCCCATTTGACTTGAAATGAAATAGTTATGATTTTTAGAAATAAACTATTGGATTACACTCTATCCTGACCAGTGTGTGATGTGAGGAGCATAACTCGCCCTATATAACTTCAAATTGAGTGCAACCAATTTTTTTAGGAAGCTAATACAGAGAGAATCATGTTTATAAAATTTCATAATCAAATCATGGGTAGATTACTCCAAATAATTCCTTGAAATTGATCTATGCTTTATTCGAGTTGAAATATAGTAGCCCATTTGAGAAGCTCATAACTCAAGTTCAACCTTCTCAATCAAAGTGAAACTTATCAAGATTGAAAAAGGGTCAAAATAGGTATATTTTGGTAAATTTTCGGATTAAACTAATGAAAGATGAATTTTTAGTGATTTTCTAAGTTTAGGTATGCAAGTCTGTCCTAAAATAGGGTAGCATTGAGTAAAACCTTAATAACTTAAGTTATACACCTCAAAATTTAGTGAAATTAAAGAGATTCAAAAGTAGAATAATAGAGCTACAATATATTAAATTTTTAGATTAAAATGAATGAAAATGAAATTTTGGTGCAATTTAGAATTCAAGGAAGATTTAAGGAAAAGATGACCACTTAAGGTATTTATGACTTAAAAGTTGCATTGACCATAAGAAACCCATCAGCTTTATTATTTATGTAAAGTCTTATCAAAATGATGTTGTATTGTTATATTGTTTATGATGATCCTGATTATTGTGACTGGCTAACTATATGTATATTGTCTGTATATTGGGAAATTTCATATTTCAGTTGTCATGTTGCCGGATTGTCAGCAAAAGTATATGAATCATGAAACATAATTTTAAGAATATCAAGCACATTCATATATGAATATATGAATTTTAAGGTGACTGTGATTCCATGTGACTTGAGCCAACCCCTGAACAAATTCAAGGGGAATAAATCAATGTGAGAGTTGGGGAAAGTAAACCCAATAATCACGTATAAGAACGAACTTGATCCTAAAAAGCAGGCTATTACCCAGAGGTGAGAGGGACCATCCACCTCCAAGGAACCAAGTATATAGGAAAGATGAGAAAATGCAAGCACTCTAGGGATGGCGATACATAACGTCTAGGTGTGTTAAGAAAAGAAAGATTACAAAAAAATAAGAAAGTCAAGTGCACTTGCATCAATAGCCAGTAGTATCTACATATGCATAAGTTCTAATTAATTGTTTGCCTATTATTACTGATATGAAATTTCTCTAACCTGCTTCGAAGGGAGACATTTTTGAAACTCAATAAATGAACTTCTATCCTTATGTATGCAACACATTTTCTTAATAAACCAAAATAGTTGGGATGATAACGATAACATGGACTGTCAAGTAGCTTAGGAAACCTACTAAAAATGTAAAGTTCTCATGTCTATGTGTGTTTTCATATCATCTTTAGATAGCTCAGAAGATCTCAATGAGAACCAACCCAACAGAATTCGACCATAGCTGGACTAGTTGCTGAAGACAATTGACGAATTTATCTACATATATTAGTACTAAGTAACTATCTCACTAATTGCAACTCCTAGTAGCATTTCTTCTTATGTACTTGAGAAAAACTGTATTATAATACATGGAAGGCAAGAGATATTGTATTTTTCTCAGAAACTAAGGCGAATAGTAAATTAAGGTCAGCTCAATTATTAAAAACAACTCCTAAGAGTAATGTTATGATTTAAGCATAATATTATACTTTGAAAGGTGTTATATGGCAAAAGTTTAGTCCTCTGCGTGTGGTGTGCATAACTGCATGAGTTTAGTTCATCTATATCTTTATCTCTTCAAGTCGTTTCTATTAAATTTTGATTAAGGAATGAAGCATGGGGCTATGTGTGATTTTAGTGACATTTTCACTGCTCATAACTGCATATATATTACATCAGTTGAGTTCATCTATATCTTTCTTTCTTTATCGGCTGTGTGTGATTTTCGAAAAAAGTTTTGAAACTTTTAAAGAAACCAAATGTAGAATCACATATCATTGTAGCACTTTTAGTCTGTGAGTGGAGATTGTTGGGTTCAAATATTTATTTTACAAAGAAAAAACCATGAATCTAGAGTGGATGACTTCTTAAATAATTGACAATTTATATTGTTGTCTATGGGCAAAGTATTTTAATAGTCAATATTTAATATTTTATTTGTGTCAAAAAAACATATTTAATAGTTAATTATATATCTTGCTTACTTCGAATAAAATATTTTCTCTTTATATATTCACGTTCGTGTTTCCACAATAGTGTTATGAATATTAAGTTAATCACCTGTTCATATGTTCTTTGAATTAATGTTATTAAACCCTGATTTTTTTAGCAAAATCAGACAGCATTTTAACCCAACAATTGCGCAATTCCCTCCAAAAGCACCACCTCTGACTAGGCAAAACAACAACTGATAGCAAGAATGAATAATGAGTGTATTTAGATGACAAAATGAAGCCTACATTTATATAGGCCTTTTATAATTATTGGATAGAATTTGAATCAATAGTGAGTGTATTTAAAGGCATGTTATACTATGCTCCACCTTAAAAATGGTGCACCATACACCATAAAATCCAATAGGATAGATATTTAAGTATACCTGTACACCAAATATTTGTGGTATACTGTAAAACATCCCTATCTCTCTTCCATCCCATCAACTCATCACTGAGCGCTCTCTTCCATCCTCACTGTGCATAGACTTTGTTGATCTTCTTCTTTACAAGCAATTTCTCTTCCTTTTCAAAGACATATACAGGGACGTTGGGGTGCTAAATCTTGACCTCAGGTGGTTTCAAAGGAAAAAGGGAGGAGAAGCACATCAGCAAACAAGATTTGAGGAGGAGCCACGGTTTGTTGCTGTTGAGGTTCCTTCAATCGATGATCAGCTTGACAACAATGACGAAGCCGTTGGAGCTGCAATGGAGTCCCTAAAGGCGAACATACTTCATCAGAGCTGGCACCGGAGTTAATAGTGGAATTTAGAAGGGGTGGACAAAGATTATTGGAGGCATGTTGGGGGACGGAGATTGCCGGAGTCATAGCGATGGGAACAAGATAGAGACTACCGAAGGTATAACGACGAGAGATGACAGAGATCACAGTTGCATAGCGGCGGAGTTTAGCAGGGTGGGAGAGATAGAGAAAGTAAAAATTCCTATCATGTATCACACATTATTAGTGTATACATATACCTCTAGATCTACACTACCTGGATCGCGCCACATAACTAGGTGCACTATGCACCATAGTTAGCATAGTGCATTATGGACGGTGCCTGTATATAATTCATCTATCTGTAAGACTAGGCAACTTTATCTGATAATTTCTAATTTGAAGGATGCATGAGTTACACCGTACAGGAAACAACTAAATTAATGAGTGTGGTTTTTGAAATAGATCTACTGCCATCTAATTGCATTTTATTATGTGTGAAATTTTTGAGGGTATGGAATATTTATATTGCAGCATGATAACACTCACCATCCCAATCATGTATGTGCTATACTAAAAAAATATTTGAATAACATTGTCATAACCGGTTCTCATTTTATTCATTTAAGTTTTTTTATTTAAAAAAATTTATATCATATAGAATTTAATTTGTTGGTAATACCAATGTAAAAAAACTTTATATAGACATCCAATTATATATTGTCATATCAGTAAAAGCCTTTGACTCAACTACCTACTATCTTAAAAGTCTTACAAATAGAAATACCCATGTAATACTCTTTTACATTGTCGATGTATCAAAATTAATCTCTATAATATAATCACTATAATTATTCAATGTTTTTATTTTTCCAAAAGAAGTTTTACATATTATTATGTAAATAATTTTACACCAATGCCCTACTTTTTTTTTTTTTAAATTGTGGATTAACAGGCATCTCAATTCTTGTCAAACCACTAGTTTTGTATAGTGTCATAATTAAACTTTATTCTATGGTGCATAGCAAAGGCCCTCGGAATTGTTGTTCACAAAGCATGTAAGAAGAAAACACGAGCCCATGTGGTGGGCTTTTTCACCAATCTGTAGCACTTTTTGAAACAATTTATTGAAGTACGGTTGTTTTCAAAGTATTTCTCTATCTGTTGTAGTTTATAACATGGTGGAGAGTTGCAAGAATTTTTTATTGAGTCAGTCAATCTAATGGTGCAAAAGCAACCCACACCAACTGACGCCTACCGTTTGGCGTAGGATGAAGAGGCACCATTCCCAGAGCAATGACACATGGCGGCATCAATACGGATGGAGCAACTTGGAGTTGCACCACTCTTGGCACCTCAACACGTGGGCAAATGAAGCAGTTTCATCATGCATTGCGACACATGGAAGGATGGAGCAGCTTCATCATGCGCCATCATTTCTCTATATATTCCCCCATTCTTCACAGCAGAGACTCCCCTCCCCCTCACCTATATATATAAATAAAAAAAAGATATTAATTATCAAAGTATTTATTTGACATATATAAAATAGTAACATAATCATTTTTATTTAATAGTCTTCTTACTACTTTATTTATTTATAGTAATCTAAATTTAAAATTTACTTGTTATACTTTCCACCAAAATTTTAAAAATATTATGTGAAGATACATGTAAAAAAAAATATTATTGAAGTTATAATAATCATACTATAATAATTAGTATTTAGTCTAATAACTTTTTTTCAAAACAATACTACATAATCCTAATAAATTAACTAGATGCTCTTATACATTTTTTTTAAAAAAAAATTAATAATATTTTCTCAAATTAAACTCTTTGATAAAATTAAAGTCTAATCTTTAAAAAAAATTAAAAATATAAATAAATAGAATTTTTTTAACACAATGATTTTTAGAAGCATAAACTCAGAAGGAAAATTAAAACCGTTGTTAGATATATCCTAATAATCTCTTTAATAAATTTTTCATTATACAGTCAAATATTTCTACCAAACCTTACATTAGAAACAAGATTATAAATAGGATAAAACTTTTAAAATTAAACTCAAAAAAAAAAATATTCACTACAAGCTCTCTTAAAAAAATTTATAGTATATTTTACAGATTGAGCTCATAATAAAATTAAAGTATAATCTTAAAAAAAAATAAATAGAATATTTTTAACACAATAACTTTTACAAAATTGAACTCAGTAAAAAATTAAAGTTTAATATCTAAAAATTATAAATAATAAATAAATTACCTTTATAGAAATTGTTGAATTACACAAGACTTCTAAACAAATTTTATATGAACTACACAAAAACACTCAATTTAAATGACACTGGAACAAAGAAAACGAAGAGTGCTGCGGAGTTGAGGAGGAGGGGAGTCTCTGCTATGGGAAAGTATGGCACATGATGAAGCTGCTCCATTCTTCCATGTGTCGCAATGCACGATGAAACTGCTCCATTCGCCCTCGTGTTGAGGTGCCAAGAGTGGGCAACTCCAAGTACCATCCGCATCGATGCCGCCACGTGTCGCTGCTATGGGAATGGCGCATCTTCGTCCTGCACCAAACGGTAGGCGTTAGCTGGCATGGGTTGCTTTTGCACCATTGGATTGATTGACTCAATAAAAAATTCTTGCAACTCTCTCCTGTGTCATAAACTACAACAAACAACGAAATATTTTGAACACAGCCATATTCCAGTAAATTGTTTCAAAAAGTGCTATGGTGAAAAAGCCCATGTGGTGTGTAGTATACACTCCTCTGACCGGCCCAACCAAATGCCCAGTGTTTCCGAGCCTTTAGCAAATGGTTGGCCCAACATGCCGTGGCTGCTCTCAACAGAGAAACAAAACTCGTGGATTCCGGCCAGGTCAAGTGGTTGATCTATAAGCCTGAAGGAAGGCAACACACTGAGGGGCTTGAATTCAAGTCAAGGGGCAGAGCCCTCTCCCTCCCCGTGTGTGAGTGTGTGTTTGACAAAAAAAAAATACAAAAGAAAGAAAAAAAACGCCAACCAAAGGAAAAAAAAAGAGAAAGAAAAACAAAACCACTCATTGACCGAAGAAAAAACCGTTCACCGAAAAAGGAAAAACAAAACCACTCATTTTCTGTTAGTGAAAACTGAAAACTGAAGACGGCTCTTAGTCTCCTCTTTCGTTCTCTTCTTCGATAATTCAATTCAGAGTTTTGGTTTTTGGATAAGAAGAACAAAGTAATAATACATAAGAAGAAGCAAAGCAGCCATTTTGGTAAAAAATACGAATAAAATAAAATAAATGATGCCATGGCGGCGAAGATGTTTGAAACGTGGAGAAGCTTTGATCCCAATCAGCAATATTTGTGGGCAGTGGCAACTCGACCCCAAGAGCAAGATGCCCGTTTCATCGTCCGACAGTCAAAAAGCTATTCAGGTTCAACCGTTCAATTATCTTTCACTTTCACTTTCTCCTCCACGTACTCTTCCTCACTATGTAGCGCAACTTGAAGCGTGCATCCAATCCAAATCTCTCTCTCAAGGAAAGATAATACATCAACATATCATTAAGAGCAATTCCCATGTCAAGGATTTCACTGTCCTTGTCAAGCTTGCCCGTTTGTACGCTACAAGTGATGAAATCGAACTTGCTCGTCGTGTGTTTGAGCAAATTCCAAAGCCAGGTGTTGTCTTGTGGAACATGATGATCAGAGCTTATGCCTGGAACGGCCCCTTTCAACAAGCCATAGATTTGTACCATCAGATGCTGCAACTCGGGGTGACACCCACCAAGTTCACCTTCCCTTTTGTTCTCAAAGCCTGTGCAGCTCTGCAAGCAATACAAGTTGGGAGAGAAATACACGAGCATGTGGAGAAACTTGGTCTGGAAATGGATATTTATGTTTCTACGGCCTTGGTTGACATGTATGCCAAATGTGGGGATTTGTTTCAAGCACAGACACTATTTAATAGTATGTCCCATAGGGATATTGTGGCATGGAATGCCATCATTGCTGGGTTTTCACTTCATGCACTTCACAATGAAACCATGCAGTTACTTGTACAGATGCAACAAGCAGGAATAACACCTAATTCTTCAACTATTGTAGCAGTTCTACCCACAGTTGGACAAGCTAATGCATTACGCCAGGGGAAGGCAATGCACGCTTACTCTTTAAGGAAAATGTTCATTAACGATGTTGTTGCTGGAACTGGGCTTTTGGATATGTATGCTAAGTGCCATCATTTATCTTATGCCAGGAAGATCTTTAATAGGATGAATCAAAAGAATGAGATATGCTGGAGTGCTATGATTGGAGGATATGTCGTTTGTGATTCCATGAGAGACGCATTGGTCCTTTATGATGAGATGGTACATGTATACGGGCTAAACCCTACACCAGTTACTCTTGCAACCATACTTCGAGCTTGTGCAAAGCTCACAGATCTAAACAAAGGACAAAACTTACATTGTTACATGATTAAATCAGGGATGGAGTCAGATACAATGGTAGGAAACTCTCTCATATCAATGTATGCTAAGTGTGGGATGATGGAGAATGCAGTTGGGTTTCTTGATGAAATGATCTCAAAGGACACAGTTTCATATAGTGCTATTATGTCAGGATGTGTTCAAAATGGCCATGCAGAGAAGGCTTTACTTATTTTTCGCCAGATGCAGTTATCTGGGATTGACCCAGATTTGGCAACTATGATGGCCCTACTTCCAGCTTGTTCACATTTGGCTGCTCTACAACATGGGGCGTGCTGCCATGGATACTCAGTTGTTCGTGGCTTCACTTCAGACACCTCCATCTGTAATGCCATTATTGATATGTACTCAAAGTGTGGAAAGATTCATGTCAGCAGGAAAATTTTTGATAGGATGCATAAGCGGGATGTTGTTTCATGGAATACAATGATAACTGGTTATGGCATTCATGGCCAATGCATAGAAGCACTGTCTCTATTCCATGAATTTCAGGCATCAGGCTTGAAGCCAGATGATGTGACCTTTATTGCTGTTTTATCCGCCTGTAGCCATTCAGGACTTGTCAAGGAAGGGAAATATTGGTTTAATGCCATGTGCCCAGATTTCAACATCACACCAAGGATGGCACATTATATATGCATGGTTGACCTTCTAGCCCGAGCAGGAAATTTGGATGAAGCATACATCTTTATTCAAGGGATGCCGATTGAGCCTGATGTTCGTGTATGGGGTGCATTGCTTGCTGCATGTAGGACCCACAAAAATATCGAAATGGGGGAAGAAGTGTCAAAGAAGATCCAGCTGCTGGGACCTGAAGGTACTGGAAATTTTGTTCTTATGTCCAACATCTATAGTTCTGTAGGGAGATGGGATGATGCAGCACATATCAGAACGATACAAAGGCATCAAGGTTACAACAAAAGCCCAGGATGCAGTTGGGTTGAGATCTCTGGGGTAATCCATGGATTTATTGGCGGAGATCAATCCCATCCACAATCAGCATCCATAAATAAGAAGTTGCAGGAATTGCTAGTGCAGATGAAAAGATTGGGATACCGTGCAGATTCTAATTTTGTTCTCCATGATGTTGAACAAGAGGAGAAAGAACAGATTCTCCTTTATCATAGTGAAAAAATAGCCATTGCATTTGGAATTCTTAATATCAGCCCCAGCGACCCCATTCTAGTTACAAAAAATCTGCGAATATGTGTTGACTGCCATACTGCAATAAAGTTTATGACTCTCATAACAAATAGGGAGATAATAGTGAGAGATGCAACTCGATTTCATCATTTTAAGAACGGAATATGCAATTGTCGGGATTTCTGGTGAGATAAGGGAAAGGTGAAGTTGCTGGTCTTGTTAGAGTCGCCAATTGGCAAGAATTCTTCATATTTATCTGCATATATACTACAATAATATGCTAAAACCTGACTTTAGAGCTTGGTCTCTATCCATCCTGAGTAAACATTTATCTTCAACAGTTGGAACTTGGAGGTTAAAAATTATTGGGGTAGTGATTTATTATCTCTCTTTTCCCTCTAAGTAAACTTTTTGGTGCTTTATTTTCTCTCTTTCCCTCTAAGTAAATAATACAATAAATTAAGTGGGTTAACAAGTGAGTTGTTAGTTATGTGGTTGTTATAACTTTTTAGTTAAAGTAAAAATTAAATATTAAAAGAGAAGGCGGTGTGTGTCAAGATGCTGGTATATATATTTTGGAGTTTGGATACACTTATGATCTTTTCTATCATGAAAGATTTTATAGGGTATTGCATTTATGAGAGAATATTGAGTCACTTGGGACATCAGATTATGGTGCCTTGTAATGTGTTTAACTGTTCACTGTCGTCGTTTTTGCATATGGAAATATGAAATAATATTTTGCTATCTATTATGATCTTCTCAGAAAATGGTCAAGGGGGGAGCAGTAACCACTGTCTATTATTATGTCAGAAAATGGTCAATGACGCCCTGTATAATACTGAGAGACTTGGGTAGTATACATGAGGTTCAAACCTCACTAATGTACCAAAATTAAGTAACTAGTGGTTCTGCATTCTTGAGCAACTGAGCTTTCCAATTGAATGTAATAAGGCATTCAATACAGGATCAGTACTTCCCTGACTCTGTCGCCCTGACCAGGTGGAAAAGGTTTTGAAAACACGGTATCGTGATGCTAAGACAACAGTGCGAGGGAAGGAGCTTGATCTGCTGGTTTTTATTTTGCCTGATGATAATGGCTCTCTTTATGGTAATGGTGCCTTAATCTTACCTTTGTATTTTCTGTTCCCCCTTTCATGCTAGTCAAACCAATGAGCTCTTGTAATCTGATTTCCAAACAAATATGTGAGACAGATCTTGCGCTAGTTTGCCAGTTTTATTTAATCAAGCATGTCTTTGAAATGAATAGTACCTTGCAAACGTTGCTTTGAAAATTAGTGTGAAGGTTGGCAGAAGAAACACAAAGCTTGTTGACAGGTGCTTGATGCACCATTTAACAAAAAAAGGTGCACACATGTTCTGATTCATACTATTGATTGTGTAAACATTCATTTTAGACTAATGAACAAGGTCCAAGCCACGGAGAGAGGGGGAGGGACAACGTCTCTTGCCACTAGCCGTCGTCGCTGGTCACGAGAAGAAAGATGGTGTTCATCCATAGCCGCCCCGGGCCACCTTTGGTGTTGCTAGTACTCCGAGAAGAGAAGGGGAAAAGCGGTAGAAAGGGGTGGAAAGTGAAAATAGGGGAGGGATCAGGATGAACAGTAACCGTTAACAAAAAACAAGAAAATAGTTATTTTTTAATTTAAAAAAATTAAAAAAGAGAGCAAAGGAGAGAAGAAAACATTGAATTGAAGAGCCGCAAGAGTGAAGACACGCACCTAAGGGGGCAGAGGATAATCACGACCAGTGCAGGAAGGGGTGGAAAGTGAAGGAGAAGATAAGACTATTTTCAGTAGGGAGTAAGAAACAATAATCACTTAGAAAATTTAGGAGAAAATGGTGCATTTGTAACAAGGTGAATGCTCTAACACCTCTATAAACTTGTACATTTGGTACATTTTTGTTTTCTAACCAATAGGAAGTGATTTTTGTCTTTATGTGGGTGCATATTAGAAACCTCCCAATTGAGTAATTGTACCACTGCATAATCCAATGGTAACAAATAGATAGTGTAAGGTACACCAAGGATAGCCTAATTCACTGTAAACTCCATTATTTCCTTCTTTGCCCTAGTTTCATCGGTCACACGCAACTCTCCAACTTCCCCATCTCCTCCTACCTGCCACACCGTTGATACCAAGACTTTCCCATCACTCAAGTGGTGCCGCCACCACTACAACAACCACCACTGCCACTCTGCTGACTTCCACTATGACGCGCTCAGTTACACTTTGATCTACTACCATGACTGCCACTCGTTGCACTTGACTTTGACTTCCACCACTTCCTCTCTGAACTTTGCCCGCCCTACCACTTCTCTGCCTTCAGCTACTGCACAGACCCAAGGTGGTAATGGCTTGACTTCGATGCGGTGGTTAGGAGACTCCCTTCACAGCAGATCGATGGTGGTGGCGAGTGGCAACCATGCCAGAGGCGGCAAAGAACTGCAGACTATGCGACAGATGAAGGGTAGCTAGTTCTAGCCTTGACGGTATTGAGCATTCGTTTGTTGATCTCCTTGGAGTAGATCTGGAGGATCTTGATGCCGTCATTGTCGGAGGCGGTGGAGCCACTAGCGACGGCAAAGGCATGTTAGTGGATGAGGGTTGGGGGAGTGTTTGAGGAAAGAGAAGAACGGTGGCTTTTTGGTAATTAAATATATTTGAAATATATTTATTTTATTTTTTTTCATTTTCAAATATTAAACAAATCTCACAATGGCACCAAATGTACAAATTTACTATGGTATGATAGAATTCGCCTTGGTACAATTATCACAAAGTGATGGTTTTTTGTTTAATTAAAATTTAGATTAATTTTAAGTTAAATGATGTGACATATTTTAATTGGTTGACTATATAAACTAAGTTTACACTACCAGTATATTTTAATTAAATTATAAAAATTTTGTATATAATTAGGGTTTAATTAAGATACACTGACAATATAAAATAATTTTACACTATCAGCCAATAAAAATGCTAGAAAGTAAGAAATCATGGTGGATCCTTCATTGTAATAAGTGATTATTTGTATGAATTGATATTTTCTAGTATTTCTATTAACTGATAGTGTAAAATTATTTTACATGTATTTAAATTAAATTCATATAATTATTCAATCATATATTATTATATCAATAAAAATATATAATTCTCACAATTATTATCTCAAAATCATACATATAATAACATATAATTAAATATTAATATAAAACTCTTTAGTCTTTACATATCCGGATTAATCAAAAAGATAATTATAGGACTACAGTATGCATCTTGTATCCTGATCACTTGCATTTAATTTACGGAGTCTAATTTATCCCGTTTCTTTATATTTTAATAAGCTTTGGCTCAGCGTATGCATGATGAATGTATGTGCAGGAAGAAAAGGGAAGTGCGGGCCGGATGGAAAAGCGAAGCCCCCATATTGAGATCTCACGTCAGGAATTGCTTGGAATAGAATAAAAGTTAGATGCTTACACCCACATACACGCACCAAGTGAGTGACAGAAAGAAAGAGAGGCTATAACTTTGACGTCAATCTTTGTCAGTGTCAAATATTCATATTCACATACCAATGGCGACAGATGACAAGGGACCTCACCCCTCACCCAACTCTGATAGTACTCTCTCAACCATTAAGGAGCACAACATTTCTCCTCTCTTGTATTGTGCGCGGAAGAAATAGGCCCAACGCATTGCCAAAAACATTATTCCGATCCATATTGAAGCTTACAGTGTTAAAGAGTTAGAGGTGTCACAACTCACAAGCAGAAAATGGCCAAGAGATCGGATTTTGCACAGAAGCTGCTGGATGATCTGCGGCTAAGGAAGGAACTTATGGCTTCATCTCAGACTCAAAGTTCAAACCAATCCCGCCAGTTGCAGTTACCTATAGGTAAAGGAAACATTTGTACCTTCTATTGTCAGCCTCCTGTCCAGTTTGCTTCTGAAATGCAATGTCGTATGACCCCAGAAGTATGATATCCTTCAAACCAGTAAGCAGCTATTCAATTTCCCTGCTTACTTTTGGGTTTCTCACCATGTCCTTGTTGCCAGTTCTTGATGCTATGTGCTGTAATTAAATAGTAAAAACCATAGAATGGCTTGTTATGACATAAGCCCGTTACAAGCTGTGCATGCTTCATCAATCATTTCACAATTCATTTCCTTGTTTTCTGGATTTCTTTTTTCTCCCTCTTTCTCTGCTAGCAAGATACATGCTCAAGTTCGAGTATTTTGAGTTGGGTACTTAACGGTTCGATCATTGTCATTAAATGAGACTCTTGTTAGAGTAGAGAATAGAAATTAATGCAGCAGCTGCCCCAAAAAAAAAAAAAATCATCAAAAGTAGGTGATAAGATTCAGAATGAGCAAAAATTATCAAAATCAATTGAATGAATGATATTACAAATATATATACAATCTGTGGAACTCTAGAGAACCTAGCCGACTAACTAACTAATGAGCATGTGACTAAATAACTTCCTAACTAACTGACTGACTTTTTTGGGTCAACTTCCTAACTAACTAACTAACTGAATTAGCTGTTGCCAACCGCCCTCAGCTTTAGTAGTTGGGCCTGCTCCATGTGGATTGGTTATGATATCTTGAAGTTTCTATTAAATCAAACATTCAAGCCTTCCTCACTTACCCAGGAATACTGAAAGACAACACTGACGAGTTCCTATTATGTGTTATTCCAAGCACATACATACAGGTTTACATTCTAAACAACTTCCAGGAAATCATTCATTAAATTGAGGTGTTGCCTCACAGTCAGTCTTCACTCGCACGTAGCCAGTCCACTATATAGGATTATTGTGAGTTAGCCAGTTCTACTATATAGGCGTATTGTGAATTAGCCAGTTTGACTATATAGGCTTACTGTGAATTTCATCGGTAAAGCAGCAATCTACCAAAAGTTCTTTGGGTATAATTGACCACTTAATTGAAGAGTTAAAGTAATCGTGTTTCTCTGCCCTTGCCTGGTTGTGCATTCCATTTGCTTAAACTGAAAAAGTCAATAAATGGTAAGGGGCAATTATATTTTGGGAGCACATATAGTAAGCAGCTTTTTTTTTGTGGTTTGTTTTGGTGTTTTCGGGTTGGGAAGAGAGGGGGGGGGGTGGTACATGCATATTTGAGAGAACTTCGATTTCCTTTCTTAACCAAAGGCAGAGTAATTTGCATACGGAAACATTCCAACGGTCAATGGTATGAAAGAGCATATATACTGTAATATCTTGAGTAAAGAAGAGACTTTTCACTGTTAATCTACCCTAATTTACGGTTGAAATTACAGTGACACTGTATGGAACTTAGATTTCAGAATTTTATGGAATTACAATATTTACTGTTAGCACAAACTGTGCTATCAAACTAGAAATTTTTTTGTTGCGCAAAAGGTTTGTGCTCTAATTTTTCTAAACATGTCCAAACAGAAGCATTTGCTTACACCAAGCAAACATACAGAGGGTCCAAGAATATGAAAGCTAATGAAATTGTAAGTAGTGATATTTTTAGTGTTCTTTGTATAAATTAAAGCAGATGGCAAACACTCTTGTTGTTTAGTTAAACTTTATGATGTTTCGCAGCTTGGTTGCAGAACTGGGGAGATGCTCAATAGGTCTAGCAGGAGCAATAGATCAGCAAATACGGAAGTTTCCAATCAGATTGTTCCATATGGGAAAGGTCAGAGCAAAGATATGTCTCTAGCCCTGGCTTTTGCCTTTGAGAACGGAGGGAAACTAAGAATGGCTGATTCCTCACATGCTAATTCAATTATTGATTTCCTTCACCTAATTAAAAGGGGAACAATGGAATTTGGCATGACAGAAAAACCAGGCACTATAGATGGGCATTTAGCTTCAACTAGTCAGTATCCTACTTTCTCACCTCTGCAGATAAATGAGATATCCAAAGGTGCACAGAAACTAAACCAGATATTGAGGGCCTGCACCAATGGTCTTAACATGGATACATATTCAATACAGTTTGCAAAGGAACTATTGCAAGGAGCTATTGATTTGGAAGAGTCCCTCAGGATGCTAGTAGAGATGCAGAAAAGTTCTGAGTTTATGAATACTTCGCAGAAGAAAAAATGGATCACACTATTGGAGGAGGATAGTAATGATGACGATGATGAAAAAACAATCAAAGATTCCAAGCAGAAACAACTGGCACGACCAACCTTCTCCTTTGACAAGGCCTACAGGCATGGTCAAAACGTACAAGAAGTTGGAAAGGCTACTTTCATGCAGAGGCCAATTATTTTTTCCTACCATAAGGAAGGCAGAAACTCAAATAATGAAAAGGAAAGTGTGAAGACAGAAGTTTCTCAGACGCGATCAACTAGCTCTAGCTCTGACAGTAAGAATCTCAATGCTATTTCAGAATGGAAAAACCAGCCAGTCTCAGTGCAATCCAACCCAGAGAAGGGTAGGATTCCAAATGCAATAGCCAAATTAATGGGGCTGGAAAACCTTCCAGAGAAAGTGGAATCAAAACACACACCAGTGAAGGATTCAAGTAATGCACCGAAAATGCCAGGAAATCATGGAATGACATCCAAGAATATTGTAAAAGGAAGAAATAAGAAAACTGAACTGAAGAAAAAACAAGCAGACAATCTGATACCTATTAAAAACCGAAAAGTGATAGAAGCCTTCAAATTGCATGCAACTCGGGATGAGGAGCTGATCTTGGGAGCAGCTAAAAACTTTCTCATCCAAAAGGCCAGCTCTGAGATGGCAGTTCAGAATGGAAAACCACTATGGAGGGACCTGGACGAAATAACAGCATTGAGAGGCTTTGAGAAGGGTAGCATCATAACAGACAATCATAATCATAATTCTGCTCAAAAGAACCTTATTAAAGAATGTCAAAAAGATGTTCAAGTGAGCAGAAGAAAACAGGATCACACAAATAGCAGAGAACAGAAAGGCACATTACAGGGCAAAACCGATGATCCAGTTCTAAATAATATGCTGACCCAGCTAGAACAAGTGCATGAAAGATCAGAAGTTAAATCCTCATTTCAGGATGAAAATGAAATCAATGGAAGTATTATTCAACCAGAAAGAAGACACACAAACAAGCACATCATGAACAATGACAAGAAGTCTAGGAACCATCTTGGAGTTCAAAAGTCATACATGCTCTCCAAAAATGGGCCTGAAGAAGAGAAGCATCAAAGAGAACAGCGGATCCAGCTGAGGGAGGAACAAATATTGTTGGCAATGAAAGCACAAGGAGGGAGTGAAAAAGCATCCAGGAATTCATCAAAACTCCCTCATCAGTTGATCAAACTTCAGAAAAAGCAGCTATCCATAAACCAAGCCATACCATTTAAGAAAAGCTATGCAGGAATTGTCGCTGCTATGAAATCAGAAGGGATTTTAAGTAGCCACCATGATGATCATGACCAGGTCAGAGATGAAGCCTCCAATGAGACTAATGAGAGAGTAAAAGAAATTATCAATAGGAAGTCAGGTCTAATTTCCTCTCCACAAGATCAAGAATTTGAACGAGCTAAAGGAAAGCTTGGCATCAACACACTGATGGATGAAAAACACGTCCATAAACTGGCCAACAAGAAGATAAAGAATACCAAAAAGCAAAAAGTTGACATGCCTGGAAAGATTGATCGAGTGTTGACTGGAAGAAATGGAGCACAGCTCATCACTAAACAAGGAAAACAACAGATCCCTGGTTCACAACAAGCGAGACATAGAGCATCCGACAAATTCAATGTCTTGAACAAAGCAGAGCAAGAAAGGGTCATCAGGTTCAGAGAAGTAGATGCACACATCATTAGAACCTCCAATGAATTTGACCTGAGGCACCAACCACATAAAGAACCTGAACTTCTTGCCACTTTACATAGTTGGGGTGGTGGAGAACTTCAACGCCTACAGGAAGCAGAAGCTTTAGTACCCAGTGATTTGGTAAGCTCTTTTCTTCTAGGATCTAGGAATGTCACCTCACCCAACATGCACAAAATATAAATCAAAACAGCGACAGGTTTCTTCCCAAAAGAAAAGAACAAAAAAACTAAAGTTTATAGCAAGCTAACATAATCCTTGTTGAATTTTAAGCAATATCAAGATGTAAAATCAGTAGCAATCAAATTGCAAGATCAAGCTGCTCCTGTTGCAGCAGATGAAGGACTCAAGACTGGTGAAGTTGCATTACAAAAAATAAATGGTGAGTATATTTATGATTTAAAATTCAATGTTTTCCTTCCCAAAGAAGAAAATAGCATCTCCTGTTATGCCATGTAGTATATTAAGAGATGACAATGATCTGTTTACAAGCTCTCTTTCGTAATCTTTATTCATCCTTCATATGGTCATAATCTTTCCCACTGAATCCATTAAAATCATTCCTCCGGTCAGCTTATTAGCAGGTGACTCGAAATCAGACCAACATCTGTCGTCAAACCTTCTGGACACCCGCATATCCACTTGGGAAAGAGACTGATGTATTGATAACCCTGAACCTTATTGTATTGACACTTTTTCTGTATATATATATACGCGTACACACAGACAAACAACTGAAATCCATAGGAACTACAACAGTACTTTTAGGCCCCGTGTCTCATATATATATATTTTCCTTTTGGTCAGAGCACATCATTTTCACCCAACTTGTATATGAATTTATTGCTTTCAAGTAAGCTTGGGAAAACCTGTATTTAACGCAGTAAGAAATATAGATGGATTGAAGTTAGATTTTACTTAAATTTCTTTAATATCACAGGATTTCATGAAGATAGAATGGGTATTAATAAGCACTCACAACTACAAGATCAGACAATTTCTGAAATAAGCATCCAACAGCCACTAACAGAAAGCGAAAACTGCCTCAAGTGTATTTTGATCATGAGTCGATTATTCGTCAACACTGCAGAAGCGCTTTTCAGACTCAGTGTTCCATTTAGCAATTTTCAAGGCGGTGGTCAGGACAATCAAGACGAAGGCAGCAAACTCATATTAGACTGTGGCTATGAAGTGATGAAACGAAAGGGGATCCGGCAGGAACTCAAAATTCACACATGTTCAAAGATATCAATTATTACCATGAACATAAGATCTTTGGATGACTTGGTTAGGCAGCTGAATAAAGACATGGAGAGGCTAAAATTCCACGGAAAGAGTAGAAGCTGCCAAGTTGATGTTGAGGACTACCTGCCTAAAATGCTTGAACATGATGTCTATGATAAAGATCCAGACATAGACTGCATGTGGGATTTAGGTTGGAATGATGAGACATTTGCATTTATCGAAAAATATGATGTTATAAGGGATACAGAAAAGCATATCCTCGGTGTACTTTTTGATGAGATCAACAGAGAATTTTTGCTTGTTCGAGGAGGACTGAATATGACAACCATGCATACACTGAACTGAAAGAAAGAGAGCTGTCCTAAGGGGGAACATGTTTTAGTTTCTAATGTGTATTTCATTTTATGCAATTTTGAGAATTTTAATTTATAAGGATTAGATCACTGAGAATTTTCATTCACAATGATTTTTAGATTTAGAAAAACTTATAAATCGAACGGGCATGTTCCTTCACGAGGGACATCCTGGCTTTTTATTATATGGTCCACAATAAAAAAAAAGTTTTCAGCCAACACTGCAACTGCCTACCTTCGGCTGTATATATTGACCACGCATTGAATGAGAAAATATTTCATACCAATATCAGAAAACAAAACAGAGGGAGGATCCAAAATATGAAAGACATGTACTGTGAACAAAACCTACCAGCATCAAATATGTAGCATGCCGTCTGATTCTAAGTAATTAGCCAAATTCTCAATTCTTCTAGAGTTTCAAAGATACCCAAGTAGCCAAAGAAATTGAAAATCTACCCTAATTGTTCTAAGTAACCAAACAATTGGGTTAGACAATCAAACAAATTGAAGCGAAATTTCCACAAGTCAATTAAAATATTATTACTTAAGGGTGTGTTTGGCATGCCGTATTAGGTATGATAGGATAAGATAATACAATATATTATAACTTTATTCGTTGTTTAGTGTAGTCAACATATTATATTACTTATCCATCAAACTTCTCTTACATATGGATAACTTAATCCAACCTAAGAAGGCCGTATTGTGTTTAATTAGCTTTTGATCTATAAGGGCTTTTTTTTCACTTTTTTATTTTTATATTAAATAAATAATAAAAATATATAAACAAAAAATAATATTTGTAAAATAACTATTCAAATTAATATAAAAATATAGAAATAAAAATTTATTATTAAAATATATAAATATTAATAAATAATATTTAATATAAATTTAATTATATATAATAAAAAATACAACTGAATATAGGAATATGATATTGGGCCCACTTGGATTTCGGTGTATCAAAACTTTCTCTTTATTTCCCTCTCTTGTATTTTTTATATTTATGAAAAGTATTAAAAATAAATAAATAAATAAATAAAGTTTAATATAAAATTATATTTATATATAATAAAAAATATCTAAAATAATTATAATAAATATTTAAATAATTATATTAAATTTTAAATTTAATATTTAATATTTAAAATTTTTTATTTATTATAATTTTTTTCTGGTTATATTTTATATAATACAATATTTTATATAATGGCATGCTAAATATTATATAGTATTAAATTTTTATCAGGTCTTATACAATCAGGTTTTATAATATCAACCTTTATCCTATTAGGCTTTATAGTATTAGGCATGTCAAACGGATCCTAAAAAGCGATATTGAACAACATAGATAAAAGCAACTATCAAAATTGCTAAAAGAAGTTATGTTATTTAAATATAGTGATTTACAAACTATAATTGACATAGGATAACATAATTTAAATAAATATAAATTTCAGTTATGTAAATATTAAATTAGCATATTAGATTCATGAACAACATATATCCATTTTTAATTAATATTATGATCTATATTTACATAATTAAAATGCACATTTATTTAAACATAATTTATAGATATCAATCCCGATGTCTAAAGGGATATGTACAATTTTGCATATCAAAAGATCCCTGTGTGCTTGGACATCGATTTTTGTGGATGCACGCACGATGACTTCATCCAAAGTCCAAACAAATTCGCATTTAAATAAGAGGAATGGTTGTTGTATATGATTTTATCATATCATCAGTTTCAACACCTTCTATGAGTTTGTGAGAAAAGATAAAATAAAAAATTGAGTGTGTTATTTTTATTATTGATGTGATAGGATGCTTATGGTCATGTGCCATAGCTATGTTGCCAGTTGCAATGATATATGATTTTGAAGTTGTTTATGGAATATATCAAAGGGAAAAGTTAGTTTTATAACTGAAAATTGTACAGAATCCTCAAGGTGAGGTGGCGTGTTACAGTTTTAGATTCAAAATTAAAATTCAACAATTCAAAATTCTTTCATCAATTTAATATCAAATTATGACATGAACAATAAACAAAGGTTAAGCAATAACAATACTTGAAAATAAAAATGATGGCGATGTTATTATTGAACTAATGAAAGTAATCATGATCACCTAAAATAAGAAAAAATTATTTATATCCTAAAATAATTTGCTCACACGTCAATATTTTTTTTGGTACATCAGCAGCAAAGCCGCTTATCACTAGACCGCTCCTAATGACTTTCTCATGCATCAATGTTGATAAGTTTACTACACCCATTATAGGGTAATTAGAAATAGGGACTTATAAATAATAATATAATGAACTAGACCTATTCATCATGATAATTCATAGACATGACCGAACAATATATTTATCAATAAGTAATGCTTAATCACATAAAAAAAAGAAAATAGTAATGCTTAACAATAATTAATTGGTCAAACAATAATAATGATCACTATTTTTTTTAATTCATATTGGGGCAAAAACCCAAAAATCAGCCCAAATCAAAAAAAAAAAAAAAGAAATACAAGCAGGTAAAATGATGATCACTAGTTTTAAACTTAAATAATATATTCTAATTATTTGGGCATCTAATTTTATAAACATAATATTTACTTACACTGGTCCACCTAAAATATACCAACATGACAATCATCGAAAGAGAAAGGGAAATTTTGGCTGGTGTGACAAGTGGGTATTATTTTGCCATCTCACTCAATATGAAGGTTAGCATAAATTTTTCCTGTGAAAGTAACATTTTCCTCTATCAAATTTGGATATGGAACCTATCGTTTCTTCCTAAAGTGCACCCCCAAGTAGGGATGGCAATGGGTCTCCATGAGGCGAGGATATGCTCCCACCCCCCGTCCCCATTTAGGATTTTGCCTCTTGTCCCCATTCCTGTCCCCATCCCTATCGCTAGTCCCCGCTCCCGGTTTCCCATGGGGACTTGGATCCCTACGGATATTCGTGAGTTTGTATAAGAAAAACTCAAAAAAAAAATCTAAAAAAGGAGAAAAATGTAAAAAAAAAAAAAAAAACGCTTTAAGTATAAATAAAACATCCATAATTATGCATATTTCATACCATTATCCAACACAATTTAAATTACAAATAAAATACAAAATTGTAAATTCGCTATAAGACAATAGAAATATCCAAATCATAAAATAAAAATATTCATATTACAAAAACTCAAATATCTAAATTTCAAATAAAAACTTTAATAAGTCACTTCATATTTGGGTTAGAGAGAAAGACGCCACAATCACACTCTTATAGAGAAGTAGAACAACAGTGGAAAAAGTGAAGTGAGTCTAGGGTATTTTCATATAGTTATATATATATAAGAATATTTGAGTAATTTTATATTTATACGAAAATTTTAATGGTCCCCATGGGGCAGGGACCTTGTCTCCCATCCCCACCTCCATTAGTTAAATAGGGACATCCCCCATCCCGGTGGGGACCAAACTCATCCCCGTCTCCGTTCCCATTACAGGTAATCCCCATAGGTACCCATATAAACGGATTTTTTTGCCATCCCTACCCCCAAGCGGCCAAGCATTTAACGTCAAACATTGCAGATATCTGACGGTAGAAATTAAAAAATGAAAAAAAAAATCTTCACACATGCTAAGCTTTAGTAGATATCACAAACAAAATACCGTAACATCACACAAAATGCTTGAAACAAGAATGTGATTGCAGGATTGAGCAGTTTGTACGAGGTTATATATACAAAATTTTTTTTTTCAATAGATTTATTAGGCTCAAAACTCACTAAAAGTGAGGATCAGACAGAGTACAAGGAACACTAACAAAGGTAACCAAATAGAAGCACAATACACCTAAAACGACCCCTGGATCTTTCCAAGAGAACTACACGCTGAACTGGCTAAAGCTAAGAAGAAACACTCCAAAATCTGCACTAAATCCTTACACATCATATTATACCAAATAAGAGATCCTTCAAAAAGCTGCCAAGATGTTAAAAAAAAAAAAACAATTGCGTCCAAAATCCTTGCCTGCTCTTGGCATGATGCAGAACCTCCTATATTGAGCACCAGAACTTGTATTTGTTCCATAATTCAGCCATGAAAGATTGCCAGCAAACACTCTTATTGTCAAAGAGTATCTTATTCCTCAGATCCCATAAAGACCAAACAACCACATAATAGCAAGAGATCCAAAGCTTCTTTTTATGAGGTGGAGCCTTTACAGCAATCCAAGACTCAAAATTGATAGCAGAATCTTCAGAAAAGACCCAGTCAATACCCCACCAGCTACAACAAGCACCCCAAACCCTCCAAGAGAAGTCACATGTATAGAGCAAATGTGGCAAATTTTCATCTGCACATTGACATAGCACACACCTGTAGTCATCAGTTCTCAATACATTCAATCTCCTCAACCTGTCCTTTGTATTTAATCTATCTTGGACCACAAACCATAGTAAAAGTTCGGCCTTTGGAGGCACAAGACCACGCCAAATACTATTAACAGTTAACACAGTTTGAGTTCCTAAGCCCTTTTCCACATATAATTCTTCACAAAAGACTGAACAGAGAATCTACCTGAACTATCATGAGCCCACCACGCCTTATCAACTTGGTTATCAAACAATCTGACCTGCTCTAGCATCCTATTTAACTGTTGCAAATAATCACCTTCCCAAACAAAGAACTCCCTGCGCCACATCAAATTCCAATGCCAGACACAACCATCCCACAATCCACATTCGGATATAGGTGTGAGTTGCTGCAAAGATATAGAGAAGAGTCTTGGGAACTTTTCTTTCAATCTTACCTCTCCAAGCCATAAGTCTTCCCAAAACAGCACATATCATCCGTCTCCAACCAGGTTTTGAATTCCGTTTATAGTAACATTTTCCATGTCGATGTTCATATTGTTAATTGTACAAAGAGAGCCCCATAACCCCTCTCGATTATTGATATGTTGCTCAATTAAAGGTCTTCGTGGGTCCAAATCATAATATATACAAACTCCCCTGTTATCCTTGCAAATATATTGCATTCTTGCACCAATTGAAGTCTAATAGTACATCAACAAATCAATCTTGATTAACATTGTATGTGCCACCACCACTAATCATTCATAATCAAGAATATATGTGCATCTAATGTATAATATGTTTCCCAAAGTCAAACATCTTATTCTTGTAGCATTCTCCGACATTTAAATGGCTGTAATGTGAGAGAATTTCGACAACAGATTTCCAAATTTATGCTGTTTCCCCGTGTAATGAACTTGCATTTTTTTTTTTTGGCCATTTTCCATCCTATACAACTCTGTTTACACCATATCATAATGCTTTACGATCGAGAAGACACAAAGCCTCGTCTTTAGCGTTTGTGCAATACTAAAAGCAGTCCAATCTCCAGGTCCAACCGCAACTTAAAATCTCTTTACTTCAGCAATCTAATGCACCAGATATTTGCTTCTTTGAAATTCAAAGTTTCTTGTTATTGTATTGTACCGATAGCTATCATAGTATCATATTATAAATTTATAGATATATCCTAAGATTTCGTGTAAACAAATTGTTTTGGATGGCGCTCGAGAGTAAGCGCGAGAGGGGGATAGAAGCGTCTCAAGAGAGGTGGCACGTTCTTCTTTATCATTTTGCAATGCTTATTTTTAATTTTTAAATAATTAATAAGATGTTTCTCTTATGTTATTTATTTCTTTACTTTTCTTTAAATCTTTAAACGAGTAATTAGTTTTAACCACAAACTAAGAACCTTCTTTATATATTTGAATAGATATGAACTTTTAATTAAGCAATGATGCAAGGCCCCTAAATTAATAAATGTTTTTTGATACATGTATATGCTATTAAGTTGAAATATGACAGCTATGTTTCAATATTTGCTTCTGAATTGGTTACTTGAACTCGCTTATATACACAATACTAAATGTTTGTATTATTTTCTGGAGCAAATATTTTAGTTAAATACTTTTGTTAAAACTTGGGTTGCTGTCGGATACTTGTCTCTGCTTTTTTCATTTTGGAAGTAGAAACTATTACTTTATGTATTTGTTTCATGCCATAACAATCTTCCGTTCAAATATTCCAACAAATATTAACAACGGGTTAGGATAATGGAATGGGGTATCATTTCCTGATATTTCAAGAGGCTTAAATATATTTTACCTAAGCAACATATATTTGCTCTTTCAATTCCATCCAAGTAATACTTTGCATAAACTTCAGATTCGGTCATTTTTCGTTACCATTCCTTAGGAGGTATTCATACTTTAGTTTTAAGATGACATAAAATTACCTTTATAGCAAGTGAAACTATTCATATTTTGGATTTAATTTTTATATATTAACAATATAAAATAATTTTATATTATTAGTCAATATAAATTAAAAAAAAATACTTAATTATGATAAATAACTAGCTATTATAATAGCTAATTATCAAAATATATCACTTTACTGAATTTTTATTTATTAACAGTATAAAATACTTAAAAATTATTCTCACATTTTTTGGTATACGAGTGAAACTACTTGGCTACATCCAAATCAAATGGTCCCTCTTCCTATCAAACTCAGCCACCTCTCCACAACGGCGTGAAAAGTTGTCCCCATGAGTTAGTCACCCCGACGGGAGCTGATAAATGAAATATAACGATAATATCATGTATAGCATCATTGGCTACTCTGATGAAAACAATTTACGCCGTACAGGTACATTTTTTTTTTTCTCAGACATATTATATGAACATATTAAGTGTTTAGTTTGTCAACATTTGCTCACATACAAACTAGTAATTAGTTATGTGAAATAGAAAACAGAAAATAATATTCGCATTAAACACAGCGTTAATAAAGAACAATAACTCGTTGCAAGAACCGGAAGAGAGGAAGAGAGGAACAGCAAATTCAGAAATGTCTGTTGCCCGAAGGGATGAAAATAATCAATTAAATGCCAATGCCTAAATATGCCGTCCGGAGCTCACATCCTTAATTGAGCCCATTGGCTAGCAAATCCCTAGTGCCGTCACTAAAACCAAACAATGCTCCTTCCTTACACCATCAGGACACAATTCGATTGCTCCCAACTGAAAAGTGTGGACAAATTCAGTTTCAAGTTCCACACAAGCACGCGTTAAATGATTCGCGCGTCAGCAGCTTTGCTTTAATCTTGATTGAGGCTCCCAACACTGGGTCACAACTCACACCCCATGCAAAATTGGTAAGTATCTATTTCACAAAAATATTACTAAATAGCCTAAAAGAATTATCACACATCATGTACAAGAAGATTTTAAGATTTCCCTTTTCCAAAGCAAAGCAAAGCAAAGACAGCAAAAACCTAACATTATACCGTACATGTGAAGTTACATCCTTGACCATATGGTTCGTCACTGGAATACAATTTGGCAAGGGAAAGGAGAGAGAGGCATTTCCCACAAAACCAAAATACCTGTCAATGCCTTATGCAGGAACGTGAAAGGGTACACTAGGACATAGAGGTGGCGCCTTCCCTCTCAAGATGATATGGGTTCATAAGGGTATGATAACCATGGGTGCTTCAGGGCCTCAAATGCAGAAGGCCTCTTCTTTGGATTGATCTCAAGCAAATGAGCAACGAAGTCAATGAAGCCTTGGTCTCCCATTGGCAATCTGTGCCTCAAGGATGTCTTTTTAGGAATCAAGTATTCTAACCTGTTGGTTTCCTGTAGATCAATAAATAGTATAGTTACTGTCAAAATTATTCAAGTGAACAATGCAGAGGCAGCCGACAGCAATTTCAATATAACATGGCAAGAACTAAGGCATTGGATAGATGGCTAACGTGTTTAACCAACAACTAATAAGTCAATTTCGTGAATCTACCTTCTAAAACTATAGATAAATGAAACGTCCAGTCTTGGCCAGATGCCAAACATAATAGGCCCAGGACTAGCATAATCAAGATCAAGATTCCAGATTGCTGGTCAGTCCATTTGGTTTACACAGTAAACTAGAAATAGAAGTCTTACCTGATTCCGTTCATAAAGCATATGATTCTTGGTGAAGTACTTATATGTATCTCGTCCTTTTGCAAGCATAGTTTGATCAATTGGACCAATGATCCCGATTACCCGAGCAAGTAATGTGGCAGGTGAATCATTTTGGAAGAGAACCTACAACATACTTAGTTTAGTGTCACTGAGGAAGAAACATAAAATTATACATGTATTCAACAAAGAAATAAAAGCACTCTTCATAGAACAGATAAATTTAACAACTGCTTTTACTCAAAAACTGATAATAACAATCTGACAGGCATAAAGAAAGTCAATATATCCTGACGTATTATCATTTGGCCCATGAATGCACAGAAACAAAAATCCCCACTGATATAAATAATCTGAACAACTACTTTCACAATAGAACGTCTAACTTCTATAACAAAATGAAATGCCTGAACAAACACAATCACATAATCCATAATTTTGGGTACTCTTGAAGAACATTTTATACCTTTTAGACACGGGAAATTGAATGGCTTAAGAGATAAGCTTTTGGTACTAAAAATTTGAACTTGATGCCATTTTGAAATACATTGATCATCTATTATTCTTACATTGCCAGTACAAAGTTCTGCCAAGATGCAGCCGAGTGACCAGATATCTATCTTCTTGTCATATGTTCGTCCTAAAATAACCTCAGGAGCACGATAGGACCTTGACTGAACATAAGAGCAAAGGTGATCTGTCTCAAAACAACTACTTCCAAGATCAATGACCTTCACCTCACATCTACTGTAGCTTTTAACCAAAATATTTTCCGGCTTCAAGTCACAATGTATTAGTCCAAGGCTATGCAAAAACTGAAGTGCTTCCAAACACTGAATGGTAATCGACTGCACAAATAAATTCAGAAGAGTTCACAATCACAATAGATAAGATGAAAATTAAACATTATGAAGTAAATGGTACACAACAAACCTGCAATCTTGGCATTGTGAAATACACTTCACCCCCTGATTCTCTATTAAATTTATGAAACTCGTATAAGTTTGCTTTAAGTAGTTCACATACTATTAACAAATGTTCCTGCAGTACAAGAGGAAATGAATGAAGATTATTAAAGTCAGATGACCACTATTTAACAGATATTTCTTCCCATCACTTTGAATATACTTTAGATGATAAGTCCTGATTATGAAATTGAATTGTTGCCAAATTTTGGCACCAGCGCTGATAGTTTATATGATATCCTGGAATATATTGAAAACTGTCAAAACTAGAAACATTAGGTACAGTGGTTTTATAGATAAAATTAACGCCAAATTGGGAAATATAGAAAATACAGAAGACATATAGAAGAAACAATAATAAATAACTGTAGTACTCAACATAAACTAAATCTATTGGGTGACAACATTATAGATAGAAATCCAGATAATGGATGACATAGAAACTGGAGAGTATAGAAAGGAAAAATATAAAACAATAATGAGTAATTGAAGAAATGTTGATATGCCTAAAAAGACAATTGATAGGTTTGACAGCAAAATGTAATAGTATTAACAGGATCAATAGCATCCACTTACTCGATAATAGAAATAGTCATACAATCGAAGAATGTGATACTTGTCTGCAGGATCATGCTTATTTACATACTTCAGAAGCTTGATCTCATCAAGGCTTTGGTCAAAAAAGTCTTTGTTGTTCTTAATAATTTTAACACAGACGTCCATGCCTGTGTGCAGGTCATGAGCTTGTATAGCTTTGCTAAATGCAGCAGATCCAAGATACTCGGTGACATGATACCTTCCAGCTATTACAGAATTTAAAACAACATGGAAATTCTTGTCCTCCTCAAAGCCAGTTCTGAGCAACAAAACATGGTTTAAGATAGACTATCAAGGCCAAAACAGGCAGAACATAGAACAATCAAGAAAGCATACCTACTTTGCAATATAACAAGAAATCATCACAAGCTCGTTAAAATCTTTTTGCATAGGACAAAAATAAGATTCTTAAAACGTTCTGCAGACATTAGCACATAACATTCCCATGACGGGAAAAAAAATCCCACCATTTCAAGTTTTCAACAATATCTTTGAAAGAGGTTTCACGATGGAGACATGTAAGCCATATTGCCTCAACTACAGTAGCTTCTTCATATCTCAAATTGTAAGAATAAAAATCAAGGATTAAAGCAAACTTCAGGAGTTCACAAGAATCATCTAGTCCAGAGCACAGGATTACTCTCAATCACATGACAAACCCTAATATCATCAACTTAATTTAAAAGAAAACTATGCCAGGATTGCTGTAGACAGACATAATGACGGAGCAATTTCTTGACTACTAAATGAAGGGTTTAGTGCTATAGTTAAAGGTCCAGATATACATCTCCAATAAATTTGCATCAATATACATATATATACCAAAGACATGCCTGTTTTTTCTGTGCACAATCTTCAGATTGAAGGTTTCAAATTCCTCCTCCTGCGCCTTTATTTGCCTTACTTGCTCTTGCACTGCAGCAGCCTCTTCATCCTCTAGTGATGCCCTGACATCATCTTCCCTTGCAAAGCCACCATTTTCATCCTCTTTTAGCTTGACATGCTCCCTTTCAGAATATCCATAATTTAACACTGTTGATGGAGAAGAGTTTGTGGATCTTGCTGCATTAGCATTATTCTCATCCCCATAACTTTTAACAGGTGAAGAATCACTGCTCTTCCGCCTCCGTGAAGCAAGCATGTCATCAGATGCCTCAAATGCAATAAGACAGTCATCAGTTTCATCTGCATTGCAGCTATTAGACCATAAAGATTTATTGGAGGCAGCCTGCACCATCTGGCCATCTTTTGAAGATAGGGGAAATGAGAAGTTCCCATCATAGTGAGTTTTCATCTGCAACTGCACATCCTTATCACCCCTAATGACATATTTATTTAACTCACTCTTGCCATTTTTCTTCTTATTTTTGTTTGATTTTTCAATAGAATTCTTCTCCAAATAATGATGAGAGTGTCTAGAGCCACCAAGCCCAACATCACGATCACAGAAATATTCTAAATCTCCTTCGCTACTACCACCAACCAAACTTTCGCGCACTTCACTACAAATATCTGCAGCATCACCGTTGATCCCAACCCCAATAGACCTAACCAAGCCATGTTGATCATCATCCATACAGATATCCTCTAGTTGTGATCTTCCACTATCATTCAAAACCTTCCCATCTCCTAGCATGATGAATTCATTTGTCTGAGTGACAAAACCCTGCCAGACAGGCTCTGCACGCATCAGCTTCAATTCTTCTTCATCCATTAATTGTCCATCATATTGAGCCATTAAACCATTATCATTAGTCCTTCCACATATTTCAGAAACCGTTAGACCAACTGGATCATCAGAAGCTGTAACCGGTGCAACATTATTAACCTGGAGATATTGCTCTCCAGAGAAGTAAGAATCCTCCTCAGCAAAAGACTGATCATCATCCTCACCTTTGGCAGGACCTCTTTCCTCAGGGTCTGGAACACTTCCATGCCCAGTCCCCTTTTCATTGTCACTAGGGTAATCAATTTCATGCGCCAAAAACCAGGCTTCGTCCTCAATAGGTTGTCTCATGTACCCAACATCATCATCATCATCATATTCATCAGAGTCCCAATACTCATTTGGATAGTCAACAGATTCACTCAACCCATCACATACTGTTGCAAAACCACATACAAGATCAGATGTATCCTCCGCTATCCCTTGACTTACAGATAACCAACTGCCCCCTGCAGCTCTCCTCATACCTGAAGCACATATGAAAAAGTCATAGCCAGCCTCCAGAACACGTGATTCATCCAAGTAATTAAGCATACACAATCAGATTCAAAAATAAGGGAAAAAAAAATAGTATCATAACAACAAGAGTTACTAACAAATAAATCAGCAATCAGTTGGAGTTTGATGTGACCAGAAATTGACCAGATTTAGGATCAATTCTAGATTCCAGATGGATTATTCAACCCATGGAAAACATTTACCATCAAATGGGTAAAACAATGGTACCCCGTTGGGGTAGGTGGGGCTAATATTGCTTTTTCAAATTATGCATAATACATTTTATGTAACACTTTTTGTTTTTTCAATAGAACATGAACAGTGGAGGAGAACCAAGAACCAATCCTTGTTTACTTCTTGTCTTGTACTATTGAGATGCTATTAGAATATGAAAGATATTGGCAGAGGCTAAAGACCGAAAAGAAATTGAAAATCTGCATGAAGTCTAGCAGAAAGCACTGTCTCCTTGTATTCAAAGTAATACCTTTATTTCACATTCACCATATCATAAATAATTAAATACATGTATTTAACTTTTGACAATTTTGCCAACCCTTCTTACAAGAAATTTATCAATTGATTCCTATCTCTTTTTCATGGATTTTTTTTTTTTTTTTGACAGAAAGAGAGGGGAAGTACAGCCATGAGGAGGATCTCCAACATATGCGAAAAGCCAACATGAATCCCTATCTCTTATTAGCTATATACAGAACATTCTTGTGTGGTGGTTCAACTGGCAGTTTAAATATGTCAAATTGTCAAACATAGAAACTTTTTTTTTTTTTGGTTTCTGGGCAGCCACACGTGCAGGAACACTTGAATCATTCAGGGTATAAAGTAACAAATGAAACTACTAACAACTAGATCCCAAGTCCAGAACCAAGCACACAAAATCAGCTATCACCCTGACCAACCAACAAATGCAGCGGATAATTTGAGCCCAAAAAGGAAACTACTAAATTGCAATGCAGAGAACATATGTGATCATATGAACAAATTAATACTATTTCTAGATAGACTAACCTGAAGGGTTAATTTCCTGTCCGATAGGTACATCCAGATACGAACCAATAAGTAAAGTGTTATCGGCACAAGCGATTTTTGAAGTTGGTCCATCTTGCTCAAACTTCTCCCAATTAACAGCCAAGAGCTTATCTTCTGACTTGAGTTTGACAGGAGGAAGCCTAGGAAACTCCTCATTCTGGTTTTCAGGTGCATGGGGAACACTTAAGCTGCCAATGTTCTTCTGTTCAGCACTGCCCTGTGAGTTTCCCAAGCAAATAGCTTCCCCCAATTCTTCCACCTGCTCTTTCATAGCTGCCTTCATATCACTAATTTCTACCCTTCTTTTCCCCCCTTTTTTGTCAGAATAAGTTGCACCATCAAAGCTTGTAGATATATCCCCCTTTGAGAAGGGGAAAACAGTCTTGATAGAACAATCTTTCCATGAGTCTGAAGATGAATTTGCATTCTCATCAGTTTTTGACCAGGGATTTTCAGCAAAATTCACTTTAAGAGATGTGCTGTTAAATTTAAGCTGCTGATCAAGTTCCCTAGGTTCTTTGCTTTGCACAAGGTCGTACTTTGGTTCCATAAGGGTTTTACTACTATTTCCAAGCCCCAAGGGCTTTTGATCAGGAAGCACAGTATTTTCCTCCCCAGACTTTGCATTGGTGTTGGCTGCAATTGCAACAACAGCTTCATTAGTTTGACATTTTGATTGTTGAGATACAAAGGCCTTCAAAGTATTATTAGCCCTACGACCACCATCATTTTGGTGAGGCACCACAGGACCATTGCTGGGGTTGGACTTCCATAAGTATAAATCAAGCATACTGTCCTCAAAACTCTTAAAGAAAGTGAAGTTTTTGTCACTTGTCCCAACCACTTCATTCGATTTATTCTGTTCCCCTATATATGGAGTAGCAGTTTTCCATTTGCTTTCAGTAGCATTTCTACCAGTCCCACACTCTATTTCCTTCACAATTAGTTCTTTAGAAACTTCAACACCATCATGATAATTGGCCCCTTGAATCTCTAGCACCGGCTTCCCCTTATCAGTTTCTGGCATATCACACGAGGTGTCATCTTCCAACGTAAGTTTCTGAAGGAAGCCATTTAAGTTGGGATGATTATTGATCTCACTGCGCAATGCTGCCTCGGCCCTAGTGAACCGATTCCTCCTCAGAAAGTCCAAAATCACATCAACTGATTTAGTGTCTGCCATCGTCAAGCGAAGGCCCTACCAACATAGAACGCAAACCAGAAAGAAACAGAGCACAACGGCTTCAGAAAACCAACAAAAAAACAGCTGTCATCACGTCATTCTTCCTATAAAAAGATGATATTTTGGCTCAAGCTTACCACGTATCAGACACAAGCAAGTGGCGTCATTTTGTGTCCTTGTATGTACCTGTAGAAGTAGTACCTGATTAAACGGAATGAACCTCACAAGTTTACATGCTTGTTTGTTTTCAAACAAAATAATTTTATTAAAAAAAAAAAAACTCCAGAAACCAACGAGAACGAAATTTGTCAAATAACACCTATTTATGTATTAAATTTCTGGAAAACGACGGAACCTAGGTTCGAAAAGCCGGTAATACAAGGTGGCGGACAAGTTGTGAGAGGAGGAAATCAGAGCGATCCAGCAGTATTGCAGAAAAACGATAATCGAATTCCCAAATCAATGGAATGAGAATCTGGGACGCAAATATTTGGCTTCTCCACTAAAATCCCAATGTCGATAGGATTGCAAAGCGGGGGTTTCCGTTTCCACCACGAAGAGGGAATGGAGAATCAAGATCTGACATTTACATTCATTCATTCCAGAACAATTTATCATTTGCGGGTTTTGGAGGAAGAAAATGGGTTCGAAGAAATAAAAATAGAAAACAGAGGGCGGGAGGGAGTGGAGAAAGAAAGATGACCTGTGCACTGCTGTGAATGTAAATGTGAGTAGTAGGCGGTCGCTTTGCTGGTTGCTGCAGGGCTGCTGGCTGTTGGCTGTTGCTGCCGTCCCTGTGCTCCCTGCTATGCTATTCTATGCTCTGCTCTGGAGGGGCTGGCGATGGTGGTGGCCTGGTGGACCAGAAGATGCTTGCGCACATATTCTCTCGTTTCATTTCCAACACCTTCATTTTATTTTTTCCCATTTCGAACTCAAAACCATATTTCAATTTCTTTTTATTTAATTAATGAGTTTAATTTAGGTGATCACCCATTTGTACGACCATTTAACTAGTGGGCAGTTATATTAAAAAATTTTATTAATGTGATAATTTATGATTAAATTTATGTATAAAAGAATTTTACACTAATAATATATTCAAATTAAATCATTAATTAATCTATAAATCTATGGAATGTTTGTCAAAATAGAAACCCTAGCATATTAAGTATAATGTGGCCTAATTTTTAATAAATATTATTTAATAACTATCTAAATATTTTAAAATTAATTTTATTTAAATCTAAAATTAGTTCTTAAAAAAAATTTCATCACAATTTTTTTCTTCTACTATTTTATATCTTTTTACTATTATTTTTTTCATTTCACACTAATTAATTTTTTATCTATTGACTTTGTTAATTGCTCACCGTCATCGTCCACCACCATTCATTGCTGCAGTCTACCACAATCTGCCACCCACCATTATTTGTCACCGACTGCCACCGTGGCCACCACCATCTACCGCCGACTACCATTGTGGTCGCCACTAATTGCCATCATCCACCACTGTCTACCACTATTTGCCACTGCTGCCGCAACCGCCCCATCTACTACCGTTTGTTGTCACTAACCACCACCATTTTTCACCATTCGTCACCCCCAACTGGCACTATCCACCATTGCCGGCCATCACAATCAGCTATATTGGTTTTTTAATGACATAATAAAAAAGAAAGAGGTATAGAATAATAAGAATTATATTAATAAAAAAGAAGAAAAAGACACATATTAAAACTAATTTTTAAATTGTTGAATTAAGTAATATTTAATAAAAAATTAATTCATTTTTATACCAATTATCATAATTAATTCTATTTTATATCATATTAACTTAATTTTTGAGATTATCAAACAGTCCCTCTACATCTTAATCCAATTTTTAATTAGTCTTTATATATTAAATTTTTTTTTTTCAAATCATTGTATTAAATAAATTTTAGTAATAGAGTTTTTGGAGCAATCTATTATTATAAAACTTTTTGTAAAATTGAATAAATTTTTATATTTAAACTTATAAAATTATGTGAAAACCTATAATTTTTGTAATATTACATTATTTCAAGGATTGGATTACAAAATTTATGTAATATAAAAAGTTGATTAAAATCTTTTAAACAATAGAGATCTAATAAAAAATTTAGTCAAATTATACCACCAACCATCTAATTAAACCTTTCTTTTTTTACCTTATGCGCGCTAATCGCCTTATACTTTTTTCATATATATGAAATCATTTTTTTTTGGTCCGTGGAAATTATCTTATACTTTAGTTTACACCTTAATTTAATACCAATATCATCATCATCATCATCATCATCATTATTATTATTAGGATAAATAGCAATTACATTTTTTGAGGTTTAATAATATAGCACATAATCCAAATATTATGCAAAAATTGCATTGTACCCTAATTAAGTTTTGACTTAGGAGCTAATTCTCACCTAACTAACATTACATAATTTGTTAGTTATCCATTAAAAAAAAAAAAAAAGAGAACCCTTCTTAATGTTCCTTGTCAATCTTGTATTCACTTGGTTACTATACCAAACTATCTTTGAATTAGTTAGTGGACCGAGTACTCCTGAACCTCGGTTATTGCAGCCGTGTTTTTGATTTCACTATTTAAAGAATTGGTTATGAATATGTTGTGTTTCTTAAGAAAAGTGATGTTAGAGGGCTAAATCTAGATGAATTTGAAGCGAGAAAGAGCGAATAGAGTATAATGCAAATTAGAAACAGTTAAGAGTGTTTAAAATCGATCCAAACCAAATTAAAATCGAAAATTGCCACAAAAGAGCTAACAACCAATAGAAATCAAAATAAATTAGTTTTGATTCATTCCTATTTCATGAAAACCGATTAGTTCAGTTTTAATAATTAAATTGTTCAAATATTCTTATCATATCTTAACTCAATATTAAGTTGGGACCTCGATGTTGTAAATGGAGTAAGTATATAAATTTCATTGGATAGTTAGAAATTTTCATTTTAAAATATAAAGGCTTTTTTTATGAGATATCTTGTAATTTTCCTTTGTTCTCAAATTGATGAAGTGCAACTCTCTGTGTTTTTAGGCACAATGCAAATTAAGAAAAAAAGAAAGAAGGTTTGTTCTGACTTTGTGTTAATTTGGATTCCCTTAGAACTATGTGGTGATATTAATAAACACATATTTCAAAATATTTATAAGGACCAATATTTAAAATGACGAGGATTAAAAAAAAAGGGAAAAAAAGAGGGATTAAAACCAAAACAAAAATTTTAGAGGGACCAAAATTAAAATTACCTATATTTATAGGGACTAAAAGCCATTTGTTTATATAACCAACAAGTTACTATAGTTTTTTTCTTGGTGATTTTAAATTAATATGGATAGGTTAGTTTAGTGAGAAATATTCTTACTTAGCTGTCAAGTTAAAACTTAATCGGGGTGGAGTGCAATTTTTGGACATCTTTGGGGTTATGTGTAATATCATAAAAGCTCAAGGGATGTAATTACTATTTACCCTTATTATTATTACTATCCTACCAACCTCTTATTTTATATTTTAAAATTATTATTATTATATTATTTTTAAAGATTTTAGCTATTTAATCATGTGGGAATGGCTGTTGTCACACCCTTATATCTATTGTCCTACCATTTTTATTGCTTTCATTTGGATGTTTCTAAGATATCTTTAATTAAAAGTTGTGTTGAATTTTTATTTATTATCACTCCCATACTTTTACTTCTATTTAATAATTATACTAATTAATATAACAAAAAAAATTAACTATTTTTAATTTCATAATTTTAAATTTTAAAATAAAATTAACCTATTAACTCTAAAAATTACCTATATTTTATATGGTAATAAGAGAATATTATATTTTTCTTTGATCAAACTTTCTAAATTTTATTTTACTAGAGAAAACTGTGATGCTTTTTGTTATAAATGGTGCTTGATGCACCTTGAATTTAAGCCATTAGATATGGGTGCTTCTGTGGATGTTGATGCACCTAATTGTTTTCTATAGTTGTGACAATGTGCCTTTCTCTTCCTAAACCTATCTTGACAAACTCCTTTTGATCATGACTGATTAACTGTCTTGACCACTACTGCTACCTCCATCCTCTCCGACGCCATCTTTCTCATTAGCTACATCCCTGATCTCAGTGACGACCCTACAAAAAAGACCCGCCCATGCATTGTTGCCATCTTTGTCATTGGATTCTTGATCCTCGACATCATCAACAACATGCTTCCAAGTTCCTGCTGCACCTTCCTTAGCAACCTTGTCACCAGTGACCATCGCAAAAATCGAACCGCCAACACCGCCTTCTCCTTCTTCGTGGCCGTAAAAAACATCCATAGAAATGTTGTGAGTTCCATAGATCTTCCTATTCTTAGAGGCCGAGGCTAGCAGCCCTGTCACCGTCATTTGAGGATGAGGAGAAGAAGTGGTGTTCCTCTAGAGCCTTGAGGAGTGTCAAGAGGTGGATGAGCGACGCAGGGGGTAGGCCAGCAGTGGCAATGGTAGAGGAAAGGGAGGAAGAATGAGGAAGAAGAGGATGAAAATTGAAAAAGAGTTACTATAGTGCATTCTTGCAATTGGTCTATCGATTCTTTAGCCTAATCTTGACCATTGGATGTCAAAGTCCAAGATGCACCATAACGTTCATGATACATCACTAGCCACACCTATTTTACTACATTTTTTTATACAAGCTAATTATTAGATTTAGTTAGGATTTTTTGCATGTTGAGATAAGAGTTTGATCATATTTATTTTTATATTTAATATCAATTAATATGATTACTAAATATAAGTAGGAAATATAAGCATAGTAATAGATAAAAATTAAAAATAAGTCTTAATCTCAAAAATTGAAAAATAAAAATACATGATATTTAAAACATATAATAAATGTAATATCTAAAAGTTAAAAAAAAATTATCTTATACCAAAGGGTGAAAGGAATCTTGCTTTGCTTTTGTCAAAAAAGTGATTGAAAGCATTCAAAAAGTTGAAAAAAAAAATTATCAGAGACTAACCATTTGATTGGATAAGAAGAGAAAATGAGGAGAAAAAAAATAAAGAAATGTATTTTTTTTCCCGTTGATTGGTTAAGAAGAAAAATAGGGAAAAAATATAATTGTATGTAAAAGGTAATTTTACTAATTTGTTTTATATGATTAAAAAAATATTAAAAAGGCAAAGTGATAAATTTAAATTATTAATCTTATTTTTCTCATTTTCACTTCAATTGAGGAGAGAAAACTTTTTGAAATGGGACTCACATATATTTTTTTCTTTCTTCTTTATTTTCTTTGCTATTCAGGCAATACAAAATTTCTATTTTCTCTTTCTCCCACTTCTTTCCTCCCATTTTCATGCTATCCAAGTAAGGGATAAGAGGTTATGAGACTAACAATATGGGATACACATGACCATATAAAGGTAAATAACTAGAAATATTGTATTAAGAAAAATATCAAATACGATTCTATTACAAAAATATTTGATTTAGTTTGCAAACGAAATTGGCATAATACGGGCTTGGTTTGATTGTTTAATTTTATTTCAAAATTATTAAATTAAAAACAGTTGATCTTTATATTTAATATTAATTAGTATAATTATTATTAAATATATAGTAATACCTCAAATTAGCCTTCAAAAAATTTGTGATATCAATTTAGTCCTTGAAAGATTTGTAAAACCAATTTAGTTTTTGAAAAATTAAAGCTTATTTCAAGTTAGTCCAAATATCTTCTAATTTTTTGGACTAAATTGAAGTAAGTTTTAATTATTCAAAGACTAAATTGATATTAAAAATATTTCGAAAACAAAATTGATGTCTCACAACTTTTTTTAAGACCAAATTAATGTGCCATAGCTCTATTAAGAGCTAATTTGAGGTTTTATTCTTAAATATAATTTAGAACATGAAAGTAACAATAAACAAAATTTTAACACAATTTTTAATTAAGGACGTTTTAGGAATATCAAAATGAATGTAACTAAAAGAATATGGCAATATTCACTCCTTAATCACATTTTTTTTTTTTAATCTCCCCCAAATATGAAGTAATTTTGGTAGATGAATAATTGGGTATTGAATGTGGGTATCTCTCTCATTTGATATTCGAATCTCCTTTCACCACTTTGTAAAAAGATTATTCTTTCCACTAAATTCAATTCTCATTCGCTTTAAACACGAGTGTTTGAAAGCATAAAATTTTGAATCCCAAACTTCTCTCCTTAACTGAACATGCAATATTTAAATGAGATGCAAAATAATGGGAAGATACCAATATATAACATATGGTCATAACTTTGGTTCTATTTTTAGGTTTATTTTATTAGTGAGTTATATGTAAATAAATTTTTAATAATTAGGGAAATATGTCCTAATTTTTAAATTACAACAAGTTTTTCCTTTAATCTAAAATTTATGTAAATCAATAAAAGAAAAAAATAGTAGCAATTTCAAAAAAGAATTATGAAATAAATTTTGGTTTAAATATAAATAAGATAAAACTTGCAAATTGGTTCTTGTTTTGTAAATAACGCCAGATAAATTGGTCCCTCAAAAATAAAAAAGCACATATCATGGTTTCTTATCATTAAAATTGTAGAACAAATTAGTCCACTTTCAATATTTTTGAAGAATTTATAAGACAAATTGATTTCTAATAATTTATATAATAGTTCAAATTGGTCATAATAAATACACAAATATGACAAATAAGCCCTTAAAAATACTAAAAAGAGATTAACTTATCCTATATTTTTAATATTCATAGATAATGAGAATTTTTTTTTTAAGGAACTAATTTATCTAAGACTATTTTTAATAAGACTAAATTGAAGGTTTTATTTATAAATAAATATAAAATATAATCAATGATTGATACTCGTCAAAATAAAAGTAATGAACAATTAATTAATTATAAATAGTTTGATATTTATTTTTTTAAGTAAGATTTTAAATTTAAATTTTATAAACAAAATAAATATTTTTACAAAAAATCTATCCTAATAATAAGTTAATTTGACTCAAGTTAAATTGATTGAGCCCTTGACTAAATTAACTCTTATACCCTAGAAATCTAATAATAACGAATCTTATGAATAATTTAAAATGGCCAAATATTGGTTTTTTTTTTTAAAAAAGGAATAAAAATATATTTTCACCAAAAAATCGGTAGAGTAGTAAAATACTTTATATAATAATAATATAAATTAATTATTATTAAAGAATTGATGTGAATCAAAGTTTTTATTTTGTTGGTATAAAAAAAATTTAATTTAAATATATTAATAATATAAAATAATTTTATATTATTAATTAATAAAAATAATAAAAAATATTAATTCATATAAATAATTATTTATTATAATAAAATATTTATCATAATTTTTTATTTTTTTTATTTTTATTGATTGATAATATAAAATTATTTTATATTTAAAATATACTAATTAAACTCTTAAAAAAAATTAATTAGAATTAAGTTTTGATGTCCTATGTAAAAGAGTTTTATACAATCATTTAATCGCATCAATATGTGTGGTTGACGAGCATTCAATTTAAGAAGAAGAAGAAAAAAACAAGGAGGGAAGCAGAAGCAGGGCAGTGTTGTTGAGAAATGAGAATGTGAGGAAGGTAGAAATTGGTGGAGAAGATGAGCGTGGCGCTGAACCTGTCCTTGTTGTCGTTGGGGTGTTGTAGACAGAGATCCAAATTGTTTTGCGCGTACACTTGCAGTTACCCTTACCCAGTAAGTATTGCCGTAGTAGGAGTCAGTCAGCATATCTCTCTCTAATTTTATTTCTATTCGAAATCATAATCAGTCATTTTTTGAAGTGAACTGAGAGAGAGCCTTCCGTAACCCTAAGCTCAATTCAATTATTTTAGACGCCCAATCGTAATTCGGTAAATGGTGGGACTGGCAAGCTCTTTCATCAGAGGTTAAGGTTTCGGGTGGAAGCTGCAAATGCAAATGCAATTTCTTCTTCTTCGAGAGACAGCCATCCCTTTGATCCGGAGCTCCGCTCGGTGCTTGAACTTGCCACTGAGTCCGAGTTGTGTGAGATTGAAACAATACTTTTCGGCCCCAGGTGAGGTGAAGTGAATTCCCTTTATTGATTCTCATCTAGCTTTAGATTGATTAATAATATTAATTACTATATGTAATGTAATGTTTATGTTCGGTAATTGTGCATCATCAATTGAAAATTGAAATCAAATCAAGTAGCTACTTGAGCCCTTTGCTCAAATCCATCACAAGCTCAAATAGAGTGGAGGACGTCGACCGAGCCATGATTGGAGTCGACCTTCATCAACGCCAACACTTCATAGCTGCTCTCGAGTCCCGCTTTTTCTTCCTGGCCGCCGATGCCCGCTCTACGTTAAGGTTGCTTCTTTTATTTATTTATATTTTTTTTCTGCTTCTCTTTTTACATTATATATTAATAATTCTACATTCATTTGTTATTCGCAGGGGCTGGAGGCCATCTTATAGAAGTGTATTGCTTCAACTCAGGAGCAAACTGAATATTACTTGCTCAACCAAATTGTCAACTCATGACCTTGAACTAGAAATTTTCCTCCACCTGTTGCACTACAACTCAGGGTCTGTAACTTTTTTTATTATTTTCTTTTTTTCTTTTTCGGGAAAAAAAAAGTACAAAATCTTTTGTACTTATATAGTGATGGTTTAAAGCTTCAATACTCTTGTAGAGAAGAATCAGGAAACTATCCCGGCTTGTTGGACATATGCACGGCATCTGGCGGTCAGGGCAGTCTACAATTTGGACTCAGTCAATGGAAAGTGCAGTCTCTCGCTGCTCTAAAAGTTGGTGCAGAAGACCTTCGATCTATTATTTTAAAGGTTCCTTAATCGTTACCTAGTATATGATTCACTTTACATGTTACTATTTTTAATTGGTTCTTAAATTTTAGGTGAAGTGTTCTTTCTAATTTCTTATTTCTTCATTGTCATTTAAAGGGAAGTGGTGCATTCACATTGGCAAAGATATATCAATTGGTAACGGAATGATACCTGCGTCTGTTTATTCTCTATCTTTAATTTATCTCCAAAAGATTTCATTTTGCTCTCTCTCTCTCTCTCTCTCTCTCATTTTATGACTAGCTGCTGACTTGTAGTTAGCAAGGAAATTATCTGGGAAAGTGCTTGCAGAAGCTGCTAACTACCAGATTAAGAAAGAGTTAATCAAGAAGGTATAGATTGGTATTGGTGAGCCTTTTGGTAGCATGAGTAATATCTCTCAAGTATAACTTAAACTTGCATTTTGTTCTTTATGATTTCCAGGGGGGACATTTTGCTATTATGAATCTAGAATCCAGAGCAGCCTTGCTTGCAGCAAAACAGGTGCCTAACAGCACAAATTGATATGCTTCTAATTAATTCTTTCACAGGAAGTGGTAGGAAATTATTAAATTTGATAGATAGAATTGAATTTCTGATATGCATCAGTTAAATAGCCAAATATGAAGTGAGTTCATTGATTCTTGATCGATGTTTAACATTATACAGTATACGCTATTAGTTATATCAATTGAGTAGCTAAAGCATTTTGTAGTAATATATTTTGACAAATTTTCTAATATGTGGGAGCATCAATTCTCTCTTAGTGTTAATTTCTTACATGGACAGTGAATGTGAATCAAAATTAAATTCAATATGTGATTCTATGGTTCAGAGAGTTTATGTCGATGTTTACAAATCACCTTAAGCATAATTTTATTACTGTTTTATTTTGACAGACTTTCTGATGTACATGGATTTTGTGCAAAAAATAAACTACTGTTTCTGTTTATTTATTGTATGTTACTATGTTTCTTATATGAAGTTTGATATTCCAGGGTTTTCTTGGTGCTGCATCAAGATATCTCAGTTTTAGAAGCATGATCACATTACTTGGACCTATGTATGTCCTGGACCTCAATATATAAATTTCTTTCAGCTTTGTATTTTTGTAATATTAATTTGCCTTTCTGTTACTACTGTTTTTTTATGAATTGCAAAATGTTTGCGTTCTTAAATTCTTTGTTAGGGAGGGGGAGTGTTTTGTTAACTGATAAAATAAATCAGAGATATTTAGATGTTGATTAAAAAAAACCCCAGCTTCACTTCTTGCTCATATTCTACATGGAAGACCGAAGAATTAATTATATATATTTTTGTTGACCATATGAATCGATCTCTTCGCTTCCTGTATTCAAGACGGTAGCACTTCCTTCTTGATGATGGCTGTGGTGGTGTTTTAGTTGAGAATTGAGAAAGGATCAGACTCTACATCATAGGTTCTTTTTATAAGAATATGCATGTAGGAATCTGAGTTTCCTCAGAAAACAAAAAAGACGAAGAAGAAGAAGCTAGTTGGCATTGTGTTACGCCTTCTCTCTCTCACACACTCTGTGCTCTGTGATTTCTTTTATTCTAGATAGTTTAGTTTACCTCTATAGCACCAAAAAGAGGGAAAAATTAGCATTCTTTGTATAATTTGGTGTGCATGTTTTTTGCCCTGCTATGAATTCCAGAGTCTGATTTTATTATTATTATTTTTTTTTCACTTAAAGAGAAATTGGCAACTTTTCAAAGTGGTCATGGTCTCGTATGCAATATTCATTTTTGGTGTGGTGTGGGTCTAACACTAAAAGTGAAAGAAAAAGCTTCAAACTCTTTTCCTTTAGTCCTTGCCAGTGTCAGATATAATCTGGTGCTTCTATATAGATTATGTTTTACCTTATATCTTCTGTCTTTTCTCTCCTTGTCCAGTGGTCAATGGGACCGTTTTCCAATTTCCATTAATATCAGCAGTCATTAGACAGCTTTCTATTAAATCATCGGCAAACTCTGTTAACTGTTTCTTTCTTGATACAATGCACCACTAACACCTGTCAGCAGCATTTCCATTCCCTCCTTGCTTTCAGATTTTGCTACTATCTGAGGCACAATTAGTGGGTATTTCTGACCATTTTATTTCGCTTATGGAACAGGCTATGGGGAACATTTTTGGCAGATCTGGTCATTCAAATGCTTGGAACAGATTATGCTAGAATCTTGCGTACAATTTATGCTTTGGCTCAGGCAATCTATATGCTCTGTTCTTCCATTTTAGGGTTTTAGCCATGCCATATCCTGGGTTTATCTGCCTGCCCACCTTGATATGATTTGCTTAATATGTTGTGCTTATTTGGTGATTTATTTATTTCCTTTGTCATCTTCGGTCTGCTTTTTTTTTTCCTTTTTTTTTTTAATTTATCTCTCAAACATGGGATCAATTTTGAGCAATGGAACAAAGTAACGATATTGGCAGAACTATTTGTTCCATGTAAAGAGTAACATGGTTATTTTACCAATCACAGTCAACTATCATGTATTATTGCCAAAATTAGTATTGCCAAAAAGCATTACTCGCTAGTTTTCTGACTACCACTTTGTTTTTGCTTCAGATTCGAGTCATTCGCACGTATAGACTGCCAGCTGATGTTACTGATGAATAGTTTTATTTCATGGATTTGAGCCTCATTGAGGCATTGGAGGAATGTCATGTTTAGGTAAATAGTTTTACTGCCAAACTATATCCTTCATCTGAAGATTTATTTTGACATGTAGTAGATTAGACAAAGAGGGACTAATTAATTTGTCGTGCATAATGCTACAGTTTCTTCTTCTGATTGGATTTGAACATTAGTTTATTCTCTAACCTGTGTTGCTTCAGTATGATGGGTTTTCCGTATGAAAAGTGCACTTGCATCATGTTACGTTAGAAATGATTTATTCCAAACTGCTTTGTCTGAACTCTGCTCTGCTCTGGCTGTTTGCATCCTGTCCCTGTACTGCCAAAATGACTGAAGGAAAAATGATGGATAGGTGCATTTGGAGAATTTTTCAGTTCGTATAATTTCTTTAACTGAATAATAAGATAATATAAATCAAAATACACAATTAACATGAGCAAGGGTGTTCTTTATATATATTTAATATAAATAAAGTGCTCCTAAATGGTAACACGATATGAGAAAGCAGTAAATTAAAAGGTAAATAGCAACTATACCCCCTGAAATTTCATAATATAGTAGATAACCCAAACTTAGACAAATATTGCATTCCGCTCCAGCTCTATGCGGAGACTAATGTTGACTGTCAGTCCCCATCACACAATCTAAGCCATGGTCAAAATTTGTAAACCACTCTAAATCAAATTCACTCACAAAAACAAACCATACTGACGTACCACACTTCCATTGTGAAAGCTAAAACTCTCTCTCTTTCTCTTTCTCTGTGGCCCTAGTGATGGCAAAGCGGGCTGGCCTGCCACAACCTGCCAAAAGCAGAGCGGGACGGGGCGGGGTGGGCCAAATTAGGAAGGCGAACTCGATATTCTAATCAGCCCCGTTTAAGAGTGCCCGTCAAAAAAATAAAAAATATAAATAAATTTATTTTAATATTTTTTATGAGTTAAATTATTTTAAAAATTAGAAAAATATATTAAATGAAAATTTTACTTAAATAAAATAGAACAAGATAATTAAAGTATATAATCTGTATCCAAATTTAACTCAAATATAAATACGATAAACTAATTAGGACATATAAATAAGTTTATAAATAATAATTAACTATAAATTTATAATATAAAGTCTATGGTATAAAGTTCACAAATTAATAAAAGTAGAATAACAACATAATTTATAATAAAAATTGAAAAAAAATTTTAAAAAATATTCTTACACCTAAAAAAATAAGAAAAAAGAAAGAGATAAGTTTGGCCCGGCGGACCAACCCGCCCTAGCCCGCCAAAGCCTGCGGGTTAGACGGGCCAACCCGCCGGGTTGAGCCCGTTTTGCCATTTTTATGTGGGCTTGGCAAAGTCAACATGCAAGATTTTCGGGCTGCTGACAAGATGCTTCTCACGGTTTGAGCAAATATGAGTTTTCCAATTGCTGAATTGGGTTCTGAGTTGTTGCCAGTTTGGAGAGCGAGTTCCTGAGGACTGTAGATGGAAGGAAAAAGAAGTGAAGGGCTGTCATTGTGATGAAGAACAAAGAACAGGCTCATAGTTTGTTTGGAATTTCACTCTCTGACAGACCCATAAACCAACTTCCATCTCGCCATAACAACCCAAAAAAACTTGCAGGACACAGATTGGGAGCAGAGTGAGAGCATGGTGGGGATAACAGGAGAAGAAAGGCTTCGTGCCCAGTTGAGAGCACAGTGAGTTACAGAGATTTTTAAGTTAAAGTATCTACCTTTGCCTTTATTTTCTGTTAGGGATGGAATGAAAAAATAGTTTTATTGCTTCATTGAGTAATCTGTTCGATTTTATGTAGAGTAATTTGGGTTTGTGGTTTGTGATATACCGATATATGATGCTCTGTTTTGGTGCTGACTGGGCAGAAATTTTGTTGGGTTTGATAGAAATTGTGTTGGGTTTTGCTGGAAATGCTTTCAGTTGTATGCTATGATGGGTTTCTGAATAGGCTTGTGGATGTGTGTGTGTGTGTGTGTGTGTGATTTTTAAGCTTTCTTATCCAACGGCCTTTACGGGCTATTTTTTTTTCCCCCAACCGTTCACCCTTTTTTATCTTTTTTCTTTTTGGATAACTAATATGTGACATTAATTAGTCAAGTGAGAATATTTCGTTTGGAATAATCCCACTTAACCATTAAATCATTAATCAGTTGGGGCAAGTGGTAATATTTGGATAAGTTTAGGGTTATTTGTTACATCATGAAACCCTGGGATGTAGTTGCTATTTATCCTAAATTAAAATTGGGTAACTCTGCAGTGCCTTTAAATGGTACTTGTATCCTTAGGTGCCGTGACATAAAATATAGTTAATTGAGCTACACAATGGTTATACAATTTTGTAATCATTATAAAACCGATGGTTATACTACTTTGTAATGATTATATATAACTGAATTATATTTGGTTACATCAGTTTGGGGCAAGGCCACCCTATTTAACTATTTTCCATTAAAACTATAAGGGAGTGAGTCTAGTCGTGTAAATCCACTTTCACTTTTATCTTTCCGGCTGTGGTTCAAACCCCACTGCATTATGTGGCATCCACCACATTGGAATGAGGAAAAAGAAATATTTTTGGAGATCAAAAGGTAGTATTAAGTGAACGTTGAGGTTTTTTTTTTTTTTTTTGTGTGTGTTCTCTATATAAAAAAGTGGTTAAAAATAATTTTTTTCTTGTTTCTGTTTTTTTTCCCCGTAAATTCTAGTATATGTATCCCAAAATATGCGTCCAAATCACACTCATCATTCAGCGTGAGAATTGGGTATAAGGGAGCCAATTTGTCATTCCAACTCTAGCATCTGAGTTAGTGAGGCTTGAAACTACAGTGAATCACCTGTAAGTAAGGGTGGAAATATGTTAGGTTTTAGCTTAAAAGGGGTCTGCCTTGCATTTCAAATATGTGACTTGAGACTGAGTTTATAACCTAACATAGACTTTTTTTTTAAGGCCAAATTTGACCATTTTAAAAGTCTAACATGACCTAAAAACTTATTTAGAGACCTATTTGATAACAAGCCTTTTAAATAGATCAAAAACTTTTCTCTTATATAGGTCAAGAATATATTCCTAAACTAGATAGACCAAAAAGTTTTTTAAATATATCGAAATATCTATTTTTAAATAGGTTAAGAGGTCTGAATTATTATTAGATTTTTTAAATAATAATATTGTTTATTTAATAATAATAAAATATAATATAAATAGGCCAACTTGTTAAACTTAATGGATTTTTTGCAAAGCCAATTAGGTTTTCTAAAATATAATATAAATAGGCTAGCTTATTACACTTAATGGGCTTTCTGCAAAGCCTGTAGCCTGGCCTTTTGGTTAAAAACGCTTTTGAAAAAGTGTTGACTCTTAGAAATTGTTAAACCAAGTTTATCCATTAAGCTCACTTATCTACTAAAAGTTTCATGAGTCCAAGTTGAAGAGTTTGTGGCCAAATTGAAGACCAATTGTATCTAAGTTGATAAGCTTGCCAAGTTATTTCTTAATCAAGATTTAAAAAGTCAAAGAGATAGTTGTAGAATTTATCTTACCAACATATTTGATGGAGGATAATTATAGTTGCTAGAGAATTCAAGATGTTTAGCATTTGAATAGTCAATGGAAAGTTGCAAAATTAAATTTTGCTGCGGCAACTTGGATGGGCACCTCCAACGCACTTCTTTAGCATTAAGAATGATTATTTCATTTGTGTTCTATGCCTATATAAAGGCCACCCATGTACATTTTTGAGAGAATGATCAATGAAGTGTGTTTTTGTGAATAAAAGCTCCTCTTTCTCTGCATATCCCTGGGTGTGAGTGTGAGAAAATTATTTTGAGAGTTATATTATGGGTTTGTGATATCAACATTGACTTGACTTGTTTACTAAATAGGTTAAGTTAAGGTAGGCTTAATGTAAGTTAGGCCGAAGGCTCCGGATGACTCACCTGGCTTATTTCCTTCCCTACATGTAAGCAACCCTAGATTGGGAAATTAAGGAGCTTCTTTCTACAAACTGGAAAGCTCACCTTGGCTACTTCTTGCGTGAAGGTAATTGCTGTGTAGACTGGCTTGTTAAGGAAGGGGCCAAGCGGGACGATCATTTCCTGCCCTCGACTTCAGTGTTCTCAGATCTGCAAACCTTGCCTTATTCATATATAAGTCAGCTGGAGAGAATAGTGGGCCTGTGAATGGTTGTATGAGATTGTCAGGCCCAACCGTATGAGCGGAGTTCCTGCTTGGGTGCGTGACTTCTTTACTGGAGGCTAAGTTGGCTAGTTGGTTGCAACAAACTGGGTGCGAGGAATGAGTAGTGTAGTGTGAATTAAGTATAATTTATGAAGGGATTTTGGAAGTTCACCTCAGACTCTAATAGTGGGGTTTGCTTGTCATTTCTTATTCATATAATTTAACTTGTTGTCCATTCCTTTCTGATTTGCTTGTCATTTCCCTGCAATTATACACAGAAAATACATCAATACAATCACACAGAAATTTCAATTCAATACTATTTCATTTTTTCAGTTTACAAATTCCGATTCTCAGTTCCTAGATCTGTCAACCAACTAGCGAACTCAGCCTCCTGTGTATAAGTCACGCGCCCAAGCAAGAGCTCCCCTTATGCGGTTGGGCCTCACAGACCCATTAACTAGCCCACTATTACCTGTCGCTGACACATAAGCATGGGTGTCTCCATTGGGTCCATATCCCCACCCATAGCAATTGGGCTGCCCTCATGCTCTGGTTCCAGGTCTGGACCTTGAAAATGACTATGCTTCGTCACTTAAATGGCGTCAATAAATTAAGATCAATGCAAGAGCGTCATTTGGCGGAGGAGGCTATACTGATGTTCCCATGCTTAGGAGCTGGCATTTTTTGGCCTGAGTTTAGCAACACTATTTTCTGCTTGTTACTTATAACTCTGCCAAAAATGTCACCACAAATTGTAGACACTATTTTTTAACGTTGTTTTCCGTATATTATATGATCACAGTGGTTGAAGTGTTTGTATTGTACCAAACTACTGATGTTGTTTTAAGAGAAGTGTTACTATCATTATGGCACATCGTACATACAACATCATTCTAGCATAAACATATATTGTACTTATCTCACCTCGATGCTTATACACTCTCACACTAATATACGATATCTATACAATACCTATATTTTATGAATTCAAAAAATATTTCCCTTGTTTTAATTTTAAAGGACAAGGTTATAAGGGGATTGAGAGAACAACGAAAATGCAGAACTGCATGCATGAATAGTTTTGCTTGGACATGACCATGTGAGAGCAAGAGGTAAAGTAGGTTCTTTTTTTCTCTCCCCAAACCCTAAATTTTAAGCCCTAAAAATTCAATCCTCCTTCCTCAAATTTGTTTTTGATGAACAAAACTTTCATTTATTAATGATCAAAGGCCATAGTTAGTTTTGTTAGAAAATTTTATATCCATAGACTTTATCCCATTCCCATAGGTCTTCAATATATGATATTAGAACACTAATTCATGTAGTAATAAATGGAAGCATACCTATTTGTGCTATAGTTGATATTACTTGATTTTGTGCTAGATTTTCCTTTCTATACCTTATTTCCTGGGCGGTTATTCAATGGGGCAACTAGAGAAAATAAAAGGACATGTGTCTATTGGCAACATACCCTTGGTTTTCAAATATGTTTTCGTATAGTTAAAATTTAAAGGGGATCTAACACCTTTTTTTTTTTTGGTCAATACACACACACCTCTATAGAGAGGGGGGAGGGTTCATATATTACAAACTAATATCTACCTAATATCGAATCCAAGTATAGTTAATGAGAGGTGGACAGATCCATCATTAAGCTAACGTCTCAACTGCAAATATAATACCTTTGTATAGTTACCAAATCCTTCTATCACATGATTTAGTAACATAGCCCATTGGGCTTACACTTGGTCGCCTAACTAGATTTATAGATAAGATACCAAATTCTATATGCCTTTTATCAAATATTTGTTAGAGCTAATTATTCATGGACTATTCCATCAACCCTATTTATGAAAACAAACTTGAATCAAACATAAGCTAAGTCTAAAATTATAACCAACAAATATTATACAAGTTTAGAGAATATAGCCAAAATGTAAACTATCTAAAGAATAAATGTTCAATCTTCCTTCCTCAACTTCAAATGGTTGGAAAATATTTTGGGCTGGGCAACATGTTTATAATGATGGCACATGTTATAATATGTACTTTGCATGAAGCCAATTTTTACAAAGTATTTTTCACTGCCATCAAAAGTAATATGAAACAAAAGTAAAGCAAAGGGAGCATATTTCAAGTAGTAAATAGTTTGGACAGAGATGGAAGTTCAACTTCATAAAATGAGCATACAATCTTGTAATTTTTTTTATTATTATTATTATTGAAGAGTTCAATAATACCCATCTTTTGTTTATAAGGAGGATATATTCTTAGATGTTCTTAAAGTAAAAAGGTTTTTTTTTTTCAATTATTAATTGACACTTTAGTCATTTTATTATGCAAGAAATGGTTCACTCTAAAGTTGAGACATTAAACAATGAATGTATCAGAGTCAAATTTTTCTTTTCTTTTCTTTTAAATAAATCTAGCATTTCACCAATGAGAGAGTAGATCAGTTAGGAGCTTTTCTAACTTAACTAAAGGTCTTAAATTTGAGCTTGAATATGTAGTTGCATTAAAACTACTTAACTCAAGCAAAATTATCTCGAAGATACCTATAATTTTGATTAAAAAAAAATATCAGCATTTGAATCCAAAATTATCAGTGTCTAATCAAAATGGATAGCTAAGAACCCCCAAAAAATGAAACCAGGAAGTACTCGATAATAAAACTACTCTATATAGGAAGAAAGACAATAGGAATTTCATATGCAGACCAAAATAAATAAATAAAAATAAATGAACATAATGACAATAGTACTCCTCAATACTTGCGCATGTAAAATCTTTGGAATTGATCCCATCACAACAGTCATGAGTCATGACACAAGCTCCTGGGTAGCTTAACTAACTTAATATATGGATATGATAGTAGAGTTTAATTTGGATGTAATAATAATATAAAATATTTTATACAATTAATTAATTATATCTTTTAATTTGCATGATCATTTAAATAATTGTAGTGAGACTTAACCATATTTATTAATATGATAACTATATAGAATGCATAACTTTCAGCCCAAAGCATATCAACTAAAAGCAGCACATTTGAGCCACCCGCTTTAAGGGTTCAATATCGATTTCTTTTTCCTTTCAACCTTTGGTCTTGCTTTAAATTGTTTCTTAACTATAAATATAACTTAGGCTAACCTAAAGTTAAAATATATGGTGGATAAAATTTAACAAAATTATTAATAGATAAAGAGATTAATTTTAATGTACTGACAATATAAAAAAATTTTATAATGTTATCTAATTTAAAGTTTTTATTTGTAAGATTTTTAAAATTATAGGTGGTTAAATCAAATATTTTTACTAATATGATAATACATAATTGGATATCTGCATAAATTTTTTTTCACAACATATAAATTAAATCCATAAATAAATATTAAAAGAATTGATGCACTTTACCTGCTTCTTCGTCATGTTTGTATGTTTTAATATTATCCGTATTAGTTATGTATATGAGTGTAATTGATATGTACTGACAATGTAAACCAGTTTTATACTGTCAACCAATAAAAATAATGGAAAATGAGAAATTATGGTGGATCCCTCATTATAATGGGTAGTTATTTGTATAAATTAGCACTTTTCACTATTTCTATTGGCTGATAGTGTAAAATTATTTTACATTGTCAGTGTATTTAAATTAAATTCTATGTATATTTATACTTCAAATTACACTCATTCTTTTTTAATAACTTGAACATTAGGACCAAATTGTAAAAACTCCACGCCCCACGTTCTGAACAGTTTGCCTACGACTCCAATAATGCAGTTTTCTTTTACTGGATCCATTTTCTCTCTTTTCGATCCATTCTCTACTCATTCTCCCATTCCTTATGTCTCTCTCACTCGCGCCTCTTAGTTTGTAAACATGGTTGAATGCTGACAGAGTAGATGAATAGTTGAGGAGAATGGAAGACAGTGGTTGAATGTTGTTCTCATGGACGGCGCATATATTTTCGTTATGTGGATGGTTTATAGAAATTCAAGGGTTTTAAAGTTGTGTCCGTGTTTAGTATTTAGGATTTACGCCACTGTGTGCTGGTTCTCACACTCTGCTTCTTTTACTCTTTTACATATGTTGTGGCTGCAACTTTTGATTTTGTTAATTTTACGTCTCTCTCTCTCTCTCTCTCTCTCTCTCTCTCTCTATGTATATATATAGTTCTCTTTCATCATGTAATTACTCAGTGAATTATGGAATGGATACCAATAGCTATATCTCGGGTATCAATAGCTGTATCCCACCGAAGTTGAAACCCAAAGTAAATAAAATGATTGGTAGCTATTGGTAATTGGAGTGACAAAAGAGAAGCAGAGAAATATATGCGATATATCTATATCTAATGTATATATCTGAAATCTGAAGCTGAATTATTGATGAATTATGTATGTATATGCATTATATCTCTGCTTCTCTCTATATTATTATTATGTATGCTTGCCACAAAAAACAAGAGACAGAAACCATAGATGGGGCACGAAAGGATTGTGTCAGATTCATGAATCCTTTCCAGATTAAAATATGAACTCGACTCAACTTAGCCAAGCCAATGGTATTATTCAAAATTGTAATTTTTCTAATGTATAATTTTTCAAGTAAAACTTCCATAAAAAAGAAAAAAAAATCATGCAAAACTTAGTCCTAAAATTTTTCAACAATTGCAATTATAATACAAAGCCGCTTTGGTGTGTTTTTGAAAGGAAATGTAACATTACAATAAATAATTAAGTCATATGGATAGGCCATCCCTAACGTTGGGATTTATCTATCACAATATATATTTAGTTGTGGGCAACTATATGTTACTTTCTCAATAGAGGTTTCTCATGCAAGTACAAGAATCTTAATTAAACAAGAAAAATTGAAGGAAAAGATGTGGAGTTCACCAGAAATGCTATTTTTAAAGATGTTTTATTATCTTAATCACACGTATTATATTCATTCAGGTATGAAGTTATTTTACTCCAAACAATGTAATATTCAACTTACTATTGATATTTGTATAAGCAGGAAATTCAATGCAAAGATATCTGCATACTCTAGGTGCCTACTATATTTAAATAATGATTTTATTAGTATTTGTTTCAAACATGTGTAGTGTATATCATTGACTCATTCTGAATTTATTTCTGTAGGTTGTTTTAAAGCTAAACAATACATTGATGTATCATGAATTGAGAAGGCTTTTTATAAGGTATAAATTGATTTTATATTAAACTTTTATTTCATATTATATAATTATTTTTTATTTATTAAATCGACCTATAATAAGGTATGGATTTTTTTATTCATTCATAAATCACTTTATAAGTATTTATAAATACATAGAGTGAATATACATTTTTGTCCCTAAAAAATTCGTATAATATCAATTTAGTTATTGAAATATTTTTTATATCAAATAGGTCTCTAAAGATCAAATGTAATATCATGTTAGTCATTGAAAGATCTTTACATCAAATAGGTCCCTATAAATTAAATTAAATGTGATATCATTTTAGTTATTTTGAAAGACTATTTGATCCTTTTTCAATAAATATGACTTTTCAAATATCTATTTAATGTTAAATAATTTTTGGAAAGAGTAAAAGACTATTTGATCCCCTTCTTTTCGATAAAAGTGTGAGTTTTTAAGCAATTATTTGATATCAAATAACGTTCAAAAGAACTAAAGTGATGTTATATTTTGATTTTCAAGGATCTATTTAATATCAAACAATTTTTAGGGGCTAATGTAATCTCATATTTTAATTTTAAATAACTTATTTGAGATTAAAAATCTTTCAAGAACTAAATTGATATCATACGAATCTTTTAAGAACTAAAATACATGTTCACTCTAAATATATATTTTTACTTTTGTAAACACATATATTAATATAAAATATTTATACACATTTTTCTTTCAACTATATTTCTACTACATATATAAAACACATAATATCTATTTAGATTTAACTTGTATATATTATTAGTGTAAAAAAATTTAACACGGATATTCAATTATGTATTGCTACATCAGTAAATATCTTTTATTCGATCACCCAGTATCTTAAAAATCTTATAAATAGAAGTATTTAATTGGATGACAATGTAAAATTAAAATCGATCTTTGTCTATTTTGTATTTTTTTTTATCTTGCTCGTATGTGAATTGTCATTCATATTAAGTAATTATTAATGAAATTGACTTTTATACACTGATAGTATAAAATTATTTTATATTATCAACTAATAAAATTACAATAAAGTACCAAATCATTAGAGGTAAGTATCCATATTACAACTATCCACTATAATTTGGCATTTTTCTTGCAATTTTATTTGGTTGATAATATAAAGTTATTTTAGACTATCAATATATAGAAATTAATCTCATTATTAATACATTAAAATCTAAAAAGTATAAAAATATAGATGTACAAACATATTTAATTGTATTAAGAGATTAATTTTAATATACTATCAGTGTAAAAGAATTTTATATTGTCATTCAATTATATGCCATTATGTGTTAGACTTTTATGACAGTGAATGTGAAAGCCAAACACTTTTATTAATATAAAAATATATGATTGAATATCTATATAAAATATTTTTATATTAATAATACATTAAAATTAAATTCTTGTATTAATACCTAAAAAAAAATGCTTAAGCCGCTAGTTATGATAAGTATATTATTTGTTTAGGACACGTGTGTGTAACGCGCATATCTATAAAAGATTAGTTATGAAGTACATCCCCGCAAAAAAATATATTATGACGGGTACATATTTTTAGGTTTTTTTTTAACGGTTCCCGAAATTGGACTTTGTCCATGTCTAGGGAATTTCATTTTATATATTTTACTGTATGTGCAAAACGAAGTCTACAATGTATATATAATTGGATCATCGGTTTCTTTTACAAAAGGAGGGGACTTTTTTTATCTTTTGGATTTGATTCTTTGACTTTTGGACTGACACAAGGAAACTGCTCTTTTTGGATTTAAAGATAGGTCTTCCCCACTCACATGGTTTGTTTCTTGAGCTATAACTATTCGATTTGCAAGAGAAAAATCTGAGGGAGGGATTGTGTATCAAAAAAGATGCCCAAAAATTAAGGAGGGTCCCAACACCCAAATTGATGATTAGGGTTTGTTGGCCAAACTTTTCCTTACAAATTAGATAACTTTACCATCTAAAAATTAACAACTGAAAAAATTTTACACAGCTCAACAAATTCATTATTCATGGAACCTTTAGATCCTTCCTTGCAAAGCACATGTCAATTCATGGAAGCTTTTGTGTTGTAAATAACTTCGTTATCTTTATTCTTTCCATTGTGTGTGACATGTTTACCACTTATATCTTCTTTTTCGTCACTTTTTGTTTGTTTTACTTTCTGAAAATGCTTTGAGATGCAAGAAAGCATGGAAACTCCATGCATTTGCTGTCGTGTTACGATCCATGCAACATGAACCGGGTACCCGAATCGCGTGTCAGCGATGTGATGTTCGTAAAGTGAAAGTTCCATGCACTTGTGGGTGAGCATAAGCCCATACTTTTAGGGTGTTTGTCTTTCATGTGAGATGATCCTGCCTCTATCATGGTTGAACTTGAAGGTGATGGAGAGGCACATGGAGACTAAAAGGTCTTCTTCTCAGAAAAGAGTTCACATTGCGACCAAAAAGATAAAGAGAAAAGGGGATGAAAAGAAGAGAAAAAGAAAAAAAAAATGGTGAAACAACCCACGCTCCCCTGTCCTACTAGAGAATGCTCATCCTCAACACTCAGACTCAGTGAAGGGATCAAGCCCTGAGTTGTGTTTCTATCTGTGCTATGAGTGACACAGACAGAGAAAGGGAGAAAAAAGAGATTGGTCAGAGATGATGATAAAATTAACGTAATGGCATTAACGAAAACCAACCATAGTTGGAAAGGCTCCAAGTAGAACTGACTTTTGCTAACACAAGTGACAATTTAACATTTCCAAGGAATTAACCGGAATTCCATTGTGTGTATATATATACATATAGGGAGAGGATCAACTTGAGTCACAATAAGTTAAGTTAGATTCATGAAGATATCATTCCTAAACTTATCTTCCAGCTTTTTTGTACCCGTGTAGTTATTTTCATCATTTTCTTCAAATATTCCGGCCCTCACTGCTAGTGTTAGCCAGTATTAAGGCGTATGGTCATTTAGAATTTGCTACAGTTCTTCCGTATAAAATGTTGCATCACGTGCTCACGTACAGCTGCTTCATCCTACCCTTATTCCTAATTACCCCACAAAATAATTAAATAGGGAGGCACCAACATATTAGAAATTCCATTTGGCTTATTTCTTAATGAATATTCGGAATTATTCTTATGATATTGAAAAACAACCATGGCTGCATTAATTTCCTGCGCCACCTGACATTCCGAAACAAATAAATAATTTCCTCTCCGGATACCATACGGGTTAATTAGTTACACGTTGTTGATTGATTAAATCCAGTAGTTAATTATTTCAATAAAAAATTTCCACTCCCTGCCTATATGATAAAAGCGCAAATATCAGCCTCAATTAATCACAAACATGTACTTCCCTCATTAGGACATAGACAATAACTCAATCGCTATGTATCCAACATCTCACGCCTTCCTTCACTGCCTTGTCATGGGGTTATGATACAACGATGAACAATATATGTTTGTCGTGTGCAAAGTGATTGAAACATCCAAGACCATTGAGTGGATTTCAAAGCGGTCTCTTACAATATTGTCCATGCATTTCAAACAAGGAAAATGAAACAAAAAAAAGGGGATAGGAGTGGACAGCTAGTGAATATTATCAACCTGACAACATGAGAAGACATATGGCTTCAAACCAGGACATCCTTCCAGGAAGAAACAATAATATAATACACGCAGGAGAGCTATAATAATTAATGAGAAAAACTATTAGAGGCCCCCCTCGTTGAGACACAGACAATTTAAGAATATAATGCCTTGAAAAAGATCTCAACCCCACTCAAGAACCCCACCACACTCTTATTTCTACCCATTCATTTTATTATCAATATTTATTATTTCTTTCACCTAGTGATAATGACAAGCCAAAACTTGATAGATCACCTAAAGAAAGAAAATATATACATGTAATCTAAAGGATAAATAAAGGTTGTTCATTCATGTCCCTATTTTTCCCCCTTTCTCATGGATGTAATAATTATTCTCTTCATCAATCACAAGTTTTCATGATAATCTGTGATAGCATAATCATGATGCCTCTTATCTTACCTGAAATGGTGGCTTGCCTCTTAAACGAATTTGACAGTCAAACTGCTTTGCCTTATATGGAGTATATATATAGCACCTTTTTTCTTTTCCATTCGCACTTTAATTCTTTAATATGTATTTTTGAAAATGTGAAACTTTTTCTCATATTTACCCGAATGTGAAATTAACATGTCATAGAATTTTTTTTTTTACTATTATTGCATATCCTATAGATTTCTTGTGTAGGTTGCCCGTGCATTAACATGCACAGATTAGCTGCGCAAACTTATATTTGTCTTGATATGAAACTTTGAATGCCTGGCCGAGGTATTGTCACTAATTTGAGGAAATTTAGATATGAAGATGATGGAAGTCCACACTTTTTTTTTTCAGTATTCAGAAGTCAATTTCATAATAATGCTATTTTCTACTTCATTAGATAGTGGGCTGCTGTGCATTGATTTGGAAGCTAGATTACACTAATCAGTAATCAGGATTTATTCTTTGCGATATTATTATATTGATTAGACCTGATTGTCTTTCTTATACAATAGAAGTACTCAAGCTAGCTACCTAATGACCCTATTTGCTGCTAACTCAAAAGCAAATTCAATATTCAATATGTCCTTTCCCAGTTATTTCAAGTCAATAACCAAACTCATCACTAATGGTGGACAGAATCATGAATTGTCTACAAAATTTATTTTATTTTTTTCGGCTGACATTGAGTGTGATACGCTGCATAATTAAACTGGGATGATGATTAGTTATGTTCAACTACCTATTCATTTGTGGATATCCTTTACAAATCCGATAAGTCAAAACTAATCAAGAAAACTTGAAATAAAACAAATTCATCATTAATATGCAGATCCTACCATATATTGCTCTTCATGAGTCAAGCATATAAATTAGATGACAATATGCTCCTATGCGCATATACAAATAGAAGCTCTTAATTAAGGTGTTTCTTTTACTTAAAACTCTTTTTTTATGGCCTAATTATATTTGAACATACAGTAAGAGATTATCCACGTAGATAATGATGTATCAGCACTTCAAGACTTAGATTTAAACCCTTTAATTTTTTTGTTATAATTTTTCCCCGAATCTATTCAAAAAAACTAAAAACTTCTAAATTCCAAACTTCAAACTAATTTTATTATTCCAATTTCCAAAGTCTAAACAATTATTTTCCCTCAAAAATCCAAACCCAAAATCTTAAGAACACCATCTTAAAAACAATAATTTTTCAAGAGGCAAAGTAACCCACCATGCCTTTCTTGGTTAGGAGCCTTACCATGGTACCAAGAGGCAACTGAAGCAAGTGGAAGAGAAAATCGAACCACCTCTTTCAATGGTTCAGCAAAGAGAACTCGCTAACGTGTTGCAATAAGAAGCTTCTTGGTCCGTATAGTAGATGTCATGGTGAAAGATGTCTCAAAATTGCTTTTTGAGTATCAACGACATATGAATGGCTATGTAGGCAGTTTGAAGATTCGAACGGATACACTTATTAGCTATGTCTTGATAAAACGTCAAGTGAAACCTTCATGTTGGCTGGTGATTGTGCTCTTAAGATTTCGTATTAGGGTTCTTGAGATTTTTGGGGAAAAAATGATTGTTTAGGATTCTTGACATATTTGCAAATCTAATAAGTTGTAATTATATCTCAAGAAAAAAAAAGCAATTCTCAATAAAGGTGTGTTATGCAATGACAATAAATAAGAATCAAGACAATTATTGAACTATATCGAGGTTATATTTGCCAAAACTAGTATTTTGTCATGTATATATATATATATATATATATATGCTGCATTGCCAAAAAAGACTTTGCTAATTAAAAGGGTTAAAAGTTTTTATAGTTGAGGAGAATGAGAAATACATAGGCTATACTAAAAATATTATCTACCATAATGTGTTCGATGAACTCCCTTAGGGTAATTACCTTCTATTCACTTAATTGTGTAGAATAATTAAAGAAAACAAATTTAATAAATTTTTCTAATATATAACTTTTGATCATGTATTATCAAAAAAATTTTGAGTTTAATTTTTATGTATGGCTAGCATAAAATATTTTTATACTGTCAGTTAATAAAAATGCGTCATGCAATTCATTTTAAAACCAATTCTAATTCAAATTTAAAAAAAGTGCACAAAGTGGATGGTTTGTTAACTTTTTATCAAATTATAGTGTAAAAATATTTTATGATGTAAAAACATAAAAATACTCTATTTAATCAATTTATAAAATTAGCTTCGGCAAGTATACCGATCAAAAGTAATAAAAAGTGAGTATAAAGTATCGTTTCCATAAGGATTCTAAATTAAATACCTATTCATTTATACCAATTACTATTTGGGCGGTAGAAAGCACTAAAATTGAGAACAAATATACGAAATAGAATATGGAAAGAAAGTAAAACAATCCATAAAAGAGAGGTGTTACAGGTTAATTTCATTTGAGTTTCCTAATTTTCCATTATCTAAATATTAAATTAATTTCTTGACAATACCATTATTAGTCAACTTACTCATAATTAATAGTCAAAATTCAATTACTTGATCTTGACGTTCTTAAGATAAGTTGAATAGTTTAATATTCCTTAGAATTTTCCAAATCTACTCTAAAGATGAAGAACAAGAATTCAAAGAATCACTCAAATGAGTACTTCTATTCCTAACTACTATAACCTATTTTAATTTCTAGATTGGCATATTCTATAAAATAAAATTCCTTTTGACATCATAAAACTATATATTAGTCAATGGGTGTTCAAGCTAAAAATAACATTATCTAACTACTAAAGACACTAGGCAAACATGGAAAAAGAAAAAAAAAAAAAAACCTCAATCATAGAAAAGTTATACTTCCTTCTCTCACCAGTCCCTTTCTAGAAGAGGGTTACAACAAATTTATAGTGAATTATTTTAAAATAAGCATAATATTTTCTTGATTTTCTTTTTATTTTTTATTGAAATATTTATTTTCTTTTCAAATCTGTTCCAAATCTTTTTACAACCTCTTTCAAATCTTCCTCAAATTTTTAAATTTTTATCGGAATCTTTTCTCTTTATCTTCTTATCCACCAATAATATTTTTATCGTGTATCCAAATAAATATGGTGAGAATCTTTATCTATTAAACATAATAGAATTATATTTTCACTAACTCAAATTAAATTTTTTGAAAATAATTAGGAAAATAATTATGTTGAAAACAAATTTAGAATAATTAATGAAAAATATGGAATAAAAATAATATATTTTTATAAGTTATCATACTATTATTAAATATAATTATAAAAAACTTATGTAACGCATGGGTTTTGTCTTTAGTTATAATATAATATTCACGAAGACATATTTTACACCACATGTGGGACTATAGCGTATGTTATTGACGCCACATCCTCCTAATCATTCTCTTAATTTTTAAACAAACAAAATATTGAATTCTTTTCATATTTTCAAAATAATAAATATACTTACAAAACATTCAATATTTTTCATATTTAATTAAGAGGATGTTTTAGAAAAATATATCATACTCATCTTTGAAAGGAAGGAGGCGAAGGCCAACCCTCACTCACACGGCCCCATTAACATTTTACCTCCCTCCTCCTCCCTACAACTTGAATGAATACAAACACTCAACACCCTATCCAGTGTCTATATGTACGCCATTTGATGCTAAAGAATTCTACTTCTATGTTGTTCAAACCATTGCCTAACGTAGCAAACTTCATTTATATTGGGTCATATTAGTTTCCACTTTAACAAAATTAACTTAATGTTACTTAAAATCTCTAAAGGATTTATTTGATGTCATTAGTCTTTAAAGGATTAACTTGATGTCACTTAAAATATTTAAAGAATTTACACTCTTACAACGCATGTAACACATCCATCATTCAAGTGTGTGTTCTTTATTTAATTTTTTTTATCATTTTCAACAAATTTAAAGTGTGTGTCGGCTCGCAATCTAAGGAGAAATGAGTACAAATATACTTTTCCTATAATTAATATCACAATGGAAGTTGAACTAAAGGTTCACCTTTTGATTATGTAACACGTGTATTTCTTCTAACGATATGTATAATGTAGCGCATTTCATTCAAGTTAATAATGCACTCAGTGTCTTCTACTTTTTGTTATAATTTTATTCGTTCCTTTCTTTTGTCTTGCCATATCAAAATGATATGAATCTAGAATGGAGCGAAAATGAAACAGTTCGGGATCATTAATAATTGACTGGTTAAGACCACATATAGATTCTGAAAATATATAAGTCATTGAAACATTTTTTTTAAATGATCAATTGGTTTTGCTTTTACATGCAGCTACTTCCCTCTATAAATTTATTACATTTTCACAAAACGTTCATTTTTCCCTCTCTTTTTTAGATGCTCTCGTTGTTCGGGCATTACTTTATTTGCCATAGAGATCCAAATTCGCCTGGAAACATAACTTGAACGTATACTTTTTAATTTGTCCCCCACTATCTTGAGTTGCTTATCCTTTTAGTACTTTTATACTGCTATATCACAATATTTTTGTTGACAATTCAAAATCATGACTGCTATATACACACAACCGCAATTCTTTCCCTTGGAGAAACTATAACGAGATCAAGAAAGCTATGCAATAACTTGCGTGCTTTAGGTAATTTTCCATTATTATTCTTCAATACAAAAAGAGAAGAATTAGACATTTGCATGAAATCACTAATTTAAATGTATTTTCTAATATATCAAAATAGGGAAATATACGATTGTTTGATTTGTTTCGATATTATGATGATCACTTAACCATAATTTCGAAGGAGCATGATAGTTGTAATATATCGTAAACATGGAGATTAACCTCTAAACTAAACTTTTTCTCCCTTTTTCAACATTTAGAGAAAAAGACAGAACAACAAACTACAGAGATCGGAATTACTTAGGAGATTAAAAGATGGATGCTTTTTGTTAAAAGTCCAATTCAAGCTGAACAAGTAAAATATATAATTAAGAACAAATAGTTGAGCTCACTGTCGTTGATACTATCATCTTATCACACTAGGAAAATCCCAAAACCTTGCATATTACCATTGCCATGATTGTGATTATTCCATTATCGATATTATCAACATATTGACTATTATTGTTACAATGATCATTATGAACTTTAATATAGATGTTATTTTTTCCCATATGTAAGTTGTTTTCAACTTTGCATGTATGCAGAAGAACCACACCACACAGGTTATTATCTCATTCAAATTATACAACATACAAACCATACATGTGAATGATAAAAATTAAAAGTATATAACTTTTAGTTTTAATCTTAATTATTTGTATATCTTATTTGACAATTAAGAATTTATTCTCTTGTATTCAGAAGGGATGCTTTTGTTTGCGTTTCTCAATTTTTTTAAGAAAATGATTTGTATGTTTGGATAAGTTTCTAACAAAAGAGGCATAAAGTTTTCTTTTCTATTTTTTTTTTAAGAAGCAAAGCAGATAGTAACATATTTATGATTTTTTATGAAATGAAATATGCGAGAAGAGAGAGAAGTTCACCTAAAAGCACAACACAATTTGTTTTCACCAAAATGCCCTTAAAAAAGGCAATAGATATTAGACAGAGAAATATTTTTTTGATATAAATATTCTATTTTTTTGATATAAATATTCTTATACTTTATCTCAATATTCCACCCCATTATCTGAGGTGAGACCCTTATGTTTAAATAGAGGTGACAATCCATCTAATAATAATATGGAATGAAATGTTGGCACGAAATACAAAAATATTTATGTACATGTATCGCTACTTCATCATATATCCTTTCCACTTTCTTCACTTCTTCTTTGGAAGTCTCTTTGCCTATGTACATACTTAAATGTAACTTAACAACTTCTGCGCATAATAGAAAGTATTTGTATGATTATATTTAAACAGCTTCCTACTTTTATTTCTTATTATACGAAAAATACGTTTCTTTTTTTTTTTTTGATATGCCAAAAAATACGTTTTTTAAGAGCTTATCCAAATACACCCAATAAAATTAATCATTCCTTTTTACCTTATACATATATACGCGCACACACTTTTGCAGAAAATAGTAATATTTCTTTTACACACATACTTTTAATTTTATCTCACGTGGATCTACCAGCTAATTTTATCTCACATGGATTTTAGGGATATTTAAAATTAAAAAACAACTACTTGGTTGACAACAGAAAGAAAGAATATAAAAAATACATTTACTTTACTATATTATTTTTTAAAAAAATAACATATAAATAGGATCATCCTATTAGTTCGATTATCGGATTCATTATTTTTAATCCAAAACCCAAGCACCCAATTGAACACCCGATCAACTATATTTTTAAATTTAATTCTAAATTATCAAAGTTTTGTTATTAAACTTTTAATAATTAACTTGCTTTTTATCTTATTTATTTAAGACATTTATCTATTAATACTATTATTAAGTATCTCAGAATAAAGCATTACACCTTTGATTTGAATTTGCTAAACATATTTCAAAAATCAATCCAAACTAACCTAAAAGCTTTTTATATGTTAGTCTTTAGATGAATAAATCCTCTTATATGAAAATATCATATAATCTTTTCATATATTGATCTTTATCATTGTTTAAATACTTTTATAAGTCTTATACTTGATCCTACCTTCTTAATCAAGTAAAAATTAACACATAATAATATTATATGAGATTTTGATATGAAATGATCTATTCCCTGATCTTTGACACACATGTTGGTTACGGTGAAATGATGGAGAATTATTATATATCCGCATTGGTTTAATCATCACAATCATATGTTTGTTAGGTGGCTTAATAAAGCATGTTTAGATATCAATTTAGATGCATTACGTTAAGCATGTTTAGATATCAATTTAGTTGCATTACGTTAAGGTATTAATTAGTGACGGATGATTGTTCATCTTTTTTCTAAAATAGACTTGAACTATCATTTGAACTCCATTGTCACGACTTTAAACTAAATCACTCTTGATCATCACTTGAACCATGGTCAAACTTCTACATCAATTGAGATTGATTACACCAAATTCTAACAAACTATGTCTACAGAGGATGAAAAGAGTGACAGAGTGAATAGTTTAGATATAATTTGAAGTCGAGAGAGATTTTAAGTTCTACTGATAATTTTGAAAGGATAAAATGCACGAGTTAAAATTCAAGAGAATAACCTATAATTTGGCCTATATTTTTATGTCACGATTAATTCATATTTTAAAAAATTAATATTAATTATCAACTTTAAATTAATAATATAAAATTTATTATAAATAAATAATAATTTAAAAAATAAATATATTATAAAAATTAATATTAAATATATTCTAAAAATATATAATAATTTCTCGGGAGCATGAGCAAATTAAAAATCGGATCGTGGACTAGTATTCTAAAATTACACTAGAATAGTCACCCCCCGCATAAAAAGTAAAAGCACAACCATTGGATGACTTCCAGCCTTAAATGGGCGATTTTCACATCGAAAAGTTTAGGCCCTGCTCATCCAACTCTCGCTATCACATTGTCGGACTTGTTATAGGTTGATTCTCGACGCAAAAGTGTGACTTTTGTGAAAGTGGACACTTGTAAATGTGATAATATATAACGAGTTTATAAAAATTATTTATATTAATAATTATTAAAATTAAATAAATTTCTTATATCATTTTATCACCCCTAATTTCTTCCAAGTATACAGAATAGTTGGACCCATTAAAAATAGGATCAACACAAATTTCGTTTCTTTTTATAGAATACCAAAATTATTTGCGTGGCAAAATTGAAATTGTTGGCCAGAATGTATATGTAGCCCCATTACCCCGATATTTGTTTTTTGGTTTGACATTGCCCCGATCTTGGGTGACAAGTTAATGTCAAAAACATTGTCAGTGGGCAGCCTACAGACACGGCCCTTCGTTAAGGCTTGTCTTGCTACAAGCACGATTTCTGTTGTGTGACTCCTGAAACACTGCCACACCCTCTTTTATTAACCTCTACATTTGTCACAGAAAAATCGAAAACCCGGGAGGGAGAGAGAGGGAGAAAAAAAAATAAAAAAAGGAAAAAGAGAGAGGAGAGAATGTTTTTGTGGGGGGGGGGTGTTGGGGATTTACTTATACAGATATAAATTAAACCTAAAGAATTTTTTATGCAAAGTTTTTTTTTTAAGCTTCACCATTAGATTAAAAGTTTATATATTATAAATTATATTTACAAAATCTACATTAATGCGGAAACCATTAACACACTTTTTATATACATAACAATCAATATAATAAATATTTCTCAAATACAAATCTTATATCATGGAATAATTTTTTATTAAAGAAATCTTTTAGAAAATTTACCGTTAGATTGAAAGTTCATATATTATGGATTGTATGATATAATTTATATATATTATCAGTATAAATTTTTTTTATATAAATATCCAATTATATCTTGTCATATTAACAAATGTATTTGATTAAACTATTCGTACAAGTCTTATAAATATAAATATTTAATTAGGTGATAGTGTAAAACTTTTTTACATTGTTATTGCATAACAATTAAACTCATGGATTATATATCTCTAAAATTTTTCATTAATTCAAAATCATTTAACATGTTTTTCATATACATCAAAATTAACTTAATAAATATTTCTTAAATATATATAAGTAAGAACTATTTGATTAAGTTGTTATTGACATGGTAGGTGATAGTAATTCAACAATTGGATCGATAAAAATTATATTTTATAAAAAATTATTGAAAATGTAGACATATTAAGTCGTACACTGGTATCAAAATCAATTTATACTAATATATAAGATTTGGTACATTTATAAAATATAATTTTAATCGTACTTTTTATAAAATATAAACTATTGAATTAAAATTATCGATCATATATATTTGTTTTATACAGTGTAAGTTTAAACAATTCTTATTCTATTAAAAAAAGTTTTGCGAAATTTTTCTGCAAATCTATCTCTTTAGATTGAGAATTCATATATGTAAAATAAATATTAATCCAAGTTATTATATAGATCAAAATCAATGCAATATATATTTTTAAAATTATAAAATAAGAGCTCTTTGGTTTGCAATTTTTATGTTCAATTTTTTTTTAAAAAGGACAAAAAATAATTGACATGATGGCAATATAATTCAATAGTTATCAATCGATAAAAATTATATTTTATGAAAAGTTATTGGATAATATAAGAAGAAATTACTAAATACTTTCGGAGCATCATAAAAAAGTGTGCTCACTTGACTCGTAGGATGACATTTATCCACTATTAACTTATATATTTATTATTTTTATTTTTTTAAAATAAAAAAATGATTAAAACAATAAATCTGTATAAGTTGATAGCAGGTCTTATCAATAATTAGAGCTAAAATGCAACTTTATGAGTGGACTGAGTACAATTCTATTATAGCACCTAATAAATTTTTATTTTTTATAAATATGTTAAATCTTATGTCGATATAATTTGATAAAAGGAATATTAAGCAATAATGAAAATACAATGCATATATTGTATTAATTTAGTGATATTTTTGGTTAATTTATGATTAAATTTGGATATGCTTTGTAAAGAAGAAATAATGAAAAATAATTCAAGTAATTATGAAAGTAAAAAGTTTCATGAATCCTTAAATTTAAAACTGCATGGGATCATCCTCGTGTGTGTGCGTGCAAACATACAAAATTAAAATAATATTTCAATGTTGTGTTATTTTGAATTTCTAAATATGCAAAATTACATGTAATCATAAATCATTGTTCTATTTCCACAAGCTCGTTATCAACATTTTGTCAAATTGACACCATGATGAAACTTATAATTTGAACAGAAAGAATTTTTTTGGCGAGTTCTGTCATGCACCTTATAAAGTAAGGTGTGTGATGCACTCTATACACAAAGTTAGGTGTACTGTACTCCCCTCCTCCATTTTGATTTTCTCCTTCTCTGTAGTTTCCCGGAGCCGCTGTTGCCATCGCGTGGGTGGTGCAAGAGGTGGTGGCACGGCTGGACAAGGGCGGAGGTGCAGCGGTGGGTGCGCAGCTAAGGATGTGGATGCAGTGGTGCAACGAGACACAAATAAACGGAGTGACTTGGTTGAGCAAAAGCAGTGGTTTGTGATTGAGCAGAGGGAGGCGATCTTGGAGACGGTGGCGGACTGGACGGAAGGCACGATGCGATGGAGCATGGTCGTTGCAAGTGTTGGTGCGCTGGTTTGAGACTGAGCAGAGGGAGGCGATCTTGGCAATGGTGGTGGACTGGACGAAGGGCACTACGTGGCAGAGCATGGTGGTGGAGGGTACGACGCGATCTTACTGATGCCTACATGGTGGGTGGTCAAATATGGACCCAAATGGGTCCGAACCCGCATGATCAAGCACTGGTACCGTTGGTGGAGGACTGTGGTTCGTGCATTGGTAGCCTCTTGGAGCCGGCAGCCATGAAGAGGGAGTCACGGGGTGAATCGAAGGAGGGAAAGGAAGGAGATGAACAGGAAGTCTTTTACCCACATTCACAAATTCTATTTAACTGTATTTATAGATTCATTTAACTGTATCTTAATTTTATTTACCCACATTAAGTAAATACGAGCAAAAGATAGGTTCAGCTGCACTATTAGGGTGCATCACACACCTTACTTTGTAAGGTGCATGATAGAACTTGCCATTTTTGCATTTGATACTTGAATCATTCGAAGTAAGATTCAAGATTTCCATAATGAGCGAGTTTGTTTCTGAGTGAGCATGGTAATATGTGTGTATGGTACAGGCCTACAAATACAAACAAATACATAAAAGACAAATAAGCATCGGGCAACAGTGAATACTGTGGTAAGGGGACCCATGACTTCTGCGTTCTCATCATGAAATTATTTGACGAACAGAGATGCCATTATTCACCCAACATTCATACCTTCTCCGCTTTCCTATATCTGGTCCAATTTACACAATTATCCGATCTTATTCTATAAGTTCTTCAAAAGGAGCATACGAACCAAACGCAACTTGATGTTTTATCCTTGTAACTTTACGCATATCAAATATATAAAATATTGCATACATTGTTTAAAATATATAATAAAGCATTTATCTGTCGTCGACGTACATTAGTGGCACAGCTGGCCAAACTCGTTTCAACATTGGAACGTTAAACAATGATTCGCATATTTGTGTTACCATGTCATACGATGGTATATCTGCGTTATCATGTCATACGTTAAAAAAGTTGTACTTCTAATTAGATAATATTTGTGATAATCAAACTGTTTAATTAATAACAATATTGCATAATGATATAATAATATAAAAAAAATAATAAGCATGAGTCAAAATAAAATTTTAAATTTTTCCATCACATTATATAAACGTGCACTAAGGGACAGAGAAGAACTCTTATTTTATGTTTGAAGGATATACGTACTGTTAAGAATTAGGAAATCGGATAGAAATTATCCCATTTCTAATGTAGGATAGAAAATATGAAACTGTTGTTGATATGCTATAATGAAAATATATCTACAAGGATTTTGATATTTAAGTTAATATGAGTCAAAAAATATTATAAATAAGAAAGAGAGTATATATGAATTATCTATTCAAAAAATTATTTGTAAAGAGATATGAAACTTTAAACAAAAAAGATTATCTTCTTTTTTTGTGGAATTTTTCTTTAATTAAGATTCTTATTAATCGTTTTGAGATATCTCCTCAAATAATAAGATAAAATTCTTTGATGGATACATGATCATATATGAATCAAAACTTCTAATCCGGACCTTTGGTGTTGTCATCCTATCTATGACTATCAGGTCTATTGACTAGTTTGTAACTCGTACCCTGATCTTGCAGTGTTATCCTTTATTGTTTTTTCGTCATTCAAACAAGGCATCAACTGCCCTAGCCTTGCTTGTACTGGCAGAGTAAACTTTCAATAATTAAGTTATATCGTATTAACTCTTCATAACTACTTTGCTTGTATTATATACGTTTATTAGAAATTGTTTTCTTTTATTATCCACCAATGACTCGTAGAGGTAGGTACGAGCTCAGGGTTAGGGGGCCAGCTCATACAACCCGCAATCCACGTCAGTTAAAATCAGCCGAATTACACACTTATATAAATGTGAATTTTTTAATTTAATTCGTTTAACTCGCAATTTAAACGAGTTGTGATCGTTCAGCCTGTGAGTCAGTATATTAGCTTGTTATATTCTCTATTATCAAATAATAAAATAAGTTATATTCAACTGACTCTAATGTTTTACATGTCTTAATAGAATTTGAAGTTTTAAATAATTTATAACAAAAATGGAAATTATAAAAATATGAAAAAATAAAACAAATAATAAATAGATTAGTAAGTCAACCAGCCAATTCACAAAGCCATACGAGACAGATGTAGACTAATTTGTTCCGAGCCATTAAATTGTTGGTTAACCCAATCCGACCCATTTAAATTGCGGGGCAGTACGAATCGGATTGACCCATATATATCTAGCCATACTCATAATCAATAACAAAGATAAAGTATATCAACCGTTCAATCAGCGGGTGATATAGTCTATTTCAAAAACAAAAAAGAAAAAAGAAAAGAAAAGATTTTAGTTGAATTAGGATCTCTTAAACATGATAGTATTTGGGGATAGAAATAGCTTAAAAATCAAATAGTAATCTGACTATCGAAATTATTAGTAGTTTAATTAAAAAGTGTTTGGTTCAGTTTATTTTAATAGAAAAATAATTTTTTTAGTAATTTAAAAAAAAATGCTGAAACAAACTTATCCTCAATCAAGAATACGCATCTATGACAATTTATCAAGAAAGAAAATACTCAGTCATCCTGTGAGCCAATTATAATTCATGAAATGAAATCATTCTCGGAATAAAATATCATATCATAGGGTAAAGAAATGGTTCTGTTTTTTATATCAATCGTTACCTTCTCTTCTCACTTGCCATTGCTCTTCACTTTCATAGATCGGAAACCGGAGGATGCGTGTCCTGGACGTTGCTGATGTCTAAGAGGTTATTTTATAGTATTAGCTAGCTACTAGTGAGCTAACCAAGTACTTCATAAGAAATTAATGCATGCATGCATCTTATTAGTGTCTTTTACTTTATCATTGGGCTAATGATAGCCACTTTAAAAGCGTAACGTGGAGTGCTTGGGAGATAATTAACATCATCACCCGTTTAGATCCAATCGCGTACACCATAACGAAATCTGTGTTTATTAGTTCCAATATGTAGGAACGTCCCTTTTTTTTTTTTCGATAGTTGGAACTTGCTCAACCCAACAAAGCTGCAGGGGAGCTAACAAGAGTACACAGGGATACAAAACAAACAAAGATCAAAGATAACAAAACTGGCCAAAACAAAACACCAAAGGGGCATCTAGCAAACTAGCTCAGAAATGAAAACTCCTTCCATATTACTGCGAAGTCTGCAGCTTTAACTTTTTCGCACCCAAATACCTAAAAACAATTAAAATGCATTCATGCGAGCAAGCCACATTTACACAGCACATACGTTTCACTCTATCGAAATAAGCTAAATACAACTTTGGGGCTGTGTTGCCTTTAGAAAATGGGAGTGTTGGTACAATTCTAGCCAGCATTGTGTCCGTACAATTACAACGGGTGATGGTGTTATGGCTGCCAATTCTAGGATTTGTGGTTTAGGAAAAAATAGTTAGGGTGTTTCTAATCTTTTGTTGGGGTTCTTAAGAATTTTAAAAATAAAACTTGTTTAAGTGTTCGGGAATAAAAAAATCTAAGTTCTTAAAATAGGCCCGGGGTTAAAATTGAAAGGGAAAAAAAAAAGTGATGTGGGTCTAAATATAAATTAAAGAATATTGACAGCTTAATACTTAAGTAGACAAAAATGTAAGAAACGGTCAAATTGTATTGGGTTAATAAGGATGGATTTCAAATTCCTTATTTCAGAGAGGGTTCAAGACAAACCACTTAATTTAAATTGGTTGCAATTATTATTATATATGGTGACTCGAGTTAATTTTGGGTTTCTTTAAAGTAAAATCTCATATTTAAACCTTATGAATGAAAAAAAAAAAAGTTAATATTGTAAAAATTTTATTCTCATAATAGGTAAGTTCGACTCAAATTAAATTATTTAAGATCTAATAAACTCTTAATATTAATAATTTAGATAAAAAAAGTAGTGATTATATTATATGTCTCATGGCTACTTAAAACTTTGTGGATTAATTTTTCTCCTTAAGCCCCAAGATAAATTAGGTTACGCATATTGGGTGTGATTGGATGTGCTTCTTTATTAGGGGAAGTACTTTTTTAAAAAAAATTTGAAAAAAAATATTTTTAATATTATTTATTTGTATTTTTTTTTAAAAATGTAAAAGTAGATAATAATAATTTTTTTACTTTTTTGAAAAGTAAATAGAGAGCTGCTTCTTCCAAAAATAGAAGCAGTTGAAGAGAGAGAAAATAACCTTAAATTTTGAATCCAATATTTTTTAATTTTTTCTTGAAAATATCACTCTATATTTATTAAATTATAACTTTATACTAAAATATACTTTTATATTTATCACATCTAAATAATTTAATAACTTCTTATTCTAATAAAAAGTATTTTTATAATTATATCTAAATACAAAATAATTTTCTATTTTTACTTCTGATTCTATTTTTAAAAAAGTATTTCTCCCAAAATCTTAACCAAACGAGTATTATTGTTATTATTATTATTATTATGAAAAGTAGAAAGATCATATCTGTTAGTAAAAATTCTTTAAAATCTTTTTAAAAGAATGTGTGCACAAAAAACAAAAATCTGTTGTCAGTATTTATAAAAAAATAGATGCTATTATATATATAGATATATTAAATGCTCACTGCAACGCATAAAACTAATTCCCTAGATCAATTTATTGTATTGTTTCATCTCCTCTACTGTTTTAGGTTTCTTATTTAAATAATGCTTAGTTTCAATACAGTTTCGTGTATATACACACACAATACTGCTCAAACTGATAAATCAATGCTGACTGCAAAAGCACGAAATTACTTCCTTCGATCAATTCATTATGCTGTTGAATATAATCCATTTTTGTTTTCTTCTTTCCGCAATTTGAATAAATAATTTTTCTTGTACAAAAAGAATATGGACATATATATGATCTCAAACACAAAACAAGCTAGGTGGGTCATTTCTATTAATTAAGTTTCTTCCATAACTTAATGCTTAGTTTTGATACGTCTATCTACTTTCATAATAAGTAATCAGGCCTTTATGTTGTTGAACCCCATGTCACTCCTTTCTCAAATAATCAATAGCTTTAAAAGCATAGTCTCATAGCCAAACGTATGAGTGAGAGAGAGGGAGAGATGTCAGCACGACTTGTTCACGATGTGCACAGAATAATGATAAAACGTACAAAAGCGAAGCTGCTTAATTAAGGGTTGGTGTTAGCGTTCAATTGATACTAGTTCAATTAATTAATTCGTTGGATTTTGGAAGAAATGGGAAGATAATCTGCGTTGGATTCTCAAACATATGCAAATTAGGGTGTGTTTTTTTTTCAATTTTTTATTTTTATTTTTTGTTATCAGTTTTAATTAAAGGAAAATGATTAGTGATACGAAAAAAAGTGAAGTACGAATGGTTTATGAACTATATATCAATAGTTGGATTGTAACTTTTACCCACCCAAGAATAGTTATCTATAAATGTGATCTGTCAGTTATTGATTCGTAACTTTTTCTTACTCAATATTTTTGCACTATTTAGCATCGCTTTTACAAAAATGATACGTTGTTTTCAATTTTTAAGATTTTGTAAAGAAAATAAAAAAAATAAAAAAAAATTAAAAAATAGGAAATAGAATTTTTTTTTACTATTTTTTATAAACTTATAAAAACTAAAACAATATAACTTTTATATAATTAAAAATAAAAAAATGAAAACAAAAATTAAATTTACCCTTGATTACTTGAGAGCATTTCCTGTGCAATAATCTTTCCCGTGTTTATGATCCCGAAACCAATCATACTTGCACCAAATGAACCAAAGTATACCAGGCCAATCATGCAAGACATTTCTCCCTTTAACACAGGTTCACTGCCGAGGGCGCCCCTACTGTCCAGTAATACCGATTATTACGTAACTAGAACATTGAATAAAAGCTATAAGTTTCTTTATTTCTCGATGCTTGTGCGTGACTCGTTATAAAACTTGTTCCTTATCACAAATTATCAATTCTCGGCTCTTTTTTTTTTTTTCTTTATTTTAATTTATCTGTTAATTTAGATAATTTTATATATTTTTAAATTAATATATTTAAATATAATTTATATTTAAATATATTAATTTAATAATATATCAAATATTTCAAATTGATAAATAAATTAAAATAGATAGAATAAAATAAATTTATATTAATTTTCTTTATTGTGTTCAATATTCATTGTCGGCCTTGATTTTTCTCACAAGAGATTGTCTTCGTTTCTCATCGTTTACATGGCCATGTTTTTTTTTTTTTCCTTTTTCCCTTGAGCAGTGTTGCCATTACACTTTAATTTATCTCAATCTTTAGGAACCTATATAGTATAATATTAATTTGAGAAGTAAAGCTCCCTCTAAAACTTTTTACATAACAAGCCAAATTAATCAGATTTTTAATAATAGAATTTGGTTTAGCTAATGGATTTTATCTAAAAAAATCGATAAGTAAAAGACAAGAGTGGAGAGAGGTGATAGTGGTGAAAATTATGGTGGAAGTAAGGTGCGAAAGAAAGAGGGGGCCCCACTGCTTTCGGACCCGGCAGCCACCAAACAGAGGCAGCCCTTGTTTTTGGTGTCAGAGCCCTCTCCTTTATTGTTTTCTTTTCTTTATCTCCCTTTCGTCATTTAACTGCTGTGGATATCATAACGTGCTGCGGCAGTGTAATACTTCACTATACAAAACGAATCATGGCCGTCCATTCAATCTTGTCCGTTGATGTTTTCGGGACTCCGCCAAACCTGAGTGAATGAATACTTCCCGTGCAGCATTACGCACTGCCACGTGTTCTCTAATGATTTCCGCACGTTAATACTGACAACGCGTACCATTCATCTAGGAGCCTAACGCACAAAGATCTGGCATCTTTCTTTCTTTTTTTCTCTTTGGATTTTTCTCACCACTATTTTGGGGCGTTATTGTAAGTTGAGAGTTTAAAAGAAAAAGCAGGAAAGGAATAATTTTAAAAAATAATTTTAAGTTTATTTTATTTTATTTTTTAATTTTTTTAATTCTCAAACATATTTTTACCCTCTTATTGAATGAAAAAAAATGTAAAAAGTGTATTTTTTTTATTTAGTTAAAAAAAATAAAATATGATAATATAGAAAAGACTTATTCAATGATTGTCAATTATAATAAGAGAACACATTATATGGACAAAATAGTAACTTCTCCATAAACTTGCAGTCATAGAATCCACGGTTTGGTTTTCTTTCAATTGGTTTTCTTACATCTTCTAAGTGAAGGAAAACACCTTTTTCTGCTTATTTTCTTCGCTTCTAACTTTTTTTTGCTTTCCAAGCATAGTGTTAAAGTACTAGATAAGAAATTAAAAGTGATAAATTTTTTAAAAATATATAATTTTTAAGTTTTCAATATATGAAATATGTTAAAAAATTCCATTTGTTATTATTTTTAATTCCTTAATCAATCCATGCAGATTAGAAAAACCTAATTTTATGTACGAAAAAGTAATGTAATTCGCTTAGTAAGAGAAAAAATTTACTGTTCCTTAATCTGCTTATTTCTAAGGCAATAGGTAACGAGAATTGCATATAAATATAAAAAAAGGCAGGGAGAATTATGCTGCACAGTTGCAAGAACAGGATTAGGACTCTATCTGACGGTATAATTGACCAATTAAATTGGTTAAATAAAACAATTAAAAAAATAATGTGATCAGTTTGATAAGCCAACTTATTTTCTCAAAATTAACATAATCTTTTAGATTTTGATCAAGTATAAATTACTATTCTAAGACCAAAAAAGTACTATTTTGTTTTTATAAAACACTAGCATTTAGAGTTTACTAGATAAAAGTTAATGAGTTTAATTGATATGTACTGACGGTGGAAAGTAAAAAATTATTGTGAGTCCTTTATTATAATAGGTGGTTATTTGTATAAGTTAACACTTTCTACTATATCTATTGGCTGACAATGTAAAACTATTTTACACTATCAGTGTATTTAAATTAAATTCAAAGTTAACATGCTTTAAGTTGGGTTGGTTATTTATAGGTTAAATTCTCTCTATACTATTTTTTTTATTCACAAAACTCAAATTTAATATCTTATTTAAAAGAAACAAGTTCAAACAACTTGAATAACCAATTGTTGGTACAATTCTATATGTATGCATTATTACTTCAAATTTATTTCAAGTATTTAAAGAGCTGTATTTATTTTGCCAGAGAAAAAATAAATATTTCATAATTGAGAATGAAGTCAAAAAAGCATTACATACTTAGTCAATTAGTAAGTTAAATAAGTTATCAAGAGTGATTTAACGGCGAGAAATTTGGATAACATATATAATGTTAGGAGTTCAAATTTCATTATCGTTAATATTAAAAAATAGTAAGTTAAATAGATAGGAAAGAAATAAAGTGGCGTACATGAATTGGCATTTGTTATACTTTTTAATTATTTGTCAATAATATAAAAAAAGGTGGGGGCTATTGACACTCATTTTTGTGCATGTTTGGATAATAGTAAAAAAAAACTATTTTCCCAAAAAAAATTGTTTAGAAAATTAAATTTTATTTGGATAGTTTCTGTTGAAATAGATTATAATCAATTTTCACGAATTTAAGATGTTTTGGGGAAAGAAAGTTAAAGCTAAAATTTGGATTTTTTTTTTATTAAAAGCTGTTTGTACTGTATATACAATATTATATTTTTACCAAATTGACCTAAGTATTAAATATTATATAATATAAACAATCATTTCATACTCTTTTTGGTAATTTTAGTATACAAAAGTAACTTTTTTTTATACAATCCAAATAAAACAGATTATCTTAAAACCACTTTTCACATAAAGTATTCAAATATAAATTGATTCTCATATAAGCGATTATATAAAAAAGCGATTATATAAAAAAGCGATTATACAAATAAGTTATTATTGAAATAATTTTAATCTTTCAAATTTCCTACACACACTTTATTTATCTACACTTCCCATTATTGCTTTCATTTTTTATTTCTTGATTATGCTTGAGTAAGTTTACTTTTATTTATATTTTGTATATTGCTAAATATTTCAATTTTATATTAATTATAATTAAGCATGTACTTATTTTGAGTTTTTTAAAGAAAAATGTTTCAATTAAATATGTGAATGAAAAAAATTATGCATCATTGTTCATTTTCGTCCATTGTTAATGAAAAATAAATGTATTATACTCTCCTAAATTTTGGGTCATATATATTTTAATTCTTAAACTTTTTAAAAAAAATGTAAATCAATACCTTAACTTTCTTGAACATATAATATTTCCGTTAACAATGAATAAAAATGTTAGTAGAATAATCGATTTGCATAGTCAGAAAATTTCAAAGGCCAATTTGTATATTATGAAAATTCTTAGGATAAAATGGACATAACCTATAACTTAAAAGTGTCAAGTGATCTGCCCCTTTTTTTAATTAATGAATAGCTACTTCAACTAGTCAAATTGGTCAATTCAACTTAATTTTAACTAATTTTAATTTGATCGGTCAGGTGAGCATAAATTTAAATAGAAGATTTAATTATAATTAGCAAAGTGTTCGGATTAATCAAATAGTCTTTCTCGATTGTTGAGAATATAACTGTACATAGCGAGTCCTTTTTTATTCGTATTTTTTTACAGTACTTTCATTGGATTTAATTTTGATGTATTATTAACGTAAAAAAATTTTAAACAATCATCTAATCATTTATAGCTAGATCAACAAAAATGTCCAACTCTTACATTTACTATTTTAAAAGTCTCATATATAATGACTTATAATTAGATGATAGTATAAAATTCATATTGACTATATATTAAAATTAATCTTACTTTCTTTAATTGATGTTTTCTCATCATAACTGATCAATGTTTTCTTATCTTTAAACGGTAACTCCTTCAATTTCAACGTTTTCTCATCATAACTGATCAATATTTCTTTCTTCTCTTTTGAAATCTTAATCAGTATACATAACGCTAAAATATTAAAACAAAATGTAAATTTTGATATATATATAATTTTAATATGAATTATATGAATAATATTAATTATATACATTGATATGAATAATTTTTAAACTAATTATTAGTAAAAATTACATATTTTTAATGATGTGATGATACATTATTAAATAACTAAGTATAATTTTTTCATCAATAATACGTATATAAAATATAAATTCACAATGAAATTGATTGAATAAAAAAATCTATGTTATTTTGCTGCAACTTCAATGCTAATTTGTGCTTGCTCATAAATTTTCATTTTTTTAAAAAAAATTCCAGGATGAGCCCTCCATATAATTCTTGTGGGTTAATATGTAGTTAATTAATGTGTAAAAAAATTTCACCCTCTATAATTAGTTGCTGTAAAGTGAGTGACATCGATACCATTTGTGCGATAACTAAAATTCTATTTTAATACTCAAAATTTACATACATTACTACATTAATCTTTTAAAAATATTTGTCATTATATAAATTTAAAAAAAATGAAAAATGCCACTATAATATTAAGGGTGAATTACACTGATTTCCCCTAAGATTCAGTCTAATTACACTTGGCACCCCTTTGGTTATAGATAATACATTGAGCAAAGTGAAACAGATGGGTGCCAAATGTAAATACATTAAACCTTAGGGGAGGTCAGTATAATTCACCTTAATATTAATTCCTTTTGAAGATTGAAGCCGTGATGACATAAAAGAACTAGTTATCTAATTTTTTATATCTTTTAAATACTTGTGTAATAACCATGATCTTTAAAGAACTAATGTAATTATACTTATATCTTTTAATAACTAAAATAAAGTTTTACTCTTTGTGTGATCCTGTTATCTTTTGGTTGCCCCTCTTGACGGTATATAATTTATAGAGTAATTTTTAAATTAGTCCTTGACAACAATTTTGGTGGACACATTGGTCCTGACCACAAATAATTAGTCCTATAATTTTTTACAATTACAAAAATTAAACACTCGTAATTTATTACAATTACAAAAATTGCATAGCTATGTCCCTAATAATTGTAAAAATTAGACACATATAATCATTGACTCATTTGTAACAGTAAAGAGTTTGATGTAAATATAAAATAATGATTATAATTTTCTTAATCTCATCCTATGTGTCCCCCCTCTAAACATGCAATCTATATTACAATCTATATTTTTTTTTTAAAAAAAAGTCTCCTAAACAAACTATTTTCAAAGGAAAGTGTGATAGATTAAAATGGTATATTTAGGGATATTTTCAAATTATGCATACTATGAATATATAGAGAGCCATATGAGATAGGATTAGAGAAATCTCTATCATTATTTTACTTTTATATTGAAGTCTTTACAAGTTATAAATAGGTAAAAGACTATAAATATTTAATTTTTATAATTATTAAAAAAATTAAAAAAATTAATTAATTTTTATTAAGGACTAATCTATCCATCAAATATATTATCATGGACTTATTCGAGGGTTACCTCTAATTTATATATGTTGGGGACTTCCAGCAATACTGCCAGCATTACGAACCTCACGTGGAAAAGACAATCTTGCCAATTTTTACTCGCAACTGTTAAGGCGATGCCCCAAGTTTACCGAAAAGCAAAGCATCCTGGACGGAAAAAATAATGACCCCCACTGAATACCCTTGAGGGTGACTTCACGTCCTCTGTATCACCTTTTGTAAAAGCTGCCTCAAGTGAAATTAAATAGAGATCCAGCACAATTACTAGCGTGGGTAGAATGGTCTAGAAAGATATATATGCCCCTTAATCTCCTAACTTGGACGAGAGAGAGAATGGAAAATGAGGAAGGTAGTGTGAGAGTGAGTGACAGAAATAGGAAGCTTACGTGTGTATTTAGAGGCTTGGCCTGTATTTATGCATGCAAAGCAAAATTATACGGTGTTATAAAATTATGAGAAGGTTTTGTTTCTTTGTGGGGATGTTTTTCTTCTGGAGCCCATTGAGCTGCTTGTGGGATCAAGTTTCGAGTTTTGTGATTGGGTCTATCTCTGTCTCTTTTTGAAAGTTTATTAAGGAGGGCTATACAGACAATACCTGTTGAAGATGAGGGTAGGAATGAAGAGAGGAACCTAGAGAGAGAGAGAGCTGTTGAAAAAGCTGAAAGTTTAAAAGCAAGTTAAAAGAAAGCTGAGGTAACCGAAAGAGAGAATGAAAAAGCTTTTTTTTTTCCCCTTCCTCTTCCTCTCTAGGCCTTGTGGCTGTATCGTCTTCTTTCTCTCTCCGATCCTTTTCCACATACACTTGATTCTCCTCAGGATCTCTTCCTTTACTTAATTTAAAGCTTCTTAATTAGAGGGCTATTACATATGATCAGTCATACACTTGGTAGAGATAGAGTGAGTACTAATCAAGGATTTCTTGTATTAATCCCTCCCCATGTTAGCCAATAACTTATCTCCCTCGTCAGAGCCGTTTTCCTGCGCTGAGAGTGGGAGTGGGAGTGCTAGTGCTTCTAATAAAAGGAAGAGAAGGCCTGCAGGAACACCAGGTGCACTAATCTAATCCAATTTATATAATTTGTTAAAAATCAATTCTTTGAATATTAATTAATTTATTTGATCGGATATACTTTATATATATACGTGTGTGTGTGTGTGTGTGTGTGTGTGTGTGTGTGTGTGGTATTGATATGATTATGGTAGCTTGCTAGCTAATTCATTCATTCATTGATTGAGTATTGAGTTAGTTTGTTTATTGCGTTGGGGGTTGGGGCAGATCCAGACGCAGAAGTGGTGTCGCTGTCACCGAAGACGTTGCTGGAATCGGATCGGTATGTGTGTGAGATCTGCAACCAGGGATTCCAGAGGGACCAGAACCTTCAGATGCACCGGCGGCGGCACAAGGTGCCGTGGAAGTTGCTGAAGAGGGAGACGCCGGTGGTGAGGAAGCGGGTGTTCGTGTGCCCGGAGCCGACCTGCTTGCACCACGACCCTTGCCATGCTCTCGGCGATCTTGTTGGGATCAAGAAGCACTTCAGGAGGAAACACAGCACCCACAAGCAATGGGTCTGCCACCGATGCTCCAAAGCCTATGCAGTGCAGTCTGATTACAAAGCTCATCTCAAAACCTGCGGCACCCGGGGCCACTCTTGCGATTGTGGCCGCGTTTTCTCAAGGTCAATTCCCTCCTACACAACCATTTCTTTTCTCTGCTTCTTTATTCACAGATTATATGATTATATATAAGTACTATATCAAAATTTGGGCTGGGGTTTTGATGATGATGATCTCCTCTCTCTATTTTATGTGTTTTCAAGAATTTCTTTTGCCTTTTTAAAATCCCATGCTTATGAATTTACCAAAACTTCCAGCTTTTTGACTTTAAAAAAGGAAAATATATTTTTTGGAATGGAATATAAAGTAAGCAACTGAGAAAAACAAAAGGAAAATTAAAAAAAGTTAAATATTTGACTGATGGAACCTTAATTAATCAAAATCTTAAACAAAAGCGGTTTATTGATAGTTGGGGAGAACAGTTACCGAAGCCGAGCTTTCGTTGGTCGATATTTCCTTCAATATAATACCTTCCGGCATTCCAATGTCTTGATCACCTTCTCCCCTTTGTCCGATCATCTATATGTTGTTTGCGTCTCTTGATTCAATAACCTGCTAAGAATAAATCTCAAAATGACATGAGCTATTAGAAATGTTTGTCCTTTATTTAGTGGAACTGATGCCTCTACCCACCTCTTGACTTCTTTTCCGAGCGCCTTTTGTATCCACTTTTTCTTGGTTTCTTTACCTTTATATATATATATGTGCAATGCCCATGTTGATAGATCATATATAATTAACTGATGGAGGTGGTGAAGGCTTTGGTATGGTTGTTTGCTGTGTCATGTGTAGGGTGGAGAGCTTTATTGAGCACCAAGATGCGTGCAGTATTGGGCGGCTAAGGGGGGAACCGCATGCACTGCAACTGCAAGCATGTTTGTCTGGAACAGCTTCAAGCCCCAGCCCTTCAAGCGAAACAGGTCCTTGGCCGGCCACGTTGTTGAACCCAACCGCCACTGCTTCTGCAACCGCAGCCGCCACTGCCACTGCTGCGTACACCTCATCCAACAACAACAACAACAACAACCTTAATACTAATAATAACAATAAAGTAGTAGTACTCCACCCAAACTTGGAACTTCAACTCTCCACCGCAACCGCGTCCAAACCCGTTGACGTTGATGTCGATGTAGTTGCTACACCCAAACCCAAGAGACACGGCGAGGGCAACCATTCGACCCAGTTGCACCTGTCCATTGGGTCGTCGAGGGAGAAAAACGATGAGTCATCATTATTATCATCATCGTCGCACTTGCGGATAGCGATGGCGGAGAAGGCGTATGCGGAGGAGGCAAGGAGGGAAGCGAAGAGGCAGATTGAGCTGGCGGAGCTGGAGTTCTCCAACGCCAAGAGGATCAGACAGCAGGCGCAGGCGGAGCTGGACAAAGCCTATGCCCTCAAACAGCATGCCATCAAACAGATCAACTCAACCATGCTTCAAATCACTTGCCATCCTTGCAAGCACCAATTTCAAGCGCCTTCCGCTCCTCCCCCCGACGAGAACTCTTTGGTCTTAAGCTACATATCCTCTGCAATAACTACTGAAGGTGGCGAAGTAGAGAACCATTATGGAAAACATCACCCCAAAACCACTAACTCTTAGCGATCGTCTCTACCGACCTACTCTCTATATTTTCCACCTTTATGGGTTCATAGCTTCTTTTCATTTTTGTTTTTCTACCCTAGCTGATTAATGTCTTTCTGAATTGGTATACGAAGTTGAGCGAGTTCTTTTGATTATGTAAGTGGGGTTAATAGCGAGGTGGAGAGAAAAAGGAGTGTTATTCATGTAAATCTCAGTTGTTGCCATGTTATTTGTTAACTTTGGTATAAATGCAGACTATGATAAAAGGGATTTGCTGATGGGTAAATAGTGCAAGCGCCTATCTTTGCCCATTATGATGTATACGAGGAATGTTATTTAAATAGAAAAACCAAAAAGAGAGAAAAAGATATAAAGGTTGTGAGTTTTAAAAGAAAAAAAAATAATGAATACGTTATGTTTGTATTTTTTTTTTTCTGTTCTTATATGTATATAATCTCTATTTTTCATGTTCAAAAACCATTCCTATTCTGATATAATATCGGCCATGGCGTATTGACGTTGTGCATATATACATTTATAAAATATAAAATATATATATTATTCTTGTTAGGTTATTCTCTCGTGCATTGCAATGAATGACTGTCAGAAAAACACTGAATTCCCCGGCCTTTAGTTTTGGTTGTTTTGGATTTTCTGTTTGGACTATGTGTAGATCATTGTTGTGGTCAAGTAGGCCAGAAACCGGAGAGGACTCTCTCACAAGCATTAAACAACTGTACCGACCACAATAAAATAAAAAATAAAGCAAAAATTTTCAAAAAGGAAATGAATGCGCTGCAGATGCACTAGTCATAGAGAGAGAGAGAGAGAGAGAGAGAAGGAATCAGATATAGTCCATCCTTTTAGACTGCTATTCTGGTGACTTATAAATGTGAATAAAAAGCACCATGTTTTTCAGTGCCACTGTTGTGAGGGGTTAATGACAGTCACAGACTCAGTCGTCCCTCTCAGGGGTCTGAAAGCACACAGACACAAACTCACTCTATTCATGATGATCACCTTAACGTCTCTTTATCTATTGCATCTGAATCAGGGCCATGGCAGTAGTGGGCGCAGAAACAGAAGGCAGAACCAGAAGCAGCATCTTTCCAAATATGCAGAGACCATTCTAAGCTTTTGGGGTTTGAAGGGAATTTACTTGTGACACTAAAAAGGAAGGGAGAAAAGAAAAACCAGCACACGCACTGTGTGCGGTTGATCTTTAGTCCTGTTATCTTTCATTACTAGAAACAATACAAAAAGCCGTAGAAAGGCCAAAGATATGAGCAGCTTAAAGGGTCGTAGTATTTAATTTCTTTAGTTTCTTTAGCTAGTAGCTTTTTTCCTTGAACCATGTGCTTCTTCTCCCTCGTCTATGTATCGTTGTAATTGCTAGCGAGCCTCACCGTCAGACTCAGCCTCAGTCTCCACTTTTACCTGACGCACAAAATTGCTGTACAATTATTATCAAGTGGAGGTTGCACTGTCATCTGACCGAGGGGTCCTATCCTATTGTAAGCTGGTTCCTTCGTATTAACTGGTGGGCGTGTGTTGAGTCCGATTTACGAACCCCTTTTTTATCAGCTCACTAATCCCCATCTTGTATACCAATAAAGAAAAAAGGAAGGGGAAAAAAAAAGGTAGTTTAATATGTTAACTAGTTTTTACAACAAAATAATGAGACGTAATTAATAAACTTGCTATTGCTTGAGCTAGAAAAATGAGTTTGCACTATAATCACAAAACATTAATTAGGTCCAAGGTTACTTAAATTGTTCTTTTCATTATTGTGTCGAAAATGCAAATCTTCAGAAATTCCGTGTCCATATATATGTACTTATATGCCGTGTTAACATCAAAGTAAGCCCGAGTTTTTTAGTGTTAGAGGAAACTATAAAGAAGGTACATATATTAGATTGAATTGTTTATTGAATACGCTTAACTATTAGTAAAATAAAAAATATTGGGTAAATAATATCATTTTGGTATGGAAAATGCTATTTGTTACAAATAGTGTTTTGTGTTTCCGTAACGAAGGTATTTGATCGGTTACTCCACCATGATTTCCACTCATTGCCAAGTTTTTCTCTCTCCCTTCCATTTTCATCTGTCTTCTTATCGGTTGACATATAGCATTGCTGTTTTGGTATTATGTGCCCCAGTTGTTACAAATTGACTTGTTACACTGTTAATAGATTTTAACTCGGCAAAATTATCGGAAATTAAGCCGTGGTAGTGAATAAAAACAAGCCACGTAATTAGTAAAATTTTCGTACCACAAAGCAATGCCCATTTTCTTTTATAAATAACTTTAAAATCTTATTAACATTGATGGTTCTATATGTTCTTTAGTATCAGAATGCAATCATACATGTATGATATTTGCTAAAACGAGAAAAAGTTAGATGATATAATACTAGAGGTCGATCCTTGCAAATACAATCTAATCTAAAACTTTCATATTGTACATAATCCGACGCGAAACTTATTGATTATATAAGAATATATAGCAAGTGATTTTGTAAATGATATTCTGTAACCTCTTTTAGTTAATCCATATAACAGTGATAGACTCAGAAAGATGAATGGTGCAATTGTGTCATGTTTCTTTTGCGGTTACCTGGTGCACTACTTGTTTATCTATTTCTTTATTTATTTTAGATAGTAGATGTGTTAACTTGCGTAAATTCCTCAATTTTTTTTTTAAAAAAAAAAACTTTGGTAGATGCCTTGATTTAGTCTAGTGGGGGTCTCACTCTATTTTTGTGAATAGCCCTATTATCAGAAGAAACTATCCAAAGCATAAGGATATATACAAAACAAGAAACCTACCGAATAAGACTGAATGCTACGTGTACAAAGCCAGTTCAAAAACTTGTATGTTATTCGCTTAGATCTGTTTTATTTTTCAACTTATCAATCATTGCTTATTGATTATTCAATGAAAGTTTCTATTCCTAAAATAGTGAGAAATTTGCAAAATGATTGATCTTGCTGACGAGCAAGATATATTTTGCTTTGACAAGTCTTGATACGATTGAGCTTATGCGATAAAGATGTAGTCAAGAAGAACAACAATGAGCATTTTATATGGACCTCACCAACAATATACTAGAAGGAAAGAGGGGGAAGATAAATAATAATAAATAAAAAGGCAGGAGATGGAAAAAGACCTTTCCATGGATAAAGCTTTGGCATCGGATATTGTCCTGGCATCACATTGACATGGCCCGTAAAACAAGGATATCCGATTAAATGTGATTTCAGCCCTTCACATTCACAGTCGTAATGGTAAATAAATGAGAACCAGCCACTGCCACTACAGATAATGCTAACCTCTCCAGCTTCTGCATACATCAGAAATCTCTATATATCATATGGAATATGGATTCCGGAAGAGGCGGAAGATAGGAAATTGTCTTTTACATGTTTGGATGCTAACTGAAGAAAGAAATGAAAGACGAACCTGCTACAAGTCCTAAATCTGAGAGCTATGCTATTTAAGTATGGCATTTAAGTCAATTCTCCCATCTAATAAATTAATTCTTTGAATTGTACTCTTCTTTAAACTTAAGTATATAATATTAATATTTTTATTGAGAGACGAACATATAGATGCTATAAGGCCTTTAAATAGGATGGAAATATCCCATATCAAAATTACTTTATATCATAACCTTTTTCAAAGACTAAGAGGGAAATTGAAGTGGAATGAAAGAGGAGTTATAGCATGTTAAGTTTTACTATGGTCCATGAATTCTACCAGGAGAAAAGTTAAAATTATCAAGAATTGAGAAAATCAATTCTAAGGACCACAAGACTGAACTATTATGTATTAAAAATACTATTTTTTTTTTTTATTGTTCAAGGATTAGAATAACTAGAGTAGTTTGTTATTGGTTGAAAACTATGACGGCCGTGTTTAGTTATAGTCTTTTTCAATAAGCAAACTTTTCAAACTAATAGTAACCGGAAAAAAAAATTCCAACTAAATACCCTTGACAAGATGAATGAAAAACTTGAGTTCTTGTACACTACGCTAAGCTCCTTATTATTTAGCGTTTTAAAAGTAACATTGTAATTTTTAAAATTAAAAATAACTCGCGTATAGTTTTACATGTTCTATACATAATTGTCATGTCAAATAAAGGAATTAGTTCCTTTCCAATCTCTTTCTCCTTATCCGTCATATTATGGGCGTGTTTTTTTTTTAAAATTAAGATATAATTTTTTTAGTATTTTTTAATAAAAGTAATTTATTCATTTTAGTTTCTGAAAGAAATATCAAAACAAATTTTTTGAGATTTTATTTTTAAAAAGTTATTTATCTTAAATTATTTTATTCCTTTCTTTTGATTGAAAAATATTTCAGAAAAAAAAATTCAAACCAACAAGCCCTTATACCAATCTCCCAATCAAGGGAGCCCTAGAAACTCCACTCCCTTCTTCTACCATAACATTCCTTCCATATACAACCTGATGCTGGACTGGTAGCTTTTGAGAGAAGTAAAAATAAGAGTAATTACCTTTTTTCGTTCTAACATTTTAAAGTTAATATTAATTTAGTTTTGAAAATATTTTTAATATTAGTTTAATCCTAATATTTTGAATTTTAATATCAATTTCATGATCCTTTTGTCAAAATTATTAGTAACTTTCATTGCCATTGATCTCAATTGGCACTTTAATGCACTATTATGTTACTTATTTGTCTTATTTTGCTTATAAGGAGAGAGAATTTTCACTTTATCAACTTGAAATTACTAAAGAATTATAATGAAAATTACTAATGATTTTAACGGGAGGATTAAATTGATGTTAAAATTTAATGTGTTAAAACTAAATTGTTATCAAATTTTTTTTAGGACCAAACTGATATTAATTTTTAAATATTACAACTAAAAATAATATTTACCCGGGTGTGTTTAGCATGGAGGTGAAAATAAGGAAAAAATTTTTATAGATAAACTTTATATATAAAATTACACATGAAATTCGTTCATGGAATTTTAACCCTCATTTTTACTCATATCAAACACACAAGAATGGATCCTCTCAATTGAAAATTTCACATGACCTTGTCATGTGTTGACAAAAATCAACACATGACAAGATCTTGTGAGATTTTCAATTGGGATGATCCATTCCCTCAAATACACCCAGGTAAAACTTTATTTACATCCCTCACATGTTACAAAGTTTCTATTTAGTCCCCCAAAGTTTTTATTTTTTTGCGATTCTGTTTATTTTCTAATATTTTCAAAATATTTCAATATTGCTCTTTTGGTAGACGACATTCAAATTACAAATAGAAAAGGTTGATGTGGTGGTCAGGTTACATTTCCCCTTTCAATAGATGAAATTCACATTATTTTCCCCCCATATTTTTGTAGGTTTCCCTCTCGAATGTAAATAATCCCCTATAACGTTTAATTAATTTTTTTCTTACTAAAATCCATACTCAGAATTTTTTCTTAGAGAATTGAAGGTGAATAACCTTCGTTGTTGGTATTTGGACATTACTAACCTTAACATTAGTTTTTTCCATTAATAATTTAGATATTGTATATTGAAATGATAAGATTGAAACGTTTTGAAAATATTAAGAATATAAAAAAAATAAAAAAATATTTTGGAGATTAAATCAAAATTTTTATAAAATATGAAAAACATAATTAAAGTTTTATATAAAAAAAAATGGCATTTGACTTTAATGAGGTAAAGATAATCAGACAAGCCTGTGAAAAAGGAAGACCAATCAAACTTAGTTAACCAATGCACACTGAAAACTAATAAGGTGGGAATAGATCTTCTCAATTGAAATTTTATACGATAAAATTATGTGTTAATTTTTATTATTGATTAAGAATATAGGATCAAATATAAAATCTATAAAAATATGTAATTAATAATAAAAGTTAATAAATAAATTTATTATGTGAAATTTTCAATTAAAAAGATCTAATGCATAGCGAAGATAAGTCTCAAAATCTGGCCACGATTTGTTGGGTAGACTGCACAATTTTCAGGTTAAGGTGTAGCGGACAGATTTGTCTCCGTATTCTACGCATACAAATAAGGCCCAAATTGATTAACGCGCGATCCAAATCGATCATTACACTTAGAGTTTTTTGGTCATTAATCTATCATTACACTTTAATTAGGTCATAGTTACTCTCCGAAGCACACATCAACATGGACCTTCAGTGGGCCAGTGCCTTGAAGGAAGGGTCAAAGGATTCCACTCTCGGAATCATCATGTAAACTGGACCTACTTCATTCGAGTGGTTTCCGTACTGTCATGAATTTGAATTAGGCCTACATTTATTACCGAATTCCATGGGTTGATGACCCAAACAAAAAAGCGAGTGGTCCAAACTTTAGTGTTATATATAGATATAGAAGAGTGAAGAAATAGAGTGATGGAGTAATAGGCAATTCATTCAGAAGTATATGCTTCTAACCGTTATCCAACGCTTGGGATGGGATGTGTAGCGATTGGAAGCTCTTTCTTTGTATCTTTGGATCAAATTTGTATTTCTTAGATATAAATTTTTTAAGTGATAAATGGATATCAGAGCAAAAGGGAATCGAACACATATCCCTTGATATGCATTAAGGCCAATAACTTGACCACTATACTAATGCCTTGTGTATACTTGAATATAGTATTTTTTTGGTCATACTAGAGATAGCAAAAAAATTTGCCAAAGTGAGTACCCACAAGAATTACTCGTGATGAGGATAAAGACAAATTTGGTCCACACGGAAATAGGGAAAAAGTCCGAATTTAATAAATGGGGATATATATATATATATATATATATTTAAAAAATTAGTTATAATATTAGTGTCTTTATGATTTGAATATTTATGAATATTTTATTTATATTTAAGAGTATTTTATTAAGATTTTTCTCTTTTCTTAGATCTTTTAAAAAAATTTATATAGATTTGCAGATATCCATGAGGATTTGAATCCTTGCAGGGAAGGTAGAGCAAGGACCTGCAACAGGGATGGGGACGGAGATCGGGATGGAGGGTGAAATTCTAAACAAAGACGAGATGGGGCCCCCACCCCATAGATATCCATTGCCATCCCTAACTAGAAGGGGGACATATATGGGGTCTTCGACCCCAAGGATCGAACACGATCCGTCTTGGTCTTGGGGTGCACTATTGTAAGGCTAACTCCTTTAGCCAACAAACCAATGCCTCACGCGCCTTAATTCTAGTTCATAAGCATTTTTTTTTGGTTGAAAGATTCATTCATTAAAGCAACACGGCCTAAAGACTGAAGGCTACAGCAAAAGTCCATGAGTACAAGCCAACAAATGGGCCAAACAAATCAACCTAACTAGCTAATACACCCCACATGCTACTGTAGACCAACAAGAAAGCAATACACACCCACATGCTACTGCACACCATAAGGGAAGTAATACCCACCAAGCCTGCTCGATGGATAATACCTCAAGAGTGATGAGCATTAGAAACTAGAAACTTATCTAATGTAGTGACAACAAAAAGGAATCTTATTTATTGCCTAGTGCAATCTAGCACACCAATTAGAAATTAGGCACCCTTTGACAGCAAGTTGCTGTATCTCATGAGCAGTATCCTTCGCCCACTATTAGAAACCCTTCATGTCATTAGCTAAGATTACATTCAAATCAAGAGGGAATTTGTGGCACCAAGGAATAATGAGCTTTCCTGACAGTGCTGCTTGTGCCACCCAATGAGCTGCATCATTAGTTTCTCTAATGGTCCAAAGCAATCCATAATGATCGAAAGAGTTTTTGGGCCTAACAACATCTTCAACTATCACTACAATGTCTGGAGTTGTCCATGCATTTTTACAAGCTTTAATTAGCAAAGACTAATCAGATTCAACTAGTATTCGATCATAATAGCAACTCTTGGCTAAAATCAAACCCTCCTTCAAGGTAAGGGCTTCCACACCAAACGCGAGGAGGTATGATTTTTTTTTTTTCTTTTCCCTGTGATAACTCGTCCGTGATTATCTCTAATTATGGCTGATATTGCACCAACTTGTCTTGTTGAAGAATATGCCGCATCGACATTACATTTCAACATACCAATTGGAAAAGGATGCCAGGATACACGGGACTGACTCCATGGAACTAATGAAAAGTGTTTCCTTTCTGCTAAATGCACCTATAAGTATTCTGCCGCTAGCATTGTTGCCTTGCAAAGGGTAAACATTGGGTCTAGACTCTTATTACTGAAAACATTATCATTTCTGTCCTTCCATATTTGCCATAGCAAAGTAGCCATTAATCCAATCCTTTGCTACAGGGCCTTTGGGAATACCTTCCAAATTTCAACATTTTGCCAAATCCAAGAGTCCAACCTTTGGACATTTGATTCATTTGGTGTAAGATGCAATTAGGATCCAAACCATACTGATGCAGTCCAAGGACACAGTAAGAAAGCATGCTCAATGGTTTCAGCTTGCTTATGGCAGAGTTGAGATAAAGGTGAGTCCACTAGCTTCCTCTTATAAATATTCTCTCTTACTGCAATAGTATTGTGGCAGGCTCTGCACAGAAACAATATAATTTTTCTAGGGGCAAGGAATGCTCCAAATCAGATTCCAAACTGATTGATTAATAGCCTTTGAGGTGTAAGGATTATCTACCTATTTATCTCTACAATTCTACTTAATAAAATGATATCTTGACTGGAGTTAACATTGCCCATCTCTTATGTGTGGCCAAAGAAATCTGTCTTGGTTACTTGTAAGACTGATTGGGATTTGTAGAGTAGAAATAGCTACCCGCGGTAGAAGATACTACCTTAATTTGGCAGTATTCCAGTGGAAATCAGAAGGATTAATTAGTTCACTAACTTTGAGGTCATGATTGCATCCATGTGGCACTTGGGAAATTTTTGTTCCCAACCAATTAGCCTACCATATTCTTATCAGACATCCATCACCTACCATCCATCCATCACCTACCATCCATCTTCCTCTTTCTATTAGTACATCCCTACCCTTCAATAAATTGTTCCAAATCCAGGAAGCCCCTCTTTTTTCTTAACTGTGAGAATATGCTCATTAAGAAGATAGATAGACTTTAGAAAAGTCACCTATAAAGCATTCGGGTTTGAGTAGATTCTCCACACTTACTTCGCTAAAAAGGCCAAGTTCATTGCATAAAATTCTTTAAATCCGATGCCCCTATATTTCTTACTCCTTATCATCATTTCCTAGCTTTTCCAGTGGATATTCTTATCCCTGCCATTTCTTGACCACCAAAATCTAGCAACATTAGCCATCAATTCCTCATAGAACCCCTTAGGAAATAATAAGGTCGATATAGCATAATTAGGAATAGCTTGAATAATTGACTTGATTAAAACTTCTTTCCCAGTTGGACTCAGCAGGTTTTTTTTTCATCCTTCAATTTTTCTCATATAACAGCATCTCTAACCCAAGACAAAGAGGGTCTCTTAGATCTACCCTACTAAGTCGGAAGCCCCAGATATTTCCCTGGATACTCCCATTCTTGAATGGATAAAATACAGTTGAATTGGTTTCTCTAAGCTCTGCTTTCTCTTTTGCCAAAAACCAGATTTGACTTTAGTGTACTAGTCCACTGACCGGAGGCAAGGGAGAATAAGTTCAGAATTCTGACCAACTCATTCATCTCTTACCTTCCCAAATAGAATAACATCATCAGCAAAGGAGAAGTGAGTCATAGCTGGAGATTTAGTAGTTACCTGCATACCACTTAATTTTCCGTTAATTGTTGCTTCTGAAAGTAAATAGGATAGAGATTCCATAGCTATTATGAATAAATAAGGGGATAGTGGGTCCCCTTGTTTAAGGCCCAGCTAAGGAATTAATTTCCTTGATAGAATGCCATTAACCTTACATTTATATGATACTCTTGAAACACAATGCTTGATCATTTGCACCCAAGTATCACAAAATCCAAAGGCTACAAGGCATTTTCCCAAGAATTCCCATTCTAAGCAGTCATATGCCTTGTTCATATCAAGTTTAGCTACAAAACCATCTTTAATAGGTCCCTTCCTCTTTTTTAGACAATGAAAATTTTCATGAGTAATAATTATGTCATGTTGAATCATTCTCCCCCTTACAAAGGCACTTTGATTTTGAGATATAAGATTAGGCATAAATGGTTTTAGCTTCATAACAATAATTTTGGAAATAATTTTATAGATAAACTTGCAACAACTAATAGGGCGGAAATCATTGACCTGTTTTGGTTTGTGCACCTTGGGAATCAATACCACTTGACTCTCATTCACCTCCTCTAGTAACTCCCCAATTTGAAAAAAAACACTGAACAACAGTACTCATATCCTGCCTAATGTCATTGCAGTGTTTTTGATAAAATTAGCCATTCAAACTGTCTCCCCCAGGTGCTTTAAGAGGTCCAAGAGAAAAAATAGCCTTCTTTATTTCTATGGCAGATACAAGTTTCAAGAACTTTTCATTCATTTCATTAATGATCAACTTAAGGATGCCCTAGTACACTCATCCAAACCCTGCACCCCGTTGGACATGTAAATTTAAGTAAAATGGTCTAGGATGACTTGGGTAACATCTTCTTGGCCTTCTCTTCAACTTTCATCCTGGAGTTTCAGCCTTTAAATTCAATTATTTTTTCTCCTCTAAACCGTAATGGCATGGAAAAACTTTGAATTTTTATCACCCTATTTCAGCCATTTCAGCCTTGAGCATTGGCCTCAAAATTTCTCTTCTTGGCTCCACAACTTTGTGATTTCCTTTCTAACCTCTTTAACTTTTCCCCTATCAATTTCTTCCCTTCTAGCATTCAACAAATTAATAAGGGTCTTTTTTAATTTGCTAATCTCCTTTGCTGCATTCTTAAAAGTTTTAATGTGCAAGCCGACAACTCTCTTTTCTAAACTCTGGTCTTTTCTAGTAAGATGACCAGCAACCCTGACCAAAAACTCCTTGTTTCCAACCGTCCTTATTCTATATGGACGTTGTTCATACTTTTTCTAGGAACACAAATAAAGGGAGTGAGTTTTATCTCTCAATTATCTCTTTCGTCCATAACTCTCCATGTTTTTTGCTAATAGCTTCATTTTATTGGCCGAAAATGTTGTTATTTGTACTTAATAGCAATGCTCATTCCATACTATCAGTGAGAGAACATGATTGGATGAAAATAGTGAAATAAAATAATGGAGTGAAAATAGAATTAGATGAAAAGATTTTGACTTTTAGTGTTTCAAATTTTGATAGAGCGTACTAAAAATTATTTTCAATTTATTTCCATGAAATGGTGAAAGGGATAGAAATTGCAAGATAAAGTAAAAATAAATTGAAACTTTGGTGTTCTTGTGTATTATATGTTTAAAATAGAAATTTATCTGGTACATTGTTGTTATATTATTTTGTGGATACAAATTAATAATTCAAACATTTAAACAAACCATTGTTTGGAATGCACAAGCAGAACTCTTGTTCAGTCATAAATAATATAAATAGAAAATCTATGATTATATTGTTTTTTTATAGAGCTTTAGATCTTGAAGTAGAGATAGCAATTAGTAACTATTAGGTAGGGACATATTCCCTTCTCTATCCCAATTTAGAAATTTGCCCTTATCTTTGTTATAGGTCCCCATTTCTCATTTTTTGTGGGGATTTGAATCCTCGCAAATATTTATAGATTTATGTAAAAAATTTTAAAAATAAAAATAAAAAAGAACAATTCATAAATGTACTTTTAACCTAAATAAAACATTCATAATCTATTATAATATTACCAACACAACCCAATCCAAATTAATAATAAAAACATATGATGAAAATCCAATAGTTTTAACAACAATTGTAATCACAAATGACAGTTGCAAAAAATCAAATTATAAATATCCTTACTAGAGTTTGTATATGTGTATTAGTGTGTGTTTGTGTGTGTATGTGTATATATAAGGTTATTTAAATAATTTTACATGTAAATAGGGATTTGACAGGTTTTCATGAGATGGGGACGTCATCCCCTATTCTCGCTTTTAGTAAATGAGAACTTTGTCTCCATTTCGGTACCCGCCTCGATTACGAGCACTCCCTATGATTACCCGTTTAAATGGTTTTTTTTTTTTTTTGCCATCCCTAGCTCAAAGTATCATTAGAGTGAAAATAAAAAATAACTCTTTCAAAAAATTAAACCATATTTGTAAAATAATTTTGATACACTGTCAGTATAAAAAAAATTTATATAGATATCTAATTATATATTGTTATTTGAGCAAAAGTGTATAACTCAATTCTCTATTACCTTGAAAATCTAAAAAATAGAAACATGTAATTGGATGACAGTATAAATTTTTTTTATATTAACAGTATATCAAAATTAAACATAATTATTTCTCAAAAGATTTATATATACAAACATAAACATACAAAAAATTTACAATAAATAATAAAACTATTTAAAAAGTAATTATTTCACACTTTAAATAATTTTTTCATTAACACTTTCGATAATGATTTTATAGAATTTATTTATTCAGAATTATTTTACAAAGAAGTTGAAAAACGGAATGATGCGTGAAATGAGATGATTTCTTTTTTTAAAAAAAATTGTTCGATCCTTACTTAAAAAATAGAACTAAAATGTCTTTATAAAATGAATTATATTTTTAATAATGTATAGTATGACATATATATTTTTGTGAATTTTTTTTAAATTATTTAAATTTAATTTTAATACATTATCAGTGTAAATCTTTTTTTACATAAATATCAATTCATATATTATCATATCAATATAAATGTTTGACTCAATTACCTACTAACTTAAAAATTTTACAAATAAAAAGATATTATTAAAATAATATATTAAAATTAATCCCAAATCACTTTACTTGCTGGTAAAGAATGGAAAAGGTAAAGGAAAAAGGAATTATACTTTTTTGAGTAAATCTACACTTTAATTCATGTTGTGTTTGTTTTAATATTTGAAAAACTAATTGCATACACTTTAACGCTAAATTTATTTTACGTTAAATATGATAAATACGGTAATTTCTTAATAGAAAAATCATATACATATTAATCTTTAAAAGATTAATATTCCAAAAACCAATTTTTTAGGAACTAAAGATTAATATATTAAAAATTAATTTTTGAAGGTCTAATATGTTAAAAATTCACGGATTAATATGTGTATCATTTTCATGTTACATAGACTAATGCGGTTGGTGTGAAATCTTTTGAAGAATAAATTGTATGCATTTAATTTTTTAAAAATTAAAATGTCAAAGCAAAAATATTTCAAGGATTAAAATGTAGATTTACTTTATACTTAAATTAGAGGACTTTGCCAATTGAAATTTGAACCTTGGTTTATCATGTTATAGTAGATCGACCCTTTTACATCTAGACTAAATATCAGTGGATTAATACTAATGTTTAGAGTAAGAGTAAGAATATTAAGAATAATATAATTTTAATGTATTATTAATATAAAAAATATTTATATAAATATTTAATTATATATTATTTTATCAATAAAAATATTTAACTTAAATATCTATTATTTTATATTTTTCAAAAATCTTACAAATATATATATATATAATTGGATAAAAGCTGAAACTTTTTTATTTTGACAAATTGAGTAACAGTCTTTAAATTTTTTAAAAATTTAATTTGAATATATTATCAGTGTAAACAACTTTTATATAGACATCCGATTATATATTCTCACATCAGTAAAAGTCTTCAACATAATCATCTACTATTTGAATGGTTATGCAAATAGAAAATTTTGATTGAATGACAGTGTAAAAAATATTTACATTATCAATGTACCTCAATTAAACTCATTTTTTATACTGATGTATCAAAATTAATCTGATTGAAAATAGAAACTTCACGTAAAAAATTAAAAAAAAATGTCAATTATATTTTAGGATGGCGTGTAGGCATATAATCTAGTGCTGTCTTCTTTCTCCATCCGTAGAAGCCAAGAACCCTAGCAGTAACAGGTACAGATTTTGTTGCTTCGAATCTCAACAACTAAGAAGGCTACACTACACTCTCAATCAATTATAATCTTTTTCATCTTGTTCATTCAACTCGCAACATCTAATTTTTGATTTAATTGTCTTTGTTCTGGTCTGAAGATCAAATCCCATAACTTGGTTTCTGTAATTTATCTGGTTTGACGCAGAAAGCAAAGGTTGGTTTTGGTACCCAATAGCATTATTCCGTGTTTTGTTCTATTTTCACATTGAATTTATTGTCCTTTGGATTCTATATAATATAGGTCTGTGAGTTGTGATGTGAGCAGGAGACAATGGCCTGGAAACTTAACTAGTACATTATCGTCTTGCTCAATTTGTGTTGCAATGGATGGTGATAACGGTATTAACATACGTAATTGGGGTTACTATGAGGCCACAACGTCCTTTAAGAGCCATCTTGGGCTACAGCTAATGTCCTCTATGCCTGAAAAACCTCTGCTTGGAGGACGCAATGCTACAGTTTTATCTGGTAGTGGCACAACAAATGCCCCATTTCACCACAGGGACATTGGGATGCCCCAGCCAACATACCCTATGGATTACATGAGGGATGCGTGGATTAGTCATAGAGACAAGTTTATGAATATGATCCCTACAAACCCAAATTATGCTGTTATTCCCGAGACATCTTCAGCACATCAAATGCAAATGATCCAGCCGCCTGAATTGTCCAAGGAAGAAACACCAATGGAGGAGCCACCCTCAGAGAAGGTCAACGGGACTAGCAAGAAAAGGCATGGACCCAAGAAACCCAAGGTGCCCAAGTCTCCGAAGGCAAAGGAGCCCAAGGGAGGGCCTGGGGTGCCAAAGGATGAGAATACTCCTTCAGTTCAACGAGCAAGGACAAAGAAAACTACTGAAATTGTAATAAACGGGATTGATATGGATATTTCTAGTATTCCTACACCAGTTTGTTCTTGCACTGGGACACCTCAACAGTGCTATAGATGGGGTTCTGGTGGGTGGCAATCTGCATGTTGCACAACAGGCATATCAATGTATCCTTTGCCTATGAGTACCAAGCGACGCGGAGCAAGGATAGCTGGAAGAAAAATGAGTATAGGAGCATTTAAGAAAGTTTTAGAGAAACTTGCAGCTGAGGGTTATAACTTTTCTAATCCAATTGATTTGAGGACTTACTGGGCAAAACATGGCACCAACAAGTTTGTTACTATCAGATAGATTAATTCTAAGGTACAACTGGTCTCTTACTCCATTCAGCTTGTTTGCCTTGTATGTATATGTGTGTTTCGTTTTGGTTTGAGATAGAGGCTTCTTAGATGGTTTGTACCTTGTAGTTCAAGAATTTTTAAATTTATGCAGCATTTTCGTTTCTCTTCCATCTCTTACTATGTTTTTTCGATCTCTTCTCTGGATTTAGTACATGGTAATTCAGTCTTGTTTTTGGTTGGTCCTGATAGAGAAGAGGACTAGCAGATGAGGTTTTGTTTTAATGGAATTTACAGGAAATTCTGTCTATCCATAAACCTGCTAGTGATTGAATGTTATCAGAGATGACAATGTGTGTTAACACGCCCTGCCCCAACATGAATCAGCCTAAAAACGGGCAGGATGGGTTGAACTATTTTGAAAAATGAATTGAAAAAGTCAACCCATCTTGTTTTACAGCGAGCTGGCTACATAATTCTGTTAACTCAAACATAATATTTAACTTAACAGTTAACAAGCAAAAAAGAAAGAGAAAAAACCTTGACCCGACAGGTCAACCTGCCTTGCCATGCCACACAACCTGCAATTGAGCATGACAGGTTATATGGGTTGAATTCTAAAAATGGGTTGAGAAATGCAATCCAGCCTACCATTTTGACATGTTAGACAGCTTGACTCGATGGGTCCAACAACCCATATTGCCATCTCTAAATGATACTTCCAACCCTTTTTTAGGGACAAAGTACATGCAAGCTGTACACCAAAAAAAAAAAACATGGCAAGTTCCGACTAAATACACCAGTGTGACTGCTGACTTTCATGCTCCATTTATGTGTCTTGTAAATCCACACTCAATTGGAATTTGTCTGCAGTTCAGGACCTGCAAAGCTTGGGCTGGGAAACATTAACATTTATTGAAATGTAGTGAGTTTCTTTCTTTCTTTTTTTTTTTTTTCAATTACAAAATGTAGTGGCTTTCTAGATGTTATATTTGCATGAAATTTCATCTTGTTTAAGAACTATTAAGGAAATAACACCTTAAAAACAGTATATGTTGTGAAAATTCAAAAAAGCTTCTAATCTATTTATCATAAAAAGAAAAGAGAAAAAAAAAAAAAAAAACTTTGACTGATATTGTTCTTGAAACAGGTGTTGCAACATTTCATGAAGGTAATTAAGGCCTGTCATTATAGTGAAATGTTTTTACTTGCATGTCCAATTATCTAACAACACAAGAATTTTATCCTATAGTGACTTTTGAATTTGTTATCTATTGTGTGCTTTATGCTCCTTACAAAGATTGTTTGGCCACATGGAACAGAAAAGTCAATTCCAACTCACAGTCTGAAACTGTGTTCAGTTATTTGAACTACTTTTGAGACTAAACTGTATGTATGATGTTTAACCTCAAAAGTTCATATTCTCACTTACAGTTATTAGTAAACCAGAAAAGTGAGAAAATGCAGATGGGCAAGGATCCTTGAATAGTACGTTCAGAAAGAAAATTCTATAGAAAGAAAAAAGGAAGAAGCAGAATAAAACTGCATATATAGTAATGGATGATGAATTCCAATTTTTATTTGCAGACTGCTATACAGGTTATTGGTGCCTTTGTCGCCACTTGTTTTGGAAGAAAGACGTTTTATTTTGTTGATAAAAAAATCACTTCTTAAATTTTTGTAGATCAGTTGGACGAGATTCTTAAAAAAGAAGAACAAGAAAAAAAAATCATTTTTCTTCTTTTTTCGGAGAAGCTAGTAAGGGTTGCTTCTAATAAAATGAATTCTAGAAAAATAAATTCTTAGTACTTTCTTAAAATCACTTTTTTTAAAAGTTTATCTGAATGTACCTTACGTGTTTCTATGCATGCTAATTAGACATTTAAGGTGATGGCTTAATCCATATTACTGATGGATGATCATTATGTCTGCAGTATTCTAATGTTAGATGTATAAATTTCATAATTTACAATGATGTGTACGTTGAGATAAATTGCACATCTGTCTTGTGTTTGTAGACTCTTGTTTGGCTGTTACATATAGATATTTGCAAATTTGCATACATTCATAGCAAGTCTGTTTAACTAGCTTTGTATTGTTTTATCTGAAATGAAAATGAAGGAGTGTTTGGTTTGTTCTCGCTTTTCATTTTAAGTTGATATTTTTTTCATCAATAATTACAAAAATATCATATTGTGTTCATTTTATTTCCTCTTTTCAAGATTTTGTGAAGGCAATTATGGAAATGAGGAAACCGTTCTCTATTTGGAAGCTGAAAATACATATTGGGCTCTTTCGTTTTCCTTGTCTGAAATATTATTGGAGAAAGGGGACAGTGCATATCCTAGTGGAGGAAAAGTCAAAAGTTTTGTATAATCTTCAGGGTAAGTGGGTAGCTAAATTGGTTTTGGAGGTGGAATTATGGATTGTTGGGTTTCCAGGTGACAATTTCCCTTTAAGCAATTTGATAGCTAAAGGTTTAAACTTGAAACAGAAGGAAAAAGTTGCTTTTCAACCATCTAACACAAATGTGGTTTGTGGATGTCAAGAAATTGGAATTGGGGGAAACTTTTGGGTGTTCTAGAGGCTGTTAAGTGTGAACATGAAAGTTGAGAATATCTTTTGGTTATTAATACTGTTTGAGTTGCTAATCAGGTAGCATTTTTTAGGGATTCTATCAGGGATTGGACTTGTTAGAATATCTTGGTAATTAATATGTTTATGTAACATCAATTTGTGCCCTACTAGCAATGTTAGGTTATATTTAGTCCTGTAATTATGGTTTTGCTCGATGATATGGCTATAGCCTTGTCATCTGGTTTAGACATAATATCTTTGGTCTCAAAAGATGCTACTTTCTGCATTGTGTCTGAATAAATGTAATGATTAGAGTTTTTTTAAGTTAATAATTAAAGATCTATGATTTGCAGCAAATTTTCCATAAACTGCAATCTCAGGATTATTGCCATTTACCACCACTGCTTGTTTCAATTTTGTTGAAGCATAAGGTAACCCTTAATATTCTTCCCTGTTTAAATAAAAATTCAACCCGAGAACCCAAATTCAGGTGGTTGCTGAAAATTTAAGTGTATACTATCAAGCATCGAAGCAAAAATCTGATTCTGTCACAATGTGGATGTTGAAATCCGTTTGTATGCACTTTAATAGGTAACGCTAATGTTGGTGCTATGACACTAACAGAGAGTAGAGATCATGGTGAAATGAAGGTATTGGCAATGTTGCATCAAAATTGAGATTTATGATTGTTAAAGCAGTGATTAGCAGACCAGCGTGATATTTTGAGTACTGATGGTAGTAGCGATGTGTTTGTAGTAATCATGTAGGTTTGGAACGGGAGAAGGATCTTCTCACGTGGAAATTGTACATGTAATGATATGTTTGACTACTGATGACTTGTCTCCCGTTTGGGGGTGATCTGATAACCATCTGATAATGGTGGCATTCTTGATTTTTTTTAAAAAAGTTTTTTTTGGGGGTTAAATGTCTTATTTGTTAAACATCTTATGTCTGTCCGATAAGGTGTTAATTTAAATGGAAGAGGTTCAGATTCTTTAAACATATGATTTTGAATTTGATATCGGAATTTATGTGTATAAAATTTCTGTTTTAGGTGCTCAGGCTGTAGTCAGGGTCATTGGTTTTTTATCTGTTGGGTGACGACATATTTTGACAAACCAAAAAAAAATTCGTTTTGCTAACACTCTCAGCCCATTGTGATTTTCTGTCGCTGAATAAGTTTACATTGGTATCCGACCAAAAAAAAGACAAAGTTTACATTGGTAGGGTTCTTCAGGGACGGTTGTCTCTGCAAAGCTGTTTGTCAGTGCACGTTCAGTTGAGTCCTAGAAAACTTGCTCCACCAAGCGTGGAAACAATTGGCCGCTTACGATATAATTGAGATTGGACCCCTCGCGATGTCTCAGAATATCAATTAGCGCTTACACATTTTGGGTGACTACCCAACAAGTAACAATTAGCATTGGGCAGACCTTTGACTAAACACAAATATAGCGACATATACACTCGGATTAGAGTAAACTTGAATCATCTTTGGAAACCGTATATCAAATTGAATTATCAAACTATATTAGAATCTAGATTAGTGACACCTGGTACAAATACGTTTAGTTGCTTGCGAATCGCCCAATCGTATGCCATTACGTAGCAAGCATATGATATGGTTGCTGAATCAACTAAACATCCAGTAGCATCACAGATCGAATTCTGAGGTGATTCTTCCAGAAACAGATTGAGAAGCAACTCAACCGCTAAAAATGAAAAAATTGTGTAGAAAGGTTTATGGTCTAAATAAATCGTGGCTGAATTGAAAAATATTTAAATCAAAGGTATGATCAGTTTACGGTCTAACTATTTTAACCAGATAGTTGGATTTGATTTTTAAAAACATTGAATACAGGCATTTACAAGTGAGAAGAGTTTAGTTATTGGAGGTGATTTACGAGGAGCTTGGGGGGTTTGGTATTTTAACTTCATGATTATTAATTGTACAGGATTATTTTGTTCTCATGGTGAACATGGATGGTTTAGGCGAATGACTTAATTAACCATGTTAAATACTTGTGTTTCTTGTCTTATACTATCGTTTTGTTAATTGACTCCCTTGTGCCCCAACAATTTGAAACAAAGTGGGAGGAGCAAATTGTTGAAATTAAAATATCATCAAATTTAATCGCTTTCAAAAACCAGGGGAAGTAAAATGTGGTGCCCATCTCTTAAATTTGAGAGTACCATGTATCCACGTAACACTTAACCCACATTGCAGAAAATCACAATGATAGAGATTCTTCTGGCCTGAGGATCTTATTACATCTGACTTAAAACATCGGTGCAATGTTGGAAGTAAGAACAGTGTGCCAGCAGAACAGTGTTTGATTCCGTAACCGGGTACACAGACTAATTAGAGCTTCCCAACCAACATATGAGTCAATATCTTGCACGAATGGGACAATTTGGTTCTCCTTTCCCTTTTGACGTTTATATATGATGCGGTCATTCTAATTTGTAGATGTTAGGTAATTAAAATTAAGAGCTTGCCTCTCAAAGTTTTCTGACCAGCAGTGGTATCTCCATACGCTTTAATAATTTTGATTCTTTTACCTGCCGGTTGATATCTAATTCGATGCTACCTTTATTTGGGTAGCACTTCACTCTTGTTGAAGCTCTGACAAAACGTGGGTTAGACATGTCTCAACTCTAAATGCCCTAATTTATCTGCCTCTTTCTCTTCGTGTTTGTGCTCGTGAAGCTTCATCTGCTTAAAATATATGTGGATTAAGCCAAATAAAGGGTTAGATGCATGAAAGGAATCATTAAGGAAGCTTGAAGCACATGTACACATGCATTTAAACCATGACAAGCCTGGTTTGTTTAATGATGCCACAACAGGATGAGACACAAAAATACACTACAAGCCCATATTAACTTTGGCTATGTATTTTATTAGAGACAATATGTGTCCAAGTTAAAGGTCTCTAGATCAAGCTCCAGGTTTATTGCACTTTTATTTTATGAAAAACATCACACGACGAGAAGCTAGATGCACTCGTTATAATATTCCCTTTAAAATCATTACCCAACAGTTTTTTATGACAACCAAGAGTTACATACACAAGCTAATTATATTATTTCAATGGCAAAAGCTATATGAAGTGCTGATGACATTGTTTTGAGGTGTTTAGAATTTAGAACGCAGAACAACGATGATCTCATGAGTCAAAGTTGTTAGGTGGATAATTTGTTCAGTGTACAGATAATTATATTCTAATTCTTTGTTTAAATCAAAGCGATAAACAAAAAAGGAAAAAAGCTTGGCTGGTTCATGAACTTGGATTCAGAGCTGTCCACATTGTTTGACCACGTAACATGGATGGAGGTTAATGGAGGACAAAGAAATATTCGTATCTGGAATATACATCTCGTTTGCCACCATGTTATGATCATTTAAAGCTTCCCTGCGGTTAGAAGAACAATCTTTATCTCCTCACTTTCTAGCTGCCTTGAAGCATAATATATGTACATATCTAGGAAGTTCTTCCATGATATTCTGACTTAGAAATTCACCCTTCACCCCTGTTATCTATATATGACGATGCCAACTTAATTATGGATTTCTTAAAAGGACAAATTAAATAGGAATAATCAACCACCGACCATCTTAATTAGGGAGGATTTTTACATAGGAGATGCAAGCACTAGACAGAAGAGAGAAGAAAGTGGCATAATTGGGAATTGAACCCCGAACATCAACATCATACCAAAGCTTAAAGACTTGGACGGATGTCAATTGACCTACAAGACATATCACATTTAAACATGGTTTTTACTTTTGTTTGTCTCAACTACATGAACTGCCCAAGAATTATTTGCTGCTGCATTTTTAATAATGTAAAATTCAAGTAAAGGGATGCATGCTGCTGCTGCATTATTTTTTCAAATCAATTTAATAAAATGTCACCACTTTAACATTCAACTTTTATTGTGAATACAATCAATTTGCTTAATTATGGTGGTTTTTTTGACACATGATCTTGAAACATCCATTTCGAAACATGCAACGAAGTACGTTAACTTCTAGAGCAGCGGAGTCTAAGAAGTTGTTGAAAAAAAAAAAAAACATATCACTATCAGAAGTGGAAATTTCATACAGTCTAAACAAGAGGAAGATTTCTGTTATCGTACATAGTAAAGTTTCTTTTTCAATCTGCTATATATATTAAATTCCCGTCGCACTTGCTAGAATTTTGTAAACTATTTCTAAACTGATATCGACGTTTTCCAACATAATTACGAAAATAAATTTCAGGGAAGTTCTGAAATTGCTCTGGTCCATGCGCAGTTTTTATGCAAGAAAAAACCAGTAAAGCAGCACAAATTAACGTCTAGCCTGCAAAGCAGCTACATTTAGCAAGCTCTAATATAGATAAGTTCCATCAGAGATCATTAGGTGATGAAGATGGAAGCCTCGTCGAAAATAAAATCCCAACTAATTCAGCAGGCTTTTTCCTCTCTTTGAAAACCAAAAATTAGAACTATGCTCTAGCATTTCCTTTTTCTAATTTCTGTTCTTTGTTATGTTTAATTTCTAATCTTCTTTTTCCTGTTTAGTATAATAAGGAATGATATAATCTCTAATAATGATAAGAAGATAGACCACCCACATTTTGGTTGCAGCCTCAACCAAAAAAAGCGAAACAGACCAAGGCGTTGCACCTAAAGTGCCATCTAGCTTTGTGGGTGTTGGAGGTAGTGTAGGAAGGGTCACCTAGTACAGTGACTGGACACTGAGTGGAGAAAAGGAAACAAAGCAAAGTGCTTCCCAAAAGACCCAAAAGCATTATCATTTTCCGACACATCAAGTGAATTCATCCTTTCCCCTCTCAGTTTCTCACCCTCCGATTAATTCATATGTAAACATTAATTTCACAATTGTTTATGTTTACACCATTCTCATACAGCTCACTTCCTCTATCGCCCCGATCAAGCCCATGCCACTATTGCTAAGTCAATCCTTGTGATTGATCTCCATCATATTCACCCCCCTGATTTTGTTCTCTAAATTAAATACAACGAGTAAATGTTCTTTAATCTTTTGTCCTTAATTTGATGGAATCGTATGGAAATAGTTCAAATTTATGATGAGGATGTATTCCTCTTGTTTTCTTCTTCTTTTCCTCAAATTTTTTAATGAAAAAATTTAAAAATATCTAAATTTCTTTTAATCCTAGTCAACATATAATTGTTTTTAGTCTTAACAATTCAAGTCTTTAACACTGCAAGTAAAATTCACTTAGATCAATTACTTTTGAATCAATATAGAATCATTTGTCAACCAAATAATAGATTATTTAATATTTCTTGCTCTTGAATATGATCATACGCGATTATGTAGGAAAAAAATTCATTTGTTTAGAACGTAATGTTTAAAACGTCTTCATTATACTTGTGATCCCAATGTGCTTGCCACTGAGCTTTGACATAGGGTGTGTTTGTTTGTACTTTTTTTAGAAAAAAGTTATTTTTTTTATTGACAAAAATCAGTTTTCATATATTGGGATAAATTTTTAAAAGTAATTAGATTTTCAAAAAAATTAATTTTAAGCTTTTTTGGATAAGATGAAAAGAATAATTTTTTAAAAAAATAATTTTTAATTTTTTTATTATATATAAAATTTAAATTTTAAAATTAATTTTTTTAAAATCTGAAATAAACATACTTATAATTGGCTCCACCGTAAGCCGAAGATCTTGGGAGCTATTGACCACAACATTAGCATGCATATACAATTCAATATATTTCTGGCATTTGCAATTTAAAAAAACTAAATAACAAGGGAGGAGCGGCCAGGGTTGGTAATTAAAGACAGAATTAGGAGAGTTTCACATAATTTACTTACTTCATTTTAATTTTGGTTGTATATATATTTTTGGTAGAAGCGCGATACACAGTAGGCTTTGTGAGACGGTGCAAAAGTACAAAAGGAGGGACTGTGCGTGCATACAAAATTATGAAATTCCCGAAGACTTTGTATTCTGCATTCCAAAGTGAATTATTGGATAAAGCCCATACTGTTGAGGGTCCCGCTGGCTCTGAACCTTTCTTTGCTCATTACATTGGAATTGCACGGACGCGCATGTCCCTCGCACGCCTTCTGAATTACTTACTTACCTAGTGCTCGCCTCTCCTCCATCAATCTCCTGCTTTGCCTTTGCTTTCAACTGCTCACGACTCATGACGATACAACTCAGCTCACCATCAGCATCACATCACTGTTCTATCTACATATCAACCCGGCCCGGCCCTAAAGCTTTCATTTTCCAAATATGGCATTTTTAGCATAGCATAGCATAGCATATAGACCTAATTTATATATATATATATACACTAATTTAATACTATAATTAACACTGACGTAGTTGTAAAAGTGGAGAAATATATTGTTGTGTATTTTTATATAGATTTACTCAAACTTCGATGCTATAATTTGTTATTCTTTTTTTTGGAGGGTCTTTCTCTCCGCGCGTTTACTTGTAATCAGTACGTAGTGTATGCTGTTGAGATAATATTGGCTAGTTCAAGTTGTCAAAAATGCTAGCTAGCGTGTCCACAGAACGGGGGACACCGTAAATATCCTATGCAACAATGACCATTGTAGTCATTGCAAAGCTAATGGTTTCGTTATATAGTTTGCAGTTGCAGATAGCTAGATATATGAAGCCTAAAGAGATAGACAGGGCCAGAGAGAGAGAGAGAGAGAGGAAAAAAATTAAAGGAGAAGGGAAATGGAAGGTGGAGGATCAGAGAACTCGAATTGTGTGTATAGAGAGTGCTTGAGAAACCATGCAGCCAGCCTGGGCAGCTACGCCACCGACGGCTGCGGGGAGTTTACAGTAGACGACATGTCACCGGGCGGCCTACAATGCGCGGCGTGCGGCTGCCACCGCAACTTCCACCGCAAATTGGTCAAGTACCCGCCAAGCAATGGCCCTGGGAGAGGAGGAGGAGGAGGAGCAGGAGAGGTCAATGTCATGAACCTCAACCACCACATCCACACCCACACCCACACCCACACGCAACCTGCAGATGCCACCCCTGAGCACATGGAGTATGGGGGCGGGAGCGAAGGCAGAGCAGCCAACACCATGAATATGATGGTGGAGTCGGATAGGAGCGGAAAGAAGCGGTTCAGGTCGAAGTTCACCGCAGATCAGAAGGAGAAGATGCTGGCCTTTGCCGAGAAGCTGGGCTGGAAGCTGCAGAGGAAGGATCTTGATGATGAGATTGAGAGGTTCTGCAGAAGTGTTGGAGTGAGTAGGCAAGTCTTCAAGGTGTGGATGCATAACCATAAGAACTCCTCCTCATCTTCTTCTGCATCTACTGGCAATATCTCCTCTCTCACCCAGTAATGTATTCAATATTAATTCCACTCACCAACTCATATCATATAACGCTTGCTTCTTATTTCATTCTTGTTATGTCTCTTTCTTCTTTCTTAATTTCTCTTCTTTCAGTGCTTGTTGTTGTAATTTATCTTCATTGCATCAGGATAACCTTTTCCATTTCATGTCTTTTAAATTATTCACCTAATATATAACTAGAAAGATGAAAGTGTAGATAAACATGTCTATATATATAGCTGATAAGTGATAACATATAGTTGCTCCACAAGATTATTTTTATTTCATTTGAATTAAGAACCCTACTGTGTGAGTATTTGTTTGTGTTTGAGTGGTCCTAATTACTTCAACTCGAATTCTTTTTATCTTTTCAGCCATAACCTCAAATCCATTGGAAATATGCATGTCTGCTTTAATTTCTGGTTGTTATTGATGCAATATATGTCGATTCAATTATCAGTTTAGCACCGATCTGTGAGGATTCTTTATTAAAAAAATTAGTTAAAAAAAACAATAATGGCAGCCAAATTTTCTAACTTGTTTAATTTTTTATGAGTATTATTTGTACCACTTTTTATTATAAATATTCAGAGACAAAATTAAAAATATATATATATGAAAAGAAAAGAAAAATGAAAAAACAAAAAAAGAGAGAAGAGAAATAAATATAAGATTTCAAAATATGTTAATTAATAAAATATACAAATAATATTTCTCTTAATCTTTTCCAGCCGGCCGGCAGATCTACGGTTTGAAGGATATATTGCATTTTCCACTGTCATACTTTTACCAAACGCCTCGTTGAGTTTCATTTTCACGGAAAAAGAGAAGAGGTTTTTAAGAGTGTGACTGACATATACGTAGTTTTATACAACTAACCTAAATGGTAGCAGAAATTATTAACGTCATGTGTTTAATAAGAAGTAATCTAGTTACCACCAAAATGAAGGCACTTATGTACTTATAGTCGGATGGATTAAATTTTAGATATAAGTCCTGGATCTATTAAGTAATAAAACTGTTCGATATACCGCGAAAAATGTATCTATTGCTAAAAAAACCCTAAAGAAATCCTGTGTTTGAAACGGAATGAACTGAAAGTAATAGAAATAAACTGAAAAGTAATAGAAATAAGTTATTAGGAGTGAATTACTGATAAAGGGTTTGAATAATTTGTATGAAATTATAGGTTTAAATTTCAGTACCATAGATGTACCAAAAAAAAAAAAATAGAAAGAAAAAAAAAATAGAACAAAGTTGCATTTTTTTTTATTTGGAAAATTAATAAAGAAACTAGATATATATAATTTTATCAAAACTAGTTTGCAATTTTTATATTGTAAAGAAATAAAATAGAAACACTATATTATTTGAAAGTTATAAATTTTAATTTCTCTCAATCTGCACTAATGTTGTAGAATAAAAAAGCGGATTTTGAGGGGAAAAAAAAGAAAATATCTCCATGAGTTATTCTCTCTCTCTCTCTCTCTCTCTCTCTCTATATATATATATATATATATATATATATATATATTTATTTATTTATTTATGTTGAAATAAGAAACCTATTTTCTTCCTAATCATTTCTTTTCCCACCCTCTCATTATTTATCAAGAGATAAACTTGTTATAAAAAGTTCATGAATTAATATAAACGTCTTCAACTCTTTGCGGAAGAGTTGACAAAGCACATCTTTTTTGACTTTTACAATAATTTAATTGAATATTGTGAACTGTTAGGAAGCACAAACATGAACACGGTAAAGGCAGATATATTAAACTCTTTAAATAAGAAACCTATTTTTTTCCTAATTATTTCTATTCATAATTCATAATATTATATTATAATATTTTTAGATATTTATAAATATTAAAATACTAATTTTTATTACTTTCTAAACCCCTAAAAAAAATAGAGTATAATTAATATATTTATATACACTTCCTATATCCTTCTAAAAAAAATATAGAGTATTATTTCTATTGATATATCAAAAAAAAAAATTTCCTAAATAAATTGAGTTTTTGAGCTTTTAAATTCTTTTTTGATTCATGAAATAATTGGGGAAAAGTATTAGGTCATGTTCTGGCTGTATTCGAGCCGATTTGACATAGTATCCAAGTCAAAAAATAATATTTTTTAAATAAGATACATAAGACCACGTATCAAATACGTATCATATTGGTGTCAAACATGCATTGGCATCCTATTTGCGTCAAACATGCGAACACACTATCAAATTGGTGTGTCCGTGCTTCATAAATAAGAGTCATGGATGGGGACAAAGAAAGCTCTGACACTATTATGTTTTCCATAAAAAAAAACTCTAATGCTATGTTAAGACTTAATTGAATCCACAAGTAGTACACCTACTAGCCGGACAAGTTGGATCAAAGTGGGTTTGCCAACCTTACTCATTGTTTAAGTTTATATATAGGCCAGTTTGTTTGTGCTTTTTTCATAGGAAGAAGTATTTTTCTTTTCAAAACAAAAAGTAGTGTTTTTAGTGTTATTTGTTTGTACTTTTCTAAAAAAATAAAAATAAAAAATAATTAATTTTTTTACTTTTTTAATAAGTAAATAGAGAATTATTTCTTCCAAAAATAAAAATAATAGAAAAGAGAAAAAATTGTCTCAAATTTTGAAAGTATCACTTTGTTGTATTATTTTACCATTCCATCCTTAATTTTTTTTCTTAAAAACACTATTTTCAATCTATTAGATTGTAATTTTATATTAAAAAATATTTTTATATTTATCACATTTAAATAATTTAACAACTTTTGATTCTATTAAAAAATACTTCCATAATTACATCTAATCATACAATAATTTTTTACTTCTACTTCTAATTTTATTTTTGAAAAGATATTTCTCCCAAAATCTTAATCAAACGGACTGTGTATCTCTCTTGTAACCCTGCAAGGTGGTATTTCCACATCATAAAATAACTCCACCGGTGGAAATGCCCTATGTTTTGGCATGCTTTGGCCTCAACATAGGTGCCATGAGGGTAACTCAAACGTGTAACAGAGAAGCACACCATCGCATCTGGGCGACAAGTATTCTCTTTTCCTCATCAATTCTTAGGATTTTTTGTATAGTGAAATAATTAATATTCAAGACTTGTGCACAACATGAATGAATGAAGTTTGCTGTGTGCCTCTATTTTCGTACATAAAAACGGTGGCAAGGTGATCTGGTTATTGACCACAAAGTTTTGACATCAGGCTTTCTTAGAACCCAAATCCTAGAAAGTCACTGGCTGTATATATGTATTTTCGATAAAGAGACATGTTTTGGCATAATCCTTAGACATTTAAATCGATTGACATGTAATAAGTGTGAAATTAAGTTTATGCAAGTATTAAACATGATATTAACTATAAATAGAGATATATTGTTACTGTTATTGAAGACACTGCCTCGATTTAATACTTATTTAAGCTCCGATCACCACATGCGGATTAAATGGTCCGATTTCAACCATTGCCTCATGAGATACCAGACCAGTGACTCATTTTGAAGGCCAATGGAACCTAATCATTATTCATTAATTATATAGATCCCTTAATCTTTGTTAGTCTTCTCGCATTATTAACCATTAATCGAAGGTGGGGCTTACTGTCAGATCAATACGAAAATACGATGTAATGAGACTTTTGCAGATATTGCAGGACCACACTGACCCTTAAGGACGCAATTTTAACCTTCGTTTGTACGCAAATCCAAAAAGGATTCAAATAGTTATTGATCATGTCCCTTCCTCCACAAGAAAGGAGGTTAGTATTACAATGGCTAATGGCTCCCACTCTTCTAACTTTCACTATCACACCATGTGGAACTTGAGGTGATCTTGATTTCGCGCGCTGTCTGTAAAAGACAATCAAGTATCAATGAAAGATGAAATTTAAGCATCTGCAAAGAACCCCCGAGACAAGACCACGGTTTTGGTGAAACCACCTGGCATGTTGCCAGTACACAGGTGCTGCCACTCCAATGAGGGACAGAAGAATAGACACTACATGCGCTCTTAAGTTGCGACATAACTACAAAAGATGTTGAGGTGAGGGCAGATTGATCCCTATATATCCAAATGGCTATTTTAGAATGAGGATGGACTCAACAATTGATGGTTAAATTGTATGTAAACTCATTTTTCTGATGCTTAATGAAAATTGTTCATTTTCTTTGAGGAGAAAAAAATGGGTGGCTTTTCTTTTCAAGCCCTTGTATATTATAGCTGCAGTGCCACCAATAGGCAGAGAGGGCCAATTTTCAGGCGCCATCTACAGTGCTCTTCGTTGGTCAAGGAGCATGGTGCACCTTGCAATCAGATGGTGAGATTGTGAGGTGCATCGATGCACCGATCACCTATGATGCACTGTAATAATATCTAATTTTAAGAAAATTTAAAAATATAATTAAATATATTTTAAAAATTAATTATTATATATTGACAGTATAAAATTATACTGGCAGTATAAAATTATTTTATACTATTATTATAATAAAAAATTTTTATCAGTATAATTTTACTCTGTCAGTGTAATTTTATACTGATAGAGTATAAAATAATTTTACACTATCATTATAATCAAAAAATTTTATTAATATAATTTTCTTTCTATCAGTATAATTTTATCTATTAATGTATAAAAATTAATTTTTAAAAATTATAAAAATTTTATCAGTATAATTTTACTTTGTCAATATAATTTTATACTGTCTATCAGTATAATATTATATTGATAATATAAAATTATTTTATATTATCAATATAATTTTATATTATTAGTGTATAAAAATTAATTTTTAAAATATATTTAATTATATATTTAATTTTTTTAAAATTTATATATTACTATAATGCATTATAGGTAATTGGTATATCAATACACCTCACAAATTTACACCATCGGATACACTACAGTCACAAGGTGCACTAAGCACCTTGGACCGCGAAGTGCACCGAAGTCGGCGCCCAATTTTCAACCTCCCAGCTGAAAATACAATCAACGTTCTATTCTTTCTTTGTCTCCCCCCCCCCCCCCTTTTTTTTTTGCAAAAAAAAAGGAAAAGAAATTAGGTGAAGTGATGGATTGAGAATGGCCCCTCTATCTAATCAATGAAAACCAGAAGTTCGCGGGACGCACATGTTTAAAGAGACGACACTATGATACCGCAACAGATTCTTTGCAGGGCGTGTCTTATTCAGCTGCGGGTGAAGGGAACGCTAAATAGTAATACATGCACAAATTCAAAACCTATTAACATCTCCAATGGCCACGTTGACAAGAAAAGGACAGATCTATCACGCTGATTACTTTTGTTGGAACTTTGAAAGAACTGCACTGCTATGCATATTTTGTGAATCTGCTCCAGTCCTTTCATAGAATATTGCCAACACAACTGTGAGGCCATGAGTCTTAGGTCATTTTTAGAAATAACAAAAGGCCATTGATCATTAACATTTCTTCTTCTTTATTTATTTTTCCCTTCTTCACATATTGCATATTTGCATATCACCAAAGCATTTTGCCGTGAAGCTAGAAGCTATAGGACAATCGAATAGGATAGGGCTGACATGTGATACTGCCACTAATTTTTATAATTTAATATTATTCTCTAATATGATAAAAGAGCAATTACAACCGTGCATATGGTTTACATCATTCCAACGAGCTCATCAGAAAATATTTGAACATTATCATCCACATCCACTTCTCGAATCATCCTGCTCAGCTCACCTTGTGTTGTGTCTGCTTCTGTCAAAGCTTTGTCACATGTTCAAGCTTCACGATTTACAAATACAACACATGCGAAGACAAGAGCAACGTTAGTGGGCTCGTCCACATCCAATTAAATTCCTTAGTCTACAACATCTACCAAAAATAGAATTCCGTACTTGACCTCCTCCAAAAAAAAAAAAAAAAAGAATTCCGTAGTTTTCTTTTCATGGTTAAATTGACCTTTTTAGTTGTAGTTGTATTTTAATTTTAATTGTTATTTTAATTGTATTTCAGTTTAATAAAAAAATAAAAATACAACCTAGACTTTTTTTTAAGCTCATATAACACAAGGACAAAACTTAGAGAAAATTTTTAGGGAATTTTGATGCAGATATTCAATAAAAATATATTATATATATTATGCTTAGCAATTTTATCGTCTCTTATAAAAATAATAAACTTAAATGTCTTTACTTCCTATAAATATGAGTCATTTTGATTTTGATCACTCTAAAATTTTTGTTTTGGTTTAAGTTTTTTTTTTTTTATTGTTAGATTTCTAGTCCTCATTGTTTAGATTTAGGGTTTGTTTGATATGGGGTAAAATTTTATGGACGAGCTCATGTGTAAAATGATAAATGAAGCTCATCCATAAAATTTTACACCTTATTTTTATCCAATACCAAATATACCCCTTGTGTTAAAATGTGATATTTATTATGACCAAAAGAAGATTCTTAAAATATTTATAAGGATCAAAGACAAAATCTTCAATATTTGTAAGGACTAAATACATATTTAATTTACTTATGGGGACAAAAAATTTGAACGATGAAGACCAAAAACAAAAAAGAAGGGAAAAAAGAAGGAATCAAAAGCAAAATAAAAATTTTAGAGGGACTAAAAATAAAATAACCTATATTTATAAAAGCTACAAACATATTTAAGTCAGAATAATGCTATACTTTTATTTGAAAATAACCCTACAAATATATAAAGATTAATATATGTATGGGTAATTTAAACAAAAACTTCTTTCTTGTTATTTTCGTCATGATCCAAACTTGGATTTTGTTGAAACCTCAGGACTCAGGCACTCAGCCTAGGACTTGACCCAATCAGGTGAAGCCCAAGCACACCAACATGAGTCCAGAAATAAGTGTAAGTAGCACAACTAAAAAATATATCATAGCATGACCCCAAAAGAATGGCCAAATATATATATATATACATACCCCTCCAACCGGACCCCAAAAAACAAAAAAAATCATAGCATTAGCCTGTAACTAACTTATAATCACGTGGTTGATTTTATATATATTGTACATAAGCGCAAGTTTGTTAATTGTTAGCTGGCAATTGTAACAGATTCAGAGTTTGTCGTTTGTACATAAGTGTTGGAAGAGTTGAACACCACACATGTATAACACTGAAACAATTCAATCTATGTATTAGATTACTCATTTTCAGATTTCAGAAACTAGTTATTTGTTTTCAACTTGCAGGTTGTACTAAACTAATTTTTTGGGCTTTATAACTCGGCCTAATGAGCACCTCTAACTGCAATCTAGAAGGGTTGAGCTTGTCTTTCATGATAAGAGAGAATTCCATAAAAATCTCAACCACCAAGTACATTTAGATTGAAACCAAAGAATCCCTTGAAAAAGGGAGGAAAGAGAGATTTTAAAGAAGAGAAAAAGCGATTGTAACCACACCTAATTTTTTTGGACCCGGCCTTATTATAAATAGAAAACCTCATTAGAGGCCAAGATAAGGAATTGATTCTTTTTTGCTCGAAACTAAATGGAATACATTTTGATTTGAGCATCAGAGTCCCTTGCAAGTCCTTCATCAGAGCTATGGATTCATGAAGAGCTCGAATCAGTGAGGATATTATTGGAAGATGAAAACATAGATCAGCATATTGGCACCTACTGTAGGGCTCGGTAAAACTTCCCTATCCCACCAAGGTGCATTTTGGAATTAAATCAATAGTACTTCCATTTGCAAAATGAGGAACTCCAGGAAAACCACTACTCACAAACCATTACTCTATCCTTGATAAACTCAACAGGAAATGAAAATCACTTTCAAGAAGCTGCAGAAACCATGGTCGATACTCAGTAAATCCTCCTCTATATATCAAACAAGGTAAAAAAGGCTGTTCTAAAGGAATAAAAAGCTGATGTAGGGTGATAAGTGTCAATAAAATGTATACTGTCTTTCTCATGTTAGTGCATCCCTAAAAACGACAAGAAAAAAATTCCTAGAGCAATAGGAAAATAAAAGGATGTTCACTATCACCAAGTTCATGCAAACTAGCTCGACTCCTTTATTTCCTTAAAATATTTAATAAAGAAAAGAGATATTAAAAAATTCTGACAGAATCAATCAGAAGTATAGCTTATTCCAACTAAGATAGGCGATCTTAATTAGCTTTTTCACACATATGGGGAAATTAAGCCAATTTTAGATGTTTGACCATAGACAAGGCATATTTTTTTACAAGCAACATTGGACATTACCCTTAGGTAGCATTTGGTATGGGATAATTTATCTGAATTACTAGTAATATTTGATTAAATTGCCTAGGTCCAGAATATTACCTTATTTGATTGGATAACATTATTGACAATTCAAACTTCTAAGGTAATGTGAATTACCATCAATATAGCAATCCTCTGATTATTATTATTATTATTATTATTATTAAAAATAATATTAATTATTATTATTTTTATTGTTGTTGTTGTTAATATTATCATGATTAATTATTAAGTAATAATTAATATTCATGTTCCGGACTAGAAATAATAGGCCCAACTTGGCCCAACAACGAATACCAATACAATATCAGATTGACCACTATCCAACACATAGTTCGGGCCCCCATGCAAGCTAAGGCCCAAATCAAAATTACATACAATAGAGTTCCCTATTATGGCGGAGCTGTATTCACCTTGCATGTTGCCGATGAACTCGAACCCATCCACCAACCTCTAACTTTTGGACGTCTCGAGTTATCTCTTATTATTATGAAACCAACCCCCTATTTTCTCAACTATATACCTATATAAATAGGGGTTCAGTTATTGAAGTTAGGTACTTTTCTACCCTTTCATATAACCTCTTGCACTCTCTGACTTAAGCATCGGAGTCCTTGCAGGTACCCTCGCCGCCGTGGGATCTCAACTCTAACAGCCTATCAATTGGATCATAGCAACTCGAGTTCCAATTCTAGTTTGGACTTCCTGTCAGGTAACCCACTCCCAAACAATTCATAATATTAATTATTATTATTTAATGGTAATTAATAATTAAATTTTTTCATTCTTATTAATTATTAATATTATAATGTTATTATTATAACTAATAATTAATAATAATAATTAACTATTTATTATTATTGTTATTATATTGGTTTAATGTATATATATTATCTAGTAATCTTTTTGATATATCAAATATGGTAATATGAATTATTACTTAGATTACTTATATATACTAAATACTGTATTTAATATTATCAATAATTTAAAAAGTATCAATTTTTTTAAGTAATAATCTACATTACTGATAATCTTAATAGATAATATATCAAATGCTACCAGGATGATAGGAGCTCATTTATACTGTTCATAACGTTAATATAAAGATGCACTTGGAAATAATCCTGTATAATCTCTTGATGTGCACATTGTGGAATATTTAACACAAGTTTTATTATAAGCTTACTTTACTCAATAAACTAACTTGATCACAAATCAGAAATGATGTTTTAGACTATAGTGAAATTGAAAATTCTGATTTCTTTTAAAAATAGAAATTAGAAGTTCTGTTTTTTTTTTAATAAAAAATTCAAATTCTCTAAAACATAAGTCAGTGTCTCCAATTTTTGTAATCTCACATTTAAGTAAAATGACCTCAATTGCCATATTTCAGTACATCTATAATTCAAATCCCATATCTTAAAAAAAGACTCTTCAATTTTATTAAATGAAACAAGTTCTTATACTATTTCTTGAAAAAGTGTCTAATCATATAAATATTTTTTAATTTAAAAATCATAAAAAAAAGGTTATCTCATTCAGTCGATAAATATTTTTATGAAAATTGTAAAAGCTTAAAATAAAGTTTAAATTTTAACATGTTTGGAAAAAATTATATAAAATAGGGAGTGCAAATATTTAACTCATAATAATATTCATAAAAAGTTTTCACCAAAAACATTATGTCTAAACTGACAATTGATAATGATTAAAGAATGACAGTGGCACCGAAAAGAAGTACAATACTTAAGATTTATTAAAAGTTATTAAAAGTTAATTAATTAATTATTTTTTTTAATTTACCGATGCTTAATTTGTTCAAATAATTCAGCACTCTTGTTCTTAAATAAAGTTTTAGGTTCAAATTTTGTGAATAAAAAAATAAATTAGTGTTAGAAGAGCTTTATTCCATAATGGATTGACCTGCCTTGAATCAGATTAATTGGAGTCAATGAATCTTCATATACTGATGGTCTATACCAAAAAAAAAAAAAAAATCCTTGAGAATGTAATTTTAAAAAATGACAATTTATAAACTGTAATCCTCTTACTTTTGATATTACTGCAGTTAATGTTTACATGTAATATGGATATAATAAATGGTTTAATTTATATGTACTAATAGTATAAAAAATCTTTACACCGTTATTTAATTATATACTGCCACATAAATAAACATACATGATTCTCACTTCCACTGCTATATAAATAAATATACATGACTCTCACACCTACTATTCTAAAAGTTATATAAATAAGAGTTTGATTGAATAATAGTATAAAAAAAATTTTATATTATCAATGTATATAAATTAAATCATATAATAAATTGATAGAATAAATAATCATTAATAAGCTAATTAGTATTAATGAAAATAGAGACAAGTGAACCACTATCTTTATATGTATTAAAATATAAATAAAGTATTTAAATACTGATTTGGTAGGCAATGCCTACATAAAAATTTCTCATTTTCTGAATTTATCCCTATTCGCCTATGACCATTCATATAACAATTTTGCACAACCTTATTTTCTATTAGCAGTATGACGCATTAGCTCGCCTCCATTCTCCTATCTCCACTAATTTTGTCGGTGTTGAGTTGCTTTAAACGATTCAAATAGTGTGTTTGGAATTAAACCAAAAAAAAAAGAAATAATTTGATTTACAAATCAAATCATATGTTTGAAATTGAAAAAAATTAAAAAGAAATTTTTTTTAACGTGAAATAAGAAAGGAATTAATTTCTCAAATATAATAGAATTTCATTCTTTTTTTTTTAAAAAAAAATCCTATCATTTTTGTTAAAATTTGAATTCATTTCAATTTGAAATATTTAAAAAAATTGTCTTGCCTCTCTCAATTTTATAAAACCTAATCCCAGACACTATAGTAGTTGGAACCTGAGTTCGTGATGCAGCTACCGGTGTTTAACCTGTGCACTTGTTCTAATGTTATACTTGTTCTAATGTATAACATTATCTAGTTAATTCAATTTTAATTTTTTTAGTTAGCTTTGCAAATTTTATATAAAGGTACAAATCTTGTTTTGAGCCACGGCCTAGGTTGTATTGTCCTACTATATATAAATGTTGAGTACTGCCGCTTCATGCTTCTTCTTTTTTTTTTTTTTTTTTTTAGTTTTGTTCAAGATATTGTTTCAACGTTTATAACATAGCCGAAATTCTTTTTTTTTTTTTTGTGAGGATACAGGGAAAATAAGTTTTTAGATGAACAATCAAGAGAGAGAAAGAGAAAGAGGGGGAGGGAGGACAAAGGGAAAGAGAGATAGTATAATAGAGGTAAAGATATAAAATAATAAAATCAAATCAAATTAATTTTAATTTTAATAAATTCTAAACATAATAATTAATTTTTAAATTAATTCAAATTCTATTTTTATAATTTATTTTAAATATAACATTTAATTTATAAATCAATTCAGTGCAAGCCAAATTGTTTTCAATTTTATTCTTAGCCGTTAACGGGTACATATGATATTATCGTTGTGCCTTCTTTTTTTTTTTTGTGGGGAGGGGGAATATCGCCATTGTCAAGCTCTTCAGAAAAGGCCGAGTGAGGCAGGATTGGCCATTGTTCGTGGACCATTGCAGTTTCTTCTGCTTCATGAGGATGCGTCATGTGGACATACGCACTTTTGTCCTGTACACTTCCATGGTTAGCTCTCTTACAAGACGGCAAAATTTCAATTAATGTTTTTCATTTGGGTAATGATAAATTCTATTCCACTCCACAAACAAAAAAGATAGATTCTATTAATATTTTTCATCTCATTAATTAAAAGAAAAAATTTTTAGAAAAGTGATAAATCATAGTATATAACTATTATAATAAATAGTTACCTATCATGATATAGCAATTTCTTAAAATTCTATTGATTGATAATATAAAATTATTTTATATTATAGTATATATAAATTATTCTTTTTTTTTCTAAAGTTATATAGAGTTAATGTCTTCTTTGGCATAGTGATATGATATACATATAATATATGACTAATGTTTCTTTTATGTCACTAATTTTTATTTACATGCAGTGTCATTCAAATTTTAATATAAGATTAATTATTATACACTAACAGTGCTACCATTCAATAAAAATGCAAGTTTCATATAGGATGCATTTATTTGTGATTTTTGGGCCAAAAATAAATTTTTCACTTAAAAAAATCACTTCTCATATATTTAGATAATTTTTTAAAAATAATAAGAATCTAAAAAAACTATTTTCATTTTTTATAAAAATGAAAAAAAAAGTAGCTTCTAAAAAAAATTAATTTTAAATTTTTTGAATTATATATAAAATTTTAACTTCATAATTATTTTTTTAAAAATTAAAACAAACACACCATAATTTTGAATAACTTATTTATTTTTGCCATGATCCTTGGGTTTTTTTTTTTTCAGGGGGTTAACGCTCTTGCTAGTTATATAAAGGAAAAAAGATCTAATTATACTATGGGTTGATCATAAGGCCCATTTGCAGTGAAATAGTCTCATTAAGGTGGCATTAAAAATTGAGGCGTTGGCTTGGTAGCAGATTTGTTTGCCTCTCACCTACTGCATCCAAGTTTGATTTTAGGTATAGCTTGATTTATGGTATATGAATCCTCCCTCTCTCTATAAAGCTGTACAGGGTTAAATCACATACTTATATGTCATGACTCAGGATTCATTTCGCCTATGAAATAGGCATTACTTCCGTTATTAGCTTTAGAGTGAAATATAAGTGGCTCATTAGTTCCTTTTTTTTGGGTTTTTTTTAACGTGGCTCACTAGTTGCTGGTTATATTTAACCCAATTTTGAACATATTATAAAATTAGTACTTTATAAATGTTTAACCACACATTATTGTCCATAAAAAAAAACCTACATTATTGTATACAAATTATAAAGCAAATATTCCATATACTTGGAGAATTATTAATACATGTTCCAAAAAAAAAATATTGATTTAAAATAAATTTAAATAGACTCTAAACCATTGACTTAAAGTTATTTAGGCAAGTGAATTGAAGCATCTGGTTATCATAAACTAATCCGTATGTTCCATGAGACCATCTCTTATTCTTTGTTTGGATGATAAAAGAAAATGGGAAAAAAGAAAATAGAAAAAAAAAATAAAGAGAAATTTATTTTCTCTCTTATTATTTGAATAAATATAAAATAAATATATGGGGTATAATAATAATTTTATATAAAAATCTCTTTTTCACTTTATTTTTCTCAATTATTATGGAAAGAAAAGATTTTTATAGATCCCATTATTAATATTTTCTTTCTCTTCTATTTTTTTTTCATATTCAAACAAAAAAAAAATATCAAAATTTTCTCATTTTCTTTCCTCCCTACTTCTTTCTCCCCCTTTTCTCTTGAAAATAAGCAAGGGATGAATGCAAACAATTTTATATTATCAACTAAATTGTAATGTATAATAATTATGGTATATAATTATTTATTAATTTATCATATTTTTTAATTTTGTTAACTAATAGTATAAAATTAATTTATATTATTAATGAATTAAAATTATTCTCAAAATTATTTCCCATTATTTTTTCTGAACGAGAGAGGCGTATTGGGGTTGGAGTAGGGGGGTTGGTTGGTAGTATTGAACCAAGTGCAGTTTGATGAAGGGTAGATTCTCAGCACCAGAGCAATCACCTTGATGCAGACTACAATATATGAATACAAAAGTTGTTAATAATAATGTTATCGTTGCACTTAAAAAATAGTTATCCAACGCCACAGTAACAGCAGGCCGCGTGTATCAATTTTTTTTCGGTTTTAATGGAGAAGATAGCCCGCGTGTACACACACATATGAAAACGCGTAATTCCTGAGGTTGCGTTTAATTTCAATTCACGGCTTCGTGCCTCCGTCGGCGTCTACCTTCGTGCCATTCATTCCTTTTTCCCTTTTTCTTATTGTTTGTTATAATATCTCTCATTCATATATTTATAAGGTACTCCATGAATGTGATCAACTGCTCTCTCTGACTCTGTATTAAAGTGTGATTGTGATTGTGAAAGTGAGAAGAAGAAATTACAAATTGGTGTTTGGAATTTGGATCAGAAAGCAGCGGAACGGAACATGTCTACCCTCAATGTACCCCCGCTTCCTCCTTCCCCCAGAGACGATGCCATTCAACTTCACGCTGCTTTCAAGGGTACTCTCTCTCTCTTCCAATCGATTAATAGTGTTAACTTGCCTTTTTTGTCTGGGCTGGGTAATAATCATTAATTTGTTTGAAATTTGAAGTTGCCCGTTGGCCATGAACATGAACATGATCATGATGTTCGGCATTAACAGTATTGACAATTTTACCATAATCCAAGTCATTTCATGTCATTTGCACTGCCTTCCTTCCTTCCTTCCTTCCTTCCTTCCTCTCACTATCTTAAAACTTAAATCAATCACACTGCGAAAACCATACATACAATTGATTTGATCATGGTATGGTATCGTATGGTATGTATACCCAAATCTTTTTCATTTTTTGCCCTTTGTTTTGTCGTAAAGTATGCACACCTCAGGCTCAAACTCAAAGGAAAACGTACCGTTCTGTGATTCATCCTCTAACTTGTAATTCAAATCAATGCTTTTGCAGGATTTGGGTGTGATACTAGCGCTGTTATCAACATCCTTGCTCATCGAGATGCCACGCAGCGTGCCTACGTCCAACAAGAATACAGAGCAATGTATTCCGAGGACCTTCTCAAGCGCTTATCTTCCGAGCTTAGTGGCAAGTTGGAGGTAGTACCTACCCGCTTTCTACTTTCCAGTTTCTAGTTCATGAATTGTATTAATATACCCTACCCGTTGATCATCACATTAGACAAGTGAAGGGAAGGGGCCATGCCATGCCATGTTTCGCTCTCCTAACTATGCCTGGTTGTGGTTGTTGTTGGTTTCTGTTTGTTAGACTGCAGTTCTGCTTTGGATGCATGACCCTGCCGGACGTGATGCAATAATCCTTAAGCAGTCTCTAACTGTGGCCAAGAACCTTGAAGCCGCAACTGAAGTAATATGCTCACGAACCCCTTCTCAGCTACAATATTTAAGGCACATATACCATTCCAAGTTTGGCGTTTATCTTGAGCATGATATTGAAAGACACACCTCTGGGGATCATAAAAAGGTCAACTTTCTCTTTCTCTTTCTCTTTGTGTGTGTGCCGTTCCTTTCATCAAACACACCTTCACCATCACCAATTACTCACATTAAGCTTTCTCTCTAATCTCTATTAGTTGTTAACTTTCACTATCATTTTTCGTGCGACAAAGTCAAAGAAAGGTACTTTTAGGTGATGTATCTCATAGTCTTTGGTTTTGGTATGCTACTTTGTCTGATGCTCAATTCATGCCACTTTCAATTGCTATTTCTCATAATGCCCTTCAAATCTCTTGCAAATATACAACTGTTTGTGGTCTAATTCTTAGCTGAATGACTTTGCTAAGTCATTCTAGGTAAGCATCTCTATACCCTAGTTACTCCATTCAATATTATAGTTCATAATCATAAAGCCTGGAAACTTACTCTTTGATCCACACAGAAGATTGAATGTCCATTGGCTGTTGTAAATTTTCCATTACAAGTCAACTATGGGTTGGATTTGCACTAAGATTTTGAAAACCGGACCAGATATTGAACCGGGCAAGACACTGGTTTAGAAGTTTAATGGTTTAACCAATTCAATCGGGATCTAACAGGGATATAATAAAATATATATATATATATATATATATATATATATATATATATATATATATATATATATATATATATAAAATTCTATTCATTTTTGGGTTGAAAGTGTGTCCAGAGCATGAAAGCCCAACTTAACCATGGGTACAATACTAAAATAAACCTATCGACAGATCAAGTATAAGCAAAGTCCAAAAAAAATTATAAGTTAATGAAAAAAGTAGCAAACCAATGCAAGAGTTTAGATGAAAGCCTTAAAAAAAAAAAGTAAAAAGGAAAAAAAGACACAAGTATCTAGGCAGCATGCAGAAAATCTACAATGCAACATTTTCATTGGTCACAACTTTATCTAAGAGATAAGTCTTCATGATACTTGTGTATTTTTTTCCCCTTTGTCATCGTTGCTTGTGTTTCCTAAGAGATATAAGGCTTAAATACAATGAGGAAACTTCACTCTGCCCTCCCTCTTCGATAGACAATGAAAATAAACCATAATCTCGGCCCTTTGCTGCAGGTTTTCTCTTCGCTATCATTTTCATTCTGACCTGCACGACCCTATCTCCACTCCATTCAAAGACCAAAATGAAAAAAAAAAAAAGCTTCATTTGCCTCCCTTCTCGCCCATACGAAACCACAACTTGCAAAGTTTGGTCCCCGGTGGTGGTTCTCTACTGGTGCAATGATGCAGTGGCTCTAGGCTGCATTGTTTTTAGGCCTTTTTGGTTGAACCGTGTGGTTCAAGACATTCAGCAGTTTTGGAGCGGTTTTCCGGTTTTTTTACTGGTTTTTTAACTTCCTGGTTTCAGAGGTCAGCTGGACTGGACAAGGGACCAGTTCCCGATTTAATTGGTTGGACTGGCCGGTCTGGCCCGGTTTTCAGAACCATGATTTGCACTAATCATTTGGTCTATATATCCATTTATTCCAATGTGCAACTCTGTGTCAATGCATGTCTCTCGAGGGAAACCTTATATCTTGGGTTGTGATTGATTCCTATAGGATGCAAATATCCTGTCTCATTTGAACATTTGGTCTCTTAAATAATTGTATCTGTGAATTCATTACTTCCTTCCAAAAGATTCAAACATCACTAATTCCTTTATGTTTTGATTCAGATTTTGGTTGCATATGTAAGCACGCCACGTCATGAGGGCCCTGAGGTTAATCGAGAAATGGCTGAGAAGGATGCAAAAGTTCTCTACAAAGCAGGGGAGAAGAAACTGGGAACCGATGAGAAGACTTTTGTGCAAATATTCAGTGAACGGAGTACAGCACATTTGGCTGCCGTAAGCTTTTATTACCATAGCATGTATGGACACTCACTGAAGAAGGTATCTTTACCACTTTTATTTCCTTTAAATATACTCTTTCTCATGGTCTTTTTCTGGTGCTTATCCTAGTTGAATTTATGTCAGGCAGTAAAGAATGAAACATCAGGGAATTTTGCTCATGCACTTTTGACAATAGTCCAATGTGCTGAGAATCCGGCAAAGTATTTCACAAAGGTATTCCCATCACTTCAACTTTACGTAATTGCTTCCAGTAATGTCACTAAACTTGGATGGAGGCAACAATATTTGCATTCAATGACAACTATTCTTTATAAGAACGAGGATGAGAGGTGAGAATCATGAGATGTCTGGTGCAACTTAAGATGCTTATGTTGAACTTATTGTTAAAGAATTAAATTTAAGAGCTGGGTAGTGGAGAAGTATTTGACTCGCTCTAAAATAGCTGTATGCTTGTGTTTACAAGGCAGGGAAAAGTTAGGTCGCTCCAAAACTTCTTTAAGCTGAACTTATTGTTAAAGAATTAAAAGCTGGGTAGTGCAGAAGTATTTGACTCGCTCTAAAATAGCTGTATGCTTGTGTTTACAAGGCATGGAAAAGTTAGGTCGCTCTAAAACTTCTTTAGTGTTTTCTTAACCAGTTTGTGCCTTCTACCTTTCTTACTGAAACCAAAAACCCTTTGAGTTGAAATTATGCCTAAATTTTTCTTAGCTTTATTGTTTGTATGAAGTGTGTGCCACAACATGCTGGAGATCTGTTAGTGACATTAGCAAAGAATTTTTGAAACAAATTAATTATATAATTGATAATGTGAGAAATTTGATAATCATGCAATATGCATCAATAAATTTTCCTTTTATTTTTTAGCTTATCTATAAATTTTTCATATGTGATTAGAGCAACTAAAGATATCCTCTGAAATGCCAATCTTAAGCGTTTGGATGACAAGACTTCTGCAATTTTTGTGGATCAGTGTCTGCTCGTTCGTCTGAGGCCATTATATAGGAATAGCTGAGTAGGTATCATTTGGTAGAGGTGTATCTTTTGGTCATTGAAATGGTGGCATATGATATATTGCCATTAACCTGAAAGGTGTTTGCATAAGTCGTTGATTCTGGTGATGTGCCCCATTCTCTAGATCTTTTTCATCTTCCAATGGTCAAAAAGCCAATATCTTGTACTGATTTGGTGGGAGTTGGTTCTGTACACATAGAATGAACCTTCTAAACTTTCTTACTATCGAGACATGGAGATATCTTTTCACTTTTGCGACTATGCAGGTCTTACGTAAGGCAATGAAAGGCTTGGGGACTAATGACACCACACTTATAAGGGTGATTGTAACAAGGACTGAGATTGATTTACAGTATATCAAAGCTGAATATTTGAAGAAATACAAGAAGACGCTGAACGATGCAGTTCACTCAGAAACATCCGGTCACTACAGGGCTTTTCTTCTCTCACTTTTAGGCCCCATCCAGTAGACAAAATATCAATGATGTTTTGCGTGGAAATGGAATAAATTCACCCTATGATGTTGAATATATGAGTAGTTCCAAACTTCTCTTAATTGATGATTTGAATTAGGTAGTACGTGGTGCTTTGTAAGTGACGTGTATACAAACTCAGTTTCGGTTACGGACCTTCATGTAGCTGCTTGTCGTTATAATGTACAGATGAAGGATTATTGTGTGTATGTATTAACTGTTGCAAATTTTTTGTTGCCGCTATCAAAGATTGGTAATTTCTTTAGTTTTTTTGTTTTCAAATTTTTGGCTAAGAAACTATTGGCAGTTTCACATGACTCGTATGTAATGGGCCTGCCCCTCCCAATAGTCAATAACTTACGAGACATTCTTTCATGCGAAAGAAAACAGACCATACGCTTTTGGGGGACAAACCGTGTGCCATAACCAAAAAGAAGATATATTTCTACAATTAACATAGCATAGCATAGCATAATTGAAATGATCATGATTGAAAGGAGAAGGAGGAAGAGATGGCCTTTCTGTAGAGTTGGAGGAGAGAGCCAGCTATGGGGAACGTTTATCCTGAGTTCCAAGGTTCAGAACTGCCACTTTCTTTAATTTTAAATATTTCTTTTTTCAATCTATTGGTTAGAGGAACAAAGATTAGTACTGGACCCATATTGCAGTCCAGCAAAAGCAAAACCCGAGCAATGTGAGGATAGTGAGGGGAGGCAGCATATACTGTGAGAGCAGCTTGTGTGGTGATGGCAATATTTTCTTTCTTCAAGATTTTTTCTCTCTTTTATTTTTGTCTAAAATTCTTTCTATAAAATGTTTAAGAGATTAATTTAAATGCACTATCAGTGTAAAAGAGTATTACACTATTATTTACTCACTTGTTTCTATTAGTAAGGCTTTTAAAAAAATAAATATGTTTTGAACATATGTCTAACACCATATAGTTACGTTTATGATGAATATGCTAGATGTGATAAATAACTAATAATGGATAAATAATTGTTTTACCGAATTCAACATATAATTGAAATCTTGAGTTTAATTTAGATATACCGATAGTATAAAAATTTTTTATATAATCAACCAATTATATCCTTCTATTTATATGACCATTCAAGTAGTGGTTGTGGGATACTGTGGTAAGATATGATTGGATGATAGTATAAATAAGTTTTACACTATTAATGCATCCAAATTAAATTGAAATCTTAATGTTTAATACATAATTTCCAATATATCTTCATAGGTACATTCACTAACAAGGTAATTAAATCTTCACTTATTTATTTAAGATATATTGATTGAAGAATGTACAAAGTTATCCAAATAGATAAATAAATTGAAATAGGGGAAGTATATTTTTTGAAGATCGAAATAGATGTCTATAAAAATTATATTCAAATAACGTTACTGGATGTATAGACGGTCAGGTTGATTCAAGGCTTCAAATATGACAAGACTGTAGGGTGGACTCCTCAACTATTTTTCTTCCGTCAAGGACTCCTCAACTATTGACACCCCTTTTAATTAACTACAAATAAAATGGGCTTTGATAGTCTCGAAAACTCAATTCTCTAGTTTCCTTACTTATGGGAATAACATGACTGTTTCTTTTTTTTCTAGTCTTGTGTTGCATTTGGTCTTAGGTTCTAACATCCATATTTCTCCTATTGGGTTTTGCTAAGTGCTTTGATTTTTTTAAAATGTGAATTAGGTTTTGTTATTTAGTAATGCTTTAACACTCTGTCGACAAAAAAATAACAAAATTGGGCATATCATTAGTGGCCTTTTGTTTATTGAGACATAGCTTTTCACTTTCTACCACTATTAACATTCTCATCTACTCACAATCAGTTTATATCCCTTTCATATCTTTTCGTAAAAATCTATCCGTACTCAATAGCAATACTTAAAAAATTTCACAAGTGAAGGCAATTCAACTTATATTGCTTCCAAGGACAGCTAGCTTCTTAAAATGCAAAATATTATATATGACAGCTGTTATATCCACAAGCGAATCAAAAGGCAAATAAAAAATGGTAACAAGCATCCAGTGCAATAATAAGCGAATCATAATTTTTAAAGAGGAGACCAAGATTAAATAAGGATGATTTACATTAAATTTGGTTTCTATAGCGAACAATATAATTAAAAACTATAAATATCTAATTTTGACTGTGAATATATTGGTGTTATTCAATTGCCAGCTATCGCAGTGAATATATTGGTGTTATTCGATTACCTGCTATCTTAGCTCGTGTGATCAGAACTAACCCTGAGAGTAGATTAAATAAAAGAAAAAAAAAGCAACAAAACTCTCCACGGGCGTTCCTTATTTAGGAAATTGAACCAAGTTAAGTTAAAAACTAATACACAATTTGCGACGATATATATAATGTCACATGTATGTGGTCAGGAAATAGTCACCAAACCTCGCACACAAGTGGTCAAAATTGATAATCTTAATTTCTCCCTTTTCTATTTTTACGGTTGGTTGCGTAGTAAACCAAACCAATTATCAATCATACACTCATCCGAATATTCTAATACATATTCCTCTGTTTGAGAGGGCGGGGCTTCGAATATTCTGTGGCATTCGTGCTTATTCCGCAGCCACCACATGGCATATTGGCATATTCGCATCGCATATTATCACCAACTTTGTCACCTGCCCATTTTCTGCCAACAGAACACAACAGGACATTTGTTTTGCATTACAATTTACGAAGCACCCCTCACCGCTTTTTTGGCACCGTGAACCATGCACGGTATTTTCTGACAAATTTAAATTTAGCCAATCTAAATTAAATCCGCATATTGAATAACATTAGTCTTACAAATTTCCAGAACCTAGGATCCATTCATTGGTGAGTTATTAAGTTCCTTATCGGGATCACTTTCTTGAGCACTGATTGAGAGATTCTTACGGGTTCTTAAAGAAAGAAAGATAACTAAATGTGGATTCAGCTAAATTGCTGATCAATGTAAGCCAACTATATATATATATAGAGAGAGAGAGAGAGAATAAGAAATTTCTGTTGTTGGGCGTTACATGATGAGTCGTCATCTAAGACCTATGCATCATCAAGGATCTATTGGATTGGTTCATCCTGTCAGCTGTTCTTTTCTTTGATTGATCGTGTCTATCTCTATCTCTATCTCCTGTGTGTCTGGATTCTCTCTCTAGTTGAATAGAATCAGAAGAAGCGGGTTAGTTAGTGGTAAAAAAAAAATAATAATAATATTTTAAATAATCTAGCTTTTATATTATAAATAAATTGGTTGTAGCTTTCGGTTGTTGTGCGTTCCAATTGAGTCCGCCAGTCCCTCCCAGTAGAGCGAGCGTTCATGGCAGGTGTCACGTTGATGTCGTTTCTCTTTACCATTACCATTACCATTAGCTTTGGCTTTTGTATTCTTTATGCATCTGCGGAGCTCCAGAGATTTGCACACCCTTCCAAGCATGATGATGGTTCTCTTAGCTTCTTGGTGCTTGGTGACTGGGGAAGAAGAGGCGCTTACAACCAATCTCAAGTTGCTTTCCAGGTCTCGTAATTCTCTCTTTCATTCATATATATATGGATTAGTGTTTATATATGCATGATCTTATCCTTTTCTGGATTGGGTTTAAAAAACGATGTTTAAGTTTACGTGCTTGCTATAACTGACAGAGAGAATGAATGAATGAATGAACGAATGAACGAACTTGCATTGCATGATTGATTGATTGGATTGCAGATGGGAAAGGCTGGAGAGAAGCTTGATATCGACTTTGTAGTTTCGACTGGGGACAATTTCTATGACGATGGACTCACTAGCGACCATGACACCGCCTTTGAAGACTCATTCACGAAAATTTACACAGCTAAAAGTCTCCAAAAGCAGTGGTACAGCGGTAATTTCCTCCACACGTCATTCATAAATCATAGTATACAACTAAGTTTACTTTAGACCCTATATATATATATATATATATATATATATATATCTCTTCAACTATTTTAAGACATTGAATAATTGGCATGCATGCAGTGCTGGGAAACCATGACTATAGGGGTGATGCAGAGGCCCAGTTGAGCCCATTCCTAAGGGAAATTGATAGCAGATGGCTTTGCTTAAGGTCTTTTATTGTACATTCAGGTACTTTCTTGCTCTTATTCAAGTTTTTCTTCTATGGAGGTCATCTATAAACATTACTTCCATGTAGTTATCTGATGTATTCTTCTTCTGCAGATCTGGTTGAGATTTTCTTTGTGGACACCACTCCTTTCGTTCAAGATTACTTCACTCAACCAGAGGGACACACGTACGATTGGCGGGGCATTAACCCACAAAAGTCTTATATTTCCAACTTACTCAAGGTATGCATTGCATAGATTGCTTTTCCACTTGTGCAACTGTGCAAAGTCGGCCCTTATTGTCATAATCTAGTATCTAACGTTTTGTTATTAGGCACATGATATCTAAATCTGCAGCTGACAGTTTTCTGCTGTGAAATTCTAGCTCGAAAATTTTTAAATTTTCTATTGGGTGCTAAATGCTGATAAATATTTCTTTCAATCCATACTTACTTTTTCATAGCTGAATAATCATAATTTTATCAATAAAACCAACCATTTGGACAAATTAAAGTAGATGAAACTTACAAGCTGGAAATTTACCATTTTTGTTCTGTTCCATGCTGAACATCGATCTAGCTCCACATCTCACATAAGTGAGAGTGATATACTCAAATTAAGTTTATTACGTTCCAGGATATAGAACTGGCATTGAGGGAATCAACAGCAAGATGGAAGATTGTTGTTGGTCATCATGCAATCAGAAGTATTGGGCATCATGGTGATACTCAAGAACTTATAAAGCAGCTTCTCCCAATTCTTCAGGTAAACATAAAGCTGAGGATGCAAATGATCCTCACTTCTCCCTATGAAGAAAAATTTCCTTGTTCCTCCGCCTAACTCTGCTGATTTTACTATCAAATTTCAGGCAAATGATATTGATTTTTACATGAATGGCCATGATCATTGTCTAGAACACATCAGTGACACAGAGAGGTAAAACTAAAATCACACAAATATTTACACTGGAAAAAAGAAAGTTAAAAGAGGCTTATCTTTGTCTAATGGAGGAACTTGTTTGCAGTCCCATTCAATTCCTGACTAGCGGGGCAGGGTCAAAGGCTTGGAGAGGAGATATTAAACAAGGGAACAAAAAAGGCGTAAATTTCTTCTATGATGGACAAGGTTTCATGTCTGTGCAATTGACTCAGACGGATGCCAACATTGAGTTCTATGATGTTTCTGGCAAGGTTTTGCACATACTGACTTCTTCAAAGCAGCTACACTCTTCCATGTAAAGTTTAGAGTTCGATAGTAGATATTCAGCATTTGAGATGGGCAAGGCCGGGGAAATTGGTAGGTAGGCGAAATTTCAAAACCAATTCTTGATGTCATGTTTGAGCATGTATCAAGACTGGTATAGCCTCTGTACGAGAAATGAAAGTACGAAGGGGCAACTCCCATTCTTCAATGTGATTCAGCTCAGTGATGAATTGCTATTATACTATTGACTTCGGAATTTCAGGTGGTGAAATGTCAGAAATAAATGTACACACTTCATTGCCACTTACCTTAGTCTGGAAATTGGAAACATAAGGAGTTTTATATTGTAAAGGCTTTGAAGCCAATCCCTTTTTTATTAAGGTCTAAATTGTGTAAAATGTTCTTTTTATATCAGAAAGTATTTTCGCTGACCGTAAAGAGTGCAAGAACTATTTAAATTTCATCACAGAACAACCAAAGTATTATGTTGCTTCAAAGCCTTGGATACTAAATTGCTCATTTCAAGAGAATAAAATAGTTGTTGTTATGAGATATGAGAATTCAACATCTCAGAGTCAATTATGTAATATTTGCTGGAATATGTTATGTATAAACTTTATTTAAGAATCTATTGAGATATCCAATATTTCCAAAAAGTCTTGCATCCTCATGGAACTTTCAATTTTGGATAAGAATGTGATGCCTAAGTTTGGGAGGACAAGGGATTTGTTTTTTGTAGGCAAAGCCAAATTGCAAGCAAGGGGTGCTGATATCCAACATCCCAGGGTATCTTATATCCAATATCCAATGCTGATGTAAAATGTTCTTGTGTACACCAAACAACTTCAAGAGAAGATTACGAAGAAAAGAGTAATATTATTTCTATATCCTGACGGTGGATACCTATTTTTGATATACATGGTATCATATATAATGAGTGTGTTTGTTTGCGCTTTTTTTCGACTAAAAAATCACTTTTTTTGTTGAAAAAAAATCAGTTTTTATATATTTGAATAAATTTTTAAAAATAATCAAATTCTAAAAAAAATAAATTTTCAACCTTTTTGAAAAAGCTGAAAAAAATAACTTCTAAAAAAAATTAATTTTCAACTTTTTTTATTATATATAAAATTTAGGTTTCAAAATCTGAAACAAACACACCTAATAAGTGAATATTTTATTTATGTAAGTGATGAATGTATTTGTAAGAAAATGTAAAAAACTGTGTTAATAATTTCAAATCTTAGTTACCTAAGTTATTTATACATCGATCTCCAAATATTCAATAAAGTGTCTAAAACTCTAGTAAGTAACATTAGCCGTGAAGAATGACGATACTCAAACCCCCGTTGAACCTATTAACGTCAGCTCTGGCAAAATGATTAAACTGGCATTTGGCAACGCCTACTTTATACCAAACACCCGGAATATGGAAGTAGTTAGGGAAATCAGTTAGCCCACACGTTTCTACAAAATCTGCATTAACATTGCTTCAGCTTTCAGCATTTGAATTTCCGGGTTCTAGTCAAATGGAGTATACATAGACATCAACATCATCAGATCAGAGCAAGATCGTACTGAGGTTGGAAGTTGCCACGAAGCTGCAGGAACTGACAATAATATGGCGATACGGGGCCCAGTGACAGCCTATTGTTTGCGTCCACGTAGTAGCAGTTCATGTTGTCGGCTCGTCCATTAGCAATTGATTGTACAATTATGCATTCCAAGCCGATGCGCCATTAGCATACAAGTTATCTATATCAACTTTGATAGTAACTGCCCACACGATCCTTGTTGCTCATCCACTGCTTCAGTTTTTTCATTTTCTTAATATAAAGTTAAATTGTCCAACACTACAAGTGAAGGGCTGGAAACACTCATCTTAATCTGAGCTTCCTGTCCAGTCCATTAGGATTAGGCACACAAAACACCAACATGGCTGGTTTCAGCACTAGCTCCCCATGGCTATGGATGGCTTTCTTTATTCTGAGTTTTCTGTCTGTATCAGCTCTTCTTCAACGCTTAGAGCACCCTGTCAAAGCTGATGGCACACTTAGCTTTGTGGTCATTGGAGACTGGGGAAGGAAAGGCGCATGCAACCAATCTGAAGTTGCTACTCAGGTCTTTGTTACATGCATGCTTCCTATCATAACGCTTAACAACTTGAATTACAACAAGTTTAACATCCACCCCCCCCCCTCCTTCTCTCTATCTATTTTTTCCATCTCAAGTAGCAGGGAACCATTTGGAGCCACCGAAGAACATGTGCACAATAATATTTTTTTTTTTATTGAAATTTAGAACATTTGCATTGCTGTATTTACCAATTTTATTGCTCTTTGGAGCTATGGTTTTCTGCAAGGAAGCTTCTGCTTTATTAATTACAAGCAAAAGTTGGTGCCTTCAGACACTCATCTCTTTGTCTATATCAGATGGGAAGAGTTGCTGAAAAGCTAAACATCGACTTTGTGATATCTACTGGAGACAATTTCTATGATGATGGATTGACAGGTATAGACGACCCCGCGTTTGAAAATTCCTTCACAAAAATCTACACTGCAAAGAGCCTCCAAAAGCAATGGTATAATGGTGAGTTCTGACACCTACAATAGATTTAGGCCAAAAATACCAAACATGCTACACGTAAGAAATCTTTCCTCCCTCCTATCTTTCATTCTTATGTCCTTCTAATATGAACTACATTGGCTTTAGTCTTGGGCAACCATGACTACAGGGGAGATGTCGAAGCACAATTAAATCCAATCCTTCAGAATATTGATCATAGATGGATTTGCCAAAGATCATTTATTGTTGATACAGGTGAGTTAAATTCTCAATATAGGCTTATACCCAGGACAAAAAAATATCGACATCACTTAAGTGTTGCTTTATTCTAATCTTAAAACTTCCCAGAAATTGCTGAGTTCTTCTTCGTGGATACAACTCCTTTTGTGGACAAGTATTTTCTTAAGCCAAAGGATCACAAATATGATTGGAGAGGTGTGCTTCCAAGGGAGAAATATTTATCAAAGTTCCTAAAGGCAAATCTCTTCATCATTATCATCAATATACCAAATAAAGAAGAAATGGCAATCTATGATTTTTTTCCTTGCCGTTTTTGTGTGGTTGTGAACATAGGATCTGGAATTAGCATTAGAAGGCTCCACTGCCAACTGGAAGATTGTTGTCGGGCATCATCCAGTAAGAAGCATAGGACACCACGGTGACACCAAGGAGCTTAAAAGACAGCTCCTGCCAATCCTTGAGGTCATTTAGCCAAATATACTGCATACAAAGAAAATCCTATGCAAGCCTAATGAAAGATAAGGTGCACCCTTTACTGATAAAATTTCCTGATAAAATTGCAGGCAAACAATGTTGACTTGTACATCAATGGGCATGACCATTGTTTGGAACACATAAGTAGCACCAGCAGGTGTGTATTAGCTTAGGTTTGTATGTTAAGTGTATCACCTATAAATCATTACTCAAATATTTGATGAGATTGAGTATCCTTGCAGCCAAATCCAGTTCTTAACCAGTGGCGGAGGTTCAAAGGCATGGAAAGGAGACATTGATAAAAGTAAGAGAGATGGGGTCAAGTTTTACTATGATGGGCAAGGATTTATGTCTGCGGAGCTTGGCCACACTAATGCCAAAGTTGTTTATTATGATATTTTTGGCAAAGTTTTGCATGTTCTGAACAAATCCAAGGGGTTACATTCTGCCATATAGAAAAGTCTCTGTCTCATTAATTCTTTTAACAGCTTCGGATGAGGAGGAGCGAGGCCTGGATTAAGGGTAAGAGCTAGACTCGAAAAGAAGAGGATACTATATGGGATTTAAGGGAAGGTCCTAACTCCTAACTAAGCAAGATTGGGAAATTTGTGAAATAAGGCCACTGTAACAAGGCTTTAAGTTAGATATTAGACTGCCTATATTCCTATTCCTAGATAGAAGCGTGCACTACAATGTCAGTAATCTTCCGAGCAATGCCTATGGCCGCTTTCAACCTTATCGATGCATATCTCCAACATGTCTCACCATCAAAGTGCATATCACAAGTCACAACATGCATGATGCATGCCTTCTAATTAACCCGTTAGCCATAGCCAAATCCCCCGTGATTAATGCCACCGTAATGTACTACTTGAAATCTTAAGCCATAAAGCATTTTAGAGTAAATCGTAGCATTTTTTTTTTTTCAATAAAATTACGGAAGTTTGCACAATTCTTCATAATTAATAATAAGCCTGTATAACCATTTTCTTCACCAATCCCAACATTTTCTTGTGAGATTAGCCCGGTGCAGATTTGTTCAGAGCAATCACCAAAACAAAACAGCAAAATGTTTGAACTGTATGTTCCGATTCAAAGTCGAAGGTTGAAACAAAGTGACCGATCAGAGGCTAAAGTTGCGAAGCCCCTGAACGCTACAGCTATTAGCGAAGCTACCACGGGTGGGGTTGGCTTCTCAGTGTAAAACGCATAACCTGTACGCAGGCACCATAAACCACCTGCATCAGGCCATACGGGCTGCTCGATTAAGCTAGTAGAGAGTGTAAGGTTAAAAAAGTTGCAATAAAATTATAAATCAGATTATACTTGCCTGATATAACAAAATTACGAAACAGTAGAAAATAAAGTTAACTCAGTTCCCGTCTGAATCATAACTTTGAAAATCATTTTCGTTGGCACCTCTAATTTCCTTCTTACCATCTCCTAATCCAACTAAACCCAGAAGCTCACATAAATACACAATACTAGATTTAGACCCGCACTTTGCGCGGGACCGAAATAAATATATGTTTCTTTAGAAATAATTTAATAATGTAAAGTTTAATAACTATGTAATAAAAGAAAAATATTATTTATTTATAATAAAGTAATAGTCTAATAATATAAGTAAAATAAAGGTATATGCTCTTTTTAGTTATTTTGAATACAGTGAAGTTATATGTACTTAAATGAGTTTCATCTTTTTAATTTCATCTTTATCTTTACCCCCTTTTGAGCTTCACATGAGATTGAGATGAATATATGTTTTATTTAGAAATAATTTAGTTAATGATGCCTTAATAATATAAAGTCTAATAGCTATGTAATAGAAGGAAAATATTATTTATTTATGATAAAGCAGTGGTCTAGTAATATAAATGAAACAAAAATATATGACCATTTTAGCTATTTTGAATATAATGAAGTTATATACAATTAAAATCTTTATCTTTACCCCTTTTTAGCACCTATCTCTTTTTTTACACTTATATCACTTTTTTAGTTAAGTCGTTTGTAGGTTATGTTTGTTAGAAAGTATTTCTCTTGATACTTCTAATTGATTCTTCTAATTCTAATTAGACTAACAGAAAAAAATGCTACAATAATAAGCATTGCTAAATGCTTGTGACATGGAATAACTACGTACATAGCTAATGTAAGATTGTCAAAACTTAGATGGTGGTGATGTTAATAATAAAGAAGTTTCTTGTGATATTTTTCAAAGGTTTGAGTAAATATAAGGAGACCAAAATTTGTGCAATGTACTATTTATGCAAGGCGTCGATCATGATGTAGCCAAAGGCATTATGCACTCATGATCGTAATATATCCAATTGATTAAATTTCATGGCGATATCGATATACCAATCATCTATGATGCACTGTAGTAATATATTAATTTTAAAAAAATTAAAAAATATAATTAAATATATTTTAGAAATTAATTTTTATATATTGATAGTATAAAATTATACTGATAATATAAAATAATTTTATATTATCAGTGTAATATTATACTGATAGAAGTGTAAAATTATATTAATAGAATAAAATTATACTGATAAAATTTTTATAATTTTTAGAAATTAATTTTTATACATTAATAGTATAAAATTATATTAATAGTATAAAATAATTTTATACTATCAGTGTAAAATTATACTGACAGAGTAAAATTTTATTGATAAAATTTTTTAATTACATTAATACGGTAAAATTATTTTATACTGTCAGTATAATTTTATACTGTCAGGGTATGATAATTAATTTTTAAAATATATTTAATTATTTTTTTAAATTTTCTTAAAATTAGATATTATTACAGTGCATCATAGGTGATTGGTGCATCGATACACCTCATAATCTCACCATCAGATTGCAAGGAGCACCATGCTCCTTGACCAGCGAAGAGCACTGTAGATGGCGCCTTTATGCAATTCTATCTTACATTATTGGTTGCAGCACAATCACTATATGTCTGTGTTTATAGTGAGATTGGATCGTTCTACTGCATTTTAGAAAATATTTGGCTTTGTTCTTTTTTTTTTTTGTGGGGGGATCCTCTTAACTATTGTTCTCTTTTCTCTCTAAAAATCATTTTTTTCCCAAAACAGAAACCAAGAAAAGCACCATAAGTTGAAACATGCAAATAAAATCACCAAAGTAGGCAATGTCTAATTTAATTTTCTTAAAGAATGAAACTCTTATTTAGTTGTCAAATCTTCATCCTAATATGGAGTAGTTGAGGCATATGAAAGAAGTGATGTGTGTCATTGTCCATACAAGAAGGGATTACAAAAATAGAATAGAGAGGGAAGAAAAAGTACCCAAATAAAATTCCAGATTCTAAGCCATAAATGATTTCTTTAACAACATCTTACTCCATCTACATAACTTTAAAATGTCAAGTGATGGAAAAAAAAAAACAAAAAACAACATATAAATCACCATTTGCGAGCAATAATAATGAAAATAAACATGTAAATCTAAAGGTAATCTAGCATGACTAAAGCATGAATTACCATCTCTTATTCTCTTTGATGATGCTTGCATATTCCAAGCCATCCATTATTCAGTATCTGTACAAGTTATCTGTACAAATGTTTCTATCAATTAGAAGAATAATAGTGTCTGAAATATAGTAATCTCACTTGATTGCACTGGTGAACTATGATATTTTAAAGAGTAGTTGCTGAAGCCTATAAATAAATTCCATTAATAAGTATTATAACTAATAGTCTTCTAATAATGCTTCCATGTTAATCAAAACACAAGCATAATGAATCTAATGCATTCCAAGAGACCAGCAAAATGCCTTCCAATTGGATTCAAAAGGAAGATGGTGATTAGTGGCATGCATAGATTAAAGACCTAAGAGAAAGAATAATATTAATATGAAATGATTAGGAAAAACAGATTACCAAGTAATGGAATGGGGTTTTGCTTAGTTAAATAATAATTATAATTTTAAAAAATAGATAAATTTATGCATAGGTTATGAGCCATTATTATGGATGGCATCAGCATTTATATACTCCAAATTCAGGGAAACATAATATTCCCATAAAAATGAGCGGAAAAAATAGATTACCAAATAATCAAATTAAGCTTTTCTCATTGAAATGAAAATAACAATTATAATTTCAAAAATGCATACAACTTTGTGCACGATTGTATGCTAGTGTTAACCGTGATCTGGGATTTATTTGCACCGGATTCAAGATCAAATATGCGTTTGGCAGTCACTCCATGTATAGGCTTCCTGTTAATAATGGAATACCGCCATATATTCTTCCACAATGTGTTAGTGCATTTCCTCACAAGTTAGCAACTACAACAAAATCAAGTGACACAAATGACTTCTTGCTATAATGCCACACTACGAATGCTGAATATTTCCGACCATAAAGGCATATGACAATAAAATTAGTTCATTCATTACACAAGGTACCTACAAATAAGGTGGCAACAACAAAAACCAGACATGGTATGTTAATTTTTTCTAGTTTTGAACACAGAGACACCAATGGATCCAGAGTCATCATGACCAACCGAACCTGGTTGCACATCACGATATAAACCCCTTACCAACGGAATTAATTGTCGATGTTGTCCACCAATTGTAGGTGCAGATAGAAGGCCACTAATGTCTGTTGTTGGGAAGGGGGGTTAAGGAAAGGGAGAAGTGGAGATGTGGCAGTGGGTGTTCTATCATATCGAACACATCTTTTCATTTTTAAGGAAATGTGTAACATATGGAAAGATAAATAGAGAAAATAGTGAGGTCTTTTCAGTTTTGAAGAAGCATGTAACGTAAAATGGAAGAATAGAGAAAAAAAAACAATGAGGATGGATAGTTGATGTGGCAGTAGGTTAATTAGAGAATGACAACTTCTATAAGAAGGTGATGTGGCAATATAGTAGACTATGTGAAGTGTCGATAGCTTATTCTGCCATAATTTGGTCTCAGCTTTAATATATTATATATAGATTGTGCAATACCTAAATAGTAAAATTCAGCCATCTGATCGAACACGGGCAGAAAAAGGTGCAAGAGGTAACACCTAACCATTATACAATAGAATAATCAAACAAAAGCTGATACCTTCCCCGTAGGGATTTATGGTCGGTAACAAAAAGGACAAATAAAATTTCGTGCAAGGATTTGTTTTTGGTAACAAACGATGACAACCTTTCCTTCATTAGGGAATTGCAGAGCAATTACCACTATATAGTATATACAGACCAATTAGTGAACAATATTTGGACTTTCAACACCAAAGTTATATTAAATTACACCACTCCAATAGTGAGCACCACTTAGGAAATGTGGGAGCAAGCAGAACTTAGTTTAAGACAAAATGGTACTTTGAGTCCACGTAGCTCTCAACATCCCAGAGAAAAGAACCAAAAGTCACAGCCTCTAGAACAAGTCTCTTTAAACCACCGAAGCTAATTTTGATATTTTCATCCTTTGAAGAATCGATTGCGCCCTCAGACGTTATAACAATTTCAGGTCTTCCAAACAATGCCTCTGTGTGCTTCTCGATGATGCTAACAGCCTCTTTTGATCTTATTGTTGCATATCTCTGCAGTGTATCACTGTCAAACGACATCACATAGCTACGCAACCTGGTTGGCTTTATCCCATATCCAAATCCACTAGGTCTGACATCACCACCAGGCCAGGCAGAGACTTCAGGATGAGACATAACGTGAGAAGTGTCCTCTCCACCAACGGGTCTCGTATCGTCCATTACAGTTTGATGAACATTTTTCTCTTCTTCTGCGGCATTTGGAAGAATTTCCATTGTCTTCTCCAGCTGGAACCTTTGGTCAACTCGATTAAGAAAGTACCCATACATCACTGATGCCGCATAGAGCTGCCCTACCCTTAGTTTGCTGATCTCAGCTACAGATGTTGAGTCCCCTACTCTGTTACCCAGAATGAGAGACAAGTGGTTTTGGAACATCTCATACGCTTCAACAGAGTGAAGCTGCTCAATTCTTCCATCTTCACTTGGCCATGAATCAACTCTACCAGATGGATCTGGGGTTATGGAGGGTATCAGAGAAATATTGGCGTCCATGAACTTCTGCACCACCAATGCATACAAGATCTCTTCCAGAGCTTTCCTCCTTTCATTAGCCTTCACCTCCGCAATTCTCCTGGAAAAGTTTGGAAGCAACCACAGTGGTCAACAACTCACTGGTTTAAAACTATAAAAAAGTTTCAGATTTAGAAAACAGCAGCAAGGGAAAGTAGACAGAACTCCATGTTCCAAAGGCATTGCCCCTGGAACCCCTTTTCTGCTTTATAGGTGATATTAGTGAATACTGAATACATTTTTACATTGAGTTTCCCTTTTAATACTATAAATTTGTTTTTTTCTGCATTGAAATTAAATAAGGTTGAATGCAATACAGCTCAGCTACATAGTAATTTCAATTCTTTAGAATAAGCAAATTGAATTCATTGAAGAAAATTGAATTCTTTAGAAGAAGCAAATAGAAAATAGATAGCCTTCCTCCACCCAACACAAGGCACATGTATATCATTTGATCAGATTTGAAATGCACATTAAATGACATAAAGTTAACATTTGAAGAAAAGTGACTCTGACCATTCTGGTGATGGACAACTCGTGCAGAAAATATAATAAGGTGTGTAGTTTTAACAGAAAGTCTTATACATCTCAGATTACTACACTGATCAAATTAAAACATAATAAGTGGCACAAAAATTGAATATGCGCTGTCAGAAAAGTTTTATAGTACTTCATACTGAAATATAAAGCATAGAGTGCATAAGACATTTTTGTATCTTACAAGCTACCTTATGAATTACCTTTCATCAAAATTATACCAATAAGCAAGAAATTAACTAGCCATATTTATTAGCAACGAAGCAATAACACGGTAATACAGTACAGAAAATAACAGAACATGAGGTATTGTCAAGTATGCAACAAACCTGTACAAAACTAGATCGGTGCCTGAAGCAGAAGGAGCTTCATTCTGATTATCAGCATCGCGGTCAGTCTGGAGCTGCTCAAGCTGTTGGTCTACTGCAGCAGGCACAAGATGCGGGTGATTTATCAAAATCTGAGAAAGAAACTGGCCGATTGGGGATTCCAGCTTAAGCGGAGCAATCTTGGTACTGGATTCAGATGACTCGGACTCCGGAGACGATGCAGCTCTAACTACAAAGCCTCTTCTGCTTCCAACACAGACTCTCCTTTGACCTTGCTTGGGGATAGCTACAGAATTGCATAGCTGCCAAACATCAACAACAATCAATCAATCAGTCAGTCAGTCAGAAAGGAAGAACGGAACTAATCTCCGTATCTTATCTCATGCATGAAACTGCGAGTCATTTGGCCAGACAATTATTTAAAAACGCAATTCATTTACAAAGCATTAATTTATTAATTTATTTAATTATTTATTATTCGTGATTGGATTAGAAAATGATTTGATTTGGAATGAAGTCGTTGCAATTCCATGGCTATGTCGTACCAAACGGCGGGATCCCCAATTTTGAAGCAGCATACATGATACACCCACCCTAAGCCTTAAACCCAAAGCATAAAGCATAAGGCATAAAGCCTAAGACGTAATGAGAGGAAAGCAGCTAAGATTTGATATCATACCTTACCGGTAGCGCAGAAGCGAAAATTGGAACCAAAGCGGGCGAAGGAGGTCCCGTTGGCCGCCAATACGGTGGGTCTTCCGAGGAGGATCGACGCCTTGCACGGTGATCGGACCACAGTGGCCGCCGCGTCCATTTGCATATGCCTATGCCTATGCCTATGCCTATGAATTGAGAATAAGTTGAATGAATCAACAAACAGATTCACCTAAAACTAAACACACAGATAACAAATTGATTCATAATATTAATCAAGACAAAGCATGCGTGCATACCTCACTCTGAATCTGAATGTGAATGTGAGCAAGAAACCCTAGATTAGGTACTAGATGTCTACAATTGTGATTACCTTATTCTTGTTGTACTCCGATTCCGACGGTCGTTTACTGTTTGTTAATCGCAAGAGTTAGGTAGGCGCCTCAAGTCTTTTTATACGGCGTCTCCTCCGCCACTTGTCTGGCCCACTTCTCTCCAAATGACCGCTCTACCCCTACTCTCCGCAAAACGTTCTTTTTTTATTTTTTTTTGTTTCACATTCTCAAAACCCCATCCCACCTTTTCTATATATATATATACCCTTTTTTTTGTGGCATGTGGAATGCAGGGATTAAAAAATATTATTTTTAAATATAATTTTAAATAATTATTATATTATTGAATAATTTTTTAATAGTATATTTTTTTACAAAATTGATCATTAAATTGAATACTTGTATTTTATAAATTATTTCTATAAAATTTGATCTTAATCTAAAATTGTTTGATATATATATATATATATATATATATATATATATATATATATATATATATATATATATATATCAAAATCAATGTAATATATATATTTAGAATATACATAAATAAAAATTATTTAATTATATTATTATTGATGTTCAATTTTTATAAAATTTATCATAAATAATTTTTATAATAAATAATTATTATTTGTACAAATTATTTGTAGAATTATATATAAATAAATAAAAATTTTAATTATGTAAATGATAAATTTAATAAAATAATTTTTATATATTATTAATTATTTTATTATATTTACGAAAAATAGAACTAAAAATTTCTAATTATTTGCATATCCATTCTTAAAACATCTAAAAAAATATGTGTTAGTAATAATATTTTTGTTAGCAAAAGTTATGCTGACTCTACAAATTTACATATTAAAGTATCACCCAAAAAAAAAATTTACATATTAAAATGATGTATTTCTTTTTATATTACTTAATTTATTTTTTTATTTATATAATGCCACGTTGATATTATGTCTCATTGATTTGCAAGCCATATTGTTGGACCGTAACGCAACATTCAAGCTGTATCATTTATTTTCAAAAAATCTTCACGTCATCATGAATTGCATGTTTATTTATTTATTTTTACATGAATTTGTATGGTTGTTATTCAGGTGATAAATAATAATCACAGACTAGTTTCAAGTTAATCATATGCACCTTACATGAGTCGAGAAACTTATTAATAGCTTATCGTTTCAAGATAGTTAATCATATTCCTTCAAATGGTAGCTAACCTATACCATATAAATTGAGGATTTCTTATGATGTTTCGTTTGATTTTAATATATTACTAAAATTAGATCGTGCATTCTTCTGATCATTTATGTATCAACTATATATATTTGTTTATTTATTATTATGCTTTTAAATTTTGAAAGTATTTAAATGCAATTCACTAAAAATCCAGTAAAATATATTACATTCAGAAACATATATTTAATAACATGGATGATAATTGATAAAGAATAGTACACGAGGAGAATAGAGGTGCAAGCACGTAAATTAGAGATGAGGAGAAGATATTTTGGGCTGAGAGAGAGAGAGAGAGAGAGACAGAGAGAGAGAAGGGGATGGAAAGGAGAAGAGAGCTCGCGAGATGGGTTTGGTGGGGAGGAAAATGGGACCCTTGACCCAATGAGCCTCATTCATGAGGCTGAGAAGTGAGAACAAGGAACTGAAGAGTGAGGAGGAGTAGATACTTACTTGGCCAAACATCAAACTTGCAAGTGTTTTTGTGGTGCACAATTGGCCATTCATGCTGCAATTAATTTGTGGCTTCATGTTACCTTCGGTATTTTAACATCTGCGCCCAAAGGTGCGTCAACCTCATGCTTTTTTTGTGCCGCTCAATTCACCCTAGATACTTGATTTAATTGAGATTTGTTGTATGAGCATTCCTTATTTCAGATCCCTGAAAAACGTGTGGCATAATTTGATTATTCGTAAATAGATAAATAAGAATATAATTGATTATTATATTTAAATTGAAGAAATATCTATTTAACCTATTTCAAGTTAGAGCAAATCACCTTGAAGACGGGTTAATTTTGGGTCCGTTGTGCTCTGCTTTTACTTCAGCTCATCTTTTCTCGTTCTGCGCCAAATTCACGATCTCCTTTAAAACTAATCAAAATATAATTAAAAACAGTTAATGAAAAGTATTGGTGCATAATTAACAGTATACAAATTTTTACTATAAATTTAACATAAAAAATTCAAATTTAATTTTAATATATTGTTAGTATAAAAATATTTTATACATATATTAATCATGTATCATGATATCAATAAAAGTGTTTGATTTTCATATCCATTATCTCAAAAATCTTATATATAATAGCATATAATTAAATAATAGTATAAAACTCTTTTATAGTGATAGTATATCGAAATTAATCTCAAAGGATTATTCACATATTATTGTAATTTTAATTAATTGATAGAGACTGATTGTATAAAAGATTATATTTATCATGTAATAATGTGTTAGTGTAGTATTTGATGATTGAGATTAATTTTGATGCATTCTAGGAGTTTTATATTATTATCTAATTATATATTTCTACTTGTAAGACTTTAAATATAGTAGATAGTTGAATTAAATACTTTTATTAATTTAGCAATATATATAATTGAATATCTATGTAAAAAAATTCTTTATATTGATAATGTATCAAAATTAAGTTCTTTAATAATTTTAATAATATGAGATGTGACAAATTTATTAAGAGATTAATTCTAACACTTATTATTAATGTAAAAAAATTTTATACTATTATCCAATCATATATTTTTATACTTATATAACTTTTGAGATAATTAAGATAAAAATCAAATAATTTTATTGATATGATAATATATAATTAGATAATTATATAAAAAAATTTTATACTTGATAATATATGCAAATTAAATTTATTTATTAAATAATAAATAATATGACAGCACATTATAAAATATATTTTTTACATTAATAGTGCTTATCAATTTAAAATGTTAACTTTAATAATATTCATTAGCAATCTTGATAACTAGCGCAGAACCCTTGCGATGCACGGGGATTTACTCTCTTGTTGACATATAACATATGTGTGAGATAATTTTTTAATAAAGATTAATAAAGTATAGTATTACCAAAATATATTAGTAAGAAATTATGAATATTTATTATTGAAATAAATTTTATGAGTAATAAATATTGATAACGAATGATGATAAAAAAAATCCATCATCCCATCCCCTTCCTTCCCCCTTTCTATTTTTGAATGAAGAAAAATGACTGAAAATTCATATTAAATAAAATATAAAAAAATGCTAAAGAAATGTATGCATTTATAAGCATATATAATTCATCTCAGTGTGATATTATTAAAATAATATAATTAAAATTTATAAATAATTTAAATAAAAATAAAAAAGAAATTCATCACCCCTTTTCCTTACACTTCTCATTTGTTCTCGAGTAAGAAAAAATGACTTTAAATTTGTATTAAATAAAATAAAAAATTCAAAATAAAGGAATTGGATTGATAAACATAATTAATTTTAGTAAAAGAAGTTTAAAAGATTTTGTTGCGAATTTATCAACAAAGAAAAAAATCTATCACTATTTTTTCATTGTCTTACAGGAAGGATTGTAGAGTTAAATTAAAAAATATATATAATTATAAATTCTTTTATGGGAACTCAAACAAACTCATAATAGAAAAAAAAAGATTGATTCCCTCTCATACATAATTTATTTAGTTTAAGAATAAAATCTTAAATTAGTCCTTAAAAGAGCTGTGAAACATCAATTTAATTTTTAAAAAATTTGTGACATCAATTTGGTTTTTAAAAGAGTTGTAAACATTAATTTAGTTCTTAAAAGATTTATGATATAGTTTAGTCCATATAAAAGATTAAATTTCATTTAAAGTTAATCCAAACTTTTTTTTAATCTTTTAGACGAATTTGAAATAAATTTAAATCTTTCGAGAATCAAATTGATGGCACAACTCTTTCGAAGACTAAATTGATATTAAAATTCTTATAAAGACCAAATTGATTTCTCGTAACTCTTTTGAGGCCCAATTTGAGGTGTTACTCTTAGTTTAATTATATTTCATGGTGAATTTTAAATCTCACAAAATGCAATAAATAGTTATTTTTTAAAATAATAAATATAAGTCTTTGAGAAATAATTTTACAAGATATTTAAGATAATAATTTACTTTTATAATGGATAAATTTAAACTAATTATATTATTTTTGTTATGATAAAGAAAAATGACCAAAAAGTCATATTAAATAAAAAAAACTCATAATAAAAAAATGTAAGGATTCATAAATATAATTTATTTATGTGGGATATTTTTAAAAGATTTTGATAAAAAAATATGAACAAAATAAACAAATTTAAAAAAAATCATCACCTCCTCTTCCCGTACTCAAATTGTTGTAGGGTAAGGAAAAGTGGTTGAAAATTGGAATTAAATAAAAAAATTAATTATAATTGTCTGTTGTGTTGAATGGATTTCTATTTCTCTTCTATAATCAATATATTCAAACTGTTTGTAGATTTCATTCTTGAAACAACAACATATAATTGTTGATGAGTGAAAACGGGTTTCAACAAATAAGTATATAATGTCAAAATTATATTTTTACAAAAATAATTTAGTTAATTTAAAAAATTCTGGATATAGACATATTCTTTAAAGTTAAAGACGTAAAAGAAATATGTATAAAGGTTAATATATATATATATTAATAAAAAGTAGTAGTATGTAATATTTCTCTGAAATTGTTGAACTAAAAAATTATAAAAAAATGCCTAAAGCTAGGCTGCTACTATTCTTTATATAAAATGTATTATTTAAATGTAATTGAATTCGTTAATTTTATATTGGATATAGTTATGCATATTAAGCAAAACAAATTAAGGATAAAAAGAATTATGCATTAAACTAATTAAAACATACTTGTATTCGATTAATTAAATTTAATTAAATTTATAATGTATATATTTTTCGTATATAATATACCAATTAAGAAGAGTATAATTACCCACTAAATATAGCCCGGTCTTTTTGTTTCTTTCAGATTCAGTTACATGAGAGCCGTATATCAATATCAATTAATCATTCAGAAATTTGTCCTTAACAAAAGAAAATTAAGATATTATTTGAAGAATAGACACCAAAAGATATAATTTTCAAACTTCAAATCCTTAATATTGAGCTAAACTTATTTTTTCATCATAATTATTTAATTAGATTTTTCATATTAAACTCATATATGTGGTTCCGACAATAGAGAAAGTGCTTCAATGAGACCATGTCTTTTATGTGATTTTGCATAGGTACAGGACTAAAAATCAAAATGTAAACATCCGCTATAATTTTAACAATGTATAATATCTCAAATTTCAAATGAAAAGTCATTGATCACAATTCCACATTGGTAGAAAAAAAACCGAATTGAACATACTTTTCATTTGTCAATTTAGATATGTCCACGATACCTGAGATATCAAAAACTAAAAACTAATCATAACAAATTACATGGTTACAACTAAAAGTTTCAATGAAAATAATCTCACCACAAAAGCCATTTCACCAAAATAACCAACATTACAGAAAAAGACCATTACTACAAATCAACTTATCAACTTATATAAAAAATAGATCAAAAAACAAAATGGATAAGCATTAAAAAAGAGATCTTCAGTCCTTCTCAATCTTCGCTGATTTAAGCTTAATGATAGACATATCCCCATCAAGATCTGGATCAAACTCATCAGATACACTTTTAGCAGGTGTGAAGTTTGGAATTTAATTTTTAGATTGGGACAGATGGGCATCATCTCCATCAGCAAATTCAGCCAGATTCTTGCACTAAGTTCAGCTATAACCAAACAAATAGCATACCACAAACAAAACCAAACTTCCAATATTACCAAGGGTCCAAAATACAGTAAATAAAATAAAAGGAACATAATCGGCTAAGCTTAGTTTCCAGACATGAAATAAAGTTGAGACTCTTGTAAAGAAAAGAAAACATTTGATCAGGTAAATATATTAAGAAAAGAAAGAAAAAAATGCCGTACACAAAAAAAAAAAAGATTGTTCTAAAGCAGCATACAAAGACCAAGTATAGTAATAAAAAAAAAATTATCAAACATTAAACGAAACAAAACCAAAAATTAATGCCATGATGCAACACAATTGACAAAATTTCACACCAAGAGTTCTTGTCACTATAAATGAAGGTAGTAGATTAAACCGAAAAAAGATGCGCTAAGATGAAAAAGGCTATCATTGAACGTTAAGCACAATCCAATATTTACTAAGACAGAAACACAAAAAATAAAAAAGATCAAAAAACGAATCACTAAGGATCAAAGGGAAGAAAATTTGGAATAAGGGATAGTGAAATATTAAGGAAGACTGCAAGACAGAAAAGAAAAAATACTTCCAATATTTACCAACAGTCTGAGTTAGTAAATAATTAAAATGAAAAGGAACAAAGTCATTTAAGCTTAATTTACAGCCATGAAATGAGGCTGATATTCACTCAAAGAATAATATAATCAGCCCAAGATATTAAAGAAACATCATCCTATAGGATGCACCGGGATTTGTAATCTGTAACCTGGACCTCGTAAGCTGTTCTAGAAGTACTTAATCCGAAACATTATGCTGTGACTTAATAAGGTTAATGACAACACATCACAATAGCAAGTTTTGAATTGAAAAATGATTAAATTTGGTAGTCAATATAAATTTAAAAAAGATGAACCTATATACAGTTCCCTACCCATCAGAACAAAATCTTAAGGCACAAAAGAAAATTATAAAAGATGTAAAAAGTCATTAATGTAGTTACTTTTTGGGATAAAAATTGTAACAACAGTTTTGCTGATATAAATTTCCTAAGAGATATAAATAGTCAACATAACTTACAGGTATGTTGAACAATGCTTTGTTATTTCATCCTTTAGAAGGTTTATATCAGGGTCCATAACCTATGATGTAAAAGTAAAATGAATGAATAAAAATTAATTAAAACTTCAAAATATATCCCCAAAAAAAAAAAAGAAAACAAAAACTTAAAAATCAGGGATTAAAAAAAGGAGCTGGTTTAAGATGACAAAAACTAATACTTACCATGATAGAAACGAAAAAAATAAAATAAAATAAAAGGTATATAGTTATAAAAGCTTAGTATAGAAGCATGCATGGAACAACATACTAAAATAGCCATTTTTATAAAGAAAACCAGGTCAATCAATAGACATTCTATATTAGAAGCAAATCAACAAACTGGCAAGTATTTCATGGTTAGAAGTGCATAACCTAAAGCATTTGGTGCTAGTATTGATACAACTACAATGGGATTTTGGATTTATACCATGGCTTCAACTTAAACCATCAAAGAAATAGCCCAATTTGGTCTTATCTTCCCTCACATAATAGGACTTCATTAAGCAATTCAGAAGTATCGCAAGCAAAATCCACCCATTTGTCATCTAGCATTATTGAAATTAAAAAAATCTGCCAAAAATCTGCAAGTAAAATTTTATTGTTAATTAATCATTGTAATTTGAAGAGTTATAGAGTTTGAATATGAAAAATACATGCAAGATGTGCAAAGAATCAGCATTTATGCTCTCCCTCCCATAATCCATGACACAAATGTGGGAATCTACGATAGCACTTCTAACAGGATCCTGGCAATGAAAGTTTATACAACAGTTTCAAACCCTTATACTTGATCAAGCAAAATGAAAAATTAATAAGAATGAATCTTACTATCTAATAGTAAAAGGTAATGCTTAATTTAGTAATTAACTACTTGGTGTTGCTCGAACATTCAAACACTAATGAACATCCCACAAAAAAAAAAAAAAAAAAAATCTAATAAACAATTTTTCATAAGATAAAACTGTTGAGAAAAGCACTCCAAAATCAAAATAATTGAGAGGAATTTAAACCAAATTGAAGCTATTAAAATGATTTGTTTCCTTTTTTTTTTTAAAAAGAAAAGTAGTTGTATTACGAAATCATATTCCACGTATCACTAGGAAACACTTCAAGGGAAAGCCATATATCACATTGATCTTCTTGATCTGCTCAATGCGATTGTACAAATATCAAGGGTTGGATTAAGTGGATTTTATCTTTCTAAAATGATCACACTTGACTATGCCAACTTTTTATTAGATTGAGTTTCAAACTGCGTTAGGACAGATGATAGATCTGATCACTACACTTGAAGGAGAAAGATCTGTCCAAATACTATCACTGTGAGTATTCAAAAAACTAAAGAAAATAGTGTGATAAAAATTATCATTCATGAACCTCTTTTCCACAAACATAAAGTGCAGGGTCATATGTGACTGACTATAATAACTGTGCAGAAAGAGAAATTCTTCATATGTTAGCATGTAACATCATATTCTTTCTGTAGTATCAAATCAACAGTATTTTATAAAATTTTGATGGAAGCGAACGTTAGCATAGTGAGTTGAGAGGATATGTGAAACTCCATTTGCGAAGTGAATGATGAAGTATGAACCTGAAGCTAACTTTATCAGCTGATAACATAAGATTGATGGATAAATATAGACTTCCATGCAACAATTAGGAATACCCTGAAGCCTCACGTAGTACTACTCAGCTCCAAGCTCCACGAATAACTAATTAACATAGCCTTAATAATAAAATCACTGATAAGAACAATCTTAACTACACTATGCAAAGTATAAAACCCAAAATTGCAAATTACGTTATGGGTTTTGTTTTGCAGCTTTCTGGGTTCGCAGTACACACACACACACACACACACACACACACACATATATATATATATGTAAGGAGAACCCAGAAAACTTGAAGTCAGTGCAAGAAGCCATCAAATTAAAAGATTGAAATACAAAATAACAATGAAAAACATTATTTCAACTATTTAAAAGCAGCAAAAATAAAAAATAGTTTCCACCTTTAATTCAAGAAACCAAAAACAAAAACACATACCAAAGGCTTCGTAAGCATGAGAAAAAAGGCTGCGTTGAGGTCCAAGAAAACAAAAAATCATTCCAAATATGAGGTTGAAATGCAAGAATCCATGAATCAAGGAGAAACAAAAAAAAAATACAGGGATATAGGGAAATAAAAAAAAAATCAAACATTTTATAAGAAGACTAACCTTTCAACCTTCAGATGAAGAAAATAAGAAAATCGAACAAACTCTTAAAGCATTCCTTGTGCATGCACAAAGGGAAGGATGAAGAGTCATTGGAGAGCGAAGAGTCATCAAAAGCATGGAGATGATTCTATAAGATGTAGAAAAAAATTGCAACTTGAAGATCGCTACTTGCTCCCATCTAAGGCAGAGTAAAATCTTTTTCTTTGACTTCAATCTAACCTTGAGTGAAAAGAAAGAAATTTGCTAAAAGGGGAATTTGGGCGTAGAGGAGAGATTTGGAGTTTGAAAACTAAGAACGAATAGTCACTTGTGTGGGTAGTAAAAATGGTTTGTTTGAGTTTTGAAAAAATATTCTGGAAGTAGAAAAGACAGGTAGAGATGATTGATGAAAATAAATGAAGACAAGGTAAAAAAATCCATGATTTATTAACAGCCTGTTTAGAACGCTAATGGAAATTGAGAATTCAATTCTCCAGTGTAATATCAACTAATAACATGAGAATTAAAATCTCAAAAGAATTCAATATTTTTAAAAAGATAAAAAATAAATCAGATCAAAATTGATTCAATTTATATTTTAAAATTTAATAAAATTAATATTAAAAATAAAATATTTAAAATATTTTTGACCTTATTAATATTTTTTTCTTTCTTTCCTCCTTAATTTTGATATTTTTTTTATTAACTTATTAATATTTTTTTTTGGATGTTACTATTTTTTTTATTTCTAAATTTCTTTTTTTTTTTGGTATTGTTATTTTTTTATGTATTATTATTTTTACTTTATCTTCTCTCCTATTTTTGGGTGGATTTTAATTTATTGAGACATAGGATTTATGCTTGATTTATTTTATGGAAGTGATTTGATTTTATCAATCAAGATATATTTGGTTTGATTTTAATTGTATCATATTATCTAATGAATAATTAAATTTATTATTAAAATATGATATTTTATTAATAAAAGATAAAATAATTAAGATAAAAAATTTATTTTATTTTTATACATATTTCAAATAATATAAATAAATTTAATTCTATAACTTATTAATTTATTTTAAATATAAAAATTTAATTATTAATAAAATTCAATTCAATTTCATTTCATTTTATCATTTTTAAACAAACTGTAACATAAATTTGAAATTTGAAAAGAAAAGATAAGGTAATTAGTCCTCCTCGTGAATAGCACAGTAAATAAATATAGTTAGTTGTACAGATATAATCTCTCCATCTTTTTATTCTGATTGGTCATAGATAACTATCCAATAGATGCAATTTATTAGTAGATATTTAGATAATAATGGTTTAATTTTTAAAATAAAAATTTTGAATAATTGTTTTTACAGTAACAAGTGCATAAGTGTACCTGAAAAGTGTGTTAAAAAAGTTTTGAAGTAGGATCTACCACTTGGCAATAATTTCAATAGATTTGGATTATGATTGGTATATTCCAAAAATAATAACTCATATAGAAGATTGTTAGAGAAGCTTTGAATTAGAAACTGCCATTTGGCAAAAATTTCCCATGTTTGGGTTGATATTTGTATAAATTATAGATTCTTCATTAGATTAGAATGATGAAGTTATGGAAAGACAAATTTGCTATTCTTAGCACTGGCGGTGCTTTCAGGCAATGGAGGGCCATGGCACCCCCCAAAATTTTTTAAAAATTAACTAAAATATATACAAAAATTTTGCCTGATAAATAGATTAAATTTAAATATATTACTCTACATAAATAGGTTTCTTCAACTTAAAAGTATATTAGCTATTTTTAATTAAAAATAATTAAAAACTAAAAAATCGTATAACAATTGAATATTATTTTAGAATAAAAATATTTTTTGTTACAATAAATAAGTAATTATAAAAGTTGAATAGCAGATTCAACAATCAATAATGAATCTCTTAACTCTAAGTTTTACTTTAATTTTTAATGATGCTTACAAAACTTTTCACATTGATAGAGGTGTGTGCGAGTGTTTGTGTGTGTGTGTGTGTGTGTGTGTTAGTGTGTATGTGTTTGAGAATGTAAGGAAATAATTTTTTTTAATAAAAGTTATTTTAAAATAATTTCACATGTTTGGATAAAAAATTTGATTAGATGATAAGTAAAAATTCTAATTTTAAGTGTAAAATTCACTTATAAATAAAAATATATTTTTGAAGCTTTTAATTATAAGTAAAATCTAATTATTTTTTAAGTATAATATTTTTATCAAAATAACTCTAAATATCAAATATTATAAAATATAAACAACTCATTTGACACTTTTTTTGATAATTTATCGTGCAAAATAATTATTTTTATACAAAAGTAAAGCACATTACTTTAAAATTATTTTTAAATTAATATATCTGATATTATAAAATATTAATTTTTTAGTTCTTTTCTATAAAATTATTTTATTGTATTATTTGTTTGATTTAAAGTTTATATACGCGATGTATTGTTAGTTTTAATTTGACTGTATGCTGTAAATTATTTGGCCCTAAAAGGTTTCCTCGAGATCCGCCACTGATCCTCAGTCTCTCGATGGCGCACAGTGTCCTTCCTCCATGCCTTCAAGCTCAATCTCATGGAAAAAGCGACCATGGGCAACGCCAGCATGAAGACAAATGACATTGGCGCGCAAGGACAGGTAGCGGCAGTCTGACGATGGATGGCAGGCAACGGCGGGGCAACCACAGAGCAGCAACAATCTGAGCAACGAACAACGATCCACAATTGGAGGCTGTTACTTGATTTCATTGCTCACACCAGATTAGACTCAAAGCCTCAAGAACAGAAGAGCTAGTTAATTTGTTAATAGTCAATTACTTCTCATCTCAAGTGAAGTTAGTTTGGAATCAGTTAGAGTGATGATTTTGTTAGTCATCTATTGAGCACATCTTCATCCTTACGTATATACTCTTGTATGGTGTACATGTGGACTTGGATTTGAAATTCATGATTTCAGTTTTAGTTCTAAGAGCACTCTTTCAAGTGGTTGATTCTTTTTTCCTCTCAACTCTCTTTACCATTTTCACGTAGTCTCAATCGAGAAATGTGTAGCAATTAATGCTGACATTGATTGTGTGCACTTTCTTGGAAATAGATCATCTAAAATGAAAATCTAATATGATTTTATATTATTATATATTTTATTTTCATAATTGATTAGATAATCCTATGTGTTTATATTTGCCATTAACGTTTTAGTTAATAATAAAAATTAATATATAATAAAATTATATAAAATTTTTATTTGAGAGAATTCATTTCTGTATTTTGTTAAGAAAAAGAGTTGTATATTTAATATATAATATATGAGAATATAGATGTAAGGGTGCCCATACTCAACATTATATGGAGCATCCATAATCATTTTTTATATAATATCAACTACTAGATTTATTTATTTTTTTTAAAAATAGTTAAAATTAGGGTAAGCATCCAATGTTCTAATTTATGAGGTAAGCATTGCAAATGCTTCCTGGTTTTTGGTTAACTGAACATCTTTGATTGATTTGGGTAGTCAAGTGTTTCCACTGTAGGATGTTTTTACTATTTGGTCTTTGCATTGTTGTGTGGCTGCTCTCTTGATAGAGAGCTTCGTGAGCCAATGTTTCAACTATAAGAATTACTTTTAAATCATTGACTTTAAGCAATTTACTTTTATATTCTTGATAGAAACTATTTTATTAATAGTAATACGATGTTAGAGATCAATTTAACTAATAAAAGGAGACTTATAATATTTGAGACTAATTTAACTACGAGACAAAAATATCAAAACTTAAAGGAGATTTAATTTCTTTGATAGCTTTGATAATTGTAAGGGTATTAATATCCTTTATTAATGAGTGATTAATATATATTTAATTATAAATTTATTAATTTAAATATATAATTTTTATATTTCTATTGTAGACAAATAGAACATATGATTTAATATTAGTTATTAACTCTTAGGAGGCACCTGTACCCTTACAATAACTGGGGATAATAGAGCAACTCCTAAAACTTAAAAGTAAATTTTCTAAATTCATATACTATTATGACTTACATTTATAATTTTAATGATAAAATTGATGGTTTGCTCATAATTGTTATAAATTTTATTTTTTGGTCAAAAACCATAGATATCCTGCTGCCAGAAGTAATTTTGTTTGAGTCGAGTTGAATTACTTGAGCGGAAAACTCTTCTTTATGAATTTTAATGCAATTGTATATCCAATACTTAAATCTAAAACCTTTAATTAAGATAAGACACCTCTCGCCATCAAACCTATGCTGTCATTAGTGTAATTGTTATAAGTTTTATGTTGTTGCAGTTTGACATAAAAGGGTATTGATGCTGAAAAATGGTCACAAAGCCGCAATTAAAGAGGTTTTATGAATTATGATCAAAGTTCTTGGACCTAAAGAAAGTCGAGGATAAAAGAAAAAAAGAACAACATAGAGAGAGATATGTGAAGCACAGGAAAGTAACTTAATTAAGATGAGATAAAGTTAAAGAACGGTGAAAGTTATTGTTTTATCAACTCCTTTCTTTCTTTATTTTTGTAAACGTGATTTGCCTTTTTTTTATTTTTTATTTTTAAAAAGGTGATTGCAATGTCCATTGTTGTCCTAAAATTATACGCATCCTTACAAATAAATCAAAATATGTACACAAAGTCATAAACTCAATGATAGACGCATATGGTGCGTATTTTCACCGACCTCATTTGTTATAATGATGTTGTATTGTTGTGTGGCAAAGGAAAACGTATTCAATTCAAATAAAAGGTAATAAATAAATAAATCAAGCAGGCTGGTCCAACAGCCGAAAGGGTAGCCAGAAACAGCCCAAGTCGCAATTTTGTTTAACCCACTCTCCCCTTTGACGGTTAGATGTAGTATAAGTTCTTCACATTAATCTTCAACGGTCAATATTCAATTCAAATTCTCATATGGTCACTCCTTCTCTCATGCCCTTCAATTTTGAAGCCCAATCTTTGAGGCCAGCACACTTTGTATGAAAAAAGCAAAGACCTAAGACCTTGTGTCACGTACGATATACTAATTATATATACTAGTGGATTGAAAGTGCCTATCAATCCACTTTTTTTTATTATTAATTTAAAATTTTATTTTTATTTATTTTTAAAAGTTAAATTGAAGTGATTTTATTATTTTTAAAATATTAAAAGATTAGAGGAGTTGAGAAAAATTAAGAAAAGTTGAAAGAAATTAAGAGAAGTTGAAGAATAATAATGGAAAATAAAATATGACCAAAAAAGAAGTTAAAATGCTTCAATCTCTTTATATAGTAGTATTTTTTAAAAATTAAATTGAAATGATTTTATTATTTTTAAAATATTCAAAAATTAGAGGAGTTAAAAGAAGTTAAGAAAAGTTGAAAGAAGTTAAGAGAAGTTGAAGGATAATAATGGAAAATAAAATATAACCAAAAGGGAAGTTAAAATGCTCCAACCTCTTTATATAGTAGTATTTTTTTAAAATTAAATTGAAGTGATTTTATTATTTTTAAAATATTCAAAAATTAGAGGAGTTAAGAGAAGTTAAGAAAAGTTGAAAGAAGTTAAGAGAAGTTGAAGAATAATAATGGAAAATAAAATGTAATCAAAAGAGAAGTTAAAATGCTCCAACCTCTTTATATAGTAGTATAGATATATATGCATGAGCACCCCACCAACAAACTTGGTCTGCAAAACTCACACAACACCATCCATAGTCATATAGACTCTTTTGATCTGTTGCATGCAGTGCAGATCGATGGTTTTAGGGTGGAGAAGAAGGAAAAGCGTCCCCCGCAAAGCAAAGGTGGAGCTGGTGATCTCTCCTAACCAGTTCCGGTGCCCAATTTCTCTGGACTTGATGAAGGATCCCGTCACAGTGTCTACTGGCAACACCTACGATCGAGAAAGCAAGCATTGAGAGGTGGTTTGAAGATGGGAACTGCACATGCCCTGTGACCAACCAGATTGTCAACAACTTTGATCTCATTCCCAACCATGCGCTCAGGATAATGATCCAAGATTGGTGCGTGGAAAACAGACAACAGACAACACGGGGTTGAAAGAATCCCAACCCCGAGAATACCCGTTAGCCCAGTGGAGGCGGCAGATGTTGTTGCGCACGTGGAGGCCTCAGCAAGGCGTAGGGATGCATATGGGTGAGTGGAATTGGTGCAGAGAATACAGAGGTGGGGTGCGGAGAGCGAGAGAAACAGGCGCTGCATAGTGGACAATGGAGCGCCTGCTGCATTAGCCTCTGCCTTTCATGCATTTGCAAATGATTCCTTCGAAAGGAATGTCAATGTGGGCGTCCTGCGTCACATTTTGTCTGCCCTCAATTGGATGTTTCCACTTCAGTTTCAATCCGAAGCACACAAGTCTCTGGGGTCGTGGGCTTCTTTGCGTTGCATGGTTTGGTTCTTGAAGCAACAAGATCTCTCAGGGAAAGACAAGTCCATCGTTGCCCTCAAGGAGCTTCTCTATTTCGGGGATCAGCGGCATGCGGAGGCGCTAGCACAATTTGAAGGACTCAATCAACTACTGGTGGAATTCCTCGACAAAAGGATCTTTAGTCCAACCATCACAAAAGCTTCCTTGGCGGTCCTTTGGTATTTGGTTTCATCTCCTTCTCCTTCCAGTCAGAAGATGAAATTGGCATTTATTGAATTGGGTTTAGTTCCTTCGCTGCTGGCTGGACATTGTCATTGACTCAGATAGGAGCCTGTGCGAGAAAGCTTTGGCTATCTTTGACTCCCTCAGCAGTTCTGAAGAAGGCAGGAAGAAAGCTCATAGCAATGCTCTGACAATTCCTTTCTTGGTCAAGAAATTGTTGCGAGTTTCGGCGTTGGCCACAGATTACTCTGTTTCTGCTATTTGGAAGCTATGCAGATTTGGAGAGAGGGACCAGGAAACGGTTCTGGTTGAGGCCCTTCAAGTCGGTGCCTTTCAGAAGCTCTTGCTAGTATTGCAGGTTGGTTGTGGTGATAAGACCAAGGACAAAGCCACTGAGCTCCTCAAACTGCTGAATCCTTACAGGCCTGGTGCCGAATGCATAGACTCAGATTTCAAGAACCTCAAGAGATCAATTTAAGATTGCCTTTCATTTTCTACTCTCAACTCTCAAGTGTAGTCTTGTACTATCAAATTACATTCTTTTTGTACATCGCAACAAGAGTTACAGGAGGACACTTTCCTAACTTATTTGAATGATTTGTATGTGTAATTGGTCTATGACTATGTCTATGATACTGAATGGCCGAAAAACCAATGATGATTTTAGTTGTGTGCAAGTTAACAATGAATCAGAACATTTTACAACTAACCACTTTGATGAAGTAAAGTAGAAGAAATCTTTTAAACTTTTGTTGAACTTAATTCTCTTTATCAAAAATAAAATGGTATGATTCACTTATTTATCATATAGTTAACACACATATCATATTATTTTGACAAATAAATTGGAGCAAAATTTTTCACTCTCAAATATATTCCTTATTTCATCTAACAACTTATCTCATGTTGTGTACAAAATTTTGAGAATCTTTTATGACACACTAGCATTACTCTTCTCCTAATACTAACTATACAACTTTTACTGCCTGCACAACTAAGTGGACTTCATTTGGTTTAATTGGATAGTAGGTGACCTAAAGTTGGACGGAGTCATTATTATAGTTGTTATTATAGTTATAGATAGTTGTTGTAGTGAGCATATATTAAAAAAAAAAATAGCGGGGAATGATTTTCCGTCATGATATTCTCATGTAATCTGTACGATGACTTGATTTGTGTAGGACAATAATTATGGCAACATTTTTCTAATTTAAGATGAAATAACCAAAAGAAGAATTACTCATTCAACATATGAACAAATTTTAGATGTCAACTACGTAGGATATGGATCCTGATTCTCCCTAGAACTTTTACTATCTCAAGGATCACCTTTGCATGTAAATTTTTATATACATTCAACATGAAGTTGATTTATCCCATCCAATTGTCAATAGAAGCTCTAGGCACATGCTTCTTGTCCACTTCAGAGAACGAGATTCTGCTGCTACTTAACATGGCTAAATAGTAAATAAGCTTAATGTAACATAAGGAAATCATCGCGCCTATGGATCGATGGATGATGGATGATTTTCTGTTGTCTTTATCTTGTATTTTATAAAAGAAAATGTGAAAAGAAAATAAAATAGAAGTGGAAAAAAGAAGAAAAAATTAAAGTGGAATATTAAAGTTTGAAAACATATTATAAACCAGAAGACATGAACTGCAAAAGAAAATGCCAACAAGATCATTTCGTAAATCAAGTTTGCATATCCATATATACGAAACTAATCAAATAGCTTTAGGACCCTCTATTAACCATCAGCTGTGAGAGTTAGAGATGGGTAGATAAGTTACTGGGCCTTGTATCTCTTTTCCACATCTTCCAGAATTTGGATAACCTTCTGATACTTACAAATTCGGTAGATAGACCTGCCACCACATTCATATGTATGTATGTATGGATAAATTCAGGAAATAGTTAGAAAGCAATTTACCACGCAAGCTTACACTTGTTACTCACCAATAGAGAAGACATGCTGCAACACACAATATCGCATTTCTCTGAGATTTGTATATCTGAATAACACCAATAAATTCTTAATGTTTACCCATTAATTAGCCACTACCATTAATTATATTAGTGTGATGTATGAGAATGAGACTTACAGACTTGTGATATCGATGTGTATCAGCGGCAGTACAGACCTCAGAAGTACACATCAAGCGACGCTCATTCTTCCAATATATATCTGCAAATTATATTTATATTATATGGATGCTCATTCTACCAATTAATAATTATTCATTACATTACCCAGAACACAAGAGAACAGAAGAGATAACTGAGAGAGAGTACCGACCGAGGAGGTGGAAGGCAGCAAAGGGAAAAACGAAGAGCGCGGGCTGAAGAATGAGTGAAACCGCTGAGACCAAACGCTTCCTCAATGCCGCGGGTGACGGCAGCGTCACCACCAACGCTACGGCTGCCTCCGCTGCCACCACGTACGCCATTATCATCCACTGCAACGCCATCAAATCTTTGATCTTTGATCTCTTATCTCTCGCTCCTCCGATATACAATTAATAACTAATTCCTTCCTTCCCTCTTTCCTCGCCTACTCTTGTCGATTTTCTCGTCACACAATGACGAAGTAATTCATCACTCTTTCTTATTTGGCCACATTCTACATCCCTAAATCCTAACCCACCACGTACATCTCTCACTCACTCACGTCTGTTAACTTACATTGGAAAGTTTGTTCTCTAAATGCACTACATATTTATTCCAAAATTAAATCAATGAAAATCACTTTATATTCTGTTTGAATTAATTATGTTATACTTATTTAATTAATAAATAAAAAAATAATTTTTTTAAAAGTTTTTATATATCAGATATGTTAAATGTTAAATGTTAATTTTTTTAATTTTTTATTTTTTAAATACTTGTTAACAAAAAAAAAATACTCGTACTTGTTAACAAAAATATCTTGTTTTACTTTATTAATTCTAACAGGGAAAATGTCAGAAAATTAGAATTTTTACTCAAATTTACTGGTTAGAATGGTGTATGTGTGCTAAACACATTAATTCTTAGATGGGTAAGCAAATCATAATATTTTATTTTATCTAACAATTATACTTTTTTTTTTTGTCAAAAACCTAACAGTTTTTCTATAATGTATAGCATTACTCTTTTAATAATACTTTAATTTCATTTTTTTAATAAACTTCAATTTATTGTTTTCTTCTGTCATATTTTTTAAACAATTTTACTTGATTATTATTTTTGAAATGAAAGATTAATCTCATAATATTGAAGTGTATTTACTTATCTCGATATATACACATCTTATTAGTCACCTATATCTATATTAATATATGGTATCTTATATAATATTTATACATCCCAAGTTCAAAATATATTTTCCCTTCACTTTTGGCTTGCTCGAAAGGATCTCTTCCTAGCTTTCCATTAATATTGGATTTTCAACGTGAACTACGTACTACCTATTAATTGAAGGGGGAGTTTTTTTGTGGAAAGGAATCCTTTTGCATTCAATATCTCCGTAGCATGCCATTTGGTTGGCTTTCAATAATGAAGTGAGATAAGAAAAGAGAAAGAAAACCACTAACCAAGCGTCTCCAAATTTGTATCCATCAATGGCTCACGTGTTTGCTGCGCCTCAATTTTACAAGTCAGAGAACATCACATTAATGGTTTAGGCATATAACTAAGATAAATACTTGAATAGTCCGGGAGGCCCTACTGCATTAGGTGTGTTCTTTGTCGATCGTATAAATCGTTGTCGTAGGATTGTGTGTTAGTAATGGGTCCCATGTAAAATACACTTACATAATTGATTCGGTAGTACAGTCACGTGATGATTTCAAATCGTTATTTCTCTATAACTAGAGATAAGCATTTGAAAAAATATTTGGAACAGGACGAGGCATTAATTTATACATCCCTGCAATATGCATGGGGGAAGAAAGAAGGGCGGGAGAGGAGGGAAGGAGTGAGGGGAGTGAAGCCTGGTCCAAGAAACTTCAAAAACTCAAGGTTTTTAATTTATGGATGAGTGGCCATCTCAAGCCAAACAATATTCTCCCCATCCTCATTCTCCCCACCTTTCAGTTATGCACAAGATTTTTCCCAAATGCATAAAAAAAGTAGCTGTGTGTGGAAGTAGAAAATGATTTTTCTCTGCTTCCAAACAGAAACAATGGAAAATTGTGGGAGCGGGTTATCACTTGGTATTAATGGAGGGAAAGAGGGAAGCTGTCTTCATTGTTTTCTTGACTTTAGAACTCACCATGTGGCAGTGGGGGGCTCTCTTTGTCGTTAAGAATTTCCAACATTGAGTTACACATTGCTTGCGGACAAGGTTATTTTATTGAATTGCCTCACATTCTACATACTATCAATAATTAATTAATTACCACAACATTAATAAAACTAATTCACATAAGAATTAATAAAATATTTAAATCACTGAACTTTAGATTCTATACAGTTTATTTTTGTATTATTCGTTGTTCTCGTTTATGCAATTAAGCCATTGCATTCTGCCGCGATCAATTTTACTTATTAAGTCATTGCCACGTAGATGAGATTGTAGACCTCGTTGATTTGTATTATAGATTATCTTTCTTTTACATTTTCATTGCATCGAACATTAAGTAAATTTCTTTTCGAATCTCATTGTACGAGAGCCATATTAATATTGATTCCGGTTGATAATAAATCTTATATATAGTAACATATTTATTGTTTAAACTATAATTCAACTTATAAATATGTAGATATTATGCAAATCAATAATGAGTATGATATCATGTTTAAAGTTTATTATGAATATGAGTATACATTAACTTCCCTTTTTTCTGGCCCGAAGGTACTAAGACTAGTAATTATTCCTATAAAATATTCTTGGAGAGGGATGAAGGTCAAATGCAAGATATCACAAATTCAAATAAGATATACAGAAAACAACTATTAAGCTTTGGACTCATCCACGAGTATATATTATCATTACTCATTGTTGGACAAAGCTATAAAATGGACAAATCTCCAATTGAATGTGACGACAGGTGAGATTAACATTAGTCGCAAATTTTGTGTATCATCTCATCTCTTTTAAGATAGCGTAAAATACTATACATATGCCAGCTTTTCTAATTGTGTTTTAATTTCTTTTTTTTTTTTTTTTTGGGTACATTGTTTTATTTTCCTTTTAGTTTAGATCTTTTTGTCATCCTGCCTTCAATTGCATGCACATATGACATAATAAAACATTTGGACTTCGTTGCAATTCTCTTTCCCCTGTTACCAGGCCCGGAGATTCACGACAACAACAAAAACATTTGCATGTTTGTACATCGTACGTGTCAATGCTTGCAGGTGAGATGTTCATCATATCTATATGAAAAATACTAAAAAGGCATAAACTTTCAAAGAATTTAATTGATAGAATAATATGCCTTGATTATTGATTCTATGAAAAAATAAGTCATATCACTTTATTTTATTTAAAAATTATCATAATTCTTGTTAAAAATTCTGAACATATTTTTCGAACTGTGTAACATTACTTGTAAATATAACATAGCGAAATTACCTACATCAGCTGCCACGTACCATAGTTGAAAGAGGGGATAGGAGAAAGACTGGGAGTGAAGGTAGGAGGATGTTTACTTGCAACAAAACAATTGCTCTCTCTTGGTGCGCGTAAACTACATTTCTAGTAGTCTGCCATACATCTAATGTGACATGCTTGTTAGCGCCAACAGTCCTTCATTTCCGTTCCGCTTGACAGGTGCTTGTTTCTGGATCTACTTTCCAGATGTTCTCATCTGTGAAATAGAAAAACTAGAGGAGTGAGGAAAAGTATACTGGAATGGAACCAGCTAGTGGCACTGGTAACTGCGTTTCCACTTACCTCTCCTTACTGCTGTGCCTGATCACTTGGATAACCGGAACATTCCATCACTTTATGCACCTCATTCTGCGCTTCACTCACCAGAAATAGCTTCTCATCATTGCTAATCATGTCCACATTAAGAATTTTGCCACCTTGTTCTGTTAAAATACAGGAACCATTTGAAATTCTCAAATGTTCCATTGCCACCATTAGCAGCTCTTCAATGCTTTGCGGAACCCATAGGACAACTCCCTCTCTTCTATTCTCTTTGTGATCCCATGGATGGAAAGGAAATACTGTACATCTCTTTTTGGGGATTTCATCTGTTAATGCCAATATTCGTGCTGCTGCAAACTCAGTGTAAGTATACGTTAGAATGCTTACATGAAAAGGGAAAAGAATAAGTAATAAAAATAACTAAGGGTAACATAATGTATGGTGCTTCAGAATCCAAGATTCCCACATTCTAGGACATCATGCGCATGTTTTGAATGAATTTTAATTGGGCACCGTACATAAGAATCTTGATACCCCCACATCCAAAATACAGAGAATCTCATCCTCCCCTGTTCAAATGTGATAGCACCAAATACCTAAAAGATAATCAAATATAAGATGGTATTCTATGCTCAAGAACCACAATCATACCTCCAGTTTCTTGAATGCTATTGGATAATTCAGCCAACTGAGAAATTTTTGCAACTTCAAGCATTTCGATCATATTTCTATTTCCACCCATACGAGCTTCATCAAGCGGTGTATTTCCCCATCTGCCAGTAGAAAGTAGTGAAGGATATAATTTTGCACTTCAATGAACAAGACAAAAATGCTATTCTAAGGTAGTAAGATCTCTTCAAGCTAGCAATGACCTAATTTTACAAATCATAAGAGTTGCAAATGGCATATGAAAGAAATGCAAACTCAAAATTTGGATCATACCTGTCCTTACATAACACGCTTGCTCCTGCTTCTAGAAGTAGTTCAGCCATCGTATACAAACCTTCAGAGGCAGCAATGTGAAGAGGAGTACGCTGATCATAATTTTTGACATTTGGATTGATTCCACAAGCCAGAACTTTTCTTAAAAGGTCCAACTCCTTCTTTGCAGTCGTCATGCAGAGAAAATTGCCAGCATCATCAATGGTGAGGGTAGCCCCCGCATTAGCAAGTAAAGATGCTACTTCTTCATGTCCATTCTTGATGGCTTCAAGCAAGGGAGCAGCCCCAAATTTATCTGATACAAATGGTTGTTTAAATGTAACTCTATGTATAGCTTCAAAATAGCACATTCAATAAAAGATTGTCTGCGATTACTCATAATGCGAAAAGTTCAAAAGCTAACCTGTGGAATTGATATTTACTCCTTGCTCAACAAGAAAGCAAGAAATATCTACATATCCTTTTGATGCAGAGATATGCTGTGATAGCAAACATAAAAACACGTTAATAAAATGCACTTTGTCACCACTGTATTTTTGTGCCAAAGTCTTGATCATATGACTCCTCTATGTCCTTTCTTCGTTTTTTTTTTAATTTATTTTTTATATTAAAGAGGGAAGCAGGAAGAAGAGCCACCGCTGGGACTGAATGTTAACATATGCAGTATAGACTAGCATATGTTAGGTGTTAGTGTTTTTAGGGGTGGGCCTGGGTTGCATTGGGATGGGTGGGTTTGGAGGGAATTTTCGATCCAATTTGCTTATCCAAATAATGGGTTGGACTGGGTCAAACTCATGGATCCTATATACATTAAAAAAAATTATATATTAAAATATATCAAAATATATAATCAAATCTAGTAAATCTAAATATATATAATAAAAAATATAATATAAATATCAAATCTTTTAATAAGCATAGCAATCTCAATATAAATAAATTAAAAAAGAAATTCATAAGTCTTAGAAGCTTTCAAAAAAGTATATTTAAGTCCTAATAATTTTCATAAAAATATATATATAAACCCTAAAAACATAACAAATTATATGAGCCTATTGAAATCAGTCATCTCATATAGCATATGAATTGACATAATTATTAATTTTATTTTCAATCTTTTCAAGATATTCAGTATCATTTAAACGATCCACTAGATTCTCAATGCAATAATAATCTACTAGATGCTCCATCAACTTCTTATAGATGGATTGGGTTGTGTAGATCTAAAATTTTCAAATGTACAATCCAAGTTGTATCTTATGAATTATAAAGTTTTTAACCCGATCCAACTCGTCGACCTAGGGTTGGGTAAAAACCCATGGGTTGGTGGGTTGACCCAACCCTGTGCCCACCCCTGACTGTTTTGATTCATAGTTCATCAATGTGGACAAGCTTCAATCACTCGTAGAGCCAAATTAATTTTGAAGGAATGCGACAGATTACAGAGCAATTTGCATTCATGGAAGAATAGGTTGGATGCATAGAGTTCATTCATACCAAGGGTGATCTACCATCATAATCAGTCTTATTGGGATCTGCCCCCGATGCAATCAAACGTTTCAAGAGGTAAAAGTCACCCTCATATGCAGCACAGTTCATCCGCATAGCCACCTCTGTTTCCTGGTTTCCAATAGTCAGGGTGAAGTCTGATTCCAACAGCTTGCGCTGCAGACTGGAGTCTTTTCCCTGTCAGCCACGCACAACCATGAATTATAATCTTATCAAGTCAAAATTCTATCCAAAGGCCAAAGAAAATGGATTATGAACTTCCTTGAGTGAAAAAACATCCATATGTTTTCTTCTTCCCTAAAACGTCCCATGTGTCAGGTTATTATGATCAAAACCCTGATCATAAGCAATAGTGTACAGTGATTACTTCAAAATGACTTCGTAGCATAAATCATTACAAGGTTGCTGAAGTGTTAGGCTATCTGTTCCCTGAGACTCGACAATCTACATTACTACAGACAAAATATTTCTAGTACAACATATCCCCAATTTCGTTGGTAAACAAACATGGCCTTAAATATAACTAGTATTATTAAAAATAATAATAATCCAAAGGAAACATACCTCAAGGAGATTGTTTAAGGTAACACGGCCATCTACAAAGTATATCTTCAGTATGTCCTTAAAGGATTGCTTATCAAGTCGCAAAACCTTGGAAAACTCATAAGCTACAACCTTGGAATGTTGAGGCATATTGCAAAGGAAAGAAACCTCGCCAAAGGAACTATGGGTTTGCAATTTGATTATCTCGTCTGCATCACCATTTTTGCTTCTTATCTCATGCTGTAGACAAGAGGAAAAGCCGCCAAGCCATATTTAAAAATGAGATGTAAGGCTTTCACTAGTACCTAGAGAGGAACGTGGCCACATATTTCTCAAATATAGAAGCATGGCCGTTTAAAATAAAATAATCCATCATTAACAAATAACAATGCCTATTTTGTATATCCGTGATGTAGTAAAATTAATATATCACTTCCTGTTGCTGGTTCTAATCATATAGTTCTGTAATTGTCCGTGAGAATACTAAATATTTAGTTCAATTGATGATTAGCTTTGCACAAAAGCCCTGGTTCATGTTTCCTTATCATTTTTAAAGTAAACTATTCTGATCTGACCATCATCTTCTATGATAATTTGTTTTTGAGTCAGGAGTAGTTACGAGTAGAAATATTGTCATAGAAACACAGAATAGTGAAAGTGAACTGAGGATGCGCAAGAGAAAGTAATGCACAAAGGCATACAAAGTTTCAGAAATCAATGGGTTACCAGGATTCATACCAGCTCACCATGACATACAAAATAAAGTTGATCTGCTACATCTCCTTGCTCCATAACCAATTCTTCTGGGAGGAAGAACTCTTCCTGAACTCTGGTTGCCTATCAAAGCAGATTTTGAGTCAAATATTTTTGATAAAAAATGGCTAAGTTTCTATGTTGTTCCTTTTTTGTGTAAATAAATGCAACATATCAGATACGGCTAGTTTAAAGAGAGCACATGAAATGAGATGGAATACAAGAAAGGCATATCAACTTTTATGGGTGATCAAAGGCAGTGATTAGGACAGTATCTGCCAATTGAAGCAGTGGATCTTTTATTATTTTCAGACCCCAAGGATTTTTTAGAATTTGAAGTGGTTCAATAGTCAGTCCAATTTTCACAAATGAAATATGCACTAGTATGATAATTAAGCAAATCCAATTAAGAATAATATCATGAGACAATTAACTGAAATGTTCAGGAACAAGTAAAGAGTGTCTTACAATCTGCTTTATAAACCCAGAAGAGCATCCCTTGAAAAGAGGAACATTCTGAATGAACTCCTCATACAAATTTATTGAAATCTGCAATCAGGCATTAATAATCACATAAATATATATCTGGTAAGTGACCATCTCAATACTATAGCAGACATATGGTTGCGATGAAATTTCCTTGGCTCATAGTTATATTTTGGCATAGTTCTGTGTTAGAATCTTAGAGAGTCTGGTACACATTACATCTTATTGGCATCAACCAATAATATTTGCGTGTCATTGCTCACTAGTGTAGTTGGCAAGGGATGAAATGAAACCATCAGTAGCAAACTTCCTCTTTAGAGTGCAGGGGTGAGTAACAGAGCTAGATATTAAAATATGAGATAACAGATTGTGAAAACATTTCCATATATGGTCAAGAACGTTTGAATATTAGAGCATAAAAAAAATAGCAGTAGCAGCAGCTAATTTCGGTGAATTGAATTGAGAGCCGAGTGAAATAGATGATTAGGAATACCTTAGTGCGAATAGAGGCTGGGATATCCTGGAGGACAGCAGCTTCAGTGCAACTGCGATCAAACTGCAAGCGCAAATGGCCCTTGACGGCGTTACTTATGTGCTTGTCGACATTGTTTCTATTCATGTACTTAATAATTTCAGCCATCTTGTCCCTAAACCTCTCAGTTTTAGATCCTTTGACAATCAAGGCCGTCATGTTGCCAAGAAGATAAGCGCCAAGAATCATGTCAAACGAGACATAAATCATGATGAATATCATCTCTCTAACATTGACGGCATGAATGTCTCCATAGCCTGCAAAATGAGTGACACAAAAAAATAAATCACAAAAAGTGGCAGGAAGCATTTAGTTAATAAGTAATGAATTAAAATGAGAGGATTAGATTAGATTAGATTAGATTTAGATTTAGATTTAGAATAGGAATGGCCATGAGTTTACCAACAGTAGCCATGGTGACAATGGCAAAGTAGAGGGAGGTGGTGTAGCGCTTCCAGAGGTCGATGTGGCGGAAGTCGGAATAGGCGAAGTCGCCCATCTTGAGGGAGCCAATCCAAGTGTAGGACTCGTGGGAGTGGGGGACGGTGGTGGCCAGATAGTAGAAGATGCAGGCGGCCGTGTGGGTGCAGTAAAGCTCAACAACCAGGAGCTTGACAATCCTGGTGCAGAGGTAGTTGATCCGAATGTCCTTCTCGAGCCTCTCGAAGAACTCGGTGACTCTGCGGGCCCGATAGAGCCTGATCCACAGCAGATAGCGGACGAGCTCTTTTCTGCCGGCGGCCTTGTAGATGTAGTCCCAGGGGAGGCAGCTGAGTAGGTCGAGGGTGAAGCGGGGAGACTTGAGGTAGCGCCTGGCGATGTGGTAGCGGTTGTAGACGACGCAGTAGGAGTGGGTGTCGCGGTAGGCCACGAAGAAGCGGAGGACGATGTCGATCAGGAACGCGAACTGCCCCGCTATGTCCAGCAGGAATATCTTCTCGGGGAGGCCTCTGAAGAATCCGAACTCCATTGGGGTGAAGAACGAGGAGTACACCGCCCATATCAGTATGAAATGCTTCCACGCAACGTACAGCCTGCATTCATTTTCCCATTCTCATTTCCAACTCTTTAAACACTCTCTCTTAACACTCTTAACACACACACACACACACACACACACACAATGCCCTTTCCCCTTCCGACTTCTGCCCCTCGCGCCAAAATCCCATTTCTCAACGCCATCCTTATAACCGTTTCTCTTCGTTACTTATTACTACTATTATATACTTATTACTATTTATAAGAATATATTAAATTGTTTAAATTGATAAATAAATTAAAATAAAGGGAGTATTATACCGCAAAGTCTCCCTTATTTATAAATATAAATTGAGAAAATAAGAGTTATCTACCTCAAATTATTCAATGCATAAGTTATAATTTTGTTGATGTAAGATAAAAAATTCTCCTACTTTCTTACTTTATCAACGTGATCAGATCATAACAACCGTATCAATAATAAACTAACTAATTACCTAACCATTAATCAATCTCTTCTTTTTATTACTGGTTTTGATGCAACGGGTCTAATGAAAACATTATTATCATCATTTATATATTTTCATCTATACATACACCGATACACGATTCCATCGTATCACCAAACCCACACTTTATTCATTTAGATTTTAATTAAATCCAACCAAAAAAAAAAAAAAAGATCAATTGCATGGTTCCAATGTGAAAAATGGAGAATCTTTTTTTCTTGAAACGGCATGCTTCAAATAATATTCTAGTCTTTGAAATGTCCAGAACTTTCAGGTTTGTCATTTTCCTGTACACCTCAAGTAATTACAATCTATTCATATTCTATAATAAAATTGTTATTAATTTGCATTATTAATTATTATATACATTACTATAATTATTAAATATATTCTATAATAAAGATTTCTTGAATTGAATTTACTGTTTAGTCTCAATTAATGTAAATATTGGTTAAAAATAAAAACCAAACTAATTTAAATTATAAAATTGCAAATAAATAATATATATTTTTAATTAAATTTTTATTGTAAATCTAAATGTTAAATAACCCCAAAAAGGAGTTTAATAATTCAATATTAAAAACTCATAAAAACAAAACAATACCATCAATAATATATGAGTATTGTTATTTGTATATAGTGATTATAATTTTTTTTTGGGCATATATGAAATGGTTTTCAGTTCTATATATTGATAGTGTAAATCAACTTTACACGATTAATTAATTGAAATGCAAAAAATAATAATAATAATAAATCATGATAGCTAACTATTTATTATAATAAATATCCACTATAATTTGACACTTTTATATAATTATAGTGGTTAGTGGTATAAAATTATTTTAATTTTATATTATCAATGTATAGAAATAAATCTCAAATAAAATTATATATAAATAAATAAAAATTCAAGTTATCAATAAGCTGTAATTCAAGACTCTTATTAAAAAAATTTGGTATATATTATTAATTATTTTATTATGTATATAAAAAAATATAACTAAAGTTTTTAATTATTTATATTTATGGTGAAATAATATTAGATTTAATTTATATATATTGTTAGTTTAAAAAAAATTATACAAGCATATAATTATATATTATTATATTAATAAAAATGTTTAAATTAATAACTTATTATTTTAAAAATTTTATAAATATAAATATTTAATTAAATAATAACATGAAACTCTTTTATACTATTGAAAATTGCAATTAAACTCAATAATATTTTCCTAACAATAAACACGGTAACGTGACCGACATACGTACAACTACAACTCTACAAGAGGACCAAAAATAAATAAATAAATAAATGTGGAAAAGCTCAAAAGACAGGATGGGCGGGTATAGGTGGTGTATCTTGCTCGTGTTGTGTCAATTCATGTGTTCTGTACTAGTCCTCCCTCCTTAATAGGGGCTTATCGGTATTAAGAGTGGGAGAGAAAGAGACAGAACATAGAAGTGATGTGTACGTACCGGTTGTCAGGATGAATCAGATATTGCCGCCATACATCTCCGCCGCGTGTGGTGGAGCTACCTTCAGGCTCGCCGTAGCATACTACCATCCGACGCCCCAAGCATTTCCACGGCACCCTTTCTTCCTTCGAACTATCGTCGCCGTCTCCTCTCCTTCTCCTTCTTCCTCCTTCACTCTCACCCTCACCGCCATGCATGCTGATCCTCTTTCCCACTCTCCACCACTTCAAACACTGATTATAACTGGCACCCACAAGCTTTTCAATCGAAATTTTGTGTTACTAAAGAAATAGGCTCTGCCCCGACCAAAAAAAGAAATAGGCTACGCTATCCCTATGTTATAACCGCTCTATTTAAGAAAAAATTATATGTATATATATAAGCAGTGAAAAGGTGAGGCCTGGCCAACGTGCTATCATCGCTCACCTCACTTTCGCACTGTCAATCAGAACCTTTGACAGTGTGAGCTTAGTGGTGACAAACAGAATCCTGTTAAAGAATTTAGAATTTTAGATTAGCACATTAACATGAACTTTATGTGACTTTAATTTAATCCTTTCGGTTCCCATCAATTATCTGGGTCATAAATCACGGAAAGTTTTTCAAATCTTTTTCTTTTTTAAACCCTAAAGATTTCATTGATATGTGATAAAAACTTAAATACAGGTTGTAAATATTTAACGTGAAAATTTTCAACATTAGACTTCGATCTGTCGTGGAGAATTTGGAATCCTAAATTTGCACAGTTCCCCCCCTTGCTTTTATTTCTTTTTATCGAGGAATATATTATTGAACCGCGAAAGCATTAGTTCAGCTCCGAAGGTATGTCACTTTTACGACAGGGCAGTCCACTACGAATCTGTGATCGAATAAATAGCTGGTTTGTGAATATTACACTATCATATATTCTTTCTTTCCTTTTTTCTTTTTTTGAAGTTATCTATTCAACCTCCATTTTAGCAAATAGTCTAATACTATTATTTTAAATAAGCTGTAAATCCTGTGTCCACGTTACGATTTCTATGTATTGGCAATTTTCCTCCTATAAATGGACTAGGTTTTTATCCACTAGTAGTACTGTCAATTTAGCCCCAACTAGTGGGCCAACCCACCAGCCCCCAATTATTTTGGCCCACCTTGATAGAGGGCTGATTGGCCCTGAGTCCTCCAAGCCCCATGTCATTTGTGACTTAGGGCCATATGACCCATGGGTCAGCCCACCAAAATAAAAAAAAAAAAAAGAAAAAACTTATTTTTCTAGAATTTATTGACGTATTGCGTATTCCACTTATGCTGATATCACAGAATAGGCTATTCAGGTAGAAAATTCACTCATGTCACGCCATTGAAAGCTTCCCGTATTGATGTATTCCACCAATGTCAAAACCCTAATTGAAAAAAATTCCCAATCTCTTCCGCCATAGCCACACTTGCATAACTTCTCCTTTCTTCTTCAACCTCGTTTTCAGCTTCTCTATTTTTGCCATAGCTAATCACACGGTCACGCCATTGCTGCAATCTCTTCGTCTTGAGCCCGACGCCATTGTTGCCATCGCTGCAGCTTCAAGCTCGACGCCATTGCTGCCGTCGCTGCACCTTCAAGCTCGACGCCATTGCTACTATCGCTACAACTCCGAGCTGAGCTCTCTGCGTCTGCAAACTCTATTACTGAATTAAAGGTTAGTTCTCCATTAGCTTCTCTATTTGATTGTGCTTCACCGCTTCTTTTTTTTTTTTTTAAATTTTCGTCTTTTTTGTTTTTTTAAATTTTATTTACAAGTATGTCATGAGATTTTGATTATAAATTGCTTTCTGAGTCTGAGATAACTGTGGAAACCCATTTTAGTTAAGAAAAATTGTTGAAAGAAAATTGTCATATGCCAAATTTGTGGATTTGTAGTGAATGCCCTTGAAATGTTTGTTAAAATGTTTTGCTGCTAGTTGCTATGTTGTTTGTTCTGTTCTTCGCAAGTGCATCCCCTTGTTCTGTTCTTGGCATCAACCACATGTTGCTAGACAAAATATCTAAAGTGATATACCTCAGATATCATAATTAAAAAAAAAATTAACGAAAAGTTTCTATCAAAATTCCCAACAAATAACACTTTTGTTATATGAAACTATGTACCTCAGAGTTTCAATGGAACTGTTGTAAAACAGAGGCTTCTTCACTCTACATCATTAGTTATATTTGTTTCTGTTGCTCTGAGCAAAGTCAATGCCCCAACTCAAAAAAAAAAAAAAAGACCAAGAGAAGTATGTATTATATTTCAAAATACCTTTAAGAAGGAATGCATTAAAATTTTAAATTACACACAAAACTTATAGCAGGACACAGTGTGTGTATATATATATATATATATACACACATCATTCTGGATGAAAAATCTTGTTGACAGAACTAGATTCCGGGTTTGCCATTACTCCAGAGAGTTATGATATGTCCACACCTAATTTTTTACACTCAATTACAGATTTTAGCCATTTTAAGAAAAGTGTTCAATTTTGGGTCAGAGTATTTTCTCAAAAAGGCCATAACCCAACAATAAATTCAATTGACATTCACGTGGATGTGAAAGTCTAGCTGTGAATGAAACATTTTCCTGCTCTGGATGGCCTCTTGCAACAAAACAGGTAAGAATTTGAACTTACATAACTACACCAAGATTATTATAATAAGGTTTGATGTTCTGAAGTAGGGAATAATTTAAAAATTGACCTTGAAAAAGGTAACAACATAATTTTATATTAAGAATAACTTCATGGTCAGAATATACTCTCCACTGCATTCATGTTCGAAAACATGGATGAAAACCTATAGGGAGACATGCGCAAATAGGAAAATAGAAGAAAACTGCGCATACAAGAGCCGGGAGCATCAATACCAGTGGTTTGTTGATGGTGTTATAGAAGAAAGAGGACACAAAGGGCACTATATCATCTGAGAGGTTCATGGGTTGAAAATTAGTTGTGGCCATAAAGAGGCTGAGTTATCAACTGGGGTTACCCAGGAAAAGTGGTGAAAGCCTTTCAATATCCCTAATTTTCCATAATGGATCTAGATCTTTGTCCTGCCCCTCCTCCTTAATAAGCAGGTCCCAAGCTTCAATAATGAAAACAAAACAATTCGAGAGTAAATTTTCTCTGTTCTTATCAACACATACCTTAAATCGAGCAAATGTCTCATTCAGTTTATTGCATTCATCATCATATTTCTTCTTTGTAGCTTTAGTTGCCGCCTCAGCCTTCTGAACATTGTTTCTAAGCAATTCCACTTCCTTCTTCAAAAGTCAGAATTAAGCTGAAAATATTGAAATAAATCAAATAACAATATCTTAGACATCAAAAATCCCCCAAAAATAACTACACATATTTGATATGCTTGGGATAAAGGTGGTTAATTCATGAAATATGATAGAAGCAATCTAACTTTAATTCCTTCAAGTTCTCTTCAATATTGTCTTTGTGATCTAGAGATTGTTGTGATTGGTCCTGCTTCCCCATACTTGAAGACAGCTCCTCACGATTCTGCTTCAATTGTTTGACCTGACGTATCAATTGCTTTTCTTCCTTTAGAGGTAGCGTTTCATGCTCAATCATGTGTTCCATGTTTCTTATCTGCCAATAAGTCACACATATCGTAAAAAATAAGCGTAACAAAAGATGTAAGAATCAAATTTTATAAATATTTCCAAAAAGAAAATCGAAGCATACCTTGCTATCTATATATCCCCAAATGTAAATTGCATTGTTTAACTGTTCATTGTGGATTGAATCAATCCATTTCCTGGCATTTGATTTGAGCAAGTCACGCAGTAGTGCCTTGCCAAGTAGCCTCTAAATTTTAGTACCATGCAATAAAAAACAAAAAAAAGTTTAAATCAGTGTTTGATTCTGTAAAGTGGTAGTTGTGAGGTTTTATTTTATTTTATTTTTTCTCAACCGACAGAGTTTCCCCACTCGAGAAGAAGCTATTTTGTAATATATTGTGAATTGAAAATGTTAATTTTGTTTTCTGTTTTTAAGCCGGCATATTGTATATAGGTACATCTCAACTAAAATGTATAAACTTTATAAAGTTAGATTCTCGGAAGTGCATAGTCCAGTGTTTATTGACGTCAATTATTTGCGGGGTAGTAATTAAAGAACTATAATAAAGGGTACTAGTTAAAGAACAATGTAAACCACCATGCTTCTGCTTTCAATGTAGATAACAAAATGAGAGCGCAATGAATAAAGTAAGAGTCTTTTTTTTTTTAAAAAAAAAATCATGAATAAAGTAAGTTTAATTTCTATGTATTAATAATATGAAATAACTTTACACTTATCACCAATTGTTTGCCTAGGTCTGTACACTCTTAATTTTCTTGGGCATAAGCCCCATAATCTTGTTTGAATGTTTGTTGACTATTGTGCCTTGATTATCGATTTTTATATTATCGTCCACTGATTTGAGTGAAACCTTAGTTTCCCGTTCAAGATTCAATATTAGTGAGCATGTGTACATTTTTGTACCGTTCATTATATTGAATCTTGAATTGTCCAAGTTGGACAATTTGGGAAGAACCTTTTGCTATATGTCGTTAATGCTTGTTCTTTAAATCACAAGTTTGTACTTGACGGAATTTCAATCATTGCATTTTTTTTTGTTCTCTGGGTGCATACTTGGTCGTGGTAAATGTTACCACGCTCAAGTCGTGTACTTGGAGACCAAAGGGAAATGTTGTCGAAATTTTGTCAAGTATAAACTTTGTGATTTAAAGAACAAGCATTAACCACATATAGCAAAAGGTTCTTCCTAAATGGGATAGGGCCATACCTTATTAAGAGGGAGATGGAGGTAAGGAATTTGGAAACCATGTTATACTTATATGTGTGGTTGCATGTTATGTTTTTATACGTTCTGTTTTACTTGTTCTTATTTTTTTATACATTTTTGTTTGTTTTAATGTTTAGGAATTTATAAACATAGTTATACTATGGAGTCTGTGAATTTGGATGATGAAGTTGTTTGTGAAATCTCTGTCATTGAGTGTCCGGGAAGTGTTGACTCACTAAGAAAGAAACATCTAATGTTTGGAGATTTTACTTAAAACCTGGAAAGATAAGGAAGGTATTGAAAAAGCCGTGGTGTAATTATCAAGGGTCGTATACGAATTGGGAGAAATCCTAAGACCAAGAATAATTATGGACTTCTCACTTAAACCGCCATGTTGCTACATGTAAATCCATCGCAAACTCAAGTCAATAGGTTGAAATGCTAGAGGGGAAATCTAGCATGACCAGATTAATCAAAAGATCCATCGTAATTTGCTTGCCCAAAGTTATATCCAAAGCATGATCTTCCATTTAACTTTGTTGAATATGAGAAGATCGTAGAATGGATTAGTTATTTGAACCCAAAGTCGTGATGCACTCTAGGAACACTGTGGTATCAGATGTCCAAAAAATTTACATGAAAGAGAAGGACAAACTCAAGCAAGCGATGTCTAAGATCCCTAATCGAGTTTGTCTAACTTCATGTGGACAAGCATCTACCACGTATACTACATATGTTTAACTCGCTCACTTTGTTGATGAAAGTTGGAGACTAGTGAGTAAAATTTTAACTTCTGTCGAATGAAGCCTCCACACACCGGGGTTGAATTAGAAGCCACCTTGTTTGATTGTTTGAAGCAATAGGGGATTGATAAGAAGGTGTTTTCCATTACTTTGGATAATGCTTCTACAAATGATGCCATGCAAACTATTTTGAAGAATCATCTACTACGTTTGCAAAACAATTTCTTTGTCAGGTAATGGAGAATTTTTTCATGTACTGCTCGCTCATATACTCAACCTGATTGTTCAAGAGGGTTTGAAAGTTGCAAGTCAAGCACTCTTTAAGATTAGAGAAAGTGTGAAGTACGTGAGGGCATCAGATGCAAGGATGATAAAATTCAAAGAGTGTGTGCAGGAAGCTAAAGTTGATGACAATGCTGGTTTAAAATTAGATGTTTCAACTCGGTGGAATTCAACATACATGATGCTAGAAAGTGCAATCAAATTTGAGAAAGCTTTTGGTCTTCTTGATGTGATAGACACAAATTACAATTATTGTCCATCACATGAAGAATGGAGAACAGCAGAGAAGATGTGCGAATTCTTGGAACCCTTTTATGAGACCACAAACCTCATTTCAGGTTCATCTTATCCAACTTCAAACTTGTATTTTATGCAAGTTTGGAAGATTCAATGCATGTTGGAAGAAAACCAATTTAATGAAGAAGATGTAATCAAGGACATGTCTACGAGAATGAAGGGAAAATTTGACAAGTACTGGAAGGATTATAGCATAGTCTTGGCTTTTGGAGCTATTCTTGACCCTCTATTAAAGCTGGATTTTTTGAACTTCTGCTATAGAAAACTAGATCCCTCAACCTCTGAAGACAAGGTAAAAATTGTGAGGGAAAAATTCGAGAAGCTTTATAGGGAATGTACAAACAATTTTAGTTCTCCAATTGCTTCTCAATCATCTAGTGAATCCAGTATGTTGAATAAGTCAATCAGAGAAGGAAGCAAGCCAAAGAGATCTAAAATATTTAGTGTATGTTATTCTATGCCAATTTGGTTATTAGTTTTTTTCTTAGTTTTATTTTTGTTTTGTTCAAATGATTAATATATTGCATATCTCAGGAGTTTAAAATGTTTCAAAATGAAACCAAATCTACCATTGGAAAGAACGAATTAGATCTTTATTTGGATGAACTGCCAATTGATTATGATGATGGTGAAGATTTTGATGTGCTAAATTACTGGAAGACCAATGAAAAAAGGTTTCCTACACTATCGATTATGGCCAGAGATGTATTAAGTATTCCAATCACTACTGTTGCATCGGAATCCGCATTTAGCATTGGTGGACGTGTTTTAACAAAAGTTACGGTTCGACCCTTCCTGAGCATGTCCAAATGCTTATTTGCACTAGGAATTGGTTACATGGCTTTGTTTTGAATCTAGATGGTAATGTCTTAATTTGTTGTGTATCTTTTATATATATATATATATATATATATAATCTTAATTGATTTTTAAGTTGTTTCTCGATTGGTTAAGTTTCAGATGAAGATAATTGCAAAATTCTTGGCATTTAAACACTACCAAATAGAATCCAATGTGTATTATGAAGATCAAGATGAAGAATGAAGAAATTGTCATATTTTTAGTTATTAAGATTAGTTTTTAGGCCTTTTGAGTTTAATAAAAATTTTGTAATAGTTGTGTAGTTATGATTTTGGAGATATAATCATTAAAATATATTTTTAAAATTTATGTATTCTACTTTATTATTAACCCTGTGGACTTTTTAAAGCATAGGTTTTTGGGGCTTATGCTTTTTTCCAACATGGGCTTTTTGGCCTCTATATTTTTTTCAAAGGTGGTTTCTTTTACCCATGTGTTAAAATTCATTAAAAAGTTAGAAATTCACAAAAAAAAATTAAAAAAATAGGCAAAATTTAAAAACTTTGAAAGTGGGCTAATCTAGTGAATTAGAAATAACTTGTAAACGGGCTAGAGTTGGCCCATATGTGGGCTAAGGCTAAAGGTAACCCATTAAAAAAATAATTTTTTTTTTAATTTTTTGGTGAGTGGGCTGGCCCATGGGTTGACCCTAGCTCATATGGGCTTTTGGCCCTATGGGCTTTTTATGAATATGGGCTTTTTGGCCCTATAAATTTACCACATGGGCCGTACAATGGTTGCAGGTGACTGGCCCATTTGACATCCCTATCCACTAGGACCACTACAGATATCTGACTGGTCATCATGTGTCAAATAGCTCCAAACTCTTGATTCATTATTTTAATTATTTTAGTCTGTTCACAAACCAATTTCTGTCTAGTTATAATTCATTAAATTGACCATATTGTGTAACATACATTACGTTTTGAAATTTAAAATAAGACATTATGGGGTGCACTGATTTTTATACTGACAATAACAATGTATTTAAATTAAATCTTTAAAATAAAGATGAGACACGACCTTATGATAAGATTATAGCAAGATTGAGCAAAGATGCTGGTTAAAGCAATTAACCATGACAGTTAACACTAGTAAAGACTAGACACAGTGTTATTGAGTTTCGTATTTTCAAAAAATAAACAAAGTTTAATCATGAGAAAGAGTAATTATTGTAAAGGCATTTTAGTCTGGACGATATCCAAAAAGTAATCTCATACCTAAAAATATCTAAATCGAAAGAAAAAAAAATCAGGACAATAAATAATACAAGAAATGGATAAACAAAATAAACATTTAAAAAATCCAAAGGTATATATACTAACTCAAAATAGTATGAGAATTCGCATAAAATGCTAGAGTTAAATAACTGCTAGTCGTATTTGTTTTTGGGGAGTGGTTATTAGCACACTTTTTTGTCTAATGCCACACCTCCTTTTTATTGCTTTCATCTTGAAATTCCTAAAACATTATTTATCAAAAGTTAGGTTAAATATTTGTCTATTGCTATTCTCATATTCTAAGTTATATTTAATAATTATACTAATTAATATTAAATATAAAATATAAAAAGTAACTATTTTTAATTTAATAATTTTAAAATAAAATTAATATGTTAAATTATGTATTTTTTATTTTTCAATTTTTGAGATTAAAACTTATTTTAAATTTTTATCTATTACCCCTCTCATAGTCCAAAATTATATTAAATAATCATACTAATTAATATTAAATATAAAAATTGATATAATTAAACTATTAACCAACACAAAAAATCTAATAATTAATTCATATAAAAAATAGTCAAATAAAAATTAAATAACAAGTTTGATCAAATATAAACATAACACTATCTTAATATCATATTTGTACAAGAAAAAATACATCCAAAATGTATTATTTTGTAACTCCATCAAAAAGATAATTCATTGGAAGGCCTCAAGCGATATTTCCTACCGCAATCTAAAAAAATATAGTAAATGAATGATGATGAAAAGCTAGGCTTATTTAATTAAAAAAAAAATAGATAATCTCATATAAATATTTATCTCTATGAAGCCAATTTTCAAATGATATACTAATATTAGAAATTGAAAAATTGAAAAAAAAAAAAAAAAAACAAATCCTAATGCTCATGATATAAAAGAAATACAATAATAAAAAAATTGAAAAAATTGTATAAGAAAAAAGGGATACAATGGTAGCAAGCTACAGTGACATGGCAGTATAGTTTGATTAGCAATATTTGAAGTTAAGTGGCAAACGCTTTTTAGAGAACAATATTTGGAACAATCTTTGAAGCAAAGCAAAAATGTGATTAACTACAACCCCAATTAAGCATAAGGAGAAGACAGATAGTCGCGAGAGATGGAGGTAAATACTGTAAAATTATTGTATTGAGAAAAATATTAATATTTAATTAGGATATGGTAATAGGCAAATATTTAATCTAATTTTTGATGAAAGGCATTTTTGAAATATCAATAAAAAAGATGTGGCATTTGACAATAAGATGTGGTAATAACTACTCCCTTGTTTTTGGGTTTTTTTTTTTTTGGGGGGGGAGGGTGTGGTCAGATCCTAGGCTCTCGTTTAGGCAAACATGTATAGGCCGCTGGGGGTTTATCATGGGCCGGGCCTCCAGATAATTGCTCCTACATCACTGATACAGGGAGGTTAAAACAACCAACCCAAGCATTGCTTGACATATGCCCCAGGGCTTAGCTGGAACCCTGAGAGATGATGATATTGGGGTAGCTTTGCCGCTTGTCTGTTTTTCTTTTTGGGCATGCGCCCGTCTGTCTATGTACCCAACTGACGTCATACCCAAACAAAAATGTAACAGAAAAGCGAAGACTCCGCTGGCACTGAGGTGCCGTTATTCTTTAGCTTCTTCGCCTCTCTGGGTGATTATTGTTCTTCCGTTTGACAATGCTATAGACCTTCGGCTGCAACAGAAGATATCCTCTATCAACATGGACTCAACTCAACTGTGAGGATTTTTAAATTGTCAACTCAACTCCAGGGTTTTCTCACAAATTTTGCACTATGCCATGGGCATATTGGGCCAACAATAATCAGCATCCGAGGGAACTTACACAAATGGGTGAAAGACCACGTAGGAGCTTTGGTTACTTGTAACTACAAATTTTCCAGATTGGATGTCTGATTGGGACTTGTCTATTTAACCAAATGATGAAGGATCTTCATCCGATTTGAATGAGCATATTAATAACAGCTTTTAAAAGTGATCAAATTAACTTCATTTTCTAATCTGATATAATTTTTTAATAATTTTTTACTAAATTAATCTTAATAAATTATCAAGATTTAATCATTGCAGGTGGAGCTTGCCACTCAACAAAGGACCAAGGTGCAGCTAAATGGTGGAGGTAGATAGAGAGGGACAGTTTAGGGTGAGGGGGGTTTGAGGGTGGTGCTAGGGTTACGAGAAGGGAGAGAGCAACGCTATGTGAATTGTGGCTCATTGCACACCCACATTACTTGTCACCATCTTATGCAGCTCGAAAAAAATTCAACTCTTAGAATAAGAGGAAAATTTTATTATGTACTCTTTATCAATTGATATATCAACTATCATAATAGTAATGTAAAGAAAGTAAAAAATAATCATGGCTACAAAATTAATATATTAAAATATAAATAATATAGAATAAAATTTTTTTCTTAGTTTGAGAGTATATTTAAGAGTTTCTTGCAACTCAATTGCACTAATAGTCCAATCAATCTCTTTCTTTTCTTTTCTTTTCTTTTTTCCAACTATTCCAATGAATTTGGTTGTTTTTGTTTTTGGTCGCAACTATTCCAATCAATCTTGGTTCCCCCATTCATTTTCTGCTTAATCCATTCAAATTTTTCGGCTCGAAGTTCAGAAATACATGACATACCTGACCCACTTTTTGGTAAGATCAATTTTCTGCCCCAGACAATAACTTACGTAAAACAAAACCAAAAAGTGCATATATATATATATAGAGAGAGAGAGAGAGAGAACAAGTTCGTTCGTCTTTTGTAAAATTAAATATTAGGCCCATTTTTTACCCTTAACCAAAAATGATCACCAACTTTTTCTCTGTTAACTAAATAGAAATTTTTGCCCAAACCTTTTTCTAAAACCAACATACAACCTACTTAAAATAACAAGTATTCTGTTATGTGTATCATCATCACCTCAATTGTTTTTAAACATCAATCGTGCCATCTCTAAATAATGAAAGCATATCATTTATGTGAATCAAATAAACAATTTACTCTCTAAAATCTTATCACCGATACACCATATTTTTTCAATATCCTACCTTATTCCGTTGCACTTTGGAAATACTTAATTGCAGCACTTGATGTGTTTATTTTTCTAATTATCATTGATTAGCACGGTCATTGTTAAAGACATTAACAATTTCTAGCTCCCGAAGGTAATCAGGCGCTGCGTGTTTTGATTAGCACGTATCTCGCTTAAATCATAAGGGTATAATTTGTAAATTGTGAGGGTCTAATTTGTAAATATATAAGGTTCATTTTTTTTGTTTATGAGAATAATACGACAATCTTCATTTTGATTTACAAAGAACGTGTTTAAATTGGGATGGCCTCATTTATAGATGTGCGAATTTCATTATGAAATTATCACTTTCCTTACAAAACCAGTCAAATAAATTGTAAGTAAATAATTATATCCGATGATTTAATTTCATATATAATAAATAGATATATGTCCATTCATAGTCATAAAGTTTTTATTACTATATCAAATGTCACTATCTATAAATAAGAGATTAATTTCTATTAATTGACATATAAAAATTAATTGATTTATTTAGAACATATTATTATTGTAAAATTTTTTTATATGAACATTTAATTATAAATTATTATATTAATAAAATTTTTTGATATAATTACCTACTATTTAAATGATCATATAAATAGAAGGTTTTGATTGAATATTTATACTGTAAATGTATATAAATTAAATTCAAAACTAATTTGGATGACAACTCGATTTAAAAAATAAAAAAAAAGCATGGAGATGTTAAATTATGTATCATATACCAATCTTTCAAAAAATAAAGATATCCGATAAGCTAAAAATAAAAATAAAAAAATAGGTATTCAATCTTCATTTGTTTCGGGTCGTGAATATTATCGTTATTGAATGAACCGGACGTCCACTGACTTTCGTCAGCTCTCTAAATTTGGGCTGCCAGTCCCCGGCATCTGTATCTGCATCGCTATCAGTTGATGGGATGGACTTGAAACTGGAAATGGTTAAGAAGCTACAGCTTAGAGTGCCCCAGAAGATTACGACTTTACATTATATTGTTATTTTTTTTTTATTTCAGATCTTTTTTCTATCTTAAAATATTGGATTATACGTTAGATGATGTATAAATTATTTTGTACTATCAGTACATATAAATTAAGCTCATAAGTTAATATTTTATGTTATATTAGCAGTTTGTCAACCTGCATTTTTTAACTTTTATGCTATTGATGTAAAATTATCCACATAATATATTCAACTTTTTTAGATAAATAAATTATATCAAACCTTTTTAGATAAATAAATTTTGAATATTTATAGTAGTTAATATGAATGATTTCTCATTTTATTCATTTAAAATTTATTTATCCAAAACAGTTTTATATGTTATGTGAATATTTTTTGCTTTTTGTTATTTGAACGTTATGTGAATAATTTTATACCAATACTCTAAAAATAAAACATTAGGATTGTCAGGCATGTCAATGCTTGCTAAACTCTTAGTATGGTAGAAAAATTGTAGAAAAAAAAATGGTATACATTATAAATTTAATTTAATTTTTATGCATTATTAATATAATTTTTTTTATACAAAATAAAGCACATAATTAAATGATAATATAAAACTCTTTTATATTAACAATACGTCAAAATTAATTGCTTACAAATTTATATGTTTAAAAATATGTATTATAAGATATCATATTATTGTCCAATTCGATTCATGGCTTTAATTGAGAATCATAATGTGAATTCATATCTAGAGCATTTTCCATTTTCCTACATGCTATTCAAAGACATTATTATGGTTAGTATTTTTTTTATTTTAACCATAAAAAATTTAAGAAAAGTTCACAAATATATAATTTTATACTAGTAAAAATTCTCCTCAAATTTTTTTTTTATATCTAATAATCAATAAAATTTTGAGTAAATTTGCCAAGGTTTAGCCAAATATCAAATCCATTTCAGTATGTTGAAGAGCTTACCCTAGATTAACTGGCTCGTTTCCCAAAATGAAATCTCTCTCTCTCTCTATGTCAAATAGTTTTAAATTAATCTAAAATTTTATAGATATGATCTATAAAATATAAATTTGTAATTCAATAATAAATTTTATAAAAAATTACACCAATAAAAATTTATTAAGTAATGTAATAATTATTTAAAGTTACACTGATGTAAACATATTTTTCTAAGCCTACTTCAATAATTGTCTCAACCGCAAGCGTCAATAATTACAATGATACAAAGTGAAAAATAATAATAATCACAATTATACAATATCATATCATGCTTGTTTGACTGAATGCAAAATCCAGAAGATGACCCAAATCAATCCCAATATATATCAAGTTAAAACTTTAGTGTAAAAATCGGGAATTCTCTCACACTCAAAACAATCAAAGAGTCAAAAAAAAAAAAAAAAAAGACGAAGAACCTTCATTGGTCCTTTAAAATGAAAAGGGTAAATATTATTTGCTACTATTTTTTTTTCCATATAATCTGGTAATCATGAATAGTAATATGTAATGGTTGGGAATATATACTGGAAATTAATTCTCATAATAAGTAAAAATAGTTGGCCAAAAACTGAATTTTCTTGGATCTAGAAGAATGCAGAAGCAGCACATAATCTAATAATTCTAAGAGGTTAGTGAAAAAAGAAAAAAATAAAAATAAAAGAGCATGAAGGTTTCAAGAAGCACGCAAGATCAAGAAGGTGCAGAAATACCAGGGTGTGTTTTTTTTCTTCTTTGGGTTCTAACAGCGATGGCACATCTCAAATTCAATCTTTTTCAAGAAGCAGCACACATCATCTGATAATTCGAGGAGTTTGTTTGAGAGCTTGGAAATGTGATAGTGGTGGAGAAGGTTGATTGAGGAAGAGAAATAGCATTTGAGGGAGGAAAGTGAGTTGAGAAAGAAGTTTTCAACAGTAAAGGAGAATATCAGTTCAGAAATGATGGGTAGTTTTTTTCTTAAAAAAATTGTAATCATGGAAGTTATTGTGAGGGTTCACTTATTTTGACAAGCAAAACTGAGCGATATTAATTACATATACAGATTTATCCTTATTGAGCAAATTGTTGAAGGGGGGACCAAAACCAGTTAATAGATAGTGGCATTTTAGGAATAATAAATTTTGGACACTAAAAACAGTTTGTGGGGAGAATCCGCTTTATATATGTAAAGATGAAGGTACCTTGATATATTATTAACGGTTGTTTGATGTAGATAATATATTATATAAATTTATTTATTATAATTTTTTTATATATTAAAATGATAAATAATTTAATCAAATCTAAGAAGGTTAGAGTAGACTTGATTAATTTAATGCATAAGATTTGTTTCATTTTTTGTTTTTATGTTTTATTAAAATAAAAAATTCTTAAATAAATAATAATATAAATAGAAATAATTTTATAAAATAATAATTAATATAAATTTAATTATACAAAATAGAAATAAAAAATAATTACAATTAATAAATAAATTATTTTATTATAGTATTTTTTAAACTTAAATTTGAAGAACTAATAAAAAATTACTATTTAATATAATTTTCTTCTTAATATAGTATGATATGAAAAATACAAGTAAAAAATATTAAAATATATTTTTTATTTTTTATTAAATTAATAAATAATTATTAAAAATTGAAATGATAATTACATTTAATATAAAATATAATTTTATATAATAAAAATTAATAATAAATATACTATAAATAATAAATATTTAAATAATAATATTTATTTTAAAATTTAAAACTAAATAATTAATAAAAATTATTATTTTATTACAATTTTATTTTTGTTAAATATTTAATTAAAATTAAAATTACTTATTATAGTTAGTAGTATGTTATATAATGTAATGTCTTATATAATGTCATATTAAATACTATATAATTAAATTCTTAACAAACCTTATACTACCTTATTAGGTCTTATCTTATCAGATATATCAAACAGGTCCTAAGAAGCAGATGGGTTCGCCAAATCTATTTGAAAAGTTAATAATTTGATCACATTATTGAGCTTATTGAAAGATTTGAATATTTTTGAACTAAATTGGCTGCGCTCTATAAAAATTAGAAAATAAAAGTACATCCGATATCAATTTTAAATCTAGGAGAAATGTTCAAGTAGTTATTTATTTATGTGTTGCATAAATTATTTTATATTGAATACTTATTATATATATATTTTCATATAGTCATATTCACTACAATTTTATTTTATATTATTACTTTTTATTTTATTAATATTTATCAATTTTTGTTTCAATATTAATATAAGTTTTTTAAAATACTTTTATATATTTTTTATTAATTTTATTTATATAGACTGATAGTATAAAATAAAATTTAAGAAAAATACTAGAACATGGTGAGTAATTTTCTATTATGACAATTACCTATCATAATTTTTCATTTTTTTTCAAATTTTGTTTATTGATAATTACACTTTCAGTACTTAAAAATTAATCTCTTTTATTATTATTACTTGATTTGCTGTCTTTTCTTATTGATAATTATATCTTAATATTGTTAATTTTCTATTTTTTTTATTTCACTCTTTTGTTTAAAAAATATCATAATATTTATTTGATATTTGATATCAAATACAAATTTACAATATACGATCACTATTAATTGATTAATTTTTATATAAATAATATTACTGTATTTTTAAATTTTTATATTATTTTCACTTAAAAATTTAACATAATAGCCAATATTTAGTTATTTTAAGTGATTTAATATTTATTCTCATTTAAGTAAGGTTTCGAGAGGGACTCTTATATATAGATAAAAAAAAGGAAATTAATGCTAAAATACTTTACTCTCATAATAAACTTATTCAACTTAAAAAATAATATTTAATATCCAATGGATACTAATAATTTAAATAAAAATTAAAATAATAATTAATTTATATATCATTTTTATTGTTTTATTTAGGGGAATGTTAATCTTAACCTCTTTGGGTGAAGGATAGCATCCTTAACTCTTTACTTGAACAAAAAAAGTTTACTATCTTCTTTCTTTGCAATTTTAATGATATGGTTATTATTGTAACTATAAACTTATTTTCTCTCTCTTTAATAAATTATACATTCTCTCTTATCAATAAATTATATGTTCTCTCTCATTGATAATTTTTTTATGTGAATTTTCATATTCTTTCTTTAATAAATTATACATTACTACTAAGGTTAGCATTCCCCTTTTATTTAAAGTAAACTCCTCTTTTAAAGTAATTTAATTATATGACTTATCATCATATAACTAATTCTTAACAATAATTGTACTTTAATTTTTTAATTTTATTTTATAGCATAGATAGATGATCACCAATTAAAAGGCGCAGTCCCAAGTTACAATATTTTTTTATTGACCTTAATAACCTAGCCCAATTTATTTAAGACACCATCCATTCAATGAGCTTGTTAAAGTATACATTTTCCAGCGCTTGGATGCAAGTTGTTGCCGCCTGTCCTGAATAAAAGGACAAAGGGAGCATTGGGTGGTATATCATCTTCTTTTAAGAGTGGATTAGTAACGAGTGCTTGCCGACTTATGTACTTTATATGTGAATTTTTGTTATTGATCAAATTCTATCACGTATTTTATTTGTAGTTTATTTTCTTAATTAATAGTAAAAATTTATATATGATAAAGTTTTATAAAAGTTATTTAATAAAAGCTTTTTAAATTATTCTAATTTTATAAATGAAAACAAAATGAAAGATATATATTAACTCATGCGCTAATGGCGGCGCATGTATATTTATGATAGCAGATAGTGGTTAATTTTAAGTTTTTAACCATCAATTATTTCCAAAAATGAGATACATTGATCAACCCAAATTGCAAAAAGGATGGAGGTACGTATTGATGGGGCGCCCCGCAAGTTGCCCCTGTATGCATGGTCCCCGTAACAAGGAATGGTTACATGATTATATATATTATATATATACAATATACAATGATAAACAAATAGAAAAGACCAAGTTTAAATTAACTAAATAAAAAAATTTAAGAGATTAATTTATTTATATTGATAATATAAAATAATTTTATATTATTAATTAATAAAATATTAAAAAGTATCAAATTATAATAGATCTTTTATTATAATAGATAATTATCTAACATAATTTAATATTTTTTTATATTTTTATTAAATAATAGTATTATTTTACAATACCAATATATACAAATTAATCTTTAAATTTAAATAATCGTCACAAGAAAAAGAAAATACCATGGATTGAATTTCAGGGTTAGTATACAACAAAAAAAAATAATAATAATAACAAGAAAAGCACGCACAATCAATTAAGGCTTAAGGCATTAACACTTGATTTGATAAAAAAATTTGAGTATAATGAATAGGAATAATTAATACTATTAGATACCTTTTTTTTTTGAGCGGGTAGTATCAGATATTTTTTTTAATGGGCTAATATTGTTTGAGTTAAATTAAATTGGGTCTAATAAATATATTGTCTTCAACTAAATACTTCTTATTAGCAAATTAACAATGTTTGGCCCAACAAGATTACTTCGCTCAGACGAGCTTTTACCCTCTAGGCCTCAACCTAATTAAACTTTTCCTTAAAAAAAGAAAAAGAAAAAGAAAAACAATATATGTCTTATGTCTCAAACTTGAGACAAATAATTAGGACATATCGACCACTATAGCTTTAAATTTATAAATGCAGCGTGCGGAGGCATTAGCCAATTATATGTAAAAATAAATAATTAAAGGACAATTATTAATTAAGGTTGAAGAGCCATGTCCAACTTGAGTCGTAGAGTCCGAAAATCCATATGTATTTATTTATCCAAACTGACTAACTCAATCCAATTTGCACATCAAATTCAGTACCTGCCAATTTATGATCACCAATTTTTTTTTTTCATTAATAATAATAAAATTTAAATTTTAAAATCTCATACATATTATCTAAATTTCTACTATTAAATCATTTTTAATGGCTTTTCACTGAATTTTCTATTGAGATTCCTGTCCATCTTCCAAAACAAATTATAGTTAGAACAATAGTAATTATTATTATCAATTAATTAACAATTTAGGGGACGTTTGGTAGATGAAATAAATTTTTATTTCTGGGAATGTGATTCTCAAAAATGTTATTTTCGAAAATAATTTTTTTAGGTATATTTTAGGAGTGTTTAGTATGTAATTTGAATTTTTGAAAATATTTGATAAATTTTCAAAAATACTCTTGATAGAGATTCCGGTAGGTGGCCAGCTAGCGGTGGCAGCGGAGGGTGGCCGGCGGCAGTGACCGGTGGTGGAGGGTGACTTTAAGTGGTGATGAGAGTATTTTAGTGTTTTCACAATAGCAAATATACCAACATTCTTATGAGAGAGCTGGTAATATTTTGGGAGTGAAATTTCTTTTTAGAAATATAATATTTTCAAAAATATTATTTCAAATTTTCTACCAAATATAAGAATATTTTAATATTCTCAAAAGAAATAAAAAGATTTCCACATTCCAAACACCCGCTATTGTTATTTTATTTGTTGAGTGATTTTTATTGTTGACATTGTCGTCATATATAAGTATTCTCTCAAGCTAGCGCTTCCAAGGATTGTGATACTATTTGTTATTTTCTGCGTGGCAGTTACAATTTGGTCCCCTGTATAAAAGAGTACAGCTATATGCATTGACTTTTCTCATATATGAAAGTTATATATTAATAATTAGAATTGACATGTAAATCACAAACCAATTTTTTTCTCATTTCAAGTTAATTGCTAAATTTGCATACATGGAGAAGACAATAAAATTTATAGACTGAGCCACTTCCTTAGGCCCACTGGGTCGGCCTCAGGCAGGGTCGAGGGTTTGTTCCTATGGATACCAAGGATTTGTTTAGTTTTTATTTTTACTTTATATATATTTTTTATTTTTAAGATGTTATGAATGAAATAATAAAAAATAAGAAATAAAAATAAAAATTAAAGAAACTCTAAATGTTCTGTAATCTAGCATAAGTGCACTAATTTTTATTCAATTCCCAGCCTACTTTACATTGATTATCAACTGTTCATACTAGCATGAGTTAAATGAAGCCTATATGATAAATGTTTTATTGTTATTGAATGAGATGTGGCCTTCACTTAATACATATATGACTACTTAGCCTACCTAGTACATATAAATTGGTCCTTTATAAATTTCCCTCCTCATGATTGTTGAAAAATGTTTATTTTTGCCTATTTTATGATATATGTTCATAGAAAATTTCCTTCAATTTTCACCCCTATCAACACACACTCTAATACTTAATTCTTCAATCCAGAGATTTTACAATGGAAGACTCTAACCCGTCCAATCTACCCAAAATCTAGGCAGGAGCAATTTACAAAGAAGGTCTTGACAATATTAAAAGTGGATGAGCTGGGCTTTAAGGAGGTTAAAGGAAGGATTAAAGTTTAAGCCGAGATTACCTTGTTTGTCGTTTACTTACATTAATATATGACGAACCATCCAACCATGTTCATAGGTATCATAGTCATCGCTTACTCGAGAAAAAGGAAGAAAAACAATTGGTGGGAGGCAGGGAAATAACGAAAAGAATAAACAACTCAAACTTGGACGCCACACACCCTTAGTAAGTTTTAACCTTTTGCGGGAAAATGGAGGCCACCAACACCAATACCCAATACACAATACCCCACACCCTCTCTCCTTCTTACTTGCTTCCTTCCATTTACGTAGCCGTTTGTCTCTTGTCTTGTTTTCTCTGTCCCACTCAATTGCTCGCTCTCACCCTGATCAATGTATATATATATATATATATATATATATATATATATATATATATATATATATATGTATATATATATATATGAATTATAAGCCATCTCCGCTTCCAATTCCACTCTCAACACTCATATTAATTCATCAATGCGCGATCGGCGCCACCTCAACCTCCGTCTCCCCCTTCCCCTCCCGCTCCCGGAGCCGTCGGAGCGCCGCCCCCGCTTCCCTCTCCCGATACCCCGGGCCTCGGCCTCCAAGGCCTCCAGCGGCGACGCCATCGCCCCCAGCGACATCGAGAAGCTGCAGGTGCTGGGCCACGGCAACGGCGGCACCGTCTACAAAGTCCGGCACAAGCGCACCTCCGCAGTCTACGCCCTGAAGGTGGTTCACGGAGACTCCGACCGGGCAACCCGGCGGCAGGTCCTGGGGGAAATGGAGATCCTTCAGCGAACGGAGTCCCCGTACGTGGTGCAGTACGAGGGGTTCTTCGAGATGGCCTCCGGCGAGGTGGCCATCGTGATGGAGTACATGGAGCTGGGCAGCCTGGACACCCTGCTCAAGAGCAAGGGGACCTTCTCGGAAGGGCAGCTGGCTTCGGTGGGGCGTCAGGTGGTGAGGGGGCTGAGCTACCTGCACTCGCACAAGATCATACACCGCGACATCAAGCCCTCGAACCTGCTGGTGAATGGCAAGATGGAGGTGAAGATCGGGGACTTTGGGGTGAGCAAGGTGATGTGCCGCTCCCTGGATGCGTGCAACTCCTACGTGGGCACCTGCGCCTACATGAGCCCGGAGCGCTTCGACCCGGACTCCTACGGCGGCAACTATGACGGCTATAAGGGTGACATATGGAGCTTGGGCCTCACCCTGTTTGAGCTGTACGTGGGGCACTTCCCCTTCCTGGCAGCGGGGCAGAGACCCGACTGGGCCGCCCTCATGTGCGCCATTTGTTTCGGGGATCCCCCCACCCTGCCACGCACTGCCTCCCGCCACTTCCGCAGCTTCATTGACTGCTGCCTCAAGAAGGATTCCTCTCAGCGCTGGACCGCCCCTCAGCTCCTCACCCACCCCTTTCTCACCGGCCACTTAAGTTAATTTGCTCTGCTCGCGCCTCCACCCCGCCCACTCTTCATTTCTTCGGCTTCGGCTAGCTATCTGGCCCTAGCTGTATGTATATTCCCCCCGGCCGCCCGATTTCATTTTTGTATACACTACACAATCATGAATCATTCCCTTTGTATATTCTCTTCTCTTTTCACGACCAATTCAAAGGAATCTCAATTTCCTTTATTTCAATTCTCAACATTCTCGGGTCTACTTTAATTAGCTTTTTCCTTTTTCATGTCCATAACTCAACATGATCATGATTAATATCGGTTTGCTCAATAATCTGCAAAGCAATTAATGCGCCCCTGACTTTAACGGAGAAAACTAATTTGTTTTTTCATGTTTTATTATGACCGGTGAAAATCCGATAGTCCAATAACCATGTATATATAGGATCATAGGGATGCAAATGATTTCTCTTCCCATTACTTGTAACCGAACATGCATGAGTGCCTTTAATTAAAAAATATTTTTTACCGAAGATGTCCACTTGTGATGCTAATTATATCACGGCTAAAGCCCGTTAACAACAATTTTTATTTTTATGTTTATTTTTTAGATAGGAACTTTATACATAAGGAAAAGTAGTGAAAGAGAACTGAACAGTATTGAATTTCACTCATTGACGTTTGGCAGATTGGAACTCTCGATCACCACAACATGACATTGACTAGATTATTGGTTACCTAACTTTGGGGGAACGGAAACAGCAAGCTTAATCCCACGGCGTATAAGCAGCCAGCATTAGCAATATATAAAAGAAAAGAATTAGGAATCTTCGAAGGTATATCCATGATCTATCGTATGGCAAACTTGGAGCAGTCATTGGCGTAGAGACAAATGAATGGGAATGGCAAGAGTACGTGGGAGGGGTTTAGGAATAGCCGCATAGGACAAGAGGAGGAGTTGGGAGAGAAAGAATGGGTGTGGGTGGATGGCGCTGTCAGTCACATATTGAGCAGCCTCAGCCGGGGAAAGCGGGACGTATGCATATACTATGTATGTATGTATCACATTCACTTCACTACACCACAAAAACAAAACAAAACAAAACAAAACGCTAAACCATGTGTCCAAATCCCAGCCGCCTCCCTTCAGCAACAATGCATGAATGTGGGCAGCTTTTTGCTTCCTTAGTCACTGTTAGTTATCAACAACTAGTAAACAACACAAACCAAGTTGAGGATGACTCATCGTGCCTGCCTGGCCCCATCCTTCTTGTCTTTATTTCTATGTAGATACATGCACTTGCGCCCACAGTTTGAAATTCAATAATAATAATGAACCATACTACTTGCTGTTAACTTAGAAATTGAGTGTGTTTTTCTTTTTCTTTTCTGCTTCAAGGCAAAGTTTCTTATAGGGAGAGAACTGAGGGATGTAAAAATCTAATAAAAGGAAGGCTGCTTCAAGAAAAATGTCATAAAGCATTACACTGGGATGCTGCAATCCGATCCGTTAGTCATAAGATTCTGTTGTTGCTAGCTGCAATCATTGAATTATTCAACATGCTCGACTTACAAAGCAGAATCTAAACCAATAGAGCAAACATCAAAGCGTTTTTCTTACTATAATGATTTAACTAAAACTGAAATTTTACTGATAGAACTTTTCATACCATCTTTCTTGGTAAAGACACTAAACTATAACTAATTAACCCTTCAAATAATCAAATCTAATGGATGCTTGAGCCATGGTACGACCGACCGAAAATAATCCATGGAGCTCTGTGGACTAGGTCCATAACACAGCCGTTGGGCCAGTCCATTCATCATGACCTAAATATTTTGCTTTCTACAGAGGTTAGTGGAAAAACATAAAAAGACTGATATAGTAAAAATAAACAGTTTTTTTTTTTTTTTCAGTTATATATACAATTTTAAAGATCTTGATAGTTGACTGAATGAATGAGATTATGCAGTGTTCGTTTTCTAAGGAGCTAGTTATCTCCAAGTTAAGGAGCAAAAAATTCATTTAATTAAAAAGAAATAGCCTGCATGACTATGCACATATAATAATTAAATAACTAAAGGCAGAATCATGGATATGCAAAGGGGAAAGCAGTAGATTTACATACTACAGTAGTCATTCCCATTCATGATTCATTACATGTAATCAATGGCGCTTTAAGTCGCTTTGACAATTTGGGGAAACTTGAACCTTTGAAAACCAACCTAAGAGAAGAGATATTACACTGCCACAATCATAAAGTCAACATTTGAATTGTAGGGTCTCTTCTGTGTTTGCACTCGCTAGAAGATGCAGATGCAGTAGCAGTAGCGGCTGGTTTGGCAGGTGCATGCATGGTCGTCTCAGTGAGCTCCCTAAGTTGTGAATGCATGTTCTTGATGAAAGCCATGCACTTCAGTTGTGGTTCCTCCATTGCTTCTTTAAGATTGCCAAGTGCCAAGCAATATGCTTCCTGTTCAGTTAGTTCAATCAAAGCGCCAACAGTTCATAAGTGGTAATAATTGGAGTGGAAAATCTCTGGTTTAGTTATACTGTATACAACCCTAAACCTAAAGTGTACTGTGTGATTCAATTGTCGCACGATGCTTATAATGCACGCGGGTGAGAGAGAGAGAGAGAGAGAGAGGGAAGTAGTACCATGAAGAGATCAAGCTCCGGCTGACTAAACATGCCCAAGTCTTGTTTCTTCATTGCTTGCATCTGTAAAATCTTTTGCTCTCTGTCCAAGTTGGAAATGTCACCAACCTGAACAGAAGAAAGCCTAGCAGTTAAGTCATGCATGTACCATACATATTCAAGCTCAAAGCCTCAAAATCAAATTAAGAGGGTGGGATATAAATATCGTTTCTGGTCATGTTGATATCTACTATACATAGTGCAGTAACAAGCTAACCACAATTTTCAACTATATAAATTAGGATTTAATTTGAATACACTCTCAGTGTAAAAAATTTTTACACAGATATTCAATTATATATTGCATTAGATGATAGTGTAAAAAATCAATACACTCCCATTAAATTCTATAAATTATTGATGCTAAAAAGTTTGTGAAGTTAAAAAAAAAAAAAAAAAAAAGACCTCATTTCATATGAGAAGTGGTTGATCTTTGAATCCTTCAATTGGAACAACTTGGGTAAAGCAAGATGAGAACTTTATATATATCTACACAGTTGAAACATAAAATCAACGACAAAATCTGCGCTTCAGCGTATGAATCCTGAGCATTTGTTATTCACACCATCTAAGCACAACAAAAGTTCTTGGCAAAATATAAATCAATTTACAAAAGCATTTCACCTGTAACTTAAAAAATTTGAGTCTTTTTTATTTTTAGTAATTTTATTTGTACCATTTTTTGTAATATATCCTTGAAGGGACACTCTAACTTGTCTCTTAAATAGTTGTGTCCCAATTTTTCTTTTCATCAATATTTAAATAATATATCAAAATGTGTTCTTTCAAAAATGTCCCCAAAAAAGGTGTGTGTATATATATATATATATATACACTGTCAACAAATAGAAATACTGAAAAAATGAGAAATTATAGTAGGTAATATTATAATGGGTGATTATTTATATGAATTGTCAGTTTCTATTATTTTTATTGACTAACAATTTAAATTAAATTCATATATATTTTATCTTTGATGCTTATTTATTTTCTAAGTTTACTTTCCCTCTGAACTTTGCGACCTTTACTCATGATGATATGGGCGCCCCTTCTCAGCATCATTTTAAAATTCAAAAGGTTAACAGATTTGAACACTATATCTTTTATGAGTAGAGAAAAGAGAAATTCTTAAGATGATGAACCTTAATCTTGAACATATTCTTTATATAATACGTTAAGATCGAGAAAAATATAAGTTAATTCAGTTTTTTTGGTCAAATGGTTTTGGTTTATATATATATATATAAGTCAACAATGCTCCGATCAATACGATCCATAAACAGTCCTGCGTCCCCCTCCAAAATGATAGAGTTTAGCCCTAGACTTCTTACGAATAGGACCCGTTCTTTTGTGGCCTGGATTTCCGCAAAATAGGCATCTGGGTTGCCGCGGGTCTTCTATTTTTGTCATTTTAGGTCAAATATATATTTAAATACTCTAGATTTTTTTAAAATTAATAATTGTAATTTTTGAAAAAGAATTTAAGAAAAAGCTATATAATTATAATATATTTTTCCAAGTTTAAACAAACCTATCCATAAGTGCACGATTCAATTAATGGTAATGGTTAACAATTATTTGTGGATTTTAATTTGTGCTGATGAGTACTGTTTGGCATCACCAACTTGCAATTCATAGTCATTTTTACGTTTTATTACTTTACATCAATGATAGCTGTTGCAGAGTATGAAATGAAAGATTGAGCAGCTACCAAAAAAGGTGCAGTGCTATGGCTAACGGATTTTATAACCAGAAAGCAGACCGGATCTATTAATTATTAATCTTTAATGATTTTTTTATAAAAAAAAAAGTGCTGATTAATTAGAACAAAAGGAAGTGGGTCATCCGGTACCATCCCAGCTTCAAAAAGCCAGCCAATTATGTTATATATATATATATGTATATATGCTCCCAAAGACAATGAGTTTTGCCATGATACCTTACTACACTAATGTACACACTACCCTTTAGCTTAATAATATAGAGCGATGCTAAACGGCTATAGGAAAAAAAAAACTTAAGTTTTGGTAAATTATATAAGGATAATTGCAGAATGTAATAGAGTAATACGAATTATTTATGTTTTTAAGGGTTGATAAAATATTTTTACAGAAAAATGCAACTAAAATTATGACTTTCTTAGCATTTTTAAATAATGTTTTCTTTTATGAAGTTAATGTCATTTCTATGTATTTTAACATTTACTAGTGTATTTTACGGGCGCGATATACGGGTTGTTAAATGTTTATAATGACAAATTTTCACTAAGGCTTAGGTCATTTATGAGGTGTTGTGCGAATGGTAAATCATCTTTGTCCAACGCGAAGAGGAACTTGCATTTTCTTTTTCGTTAGGAATGCTACAAGCAGGCCAACCTTGATTTTTAGTAAAATGTCCTGAAGAATAATGAAATATCACTGATTGACTTGGTATACACCAGCATCGAAAAAAGACAAAGGAGAAAACAGAATGAAAAAACAGAAAAAAGACACTGTTTTAGAACTTATAACCAGAAAAAAGACAAAATGAGAAAACAGAAAAGAAGAGGGAATACGTAATACATTATTCATGTAACAAATATGCATAACCTTTTACGGGGTCAAAATGTCTACCAAACAAAGGGAACACTCTCTTTGTTCCCATTATGTCTGGCATAGTTTGTGACCTACTAGATAGGATATAAGCACAAATAAGATGATGTTTTTACAGATAAGATGTTCTTTCTTTGCTTTGTACATGCTCTTTTCCCTATAGGTTCCGCTCACCCTGGAATCACTAAGTGAAAGTCCTGCAAGTTCTCGACCCTATATAGTACATACCATACCAACTTGTACAAGAGCAGCATGAGGGATTTTCAGAGCTACTGCAGGTTCCCGACAATTTTTTTCACTAAAACGATAGACCATGATTAAGAATCTCTTGAGGAAGTTTGAGCCATCACGCACCACTAAATGTGACTGGCCCAAGAAATAGGCACTGCCACTCTCCCTGGCATCAATTAGCTCTAAGAGCTCCTTCCTCACAGGTGCCTGCATTTTAGGACTATTAGCAGGCAACATGAACCGAACCTTCTTTCTCTTCTTGCTAGGAGGACGAGGACGACTACCAGCCTCCAAAGTATCACATACTGGACTAATCTGAGATTCGTTGTTCACTGGGCTTGGCCCCACGCATGAGTCAACCTCATCCAATGGAACTAAAGCATTTCCATCTGGTGCTGAATTCCCAACAACAATCATTCTTTCATTTGGGGCAACCATGGATTCAATGTCTGTCTGTTCAATGGAAATGAATTCCCCTATAGAACGAATAATCTGCTCCTCAAAATCACCAGTATCCCTGACGTGATCACAATATCCATATCTGACAATGCAGCGATAAATTTTATAATCCTTTGGCCCAATCCTACCAATGAGATACCTTTCCCTTTGTGGGACATAAGGCACCGGCATAGACTTGAAGGACACCAAGATCAGAACTTGATGACATGCAGGAAGATTAGTAATGAAGTGTGAAAAGAAAGCTGGGATTCCTGCTACAATGTCAGTGTAAATAAAGCCAATTCCAGGAACTCTGGAAATCCCAAGGCCCGGACTAACATCTATTAGCCATTCAGTCGATACCTTGTTTTGCAAATCAAACTCATACTTCTTCATAGTTCCATAATGCCATGAAAGCATGACTGTCATGGTCATGGCCAAAAGGACAAGTAGATACCAGGCTCCCTTGTGAATTTGTAGCAGACACGCAGAAAGATATGCAACCTCAAGAAAACCAAAACATGCAAGAAAGCACGCAGATACAATCAGACTCTTCTCCCAATACAAAGCAATGATTAGTGACATCAAACTAGTTGTTACAACCATTCCGCAAATTACAGCCAGACCTGCCAAAATAGTGAGTGAGGTCCTGACCATGCAAACTGGATAGTACAGAAGTTTAATCATCTTAAATCACAAGCACACTTATAAATTGCCCTGTGCCAGTATTATACATCATTCTTTCCATCTGTCTCCCCTGTTTACCAGCTCGTTTTCTTAAGAGCTCCTTCATTAATTAATGAGTCAAACTTTATAATTAAATGCAAAAATGTAAGTCCTCGTGGGATTACTCAAGGGGAAACCTTAATTCCTGCCACAGATGAAAGTCTTGCGGATATGAAAAGAAAAAAGTAAAACAAAAATCAACAATGGCATACCTGTTGCATAGCCAATCTTCACCATGTCTCTGAAACCAACTGTGACAGTGAGACTGAGGATCATCAATAACCAGTTGACATCGGGAATGTAAATCTGCCCATGTATCGTTTTTGATGTGTGGATGACTTTCACCCTGGGAAAGCAATTTAATGCCAAACACTGGTTAATGACGGAGAAACTGGCTGTTATGGTTGCTTGGCTTCCTACAGCTGAAGCAAGTAGGGATAATACTATGAACACATGTTTGCAATGACCTGGGATCACCAACTATCACTTCAGCAAAGTGAATTTTCAGGAATAAAAATATCTTTGGAAAAATGGCACTCGACCAACTTACGCGGCATAGATTGACTAAAATGAATAAAATCTTTAGCATGTAAATTTTTGGAGATATATGCAGCCTGACCAGCATAGCATAGAACAAGAAGCGGATAGATCAAGCATATAAATGTAATCTACAGCAGACACATCATGCACAAGTTAGTAATAAATTTCAATTACAGTTAACATATTAAAATTACAGATCAAGTTATATATTATACTTTAATTGATTTCTTGGAGAAATGGCCTAGGTCTCCAAACATTGCCTCTGATCCTGCAAAACAGTAGAGCATCTTGTGATATTAACCACAAGTCCAAAACAGTTCTAACAAGAAAGAAACCACATTGTTATGAATATTAACCACTTGGTGGTTTTTGGATAATTCTGTCTTTTTTTTTTTGAAGGGGAAAAAAAAAAAAAATCCCCACCTGCTGCACATAAAATGATGCTCCCTAACAACTTCCATCTGTGACCGTCAACATTTCTGATGAATTTGAACACGTATACTGGGGATATTTTATAGATGATTTTCACATCCCAATGGAAAATATTATAAATTCCCAATACTCCAACAAACAACAGCCAAGCGGAAATGATTGGAGCAAACATGAACCCAATTTTACGTGTCCCACAGTGCTGCAGCATGAATAGGCCAACCAATATAACACATGCAGAGGGAACAGTTACATCTGGAATAAATTAAGCAGAAAGTGAACAGGATATCCGATAAGACAAATACAGGAATACATGTAATTTCCTTGCTTTGTTAAATAAATAAAACAATAATCAATCAGAACTGTGACTCGTAATTAAACATACATACAAACTAGGAAAATTTTCAATCACCATGCTAGATTCTTTCTTATAAAATATCAGATGCACAACAAAGTCGTGGAAATCATGCATCTTGTGACATTGTTCATTCAGCGATCGCATGGAAACATGCTTGTGGCTCGAGTTATTTCCAGCCCTAAAGTAGAAACTGGTTAAAACAGCATGAACTTGACATTTCCAGAAATCCATCAAGTGTAAGTGACTAACCACTGGAGTCTGTTATATAGATGATAGATTGATGATGCCAAATGCGGCTATGAAAATTTAATATTTAACAATTTAAGGATGTGGAAAAGGAGAAGAAGGATGTCTGTATGGATATGATATGATCCTCAACTAGGATGTATGGTGCAAACAGCAAGTGAGGATGAGAAGCTGCAATAGGTTACCAGGAGCTGTAACTTTTTATCCAAGCATACAAATCACTTGACACAACAAAGGGGCATTTGAAAGAACTTTATAAATCAACGGCATGTGCAGTAGAACTTACATCTTTTTAGGGCATTTGACACTGACTCCTGATTATGTGCCGACGAGGAAACTGGTTATTAACAATAAGGCAATCAAAAACACATGGTAGCAAATAGATGAAATGGCCTTCAAAAAAATTATGGCTTTTATTTCTGGTCTCAGTAAAAGCCCTTACACATGTCTGCTGTTATATCTGACAAGGATCTCTGAACACCAGTTGAAGCTGATAACACTGGTAAACAGCCAGAAAATATATGAATAAGTTGAAGACTTGAAGATGAATAGTTTAATCACGCATGGAAAAAAAAAAAAAAAAGAAAAGATTACTAAATCTTACATGCAAATGCATTTAGTTATAAGAAAACTATAATTTAGATCAGACTTCTGTACCTGAAAGAGCTGGAGTGAGCACTGCATCCCCAATCGTCATACAGGAACCAAAGAGGGCTAAGAACAATAGTAAATAGTGACAGATCTTGCTTTTCTCAATGGCCCTGCGTGCTCTTGTATCAGCATTGATCTTCGAAGGAGTCGTTCCCTCACAAAGCATGATCTGATTGGCGCTTCTATCACTTGGGAGCAGGCCAACTTTTGCATTTCTGCACAACAGTGAGTACAAAGCAAAGGTACCACCTAGAATGTTTGCCATGGAAGGTTAATCTTAAAGGTTCAAGTCCTTCAAAATTCAAGGGGGTAATGGTTATTGAAGATATTTACCCTCTCCTCCATCATCAGCTTTCAGCACTATAGAGGCATACTTCAGCAAAGAAATGATTGTCAGAGTCCAGAAAATGAAGGAGAAGAGTTCGTAGACGACCTCCTCTGTTGCAAGTTGTCCCGCATCCATTGTCCCAAATACATACAAGGGTGCAGTGCTCATTTGACCATAAACTACTCCGACAATTTGAAATGACAGGAGGATTGTTTGTTTCCATGTTTTCTTCTGAATAATGTGGATCACGGAGATGGAAATTATGACAGGGATGACAAGATTGCTAGATCCTTTTAAACATTCTTAACTAATTTACAGCAAGGCAAGATTCAAGACAAGAAGCAACAAATTAAGTTCTTAACCAGGTTTCATATAAACTCAAGATATTGAAGATTCATCAATAAGTAAGACGCTTAAGAAGCAATATGAGTGAAAGTGAGTTTGATTGACACAAGTATGTCTAATAAACCCGTGCAAAACAAAACTGCGCTTACAGTGTTGACCATGCAAGAAGTTCTGGACAGCAATAAATGCTTCCAAGGAAGCAATTAATTTTACCTTAACCTCATCAAAGATTGCATCAGGATGCAGTTGAGGAGGATCCATTATCACTTATCAGGCAGACACTACTAGGATAAGCAAAAGATGAACTAGGAAGGAAGTCACTCTGTCTGTGTAGAAATAAGGTTATGAGAAGAAAGAAAGCAATATGAATATGAAAGGGCAGCGATTAAGGCAATGCTTCAGAGGAGAGGATCAGACGGAGCACACAAAGAAGATGACCTCTCTAGTTTCTACACCCTGTCACCCTACACAAATGTCGTGTCAAAAACAGGAAAAAGATTTCACATAGTGATATTCACGCATCACGTCTCCAAACGGCTTATTATTGATCCGTCATTTGGCTAACGGACACTTGCTTTTTTCTTGTTTCGCAATATTTTATTACTTCATTATTGGTAGTAGCGAGGGAATGGCGCGGTGACATTGACTTTCAGATTTTCTCATACGCACATACACAGACAGAGGGAGTGCAAGTTTTGTTTTCTGTCCATGCATTGAATGAAAAAATACGACAGCCCAGTAAAAGATATTCTATAATATTTATTTGTACCTATCTTATGGATTTGTTATAAGCAGGCAAGGAAAGAAATGAGAGAGAAAGACATAAAGTGTAGATCCACAATGAGTCTATAATAAATATAAATAATATTTTTTATTATATATCTATAATAAATTCATTAAATAAATACAAATAACATTTCACACTTACCCAAAATGGAAAATGGTATATTGTTAACATTATTTAAAATGACTTGAATTTCCATCTGGGAAAACTGGGGAGAAAAGCAAGAACAGGTGGTCAACTGCACATGTCGCGAGATTAATCAACTATGCAGTTGCAACAATCAGAGCACCTTATAGCAGCTTCTTTATTGCTACTGTCAATTTTTTTCTTAACTATAAATTGAATGATTGACAAATCATACTACATGATTCTCCATTCTAAAGATGCATATTATTATTGATTTGATTCTTCTGAAGCGTAAAAAAAATATTTTAAAAACTAAAGTGTGCAATCATAATTGATTAAAAACTTTTAAAAAATTAAAACTTTTGTAAAATACGGTTAAAATTACGTATTTTAAATTTCTTACTGTTCTATAGTTCAAATCATATGGGTGCCACAGAAAATATAGACAGTTAGTGGAACACGTGCCGGTTTCCATGTATAAAGAGATTAAACTGCTTTTCCATGTCAGCATGTACAAATTTAAAGAGAAATATATAAAAGGCTACATCGAAAAAAGAAAAAAAAAAGAAAAGAGAGGGCGGCAGCCCCGCCCCGGGGGGGGGGGGCGGCCTCAACATGCCAAAATTTATAAAACAAGGCAGAGAGGCCATATAACCTCCTTCTCAACAACATGAAATCTTCGGGGAAAAAAAAAAGAAAAAAAGAAAAGTGTTGCTTCTTGTCCATTTCAATTTCACTCAAAAGCCTTCTCCCAATCATCTACTACTTCAGAAATTTCTGATGCATCAAAGTTTCCTCCATGCGGCCCCTCTAGCTTTGAACCACCTGCACGAGGCTCCAACTTTGACACAGCACTACTTTCAGAGCGTTTCCTGGAAATTTCAGTTTTAACAATTGCAACAGATGAACTCGAATTCGAATTCGAATTCGAATTCGAATCCGAATCTTGATCTAAAGCACTCCAAGGATTTAATGAAGCAACAATTGGGGCTTCTTTCTTCCAAACAGAGGGCTGCACATTAGCAGGACTAGAAGCCCACTCCTCGGCACCCCAAGAATCTTCCATCCAACCTGCCTCTTGAACCACAGCCTTTTTCCACCAAGGATTGCCCTTCAATGCTGCCACTGCTCCTCCTACTTTCATTGTCCCACTCCCAGATGCCACTGATGCCCCAACATTCGCAACAACCACAACAGCTCCCTGATAAGCAATCCCATGATCCAACCTCCTCATTGCAGCTGCTGCTCGGCCAGGATCATTAAAAACAGCCAATGCATTTTTGTCATTTAACCAAACAAGTTCACACTCACCACCGAATCTCAACACCAATGCACTAATATCTGCATCCCTTGGTAATTCTGGAAACGAGACAACAAGTCGAGGGTCCATGTCTACCAAAGGATCAAATGCAGGAGGAAGGGGTGCATTTACAGTTGTAGTACCCTTAACCCCTAGCACATGTGCTGGAGCCTTTGATTTTGGGGTAACATGAACGACTATAAAACGCTTTGGCTCCCAACCAGCGTCACTCACTGCAAGCTTCCATCTCTCAGCAATCACCCTCACTGCATCTCTCTTATCCTTTAGCATAGGACAGAAAACATGGACTTTTAGACTACGTGCAGTTCCTCTGCTCTTGCCAACTACTAAAAACTTGCATCTCTTCTCAACAGATAAAACCCATTTAGGATCACGTCTCATCACATCACCAAGCAAGTCAGACGCAATAGAATTCTCACCCAGATGGAGAGAATCCAGATTTGGAGTGGTAATCTCAAAAGCATCTGCAAGAACCCTTTTACGCTCCAACTTAGCACACTCATCATCACACATCAACTTTCTTTGTCCAAGGGGAACTCTTTTGCCATTTGCATCCACCGGTTGAAGCGGCACAGGTAACTTTTGAATAATGGAAGCTACATGTGTGCCATCAGCCTTATAATTGCCACTGCCACTACCAGCATCACAAGGAACATTTGCTGTTATACGGCCACAAGAACATGTAATTGTGACAGGGAATTCACATCTCGTATCTGGACATGGGGATGAAGGGTGACATGGGGCCGTGCATGTATGCCTGCAGTCTCTCCTCGGAGCACCACATGCTTGTCCACACGAAGCTCGGACACCTTGCACAGCAGATGGATTTTCGCATGGTGGGAGGTGACATGTTCTGCCACAAGCATGTAAACCACACTGTCTGGTCTTCCCACAGAGCTTATTACATCTAATATCCTTTGAACCACAAGGTAAGTTCCTAAGAACAACATGCCCGCCAATACATTCTTTTGCTACAGGCACCGAACAAGGAGGGCAATCTCCAAAATGGCAGCTGTGGGAGGCTGGATGGCCACAAGGCTGAGGAACTGAACATGGAAGCTGACATGAGGGAAGTGGTGTACCACAAGGCTGTGGAGGAGGGATTGAAGTTATGCCACAAGCACATGTCAAATCTGTAAATATAGTTTCGAGACAAGGTGGACAATGGCCACTGTGACAGAGGGATTCACAGGCATGCTGCCCACACCTTAACTTCTTTCCACATGGCATGGAACAAAAGTGTGGATCCCAATCCCTACTCAGGTCATTATTTGGATTAGAAAGTGGACAACAACGTTCACTGCATCGATGCCTCCCACAATTCTTTTTCTTCCCACAAGTTTTTTCACAAGTAAACTTGCCATTCTCCATTGTTGTCTTACAGCACTCCACGGTTCGGGAAGTAGAGCCACATCGACATTTCTGGGAGACAAGAACCAAACAAGGAGAACAATCCCCGGCATGGCATGGCTCTTTACAATGATGCATCCCACAAGGAAGGGGCTTGCCACATACTTGTGAACAGCAAGATATTGGGTCCAGACAACTCTGGCGCTCCTCCTCCTCCAATCTAGTTTTCCCGCAACAGCACGTCTTAATCCGGCTTGGTAACAAGTCACACTCCCCACAGCTGCCTGGATGACAAGTCTCCACGCAAACATGATTCCCACAACTAAGTTTCTTTCCACAGTTGGAACCGCAAGAAAAAACTCCACCTTCTGCATTGGTTTCACCTTTGACAACCATGTCCCCGCAGAGAATAACATCCATCTTTTTACTACAAAAGCAAGAGGCATTGACTAGAACCTGACAGGGATCACAAGGACCCAGATGACAAATGCGCTGACACCGGTGACGCCCGCAGTCAAGAAGCTTATCACAGTTTTGGCCACAGGTAAGAAGAGAGTGGCGGTCAGAGCAACGGGTGGTGATTTCTTTCTTGGCGCAGGGACACCGACGAGGCGGGGCGAATGCTTTGCAAGGAGGACAGGGACCCGGATGGCACTGCAAGACACAAACATGAGGGCAGTGAGCCTCCTCCTCCTCCTCCTCCTGCCCCTCCTTGGCCTTGCTCCCTGCAGTCTTGTCAAGAGGCTTCCCGCATGGTTCTCCACAGGAATGTGGCGTCAGGTACAAATCGGATGGTGGGTCTGGCCTCTTCCCACAAAAGCAGAGATACTTAATCTCCTTGGAGGATGTGAGCTGCACGGACTGACAACCGGGACAGCGCCAATTGAAGGCTTTATTCTTGTCTGCGGATGCGGCGGAGGCAGACAAGTCAATGGAAGTGGGAGCACGAGCCCACTTCTTGATACAGTTGAGGTGAAAGATAGAGTAGCAACTGGAGCAAGACCAGATGGGTGCAGACCTCCGGACCATGTCACAGCAAATCATGCATTCCACACCGCCTTTCATCAGCTTCTCCTCAATCTCTTGCGCCAGCTGAGGTAAATTGGAGTCCCTCACTCCATGATGACCTCCGTGGCTGTGGCTCCTTGTACCGCGATTATTACTTATATGCCGACTCCTTGGTGGAGCAACAACATTACTATGATTGGAGCAGCCACAATCACCATTCTGATTCGACTCCAAAATTGAAGGTCGGTCAGCGGAGGCGGCGGATGCTCTGGGAACCCATTGCTGGCGAGCAGCAGCAGCAACCCCGTCCCTGTCCCTGTCCCTGTCCCTCCGTTGCAAGCTCATCCTCTTCTTCCTATCTACCCACTCCCCACTCAACTGCAACTCCCCAATTGCCAAAGATTTCGCTCTAACTGACAAATCAAAATTAAATAAATCCAAAGTCGATATATTAAGAATCTCAGATTGAATTAAGAAACGTTAAGGAAATCCGAGGTTACTAGTTTGATTACTTTGAATTTGAAAACAAAGTAATAATGGAATCTGGAAATGAAAGTCCTTGGACACTAAACTGAGAATTAAGATAGAAAGTGGAAGCAGACGTTGCGTTGGTGACTGAAATGCGTGAAGGGAAAAATATAAGAGAAGAGAAATAAAGTGAAACCTTATTGTGAATTTGTGATTGGGGGGCCAAAAACGAAACTGGTACGGTGTTGTAAGTTGTTGTGTGATGAACTGGCGATTGAATTCCGGTCAGGTGAAATAAACCGACTCGGAGATGGAGAAGCGTGAGGAGGGGAGAAGCGCTTATATAGGGGTCAAGGCGGTGTTTAGTGCTTGGTGGTCAAGCAATGAAAAACTCGCTGGTCCCACTCCTGCTCACCGTCAATGTCAACCTCCAACACTATCTGCGTGCTCCTCACTCTTCTTTTCTTTAATTTTTCTTTTTTTGGGTCAGCCATTTTTCTTTTTTTTTGGGTCAACGCCAGGTCCTTTCATTACTGCTTCCTTCTTCGTTTTTTATTCATTTCTTCGTAACAGGCCGAAGCCCAACGGCATAGCCTGCTTGAAGGGTCTGATGCTATGCCCAAAAAAAGTTATAACTAAGACCAATTAATTTATAAATTCATGATATTAAACCTAAACAACATCCCGACCAAAAAAAAATAAAAAAGAAACCTAAACAAAATTAATCTATAGACTAATAGTTAAAAAAGGTTCACGCCATACCACAGGAGACTCTTCTTCCGCGCAGCTTCTTGCACCTCTTCCACCATATTAAACCCGTCTTATTTCCGTTATTACACAAACGCAGCATTTTTTACCCTCTCTTTTATTTACCCATCCCATTAACAGGTGGCTAATCATAAACTACAACTATGTATTATCACCACAAATTCGCTCAGCACATGTAAGCCGTAAGATTTACTTTCTCCTGATACGCACAGCCACAAAATCATGGATGGTCAACGTCCAAATTTTTTGGCTGGAGCATTTTAAATATCACCTAATCCTTTCCATTTTTTGGTTCTTTTATTTTTTTGGTCCGGCTAATTTTTTGTTCTGTATCCACAGTGTCTTTCAGCTGAGTTAGTTTTGGATCTTTAACAGCACTTGGACTATTGAAAAATAAAAAATTGCACTTGGGGTACTCTTGTTGGATCGACTTCATTCTTTCTCCTGCAATTTTTTTCCCCCCCTTCCTTCACGAGCCTTATTTTTTTCTTTTATATTTAACCTGAAATTTTATTTAAAAGATTAAAATTGAAGCTATTAGAAATTATCTAATGGTAAAAAATTTAGATAGTATATATAAGGTTTTAAGTTCAAATTCTATTGTAACTAATATACCGAAAAAAAGATTAAAATATATATACTATCAATCTAATGTTGATTTTTACACAAGTCTATGAGAAGTGGGGGATGATATGAGGTCATCAAGAAGGCCATTGAAAAGCTTGGATTGTGGCACAAGGCTACTTATGGAGAAGGCAATGAGAGCCGTCTCACCGGACAACATGAAACAGCAGACATCAACACCTTCCCTTGGGTAAGTGGAAAATCAAAGGGGTAACTATAAAGGTCGATACTTGTCTGTTATTTGAATAACAGTCTAAACAGCTAGTGGAAGTAATTAGAATTGCCAATATTGGTAATCCAATACACTAGAAAACATGACACAAAAAACAATGATTTTCAATACCCAACTAGAATCTTGGTATCTTTGAGGCTCTTATTGTTTCAATTATGCATTCCTGAGCTTGAAAATTAATATTACAGTTGTTCAATGGGTTGTGGCAAACCGTGGAGCCGCTGTTATTGGAAGAGACACACAGAAAGATGGCAAAGGTTACTTTGAAGACAGAAGGCCTGCTTCTAATGTGGATCCATATGTGGTCACCACCATGATCGCGGACTACCATCCTCTGGAAACCATGAAGAACAGATATCCATTTGTGCCTAGCTTGAGACCGCTACATATTGTGTGTCAATCCTAAGTTGTTTGATTCATTTCTACAAGGCGTTGTTTCATCAGTAAAGCATTTACTCGATTTGCTCTATGATAATTGATAACATGAAATACCCACTTATTTCACTCTTGAGATTGACGGATCCATAGTGGAAGGGTTTCCGCTTACATCTGAAAGAAATGCGGGTCACTGAAATGTCCCTATCACATAAGCTCCTCTACTTGATGACAAAATTATCACATTTCCATTGCGCTTGAGTTAGATAGTCCAATTGGCCACGAAACCAACAAAGGCAACGCAAACTCATTATAGAATTGAAGTCTCACACGGATGAAATCTGTGTGGAATAATAATAATAATAATAATAACAAGGGAGTGTCCTTCATCGAGAGAGCTGCATCCTTCATGAGATAATAATATGTATTGTTAGTGATAAGATAAACCACTATCATGTATTTATTTTGTGCATAGGGGCATGGTAGGTACCAAGGAACATCGTTGTCTGCGTCCACTAAGCGCAGCCAAATAGTTCAGTGCCACTGCCGTCGGATTCAGATTCCGTATCTCCTTCACTCGAGTAACATAACTAGTGGCTAAACTAAGATGCCAATATACTAATTCGGTTGAGCTACAGTTAAGATTTACTAATTCGGTCCAAAGAGCTCACAATTGGCACAATATGATAAGGATTTGGAGCCTTTGCCCGTGGCCATCACCAGCGCCACTTATCCACAGGTACCCACCAGATGGAAGTGCTATAATTTCGTAAATTTCACATAAAAGGTTACGTTACATGGCAATCACGTCATATCTCACCTCGAAAAAGGACCACTCTTTCTTATAAAAATACAATAAGAATAATGAGATTCAATATGAGATTAAAGAAAAAATTAAAATGAAAAAAAGCATCATTCTGAACTTACAGGGGCACTGAGTGCAAAAACATTGCTAGAGTAGCTATGAACTATTTTCTTTCGGTTTAAGCTTCATAGTTTTTACTTGTTAGACGATCAACGTTGCTGGAAGAAATTGCTAATTAATTAAAAGCTATGTTTATGTTATTTTTATAAATTAAGTGTATTTTTGTTTATTAAAAAATGTTATAAGTGCTTTAATTACGTTATTTTTTTAGAGGGAGGAACTTTATATTACATACTCAAAATTTAGAGACGCGCACACAAAAATCCTTTTAAAAAAATCCATGATTATGCTTACAGTACCACGCCCACTCTCGACAATATCCTTTTCTTTATCTTGCAAAACATGTGAGCCTCTTCCGAAAATTGCAAGGGGCTTCAGGAACTCTGTTGCATTTATTCTCTGTGATCGCGAGTCGTGACAACGGGTTTAACTCATTTGTGTGTTAGGCATAAGCCACCACCACCAACGTGAATCCAAGTGCCTGCAGTGTCGCGTCAAATAACAAATCTGGAATCCTTGGATTGCTTTAGGAAAACAAAAGTATTTGTGGCAACTGGCTAGAGACCCTAAATCACAAGTCTGTCTCTCACATGCTTAATGCTTGAAGTAGCTTGAATTCAGCTCTAGTAATAGTGGGTAGAGTTAGAGTTTGGGATAGAAATATCAGGCTAAAATGTATGATAATCTATTGACCAAATCCAGCGTATATATTGAGGGCTAAATTAAAGAATAAGTTACAATTTAAAATCTTGTCAATTACATGTGAATCTATATATTAGAGCTCGGATCAAGCAATGATGAACGAGATGTCTGGACGATGTAGGTTCAATTGCTCAGCATTGAAGCCTAAACGATGTATTTAATCGTGGTCGCGGGATCCATTTGAGTTTATCGAGCTAATGAACCACTTCAGTGGGTCAATAATAATTGACTAAAGTTATGACAGATATTAAAAAGAGCTTTGCTTATTGCTTCTCTATTCTTAAAAATAATATGCTTTTTATTTTTAGAATCAGTAAATTATAGTTTGTTTCCACTCATTTGACCAGATTCCACTTTGTTTTCCTTTAATTTAAAAGTAAGTTGTGCTCCGTTAATTCGTATTGTCTCTATTTGGTCATGAGTAGAAGGAAAAAAATTGTTGTATATTATTCTTACTAAGTTTATGGAGTCCGATAGGTGGACTAGTCCAGCAGATAATAGTTTAAAGATATTAGGTGTTATAAGTACTAAAGGTTAGACTAAAATATTTTAATTATCCAGCAGATAATAGTTTAAAGATATTAAGTGTTATAAGCACCAAAGGTTAGACTAAAATATTTCTTGATAATCAAAGTGTGAGATTTATAGAAAATCGGTCAATAAATTTGTGTAACCATCATTCGGTTGATTATGGATACGGCTGGTAAACAGGTCGGACTGGGTCATTGAAGCCCACAAAATACACGGTTAAACGTTCAATCCGTTTAAGCTGTTGATCAGAAAAACAGCAGTCCGGTCCATTTAACGTTGATTCACAGGTTTAAATGGGCTAATCCATTTTTTTTATATTTGTTTTTTTCAACTTCCATACCAATCCCATCAACAAAGTTGCAAAATTTCTGCATCCAAAAAAAGGTAACAAAAATCAAATAACTCTTTGTAGGCTTTTGCATCATTAGACTAAGAAATAACAATCAAACAACTCACAAGTTGCAACATCATTAGAATAAGAAACCTTAAGTCGAAAGAGAGAGAGAGAGAGAAATTGCAAGACAAGAGGTGCTGGCCGCCATAGACGGCGACGATCCTGTCTTGCTGTAAGCGCGACGGCGCTAACGGGTGGTGGTGGTCCTCCCTTACTTGTTGTTGTCTTGGTGACTCACGAACGACGAACCTAAATAGAGACGACGAGAGGGAGACACAGCGGTCAACTGCTATTGGCGGCGGCTGCATTCCTATCCTCCTGAGCGGCGCAAGAGATGCAGAGAAGGGAGTTTCCTCTCCAGGTTCACGATTGGTTTTTAAATTTTTTGTTTTGTTATCCAAAATTTGTATTTGTGAATTTTATTTTTAGTGGGTTCTATAATGCAAGCCCAAGGGATACTTTGGCCCTTTTCCTCCTCATTCCTGGATAGCCTCATTGTGACTTATTTTTTTAAAAAAAAAAATGGACCAGCCCGTTTAATTGACTGTTTAAACAGTTTGAGTTGAAAATGAATTAATTTAAATGGATCGAGATTTTTTAAATCCATACCATCTATTAATGATGGATAAATAGGTTGGCCCTATAAATTTAGCTTATTTTGATGGCGTATATGGAAGAGCATAAACGTCAGCCAATTCTTTTGACTTTTGGCATTAATTAAGAAGAATGGGCCTCTAGCTTCTGCTTGAAGCCGGTTGGATGAGCCCGGAAGTTTGTTCGATCCACATACTATTTTTATACATACTATTTTTTGGCATCATTTTTCACACCACCTTTTTTTTTTTTAAATGTCATATGAGAATAATAAGATTAAAGTAATGTATAAATATTGTCTTTGTTGTCGGTAGAAATTAAGATGTCATATGACATATTTCTCATTACTTGATAATTTAAAGCATAATAAACATGCATGCAATATTATTTTGAATACAGCAATATGTATATACTTTCTACAAAAATTTGCATGGAATTTTAAATTAATGATTTAATTTTGATGTATTATGAGTGTATAATTTTTTTATATAAATATTTAATTATATATTAATATAAAACCCTTTATATTAACTAGAGGTCAAAATTAATCTAAAAACTTAAAGATTTAATTTATATGTATTAATAGTATAAAATTTTTTATATTATTATTCAATTATATGTTATTATATAAATAAATATACATGATTCTCACTTCCACTGCTCTAGAAGTTATGCAAATAGGAGAGTTTGATCGGATGAATATACAAATTAAATTCAAAAATTAAACCGAAAGTTACAAATTACAAACTTTCGCTGAAATTACTCAGAATTGATGGAGTCATATGAGGTTAGTCTTCAGACACCATTGTTTTAAGTTCCACATGTCCCTTCTTAAAAGCCGTAAGGCTCACTCTGGAACCACTTACTGAAAAGTCAAAAACTCCTCTACGTACTATAAAAATGCAGGCTACCTAACCAAGTTACGTTTTTTCCCTCATAAACCTTATCCTAACCCGGAAGAACGGCAGAAACCGTTTGTTTAAAAGAGATAATATTAAAACCGTTAGTCGCATATTGCAAGTTGTAACAGCTAAAAAATTTAATCATGAAAGTTTGACATATTCTATCATATACCCAGGGCAAAAAAAAGGGTACGAATATGATAAGTTGAAACCTCTTGTTTTACTTTTAAAGGGTTGCACTTTATTTTACCCAAAAGGGCAAAAAAAAAAGGGGGATTGCGCTTGACTTTTGCATGAAGTTCGGCTCCATCATGGTTAACACTGGTACGTACATTTATATTCTTTTATTAATATAATAGATAGGAATTAATAGAAATTGAAGAGAGGAGAAAGAGTATAGAACAAAGTTATTTTCTCTTTTGTTTAGGAAAGTAATAAGAAAATAGAATAAAATTTCATCAATTTTATTTAAAATTTATATTATAAAAAGAATATAATTTAAATGTACTGTCAGCCAATAGAAATAGTGAAAAGTACCAATTCATATAAATAATCACCTATTATAATGAGAAACCCACCATAATATCTCACTTTCACCTATTTTTATTGGTTGACGGTGTAAAACAGTTTTACACTATCAATGTATATCAATTAAACTCTTATAAAAAAATGGAACAAAATAATTATATTATGAATTTAATTTAAATACATTGATAGTATAAAATTATTTTACACTATCAACTAATAAAAATAATAAAAAGTGCTAACTTATACAAATAATCACCTATTATAATAAGGGATACACCATAATTTCTCACTTTCCCTTATTTCTATTAATTGATAGTGTAAAATTATTTTACACTATCAGTACATACCAATTAAACTCTTATATTATTTATATATTATCTTTTTTAGTTTTTCATGTTCTGTTATTAACCTCTAATTTTTATGGACTGTTAATGTATAGAGAGCCTCCTTTACTTTGTCTCGTGTTCCGGTCGTTGCTTCTTCGCCCACTCACCCAAGGGCCATGCCCACCATAACTAGTCTCCCCAGACGCTAATCATGGGTCATGGCTGGCGTGATATCGACATATATTAAAAAAATAGAGCAAAAAGCAAACCGTCTTGGATCCTACTGACTCTCTATTTCTATTATTACTATTTTTGCTTATGTTTTCTGTTACTGATTCACGAATGCAAAATCTTTCTTTCTTTCTTTCTTTCTTTCTTTTTTGTTTTCTTCATGAATGAACAAACGCTCCCTTAGATTGCTGCAAGGAATATCCAACTGAGACAAAACAGAAAAGAAATCTCCTCGTAGACTGCCCAAAATAGGACCACAAGTTTTGGATAATAAACACAGGATAGTATCCCATCAATTTGAAAACACAAGCATCGTTTCCTCAAGCTTTGGTTTCAAATTTGATTTTTGTCAATAAAGCATGATTTCATAAACCTGCAAGTCCACAGCCAAAAGCGATGGAGCAAGGACATAATTTTGCAAACGACTGATATCGCTGAACCTTCCAAAATTGAGAAGCCATGACAAAGCACTACCAGCTTATCAAGTCGAGGGAACAAAATTGGAGAGACAATCACAACCCACAAACTACAAAAAGCATATATATCCAATACACTATAGATATGTAATATTTACAAAGAGAAGGGAGAGAATATAGCTAAATCCAAATATATATTCTCCGACGTAAAACAGAGCAAACAAAGCAGGGGATGCAAACAAGGCCTCTCTCTTCAATCTGCATACATCAACATAATTAAGCAGAAAATCTTGGCCCTTGTTTGGAGTCTACATACATGTATAACAACTACAAGTCACCAACGGAGATGGGTCGGCCGGAGATCCCCAAGGGCGACCGGGAAAGCTGCCGATTTAATTCCCGGAGAAGGGATCTAATCTCAGGTTGCCCTGGCGACCACTCCATGATTTTCTCCGATTCTTGCTTGATCTTTCGAACTTGGCTATGAACCGGGAGGACACCCCTTTCCCTTTCGGCAGAGGCAGGGCTATCACCCTTCACCCTCTCTCTCCTTTCGCCGACGCCGTACTCCATCTTCGTCTTCTCCATGTTTTGATGATTGATTTGTTATTCAGGCACGCACCTCTCCTGACTCCTTTTATGTTTCGACGGGGCACCGGTCCGCAAGGGAGGACAGAACAACTAGCATATACTAATACTACATAGACACGTTTGGCATTTGTCCCTGTTCTGTGTATTTATATATATATATATATATACAGACACGTATATGGTGCACAGAAATGTTTGGAGGGAAGGAATTCATTCAAGATTGAAACGTAAGGGAAAAGGGCGGAAAGAAGTTTGGTGGGAAAGCTCTAGCTTATGGGATCGTGGACCGTGTCAGTCCTTCCCACATGGGTTGCTAGTTGCTACAACAAGCTTGCCATCCCACTCTAAACCACTAACCTGTTAAGCTTTCCCCACCGTTCGATCTTCCTAGGTGAATCATGTGGCACCATCTGGCGTTCTTATATACACAGCGCCTTTCTCTTACGATTTTATTTCCTTTCTTATTCTCTTTTATCCCCCCACGTATATTCATGTCTTATTGTGAAGATAATAATAAATCAAAAAGAAAATTATCAATATATTCCTTCTTACGAAGTTGCCGAATTGGATTGGATAATCACTCAGAATTATCATATCCGCGAGCGATGGAGTGGTGAATATTGCAGTGGAGATTAGTGTGAATTTCTAAATATTTACTATTACGATTTTACGTGTGGAAGATGAGATATGATTGAAAATATCTTCATGGCCAAGGTCAAAACTTGATCAAGCACCTCTTTATTTATGTCACAAAGAGTAGGAGCCTAGGAGGTTAGCCAAATGCCAAACCCCCTAAACCTACGTGTATTGACTTGTGGATTGCGGCCTCAGTTAGGCAGCTATTTTAACTAACCACAGATCTTAAGGTGAATGAAATTGCCATGCGCCTAATTTAGGACAGATTTGCTTTGAAATTGCATATATACTCCTTTTCATTGATTGATCACAGACGAACACTCAGCGAGATGTTTCTCTTTTTTTTTCTAAATTGATCCCTGCTACATAAAATTACTTTTGCGATTGGTGGGAAAATACTCTGGAATTATTGTGTGCATTAAGTTTGGTATAATCTTTTAAGCACTAAGAAAAAGAAATTGATTTTAATAAATTTCAGTATAATTTTTTATATAATAATGATATAATTAAAAGTGTTTAACTATAATTTTAACTAATTCAAAAATTATATAAAAGATTAAATATAATCAATTGATAATATAACATGCTTTGTATGATAGATGTATCAAAAATATTTTTTTAAACAAAATCATAATTGTGATTTGTGAATGGAATTCGGACCCGAATTTATGCGAATGAAAATCTAGAACTGGAAGGTTCCATAATGAAAATAATAAGGTAGCAATTCTCGAGACTCATTTGATTAAAAAAAAAAAAATCTCGAGAGTCAATAACAGAGAATATTGTATCAAAAAAAAAAAGAGAACGAGAGAAAATGCGAATGGTCTCATCATATTATTTTTTGGGCAATTCAAAGGGCAAAGGGCGATGACGAGTCGACCGCGGACTTGGAATTTTGTTTCGGCTGGAAGGGGAAGTCAAAATATGAGGAACCAAAGATGAGGGTATTGTGGTAAATTCAGGATGACGAGGGACATGAAACGTCATGGTTGAGGTGGCGGGCGGTTAAGTTTGTTGATGTGCTGTAGGGGCTGGTCGTGCTGGTCGTTAGCGTCAAACTTTATCAAAAGGCCACGTGTAGCAGTCAACCGACACCGCCATTGATTTTGCGTGTTCTTCTAAGGCATTTTTGTGAATGTTTAGGATATTAACGATTTATTCATATAAGAGTAAAATTTTAAAATGATCCTAAAAAATTTATGGGATATTAATATAATTCTCCAAAGATTTGTAATATTAATTTCATAGTTGAAAAATTAATTGAAAGCTTAATTTTTATTTAACATTAATTTAAATATTAATTTTCATGAAAAAAATATTAATTGGAGTTTAATATGCAATATTATGTGATAATATGACCTATTATCTATTACAATGAACCATATATTGAATTTTAAAAGGTTTGTAAGATATTAATTTAATTATTAAAAAATTAATTTTAATTTTTTTAATGATCAAATTAATATGCTATAACTATTTTTGAAAACTAATTTAGAATTCATTTTGGTAGTTGCCGATTGTGCGTCATATTATCACATAGCGTAATATACCATTATGTAATGTGACAAATCAAACATTAATTAATGACCTTTTATAGAAATAAAGTTTTGGACATAACATGCAATAAAAATTAAATTTTTTATAACTAAATTGATGATGTCCAATAATTCTTTTAAGGATTAATTTGAGGTTTAACTATTCATAAAAATTATATTAATAATTTATTTGAATGAGGAAACAAGGCGGGAGAAAAATAAAGAAGAAAATAAAAAATATATATATTCTCTTATGTTACCTAGTTTAGCACAAAAGATTTTTAGTAAAAAAATAAGAAGAAATGAGATGTAATAATATATAAATTGCTTTTACAATAACGTAAAAATTATTCATGATATTTGTGACGGCTTTTACGGTGGTTTTGGCCCCAACTAAATAATCAATTTAAAAAAGAAAAAAAGAAAAAATCTCATGTTGTCTGCAATAGTTATTGCCGCCGCTAAATATTTAGAACTTAAAAAATATTTATGATGTTTGCTACGGCTTTTTTTGCTGATAATAAATTAAAAAATTAAAAAAGAAGAATTATTTCATGTTATTGAACTCGCCACTAATTAATCTAAGAATCTAAAAATTAAAAAAGAAAAAAAAATCTCATGCTAATTTATTTGAAAGATTTTTAAAAATAAAAAATTAAATTTTTTATGGTAGAAAATTTCGATGCAAATTTTTTTTAAAAAAAATAATTAATTTTTTTGTGGCATTAAAAAAAATAAATTCTTTTACTTTGCGGCGACAAAAGTTGCCACTAATTTACTTAGAAATTTTTTAAAAAATAAAAATAAATCTTTTGCGAATAAAAGATTAGCTGTAAATATTTTTTAAAAATTTTAAAAAAATATTTTCTGTGACAACAAATTAAGTGTAACTTTTTTAGTTTTTTTTTTTTTATAAAAATGTCACTTAAAAAGTATAGTTTGCGGCAAGAAAAGCCGCGGCTAATACCAAAAAAAATTAAAAAAAAAAATAAAAGACATATTAAAATTTGTAATGGCAAAATTTACCACAAAATTTTAAAAATTCATCGCAAATATATTTATATCATATTTATAGTAGAGAACTTTTTCTATTTTTTCTTTTTTCTTCTTCTTTCTTATTATTCTAATTTTTTCTTTTTCATTTCCTTTCGCACTGTTTCAGCCACCATCCAACGCCCTTTTCCTTTTTTTTCCTTCTCCCTCTCCCTTTCTTTTTCCCTCTCAATTTTTTTTTTCTTTCTTCCTTCTACACCTCCCCACCCACCTTTGCTCACCGCCAAGCCACCACTATGTTGCTAGGAATAATGCCGCAATCCACTATCAGTTTTTTTTTTTTTTTAATATGTAATGTATGTATAAATATTTTTTTAATCTTTTTAGCTTTATTGATATTGTTGAAATTATTGTGTTAACTTATTTTAATTTTATATTGTATATTGCTTTTTATTTTGCTGGTAATTGTTGAATTGTTGATAATTATTATGTGCTATATGATATTATGTTCTTGAGTTGATTATGTATTAAAAAATATTAACTTGTGTTGATTACTAATAGTATCCTTGATAATGTTGTGTTGTTGTAATTGCTACTGTCAACTTGGGAGGAAATATCTGAACAATTTTATTTTATTTTATTTTTGAATTTGGTCATATGTGCTACTGCTAATTAATTAAAAGGGAATAATTGTCACTAATTAAAGAGAAAAAAGCTAACAGTAATTAAAACAAAAAAAAGCCGTTGCAATTTAGTGGCAGAGAAATCAACAGCAAATTAACCTATTACAAAAAATAGAGAGGGACAAGCCACCACTATTGATTAGTAATTCGAAAGTATGCGGGGCCTGATTTTCGCCATATATCCTAAATTAGTTTGACCTAATTTATGGAAGAATTATCTATCGTAAATTAACATTTTTCTTCTAGTAATAAAAGGATTAATTTTTCTGACAAAATTAATTATGAAAAAGATTATATTTTATCATTATTTTTAAGATGACTATATTACGACGGACGCATGCAAGTTAAATAATTTTTTTAGTGGTTGTGCGAGGCTTTTTTTTTTTTTAATTTTTTTTTTCACGTGGCGTAAGTTAAATAATTGAAATGGAGTACAAAAGAAGAAGAAAAGGATCCCCGACCCCGCAACATCTAAACGGCTTTCAAAGTTAGTGCATATAGCAGACGAGCAATGCTTGATAGTACTAACACAATTTCGCATGAATGTAACGAAACACTTTATAATTATTCATTGGAGATTATGAATATTAATTGAGGAGAGAGAAAATATAAATACCTGTTAAAACATAAAACTTTAATATTGTATTTCACTTTTTATATGTCATTCTATGAATTAACATTCGTACTATTTAGCAATTTTCGTAGCAAAACGATATACGTGTACACGTTTGTTTGTGTCTATCTGTGTGTAACATGCTATCTGATAAAATGAGCATCATTAATTGTTAGGACGCGGTGAGGCTGGATACGTGCTATCATTACATCTCTTGCTTTCATTTTTTTTATGCATTAGTGCAATGGGATTGAAACTTATTATTTCATTCATACGATTTAAAATCGTCACCATTAAACCGTCCTGACATTGTTTAAGTGAAAAAAGTTAATTGCTTACAAATATTATACTTTTTTTTCTAATAAAATGTGAATAATTTTAATTAAATAACATATATAAGAGGCAGCAGAAAAATATAATTGGTTTCTGACATATGATCTTTATTTAAGATTTTTAACTAATAGATATGTGAAAATTTTAGGATAATCATATTTTAAAAAATTTAAATTTTTTTATAAATTTCAATAATCTAAAAGCCTAATTAATTATTAATATTTAACATATATAATATAGAAAACACATTTTTTTAATGGAAAAATTCATAATTTATTATTAAATTATTAAAAAATAAACTTAGTCATCCACATATATTTTGATACTATAGAACCTCAACATGCATAACCAAAAAAAAAAAGCTTTAACTATATATTAGCATTTAGAGAAATTCGTGAATATCAACAATTAAATAGATCAGTTGATAAGGGCTGTTTTAATTTAAGTGGAGGTCTCAGATTCAAATTCTGAATATATAAGTGCATTAAAACTCGGAATGAGGAGTTTTGATCGTTTATAGAGATTCTATTTGATTTAAATAGGATTATTTTCAGTAGGAAAATACATGTGATTTCGACCAAAAAAAGAATGTGATTCACTCATTCATCCAATAATTAATATGCATATCATACCATCATTTTAACAAGAAAATTCAAATAAAAATTCTAACTACACTTAAATAGATAAAAGTCAATAGCAAAAGAGTTGGCATAATAATAGAGGTACATTACAATCTCAAAGAGAACTTTGGTTCTATTACATTCTTGAAGAGAGCTCTAATTGAAAGGATAAATATAAATATACTTGAAGAGGATTAATTTCCTTCTCTGATGATAAAAAGGGGAATATCTTTAAAAAATCAAAGAAATAGATATACAGCTCGTGAACCATATCGTGGACCTAGTCAATAGCAGCGTAGAGATGTTGTTTCATGTTTGAACTTCGAAGTGTGGGTGTTAGGTCAAATGAACTAAACTAATAGTTTGCCGCCTAACCTCTTCTAATTTCTAACGTTTGTTTTCCCGTTTGTAGCCTCGGGTTTGATTTGTTCGCTTGCTCCAACTTCTATGCCAACCTTCAAGGAACTTTCCACCTTTGCCTTTATCTCCTTTTATGTATCACACTGTTGTCATATTAAGAGCAATTATTTTACCGAAAAACAAAAGAGCAACTCTATTTGTCGAACAACTTCGTGATTCCTTAAAAAGTATCTGATTAATATGTCAAGTTTAATCTTTTAAATAAACCCAGCTGTTACTTGCAGCTTTTTCTGTATTATGCCACTAAAGGTGTGTTTGTGAATTTTGATTTTGGTAGGAGAAAAAGGAAGAGGTTTTAATAGTAAAATAAATTCATAATTATTTTTTAAATCTCTTTCCTTTCCTTTATTTTCCTTCAAAACAAAACTCACAAACATATCCTAAGTCTTATAATAATATTCTTACATTTGGTTCGATTGAATAATATCAAACATCTTCACCAAGCACATGTTTCTGTCAGAACATTATCCCATGATTGTTCGGAACTAATAGACTGAAAAGCAGTGCAAGCTCGCTTTCACTCGCCATTTGGAACATCAATTACCAAATATGAGTAAAGCTCCCAGTCCCAAGAAAGGAAATGTCTCCGAGCAAATTATGGGCAAATGTGGGAAATGGCAATCTGCCTCGAGTGAGCAAAACGCCTAATCAAAGCAAACTTCGTTTCGCGGCAAAGCAAAGGACATTTCCGAAGTTGTAACATTGGGCCAACAGTAGAAAAACCCCCATATGAAGGAGAACTTGGCTGTTGCCAAAAAAAAAGAACTGGGCCATTCCACATGGCTTAAGCCTACACAAATGACAATTTTTTGGTCCGGGACTTTGCTCGTCAATTGGACTGGACTATGTTGCCATTTGATGAAAGGAAATTATTAAATGTCTCACCACTTTAAGGTTTTACCCCGTTCCAGTATAAAAGTATATGCCTTAATTTTGATTTTATAAGAATTGTATCGGTTTCAAAACAAATTATGACATACTCATTCTATTTATAAAAACAAATAAAAATGCTTCATATATTTTATTGAGAAAAATGTTATATTAGATTTTCCCTAACTTTCAGCTTTTCATTAATTGGTCCAAACTTTTAAAAAAAAAAATTGATATATCAAAATTTTCCCTAATTATTGGTGCTAGGAGCGTACTAGCAATGTAGTAATAAAGTTGTTGGAAAAAAAATGAAAATAAAAAGGAAATTATTGAAGTTCCGAAAAAAGGAGTTAAGATTACATCATACATGCTAATTCTCATGGGTTCGTTTCTCGATGGACAATGATAATGATATAATGTACGAGTAAGCACGTAATAGCGTGTTCATATTCTTTTTCTTTTTCTTTTTTTTGGTACATGACATGTTCATATTCTAACTACTATTTGAAAAAAGAACACAGAATTCCTTTTGTGTGTGTACATAAAAAAAACCTAGAAATATGTTGGTAACTCATAATTAATATTAAGTTAAGAAATAATTAATCATGTGATTAATTAATCAATTATAATATAAAAAGGGATTAAAAGGGAGAATGCGATCATTTAGGGGATATGGGATGTATAGGATGACACCCTAGCTGTCAGATTCCCAAGATTATGACTATGTTTTCCCTTGAGAATTATATGTACTGTGAATTGGAAGAGTTTTGGGATATTGTATTACCCTTGGAGGTGAAATCTCCGAAAAGGGACATTACCTTCAGTCCAATGGTAAGGATAGCTGAAGCTCTGTAAGGACGCCATTTGACCTGTCATGTTCCAAACCTAATAACCAGAAACACATGCACTATGTTTATACTAGAAAGGAAATATTCTTGATAGCCTACCTTCCCTATATACCTTTTGCCATAACCAAATGGAGTTATCTAATAACCAACAGCTTTAAAAAGGTGATTCACGTGTCCCTAGGATAGAGAGATGTCCGTTTCACGCTGGTCAAAGAGAAGCTTTGCCTTACTACTATCTTGGACCATGGGAACAACTTGAAGCCCAAGGTCTTAGAAGAAGTAATGGTAATATAGAGAAAAGGAACTATTTTTACATACCAGACTGAGACCAAGAGAGAAGATGAGAACATATACCCATTCTTGACCCCTTCAATCGATATCCACGTACCCAAACCTTGCAAGATAACATAGTTCACTCATTCACACTAGAACCTCACATTTGTGAACCAGAGATGTTCACCCATCACCAAAAATACCAAAACCAATACCTAGGATCCATTTTTGCTACCAAAGGGGCTGAGGATAGTGACAGCATCCGTTTTCTTCCAAAGTTACAGGATGAACAGTTCCTCTTAATCTCATATTACTCACTCTATCTCCAAAGTTTACGGATTTAGACTTCTAATCTTGGTTAGAACACAAACTTTAATTGGAAAAAAGCAGGTTCCAAACAAAATCTATCTATTATAATTATAATTTCTTAATAGATACATTTAACATGCAATGACATAAATATGTGTAACTATCATTTTTCCATTCTTTTTCTATCCTGACTAAAAAATATATTAAACCAACTACTTCAATTTGCAAAATTCATTGCCTTGGTTTGGGTCTTCGAAGTAGTTGGTCTCAAAAGTGGGCCACTTTCTCTTCTAATTTCTTTTCATTTTCTCACGAATCGTGATGTTGCCTTAATATGAATATATTGGATAGAAGGTGGCAACTCTTCCTTCTAGAAAGTTTCGTGTTTTCAGAAGTGCCACATATATAGAAGATTACAGCAAGATCCTAGTCGCCAGATAAGTCTTGTAAATCACGTAGCTAAAGTCTAAAGAAAGATATGAACGTGGGTTTGATCAAATGGTTTGACACTTGATATCTTAATTAATGATCTCGAATTCAAATTCTGGGAATAAAAAAAATCTCCACTGGGAGATCCCTACCCCTTCAGTGAGCCAACAGTCGGGTCGAACTAGATTTAGTCAGATTCTTGGTAATAGAATCTGGATACCGGTGGTTTAATCGAGACAAAAAAAAAGATCTAAAGAAAGATGAAATAATATGACATTTCGGCTGTGTTTCGTGGTGCTGTTTTTGCCAATAATAGTTTTCGGACATTGCCAAATTTTACTTACTTTTTTTCCTTATTTGAAAACTGAAGTTTCTTTGTGTACTTTTCTCCTTTTAAAAATAAATAAATAACAATGTTCTTGCAAATCTTATTTCTCCAAGACTAAACTATTTTGCTATCGTTTTGATCCTTCAAAAATACATATGAGATTAATTTACTTCTCCAAAGATTTGTGGCATTAAATAAATTTTTTATAAATTTTAATTTTTAAGTGATATCAAATTAAGCATATCATAATGAAAAAATAACGTGACCCATACATTATGATAATGGTTATGAAACGAGAGTTGACTGGAAGGCGCAACACCTACAAAACTCAACATCCAAACCGGCGTGAAAGCTTCCGACCAAAAAAAAAAAAAAACCGATGTGAAAGCTAAAAAAGTTGCTTTTCTAATGTCAACAGATTCCTGATAGTTTTTCTGTTGTTAATTAGTACTGGAAAAAATTGAAATGACTGAAAAAGTCTATCCTAAAACAAATAGCATGTCCCAATCCACGTTTTAAGGGCTAGTATTGATTATATCCCTAAAATTGATTTTATGAATTTTTTATGATATTTAATTTTAAAAAATTAAAATTAATTTTTGTTTTTAAAATTAATTAAAAAATATTTTTTTAATTTATTATTATAATCATTTAAAAAAATTATCAAATATAAATTATTTTATCTTAAAATTAATTCTAACTAAATTAATTTTATTTAAAATTAATTAAAAAAAAACCAAATATACTAAAAGTCTACCTGATACCACCACGATAGGTTTATTAATATAGTATTTATAAATGACATTCAGTTTATACACTCTGAACTCAACTTTAAAATGTCTAACTTTTAATCCAATCACAACTATTACGTTCAAGAAACGAACACGAAAACAAATACAAATATGGAAGGCCGAGGACACCAAGTCATCCAGATCAGTCTTTCCCTTTTTTGTTTTTTTGGTAAAACTATTTGTCTGTATAATTAAACGAAATTGATACAAATAAAACTCCTGTTGCAAAGTTATGCATACTTTTACCAAAAAAATAAAAAAGTTATGCATACTTAATATTTAAGAGTGAAAAAAAAAGACCAGGATCATTGCAGACTTGTGGAGGATTCCGTTAGAGCATGCGATCTGTGCAGTTAAGGGTTGTTAGGAAGTTAGAGTTCTGTCTGTTAGGATCTGCATGCTAAACTCAGCAATGAAATTCAGAACTTGGAATTTCACTTCAGAAAACTCTCTCAACCTTTCTCTCGCACACTTTCTTTTTCTGTTCTTTAGCTTTGTACTTTCTATCAGATTCAGACTTAAATAATATTAATTTTTGATATAGACTTAAGTAATATTAAATAGGTACATATACATATTAATTCGTATTTTCACATATGACAACACATTTTATGTTGAACAGCGAAAGAGAAATGTGGCGTGGACTGCGGAGTGAAAGCGCATAGCTTGCACCTTCCCATATAACCGTGTAACATATGGGTTGGAGTCGTTTCAACTCCGAGTTGGAGGCGCATTGGCATAAATAAATTAAATAATTATTACTTAGTTTCCTTATTGTGCGTTGATAGCGACCAAACGCATGGCAAACTCCTCGTGTTATTATTTTACTATCAAAGAAATGATTTTGTATCATAAGAGCTTTAACTCTTCTCTACCGTAAGAAATGATTTTTGTCTATTCGCGTCCCACAAAATGCAAATTGGAGAGCCCATTGTCAAAGATAAAGTAAAGAATTAAAGTTATGGTTTTATTATTTTTATTTTTAATTTCTCATCATTTTTAGGATTGAAAAAAATATCTACATATCTAAACACTATGTATAAAATTGCTGATTGCAATACAAGAATTATATCTTTTACGAATTCATTTGATATTTAATGTTTAAATATATAATGACATGTACAAACGAACACAAAATTGAAGGCCATAATATGAAAAAATAAAAATAAAAAATCAGCAGAATGAACGTTCGATAAACGGTGGTTCCATCTCAAAATTCTCAATAGTCTCCTTGGAGCAAACCAGCATAACGATTCTGACTACTAAGATTTGATTTTATTATTATTATAATACTAATATGTACTTTTATATTATTAAACAATTAAAAATATTGAACAATTATAATTATACTGTGAATTCAAGTTTAATGTATTATAGTTAGAGATAAATGTTATACCAGGGATTTATACGAAGAAAATAATTTTTTAGTCAGTTAAAAATGTAAAATTTATTGTTTCTTGTCCTTGGTGTACTTTTTGAAGGAAAAAGAAATTATGTAATATATAAATATGAACCAATATAGTGCGTGTTTGATTCTATTTTTATAGAACTGATTCTAAATAAAATTAATTTTGTTAAAATTAATTTGGTTAGAATTGATTTTAAAATAAAGTAATTTATATTTAGTAATTTTTCTAAAAGTAATTCAAAAAAAAAATAAAAAATTTTTACTTCTTATAAAATTAATTTTAAAAATAATAATTAATTCTAGAGGCAATAATTGATTAAACAACCAAACATCTAAAGGGATGTTCTTAAGGATTGAATTAAATCATCAAAAAGGTTAAGTTGAATCATTCTTTTATAATTTCATAAATTAAATTATTAATTTTTTTAATTTTAATAATTAAAGTAAAGTATACATATAAATTCAGAAATCAAAATAAACCTTTACTCATATATCAACCTATTTTAACATGCGAAATACTTAATGTTACGAAAGATTGACGTGCGAACAAGTCACGAATTGATGTGGCATTAAAATATTAATTTTCAATTTTTACTCTCTTTTCTCTGTGAATGGTTATCAATCCTTAAGTCAATTAAAAACGGTTTTTATCAAATTCGTACTGTATCTATTCGTGCTATATAATTGTACTCTTTTAACATACATATTTTCTTATAAACCTAAAATATTTAGTTATTTAAAATTTTGCCATATGTTATCTATCGTCGTAGTTTATAATTAAATAATTATTTAGAATTATAATTTTAGTTTTTAGCATTATTCTATACAATTCACGAGACACGAATGCCAATGACATATATATATATATATATATATGAGAACACAGCATGTCAGCATAAAGACATACTTATATGATGATGTAAGTATATTTTATATAAAATTTATTATTAATATATAATTTTATAAAAATATATTTATATAATTAATTAAAAATACAGTCACATAATATTCTTAAATTTTGTAAGAATTTCTCGTCAGCATGAGGTTAGTTCTCGTTTTGTATTAAATTAAATTATATGAGAACACAGCATGTCAGCATGAGGTTAGTTCTCGTTATGTATTAAATTAAATAATATAATAAGGTGGGAGTTACAAACTGAAGTCAACTTCGGTGTTTTATTATTATAAAATTTCCAACTAACTCGGCGCCAAAATTTCCTTAAAAATAGTAATAAATTAATAATTGCCATTTGATTTCAACAATTTTCTGTCCAAAGAAAATAACAGGAAAGCGCACAAGTAAGCGCTGTGGTTATCTCCACACGCACAAACCAAATCCCGCAGAAATAGGCAGCTATATAATATCAACATGCCGCCAGTTTCGGCTCTGCCATTTCATCCCTCTCTTCTCCCTTCTGATCTTCCCCCTCGCCCTTCTCTTCTGTTCTATTCCTTCATCAAATCAAGGCTTTCCATTCTCCATTTGTTCTCATCCAACAATTTGGCTTCATGGGTCTCTTCTTTTCTAGGAATCTCCCTTTTAAATTTTTTCGGCCGTTTTTCTGCTCCAGGAAAGTTTCTGGGGATTTGTTTCCCAAGCAGCTGGAGGACATGATGTGCTTGGTGGCCCGCACTGGCCGCCATTTGCAGCGCTACGCTGATGATGGCTGTCGCCAGGTTGTCGGGTCTGTCTTCCATTCTCCTCCCCTTTTTGGTTCCCGGTTTCTTTTCTTTTTTGAGTTTGAATTGTTTTGTGCTCAAATTTATTGTTGACTTCTAATGTGTAAACGAACAGATGCATTCCGTACAGATACAAGAGAAAGGAAACTCAAAACAAGGAATTGGAGGTTCTTGTGATTAGTGCTCAGAACGGTGATGGAATGCAGTTCCCAAAGGTACGTATTGTTTTCCCGCAACTTTTGTTGTTGCCACTGATTGTGAAATTCAGTTGATATGGAATTGGTTGATTTTCAAATTTCAACCTTTGGCGCCTGACATGTATGTGTTGTTTGTTTGGCTTCAGGGAGGTTGGGAGACCGACGAATCCATGGAGGAGGCTGCTTTAAGGGAGACCATAGAGGAAGCTGGTGTTGTTGGCAATATCCAAGTTAGTATCTATAATGATGTTTTATCTCGAGTTTTGCCAAATATTGCACCTTTGTTTCTTAATTCTTACCTTCTGTTGTTGCATGTTTTCTTGCAGAGTAAATTGGGTAGATGGTTTTATAAGAGCAAACGCCAAGGCACTGTACATGAGGGGTACATGTTCTCCTTGCTTGTCAAGAAGCAATTAGAGAATTGGCCAGAGAAGAACTTCCGAAAACGGAGATGGGTAAGTGTGTGGCAATTTATCTTCTTTTTTCTTTTTTCTTTTTTTCCCTCCAATTTGGAAATTGGGTAACTTTTATTTTGATGGTGTCCTAAAAGTTTGATTGGTTTGCATCATCCAGGTGACTGTTGCTGAAGCAAAGGAAGTTTGTCCACATACTTGGATGAAAGAGGCTTTGGATGTGTTGGTTAGTAGACAACCTCGGCCGCAGCCAAAAAGGCGGGGAGCTATAAGTAGTTCGTAAACTTCCGCTTAGACGTTGTCTTGATTTTGAATTTGCAGAGTGGCAGAACAGAAGCACTAACAAGATGTTGGGACAGAGAAATTGAAAGTCACTGAAAAGTGAAAATCAAGTCATGCACTGGGAAACTGCAATTCATGCTCCTGGCGCTTACGATTTTTCCCTCGACGATTCTTCAAATTTTGAGTGTAGGTGCAACCGAAAGTACAGCAGCAGATTAAAAGTTTCTTGAATGTAGTTGAGAGATCTAGCGGCATAAGTCAGGCGTAGATATACAAACTCAATTCATTTGTTCATGTAGTGCGATTCTTAATAAGGTTGTGTAGCATACATTCTTCAGACTTTTGTCTAAATTATTTCATCCTTCTCCTCGGAAAATTCATATATACTCCAAGGGTAATATTCTCAGCCATTGAGATTTAGGCTTAGTTTTGTATTATTCAAAAATTTTCAGAGCCGTTGAGCTCTCTAGATTATCTAAAAATTGCTTTTAAAAAATTATAGTAATACTATTTGATAAAATAATATAAAAGTTACTCTTAATAAGTAAAAGTAATAAACGTAATATTTGATAAAATTACTCTTAAAATATAAAATAATTATAATATATATAAATATTTAAAAAAATAATTTTTACTTTTACTGTCAATAAAAAAATAAGATTATATTAATCTTTTAAATTTAAAGAACATAAATTAACGCTGAAAAACAACTTATGAAAACTCTTGAGAGCACCTTTTAATTTTTAAAAGCCAAAAAATTTTATTTTTTGATTTATCAAATAAAAAAAATTAACTTATATGTTTTATCTTTAAATTTACTTCACTAATTATTGCTTGGTTAGTTAAAATGATTCAACATTTTTTTTAAGAAAAGTATTGAATTCGAATATTATATATAGAAAAATTTTAGCATTTCAAGAGCTCTTACGGGCTAGTTGAAATCGATTAAATCTTGTATATTAGTAGTTTATACAGAAAAAAAGAAAAACAAAAAATATTTTATTTTATTCCAATTGTATATTTTTATACTGTGTCATGCATTATATTATTAAATTTATTTTTAAATATTTTATCGTGTATTATCATATTATTAGAGATATTTAATTTTTATAAATTGGGTTTTATTTAAGATATTTGTTAAAGAAACGAAAATAAAAACTTTTGAAAATTTTGAAGTATTCAATGCATTAAAAACAACAAAAGTCTCTCCTTTCAATAAAAAGTTTCCTTTTCTTGCTTCCTTAACCCTTATAATTTCTTAAAGATCACATAGACAATGTGACGTGATTAGTTGCCCATAAAAAATGTTTTACATGTATTACAAAATCAATCTCTTGTTTTTAATAAATCAACTTAATACGTATATAACTTTTTCGTTTTTCTCCACTACTATTTAGCGAGTTGGGTACTTAATTTTCATCTTTAATTGAGTTTCTCCTTTAACAAGAAGAGCAGATTATAGCTATAATGATAGCGGTCATGGTAACAACGAAACTACAAAAATGCATATGAACTATCAGATGCTTAATTGCACCTGGGGCGGCACTGCAGCTGTTTTTAATATTTCAACTCCATTTCCTGGTCTTGTAACATTTGAGGACCGTATTCCATTAATTGTTCTTAGCAGATCCAGGCGTCATTGAGAATGATGTTTTTTATTCTCTATAATTTCCAAGGGGGACTAATTGTTGATGCCTTGATGTAACACCTTGTTGATTGTAAGGCTAATGACACAAATTTATATAGGAAGTTTAAAGGTGAATATTAATATACATAGATATAACAAAGATTTTAGAAGTAGGGGTAAAATTTCGCTCGCTATAGGCTAAATATTTTTAGGCTAGATAAAAAAAGTTACAATTTATTTAAATACAACTCCAATACATCCCCAATAATGGGAGGAGTCCATCTTCCTCTATGACATTATTTAACTAATCTGAAACTACTAGATATAGAATGAGAATAGAAAATTCTCAGTAGATAATGAAGAGTTTTAAAACATTTGAACTATGATAGTTTCAACTATGTCTTAGCACGGAAATTCACATGATTACTGTATCATAATCACATCATATTACTTATAAATGATAGTGTTTAATTTATATCCACTGACATTGTAAAATTTTTTTACACTGTCATCTAATTATATACTGCCATATAAGCAAATATATATGACCCTTTATCCCTACTATTCCAAAAATTATACAAATGGGAGAACATGATTGGATGACAATGTAAAACAGTTTTACACTATCAGTGCATATAAATTAAATCCTAAATGATACTTCGTAATATTATAAGCAATAAATGCTTAAGGCAAAATATACTATACAATTCAAAATGCAGCAAGCAACGATAAGATTATAATCTATTTACTTTAATCTCTAATTTCCTTTGTCTAGCTGTATCACATCTATTCAAAGGCTTTCTCTCAAAGAATTCTTATTCTTTGGTGTTACTCTTCATATTATGATGAAAAAATGAGACTTTTACGCCACACTAACAAGGACAAGTAACATAAAAGGATCTTGCATTTATCCTTCTGCTTTCTTGATTGTTAGTAACAACTATTAAATATCTTCTTTTTAAAATTTCTTCCTTGCCATTATGCATAAATTCTCAATAGATATAAATATACATAAATTTAAATAAAAGACTCAAAGAGCATAAGATAAAAAATAACTTGAATAATATAAATTCTTCACATAATAAATTAAATAATAAAACATAAAGTCAAGCAATAAAATAAACTGAATAAAATGCATAAGATATAAGTTAATTCATAAACTTAAAATAAATAAAGTGCATAATAACTGAGATAATATAAGCTTAAGTAAAATAAATAATATAATATCTCAATAAAATTTCTCAAAACATAAAGTTGTCAAATTTAAATGTTAATTTCTAAAGGGATCGAATCTAATATCATTTATATTTAATTTCTTTTAAATTTTTTTTATCATGGTACATGAGTTTGTTGTCGTCATGGCATATTTAGTGCACAAAGATCATCTCTTTGCAAGGGTCATAATACTATCCATAAGTCAAAAGTTATTATATTATCTGTAATTTAAGGTATAAAATTTCAAGTAAAGGTATAAATAATTTAATAGTTTAGGTCCATATGTAATAAATTTTATTTATTTTAAATGTTAGATATAATATTTTACTCTAAATATTAATCCCCTAAAAAAATTACCACTTGAAATAATATATTATTATATAAATAATATCTTAATAATAATAATAATAATAATAATAACAATAAAAATAATAATAATGAGCAACTATAAGATAAAAGAATAATTAAATAACTTGCTAAATAATGTGCAATTTTAATGTAAAAGAACGATAAATAAAATAAATTACAACACTAAATAAAAGTCACTGACTTTAATGTAAAGGAGCAAGAAATAAAATAAATGAAAATAAATGATAGGTAACATACATATAAGGAAATAATAAATAGGATAAATTGCAATAGAATTAATACTGAGCAATTTTAATATAAAAGAATAATAATTAAAATAGCTTAAAACAATAAATAAACTACAATAATAATAAATAATAATAATAATAAGTAGCTTTAATGTAAAAGGACAATAAATAAAATAACTTAAAACAATAAAATAGATTGTAATAATAATAATTAATAATATAAAAAAATATTAAGTAAAATAACTTACAATAAATAAATATAGCTATAATTTTATTTTATAAATAATTTTATTATCTATCTTTATATTTTATAAGGATAATCTCCCATTAAGCTCTTTGATAATCTCCACCCTTTGTCTTCAGTTTTTTTCTTTCGCTTTCTTTTTCTTCTTGTTGCCGTCACTTCCTCTTTCACTCACTCTTTCTTTCTTTTCCTTTTTTTTTTTTCTCACACTAACCTTATCCTCTCAAATCTCATACTTCAACATTACTTTTACCCTCACTTTGCCTTTGAGATTGTAAAAGCTACAGCCCTCTATTTGTAATAGTTCAAAGACTCGTTAAATACGTCACTTGTGACATTTTTAACATATTCTTTTACAAATTTTCCTTCTCATTTGAGCCCTCATTAAATTTTCAAGACAATTTTTTCTTACCTTCATATTCGCTTTCCTATTTCAATCAACTGCTCTCTATCTATAGCCTTTAGAAATTTTGAGCATTAAGGTCATAATTACACTTGACTTGATCAGGTGGTGCATAAGCACCTTACTTCGGCTTTCTTTTTTTTTTTTCCTTCAACTTTATCAAATAAAATAGTAAATGGTATGATTATTATGTTGTGCTTTCTTCTCTTCTTCTTATGTTTTTAGGTATTGAAATTATATATATATACTCAAATAAATCAATCAAAATATTTTAATAAAGTAGGTTAATCAAATTAATCTGCACAAAATACTTTATCAAAAAAAGGATGTTACACTTGATAGTTCATTGATCAAGATATATTCTTGGCAAATCAAATGAAGGCTTCAGAATATTCCTGAATTGTGTAGATTCTTAATCATCGTAATTCATAAGCATAAATAGTCTCTAGTATTTCAACTTACAAATCAGGGTGCTACGACTGACATAAGTAACGCTACCTACTTAATTTTTTTCTATTAACTCTACCTACTTAATTCTTGCGTCAACAATTCAACATCGTGGCAAAACCCACTCAAAAAAAAAGTTCCCTCGCCATAAATTGAGTATAAACCACTAAGGAGGGAAAATAAAAGAGAGATCAGGAGTCGCTTGTAGTAGCAGGACGTAAAATTGTTATACCATCAAAGTACAGCAAGCCTTGGTAGCAAAACGGAAAAACCTTTGTGGTTATGTCAGTTAAATTGCAGATAGTTCAGACCAAATATTATAGTTGGGTAGAGAGAATTTATATTCCATATCAAATCCTTAAGCTAGAGTAGAGAGGCATGTTTAACTCAAGGCCTGTTCGTTTACGGTTTACCAATGATCTCCTTTCCAATTTAGTATAAATACTACAAAGATGAAAAGATAGGTATGGTTATATAATTCGCATAGGACTCTGGATCGCCGAGTGCTTCAATATATAATTTGTATAAGATTTAACTGTAATACAATATTAATGCAAATATCAAGGAAGAGAGCACCGGACCGAACCAGCCGGTCGGATCGGTCCAACAGGGAATCGGATCCTAGGCCAGTCCGGTCTTCACCACAAAATCGGTTATGGACAAAATTGAGAAAAGCCGATGAATCGGTGTGAACCGGACCGGTCAACCGGTTTGATTGGTTTTCTTTTGATAAAAATGCTATTATTTTTTTTATAAAAAAAAGAAAAAACTGAATTAAAAAAATTTCATATATGTATATATATAAATATTAAAAAAATATATTTTATTATATCTCGGTTGGACCCCAATTAAACCTCTGAACTTTTGAACCCCTGCCTTGACCGGTTTGATGCCCGGTCCGATTTTCTTAACCTTGGTAAATATTTTCTACAGCGTAAATTAATCATGCATTATCATATTGTTAAAAAATATTTGACTTTTAACAAGAATAACCTAAAAATCATATATATGCTAATAATATAATTGATTAATTGCGTAAAATTATATACACCAATAGCAATTTTACATTTATTATCACATGATCCACGTTAATCACTAAATAATCTATATTACTCACTACTGCATAATATGGCAACTACTATATAATGATAATTAATTGTTATCCCTAATTGTCACTTAATATGCATTGCTACTAATTATTTGTACATAAATCACTAATATAAATTTGATTTGTAAGTCAGCCAACAAGGGCGTTCACTACTAGAAAATTGTTTAGTTGCAATTGATTTTTTGATCGTATAAAGGCAGGTTGGAAATTTATTTGCGACCAATTTTGCTAACCTATCAGACAAGTTTGTTTTGGTCGTTTGTTGACTTCAATCGCAGAATGAGGATTTGCGACTGAAAAATCAGTCATAAATTTGAAATGGATAAATACAATCACAAAACAAAAGTTTGCAATTGATTTTCTAGTTTCAAACCAAGAAATTTGTGACCATTTTTTTTTTGTCTCAAATTTGCGACCGATTTTCAGTTGCAAAACTTATATAATTTGCGACCGAAAAAATGGTCGCAAAAGTTAATAGCGTGACAGTTATGACATTTCAAGCATTGAAATTTGCAACCATCTTTTCTGTTGCAAATATTAAGTCTGCGACCGAAAAATCAGTCGCAAATATAATCAGTTGCAAAATTGGTCGCAAATTTAAAAACAAAAAAATGAAAAATTAGAATTTTATTAAATTCAAATTTCATACACCTGAATTTAACAATAGCTCAAAAAATAACATTCAATAATCCATAAGCAAAATCAGTCAACATTATATATAATTAAATATTAGTACCTAAAGTTTATAACATAAAAAGAAAGATATAAGTAACTAGTATATAATCCAAACTACAAACAATAAAAAATATAAGTTATCCAACATACATACCACTATCAACTGTATATATCCTAAATACAATATACATAAATTACCACAATATAAAACTACAACAACATATATTGTAGACTAAACTATAAGGTTTTTCTCAATAAAACTTTGGAAGATAAATTTTTGGTATACTTCCAACTAGTTCTTTTTTCCATAGTTTTTTGATTCTTTCCATAGAGTCTTCAACTTTCATTGATTTTTCATCAACTTCCATTGTATCTTCATCCTTTTCCATTGAGTCTTCAATTATTTCTATTGAGTCTTCAACTTTATCTGTTGAGTCTTCCACTAATTCATTTGAGTCTTCCACTTGCTCAATTAAATCTTTTACTACCTCTATATTACCTTCAAGTCTATCAATTCAATCTTCAACAAATTAAGCAGATATTTAATAATCATCAACTTTACATTTATTTAATATAGCTTAAATTTACACAAACTCAATATATCAATAATTTATCCTAGCTTAGTAAATCTAAATTTTTGTTCTCAATTATACTATACTATGCAGAAATAATAACATTAAATGATAGGCCACTCCATGACAAATTATGTTATACCACACAATTTAAAAGTACTCTTAAGTAAGAATAAAATTACAAAATGCCAATAGCATAACCACATAATCAATGCTTTGAATGAATAATTAACAAAACAAACTAATTGATATCAACCGCAACACCAACAAAATAAACTAATAAACATCAACCACCTTGAGCAATAATATACTCTCACAATCAACAAATAACATGAAAAAATCACTTTCATCATTTAAATAAAAAACAGATCCATTTTTTTTAATAGGAACAACAATATAAACTCAAACTAAACTAATTACATCAAAAAAATAATTTCACAACCTCAACTAACCAATATAATCAATCTACAACACCAAAACTACCATTATTTTTTAAAAAATAGATCTAAAAATTTAAGGAGAAAAAAAAAGAACAACAACATAAACTCAAACTCAACAAATAACATCAAAAAGTCATTTTCACAATCTCAACCAAACAATATAATCAACCAACAATACAAAAACTATCATTATTTTTAAAAAAAACATATCTGAAAATTTAAGGGAAAAAAAAGAATAACATAAATTCAAACTTAACCGATAACATCAAAAAATCTATTTTACAACCTCAAACAACCAATATAATCAACCAATAACACCAAAACTACCATTACTTTTTAAAAAATAGATATGTAAATAACAAAAAAAAAAGGAACTAAGGAAAGGGTGGAAGAGAACTAGCATGTTGGAGAACCTCCCCCTAATCGGCGGTGGCGGTGGCGGCGTGGGTGGATGCTGGAGATGGTAGAGAAAAGTGGGGGAAAGGGGAGAAGTTAAGGAAGGAGGAGGAAAAAGAAAGGTGAAAAAAATGAGAGATTAGTTCTGAATTGGAGATTTTAGATTTTAAAGGTGTCGGAATTTGCGACCGACTTTTCAGTAGCAAAATCAATTACAAATAACTAAAATTTGAAATTTGAATTTCCGACTGATTTTTCAATCGCAAATTTCGACACTTTATTTAACCGTTCTGTCTGACAATTGGCAAATTTGCAACCGATTTTTCGGTCGCAAATACAAATGTTAAATTTGTAATCGATTTTTTGATCGCAAATTTCTTTGGCTATTGTGTAGTAAAATTTGCAACCGATTTTTCAATCATAAATTTCAACACTTTAATCGTTCTGTCTATCAATTGACAAATTTGTGACCGATTTTTTAGTCACAAATTAAAGTGTTAAATTTGCTACCGATTTTTCGATCGCAAAGTTTAACAATTTACTTAACTAATTTGGATATTGTGCAGTAAAATTTGCGACTGATTTTTTTGTTGCAAAATTCAATTCACATTTTAGACTTATTTTTCGGTCGCAAAATGTGTATTTGCGACCGCAATTTTATGAAATTTTCTCAACACTTTGTTTCGTTGATTTTTATAAATTGGTCATAAATGCGCATTTTGTGATCGATTTTGCAATCGGTTTCTTTTGTCAAAATTGTTTCTTTACTTTCACATATTAGTCGCAAAAATTGGTCCTATATTACTCTGATCGGTCACAAATTTATTTTTTTGCTACCGAAAAAATTAGATTGCAAAATCGGTCGCTATTCCGATAATTTCTAGTAGTGATCCTACCTTAACCAAAGATTTTGGATTCAAATCTTGGATACTTGGCTACATTAAAATTTGAGGAAGAAAAAAAAAGAATTTTATCACCTAGGTGATCCTACTTAGCTCGAACAGGATTGCCCTCCGATAAGGGGCAGAGCCAAAGGGGTGCCTTTATAGGCGATAGCCCCCTACACCCCAAACTCTCTCTCTCTCTCTATATATATATATAGTTTTATTAATAAGAGTATAAGTGTAGCTCTTTATTTGGTCCCCTTCAAACAACATTTCTAGCTCTATCACTGCCTCCGGTAAAAGAATGCCTATAGTTTTAACAAAAAAACAAAAAAAAAAAGATTTGTAAGTGCAATTTTATTTTATTTTTTTCACTTGCAAATAGTTGATTAAGATGCCAAATAACTTTAACCCACTAAGAATAGGATGCAAATTTAAATTTTAAAAAGACAACTCTTGTGTTGAGGTTGTGTAGCTCTTGTGCTTCCAAAGTTAAACAAAAATTAGTTTTATGAACAATTTATTATTAAATGGACCAAACCTATGGAAGTACCTCGCGGTATTTTACCCTCGAACTTTTTTTTCCCATTGTTGCATAAAGGGCAAATTGACAGAAATTGTGTTTAGATAATTTAACTTAACACTATGTTACCCTAACAACCTATAAGTTAGAGCTTTTATAAATTAAAATTGTGTGAAATAAAATAATTCTTCATGGATTTATCTATACTTTTACACAGGATGTCTTTATTTATTCACAATTATATTTTTTTCAACATGTAATTAATATTAAATATAGAAAGATATGAAAATAAAATTATAAAGAATTTAATTTAGATGCACTTACAGTATAAAAGATTTTTGCATAGTCAACCAATCATATCTTTCTATTTACATAACCATTTAAGTAGGGTAGTTAAGTCAAACACTTTTGCTGATGTGGTAATGCATGATTGAATATCTGTGTAAAATTTTTTTTACACTGCTAGTATATACAAATTAAATCCAATTATAAATATAATTTATTTTACACAAATAATTTCAAACACTGAACAACATTTTAATTATAACTTTCAATAAATTCATAGAACTATAATAGATTCTTTTTTCCATAACTAGAGGGTTCATACAGATATTATTATCAAACTAATTTTACAATTAATATTATAACTAAGAAATATTTTCAATAATTACCAAATTCAAGAATAAACTTGAATGCTCCAATCATAGTAGAAACTTTATTATTATTATTATTATTATTATTATTATTTTTTAATAGTTAAGCACGCCAAAAAAAAAAGAGAGCTAAGAACAAAGTATGTTAGCAGCGATAATCATACAATTCGCCCCCTTTTTTTTTAAATCACGAGAATAATCAAAGAAATAATTATACAAGTAAAATGATAATAAAAAAGATTTATTTAGTATATTTTGGGCGTTGGCTCCTCTTGTACACCAAAAAAGTATGTTCCAGGCTGACCGGTAATTGAGATTCAATCCACATATATTTTGTTGGGGTGAGGTTTGTGATACATTGAATTAAGTATGGTGTGGGGTGTATCATTTAAGAATTGAAGGTGCACTGTGAACTCTGCAGTCGCTGAGACCATTTGCTAGGGCGCATTAACAATCAATAGTGGGGATTAAAAACTTGTGATCGGTTCAGTGATGAGCTAATTTTTGTGATTTTTTTTCATTTTGAAATTCAAATTGTTATGAATCGTGAGGAAGATCAATTTTTGATAGGTCTTGGTAACGCTAGATGCCCCTCCTCTTATGTTTGTTATGGATGAGAACTAAGAAAATGGTGAGTTTTGGCAGCTATTGCAAATCCTAGATGACGGCGACGAAACAGCGTCATTTTTGTTAAACGACAACTCTACCTCAACAATGGTGACGACACTATGTTTCACTTTGGGTCCTTTGTTGGTGTCCCTCCTTTTGGTCTCAACTTGCCCGTTAGTGGATTTTTCTCAGCATTTTTTTTCTTTTATTTATTTTTTCTTAGTTTGTTCAGTGAAAAAATGAGTATTTTTTATGGGGTTTGGTTGTGATTTTTTTTTTTAGTTGGCATTTTTGAAGACAAAGCTTTAGGTGATGTTTGCAGAGCATGAGATGAGAACAAATCGAAATTTGAGAAGTACTATGTGGGTTTGTGGATTTGATGTTCTCCTTCCTCCTCTTTGCAGCCCGTACAACTTACATAATTATTGTAGGGATGAAAATTCATGTACCCAAGAATTGATATTCTCTCCCCTGACGTGAATCTGATATTCATTGTACAAATTTCATCTATACTTTTTGCTCTTTTGTTTTCTCCTTTTCTTTGGTAATATATTTTTTGTTTTTTTTTTTTAATCTTTTTCTACAATTATTGTGAAATTGATGTGCATGTTGATATGTATAGATGGTTAAAGCCAGAAATTCTTCTTTTTTTTTTTTTTTAATACTGAATGCTAAACTTCTAACTAGGGATATGGGGTGAGTGATGAGATTATAGCATTGATTTCATGCGAAGAGCAATGAAAGTGAGTTGGGTGACAAGAGGAGAAGAAGTTGCGTTATGTTGCAGCATCAGAAGAAAGCATGATGCTTTCAACATCAATGATTCTGCAGTTTCAACTGCGAAGAATAGAGAAATAGAGGACGACAACGTGTCCTACAATAATGCAACCCACTCAAAACCAGATCTGTTAGAGAGGGAGAGATGCAAGGGAGTTGTTTACAGAGAAGGAAAAAAAAAATCAGTTATAAAATGAAGTTATCGGCTATGATTGTTTCCACCTCCAACTTACTCAATTTTTAAACAGTACACCACACACGGTAGTTAAAGTAATGTAGCACACGACCTGCTTTGTTTGGTTGTCAATTTATTCAAGAGAAAAATAATTTGTACATATCTATTATTGATACACTTTGATACTTTTTCTTTATTTTTTTTCTTTTTTCTCTTGTTTTTTCATTTTTTTTTTATAATTTTTTTTTTAAATTTTATGAGTAAGTATCTAATTAGACATATCTTTAAATATATACAAATAACACCCTTCTTTATTCAAAGTTTCAGAAATGCATCAAATTATTTCTTATAGAAACAATTGCTGACTACACATCCCAAAAGGCCCAAGGCCCGAAAACAACAGCAGCAAGACCTGAATTGGTGCCTCATGGCCCAAAAAAAAAAAAGGGTAAAAACCGCTGCCTAGCACTGCCAGTGTGCCAATGCGCCAATGCCACCTCTCGGCTCTTGCTATCATCTTCAATTCAGTTCCAATCTGAAAACCGTAAATTTAAGATTTGAATGATAGTGACAGCTAAGGAATCCTATCTGATTGAGGATCTCATTAGCATTGCCATTTTCATAAGGCGGTAGGGGTGGACTCGTCATTTCGGATTTTGCGCCAACCCTAACGCTAACTTAACATCACGGGCTGAGAGCTGCCAAGCCGCTTTGCTGTTGTAGGCAATAAATGCACTGCAAAAAAATTTTACATCTCTTTTATTGATGGGTTGTGCTAATTTATAGTAGATTCATGTGATCTTCTTGATGATGAGATACATAATAGCGTTGGACCTCCCAATGAAATCACTACAACGCTGTCTTTGTTAGATGCACCTTTCACTAGCCCTCATGGTGATAAGGCAATGACATTATTTAAGCAGATTGAAAACCAAGGAATCCAACCACTTGTGTGCTCATGCACTATCCTCAATACTTAAGGATTGACTATGCAATTTTGGAAGTCTAAATTGTGATCCGTATATTTTTTTTCATCTTTTGATTAAAGGATATGTCTAGATGTCTAAGCATATCCATGAAATGATTGAATGATCGATGGACAATAAAGGAAGGCCTGTTCGATTTTTTTTTTGTTTTTAATTTTGGGGCCAAATTTTCTATTAATGTAAATAAATACCTGTCTATAATACTTGCTTCTGTGTAGTATGCTTTATCTTTTGGTTGTTCTGTCCCATCTTGTGGAGGCTTAGTTGTACTTTAGAACACACCACGACAGTTATGACTGTGTAAGTTCCTCGCTGGGGTATTTGTGCATGCTGTATAAATTTGAATACGTTAATAATTAGAACTAAGTGTCGTTCTATCCCTATTTGGTTAGCCTCAAAGCTCTGGCTCGGCATTCTGAAAGCTAAAGTAGATCCTTCTACTGTTTCTATAGGGAGGATTGCTTGTTCTGAGGCTTTGTACTTTTGGTTTTCTCTATGAATTATTCCTTCATAGAAAAAAGGTGCTATAATTATTCGTTTCATTTCATGAATAAAAGGCTTTTTAGTTTTTACAGTAACTTTTTCATACTTGAGCTTTCTGAGTGAGAATTTTTCTTTAATTCAGTGTTCTTTGAGCATTTGATAACATATGGCAACAAAAGCTGTTGGTACACTTCGATTGCCTGGATTTATTGTTGACCAAACATGTCTTGCACATGCAGCCACCCAAGTTAAGGTTGGAGAATCCTTAAACAACCTGGGGTTGCATGCTGGTGTTGCACCGTTTCACCTTCCCAGCTTCAATACCGAGTATTCAATTTGCATAGTTTAGCTGTGTTAGTTCTGTTGATATCACTATCCCAATGATTATTAGTTGCTTGACAAGGATCATTTTCAAAAGCTTGGTATCAATTGCTTGTGATGAAGTTGCAATTCGTGCTATCTACGGTTGAAATACTCCAGCGGAGTGCTATTTTGGTCATGTTGAGAGACCATGTGTCATAAGTTGTTTGTTACGGGCTTATTGAACTTGCAAATAAGTACCTAGTAGAAGAACAAAAGTTTCATTTTCTATTATTTTCATGTGAAAGTAGAAGCTGCACTATGAAATGGAAATGATCTTTTTCGTTTCAATGAGGCAGGGCTAGAAATTTCTCATGGGATTCACCGAGAGTATGTATCTTTATTGATATCTTTTAACATTTCTCCGAGATGTTATGTGACCAGATTTAAGAAACTGCGGTTGTAAGAGCACTTTTATAATCTTAAAATATATACCATATATTCTTTAGATCTCTGACGATCAACTTCCTTTACAATCTGGCACATATTCATCGGCAGGCATGCATCCATTGGTACTGTTACAGAACTCCAAGTTATTCATGTAGTGGGTTGGCAATATCCTGGTCCCTATGGTTGGCTTCCTTGAAATGTAAGCTGCATCTGAATCTAGACGCGCAAGTCACAACTAATTCTCCCTTTGTGCAGCCATTATTCAATAGTTTCAATTTCTTATAGCAGTTATCAGACATCCTCAAGAATGTTGTTGATAATGTCAGTTCTTTAGAAGGCCCGGCATGAACAAACCTCCACTAAGAGAAAAGCTTTGTGAATCTAATAGAATCACGGGTTCTAACGTGAACGAATTAGGAACATCAAATCAGAACAAAGTTTAGATGGCAAAATAGAAGGTATGGTTCAATTGCAGTAGTAGTTTTTTAACAGCTGAGATGAGCCCGATCCGAATTGCACTTATTGCTGTCAAAAGAAATTAGTCCTTTGTCACGTCATGCAATCATTAGAAACCTTCATCAATTAACAATTATTTTGAAAAATGATTTTTGAACATTAGATGTAAAGACATTTATGAGATAGATATTAATGTAAGTGTGAGTACGAATTGAAATATAAGTGTTGAGGACTTGAGGTGAGATAAATAAAATATATATTTATAGAAAAAATATATTATATTTAATGTTAAATATTATTGTACGAAGAACATATCTATTTTTTTTAGCACGAGCTGAGGGCTTCCTCGTATTTCATGACTTGTTTTTGTCTCTTGCACCTACGAAAATTCTCAAATATAGATAGGCTGGCATCGCAGTTTGAAATGGAATGAAGATTTGGTGCAGATCAAGATGTGGCCCACAGCTTGATATTTGGTAGATCCATCTCTCATTATTAATATTAGGTTCATCACAAGAACATATTGACCATCTCTGTTATTGGCTTTCAAGTAATCAAATGTAATTATTGACCAAAATAAAAAAGTAATAAAATGTAATTGTACTATTTTGAAACTATGAGAGCTGCTACGCAAGAATCTGATGTGCATTGCATGCAAATTTACCCTATGAACCTAAAAGGATATTACGGTCAACTATTTTTTTTAATATAATTTTTAAATTTACCCGAGCAAGAGGTATGGTGTTATTAAACATTTTCTTTGATTTAAATCGGGAAAAAATCTACAGTAGATAATCTAGTGTTGGAAAGCTACTTAAAAGTTGTGAATAATCGATCAACCAAGTGCAACTAGCCACTTGAAAGTTATAAGGCTAGTGATATCTAAACTTTTGAGAAGTGCGTTCTTATTTCTTATTAATATTTGTATTATATGAATGATCACCATTTACGTTTAAAGGCAGGGACGTGATGTTAAAAAATGTGTTTTTCATCAAAAAAATTTGTGGAGAACGTCTACTTCGTTTCTGGGTGTATGATAGGTTTTAAATACGAATACACTCATAGGAATAGTAACAAGTAGGGATGGCAACGGAATCTTCCATTAATGAGAGATTCATAATTTAACTGTAAATCGTTAATAAAACTACTGATTTACTCTAACTTTAAAATGAGGAGATCTCCGCTCTCCTTAAAATACGTATTCACCTAACAAAAGTTTATATAGCAATTCCTCAAATTTGAAGATAGGACGGAATGGTCACTGGCCAGACATAATCATGATGTTTTACTACCATTTGCCCCACCGTACACATGGGCTCCTAGGCCTTGGACACTCGGAAAACTGCCGTTTCTTAGCAAAGAGCCCAATTATCCCATTTATTTCAAAGTCAAGTACGCGATAGATAACTAAGATTTTATGCTTTTGCAATGTGCAACGTAAACCACCCAACATCTTTTCTAGTAAATCACATTCTTGCTATAAGATGGGCAATGAAAGTGTCAATTCACTTATTTTACAGTTCATATATTATTAAATCGAACTCCTGCAAATATATAATCACAAATTCTTGGAGTGATTAAGAAGACAATTCTCGCAAGAGATCAACCACCGTAGTTAATTATAAGTTTTCTTAACAAAAGCTGATAGAAGAAACTTCTATAATGTATGAGGCACAAGAAATAAAAAATGTGCTGGCGTCCGTGACATAATAATCAACAGGGTAATTTTTTTGATAGTTAAAGAGAGCTCAAACTCTCAACAAGAGAGGAGGCAGGCAACGGGAAAGTTGGTCTGGATAGATGAATTACGCTGGTCCTCACATGGGCGACCAAATAGAAATAGAAAAGCAGACTCGACTAGCTTTCCAACCAGATATACCATTAAGAACAGCTAACTATTTGTTCCAGCCGCAGGTGCATTATGGTTGTGCAATCGAATTGTACCAAGCCCCCACGAAAGAGCGTAGAAAAACCTTACTTATACTTTTCTATCCATTTTCTTTTTCATTTTAGTTTCCTGCTTTGATGTGGAATTATGGATTGTATTACAGGCCAGGTTTCCTTTTTCTTGTCTCACTGCTCATTTGCTATCTAGACCTGCCGTTATCAGTCATATTGTAGGATGGCCCTACTTCTGTCTTCGTATAATGACATCAATCATCTGTGTTACGTTTAAAAATTGCCCACTAACCATTTATAATATATCTCTAAAGCTCACAATTATCAAAAGGGTATCCGGTTTATAAAACTTTAACAAATTTTCCGAAAGATGTCAGGAATAAATCATTATAAAACTTTATGTGGCGCAGTTAAGTAACATTTGTTTACCTTTGGTTGGAAAATAATTTACGGAAAATTATAGATCATGCTTTCCAAATTGGTGAGCCAAAATATCAAGCCTTCGCGATAGCTCGAACTTTTGCAAAACTCAAAGGCATTTTTATTAGATTCTTTGCCTTATTGGTTTGCCCATTTCGCTATGCCCACTTTTGCTAAATGAAATTAAATGGATACACGATTTTTGCTAGAAAAGTGAATATAGGTTGATCAGGATGAAAACACCAGGGTTCCCAACTTTTGGCAAAGTGGTACTTTCTCTCGAATGAACGATTGAACGAAGGCGCCGCACCATCCCTAGCAAGTGGGAATAGCCCACTTGACTCTATAAAATGATCTAAACCCATGACTCTAGGGTTTCTTTGTCAATACGGACCTCAACATTATGTGATTTTCAATTTTTACCTCTCACTGAAATAGCTTATTTTTCAACATTTTAGAAATATCTTTACATAAAAAATTAATAACCGGAAATATCCAATCAAACGTTAATAATAGACATTCAAAGTTGACATCTTTACGAAAATAAATAACCAACTATTCTAGGGCTGGTATTGAGAGCGTGGATTTGACACTTCCTAAATAGCTAAAAGGGGGAAAATACCAATAAAAATTCATTTCTTTTTATTGTACATACGAATCTTTTAAGTACTCGATCGTAAATTATAAAAGGTCCATAGTTTTTTTTTTCTATAAAAATGGAAGCAATATTAGAGTAAAAAAATTTGAAAACCTTGGTTCTCAATAGATTAGCATTAAATTTGCCACAAAATAAACCAATCTGACAAAAGAAAATTCTAATGTCCCAAACAACAGTCAAATCTAGGACAACAGTAGGAGAAAACAAGCCAAAACAACATGTTCGCTAGGGATGTTACTTGAAGAGATATATGGCGACCCCTAGAAGACAAAACTGGTGAAAAACAAGAAGAATATGTCACGGCAACAATATGCTGCGACAGATGAGTTCAAGGAAGAGGATGACATGCCAAAACGAAGATAAGTACACTGTGAACACAACTCTTTAGAACCTTGAGAGAAACAAGTGAATTGCATGCACATTCTTCCATGTGCAAACTATTTATTTGATATTATCATCTCCCATCCAATGATCTGTATTGGACACACTTCACCTTGAGTAATCTTTGGGTGTGGTGTTGAAACTAGACGTTCTCATAGGAATTTTTAGTATGAGTGATGTGGTAGTAGGTGATGAACACTACCTTGTGCAAAGGCAAGAAGTAGTTGTTACTTGCAAAAATCTAGAATCAAAATCCTTAGTTTTGTAAAAAATTATTTTTGCAGATACTTTTTTTAAGTTATGCACATAATTTAATGAATAATTTTGGAAGGTTAGCATATTAAATTATAACCACAATAATAAAATTCAAAATAATTTAATGAGCGATTTTTCTTAATATTTGTAGTCGTGGAATTAACCCAACCAGTTGGGAAGGAATAATAAAAGAACTTACACGAGGCGTGGGATTTTTATATATATGTGTCACTTCAAGTAGACTAGAACCTAACTTTCTATCCCAAAAAAAAGAAATGGTATAAATGCTCTTGTTGATTAACAACTTAAATAAATTAATCAAGTACTATGCAGTTGTTGGAATTAACCCCCAAACAAAAAAAAAAAAAACGTAACTTCAATAAACATCATATCATATTCAAAGTCTTCCATTTGTTTATGCTAGATGGGTGTCAGCAACTCAATTACAATTTCCATTTCCATTTTACTCAACTTATTTTGTCTGTTTACGAAGTTTGATATCCTTATGGTTCAAACTTGATTATATGAGCCAAAATTTCGAGACTTCTACCCATAACCCGTACACATTATTAGAGGAGTTGGCTCGCCGAAAGAGATCACTAAAAGCATCAATTTACATATACATTGAAAAATCTGTACATAATAATTGAGATTATGACATTTAATAATCGAAGCTATATGTATATTTTAGTTTTACACTATAACAAAACTAATGAGCCGAAATTTAATGGGGAAAAAAAGAAAAGAAAAGAAGAAATGCATTTTTGCACATTGGCAGGATGCAATAGAAATCACAACTTGTTTAAAGAATATTGTAAGAACCGTTAACATATCCAGGATGCTTCAATCATGATCAATACTTAATGGGTAGCTGATAAATCTAACAACAACTGACTATTGGTAATTTTAAAATATAAAGCCTCCTCCGTTCATCCAATCAATTATATTTTATTGTAACCAATATACGGACTGTTTCGAGCTAGTAATAGTTATATTCATCGAACTTGAGAATCCTATATTATCCGTAACAGATGGCAACGTGAATGTTGCCTGTTGTTATGACATCATTCCTTTTTATAAATCGACCGGTGGTTGCTCTTTCATGGCAACAATAAAGTAGAAATCGGAGGCACTATTTATCGTGCACCTCAAAGTTGCACCACGCACTTTATCATCTGATGGTGAAAATTTAATAGTTTATCAGTGAGACTAATAACTAATAATTAATAATGTACATTAAAAATATCCTTAACCCTTTCTCTCACCCTGTTATTGACGTACTCCCCAACACCATCACTTCCACTCTTGCCCCTCTTTCTCTCCCCTAAATCAGACCCCAAATCAAACGTCAACCATATTTTCGCCCCTATTTGCATGTCTCATCTCCCATCTGAAGGCTAAGGAAAGTGAAGAGTTACCGGTGACTCTAGAAGTAAGAAGGTTCTCTATTAACAAATTATCTTCTAGAAATATTGGTGAAAAAGTTGTTCCATATTATCTTAGGACTTCTACTGATTCTGTCATGATTTTTGTAAATATGGGAGCTCTAAGGCAAGTATCATTTTGTATTTACTGATTCACCCTTCAAAAGCAAAATTCATTATCTCTTATGAGAACTTATCAAAGAAGGATTTAATTTCAAATAGGGGATTGAATTGAAAAAATATAAAATTTATCAGATTGTGGAGTCGTATCCCCGGGCATAGGCGACGGTAATGGTGGTCGCGGCGCCGGGGCTGTGGTGGTGTTAGTAGTGGCAGTTCAATGTGGCAAAGGGAGGCAAATAGAAGCAGGATTTGTGAAAACAGGACAAAGAAGAAGGTAGGTGGAGTTTACAGTGCATCATATTTTCTTGATGTGCCTTATACCATCAATCTGTTATCGTTGGATCACATAATACATGAAGCGCCTTTGAGCATTTTAGATGCCGCCGAAATGAGATAGTGGTATAATGCATCCTTTTCAGTTACTGGTTTTTCTAGTTACGAATTACCCTATTGAGTGGTACCACACCCTCCCGCTCCGCGTGTTGGCTGATGATAACAAATCTGAAGCTGCGAAAAGCCTAAAACAGTAATTAAACGAGCAGGGATGTCAAAAATCCCCACACAGCGGGGATCTCCATGTGACGCCCATTCAGTATGATCGGATTTTTCACGAGGGCGAGGTTGGGGATAAGAGTCCTCCCGTAGCAAATTTGGGGATGGGGGCGGGGATCACCCTCCCCACCCTGCGGGGACCCTGCATGTGTAAAAATACCATATTATCCTTAATAACATCTTTACTATATCTATATCATATCTATACTTTTAAGACATTTCATACTTATTTATTCTATTTAATAATTAAAAATATTTTCTAACTTTTTTAATTTTTTATTTATCTGGATGGTATATAGTCTATTATTATTGTTGTTGTTGATCTGTTATTGTTGGTGGATTAAGCCGTCGTGAATGTTTTTTTTTTAAATTTTTTTCCAATATTTTTTTTTCAATTTTTTCCATTTTTGGGGATCATGAGGATCATGAACGAGGATAGGAAAAAATCATGAGGATCGGGGACGAGTGGGAGAGTTTGGGGGAGGACGGAGCGGAGGCACTCCCGCCGCCCCGCGCGGGTAACATCCCTATAAACGAGGAAAAGAAAAAGCAGTAGACAACGATGCTAGGAGTCTTGGTTGCCAGCGTTACTTATGTAGATAATAGAATTTTAACATATATATTAAATTAATTTAATTTTAATTGAATTTTCTTATGTATAAGTATTTTTAATGTAATTGTTGTTGTCGATTGTGGGTATAATATTATTATAAAGTTGACATGAAATTATTATAAACTATAAAAATTTAATTTAAAGATAAATATTACATATAAAAATGAAATTAAAAAATAATGCATATAGATTTCAAATATATTTTAAAAAAGGAAAATTGGTTTTTTTCTTCTTGTAAGGAACAAAAGAGAGGTGCATTGATATCCAGATTAAAAAGAAAGAATAAAGAAAGAGAGAAATTAGTAAAAAGAAAGACAAATAAGGGAAAAAAGAGGGGAGTTGACTACTCACTTTTGTTTTGTGGAGGCATACAGCTACAGCTAGCTAGGGTTTCTTTTTGGTAGTGTGTCTTCATAAGCACACAGCCTGGACCTCGATCTTCTCTCTCTCTCTCTCTCTTAATGTGACAGACAAAATTATTATTTTTTTTTAAAAAAAATAAATTGCAGCTTGGCCTTCTTTTCGGTTACTCTCTCTCTCTCACACACACACTCACTCACTCTCTCTCTGTCTATCTGTCCCTCTCAACCAGAGAAAGAGCCGAGCAATGTCCATCAAAATAAACCTACAGCCATAGCCCACCAACCCAACCCAACCCAACTCAATCCAGCAACCATTGTTCGGTGCTCTGTGTTCTGTGCCGTGAGGTGAGCAGAGTAGAGCAAAGCCCAAAAACTGAGCAATGGTGCCTCAGAATGAGAGGGTCACCATTGGCTTTGCGGCCGCCGTCTTATCCCTGCTGCTGCTGCTGCTGCTGCTGGCGGTTCCACTGGGAAAGGCAGATCTGGAATCGGAGCGAGCGGCATTGCTGGCTCTGCGGTCCTCAGTGGGTGGCAGAACCCTCTTCTGGAACGCCACCAACCAGAGCCCCTGCAACTGGGCCGGCGTCCAATGCGAGCACGGCCACGTCGTCGAGCTTCACCTCCCCGCCGTCGCCCTCTCCGGGCGCATCCCCACCGGAATCTTCGGCAACCTCACCCACCTCCGCACCCTCAGCCTCCGCTTCAATGCCCTCACCGGCCCCCTCCCCCCAGATCTCGCCTCCTGCATCAACCTCCGCAACCTCTACCTGCAGCGCAACCTCTTCTCCGGCGAAATCCCACCCTTCTTGTTCCATCTACCCGACCTCGTTCGCCTCAACTTGGGCTTCAACAACTTCTCCGGCGTGCTCCCAACGGCCTTCAACAATCTGACCAGACTTAGAACTCTGTTCCTCGAAAACAACCAGCTCTCCGGTCCCATCCCGCAGCTGAACCTCCCCGACCTGGACCAGTTCAACGTCTCCAACAACTTGCTCAATGGCTCTGTCCCCAACAAGTTGCAGACATTCCCCCAAGATTCGTTTCTGGGGAATTCGCTGTGCGGGAAACCCCTTAGCCTCTGCCCTGGAGATGGAACCGCAGCTGCTCCTTCAGGCGACATTTCAACAGACGGCAATGAGGGCAAGAAGAAGAAGAAGAAGCTGTCTGGCGGCGCCATCGCCGGAATCGTTATCGGATCCGTGCTGTGCCTTCTGTTGGTCGTTTTTGCACTGATCCTTTTGTGCAGGGACAAGAATAGCAAGAAGACCAGTGCCGTTGAAGTTGCAACTGTCAAGCACCCTGAGGCCGAAGTTCCAGGCGACAAACCAGTTGCCGATGTGGAGAATGGGGCTCAAAGTAATGGCGCTCACGATAATGGGTACACGGTGGCTGCAGCGGCCGCGGCGGCTATGGCGGCAGTGAACGGCAACAAGGCTGAGGCCAATAGTGGTGGTGGTGGTGGTGGTAGTGGAGCCAAAAAGTTGGTGTTTTTCGGTAATTCGGCGACGGCGGCCGCGGCAAGGCCATTTGATCTGGAGGATTTGCTTAGAGCTTCGGCGGAGGTCTTGGGTAAAGGGACATTTGGGACGGCGTACAAGGCGGTTTTGGAGGCTGGGCCGGTTGTGGCTGTGAAGAGATTGAAGGATGTGACCATCTCTGAGAAGGAGTTCAAGGAGAAGATTGAGGCGGTGGGAGCAATGGATCATCAGAATTTGGTCCCTCTCAGGGCTTACTATTTCAGCAGGGATGAGAAGCTGCTTGTCCATGATTACATGCCAATGGGAAGCTTATCTGCACTTTTGCATGGTCAGCTTTTTAATCCCTTATGCTTCCTTTTTTACCTGCTTATGCCTTTCTATGATTTGTTTGGTTATGACTTTGGACTTCATCAATTCTTTTAGTATGATTGCTGCAATTTACGTTCTTTTGGTTTTGTGAGTTTCTTTTATGCGGAATGCATCATTGCTATGTCAGTGGCTTTGATTACTTTGAATCTGATCTGACAAAAGAAGGGGCATGAGATTGTAGCATGTTTTGGGAAGTAGAATCTGAGAAGATGCAATTCACTTGTTTCCTCTTACATCCCATATGGGGTTTGTGAGGATGAGATTTGGCATCATGCCTTTTAATTGGATCACAAAATTGGCCCGTTGTCTGAATCCTTCATCTGCTCTTAGGCTTAAGCAAATAATAGATGGTAATACTACTTCCATCAACAAATTAGAGGTTTAAGTTCTGTGGTTTTCTTCTCTTCCACTCAGAATTTGGCCCCCATAATTTTCCATCGACTATTGAATCCCATCCATTGACTTCACTGGAACTATATTAAACATGAAATAGAGCCTGAGTCAAAGCCTCATTCATTAAGGTGTTTCTGATTTTTGTTACAGGAAACAAAGGAGCGGGCAGGACACCATTGAATTGGGAAATCAGATCAGGCATTGCACTTGGAGCTGCTCGTGGCATTGAGTACCTGCATTCACAGGGGCCTAATGTTTCTCATGGAAATATAAAGTCATCTAATATCCTCTTGACCAAGTCCTATGATGCCAGAGTATCTGACTTTGGCCTTGCACACCTTGTTGGCCCCTCGTCTACCCCCAACCGTGTTGCTGGCTACCGTGCGCCTGAGGTTACTGATCCTCGCAAAGTATCTCAAAAGGCAGATGTATACAGCTTTGGTGTATTGCTGTTGGAGCTTCTTACTGGGAAGGCACCTACCCACGCTCTCCTAAATGAGGAAGGAGTAGACCTCCCGAGATGGGTGCAATCCGTCGTTAGAGAAGAGTGGACTTCTGAGGTCTTTGATCTGGAGCTCCTTAGGTATCAGAATGTTGAAGAGGAGATGGTTCAGTTGTTGCAGCTTGCTGTTGATTGTGCAGCACCATACCCTGATAAGCGCCCATCAATGTCTGAAGTGGCACAGAGCATTGACGAGTTACGTCGGTCTAGCTTGAAAGAGGTTCAAGACCAAATCCGACAACATGATCTTGTAGAACTATAGATGATGTATCTTCTCCATGAGTTTGCTCTGGATTCGTCTCCATTGTTTGATCAGAGTCGGAGCCCATACTTTGCTTGCTAAAAATCATGTGCGTATGTTGTATTCTGTAGCTTGGGCCTCATATTTCTTTGGATTTCCCCCTCTTTTTCTCCTCTAATCTATATTGTGCCATCCCCACCTTTTTCTTACCAAGTAATTCCTTTTTTTTGGGGGGGGAGTTGATATCTGTTCCATTAGTTTCTGTTTGTGGATTCTGGTTGATGTAATTATTACTTTTGCTTTTGTTGAAACCTTATGGCTGTTGAAAACTTGAAATTGAAATGTTATAGTCACTGTCATTGGTTGGTTGCAATGTCTCGTCGGTGGCGTGTATCACCTCTTTAATTGTTGCCTAAAAGGTTTGTTGTAAACGTGATCCCCACTTTGGTAATGATGGATGATTTACACCAAGAACCAACTTTGGTTAATTTATCTCCTCGTGGCGGTTGGTTTAAGGTTTATTTTAGCAGAAAAAAATAAGTAGGTACTGGTCAAAGTGATTTTATGAAATCTAAGGTCCGAAAGGTATGGCGTATGTGCAACAGATGTGATTATTACAGTATTTACTACTTTATATCAGAAATTGGTCTTAAATAAGTCAAAAATTAATTTGATTTGATATTAAACAAAGTTTAATATAGTAAATTAATTTAATAAGATTTATTAACATTACAACTTCAAAGGTCAGCAATATTGGTCCCCACGAAGGCCAATTTTGGCACCGAGCATGAGATGTTTAAATGCTTTCTTATCTTTTCTTAATGTAGATTTTGAAATTTAAACATCAATCCTTGGATTGGCAGTAGCAGGAACTTCTGAAATTTTGTCTCAGGTGAATACATGTGATGAAAGTTCATATCGTATGTAGGCTAGCAATGTGGACGTGGCTATCATTGCAACTCTTTGGTGGACCAAAACGGCGTACGTATACAAATATGCCACTTGTGGTTCATGGCCATACTATGTTGGCATCTAGGCCCTCGCGGTCTTTTTTGTTAATATATATGGGGGCGATACATTTACAGAAGGTTGGAAACAAATGAACCAAGAAAGTGATGTGAGAGGAACAAAGATTGGCAATGGCATTCCACCATTTTACTACATGGGATGCGTTTGTCTCTTGGCTAATGCTGTCCCATCCTCCATCCTTTGAAATTGGTGGCCGTTTTAGTAGGTCCCTGCTTTGACGTAACGACACCAACTCACCACTGGGTTAAGTTTAGCGCGAAGCTAATTTTGACTGAAGTAAGCAGTCGGTACTCAATTAGCCTTCGATCCATGATACATCAATTTAATTCAATAAAGTTGTTATTAATTTAATACCTCGATTATCATGATCATAAATGGTATTAAAATCATCATTCGTTTTACTGACAACAAAAATACGACAATCAAACTTTTAATTAAGAGATTAAATTAATATTATTTTTTAAAGGATAAAATTAATTTCACTAATAATTTTGAAAAAAAAAATATTTTATTTAAGTTGACACCACATGAGAGTAAATTAAAATTATAATATTGTATCTACCAACGTGAGGTTGGTCAAAGTAACAGGTATTTTGACCCCTTAATCAGATGTTTTGAATTTGAATCTTAAGAATGGAACTATTACTTTGATCCCTTAACCAGGTGTTTTGGATTTGAATATTAAGAATGAAAAAAATCTCTCTTAGGAGACTTAAAACTCCTCTAATACTTTTATAGATCCGGTCAGATTAATTAGATTTATGGTAATAGAGTTAAGTGAATTGGTGGATTCCACCAAATATATATATATATATATATATCTTTAGAATTTGTTTAAATATCACGAATATATATTGTTTTATTTTTTTGATTTTAGGAAGCTCTTAATAGAGTTGGTAGAGGAACGTAAAAGGGATAGACAAATAAAAATCGAATTTCTAACTCAAAGCTATCAACTCCTTGGACACGGAGCAATAAAGGTGCCGCTTGAGTTAGGGTTTAATGGCAAATACACATTTAGTTTAAATCTTCTTGACACAGTAACTTACAAATAAAAGATAAATAGGTAAAATTAATACTTCCATCTCCTAACTTATTTTAAATTTTAAATTTATCCTCTACTTATTTTTTGCTCCTAATTAATTTTTTAACTCTTAAAATCATCATATTGTTATCCTCTTGTCTAACTCCCTTAACTCTATTGACAAAATAATCTTACGTGGTATCTTAGGTGGCATTAGGACGTAATACACCAGAGCTAAACGACGTTAGCATTCGTCATGAGAAAGATAAAATTCAAATCATAAACCAAAGGTCATTTCATTACGATGAGAAATAATATTGATGGAAAGAAAAATACTAGAGCTAAAATTTTAGAGCAATATGAAGAAAAAATCTCCAAGATTTAGAGTCAAAATTGTTGGAGATTTAACAACGGAGCGATGCCACATGCGCCGATCTTAACTTCATTTAGGTACGTAGATAGAGTTCATTTTGTTCATGGGGGTGTGGTTCATTATTATGTGGATTTTGAGAGACTTGATTTTCTAGGTTTCAAGTGTAGTTTGGTTTCCTTCCATAGTGATGGGCATGGTTAATGCTTGGATTGATTTTAGCTTTCAATGGTTGTTGCAAGAGGCTCAAGGGAAGTCTTATTATAATTTACATGGACTTGTAGATTGTTGATTGGTATCAAGCATTATGGTTTGTGGGTAGTTAATGGTGGAGGTTTAGGGTAGAGAAAAAGAGATGAGAAGGAGGAAGAAGAAGAGGAACAATATGATGATAGAGTCCATAGTTTGATGCCACATGTAAGTATTGGGTATGTGATTTTTTATTATTATTATTATTTTAGAACATTGTGTTAATGCATTTATGGGATTAGCCGTGAGGAATGTTATAAAGTCACAAGAATATAACTAGAATTTTTAAATATAGTCTATAGTGGTAGTTGGATTATATAAAGTGATAAGACTTACTTATTTATCTAAGAATTATTAATAATGTCACGTCATTCTGACAATAAAATTTTGGCAACAATTTTGGTAGTGTTGCATTTTTTTAAGTATTTTTTTTTTTTTTTGCCATGTATTTAGAGGTATAAGACAAAATTTTTTAAAAAAAAGTTATAACACAAATTTAAAAGCTAAAAATAAGTAAGAAGATGATAGTATGATTTTTGCCAATATTGATATAAGTGCATTTTTGTTGTAAATAAAATAAGGAAAGAATATAAAATGAGAAATACAAAGAAAATATAAAATCAAAATGTGTAGTTCTTAAAATTAGACGCAAAAGAATAATAAAAAATTATATGCTCAGTTGTTAAATCACTGGATATTTTGATATCGTATTTCCTTAATTTTGATATTGTGGGGTACATCGACCCCGCATGAGTTGAACATGACTCCATGCAGTCACCGTAATGCGGTAACACTAGTAAGCCACTGCCTCATTGGCTCATTGAAATGTTGATCTGCTTATACTCTTTTCTTATTTCATTTGTAATTTTTTTTTTTTTTTTTTTTGGTTTGTGGATGAAGGAATAAATCTTTGTACTTTACTTCGTAGTAACCATGTGACATGTGTCTGCCCATTTGATAAAGGTAATGTAGGGGACACATATTGATATCATAATTAATTAAAGGTTAATGTTAATATTAAAAGATACGAGTGATTAATGACGAGCGGATAAATAACCTAAATTGGGTTGGAGGCTGAATTAGGTCGAGGAAAGTATTTGACCCTTGGGAAATGCTCATTAGCTAACAAGTGCTTTTGGGCCTAAAAGGAGTGCATAAACTAAATAGAGTGATAAGCCAAGAGGGTAATTAAGCTCGATTGTTAAAGAAAAGGAAGGAATTGGAGAGTGGCACCACAATTGAGTGACAGTTACCACTAATAGTGAACGTGGGTGCATAGAAACCACTATATACATGTAACTGAGAAGTGACAAAAACTTAAGGGGGATATAAAGGCTCATGTATATAGGATTGGCGATAAACAATCCATACACCATGCCACTTTGATTGTTAACTTTTATTTCTCTTTGTTGATTTTATTTCAGCGTTATGTTATTTCCTTATTTCTATTGTTGAGATTCAAGCTTGTATGAACTCCTAAGTTGATTAATGCAAGTTGAAATCCCATTTTTATTTTTGTTAATTGATCTTACTCAAAGACTTGCTCTCGTGAGTTAATTGAAGAACCTATTTGTTAAGGGGCAAAGTATCCTCCTTAGATTAAATTGCTTGAACACTGATAATTTTTTGGAGCTTGTTTTTCAGATAATTTTTTTGTTAGAGAAATTTAATGGATTACATTTTTATCCAACAGCTTTAAATTTTACTTTTTATTGGGATAGAGTAATTACTTTACATTTATTTATAATAAGTGAATTTATCCTTGAAATGAACATGTAAAACATATTTTCTTCAAAAACAGTTCGTTAATTTGGTCAAGTATTCTTTTTTCCCCCCTCGATTTTTTTTTGGTCAGGTCTCCCCTCAATTTGATCAAGCATTCGACGAAAAGTTCTTGCTTTGGAAAACAGGCTTAAACCCAATAGAATTCCCCCCCCCCCCCCTCTCCCAAAACAAAACAAAAAAATAACAAATACAAGAAGAAACTACACAGAGAATATAGCCCATCAGAGAGAAAGAGAGAGAGAGAGAGAGATGAAAATGAGCAGCCCCTATGGGTGGTTAATTAATCTACAGTTTCAACTAAATGGGCATGGTTTAGCTTCCTTGTCGGTTTTAGGAGTGGGATACATAAGCAACTGAATCCTGAATCCTCCATAAGTGAGTGAAAAATTATCTGAAGGACTGTCTTTGGCACAGTTGAGTTACTACAAAGGGACTTGCTTTCCATCCAAAATCTCCTCAACCCCTTCTTCCATGCAATTCTTGGCTCATTAAGCAAATACCTTAACATTAATAATAATAGGGTTAGAGCATAGCAAAAAGAAGTTAATTTGCATAAAAGAGAATGCCAAGTATCATAGATGATAGAGTAATGTTATTTATATTTATTTTTATATTCATACATACACAATAAGAGAGAGAGAAACAATATGGTAGTTCATAACTTTTTCTTTTTTCAACATCCATTACCTTATATTTTTCTCTCTTATTATGTGTCTATAATAAATCTAAAAAATAGTACAAATAATATTTTTTCTATATGATATATGTCCATTTTGAGCTGGGTGAGCACTTCTCCACAAATATTAGGTGAAACTGGATCTTTCATCGAATCATAATTTTCTTCATTCTAAGAGAATAAAGCTCTAAAACAAACAAAATTCATTTGGAGATATAATTCTCCGATGAGTTGCACTGGCCTATTAAAGCTTATTTCATACATTCGAGCTTGCTAATTGGCTTACTAATCAATAATATGAATATACTAAGTAATTACATATCGTTTTCCCCTTGCAGGCAGATTTTTATCTGTTCCATACAAAATGAGTCAATGATTATTTCTTTTCTTTCTTGATGGGGGAGTCAATGATGGTTTGAACAATATTTATTGGAGCACTAAGGTTGTTAACTTGCAACGTAACTTGTGAACAAACAGTCAAACACATATTATAATAGACGATTCTGAAATTGCAATAAGCCTATATATAACCGTTAGCTTAGGTATGATGTGATATTTTTGTCTAAATCCATCTGCTATATGTTTAAAAAAAAGAAAAGGAAAGGGAAAAATCGAAAGATGCCTCTTATTTAGGGATGTAAATGGGGTGGGGCATGGGTACCCATTTTTGAATTTTTCGCGGGTTTATGGGTACTCGTGGATATCCATGGATATCCATTAGAATGTAAAAAATTCAAAAAATTTAAATTAAATATAAAAATTCTAATATCATAAAATACTTAAAATAAACATAAATACTAATCTAATTCTACAATTCGAATTCTAACAACTTAATATACTTAAAATAAACATAAACACAAAATAAGCACAATAATCTAATTTTTCAATCTAAATTTCAATAAATTAAAAAAAAAATAAATACATAATAGTAATCTAATTATTAATCTAATTATTAATCTAATATATAATAAGTACAAATAAATTTAACTTCTAAATTTAAATATTAGTCCAAATAATTTAAATAACAATAATATTAACCTAATTAAGTTAATAATTTAACGGTAAAATAGTAATTTTATATCAGATACGGGCATGGGGATAGTGATCTTCACCCGCACCCCATTTAACATGCAAATATTTAAAATCTCCATTTTTATTATCCGATGGAGCAAAATCTTTACCCTATATCCATTCTATTATAGGTATTATCCACAAATATTTATGAGAGCAGAATTTTTTAACATCCCTCCTCTTATTCTTTTTAGTTGTATCACTTGTCTTCGCATAATAATGTACGTGCTAATAAATTGAGGGGCGAGGGCAAGTGTAGGGACTAGGGTGGGCACATATTACAACAGCAGTGCAGCTTGAGGAGAGGAATCTGTGGAGGTTCTCCGGTTTCGTACGATTCAGCTCTAGGATCTCCTTTTTTCTTGGCATTTAGGATTTAGGATGATAGTTGCTGCCAATTGAAGTATGAGCCAGCACCGCACTGGCTACTGGGCACAGCGAGTAGGGGTAATCAAAATCGATTAAAATTAAAATAAATCGATTTTAATTAATTCTTATTTTATGAGATATATTATAGGTTTAAACATATTTTTAGTAATATAGGTCATTTTAGTTTTACTCCCCTTAAAAATATTTTTTGACTTTAAGTCCTTCTTTTCTTTAAGAGTAAATACCTATTTTAATCCCTAATAAAAGTTTTAAAGGATAAATTAGTCCCTTAAAATTTAAAAGTTCATAATTAGTCCTTCAATATTAAAAAAATGGGATAGATTAGTCCCTTCGTATAAATCCGTACTGCCAAAAAACTTGTATAAATTTTGTCTTAAGGGATTAATATGTCCATTTTTTTGAATAATGAAGAACTAATTGTGGGCTTTCAAATTTTAACGGACTATTTGTTCTCCGAAATTTTCGTCAAGAACTAAAATAAATATTTACTCTTTCTTTAATATTATATTTTTTCTCCCTATTGTTAGTCAACACGTTTAAATAATAATACTTATAAAGATCAAAAGAAGATTATTAAAATATTTATAAGAGTAAAACAAAATTTTTAATATTTATAAAAACTAAATATATGTTTTAAAATAAATTTTTGATTTAAAATTTAGAACGATAAGGACTAAAAATATAATATTAAAAAAAGAGGGACCAAAAATAATTTTTTATAGAAATTAAAAATATATTTAAATCTATATTATATATGATATATTATTTGTTTAAATATATAAATTTATAATTATTTATTAATTTTTTTAATTTACTCAACATAAAATATATTTTATATTTTATAAAAATTTTTAATAAAAATTGTAAAACAAACTAAACCAAATCAAAATAAATTTTGTTATTTGAATCGATTGAATTATGCCTTAAAATCAAACCAAACCAACATCGAAGTACGATCACCCGAGGAGACGGTCGTTATGTCACTCTCGTTCACGTGGTACCAAAACCAAATCATTCGAAAAACCAAAAAGCATGAGAATGAGAGGGAGTGAGAAAGTATCAACATTGGCCCAGGAGCCCGTGGGCTGTTGTTGGCACACAGACTGGGGTCAATTACAATAGGGACGTCGCCAATTTCAAACACATAAATAATAGACTCGCCAATCACATGCTCCTCTCTGGGAGTTGCGACCACAATATTCGCATTTGAATTAGTTATTAAATATTTATTCACCTTAACTATATATACTAGCAAGTTAATTATATATACTGGGGTCAATTTTCATTTATTATTTTTTTAACATAAGGATGTAGTATTTAAGAAGGGAAAGATTATTCAAAAAAAGAAAAAAAATTCAGCACTAAAAAGGAAGTTGAAGGAGTTATTATTAATGTGAGAAGTTATAGGAGTTATTATAGGAAGTTTAAGAAAGTGAATAAGGGTAAATTGAGAAATAAAAGTGTCTGTCAATTTGTATTTATTATTTTTTTAAAATAAGGATGTAGTATATAAGAAGGAAAAGATTATTTAAAAAAAGAAAAAAAATTCAACACTAAAAAGGAAGTTGAAAGAGTTATTGTCAATGTGGAAAGTTACAGGAATTATTATAGGAAGTTTAAGAAAATGAATAAGAGTAAATTAGGAAATAAAATTGTGACCAAAAGACAGATAAAATATTTCAAAGCCTTTATATAATAGTATAGATATACACTTAAAATTTAGTAAACATAAATAATAAATATTTACTAACTCATTTTAATTTTTGTTTTGACGAGTACTAACTCATTTTAGTTATTGACACCTGAAAAACAAGAGCGTCAAATAAATTTCCTATCATCTTTCATTAAGAAATGTTTTGATATTTTAAAATATAAATCGCTTCAATATTATCTTTTAAAAAGCATAAATATTTTACATGAGTTATGAATTATTTATCATTATCAACTATATTAATAATTTTTTTAATGTATATAACAAAACTAAAAGTTAACTAAGTACTCAATATTGATACAGTAAATTGTATGCATTATTAACCAATTATATATTATTGTATCTGACTTTTATGTTAATTATTATAAGAGATAATAATTTTTAAAATGTGATAATATACAGTTAAATAATAATATAGGAATTTTTTATACTAATAGTACTTTAAAATTAAATATATTAATAAAAATTAATAACTCATTTTAAATTAAATTATTTTATGTTATAACAATTCTCTTTATTTATATAATATTTTTCTCATTTTAAATATAAATTAGAAATCTATTCTTCTTGCCTTCTTTGCTCTTTTAAAATACAGTAAAGCCTAAAATGTGTTTTATTTTTTTGGTAACTTTTAATTTGTTTTATTTAAACAACAGTTAAGATACAAATTTTCTAAATATCAATTAATTTAGTTCAAATTAGGTTGGTAATTATAAAGATAAAAGTCTTCCTTTTTAGTTTCATCAAACCTCCATTTCTTTTCTTTTATGTCTTCAACACTTTTCCTCATTTCCCGTGACAACCTCTCAGACATCCCAATGGGTTTAAGGTTGTCTACAACTACAAGGTACGTTTCAGTTAAAAGTTATCTGTCTTTTCCTTCGCACAAGTAACATAGCTATTAGCTAATAGATGATGATATAAAATGATTGTAATGATTGAAGTAGGAAGATTGATCAGCTAAGATCGAAGCATGAAAATTGAGATTAAGTAACAAACACTAGCACGATTTCACTTGAACTATCCAAATAAGACGTGAAATCAAAATTTGAATTTATCATGTGACCAGCCAGGCTGCCGCACATAGGCATGATCTGACTACATTTTTCCTCGTGGAACGATTGCCCGTTACAAAAGAAAAAATTGCAATACTTAATTAATATGTTTAAGAAAAAATAACGAAAAAAATTGAAATAGCCGCAGCACGTGTCAAATCCAGCGTGAGACAGTTTTGTAATGCACAAGAAAAGCCACTACAGAGGGAGAAATATTTAAATATTTTGAGAGTATTATGTGATTATATTTTTAGGTTAATTATATAAATATATTTTATATAAAATTTATTATTAGTATATAATTTTATAAGAATGTATTTATATAATTAATCGGAAGTATATTTATATAATGTTTCTGTAAAAATTTCTCACATCGAAAGTGAGAGTGAGATCGGCTGCGCAATCAGCGTCACGCAAAATCCAATTTCTTAAAATCTAACGTTCCAGATTTCACGACCCGCAGTTCTTCCAATTTCCCTATATATGTCTTTGGCTTCGTTCCTTCGACTGTCTCCGCTTTTCTCCGGCTGTCTTCGTTGCATTCCGTGAATGTGTTTCTACTTCCATTTCTTTTTACCTGTCTTGTTCATTTATAACTGAAAAGATACTCGGTCTCTGATATTTTCCCATATGGAGCGAGATTATTTTGGCTTGGCGAGTTCCAAAAATGGTGCTGCTACTATGAAGGAGGATGCTGCTGCTGGTGGTAAACTAAAGGGCCCAGGTTGGTGCCATTTTTGTTACAAGTTTTTTCTTTTTCTTTTTCTTTTTCAAAACACAGGAAACTTTGCACTTCTAAGCTTGATAATTGTTTTGCAATATTGACGGCGTTCTGAAACTTGAACTGTTCTGTTTATGATTTAGTCATGAAAGTGGAGCAAGGCTGATGAGACTGGACAAAATATTAGTTGCGTGATTCCATTTTTTTTCTCCTCTTTTTCCGAAACTAAAGGGGACTTTTTTCAGTTCCATTTTTTTGTGTCGTTAAATATTCTGACACGCATTATTCTGTTCAGTTTTTACTTTTACTGTCAGTGATATGAACTGGTATTTATTTTTTCAGAAATTGAGATAAGAAAAAACATAGGAAAAGAATAAGAATGGAATCACCCATATGCAGCCTAATGTTGGGGCAGTCGTTGATTTGCTTTGGCTTCCCTCTCCCTTTGTGGATAAGAACAGGAATTTTATGGTTAATAACTGTCAAATTAATGCCCTTTTTTCGGTCTTGAAATTAATGCCTTATACCGGGGTGAATCTACCTAGTATCTATAAGGGACATGCCAGGGGCCCAGTCACTGCTGCTGGGTCCATCCATTGCACCGATTTACCAAATCTTTGATGTGCGCTGGAGGATGGCAACTTCAACCGGACTGTTTTGTCCTTGGAAAAGTTTACCATGATTTAAATATAGAAATTAATTTTGATGTTTTACAAATATAAAAGAATTTTATAATAAATAATTAAATTAAATATTTTTATTAATATTATAATATATAATTAGATATTTATTTTAAAAATATTTGATTTTTTTATAAGAAAATAAGCTAACTAAAAAAATAAAAAATTAATTTTGATATATTAATAATATAAAAATTTAAGATAAAAGAATTTTATATTATTATTTAATTAAATATTTTTATTAATATAATAATATATAATTAAATAAATGTATATGTAAAATTTTTTTTTTACCGGTAATATTGCTTAAAAATTTATAATCTTATGAATACATATGGAAACGTGGTCTTAGTTGTCTCTTTTTATATTTTTCATCTTTTCATGATAAACGGGCATTATTGATTCTTGTTCTTGATTTATGTTGCCTTGATTTAATGTGACGTGGTGAATGATCTTGAGAAATAAAATACTATCTTCTACCGTATCGCCCGGGCAAGTGCAACGAGCCAACACAGCTTGCGTAAAACTCGCACGGAACAAACATAGCAGTTAAATAAAATTAGTGTGAATTATACTTACCTTTCATAAGATTTAGTATACTTACCTTCTCTTAAGTTTAGTATAATTATATTCAACATCTTTCTATTTATAGATAATATACTAAATAAAATAAATTAAAAAAATATCGAATGTAATTATACCGAACTTCAGGAGAGTCGAGCATTATTATCCCATAAAATAATCAAAGGTTGACTGCATAACGTATTACTGTATTAATGATACCAACTAGGTGGTGGACCGTCATTAAATAGTGCGGAGCTTTATAAGAAGCACTTTTTTTTTTGGTTTTCTTATTTGGGTTATTGATTTTGTATCTTTGTGCATGGTAGGTGCTGCCTATTGCCTGCATATTACAATTAAAGCGGATCACATGTCATAACAAAAGTTGATAGATTCTGAAAGGAGATATTCCTATGCTTTTATCTTACTCCATGGAGAAAGTGCCGCTAAAAGCTTCTACCTTATAGTTTTTTATCTTCTTTGCTTAACTATTTTTTGTATTAAGGAGCGGAGTTGAGATATACGTATCCCTTATTTGCTATCTACACGTGTTACTGGTAATTTGCCACAGGCGGAGTTCATTTTTTTGTTTTTTTTTAGATTTTATTTATCTTTGATATTCTTCCAAGGTTTAGTCGTTTAGGCGACGATTTCAAGACAATCATCATTCTGTTGTTTCAAAGTATGGAAGGCCATAAATCTTATGGTTGTTTGTTTGGTCACTTTTATCACACTCACACTAAAGGGCCAAACTTGTTTATCTTTGAGGTATCATGTAATCTGTTTATCATCTGTTTCTCTTAGATGATTTCATTAATCATGGGCTTCATCTGGTGGTCTGCACCATTTTGCTCTTAATTTGAAGCAGCGGCATGGGGTGCAGGAATTCAGCGGTCATTCTCAAATAAGGTCTCTGCTCTTCCTCAACTGCTGTCGTTCAAGGCCACCCAGCTGAAAGATAGGTCGAGAAAGACTATTCTTGGTCCACTGTCTTGCAATGGATGTATGACCATATCAACTGCAGATGCTTTTGTCTGTAACCAGAAACCCCTCTTGGGTGCGGTCCAGGTTTGTTTCTTGTTTAAACTAGATTCTGTTCCACACGAGCTTTCTCAAATAGCGAGCAAGGTTCTCTTTGAAATAGAATACTTGAATGATTTTATCCTTATATGTTAATGGGAAGAAGTATTTTTGCCTCTTGTGAATTACTGATAGTTTTTTTATAGTGATTCATTTTTAGAGTAATATTATTTTAATATTAAAATTGAACATCAAAAGTGAACACAGTAAAAGAGCAATAATATTATTTACATATTAAGAGTGAATATTTAGACATTTGATTGTAATAAGAGAGACCAAAACTTTGTATCTCTAATGTTGATATCTATTTTTTATATATAAATAACCAAAAATTCTTTGATACTTTTTGAGTAAGAAAAAAGCTTTGTTCTATTTCATTTACTATTTGACACTTTAATTTTATGGGTTATTGCTAGTTTTCACTTTCATTGTATTTTCAACGAAATAGTTAAAGTATCAAATGATGAATGACATATAATAAGGCTTTTCTTCTCCTTGACGACTGCTTTTAGGGTAAAAATAACATTAATTTTTATACAACTAAAGTGAAAAATGCCAATTCTTATTTTATGCTTTTGATAATTTGGTTCTTCAGCTAGTTTTCCTTTACTTTCTTTTACCTTGAGATTTTGTAGAAAAATTTAACCATAGGCAAACAAGAAGGAAACAAACATGGAATGACAATCTATCCACTACGAAGTTTTGATGCGAATTCAGCTAGCCCTCAGGTAGCAAGAATATTTTCAGTCTCCAACCAATCAAATCAAGCCAGTTGTGTACACAATCTAGCTACTAATGTACATAACAGGGTCAACTCAGCCATAAAACCACAGTCTCTCAGAGGATTCTCACATATAGCCTCCGAGTCTCTTCTTCCAACTAGAAGTTCAATTGTTGGCTCCACTGACTTAAGGTATTAAATTTGATTGTGAAAAGTTGTTATTTTGGATTTTACTGAATTCCACTAGAGACATGGAACGTACTATTAGTGTGACTGCATTGAGCAATGTGATGGCACAGCTGAAACCTGAGTTTCTTTGCAGGAATTCATCCACTGGCTCACGTTCTCAGCTAACCATTTTCTATGCTGGTTCAGTATGTGTTTATGATGACATATCTCCTGAGAAGGTATGGTTTTTCTTAACTTGTCTCAATTCTATTAAATACTTTTCAATGGTCTTTACTTTTCTAGTATCTAATTTCCATCAGGCCCAGGCTGTGATGTTGCTGGCTGGAAATGGGTCTACTCCAATTCAGAGCAAGACAGTTTCCAAAGATAAATTGCAGCCACCAATCTGTATGCCCTCCAAAGATGATGGTTTCATTATAAGCCAATCTTGTCCCTCACCCATGCCAAGCCCTCTTTCCGTGACTGCTCATGCTAGTTTTCAGCCTGGGGTAGGATTTTCTAGCAACAATGAACTCGGAATAATGAAAGCAGCGGGACCTTTGACTACCCCTAGTAACCATTTGGAGTCTCCTCAAATTGGATCTGTAGGATCTGCAGCTACAGAAATGGTTACACCAGGTAGAACTTGCATGCAATATATATAGTATGAGCAGCCTCACTTGACTTTTCAGTACCTAGTACTAGTTTATGCAAGACATTATGATAAATGACAGTTTCTTCCATGTTTCTACTTTCTAGTTGGCTTGCCTCAGGCCCGTAAAGCATCCTTGGCTCGGTTTTTAGAGAAGCGCAAGGAAAGGTAACTGCTGCTCTCTTTTCTCTATCGATTGATTATGATACAAGCTGTAGAAAAGTTTTCTAGTTGGAAATTAAACTCATTTTTTTTTTCAAAAAAAAAAAAATTTAAACACGAGGAGGCACACGTGTCTGAAAAATTAATTGGTTCTATACCATCATTTTTCTTTTGGGACTCATATTAACACAGGTGAGATGCTCTTATAATGGAGTTTCTGAGGCTTAATTATGCTTTTGCATTTACTCAGGCTGATGAGCACATCGCCATACCATATGAGCAAGAAATTTCCCGAATGCAGCAGCAGCAGCACTCCTGGATCAGATGGTGTTGGTTTCTCCGTCAACGGTTGTTCTCCGCCTGGCATTAACTAGCCCCGACGAAGAGCACGTATGGAAGTTTCGTCATATATTTTTGTAATTGTTAGTTCAATTCTCAGGTCTCTAATAGATAAATAATAAGTTTCGTAGGCATTTTTGTCCAAGTTTATGGTATTTATTTTGTCTTGTTTCCATTTTTTTTTCCTGCAGTATTTTACTTCACTATGAAGATCATGAGATTCATCATGATTTTTTTTTTATTATTTCACTGTGCTGTATAATTATTTTTCTTCGAATGTAACAACGAACTATCTTTGGATTCACCGTGGTTGTTAAAGTGTGGCAGGGATTGATTAATGTCTTTTTAGTTTGTCACACATCTACTTACATGATCAACTCCAAAATTTGTTTAATTTCTTGGAGATAAGTGGATCATTTTGTTTTGCTTTCAAATCTTAATTGTGTCATTCTATGAATTTAGATCACCCTAGTTCAGAGTTTCCCATGGAATGCAGATCAAGCTGGAAGTGAACAAGATATATAAAAAATACCTCATAAATTTTTTATTTTTAAATTTTATGAATTAATTATATAAAATATAGATATTGATATATTTTATTTACATGTCCCATTCGATTCAGTTAATGCAGTATTTATTTATCTTGCCATTGAATTAATCCAAACTAAAAAGTCAACCCCATCAAAATAATAAGTTGAACCTAAGTCGGATTAAATGATATTCCATCTATTTGTACAATTTTAAATATGAAAAGTTGTTAAAAATTATGACATTTTGAACCTTTGATGATTGCTGATTGTTGGAATTTTTAATATTTGAGTTTTGCACGTTTAATAAGTTGTTTTGAGTTTTCATTATATTTTCATGTTTTTAGGTAGATTGGATTAATTAAAAAGTGAGTTTTATATCTTGCACGGAGCACTTAGGCGCTCAAAATTCACCATCCAGGCACTCAACATGAAAAAGATATGCATTGTGACATCCCACAGCCTAAGTGCCCAAAAGTACTACACATGAAATTGCGTTTTAAAACAAAATGAGATGTGACTTTTGGACATTCTTGAAAGTCGAAAAAACACAGAAAAACACAAAGCTCTAAAGAAAAGGTGGAGGACAACAAGAAGAGGGGAGATTGAAAACTCTTTCACTCCAATACTTGGGTTTTTGATATGGATTCTTCTCATAGTTTCTCATTTGTTTTTGGTTTGGATATGAGTTGCTAGACTCCTTAGCTAGGGGGTAGGGGTTTGGTTTGAGATGGATATATTGGTTTTGAATTCTTGATATTGGAATTATTGGATTAATAGTTTGTCTCTTGTTTCTTTATGAAATTTTATGAACTATTATTCATTGATTGATTTAGGGTTCTTGTATAATTTGAGAAAATTGTGTATGAGCTAGCTCTAGAGATAAACTTCATAATCTTCAAGGTTTAGGAATTTATCTTGAACTTTGTGTGAATTGTGGATTAATTTTCATGCTTAATCCCTTTTCTTGTAGAAGCATAGTTAAGAAATTAACATATTTTATAGAAAAAGGAGAGTTGATTAACTAAGAAATTAGCATCAACTACTTAAAATCCTTTTATTAGTCCAATAATCTCCAACCCAAGTGATTTGAGAACTTATAGAATTCTAAGAAAAATTAAACCATCCCAATTCTCTAGTGTCTTTGAACCTTGAAACTATCATTGTTTGAGTTGTTTAGTATTTGTTAATTTTTGTTCTTGCTATTTTCAAGTTATTTTTGTTATTTCTTTGTTAAGAGCTTTCTTCAATCTAAAATAGTTTGATATAGTATAAATAGAAATTTAATTGGTGAAGTATTGCTCGGTAACATTAATTCTCATGGGACGATACCCACTTTCAGTGGTTACTACTTAAGCAATTCGGTGCACTTGCAGTTATCATTAAACCCAAGTTTGCGTATTTGCACAGTATAAGTATGATAGGTACATTTTCTACCTTAATTTTATAAAATTAAGGACATTGCATCCTGAATTAACAAGATATATTGCCATTCCTCTTTCTAGAACTATGGATCATAAAAAGCACACATAAAAACTATAATCTGATTGAACCCTTCTTTGAAAATAATGAATTGATCATAGATGAAAATAGCAAAGATTTAAAAGACAACAGTTTAATACCTACCAAAAAAAAAAATGACAATAATGATCAAACCATAAAATCTTAAACACGAACTTATACTTTTACATTCTTTTTTTTTTTTTAATCAAGGATTGTACTCATAAGTTTTCAAGTTTTATTCAGCACAATATTTATAATTTTAAATTTATTAATGAATAAATATTTGCAAATCTCAAAAGCAAATAATAATTCAAGAATCAAATTAGTTGCTAAGTTTGATAGCAGTATCAAACTTGGCAGCCTATTATGATGCGAATGAGAAGCAATCCAAGGAACATATACTAGAACTGTTGGAGACAAAGTGGAAGAAGCCAGCACCAAGCTTTGTGAAGATTGATGTAGACTTTGCGATTTTTGCTGGATCAAACTCTTATAGAATTGGAATAATGATCAGGAATGATGCTGAGGAGTTTCTGGCAGCCCACTCGCAACAAGTTTCTGGCATGGTAGACTCAGATTGGTGAGTTAATGGCATCTAAATTGGGTATGTTATTTGCTTTGGAGCTTGGCGTGGATAAAATTGAATTATAGATGCTAAGAATGTGTGGAAGAGTATTTCGGAAGGTGAACCTAAGAGATCCTATGCTAGTAACGTCGGTAGGGATATCCATGTGTAAAGAACCTGGTTTTGGAATTTTAGATGCAAATTTGTTCCCAAACAATATAATTAAGGGTGGACATCAATTTGAGTCAACCTACCAACTCACAAGTTTTAATCCAACCCAACTCAATCCACAAAATACGAGTTTAGTTGGGTTGGGTTGATGGATTAAGTGGAATTGAAAAATTTATAATTCATGAGATATGGGTAACTCAATCCAACTTATTTTGGATTAGAATCCTAAAGCCCATAATTTGGCCCATTTATTGAAGCCGTGTTATGCTTAGGCCTACGCGGCCAAAGTTGGATCTCATACAATGTAGGGCCAAGGCTCAACTTAGAGTTTGTGAGGGAAAAGAGCGTACTAGTAGTGTGGCCGAAAATCTCGGGTTCCACTTATGCAGTCACACACATAGCCCATGTTGCTTCATATCTCGGACTCCTTAATGTGCATCGAGCCGTTGAGAGTCCTAGAGTGGCTTCGCCATATTGTGGAACTCTAATGTAATAACCTTGATCCACTCTCATCTATAAGTAGGGGGTGAAACCTCTGAAATCAGGTACGTATACACACCCTATACACTTATATCTCTCATACTCTCTAACGTGAACGTCGGAATCTTTGCAAGTACACCCCCATCTACGTCGGAACTCTTCTAGTTTCTAGATTTCGATCACCCACCTCTGAACACAACCTAGCCCACCTATGAGAAGTTGATGGAGCATTTGATGGATTATTGCATTGAGAATATAGTGGATCCTTTGGATGATACTGAATATCCTTGAAAAAAATTGAGAACGAAGTTAATAATTATGTCATTCCATATGCTATATGCGATAACTAATTTCCCCATCTACGTCGGAACTCATCTAGTTTCTAGATTTCGATCACCCACCTCTGAACACAACCTAGCCCACCTATGAGAAGTTGATGGAGTATCTGATGGATTATTGCATGGAGAATATAGTGAATCCTTTGGATGATACTGAATATCCTTAAAAAAAATTGAGAACGAAATTAATAATTATGTCATTCCATATGCTATATGCGATAACTAATTTCAATAAGCTCATATTTAGGACTTATATATATTTTGTTGAAAATTACTAGAATTAAAAAATATATTTTTGAAAGTTTTTAGAACTTATAAATATTTTCTTAAATTTATTTATATTAAAATTGCTATACTTATTGGAAGATTTGATATTTATGTTATATTTTATGTTATATATGTTTAAATTTATTATATTTAATTATATATTTTGATATATTTTAATAAATAATTTTTTTCAAAATAGATATTAAATTCTTAAATTTGACCTGATTCAACCTATCCATGAGTAGATTGGATTAGATCAGGTTAAATAAAAATTTTACTCAACTCGATTCATTATTTAGATGAGCAGATTTGATAAAAAAGAAAAAAAAGACATCTAAATCTATTCAAACCAACCCACGTCTACCCCTAAGTGTGGTAGAGTGGTGGAAGTTTTAGCAAGCTTTGCAAATAATATTCAGCAGGAGATTTAGATAGAGCTGCCACCTAGATTCATTGTGGATCTACTGTTGTTTGATTCTTGTTAATCAATAAAATTCCTTTCCAGTTTAAAAAAAAAAAGTTGAGCGAATTACCTAGAAAAGAATATGCATACCCAAAAAAAAAAAAAAAGAAAATAGTTGAGCGCTTGAGCGTTCCATCGTTTAGTAGGGCCTTTTCTTTTTTTTTTTTTTTTTGGAAGTGGTAGAGTTTTCTTTTTTTATTTTCAGATTATACTTGGATTTACTTTATTTTCGACGCTGTTACACTGCCACGTTGAGTTGTGAGTAACATTATAATAAGGTAAGGTCCATGTGGGTAGTGTAGTCTCCATGAATTAACCAATGATGGAATGCCATTTGTATCGTGGAAGGGATGTGGTATGACCTGCACATGACACGAACCCTAAATTGTGCAGCCTTCCTTCGTTCATGTTCCGTTCCCGTGAGTGTGAGTTGGGAGTGTCGATTGGTGTAGAGAGAGAGAGAGAGAGAGAGAAGCATCAATTGCAATTGGATTGATCGATCATCAAAGAACATCGAAGAGAAAGAGAAATGGATAGTGGGAAGATAGCAGAGCTGAAGCAATTCATAGAGGCATGCAAGTCCAATCCTTCACTCCTCCACAACCCTTCTCTTTCTTTCTTCAAGTCTTATCTTCTCAGGTGCCTACTCTCTCTCTCTCTCTCTCCTTCTAATTACCATTCTCATTTTTTTTTTCACTTTCTATGTATCACTTACAGTTTATCTTTACTGTATTTGTAGCCTGGGTGCTCGCATCCCTCCCCAACCTAAAACGGTGAGCTTGAGCCTCCCTCCTTGCATCATCGCCCTTTTCCTTTTCCCCTTCTTTCAATTCTTTACATTCACGTGCTCGTGCTCTCGCGTTCGCATTCGCATGCTTATTTCTAAGTAATCGTGTTCATTGGCGATTTCATTACTGCAACTTGCTATTCAAATGCCATTACCCTGTTGAAACTTTATTCTTCTTCTTTTTTTATTTATAAAATCAAATTCATTTCTGTTACGTGTATAATGTATTCATTCATGTTCTACTCACAGTAAAACCGTATATGCAGGAACCAGTTGACAGTGATGATAACAAGTCAGGTCGAGCTGGTTTATCAACACAAGATGAAGATGACATCATAGAATCTGACTTAGAGTTGGACAATACCGATGTTGTTGAACCTGATAACGATCCTCCTCAAAAGGCATGTTTTCTATGTCCCGATACACTACTTTGCTTGATATTTAACATTTCTCGCCTTCTGTTTTACCTTTCTATACCCGGACTATGTTGAAGGGAGTAATTCTCATGGCGTATTGGCATGTAGTCCACGTCTAAAGAAATCTATGTATAATTGAATGGCAGATGGGAGATCCTTCAGCTCAAGTAGCAGAAGACATGATGTATGCTGCACAAGCAGCAAAATCAAGAGCCATGGATTCTATATCACAAGGCATGCCTTTCATTACTTCTTAGTCCTTTCTTTTCTTTTTTTTTTTTTGTTTTTTTTCAAATGTCTCACTGTGTTTCTTCAACATTCTTTTAGTCTGTTGATTGAGTGTTTTTTGTTAATGCTTTTCCAGATAAGCTGGATCAAGCAGTCGACCAACTAACAGAAGCCGTTTTGTTAAATCCACATTCAGCCATACTTTATGCTACTAGAGGTACTCTCTCTCTCTCTCTCTACACACACACACACACACACCCCGCGTCCACAATGAAATGCCTTTTGATAAATTCGTTTCAGTATTTTTTTCCCCTGCTTTGTTGGTTTACTGTCTGCATCATTCCTTGGATTTCTTGTTTTCAGCTGGTGTCTTTATGAAATTGAAGAAGCCAAATGCTGCAATCCGTGATGCTGACACTGCTTTGAAGGTTGCTATTATTATTTTGTTTAATCTTTGGCCTTATAGGTTGATTTATTCCTAACTTGTTGCATAAAGAGCATGGTGTAAAAGAAATTTCTGCACGACATGTATGTGTGTTCTCAAAGGTATGTCATCCATTACAGATTAATCCGGACTCAGCCAAAGGATACAAAGTACGAGGAATGGCAAGGGCAATGCTGGGACTCTGGGAACAAGCAGCCAGTGATCTTCATGTCGCTTCAAAGTTAGATTATGATGAAGAGATTGGTATTGCACTTAAAAAGGTAATTTCCTACTTTCTGCAGATGGAGCCTGCAAAAATATCCAATTTTTTAATTATTTATTTTGATTAGACAGGTTGAACCTAATGCTCGGAAAATCGAGGGCCATAGGAGAAAATATGAACGCTTACGAAAGCAAAAGGAGCAGAAAAGAGCTGAACTCAAGAAGCAACAAGAAGCTGAAGCTCACGTGAGTATAGTGTGTACCTTGGAGTTTCCATCATTGGGCAATCTCTTTGATAGTTAGGCTTTGCTGGGTGACGCATCTTTTGCACCAAAAACTTTGGCAGTAGTCTGGACACTATCATCAGCTTTTCTTACGTGGGTCTTAGATGGGCATATTGCTTTTTGAAATGGCATTTCAGCCGATAATTTCATTTTAGTTGGGTAGTCTAGCCACGTTTTAATCTTTTGACAGTTGAGTTTTGCCTTGCACCATTATCTTTCAAGGTAAAAGTGGATTTACTTTCTCTAGGCTACTGTTCAGCTAATGTTGAGATGCAACATATATTCAATCAAGTCCTGATTTCCTAGAATCCATATTTGTATTGTAATTGTCCAATTTGATTTCGCTAGAGCCATTTCTTAGCTCCTGCTCTCCTCAATTTTTTTTTTTTTTTTTGGGGGACTTTTTTGCAGGTTCAAGATGCATTATCTGCTTTAAAAGATGGTATGTCTCTGTATTTCCATCTACGAAATGTTATTAGAACTCCCAAAATTTTTTGTTGACTTGCTTATCTTTTGGTTGGTACAAAAAATGAAAACTGTAATCGTCATTGTCTGACCCTATTCCTGCATACTGTTCCTGTGCCTGTGATAAATGTTTTAATATGCATTTTGTATCATAAGTACTCACCTACATTACAGTCTTGAAAGTTCATATGAAGCATATTGGCCTGCTTGAAATCCTCGTTTGGGATAGTGTTTGCCACAATATATTGATTGTAGGCCTGTATTTTAAAACTTCTTTCAAGGTTTAACTCCTTGTCATTTTTTACCGACTTTGAGTTCGAGATTTTATTTTTGTTCCTCAAAAGTGAAAATTAACTGCAATATAATTGTCTCTATTTTCTTTGTTCCCTCTGTTTTCTCTATTAAGTTATATTTTAACTTTTGAGGTCTATGTATCTCTCTAGAAAGGGTGATTTTTATTAATTAAATAATGTATCGTGTTTCCGGCATTTAACAGGGCAAATCATTGGTATTCACACTGCTGGTGAATTGGAAAAGAAGTTGAATGCTGCCTCAAAGACATCTCGCTTGGCAATACTGTATTTTACTGCAACATGGTGCGGTCCCTGTCGATTTATTTCTCCTGTTTATACAAGCTTGGCCGGAAAGTACCCAAAAGTTGTTTTTCTAAAAGTTGATATAGATGAGGCACCGGATGTTGCTGGACGTTGGAATGTCACCAGTGTTCCTACATTTTTCTTTATAAAAAATGGCAAAGAAGTTGATAGTGTGGTGGGGGCAGACAACAATGCACTCGAAAGGAAGATTGCACAACATGCCGGCCCTCTTTAATTGAATACCTAATAAGAACCTTGATACAATAAAGTTTCATTGCTTTTGCTTCTGTGTACATGTCCATAGTGTTAACAAAGCCAAAGATTAGTGGAGAGTTTTTCATGGCTTGATGTTTCCCGACTGATTGCGCTTAAAAAATGTTCCTGTTGATTTGGAATAAGTTTGTATTTTTCGAACTGATTTAGATTAATGATGACTGTAAGGGAGAAACAAAAAATGGTAACTTGTTTGGAAAGTTGTGGATCCTTCACGGCTTCACTCATTTGGAAGTCAAGCGAACTGAAGGTTCAATGCTTTATTAGAAGGCAAGTTGTGTTTTAGCACTCTTCCTCCGCCCATGATTACGCTGGGATTCCATCCAGCTATTGTGTTTTTGTTCCTCTCAAGGCTGATTGCGTAAACGTAAGCCTCGCCATACGCACTTTAAGCTATTTTAGCATATATTATGTGATCTCGAAAATAGAATTAAAAGGTTATCCTAAAATACGGGTGGTACCTTATACATTATCGGATCAGGATCTTTAAAGTCTGAAGGGGATCCAAGCCTTCAATTATTTTTTGAGTTTGGTAAAATACTGAATATATAAATATGGTTTGATAATTTTCACCATTAGATCAGTAACTGCAGGAGTAAAATCTTGATCCAGATCCTCATTCTGTATCCTTCATTTTCTCTCATTCTTGGAGTAAAATCTCAAAACCAAATAGAAGAAGAACCTGTAAAGAACACCCCAGGCTAGCAGGATTAAGATGTCATACCATATGTTCTCCATTTGAATATCCATTGTGGACAAGATATCTTCTCCTATTAAGCAGTTACTAGGCAGAATGGTTTTGTTATGGTGGATGCTGGGCTTAACCTCTCCTAATGGGCCAGGGGATAAATCTGCTATGTTTCCCGTGTAGCAGCCGCGGTGGTTCTTGAATTCATTTGTGAGCAATGCCTCAAATGGGTATTTGATTGCAGAAATATAGTGCAGCCACCTCCAGTATATGGGTATCTGAGTTCGCTTGAGGAAGAAACCACAGGTCAAAAAGAAGAGTGCTGTTGTGGCTATGACAACTGCATACCCTGTGATGTAACTAGGCACAAGTGCACTGACGAGCATCACATATGCATTGGTGGTAATAAGCGATGCATAAAGTATTAGCCAGAAATTCAAGAGACTGCTTTTCAAGCGGAGCATTACTTTGGTTATGGCAGCAAATGTGAGGCCTTGAACAGCAAAAAAAGGGAGGTAAACAATGAGGGAAGAAATGACATATGAAGAAGCACGATAAGCATTGTGTGAAGTCTCCCTCATGAAGATGAACCTTTCCAAGATAAAAGATGGGACTGCATCATTGGAAGAAAAGAAAACAAGGCACACTGCAAAGATGTAGAAATTGAGGAGCCTATTGACGTCCTTGAAAGTAGGGTGACCAAGATTTCTGAAAATGGTGGACAGGATAAGTGCCATAACAGTTAGCACAATCTCGCGGGAGAGGAAGAGTTCTGGGGTGCGCATTACATTTAGTGCTGTTCGCCATGAGAGCACTGAAACCTCACGCAACCACGGGTTTGCATACTTGGATCCAAGGTTTGGCTCATCAAGCACTTCCTCAATCTCAAACTCTTCATATGAAGTTGCACTTGCATATGAAGATGATGAGTAGTCCATCGAATGGCCAACCACTGCAGGAGTTTTGGGGCGATAAGGATCCTGATAAGATGCAGAACGTTGGCTGGACATGGCACTTCTTGATCCTGACATGGGCGTTTTCGCAGGTGTCCTTGCTGGAGTCCATGATGGTTGGCGACGTGGGGTTCCCACTACACCATGGTATAGCCAGACTGAGAAATCTTTGGCTGAGAATTCTTTGTAGAACTGAGAAGCCAAACGTGGGTGAACACCACTGTTCATATTCCTTGGTGTCTGGGCACTTCTCCTTTCGAGGGAGCTGTCAAAGTTGTTGTCATCATCTTCCTCATCATCATAACCAAACTGTGCAGAATCAAGCTGTGGTGTTCCAGCTGTAAATCCTTGGCTGTGTAGGCTAATCATGTGTTTAGAAGCAGATGCAGCAGTAGTAGTACTGTTGCTTCTGTAAGGTGTTCTTGGAGTTCTTCGAACAGGTGTCAAGGCTACTCGGTCAGGTTTAAGGCCGTTATGTTGGAACAGGACAAGGGGTTCAATCCCAACCGTTGCTTGATCATATTCATTTATAACATCCAGGAGATACTCAATACTGTTTTCTCCATCAGGTACAGGCCTTCCAAATCCGGAAAGGTGATCCTGAACTGCATCTGGCCTTCCCTCGTATATCAGTCTTCCCCTGTAAAACCAATTGAATAGAGTAGCAAATCTGGTCATGCTATAAATATATTATTTTTGGTTTACAAGTAACTGAGCCTACAAGCTCTTTCTAAGGAGTCCCTCTTTGTTATTATTATTGTTAGTATTTTAATATCTTTAATTCCTTATCATGCAACTTTGAGTGAAAGCCTTGGACTCAAATGTGGACTGAGCATGAGCCTACTGTAGAGACTTTTTGATAGAAAGTTTAGCAGTAAGCCAAAAATCTCAGAATGATTTTTCACTTTTTCTGTGTCTGATATATAGTTTTAAATTTATATCGTGTCATAAATGTGTTCTGTATCATGTTTTTGGTCTCCCTATCTGTTTTGGATGTTCTATATTATGATGAGAGGGGTGTTATTTGAACCCCCCAAAATGGGGTATGTCTCATCAATTCACCTCTCATCCACTGTCAAGACCCACAGTTTTTCTATTTCAAATTTTTTGTTTATCTTTTTCAACAAATCCTAGGAGTGTGTCGATGGGAGTGAGCCGATTTAATTGGTACAAAAAACGTTTCCGATATGTTAGATGAAATACTACTATATCAGGCTTATCAGCTATAGCAACATAGTCTCTGGAAGTTTCACCTTGCAAGGACGGTGATCTTGTCGAGGAGCAGTTGAATTCTATATGAAGGCTGATGTATGGTCATAAGGACAATGCTACCACCAAGAGCTATGTCTTTAACCTTTTCCACTACACTGTAAGCACTCGTAGAATCAAGGCCTGAGGTAGGTTCATCAAGAAACAGGAGTGATGGCTTATGAATGATGTCTATGCCAATAGACACCCTTCGTCGCTCCCCTCCTGACACTCCTCTCCTCCCGTCATCGCCAATATAGGTATGTGTAGCACTCTGAACAGTCATGAAGTCATTAATCAATTAATCTGCCATAATATTAAATTGTATGTGTGTAGATGAGTGAGAGAGACAAAGGTTTATACCTCTAAGCCCAGTTGATCGATGAGCTCATAAACCCTCGTCTTCTTTTCCTCTGTTGAAATGGAAGGAGGAAGTCTAACTTCAGCTGCGAACATAAATGTTTCAAAAACTGTCAACATAGGGAAGAGCTGGTCATCTTGCATCACATATGATGACACCATTTTCATGTAGCTTGTTGTTACCTGCGTATATAATTAGAGCATACATGATTGAAAAATCTATTTCATTGAATCCAGCATAAAAGCATGGAAATTCTTACTGGCTTTCCATCAATTCTAACCGATCCTTCTAGACTCCCTTTTGCAATTCTCCCGGCCAAGGCATCAAGAAGGGTGGATTTGCCAGCACCACTAGGCCCCATGATTGCCATAATTTCACCTTTTACTGCCTGGCCAGAGATGTCATGAAGAAGATATGCTTCTTTCTTGATCCAAACACCATCCTTTTTCTGCTTCTTCATGACACTATACGAGAGGTTACTGAATTCTAGGCCATAGCCAGGAATGGACTTCTGAGGCCTCGTTTGCTTCACTTTTCTTGCAGTTCCCCGTTTGTCCGAGTCCATAAGACTCTCTAAGCTTTTAATTGTTTCTCTCCTCTCTGACCTCGCCATTGCAGTGAACTTCACAGCAAGCACTTTCGGCCCTCTTTGATTATATTGCTGTTGTTAAGGAACCTTTAAAGCGGTGAGGTAGAGCTGTGGAAGGTATAAAAGGGAGAGGCACAGTGTGGAACATGGACAAAAGATGGCGGTTAAAATGAAAGCAAATCATAGTGGTGGAGGTTTGCGAATATTGAGGAAGACAATCGAAAGATAACAAAGCATCAGACAGGAAACCTTGGATGCGTCCATTTCTGTTTCTCTTTGGGTTTGTCGTAAATTTGCTTTGCTTGTGCTGAAGAATGGCACAGTTTTGTTTCATTCATCACTAGAGACAACTTTCTTTATCTTCCATTAATTGTTGTTTCTTCGAACTTGAATCGTAAACATTTAGAGCTGACATGGCAGGTAGCATGTTTGTGAGCTAGGATGCTCAGGCATGTATTTTACAATGAACACGAAACAAGTTACATAGAATTTGAAGGTTGGCTCAAAATTTAGTTCAGCTTTGACCTAACGTGAAAAAAAAATAGTCATTATAGTCATTGGTCAATAAATTTATTTATTTATTTATTTATTTTGTAAAATTATAATAACTTAAACTCTTGAAGAAAAGACAATAAGCAAGGTTAATGAATTAGATGATAGAATTAGAATTATGAATTCAATTTTAATCTTAATTTCAATTATGATTATCCCATAATAAAGATTAGAAAAATATCATTTGAACTCTTAAAAGGTTTAAACAACCGACACCATAAGACACGAGAATGTAAGAGAGAAGATTGATAGAAAAAAAAAAAAAGCAAGTGGTGCGCTCCATAATTTTTGTGAGTGAGTGTTGAGATATCCGAGAGAAAGAAATAGTTCAAATAATATTCCTTTTAAAACTAAAACTCTTCATTCATATGTTTGAAAAAAAAAAAGTGTACAAAATTACAATTTTAGATTAAATTGAAATTTTATTTTGAATAATTTATCAAGAATATATGAAATATAATAAAATTTAAATTAATAAATAGTACAGTTTAAATCATTATGAATACGAGTTTCAATAATAGAACATGCATGTATTGTCGGATGATTATTGGAAGAGATATGGTATTTTTACAAACAAAAACTAGACATACGAAGGATATTTGAGAGAGACATAGACACAATTTTAAGTGATTATGAGTGTTGAGAGAGAAGAAAACAAACTTTTATATTTATCTATCTTTAAGATGTACTGGTATGTCTACCTCTTGTAAGAATCATCTCTATGCTGTTGCTGGCAATAGATGCCAAAACAAAAAAATGACGGCAGCAATGTGGCTAAAGTTATATATATAGTCGAAAATGTTGATAGGTAGAGCCGTCAAAGTGGATCAACAAGGCTCACCTAGATTATAGGCTGTCTCACTTTTTTGGTGAGCCATAAAAATATCAACTCGGTTCAATCCACCCTGGTGGGTTAAACGGGTTGGCTTATCAAAAAATAATAAAAAATAAAAAATAAAAAGAAAAAATAAAAAAAATCTTAAAATTAATTAAAAAAATACCAAAAAAGGTTAAAAGAATTAAACGGATTGTATCTAAATTAGTATTAAAAACTTTGGTTGTATAAAAATCAAAAGAAATTATGCAAAATAAAGGGAACAACAACAAAATTCAACATAACAGACAAAGCTTCACTAAAATAGTAACAATTAATAACTTATAATCCTATCAGATAGTGGTTAAGATTAATAAAATATAATAATTAAGTAATCTCATAAGATATTATATATTATATATCATAGAGTGTAATTATTACTTATTAGTGTTACCTATCACTTCTCACTAGTACTAACCCAGCCCGAACCCACTTAACCTGCGGGTTATACGAGTTGGGTCAAATTAATCTATTTTTATATGAGTTGAAATTTTATTGGTTCAAACCACCATTTTGATGTATTGAGCCAGGTTGATTCACGGGTTGCAGCCTACTTTGACAGCTCTATTGATAGGATAATGTCAGTAATATATGTAATAATATTGAACATATATAAGACTCTGATGATTAGAAAACGCTGGAGGATGCCGTCGGTGAGTGGCGGACGGCGGCAACATGCCAATTTAGTTAAATCCTATGGCTATGATTAAACTCGAATTTAAACTCGTTGATTAAGAAAACAACAAATGACGTGACCTTTGCTCCGTTCTCATCTGGAAAACTAGAAAGAGGAACTAATTAGCTCCTTAATAACAATATTCCTTTCAATCCGCAATTTTCCCATCCCTTCCACAAGTGCTTATGGAGTTTTAATGGCCAATTGGCATTCAGCAGAAAATCAATTTACACTTTCCTCCCACAAGAGGACCCTGATTATTAATACGCGCTTTAATATTTGCAAAATCCCACAGCCACCAACCTAAAGACTAAAGAGGTGAAAATGAAATGTGTTATGTATGGATTTGAAGTGGCCGTGAGAGAATATCAATGAAGAAATTAAGGTGAAAATATTAAGAGAATTGAAGGCCGGCAAGCTGGCCGGCACTCACAGAGATGAGCTCAGTGCACATTTGTTTGGCAGATTCCCTTTGTTTTGTCAACCCACTAAGTGAATGGCCTAATATAATCAGCACAATCATTAAGAAACAAGCAAATTTAATTTGGTGACTATATATTATCTTTATATAAGGTGGGGGATCACTGCAAAAATTGCGAAGCATTAGTGTTGAGTTCAGTTCAGTTCAGTCTCTCAGCAGCAGCTATATCTGGGCACAAATAGTTAAAAAGGAAGAAAAAGAAGAACAAGTTAGGCACCGACTCGAGGTGTTGGAACGGTTCAAACTGATCATAGCTTCAATCAATATGGCTTGACCCTGTGATCTGATTGAGCCGCGCCAATATCGCGTGCCTTCTGTTCTAACTTTCTCCTTCTACCTATTCGCATTGTCGTGTTAAACTTGATTATTACACGTTTTAGTGACAGACTCCTTGAAGAAGATCGAATTCAATCTCTCAGGTGCATTGGTGAAAGTTTTGAACACGTCATCATTCACTTTCACTCACAATGATAATATAGGAGTATGATGGATGAAAGTAGTGTATCCACTTCGGCAAAATATTTAGATGCATTTTCTTTTTTCTGCGCCAAGTGTGAGACCAGGTCAGCAATCAAAACTCGCGTTAGTCGCATTAGTTTTAAAGTTTTGTTAATTGAGTCAGAAATCATATTATAGAAAATTCTATTTGTTTCATTTTTCCAAGGCTAGATCCACTATGAATACATTACTGCAATAATTTAAATTAATGCGGACGCCATGTTTCTAAGATGGGCAATATTTAGGTTTTAATGTATAGAAAATATTCATAGCCGCTTAAGTATCATACTTATTCTGCACGCAAGATGATTATTCAATGACCGCATGAGTTGTACATTGAAAATTAGAATAACATTACTAAAATAATATGCGGTTAGAATCTTTCGTTGCCGGCAGGCCTTTTCCAAGCTCAAGTTTGAAGTACACGACGCCAGCTGGTTTATTTTAGTATGATAGTATCTATATATCTTTGTCGGGTTCTGTGTGTTACTGTGCGTACTCGTCAGTCTTTAGGTAAAAACTATTACATAAATTAATTTTGCAATACAGAATTTGCAGAATTTCTTTAGCAGAGCACATATGTGACACTCAAATTAAGGGGAGGCATATCCGACAGCATTTTGGCACTTAACTATTAAACAGCAAGCTAAAAATATTTTCCATGAAATTTTCTAACAGGAGAAAGAAAGATTTTATCTTGATTTATCAAAGCTAACGGAGTAGCGTTTTATGAATATTTTGTGAATATGCTTACTCATTCATTCTTGAGGCTACACTCAGACAACCTCCCCATATAAAGATTCTTCTGTACACTGGCTAGAAGCCGTTTTATGGCGATCATTACTGAGAATTGAGAAATAATGTCTTTCTCCTATTCCTGATTTTAAAGTAAAGATGAATTGTTGGGTAACATAATATGCAATGTTTTCAAATTAATGAATGGCGAGAAAGAAAAAGAAGGAAAATAAATAAAGTGTGCGAGCATCTGAATGCAAGAACCGTATTGGAAAAAAAAAAAAAAAAAAGAGAACGGCAAGTGCAAGCATATGTGCTCAATCATCACTCTCGGCAACCGAAAGGGCTGAATACGCTATTCATCAAACAAAGCGCACCAGTAACGCAGTTGATTGCCTTTTCTTCCATTTTCCAAAAGAAAATAACCGTGAAAACCAAACCCATTTAAATCTATATATACTAGATTGAAACAGAATCAGAAAACTTGGATCAATTAAGAAAAAAAAAAGGAAAATTCATTTTGTTAACAGCAGAAGACCAAACCCAGTGACCGCTGGTACCGCGGCAACCAACTCTGTCTCCGAAGTCTGATGTTAGCCGCCCGTGTTCTTATTCCACTAACAACATAAATGTGTATATATAGACGCGCTACATACAAAGGGGTTTCGGGAAGAAGGAAAACCCTAGCTGAATCTTATTTGGGCTTTCCTTGGGCCCAGTATACGGTGGGGTCAAGAACTGGACCATCCAATTTGAAAACGTTGATGAATCCTTTGATCCATATACCCTTCACCTTTTCAAGTCTCTTTATTGAAAAGAAGATTCTTTTTTGATGGAAGTGGTGTTTGAATCATGAGGGAGATGACTTGTGGCTTACTCTTGTGGCTGCTAACATGTCATGCAACCTCAGAAGATTGCGCTTGATCCAGGTGATGGATCTGCGATCTCTATTGGTGGTGGAAGATTTGAGGATTTGCCTATTTATTTTGTAGGTTTTGGTCTTAGGGCTTGTAGTTCACACAACCTCTCTTCTAGAGGTGCTAGGAAGATAGCCTCCTTTTGGAAGTTTGGGTTGTGCCTGCGTGTTAAGATTTATCATAGCGTAGATTTGATGCTTTTTGGCAATATGCTTAAATGAAATCTTTAATCATAAAATGAAGCTTAGAGTTAGGCACTTTTCTTTTCTTATTGCACAACTTGTTATAAAAGTTCTATCAGATCCATTAGTATCAAGATTAGAGATCTTTGACGAGCTCACTTATTGTGTAGTTGTTTATTTATTGTCTAATGCAAAATCATCAACATTTTGACGTGATTTATACTTATGTAATTTCATTATTGTAATTTTAGGTTTGGCTTAAATGCCCTAAGATGTGATGTATTGTCTTGGTAATATGGCTTTTGCCTTTGATTGCATACCAATGAAAATTTTTTATTTGACCCCCACACCCCCCCCCCCCAAAAAAAAAAGCCTCCAGAGTCTGAGGTCACTGGGTGGTTGCTGTTCCTACTTCCTACCTTCGGGCATTACATTCGGCCCTGGTACTTGGCACATTTCTCTGAATTGTGCATGTATTGTTAATAGTCTCTCAGTTATTCTTTATCAATGATTCAATGCAACTGAAGTTTGATGTGATCTTATGTGTGTTTTGCCATTAAGCAAAGAAGTTTTCGGTGTGAGAGAGTCAATGTAGGAGAGAAAATGATGGAATAAATTATAGAAGTGGTTTTTTTAGTAGAGAGATCAAGTTCGTTTAAAACAATAACAACATCTCGTTAGCTAGAGATTCTAATATTTATTAGCTACACGAAATAGTAATAATATTTTAACAATTTGCACTGTCGTCGGGAATATATTAGGATTGGTGGGAAGCCTTGAGAAGTCACTAGTACAACAATCTTATTCACAGGGTTCAACTTATTCCTCATAGTACTGTGAAAATATTCTTGTGAAAATATTCTTCAGTAAACATCCACTACTCCCGCCCAAATAAAGAATAAAAAATCCACTACTGAAAAACGTAAGTTCTTATTAGATCCGAACGGTTAACGGAAAACATGAATCTTGTTGGCTTTAATTATTGTTTCGTAAGTTTCCTTAAAGATTTAACTTTGATACATGGAGAGATTTACATAGTGCCGCTTGTCTAACAAACGTGAAAAAGCCATCATCAATGATGTGTCACATTGTCTCGTTCACCTCATCCATACCTTGGTATGCCTAGAACCGCTAACAATTAGCTTGACATAATATACGCAGTGTCCTTTCCTCCCAATGTATACCCCAGGCTCAGAAGCAGAAGTGAAAAATTGTACCTTGGCCATTGTTTGGACTTTTAAAGATAGGATGGAACGGGATGAATTTGGTCGAAAAAAATAATTGTAACTTGGCCTTTTAGTAGCCATGCTATATTGAAATCTTAAACAACATTCATTTATTTTGACCCCAGAAAAAAAAAATCACTTATTAAAAGAAAACTTAAACAAAATTTCATCGTTTTAGACAATACATTAGCTTCATGAGTAGACATTTAAGTGCTTATTTAGGTGCCATTATTTTGAAAAAAAAAAAAATTTTAATATTTTTTGGTATGTTTGGATAAATTTTTTTAATAAAAACAGAATAACTAAAAAAAAACACAAAAAAAGAAGCTACAATTTTTATCTTATAAAAAAAATTATAACATAAAAATATGTTTGAAGATTAAAAAAAACTTTTAATACTATATCTAAATATAAAATAACTTAATTTTTTCAAAAGATCTTTTAAAAAAATTATTTAAATTTTTTTTTTTTTTTGAGAATTTCATCCAAACGAATCCTAAGAAAAAGAAACAACATTTCTATAAAGATTACTGTACAATTCTATAAATTGAAAATGACAACCACTACGTGGATATAAATCAAAGAATAAAAGGAAGTATACACTCAACACACCGAGCAAGCAAACTATAAAGAAAAGGTATATGAAAACCCAAATCAAATGAATGAAATGAATATAAATTAACAAAGAGCCAAAAACAGATTTACGATATACATCTTACTACCAAAGGACAGGCCATTTTTTCTGCATGGATTGCCTTCAACAATGACACGAACTTTAAAAGGTTATCTTTGGAGAACCACTGAAGCTTCAATTTAAGAGAACCCGGAGCTGCGTTTCCCCGATTGACAGCTTCAAGGTTCATTTGGGTAAAGGGGTTGAATTCTGCCATCAGATATGTCAGAACCAAAGTCACACAGCAGTTGTCGCCAACCTCAATGACCTGGAAAGCGTAACATTAAACAATAAGCCCAGCAATGCATGTTTAATCAGAGGGGGAGAAAAAGGAGGACAATGAAAAAAGAACAACCAATGTTGCATACCATATCGGGGGCCGGGGGAGGAATAGAAAAATTATTTACTAAGGAATAATGAAGGGTATTTCATGTTTTCCATACTAGTTTTGCTCTCTAAGAAGATGGCCAAAGTATTCTGTATTGTTTACGTCTTTACGATGAGGATTGCAATAACATCAAAAGTTCAAAACCCTCAGGTATTTTCAGCATCACTTTAACGAAGCGCCCCCCCCCCCCCCCTTTTTTTTCTTTTTTTTTTTTAATTTCTTCTTCCTCTTTTTTTCTTTTCTTCAAAGAGAAAAACACTTACCATCTCAGTAATGTCAGTAATGGAGCAACATGAATCAACTCTGAAATATGGAGACATAGATGCATCTGATGACAATGAGTACAGCTGCCTAATATCTTCAACGCATAAAAGCACGTACCCTTCAATCACAAACAGCGATCTTGAGAGCCATGATTCCTCTGCAAGTTGAAAACTAAGGACAATTTTATGTCTGTAAACTAATATTTAATTAAAAAAAATGTAAAAGTCATTGCAATTTTTAATTCAACATTTTTAACCCTAGTACAGTTAAATACAATATAGTCTCCAAAACTTTCAAAACGTAATAATAATGAAGGTAAACTTGAAGAAAACTATTACCATAAGGGGATCACACGATGAAACAACTAAATGAGCTATGCATTGTTCCCATCACCTAACAAAACAATCTCTTCCAACAATATCATTTCATACCTAGTTCTGATATATTTTTATAAAATATCATCTTTCAGAATTCAGAGCCGTAAATTAATCTAGAAGAAGGCTCACACCTAAAATAAACAAGAAATGACCACTGCCTGTCATTCTAATAATGAATAGAGTATAAAGAAATAAGTCCAACATAAAATGATCAGAGAGAAGCATACCACTGCCATTATTACAACAGACAAGCACCATTGCATACTGATATATGCTCACATTTGAACCACCACAGACTTGGTTGTCAAACAACTCAACCTGAACCTGCTCCAAACTGCCATTTAAATTTCCAAAACCCCAGTATATTATAGCAGGAAGAATTAAAAAAATAAAAAATGAAAATAAATACATTCCTAACTATACAGAGCAATTATTAATATGAAAGCCAAATATCCAATATATACTTGCATAAAGACATACATTTTTGAAAAAATAAAGGCTTACATACGTTTTCGGTCCCTGAAATATATTTGGCCTCTACAAAATTTTTAGTTCGATTTTGATTCAAACTTTTTTAAAATGTTCGGTTTTGGTCTCTGTTGTTCTAAATTTTGGTCCCAGTATTTAAAAATATGCATTTAGTATTTACAAACATTAAAAATTTTGTTTTTGGTCCTTGCAAATATTTTAAAAGCTTTTGTTGGTATTTATAAATATCACCACTTAACAATAAGGCAAACGCAACAAGGACCGAAACCGAACATTTTAAAAAATTTTGGATCCCAAACTAAAAATTTTGTAGGGATCAAAACCTGAATTTACTATATTTATAGGAACTAAAAACATATTTAAGTCAAAAAAAAAAAAAATTTATAGACATATAATTTGTAAGGTAAATCACCTTCTTATTGAGCATCTACCATTTCCACCACATGAATCAAATGTGTGTATGTTACATAGTAGCTCTCTTGATTTCTCAATGCTTCTTGTTACAAAAAGGTATTTTTCACCACTGTCAAAATCCACCCTGGCAAGCCAAAAGAATTACATTTAGAAAGTTGATACCTTTTTAGCTCAAAAAATATACAAGTTCACTGACCTTAACACCTGAAGTCCCATCCCAACAAGCACTTCACAAACTTCTTCCATCTTGTGGCAACTCAATACACTCAAAAGAGTTCCTGGATGGCATATTCAAGGGGCTTTTAATAGCGCTATAAAAGCAACAATCAGTGGAGAAAGCTCTCAAGATCTATTTTGTTGAGAAGAGAGGGTTAACATAAGGCATCCAACTTTTAAGATGCAAAATAGGGATAAAATATTGGCAACTCAGCATGTATGAACAAATGAAATGCCATTGTTTGCAGTAAGTGGGAGTGAAAATTAGTCCTTTTAAATCATGTTAACTTCCAGTCAACTCTCTACTGCCTCAAACAAACAAGATATTTCATAATTTTACAGAAATTAATATGATAAGCTTGGAAACAGGGGCCAAGAGAATGCACTAAAGATGAAAGAAGAAGAAAGTTCTTAGTGCCAAAAAAAAAGGCCATAGCCTACCTGACCCATCAGAAGCTACATTGATTAGTAGCACATAGAGCTTTTTATGGCTGCTCAGCAATACTGCAACTTCTCTACATGGGGGAGACAATAAGTTATATGTGCCATTGCAGGAATGTGCAAGATAGGCAGAAATACTTTCAGTGATATAGTAATAGTCCGAGCAGAACAACACAGGCAGAAATACTTTCAGTGATAAGGTTTCTCGAAAAAGTGCTGGTTTTGGAAAGTTTCATATCACTTATATGGTGATTACCAGTAATGGATGTAGAACTGAACTTTGGGGAGGAGGAGGAAACAGAAGAAGAGACAAGGGGGAAAAAAAAGGAAGAAGAAGAAGAAGAAGAAAGAAATATAAAATCTAGTAATGCAGAAACTAATTATATCTTTTTCATTGTCACTATTTTATATTATAAAATTCATCAACAATGATGTAACTAAAAAAAAAAAAAATCATTAAAAATGAAAAAAATGTTTTAGAATTTTTCACAATAATTTTTATCTATTTGATCCTGTTTAGAGATAAAAATTAACAAAATCTTATGCAAATATTTGACAATAACAATAAACCAAACAAAGGGAAAAAAAAAAAAAAAAAAGCAACAACAAAAGCAGCAGCAGCAACATACAACTGGTTTTCCACTTGATTTAAAAAAAGACAAATTTGAAGTTTTTATTTGATGATTCCATTCTAAATTATGATTTGTTTCACATGATTATGATTATTAAAATATGATACTTACTTTCAAGAATTCTTCACTATTCCTTTCAAATCAAAATAGAATATCAAAGCAAATATCTTTTGCTGGGTACACCAAAAGGTAAGTATTCAGAATTTTAAAAGAGGGCTTTAACTCATCTTTGATGGTATAGTACTACTCTCCCTTTTAAAAGTAGGTAATTATTAATTTGTTTTTTACTTTTTTTTTTTTTTAAAATGCAGACTTAAACAGTTGAGGGAAAGAAGATCACTTAGACAAATCCAGACATTGGCAACTCCATGGAGACACTGTTGAATGTAACAACGAAACAACAGTACATGGAAAAACTGGTCAATATGTAAGAAAGATTAGAAAAGAAAACAGTTACCATGTACAAATATGTGCAAGGATGAACATTTGGTAAGTAGGCAACAAAATATTCTCAGAATTCAGTGAAATGACCAACTAAGCATATCCTAGTTTCACTTTGTAGAAGTAATGCTCACCATGGGTAGAGAACACCAAAAAGTTAAAACATAAAAGTAATGATTATGAACAGTAATTTACTAGTAGCCTCTCGGGAAAAAAACAATATTTGCTGCAGAAATAACAAAAAAATTCTATCATGTACTATGCCAAGCAAACAAAACTGCTTCGGATGAAGTTATTTATGTGATTCTTCCCATCAAATTCACTTAAATACTTGTGAACAGATAATTACCTTTCTCTATAGGTTGTCTCCCACTGAAGGACACAGTTACAGTGCATGCAATGACTACAGATCTCACTGGCTTCAGAATCAGCAATACTCGCATTGAAATATGACACTATAAAACCATCATTCTCTTGGGTAGAGTAATTACACCCAGAAAATTCAGAAGAATCATCATTGTCCAGTTCTCTCTTGAAATTTGCAGAAATAGGTCTGTGACTGATCTGCTCTTGTTCTTCATATGCATTGCCATCTGGATTCTCTTCTAAGATTGAAATAACTCTCTTCTTGACCTTTTTCTTGACTTTTCTTTTCAACATATCAGCATCTTGGCTAACGGAAAAAGTATTCTCACTATTGTCAGCACTAGCAGCAAAATCTATTGCCCTCTGCTTAGAAGTTTGGTCACTGGATGAACCAAATAAACAAATGCCATTTTCACTTCCATAAGGAATTCCTTGGCTTGGGTCGTAAAACTTGTCCTTGGGTTGATTTTGAGATATATGGTCATGAACACTCCCATTCACATAATTTTTGCACAGTAAATAATCAGCTTCAGGCACTGATGGCTCGAATTCACTGTAATCAACTTCACTGCAACTTGTGTTACTGTCAGAAGATGCCACTGAAAAGGAATCTGCGGACAGCTGCAAAATTTCCTCCACCAAGTGTTGCCGACGATGAAGAAGGTCTTCTTGAAAATGAGGAGGAGATGAAGGGCATGCGGATGATGACTGAGACCCAGATACATCGTTAATGGTGGTCAATGGTGATACATTGACATTTTCACCATTGACATTTTCAGCCATTCTATGTGCTCTTGAATTACTAATTGCCTCAAGTGAAAAACATTTAAGACGGTCCACATCCACTCCTCCCAAGTCAGAAAAAGAGGCCCCACTAGCACTACCATGTGAACCTTTATTCTCAAAGTATTGCTGTCTAGACATATCTACAAAAGAATTATCAGATTCTAAAATATTCATGCTACTTTCATCTCCTGAGGCTAGAGCGGAGTCTGAAGCATATCTTGAGACTTCACCATGTTTCTCCTGATGTGTCTTGTTTCTGATGTAATGTTCTTTCTGATGATGCAATGCAGCTATGGCCTCTTTGCTAGTTTCTGCTGATTTATCACAAGCAATATCCATCCAGTCTTTAAATTCCCGCAACCAAAGAATAGAACGCTCTTTCTTCATGTGTTCAACTCTATTTATCAAATCCTCTATCTCAGCTTCATCAGATAGATCTGGATCCTCCCTATTTTGAATTTCGTTCCCACATGATGCAGACTCCTCGTCAGAACATGTGCTAGTGATCTCTTCTTCACTCTTGATGCTGGCTAGACGAGTGGCCTTTCTCTGCTAAGAACAGTTATAACACAATGTTTATCTCCATGGAGATCAAAAAGAAAGTTGAAAGATTTCTCAACAATGCAATAGGTAAATATCCAGATAAAATTGGCATCTCAAGTTCAATTTTCAGAAATGTGAGAGGTTCAATTTTCAGAAGTTAGCAAAAAACCCAAGCTGCAACATAAGTAATTTGCTTATCATTTATACAAATATACAACCAATTTCACTAATTACATACCTTTCTATTATTGCCCCCTTCCATTGTAGCCTCATCCTTTGCAGGCACATAAATCCCAAAACTGGCAGGTTGCTTATGCATACTGGCAATAATTATTTGTCTCTTCCAAAAATCTCTAGTGCTAATTTCCTTGTCATCTAACTTCAACTGATCAGCACAAGGAAGAACAGATGTAATTTTAGCAAGGGGGAAAGAATAAAACCAAAACAGTAACAAGAAATGTAAATATCATGTCACAGGGTATGCAGACTTAGGAAATTAAATGATGTCTGAAAATGACATTGGGTTACAGTAAACAAAAGTACCATAAAACAACAATGACAAGAAGACACAAGGACAATCACACTCTCAAATAAGAGTATACTGCACAAAGCCACAAATAGACACACAGAGAGAGCGTAAAAGCAAACAATATAAACTTACCTTTTCTGGGTAGGTGAAGAAGCTGAATACTTGTGCTCTATACCATCGAGCACAGCACAAAGGATTTCCTTCCAACCACAAGCTTTGGAGATATGGAAGACCAGCAAGGAACTCTAGCTCTGAAAAATTGGAAATAATATTGTAGGAAACATCAAGTCCTTCAAGTGACTTCAAATTCTCAATCCCACGCAAAGTAGTTAGAGCATTGTTCCTCAAAACTAGTTTAACAGTATGACAGGAAACCTGCATGATCCAACAAAATTGGCATATGGGTCCAGAGCTAATTCCTAAAAGAAAGGCATGCAATTTAAAAAAATATATATATTTCCTAAAATAATTCCCTTTTATAGCATTTAAGTGCTCTAAGTAACTGGCTAGTAACCAGATGACTTTTTACTGAGATTGCATATCCAGCTCCAACAACAATCCATTTGAAGTCAATAGGAAAGGACATTTAACTTTCAGTCACAAAATGTCAACCTATATTCCATGAATCTCAGAACTGCAAGCAGATTAACTTAAGAGGACCTGCCATTCTTTACATGTAGCTGGTGAAATTAATGAAATCACTGATTTTGATTACCATGAATCGAACTCCATTGTAAAGAGTGTGAGAGGGAGCACCAAAAATAAGATGCTCAAAATAACTTAGCTTGGCAGCTAATTATGGGAACATAACAATTTCTATGGACTTATCCTCGCAGGTGTGTGGCATGTTTGCTCATGATGTGGTCAACAACATAATGACAATACAACATGCATAATCCCTCATCTGATGAATTATTTTTCCAACTATAGTGTACGATTAGAAATCCATGCTACACCTATATTTACAACTTCTATAGCCGACTCTGCAAGATTTGAGTTCCACCCTCGCTATAACTCCCTCAACTCAAAATCCAGATTCTGAAATATAATTTATTGAAAAAAAATTTTACCGGGTTAGTTTCATGCAAAACTAAATTCAGGACAGTCAATAGTTCGGTCATGATCATGCTAGGAGTATTCAGATTAACCTTCAAATACTCTGATGAAAATACAGCAGATAGGCTACTAGAATCATTGTTCCTGTATCTAAGACAACCATAAAAATAGCAGTATAGTGATAACCAAGGGTGATAAGTCAATCCAAGATTAAATGGTCACAGCTTAGCTGATCCCACACCATACTATCTTCCACTCAGCCCATAACTAGATTGCTCATCACAGGATCACCAGCAGCTTAATGCTGCATTTTCAATCTCAAAGAAATTACATGAAGAACCAGCCCTGAATTTAGAAAATCAAACCAAATCAACTCCATATGAAGACAACATACTGACATCCCATCATTCGAAGATATCTTGCATTCTGTTTCAGCAAAAAAGATAGTCTTGGGACTGTACCTAATAGCTTAAGCTTTAGGGATGACTGATCATTAACACCTTACAGAAAACCATATCCAATAAGATAAATAATATTCACAATATCCTAAATCTCACACAGTCATACTGTGTAAAATATTGAGAGCCAAAATTTAAGTTATTAGAATAAACTGGATGGAATTTTACTTCAGTTGGATTTGACTTTGTTATCAACGATTCCATGAATTGCCCCCCTTAACAAATCCACTCAAGGTTTCAATCCAAAACTCTTCCAATTTTGTAGCCCGGCATTCGTAAGATTACTTCAGATTCAAAAAACCCAAAGTAACCCCAAAAAAAGCAGCTCGAGTCATCCAATGACACTGATACGGCCAACTATAGCATTCCACTCACACTCGCTAAGGTATACAAAATATAAGCATGTAATAAAAGATGCAAAAAGGTTGCCATACCAGACATACTAGGCATGCAACTCTGTATGTAACCAATCATGCAGATAATGAATGGTTTAAGCATGTACCTGGCTGAAGGGTGCAAATGTTCTTAGATGATTGAAACCAAGGTCCAAATGCTTCAATTTGGTACACTTATGCAGATTATCTACCTTGGCAAACTTGTTCCTGCTCAGGTCAAGTGTTTCCACTGCAGGAAGAAGCTGCAAAGACTCGTCCATGAGAACCAAACCGTTACAGGCGCAAGAGACAAAGGACAACCGGTTCCATTGCGGAGAATCCTTAATCTCCGTAATCCTACTAGCAAACACATGCCGCAGAGCATCCTAAAACACACACAAAGAAGTTCGGTAGCGAAGAAAGCAATTGAAACACCACATGACATTGGATAATGATAAGAAAACTGACGGTGGAATTGTGACAAATGATCTTCTCGAGAGTGTGCCTGAGCTCGAGCAAGCCTTTGGCGGCGGAGGTGGAGAGGTCGCATCCCCTGAGCTCCAGAACCTTCAAGCGTCCGAACGGCAAGAAGGACAAGGGCGTGGGGTCCCCGACGGGGGGAGGCAGCACCGAGACGACCTTGAGGGAGGTGAGGAGGCGGAGGATCCTGCGGAGCTGCTCGAGGGCGCGGTGATCGCCGAGGTCGGAGACGTATGCTCGGAGGTAGTCGACGGGGGCGCCGGCCAGGAGGCTCTCGAGCTCGTGCAGCGCCTCCAGCCTCGATTGCACGTAGTGGAGCCCCGCCGGGTTCAGCTTCAGCACCAACGCTCCCTCGATCAGGGGCCCAGCCTGCTCCTCCACGAACTTCACCAGCTTCTCCAGGTACCGATCTCCCGTCACAATCGCCATTTCCCTAACACCAGGACAGGCGATCCACGACCTCTGCGTTTCACGGTCGAATTAGGGCTTTCACGGAGAAGCCAGCAATCCTCGCCGACTCCATGGGAACCGCGTCAACACTGAAACGGACAAACAAAGAGAGAAAGACACGCAGCAGAAGCAGCGGAAGAAGAAGTACACAGAGGAAGCGAGAGAGAAGAGAGAGAATATTTGGAGAGGATGAGGGGATTGAATTCAGAGTAGAGAGAGAGAGAAAGGTGGTTTGGGAGGGATAGGCGAAACAGAAACGGCCATGGGTACGGATGAAGCGTTTGAGAGAGACAGTCACAGTGACCCTTCTTTTTATTTTTATTTTTATTTTTATATTAAGGAGAAAATTAAATGAATGAATTGTAACTGTAATGATTGGGTTTTAGCTTGGCGATTCAACAAGTGCATATTTTTAAAGGGGAAAAGTGTGAGTGACTAACAGGACACGTGGCCTGCATCTGGATGCCTTTGCTCCTGTTCACTTCACTGATCTGGCAGGTTTTCAGCTGTTTAAAGTTTTCAATGAAGGACTCGGGAATGGGAATGGGAATGGGAATGGAACCCGATGTTCACATTGTTCCTCGGAGGATGAGATTCGCCGCTGCACATCCACACTTCATTCATTTCTTGCGTTCGATGAAGTATCTACTAGAGTACTAGGATCTTATTAAGCTAAGAGTTTGATTTTTTTCCCAAAGAAATATTTGTGCCTTACTGCGTTACCACGGTTGGCTGCGGTTTCCCCTGTCAGAGGAGCAACTGCGTATTCACAAGCAAATCCAACTATTTATATGTAACATCAAACCAACTTATTTCACATGTATGAATTTAATTTTTTAATTTATTTTCCTCTTGGAAGTTCGTGAATTTTTTAAATATCAAATTTTGTTTATGTTAAATATTTAAGCTTAACTATGCTATTGTATCCCGTGTATATTCAAGGAAGTGAGATGCAATTTGTACTTTCCATATACGTCCAATAGATTACTGAATAGTAATCAACTGACATTTACTCCCATCCTCTTTTATCTCTGTTGCATCTCATTGTTGTGTTGTGTCCTTTTTCTTCTTTTATCTCGAAGATGCTTATCTAACCCCACGGTCCTCAATATCTGCCAACAATATATTTGTCGACGTGATATGCTAACGGTTGTCATGTGACTAACTATAGATAAAACAGGGAAACATAATTACTAATTCCATTTCCATCATATCCGTAGAAACCGTGTGATTATGATAAATGCAGAGTGGAATTATGTGTAAACTTCCCATATTACATTCCATTCACAAATTCAAAAGGAACAGACGTGTGGTTTCAGTCGGATAATGACAGATGATATTTGCATATATTTAACATCAATATATAAAACATAATTTATTATAATTTTGTATAAAATAATATAGGTTCTGCACATTTTTTCAAATATTACGGGCAGGTTATATTCAACGCAGCTTTGACACACCTTAACCAATCTACTATCTTAAATTAGTAATTAACATAATTAGAGTTCAATTCTACACATATCACATATAATATTTACAACTATTATTTTCAAAATTATCCTTTGATATCAAAGATGGACATTTATAAGTCAATAAGCAACTTTAATCAGTCTTATTGTATTATAGCATTCTTAGTTATTTTCCATTTGTTTCTTAAAGGATATGCGAAACGTCTGCACCCCCGCATGAATTTTCATGCAAGTTTGCATAACAAAATTTCAGCACAAACAAAAAAAGATGACGCATCCTCGGCTCAAGTAACATTAAAAAATTTGAGGAGAAAACAAGAAGGGCTGAACATTAGCTGTGTGTGTTAAAAAGATGCCTTGATATTGAATGAGCTAAATTTGTTCTGAAACTTGCTTCTTCTGCTTGCTAAAGGGTCAAAGGTGCCCTCAGAACTGCACGTGAATGGCTCTGATATATACGAGGGTAAGGGATACATGAATTAGAAGGTGCACCTGCACGTGAATGGCACTCATACAATACATAACCAATATTTTTGGCATACGCATTTCATATTTTGGGTACAATAATATTCTGGTCTAGGCATTTTAATATCAATTAGTGCTGGTGAGCAGTCATTTTCCCATTGCGCGATGATTAAGAACATCAAATATCAGATTCACCTCAGCACACCCAAGAATTGTCACCACTTGCACTTCCAGCTTGCCCTTTACTGGCACACGATGTGACTAGGTATGATAATCCATCAATACCATTGCAGAGGTCACAAAGAGGAAAGTGTACAACATGGGAAAGAAAGACACAACGAAAAAAGAGAATAGACAAAATAGTTTCATTTAGATATAGGGCAGTCCTGACTACGGCATTAATTATTACAATCACTTTTATTTATTTGTGTTACTGAAACGATCACGTCAAATTATGGGCAGTGCAGGTTACACTGCTAAGATTCACAGCTGTCCAAATGTTCGCATCTAAAGCCGAGTAGCTGTGTGCCTCATTGAAGTGCAATTAGTTTTTCTCTAGGAGCAAGCGAACCATAGAGTAAAGACCGTAAAGTAAGCTTGCTAGAATTTTAATGTATGTATGAGCAAAAAATGGTTCAAGGCCAAGTGCCAATCTTACCTTCAACATGCTGCATCATGGCATCTTGAAGTGCATTCCTAGCTATATAAAACCTTTGTGAACTAGGTCCATCTAGATTTTGAACACTAGATTTTGAAGTCTCATCCTTTTTGACTGTGAGTAAACTGAAGCATTCCTAGCTAAAACCTTTCTGAACTAGGTCCATATGGATTGAAATTTCTGTTTCATTTACTGCGGTGAAACTTCAGAATATATGTACAAACAAGCTACTTCAATTCACCTGCTCACCACAAGCTAGCGTCTATTCTCTTCCTCAACTTCTTCAAGTAGTGCTTCTAGCTCTGCTTCTGTTAGGGACTCTAACCGTTTCTGCAGATTCAAAAGGGACAACATTATTATGAGGCATGTTAGAGGAACAATGTGAGCACAGATGCTGCAGACCCAAGTCTCAAGCTTCAGTCATATTTCTGAAAAGTAATTTCTGACTAAAAGCCTCCTTTTTTTCGGATATCAGAATGTATCTCAGACTATCAGCCTCTCAGGCTCTAAGTATAAAGGAAGCGTCAAGAACCATCTCTCCTAAAAGTTTAAGCGGTTAGATAAAGGCAAATGAATGATTTTATATCTTAACAAAAAGAAAGTATAAGTAATAATATTTCATCATATGGAGTGTCGCTGCTCCCAATTTTCAAATTTTCAACTACAACCACAGGTATTTATCAATCAAATTATTCCCATGTTTAAAAAAATATATTAAACGTCTTAAATAAAGCCGGGCATCAATCTAACTCATCTCTAGTCTAGTCCCAGGCATAATAGACTATTTCCCCAGCGGTGAATCGGTGTACTAGTTTCATAACCAATGTAAATAAAGATCAGCTATCTGAAAAGATGTACCTATACAGAGCAACATGCTACATAATGTGTTCTATAAGAAACGGCAAAGAACAGAAAATTGATGAACAATATCTTTTGGTTTGCTTTGTAGTTGCCCGAAGTTTGGCCTCTGTAAATAGTTTCATGACACAGCATTTTATTTACAGCCAATTCATATAGAAGCACTGCCATTACATGAATACGTCTTCTCCGTTGCAATAATTTAAAGACCATTTTTATTTCATTCATAACTTTTAAAGAAATAATATAAGATGTCATAGCACCTAGATTGTTTGGCTGTTGAGGGGAAGGCCAATAGAAGCCCCAATAAAAAGAGTTGATCAGATAAAGGATAGTCCAACAAATAGAGGTAGAGGAAAACCAAGGTAAACTCTAAGATGAAGCACAAAAAAAGAGCATGACCTTTTTATTGTTTTTGTATCATAGCACTAGATTGTGCAATATAATTCATTTAACCAATTTGCAAGATGATAAAAATATTTAAATGACAGACTTGAACTTGATCAAGAAATATCAGAATCAATACCCAGACATGCACCTGCAATTCTTGTGGCAAATCAAAAACAAATATTTCACTATGCGAGAAAGTTAAAACAAGAGAAGAGCAACCTTATTCATATTATGTTACCTCCATCACTTTGTTTTCATAGTCACGTAGTTGTTGAGCATATGTCATTTCCTTGTTTGAAACTCTAAAGATATATGTTGAGATCCATCCAACTGTGAGGCCCAAAACCAGCACCAGCTGAACCACATTTCCTGCTTGTAGTGGATCAACTCCAGCAAACTGCGAAAAATATGCAAGAACAGTTTCGAGGTTAATTCTAGTGCGTAAGTGTCTAAATGATATCCATCTCATCATAGGTGAAAACAATTTTAAGAAGGCATACAGCCTACATTCTTTTATTTATCAGGTATGCGGTATGTACTGTCTTATTTGTGAATCAGAACTCACTAAATGCTAATATGCTGAAGGTGTAAAAAAATATAAGAAACCACGACTGGAAATATATTCCATTAATTGCATAAGAGCAGAAAGCAAGGTACCTCTAATCCACTTTTAAGGCCAATGCCAAGCAAAGTAACTCCAAGTCCAATTAATAGAACATCTTTCCTTGTATATCCAAATGGTGTCTTCTGTAACACCCAAAAAACTGTAAGCATTAGGCGTCTCCTTCTGTTATATACCTGCTAGTGTTATGCAACAGCATGGCTGACAAAGTAACCAGGTAATTCCAGTGCAAGTATCAGATGATAGAATAATATTTTTCTGTAAAAAGCCACAGGATGACAGTAAGTAGTCATTCTATTCTCCATTTATAGAACCTATTTCAACAACCAAAAAGCTAAATATTATTAAAGCATGACCGGCTGCACTTTCAGAAGAAAAAAGAATACCACATCAAACTATAAGGAACCAAGTCTATCAAATCAAACTTTATTAAGCATATAATTACAGGCAAGTGAAGAAGTCCCTCTAACGAGAATAATTAGACTCATTTCCACTCATCTAAAAATGTGGAGAAATCTTCCTCATCTCCCTACAATCTGAAAATTGAAGCCATTGTATTTTGTACAATTCTTCAAGTGTAAATGTGAAACTGACCACTAAGCATATTAGCATAATCATAATCATTACATGCCATTGATTACATCTTGGGAGTAGTTGAGCATGACAAAGTCATCACATTAGTATTCAATCATACATGCCTTTGCCTGATCAGAGGGGTCATCCGTACTGCTGCTAGAGTTTGAAGAACTATTGCTTGTAGGGATAGAGAATCTCCTTTTCCTTGAGAACTTCCCACCAAATCTCCCTTCTGGTAAAATAAAACTCCTCTTTCCATTTATGCTTTGATAAACGACTGTTCCTGAACATTTAGTTGAAAAATGAGGCACACTCAGAGACAAAAACAAGTCCCACAGGAAATGAAACCATAATTAATCTTAAAATTGACTGGGTCTAACTCAATCCCAAAAGATAGCTCATAGGAGGAGGGTTGTTCAAGTACTTATAAAGACTATTTATGCCATATTCTTAAGTGATATAGGACTCTAACACAACCCTCTTACGCCAAGGATTGGACATATAGAGTGTGAAGTTTACAGGGTTGGGCATCAGTGGGTGGCCCAATAACAATAATAGGATAGACTTTGATACCATCTTAGAATTGAGTGGGTTTAACTCAACCCCAAAAGCTAGTTCATAGAGGGAGGATTGCCCAAGTACTTATAAACGATATCTATGCCATATCCTTAAACGATGTAGAACTCTAACAATCAAGAAAGAAGTATCATGGTTCCTATTTGTAAGCACTAAGCAGAGAAAGAGAATAAATATTAGCAGCGAACAAGTTGTCAAAATTTTAAGTTCAATTGACAGAAGAACTCTGCACCAAGCTTACAATTTGCAAGTTACTGATGCAGCTTACTATATTAAACTCCAAGTGAAACATTCAGTAAAGAAGCAGCACCTCCATTGTAATAAAGCCAACAAAAATATAATTATAGAAGAACTAGTTGAGTAAGTAAAGTAATTGACCTCTGTTGAAACCTGTACAAGTAGAAACACCCAAAAGGGGAATAGCGCGTTTTTGGAATAAAAGGCTGCAATTTGCATTTCCAAGTGGAACATAAGCCATCATCCCTGAAGCAAAAAAGAAAGAAAGAATGAACTGAACTGTGTTTAGAAGGCAAGCCTTCTTTCGGAGGTAAGCATGGCTTTGAAGCGTCCTTTCCTAGGAATACTAAATATGGAGGTAGCTACTAGCTAGTGAAATGTTGAAGTGGGAAGTAGAAACAGAAAGATTACCTTACCTGTGGAAGGAGAAGAGGAAAAGGAAGCAGAAGCAGAAAGCAGTGAGTGGAGAACGTTAACGCATTGGCGATGAGATGAGATGAGGATGAGGATGAGGATGAGGATGAGGCTCTTGTGTTGGATGTCCAAACGCGTCGTTATTTCCTCTTCCTAGCCAGTCGCTCCATACGTGCAGCTACGTCATTGGCGTGGTTCCCACTTCCTCCTTCTAATACCATAAACAAACGGTGGATTCTCTGGTGCATATGGAAGTTCGTGCAGATGGTGCAGATTTTCTTTAAATATTTTGAATGAAACGTGCAAAGCTCGCTCGTGTTAGTAGGGTTCATTTGGCAAATATATTTATTTTAATTTTTTTTAAATTAGATATTTTAATTTTTAAAATATATTAACACTGATTTTTCAAAAAAATAATAAGTTATATAATTAAAAAAAAATAAAGACGAACCTTTTTTTTGTCGGGAAATACTGATTTCATTAAAGAACAAAACAGCCCAACCCCTATGTGGGAGATACAAAAAATGCGATTTTTTTTACTTTCAAAAAATTTTAAAAAAGTTTTAAGTAGTATTAACCACATGAACCCTTAAATGCCTTTGGTTTGGGAAATAAATCTTCTAATATGAAAATTTTATATAATTTTATTATATATTAATTTTTATTATTAATTAAAAAATAAGATCAAATATATGATTCATAAGAATAACTTACTTTCATATGAGAGGATATGTTCTTATTTAGTTTGATACTGTAAATGCCAAATCCAAAAAAATGAAAAAAATCAAGTCCACGAAGGCTAATCTAAATATACACACGTTGATTTTCAGGGTGTTTGACTAAAGATTAATTTTGGGTATAATAATTTTTAATAAAAAAATATTTTAAAGAGATAATGAGATTATTGGTAAAAATATAAATATAAAAAAGTTATTTTTAAATGATATGTGAGCAACTTCTAAAAAAATCATTAATGGGTTAAGAATTTAAAAACTCCAACTATAATTTGAACAAAAACTTGTCTTTTATAAGTTTTATTTAAACTATGGTTTTAAAATTCCATGTACTAAACTAAAGATGGTTATATGCCAACCTTCACCTAATAGAAATTACCATAAACAGAAATTTAGCACCCCTGTTTATACAACAAAGGAAGAGGAATTTGGTGACATGTTGCTTTGTATACGGTAAATGAGTGTTTAATATATTAATAGAAATGATGTTTGTTAATATTCAATTTGGTCAAGGAGAGAAAGCTATTGAACTAAGATGTATGATAATTGACACACTAGCTGGAGGTGAACCTCACAATTTTTTGTGATGGTATATTGAGCAGTGAGTCCTAATTTGTGGTTAGTACTCATACATTAATATAAATTAAAAGCTACAATACTTTCAAACAGGGCAGTATCCTGTTTAGTGCTAACAAAAATAGATTTTTTTGTTATTTTTTATTTTTTGGTAATAAGGTCCTGATTTCTCTTATGATTGTAATGATGTTTTATATCTTCTAAGTTGTAAATAAAATATTAATGTATACTTTAACTAAAAGTTGTAATGATTTGTTTGCATCAAAATCTCAAAGCAGGTTGATTCAATCTTTTTTTTTTTTTTCCTTTTGCTGATATAACTTTTTAGTAATGTTGAGCGTTGGACATTTTTTCAATTAGCTTGAAAACAATCACCAGGTGTCAAGATTATGATGTTACTCTTTCGAAGCTTTTGCAAATGAAATATATACCTCCCCTGCTCCCTCCCCATCCTCATTGTTCCAACAAAAAAAGAAAACAACTGTTCAACTAGCAAACAAAGGTCCTTTAAGAAAGTTGCATGTGAAGAAAATTATGATTTGGAGCTGTAGCCAATTTACCTGTGCATGAACAGATACTAAATCCCTTTGTAGCACCTACATGGTTTTCTTTAAAAACATTTGTGGCTTTCATGGAGCCAGTTGGGACGTTGGGATGACAAGTCTTCGATCTAGGCGGTCCTTGAAATTTCCTTTTTTGCTTCTTTGTCTTTTAGTCAAGAGTAATTTTATTTATTTGCACCAAACCTGAGCTGAGAAAAATGTTGGGACTATTTTTAATCAATATTTAAGGAATATTTTAAAATATCTTCTAAAAAAATCAAAAAAATAAAAGTATAAATAATATTTTTCTTTATTCAATTCTTCATTTTTCTTATGCAGTTTCATGCTGTAATTCACTACAGCAAGTTGGTACGGTTTGGATTTGGCTTTCATACAAGTTGATTCCAGTCATAAGCAGAAGTTGCATTTGCATTGCACCACGGTTTGTGAACTGTGTTTCTTTGTTGATTTTGACATCAACCATCCAAGCAACAACCCAACCTCTGCTTGGCAATCATTCCTTCCGTTTGACAAGACACAAGCAGAAAACCAATCAAACGAATCACTCAACCTCTTTGACAACTAATTATTTGCTAAGTCCAAATGAAACGCTAATCATTTGGTTGTCCTACTCAAGATTCTCCATTTGTTAATTAAGCAAGCAAATTTAATACTTCCCCCTCTGTTACAACAACTTGTTTCAATCAATTTTCTATACCCGGTGACATTAGTTTTAACCACCTACCTTCCCAAGAAATTCATTTTATGAAAGCATCCTATTAAAATTAGAGGCTTCTATTATAATGTTAATAAATCATCCCCTCAATGCCAAAGTGATTGATTTTCTTGCAATTATTCCCTAGGATTTGGCAAAGCAGATACTGTTCTTCTAATTAGCTGCTTGCTCAGCCAATTATCAGGAGAATGCTAATAGCAGAGCACATGACAACTGGTAGACCTCATGCACTTAATATAAAATGAGTTCATGGGAATATATTGCAAGCTAGCATTGGATAGTGACTAGATACCAAGCAAAGATTTGACGTTTGCCATCAAATGCAGATGGTCCAAATCATCCAAAATAAAGTGCATGTATAAATACTAGAAAAATATTAGGTGAACCCTTTGTTAATGGTATAAAATCAAAGAAATTACTAGGTACCATATCTAATCATGAGTTTGGTGGTGTCCGTAAATGAGCTTATCTATATCCAGTAGCCTTTCCTCCATCCCTCTCCATGTGCACCCCAATAAACTAGTCTCCTAACTTTTTAACCAGGTGACACTCGGAAATTCAAAATTAAACTAAATTGGAAAGAAATGTGCACTAATTTTTCCATAGATTGAAGTCAAAATAGGCCAAATCTTGCCAGGTATTTCCTTCATTTGTGGCTTTTCCAACCTTGAATTAAAAAAGAAGATGATCTTTAAAGTGATACAAAAGGCACATAGATTATATGCTTAAAAGTCCCAAAGACACATACCTACTTTCTCTTATATTTCATTTCTGCATAAAACTAGGCTGCTGCCAGATGGAAAATTTAGTTTTGAAGATATGTATCATTCAAGAGTATGACAAACTTCAGTATTAAAAAAATAACATAAAAAATATCGTAATAAAGATGTGCCGACTGATTACCCAACTATGGACCTTGGGCCAGAAAAAGACAATCAACTATTTTCTTTCTCTCTTTCTTAACTGACAGGCAGCTTGCCTGAATAAATACAGCACATTCTAAGAAGCTCTGTCAGATCCAACTTCCAAACATCTCCAAACAAATTCCCATTTCTGAAACCCTTGTCTCTGTCTCACTCAGAAATGGGCAATGCTGCTTCTTGCACACCTTCCTTGATAGCCAATGGGGTCTTCAAGGTGCTATTCTTAGATGGTAGACTAGAGGCCTACACAAAACCAATGAGAGCAGCAGAGCTCATGCTAGAATACCCTGGACAGTTTGTTTGTGACTCTAGCTACCTCAAAGTAGGCCACCGTATCCAAGGGCTCTTAGCTGATGAAGAACTCGAAAGGCGCAAATTTTACTTCCTTCTACCAATGGAGCTGCTATACTCCGTGCTAACCCATGAAGAAATGAGCTCTCTTAATTACAAAGCATCCAGGGCATTGAAGCATGGAAGTTTGAACAATTTGTCAAAGATTTTTCCAGTGTTTAGCGAGTTTTGTATGTTTCCTTCAGAGCCAAAGAGATTAGAAGATGATAGTGAGGTGATAAGTGAGGCGGAGCCTGTTGAAAGGTATTCAAAGCAGAGATCTTGGAGACCGGCGCTGGAGACCATTGATGAAACTCCATGAAGACCTTAAATGAAGATAAATGTTCTTTTTGTCCCTATTTTCTTCATTTGTACTCGGTAGAAATTCTTGGATTTTTTTTTTAATCTCACGTTAGATTTAGTCCATATGATTTTCATCTTGCGGTACTTGCATAGTGGAATATCTGAGCTATATGAGTAGCACATAAACTAAATGAAATACTAGTAGTAATGTAAATCCTCAAGAAAGTAGCAAAATTTTGTCCTTTGATTTCTATAGAAAACTGCCTGCGTGCGTAGCATGTTTGTGTTCCCAAAATACGGTATCGTGCTTATTTTATCTAGAGGCACACGCACAGTAACCGATGTGAATAATAGAATAATCACTTTTCTTAGAACCAACAGCAAGAAAAGCATAAATCAGAAGACAGAACTCCTAGTAAGATCATCCCATCTGGCATATTCAAGCAAAGTAGTTAGGAAACCACTGCAGAGTGCAGACTGTCCTTGTACCTGATCGAAGACACTGCTAATGCGGTGGCAGAGTTTTGAACATTAAAATAGGGTTGCACCGTCCCCTCAACTGTCATAATTTAATTTGCTAATTGCTATTGCTTACTGAAAAAGATTCATAACTCTCTTCAATTTTTTCAATAGAACTGAAACAGGTCAGCATAAAGTCGTAAACTCCAATTACTTCTGCGAAGTGGCAGAGAAACAAAGGAAACTAGCTTGTACTCTAGTGTTCAGCGATTGCCCTCCATGGCTACAGCAAATAAGTCTGCCAAGATTGGAGAAGGATTGCTGTTAATTATTATTTAACTTATTTAGAGTAGCCATGTTCAGAACTGAGAGTGTAAAAGAAAAGAACACAACTAATCAAAATGCTAAATAAATAAATAACAAAAAATTTAAAAACCTTCTCACCCTGCCACACTGCAAAGGTTTAATGGCCTATGCATGATATTGATGGGGTTGCATAAAGATACACCATTTAATGGTCTAGGACCGCTTATAACTACTTGAACTTCGTAGTTTATTCTTAGTGAACTTCTGCTTCTTAGATCCAACAAAAAAGAAGCCAGCTGCTGCTTTCCAACGATTGTTCGCTAAAACGTAAATTCTTGTTGGTGCAATCTCGTTTTTGTGACATTTTTATGAGGGGAAAATTAGAAATAGTAAAACATATATACACAAAGGAGCAGTTGTGGAAACTCCATTTTTTTTTCTTAACTAAATTGAAGTTTACTAATGTTTGGTTTAACTTGCAAAATTCAAAATCATAACTTAGGCAGAAGTTACAAGAAACAATTTTTTGATTAAATTATAGTTTAGAACTTTCTAAAGAACAAAATCATATAAAGATTAATTTCTATGCACTATTTTACATTGTTAATCAAAAAAGTGACATATCATGATAAACAACTACCCAACATGATTTATTACTTTCTTACAATTCTATTGGTTTATAATGTCAATGTATAGACATTATTCTCAATCAAATCTACTGTAAGCAAATTAAGTATTATTTAGTCATTGAATAACTATGATATTCCATTGCAAAAAATACTACTGATTTTACTAGCAGAAATCTTTATTTAAACAAGATGAAGATGAAATTGGGAATGAGAAAAAATAACGGTAATATATTGGAACTAACCGCCAATAGACATTATTAATTATTTTGCTAACTAGGGATTTCATGATTCAATGTAACCCGTCCTCTGTACACTCTTACTCATAGTAAATGTATTCTATATTATTAATATTATTATTGGGTAGGACCATGATATATCTTTATATATTCAGTCTGTTTGAAACCATCCATATGACCGATCTTTGTTCTACTGTGAGGGCACAAGAGTTATGCGATACCACAACAATTTTGCTAAAGATTACCTAGCAATCGCAGTTGACAATGAGATAAAAAGTTTCATTAATTAGCAAATAAATAAATGAGATTAATTTTAATCATATAAAATAGAGTAAACACATAAATTAATCTCTAACAATATTTTTGATGGAAAGATTGATCTTTAACAAAAATAAATTAGTCTTAATATTTCTAATAATTGCAAAAATTAGATATTTTATCCCCTAACTCACTTGCAACTAGTAAATAGTGTGATATATGAATTGCGTGTGATATGACATCTTAACTCCATCTCATATGACACCAACACCTCCAAACATGCGGTAAAAAAAAAAAAAAAAAATCTCATTGTTTTACTCATTGAACCCTAAACTTAACATTTCAAAACTCCCAAACTCCCTCTCCTCTCTAATACCGCGACTAAAATAGTGATGAGAAAAAGGAGAGTATTAAGCAGTGTGGAGCTTGATAAATTGATATCCAATAAAATAGTGGTGATGTTGTTAACTGTACATATTCCTTAGTCTTTTTGCATTCCTTAGTCTTTTTGTATTTTATACTAAGACTGAGATTGCGTAAGTATTTATATTGAGACTGACATTATATATAGAACAAGTGTATCGATTAAGAACAAATAGAAATGTTAAGATATTCTAGTCAATATAAAATCTATACATCATATTCTTTACTAGTTCCAAGTGAAACAAAGACTAAAGTGTTTAATTTTTGCAATTGTTCAAGATCTCGAAATCAATTTATTTTTATCAAGGACCAATCTATCTATCAGCAATATTATCATGAATTAATTTGGGAGCTTATTCTGTAAAATATTTTATATTATTAACCAATCATATATATGACTTAAGATGTAGTTATTATAAGATAAACATTTTAAATAATATAATAATATATAATTAGATATTTATATAAAAATATTTTATATTATTAATATATCAAAATTAAATTCTAAATAAATATGGAAAAAAATTTATTTCAAAAAAAGTGGAGCCTGAATTAGTGCCTGTTTGGATTGCAGTTTGCATCCACCAGAAGGCCTTCTAGGAGAAGGAAAATAATTTTGTACAGTAAATGATAGTGTTTGGTTTAACTTCTTTTTGGAAGAAATATCTTTAAGATTACTTTTTATTCTAGAAAAAGACTTTTTGAAAAGGAATCTTACTATTACTCTCATATCAATAACTAAAAATAATTTTACTTTATCCTATCCAAACAAAACTCATTCTCCTAAACTTATTTTTGACATATTCAAACCAAACAAAAATTATTCTTTTAAAAGTAATTATTTTAAAAGGCCTTCTTTTAAAAAATCTTCTTTTAAAAAATCTTCTCTTAAAAATTATACCAAACATACCCTTTAACGGACCCTTAAAAAATGGAGCTTGTTTGAGCATGACAGGCTTCAATTATATGTATTTATATAACCGCAACATATCTTGAAAACAACTTTTCTGTCTTTTACTAAATTTTAAATTTGAATGGAAAAGTAAAGAAGCACTGCCTTCCAATCTTGAATTCCCTTTTAAATTATTTCCTCTTCGAAAACTACATGGCCCCTTTTGAATAATGTGCAGAGGCACCGGCACAGCGGTACCTTTTATTTGGACATTGATTTCATTTTTCCAACAACCAATCCATTCTCTTATTTACATTTTTCTAATTAGCCCGTGTTTGCCATAAATCATATGACTAGTCGTACTATAGTTCGCCTATTTGTCTACCATTGTGTGTCTAAATTTATGTCCAATGCTATATTAATTTTTTTTTATGAAAATGCACATATGAATTAGTAATTATTTTACATATTTATTATCTATTTTATACAAAATATTCTTAAAATTATCATCCAAACAAAAGTGAAAAGCGAAAGGCCGAAAAGCCAAACCTTGCTTTTTGCATGTAAATCACAGCCACAACCCACAGATACACGAATCGTAATATACTGATTGATTAAACAAACAACCAAACAATCCTAAAAAAAAATCTATTTTCCCTTTTTCTTTAATATTTTTTTAAGAAAAATGAAAACTCAAAATTGGAAGCTGTGTCTGCCTTATCCAGCACCGCCACTACAGATCCCGGTGAGCAAAACAGGGAATCTACTACAAAGACTCCCCGCCGCCGATGCTCCGTCGTCCACCACAGCCGGAGGAAGAACCCTCCCGTCGGCGAACAACGCCCGCCCATGGCTCCTCTGCGGATTCATCACCATCTCCTCCAGCTCCGCCGCCGTCCCGTAAAACGCCCCGTCTCCGAACCGCCGTTCCACCTCCAGGAACTCGCCCAGCGATGCCGGCTTCGTGTCGCCGTCCCTGCACAGCCGCCACCACCTCCTTCGCCGCTCCACAACCACCAGCGCCGCCGCGTGCGCCTTCTTCGTCTTCTTCGACTTGGCATCGCTTCTCGAGCCCCCCATGGCTACGGCGGCGACGGCAGTGGTGGCGGAATTTGGGTCGTGGTTCTGAGACGGGGCTGTGAAGGCAATGGCTGGGAAACTGACCCCCATTAGAGTGCCCAGTGTGGTGCTTCTGTCATGGAAAAATGATCCCGTAGACTATCACAACCCACAAAAATAAAATCAAATTAATCCTTGCCAAAAAAAAAAAAAAAACTTTAAGAAAATTTGAGAATTGGGATGGATTTTAGTGAAGTTACCTCAGTGTCAAGATCAGAGGAGGAAATGGAGGAGTTGGTTGGTGACGATGGTGGTGGCACCAATTCAGTAGCTGGATCTAGCATTCTTGTGAAGAATAGTTGCTTGTTCACTTGCTACCACTCCTATTTTGAGTTTGTGACCAAGAATGAAGGGAAAAGAGATGGAAAGAGAGAAAAGGGAGTCAATGAGGATTGTGTTGTGTTTGAAATGATTGTTGCTAATTGCTACACAGCTGGATCATGGACTTATGGGATGGGTTTTCCATATACGGGACAGTGATGACAATAATTTCCAAGCTCGTGATGGAGGCGGAGGGTTTAATATCTCGTGTTCTCTGTTTATCACTAAATTCACTACCAATCCATGGTACCTTGGCCTTTAATGGAAAACCTTAACTAAAGTTTCAAGGCCACAGTTAATTTTTGATTTTTGAAATCCTTGGAAAGAAAGGAAAGAGAGAGAGAATTAGGTAAAAAGCAGAAAAGGACGGTTCTTTTATCAATTTTAAATAATTGAATATGGTTATCGGCTTATTACATTGTTGATGCAATTATTTCTTTTTTTTTTTTTTATGGAATTGATGCAATTATTTCCTTTTCATGTGAACATTATCAAATTAGATAATTTTCCTATAAATATGGAGAGTTAATTATTGACCCTTTTAATTGATTTTTCAAGAGAAACAATGATAACGAAGAAAAGTGGCCCAGGCTAATTTTGTGATCCCCTCCTCCCGTCCTCTGTCTCTCCCAACTTTTTAGATTATTGTAGATGTGGATTAAAATTTGGTTAAAGATGGGAGAAGTCAAAATATATTGGTAAGATGCCTGGCTTACTAATTATTGTAGTCTGGAAAAGATGGGATTAAGTTCCTTTTTCTTTTTCTTTCTTCAGAATAGAATTTCTTCTTCTTTTAACTTTTGCCAGAGTAGTTGAATGCTGTATATGATAGTTGTGTGATATAAAGAAAATATTTGTCGTTCAATTCAAATTGCTTGCTTGTTATTATTCCCTTTATTTTTTTTTTTCTGGAGACCATTGTGTTCATATTTTGAAATACAGCTACTTTCAAAAGCTAAATCACATTTATTTTTATGTGATTCGCTAAAAAACATTATTGTTTAATTTCATATACTTATCCCTCTCTGGATAGAGGGGTGAAGCCTTCTTATAATTCAACTGGAAACACATCAGTTGCCAAAGGTTCATATAATAGGCTTAGAATATTAATGAAATCACATTATTGTAATTTAAGAAGGACGGACATTGGAGCATTATAACATGATTTAAGAAAGAAATAAGGACAACTTACCTTAATATTAAATTCTCTGAAACAATTTTGTCAGCCGAAAGAAATTTTGAAATAACAAGGTACATGAAGTTTAACCAAATGCAATAATTGAAAGATTAAGATCTTGTTATTGCTGAACAGTCAACTTTTTAAATTGGGTCTGGGACGTCGAGAGAATGAATTCATGATGCTTGCAATAAAGATTACCGCTATGTTTGTTTGAGCAAGTGAAAAAAAGGACAATTTTTAAAAACAAGAAAAAGAGAGCGAGTGAAACTGGAATGGGACAAAAACGTTTTGATTTTGTACCAAAACAAAATAAATTTAGATTTTAATTTATTATTAGCAGAGGAATAGGATGAAAACTCACTTTCAACTTTCATATACTACAAGAATGACCGAAATTAGTGGCATTATACTTCTAAGGTTTATGCATTTTGTTCTAATAGGCAAATTCAAAATGATTTTCATCCCAAAATTTTTACGCCCATTTTTTGGCTACTCAAACAAAAATGGGTCCAAGACTAATTTAAGTCCAAGTAAATTGTGAGAAAACGTCAAAATGATGACCGTAAATCTTCAATTTAAGCCAAAAGCTTGCCTGACCGTGACAGCAAAGCGGCTGTCACATACTGTAATGCCCCAACCGAACAAACTTGTTATGCTTATCTGCTGTTCGAACAACCAAAAGGTGTCTAAAGTCTTAATACTCTCTGTCTCTCTCATCATCATCCCAAACGACATTACGACAAGACACCCTTTGGCATTAAACTATAACAATAACTAGGAAGGGTTCACGACTCGTGTAACATTGGAGTGGGTATGAAACAAAACACCTAGAGGCACATGCCATGTGGATTACTAGATAATTGAATAAAGTGGGAAGAGGTGATGCCGGCAACGTATATGCCTATGGTAATAAAGCAATTTATGATTTATATACAAATCTTATTACAATTATTCATTTTCACTTCTCTTTTTCTCTTACATTTTTTTTTCTCACATTCAATAGCGATTGTCTATTCAGTGATGTGTTTGTACACAGGATTTCTGCGTAAAAAACATTCCTGCTAGAAATAATAGTGGAAAATAAGGAATATCCTCCTAAAAGATTTTGAATCCAGACTAGCAACTGTCCACAACAATACAGCAACATGACGTGATGGAGTAACATGAGCAACCTTGCAAGCTAAGTCAGTTCCCAGTTTTATTCTTTCCATTATGGCAGAAACATGACCGTGCAGACAGTTCCTCATAGGTCATAGTTGTGCAGTTGACTTTCACCAAATTGCTTTAACTCCACCCTCTAGCGCTGTAAGCAATATTCTTCTAGTATCTATTAGCAGGGATTGGAAAATTAAATTCCATGAAAAAAATAGAGGTTGTCTGTTTTGTCCTCAACTTCTCTCATATCACAAAAATAATCCTAAACTTTCTTTAATGGAATTCACAAGAATCGATTTCTCTCTCGTCTAGTTGCTCCACCATGTCATTAGTTTAATACATTTTGTAGAAAAATTCTTTCTGACAATTTAGCATTGACCTCCTTAAAATCCTCCAAAGAATTAGAAAGAAAATGCCTAGCATAAAGTTTACCTATTTCGATTATTAATTTATTATGCATTAATGAGCACTACGCGCATGAGTGTGACTGATATAGTATTCCTCCGATATATGTCGACGTCTATAACTATTACTCACAAAGCAGGTAAAGGACATCCTCCAATTCCAATATCACATTTCTATATGTTTAAATCTAACCATTCCATTCAAATGTCTAATATATATCAGCGGAGGATGCCATCAAACTGCCTCGAAAGCAAAATGTAGAGATCATTGAAGTTGATTGATTCAATGATGCTTATCAAGGTTAGCTCAAACAGGGCTGATAAAGCAGCAAGTAGATAATTTTGGCTTTCAGAACCAAAAATTCAAAACCTCATAAAAGTGAAGACAGCATTTTACAAATGATAACACATAGATTAGGAACCCTAAGTACTGAGCTCAAGAAACCTTCGTGCCATGGGATGCTTGGCTTCGGAGAGTTGATCAGGCTTCAGAACTTCAACAATTTCACCATCGACAAGCAGGCACACTATGTCAGCTATCCTCTGGATTTGTTTGATGCTATGAGAGACCATGATCATAGTGATGCCCCGATTCTTGTTCAGCTTCATGAGGGCATCCTCTATGTTTTCTGTCGATATTGGATCTAACGCACTGGTTGGCTCATCCAGAAGCAAAACCTTCAGCCAAATATCAAATATCAAATATCAAATATCAAATACAAATACAAATACAAATGCAAACAGACAGACATCCCTATTAATTAGTAATTAGAACACAAAATCTCATTAAAATAGCAAGAAGGGCATTGATGCATCAATTCAATTGTGAAATAGTTGTTAGTTAGTGTTATAGCTACCTCAGGAGAATTAGCTAGAGTCCTGGCAAGTGCAACCCTTTGAGCTTGACCCACAGAGAGCTCAGCACCGGACTTATCCAGAAAAGAAGCATCAAGGTCCGCCAATATCAGCAACTTGCGAACCTCCTCATCCGTTAGCTTTTTCCCTCTCAATTGTGGTCCATACCTCACATTGTCAGCAACTGTCCCTGTAGTTACAACACATCCCCTCCATCCGTTAGCTTTCCTTTCTTTTTCTTTTTCTTTTTTTTTAATTATCTATAAAACTCAGAAACAATTAAAATTTCTTCAGATTTTTCCAAGACTTGTAATTCAATGGAACAATCTCTGTACACTCGCATCACACCCTCGCATTAAATAGTGAATTAAAGGATTTAAGGAATTGGATACTGGTGTAATTGGTGTAGTTGTACCTTCAAAGAGGGCAGGGAGCTGAAAGAGCATGCCAACCTTGCGGCGGAGAGAAAGAACGTCGAGATCGCAGATATCGCCGCCGTCGAGGAAGACGGTGGAGGAGGGAGGCTCCCAGAGGCGGTTCAAGGCCCTGAGGAGCGTTGACTTGCCGCTGCCACTGGGGCCTATGACTCCCACGATCACACCCTTTGGGATGTCGACGCTGATGCCCTTCAGTATGGGCACCCCTGCGTCCGAGACTCTCTTCAGATTCCGTATCTGGAATTTGGGTTGGGCGTGGCCCCCGCCATTGGCGTGGCCATCCACCTCCAGCAGGTGCTCCTTGCACTCATCTGTGAAAGAAACCAAACAAACACACACACACCCAGTCAGAAAAATACAAGCATGGAGAAATGAAGGATGTTTTGTGATCGAAGCTTTACCTAATAGAGAAGACATAATCGTGAATAACAGAGTGACGATGATGAGAATACAGCATATGTATATGAATATGAAAATGAATATGAATTGGTGAGACTGACTGAGGCCAGAAACAGCCTGCCTCGGTCATCTCTGCTACTTGTTCTGGTCCACTGGATGATTCCTCCCCCGCAAGATTCCCATTCTCTCTCTTTTATTTTATTCAATTAAATAAAGGGTAAATTAGCTATCAAATTATTCTTCACTTATACAAATTAATTTCTAAATTTAATTATTATGCAAATTATTTTTAGAAATTAATTTTAAAAATTTAATTTAAATATATTGATAATATAAAATAATTTTATATTATCAACTAATAGAAATATTAAAAGGTACCAACTCATATAAATAATCACCCATTATAATAAAGGATCTACCATAATTTCTCATTTTTAATATTTTTATTAGTTAACAGTGTAAACTATTATTTCATCCCAATTGAACCCTAATTTTAATAGTATAAAGAGTTATATACTATAATTCAATCATATACATCTATTTATGTGATTTTTAAAATAATGATAGGAAGAGTCAAATATTTTTATTGATGTGATAATTTAAATTTAAATTATTATATAAAAATTTTTTATACTAATAAAAATTAAATTTTTAATTTTTAAGAAAACACGGTTCCTAATACTGAATGCAAACCCCTAATTATTTTTGGTCAACAACACAAACTTCTTTTTGTTTTGGGGGTCAGAACTCCTAATTGAGTTTGTTCTATTTTTGGTCAGAAGTTTGTTCGATTTCGAGATCCAATAGTAATTACTCAAGCCTAATTTCAGCCCAAAAATAATAAGGTAGCCAAACTTTAGTCCAAAAGTTAATCAGGCTTGCCCAATTAGGTGTGCCGTATTAATTTGGGTCGGCACATCTGCATGAGGCCCATTTCACTCACCATGAAGACAGTTTGAGAAATACGACGAGCGTTCGGACCACAAAAAAATAAAAAATAAAAAAAACCACGACTAATCCCTCGTCGTTAAAAAAAAGAAATGTGCTACTTGGTATGAATAGGAAGAGCACGAAAGTGTATGAAATATTTGACAATCAATAAAATCCGTTCTTTCAACGGAAATCAAGGAGGAGAGAGAGAGAAAATGAATTTGCAAGTGAAAAAAATTTAACATTGTTCATATTAAAAGTACGAAAATATTGTCACGCCAAATGTCATATCTTATTTAAAAAAAAAAAAGATATATTAATTCTTTTATGCAAAATTTATATAAAATTATATTGTCAAAAAATTTATATAAATTTTATATAAAAGAATTAATATATATTTTTTGAATAACAGGAAATTAATTATAAATTTTTAAATTTTTAAAAAATAATTTATTTTTTAATATTTTTATCATGAACTAAAATAAGTATTTATTGAAAAAAGAAATACTATGAACGTTGACCCGAAACGAGAAGACTAAAGAGTTCGGTATCATCTGGGATGAGACGAGTATGCTGAGTTGGCGGGTTCTTACTGGTCACACGAGAAAAAAATGCGTGGCTTGCCAAGTCTATAAGAAGAACATTCCAGCTTTGGCCCCGCCACCCACATCTTGCCGACCCGTAAACTGGATGACACAGAGAACATGCATTACATTGATCCACAATAATAATAATAATAATAATAATAATATAGTAGTAGCATTACAGGCAGTTTTCTTAATTATCTGTTGGGAGCTGTCAACGATGCGTGGGCGATCACCGACGGCGAAGTTCTGCCTCTCTCTGCTGATATTCTTTCTCCTGCCTCTGTCTCTGAGGGCCCGCCCCTTCGTGCTGGTGCTGTCTCAGGAAGACTTCAAGGACGCCCCCGCCGACGACTCCTCCGCCGATCCCGACTCCCCCGCCGACTGGGACGACTTCGGCGACTCCGACGCCCACAAGTCCGAGCACGAGCTCGACCCCGACTCATGGCGCCCCATCTTCGAGCCCGATTCCACCTCCACCTCCACCTCCACCTCCACCTCCGAGTCGGAGACCCTCTACTATTCCGGCGCCTCCAAGATGATGTCCGCCGTGAGCTCTGCCGACGTCAGGTTGATGGAGGAGGCCGCCGGTGAGATCGAGGCGGCAGCCGAATCGGGGTACCCTGGGGCCCAGTCGGTGCTAGGGTTTTTGTCCGGAATGGGGCTCCTAAGAGAGAGGAGCAAATCGAAGGCGTTCCTGTACCATCACTTCGCCGCTGAGGGTGGCAACATGCAGTCCAAGATGGCCTTGGCTTACACCTATACCCGCCAAGATGTGAGTCCTTCCTTCACCTTCTTTCCATTCCAATTCTTGTTTATGCTAATTTCTCAATTGTTTTTTAAGTTTTGGTTGAAGATCGTTATGTTTTGATGTGCAAATGCAATAGTTTTCGATCTGCAATTGTTCACTATGTGAATTGATGTATTGATTGATTGATTGCGGTGGCAGATGTTTGAGAAAGCTGTGAAGCTTTATGCTGAGTTAGCAGAAGTAGCTGTAAATAGTTTCTTGATTTCCAAAGACTCCCCAGTCATTGAACCCGTTAGGCTCCACAATGGAGCTGAAGAGAACAAGGAAGCTCTCAGAAAATCTAAAGGGGAAGAAGATGAGGACTTCCAGATCCTTGAGTACCAAGCACAGAAGGGGAATGCCGGAGCCATGTACAAAGTTGGCCTCTTTTATTACTTTGGTCTCCGAGGGTTGAGGCGAGATCATTCCAAGGCACTGTCCTGGTTCTTGAAGGCTGTGGAGAAGGGAGAGCCCAGGTCAATGGAGCTTCTTGGAGAGATATATGCTAGGGGAGCTGGTGTTGAGAGGAACTACACTAAGGCCCTCGAATGGCTTACCCTTGCATCAAAACAGCAGCTATATTCTGCTTATAATGGGATGGGGTATTTGTATGTCAAAGGTTATGGAGTGGACAAGAAGAATTACACAAAAGTAAGATTATATTTGCTCTTTCTGCATACATGCACACTGATGCTCCGCAGTGGATTATGGGTTTATTCATCTTCCTGTGCTTTGCTTGTGTGATTAGAAAATTACTTCTTCTTGTTCATTTCCAGTCACCGCAAGTTTTTTTTTTTCTCTCTCATCTACATACCTACTTCCATGCAGTCAGCAATCAAGCCCTATTCGGCCTCCTTATTTTTTCTTTAGTTTCACAGATTGCAATTCACAGAAATGTTTGCCGATATCCGTAATTTTGCTTGGCTTTGTTTGAAAATGATCAACCCATGAATCCATGTTGTGCACTTTATATAGTAATTTCTTGAACTAGTAATAGAAAATTGAGGTTGATCAAGGCATGCCTTTGGATAGTGCTAGAGAATCGAACTGTTTAGGGAAGGGTACGGGGACAAATTGAGGGATAACACCTGCAATAACACGTTTTTGTACCCAATTTAGCTTGCTGTAGCAACATTATCATTGGGTTCACCTATATGTTTATCTATGGTTAATTGATGGTCTCCTGTGCAAATTGCAGGCAAAAGAGTACTTTGAAAAGGCTGCTGATAATGATGAGGTTGGTGGCCACTATAACCTGGGTGTCATGTATCTTAAGGGGATTGGAGTGAAAAGAGACGTGAAATTGGCATGTAAGTTCTTTATAGTGGCTGCTAACCATGGTCAACCAAAGGCATTCTACCAGCTGGCAAAGATTTTCCATATTGGTGTTGGGTTCAAGAAGAACATTCCCTTGGTAAGTTGATTCTTTATTTATTTTTGTTTCATGCAAGTGCTACTTGGTATTTGCTGGGTACTTCCTAGAATGAAGGCCGTTCATTAATGTATGTAAGAGCCTGTTGTTGCTATGATTCTCTAGTGTTAATTTTAACATACTATATTTTGAAAGATGTAAGAGAGATATATTTAATAGAGAATTACCTATTGTTGGTAGGGGGGGTTCTCTGGTGCATATGAAAGAAAATCTGCACCGTATAGATATAATTTGTCTCAAATAAATGCATGACACATGGAATCATTGGGTGACGAGATGGTTGTATTTTGGCCGGTAGTGAAGAGAGATCTGAATTAGAAGATTCTACTATAGAACTTGTTGACTAATGATCATGTGGTCCATCTTCTCCTTCACCATCTAATCCACTGTCACTCTTCCTCAAACTTCAGCCACTTCTCCTACAAAGCACCACCTAGCACATAATACAGCAACACATCAATTCCACAACCTCCAACTCCATATCCTACCTTCCCCAAATACCACAATCTCATTTGAACTTTAAACCAAAGGGGAAAAAATTAAACCAAAGAAAACACCTTGAAGGTGAGGATAAGGCTGCAACCGGGGTTGGAGCTGTAGTTCTGCGAGCGGCTGAGGGAAGAGAAAAGAAACTCTACGGAGGCATCATTGGGCTTGGCGATGACGGTGGAGAGGTCGCTGTCGGTGGGGAGGGGGTTGGTGGGGTGGTGTAGGGCAGAAAAAATTTGTGTGGGGCAGAAAAAATTTGAAGCTTTTTCATCTTGGATGATGGGGTTCATGAGGAGAAATTGCATGTTGCTTCTTCGTTGAGTTGTGAGAAGTTGTGTGATGAAACTGTTTGTGATGTGAATAGTGAGGCTATTGGAGAAGTAACCGAGAAAGAAGAAAGGGAATAGGAAAGAAATAAGGACCATTGTGGTCTATTACAAATAATGATTACCTAAAAGTTTTCTATCCTATATCTGCAAGGTGCAGATTTTCTTTCATATGTACCAGAGCAATCACCTTGTTGGTATAGTTATATTAAATAACATTTTTAAGGACTACATTACAAACCCTCATGGTTCTTCTACGTTTATAATGTCTGTAATGATCACATGAGATTATATGCATAATTCATAAGAATACTGGCTCCATAGTTATTACGGATTAGGGAAACTAGATTCGTGAATATGAGCCAAGAATTAAATTTATGAGTTGTTATATTTTTCATTCCTTAACGACTGTCTTTAAAGGTCTCTTCCAATAAATTTACCTTCCAACATTTTGAATTTTTTTGTGGTCTTAGGCTACTGCTCTGTACAAACTAGTTGCAGAGCGGGGTCCATGGAGTTCTTTGTCTAGATGGGCACTAGAATCATACTTAAAAGGTGATATTGGCAAGGCATTCATGTTGTATTCAAGAATGGCTGAGATGGGCTACGAGGTGGCACAAAGTAATGCTGCATGGATTCTTGACAAATATGGGGAACGTAGCATGTGCATGGGTGAATCTGGATTTTGCACTGATGCAGAAAGGCATCGGCATGCACATTCTCTGTGGTGGCAAGCTTCTGAGCAGGGTAATGAACATGCTGCTTTGCTCATTGGAGATGCATATTACTATGGTCGGGTATGTGGTTTTGGCTTGAATTAGACATCTATGTGCTGTGATTTGAATGTTCAATTTATGCCATGGTGCTCTTTCCCTACAACTTCTTTCCACTTTCTCTTATGTTTCTCTGTTTCCTTCTGTCACTCAGGGTACTGCCAGGGACTATGAGCGAGCTGCTGAGGCTTACATGCATGCCAAATCACAATCTAATGCGCAAGCTATGTTCAATCTTGGATACATGCATGAGCATGGCCAAGGACTTCCATTTGACCTGCATCTAGCCAAGCGTTACTATGATGAAGCTCTAGAGCATGATCCTGCGGCAAAATTGCCAGTCACACTAGCTCTTACAAGCTTGTGGGTTCGTAAGAACTATGCTGAGGGTTTCTTGGTGAGTTTCTTTTGTTTATCTTCTACAATACAGCATTGTCAATGAGCAATAAGTAGAATTTGACAACAAAGCTTGGATCTATTGATAGTTTTCTTTTCATGCTATAGGAGTTGTCTATTGTCATTTTTATTCAATTAGAACATACACTGATAGGACCCTGGGCCTCTAATTAATGGGCCTTAGTTAGTTAGGAATTGGAATTAGTTAGTAGCAACAGTATAAAAGAGAGAATTAGAGAGGGAGAAGGGGATCAGTTGAGAAATTAGTAATTGAGAGTCTAGTAGAGCAAGGGATTTCTTGAATATCCCTAACCATTGTAGTTTCATATTCAATAATACTATTCTGATCCAGTTCCTATCATACCCTATGATAATCTGTTAGCTCTCAATTGCTCAATGATCTTAATAAATGGCCAATAGAGCAGCTTGCTTGTCTTCAACGAGGCTTAGATTGGTGCCATATATGTATGTTACTACATTTTCCCCAATATCATGGACAATAACTCTTATTTGTGGGGTAGAAAAATTTTAACATTGTGGTTGCAGATACTCACTCATTTTGCTTTTCTTAAACTTGATTGAATATATGGCATTGCAATATCTTTGCAAAGGTTCAACAACACAACACAGTCATTTAATGTAGGACTGCTTAGCTTGTTGGAAATTTTCAGGGATGAAAGATAATGAAATGTTTGCCAAATTTATATTTTTAACGTATCTTGCCCTGCAGCACCAACTTGTTACTTTGTGTTGTGTCTGTCCTCGTTATCTTGCATGATTTTCTGTCATCTGTAGCCATGCTATTACTTTTTTTCAATAATATTATGAATTTCTCACTGTTCAAGATCCTAATTGCAGTGTGCTTACTGTTTTTATTAGGTCCATCTGATAGATTCTTTGCCGGAAGTCTATCCCAAATTAGAAGCATGGGTGGAGAATGTACTTTTGGAGGAGGGAAATGCCACAATTCTCACCCTCTTTGCATGCCTACTAACCGTGCTATATCTCCGGGAGAGGCAACGAAGGCAAGGTGCTGTTGTGGCTGGAGAGGTGGCACAGCCAAATCACCCTAACGAGATTGGTGTGCCGGCACCCAATTAGTTCATGGCACTACTAGCCTTCACAAGGTATAAGACTGTTTTTGCTGGTGTCGATTTCATGTGCAATATAACTTCTAGAGGGTGTCAGGTTTTCCTTCCTTTTTGGTGGAGACACTTTATTAGCTTTAGGGCAACTTGTACCATAGGGAAACTTATATGGCGGAAATAAGAAGTGAATTTGTAGATATTCAATCATTACTTTTGTAAGGTAGGAACACGCTTTTACACATGTCGTTTAATTCAAGAGACGAGAGTTCAAGGTGCATACATTGTTTTGTGAGTTTTCGTATGGAATTCTTTGATGATGGCCTTTACACTGTAATTTCACAAATCAGTGTATAACCTCTTCAGAGTTCAGTTTTTTTTTTTTTTTTTTTTAAAGCCTAAACTTTGCAGCTTGCGAGTGGCACATCTCTGATTTCAAGCCTAAAAATAAATAAAATGGATAAACAAAGGTTGAAGGGGTTCTGTCACAAGCTTAGTTCTATATGATCTGAAACAAAAGTTCACACATCAGAAGGCGTGGATCCCATTTGGTAATTTAAGTCCTGCGGTCGGGGTATCACAAGGTAGCACCCACAGAAGGTCTCCACAATAATAATCCCGGATGAATACCTTGCAGGTGTAATGTATAAAATGATTCATTTACATATTTCCTTTCAAAATCTAGTACCGTGATGGCTACAAGTTACAATTTCTTATTGGTAGGTGTAAGGTACTAAAGAAAATAGACACACAGAAGGAAGGAAACTGTGTGTATTATTCACATCGTAAGAGATACTAAGGTGATATTAGCTTAGGAAGGAGAAGAAAACCAGAAAAGATATGCAAGAAAAGAGAAAACTCTCAGGGCACTAAGCAGTCTCACTCTCCCAAGTCTAATGAAAATATTGCCTGCCTCTTACCTCTCTCACAACCCAACAAATATCCCCCTTTCCACTCACCACACCTTACGCGCACACACATACTTGCTGCGTCAGCAAGTTAGTTAGGCAGGACCTGCCTCTCAATTTCCTCATTCTGAGTCTGAGCTATATTACCACCAATGCCCCTGCATTTCTTCCTTTTGTACATTTTTATCCCTTCTTGAACCTGGTCTCTTACAATACCCCCCCCCCCTTGGACCACAACCTTGTCCTCAAGGTTGATGGAGGGAAAACTCAATTTGATATCAGCTGTTGACTCCCAAGAACTATCACATTCTGGCATGTTGTGCCACTAAATTAGTACTTCCAATTCCCCTGCCTGATTCTTCCTTGTGGCTAAAACTTTAGAAGGTTGCATCTTCAATTCCCAATCTTCTGCCAATTCTGCAGGTAATGGTTGAGGTTCAACATTTGGGGCAACACACTTCTTCAAAAGTGAAACATGGAAAATGGGGTGGACGAGAGATTCCGGGGGCAGCTTCAATTTGTAAGCCACAGCTCCAACTCGTTCTAAAATTTCAAACGGGCCATAAAGCCGCGGACTCAACTTTTGGTTCATGCGGTTGGCCAATGACTTCAGCTTGTAAGGCTGAATCCTCAAGTACGCCATATCCACCACTGCAAACTCTAAGTCCCTCCTCTTCTTGTCAGCCTGTACCTTCATTCTGTTTGGGCCATGAGTCAATTGCCATTTCAGTTCCTCTAAAAAAAACTCCCTCTCCTTTAGCAGCATATTAACTTCTTCTATTGTGGAAGCACTTGGTTCTCGTCGGATGAGAGTTAGGGGATCTCTTCCATGGAGAGCTTTGAAAGGAGTGACTTGAGTGGATGCATTATAGTTGGAATTAAACCAGTACTTAACCCAATATAGCCATTTCGGCCACTGTTGGGTTTAGTTCCAGAAAAGCACCTTAAGTATGTCTCCAAACACTTGTTTATGACCTCCGTTTGCCCATCGGTCTGAGGATGGTAAGCTGAGCTATATTTTAAATACTTAATTATTTAAATATTTTAAAATTGGTTTTTATCCTAATCAATTTAGGTTAAAAACTAATTCTTAAAAAAATTAATTTTAAATTAATTTTATTTCATTCCAATTTCTTTTTCGTCTATTTTATCTTCCACTACTTTCCTTTTTCTTTACATCAATCATTTCATTTTCTATTGACCTTGTTATCCATTTGCCATCACTGTCCATCATTGGCTCTGCCATTGACTACCACCAGTTGCCATTGTTTGCCACTCATTCATTGCCACCGTTTGCCTATTGAAATACAATATTAGATTTCCTATATTAACAATGACATCTCCTTACTCTATTGAAATATAAGTTAAGATTGTGCTAGAATGTTGCAATTTATTAGATAAGAAAATGAGCCAGATTAGCTTTTTAATGATGTGATACAAAAGAATAACAACACATACATTAAAACTAATCTTTAAATTATCAAACCAAATAATGTTTAATAAAAAAATAATTTATTTTTATATAGATTAATATAACTGGTTCTCTTTTATACCACATTAACTTATTTTTTAAAGTTGCCAAATACCCCATTAGAGTCGTTTTACTAAACCGAACAAATTTGAGTTGAAGGGAAATGATGCGTGAATATGTGTTGCCCACTAGACTGTCGTTGCCTTGTTCTCTAAAACTAATAACCATAAAAATCGTGCACCATGAAATAATAATAAAGATTATATCAGAGACTTAGATAGTATACATAAAGTCAAAGATTCAAAGTTTATTATCATCAATATACCAAAAATCATAAAGATTAGGAAAATTAGATTGACTTCTTTTAAAATTTGTTAATATTATGCCTCACCTTTTATTTTATTTTTTAAATTCCACCCAACTCTCTTAGTTGATCAAAGGATAAAACAGCAACATTTTTTAAAGATAATGAACCATTAATGGAATTAAAGACACATAAATTTTACGTGATTATTAATTTAAAAAATTATTGAAAAAAATGCAATAATTTTTATGTTCTTAACTATTTCTTCTATTAAGCCACTAGTGATGAGTTAAGTAACGAGAGTTTTGGATAATTTTCATAAATTGATAGATTTAAATTTTATTGTGACTAAAAAAAAAAAAGTTTCTATTCATTGTTGTCAAGCCCATTTGTGCCCATTTTTGCCCACTTTTCCATCTCAATTGAAGGCAATCAACCCACCACCCACTCCCCAAATCACAAGTTACCAACATTTTTCTTCGTCGCAAAATCTTAAAAATCCAAACTAACAACAACCCAAATAATCAATTGTTCACCGTGCTGAGTTTGGATTTGGAAGCAACACCATCCGCCTTCTTCACATTCCCTCGTTACCTTTCACACTATACTCTTCATCATAGAATCTTTTGACCGAAAAAAAAAAGGTTAGAATCTTTTGCTTCAACAAAATTATCATTGGAAAACCATTGGACCATTGCATTGAGATTTCTGTTACACTCAACACATTTTGGTGGAAGGGGGAAATGGGGTCAAAATGGTCGAGAGATCTGTTATTAACAAGCGTATGTTGGAGACTTTATCATTTGTGTTAATAGAGGTTAGCATCATTTATCTCGAAAGAGTGGGGTGTAAATTTAAAAAATAGGAGAGGCCAAGTATAATATTGACAGATTTCAAGGAAAATTAATGTAATTTCTCCTAAAGATTATAAATTATACCAAGTACTCCATTGTTCACTATTCATGTTTCAAGTTTAAGCCTTATTTACTTATAATCCAAGAAATTGATTAATCTGTAAATCTCTATGTTTTGAAACTTTATAATTGATTTAATGGAGTTTTAATATCTTTAGAGTGATCATTATTGTTAAAAAATCGTTAAAAATTTAAATGATACTCTAATAACTGTCCAATTAAAAATTTTCTAAATTAAAAGGATTTAAGAATTTTAATAGGTAAAAAGTAGATACTTATGTTCGTATACTATCAAAATAATAGTTGTAAGAGTCTGTTATCGATATAACAATATAAGATTGAATAATTCTATAAAAAAATTTATACTAATAGTGCAGTAAAATATTACGGAAGACCAATTATAAACTTTTAAATATGAAGACCTAATTGAAAATCACTACGTGGCAATAATACTTAAAGAGCAGTCTAACAAAATAAATCACCATATTCTATCATGGTTTAGTTTTGTTATTTTTGGGCTAAGATTGAGAACAAAGACCCGAATGAAGTTTAGCTACCGCTAATTGCCTTTGATCGAATTAGCTTCTGAATTGGACCTAAAAGATAGACAAAACCTTAAGTTCAATAATGGAACGCAGAAACTAGAAATGCCCATGCATTCAAATCGATGAGCATACTCCTCTATATTGTGCTAAAACAAATGAATTTTTGTCTAAGATACAAATAACTGAATAATTATCCAAACTATTATTTGGAAAACTCCGTTCATACGGGACTGATTATTGCTAGAACAAAGCACATGAAAAGAACACTGCATCACTCTTTCTTCGCAATGAACAAGCCCCACTTCTGCTCTCCAGACGCAGCCCTGGTCTGCTTCGACTTCCATCTTTCGACAGTTTCATTGTAGTCTTCCTGAAAACATTAAGTCCAGGTAATGAAAGCTTCAGAACTATGGGAAACAAGTAAGTGCCTCAAAATAAGTACCACTAAAGTCATTGAAAACAACGAGAAACCCACCTCACTTAAGTCTTGAATGAACACATCCTTCTTGTTCTCAAGGGCATTTAACTCCTGCTCTAGTGTTTTCACGAACTGAACCACGCAAGTGATAAAGTTAATAGAACTCAAGGACAACAAAAACTAAAAATGCACAAAGCAATGTAAAACATAGGGTCAGACAAACCAGATCAGTTCGATCCTCAGCAATGACATCATCAAATCCAGCATTCTCAAGCATCTGAGGATGATTTAGAATACAAGGAATTTGCCATGCAAAAGATATGTCAAATAATTTCAGTAAGAACCAAATGGATAAAAACAAGGCAGATAAATGTCACTAATAGCACACGCAACCATACCTGCCCATATGTTTTGATGTCATGGAGATAATATCCTCCTTTTTCAATGTAATCAGCAAATCCTACTGACGGACTTCCAGCACTTTTGCAGTAATCAGTAATTAGAAGTATACCTCCTGGCTTCAACCACTTGTACAATGATCTGAATAGTGTTTGTTTATCCTGAATTAATCCAGAGCAAATTGAAGAAAACAGTTGTCAGAACTCAGAAGTAAAAGGAAATATTTTCCAAATAAAAATAAATATGAAATAAATTGCAGACATAAAAGGCATGGCATACTTGATCATATTAAAATCAACAGGCACCATCTATCAGAAAACCATATATATGATGTCACAGGCCTAATATATTTTGCAAATCTCAAGCAAACGAATGAGTTGAGGATAATTTTCTCCCTCCTCAGAATATCACATTTGATAATGCAGCTAATGGTCCTTTACATAACTTAAGAGAGTAGATAATTACAGCAGCATACGCTTGTGGGGATAAATCAATCTATTCAATACTATAAAGCTTGACTATACTAAAATCAAAATTTAAAAAGCAAATAAAGTATAGTTCCTTACTTTGATGTGTAACAGAGCATCGCGACTGTAGATTACATCAAATGTCTTCTCTGGATATGTTTTTTTAGTGCAATCGGCACATTCAAATTCAACCGCATATTCAAGTCCAATAGCACGTTCAATAGCAAGAGAAATCATATTTATGGAAAGGTCAATGCCAACAACCTCAACATCAAATTTTTCAGCCATGTAGAAGTCACCTCCCCCAACACCACAGCCAACATCCAGAACTTTCTGCCCAGGCTTTAGTCCCAGCTTTGCCACAAATTCCTTTGTAGTTTCTGGCCAAGCAATAAGCACAGCATAGGTTGGACACATATAAACAAATGTGATAACTGATGCCAAAAGTAAACAAATGGCACAAGATCCTAATCCGGACAATAGGTTCTTCAGAAAAAAATAATAATAGCAATGTCCTCAAGTGCAATATAATATATTAAGAATCTAAGAAATTAAGATAATTACAACGATATTACGTGACAAGCCAAAGAAGATATATATTCAGAATAAAACGGTTAGAAATATTGGATTTCCTATTCCTTTATTTTCACACGTCAATCTTTTTCTAGTGTACACATGCATTCTCTTATGAATCCAAAATAATCTACCACCATGTAAGTGCACATCAAACTTTTCTGCCACATAGCCCAGGTAATGATAAGGGAAGATCATAGTTGCAGACAAACAAGGCAGATCATTCTTCAATTTTGAGAGAGAGAGAGAGAGAGGCGGGGGGGTGGAGATCTCTATGACAAAAGGGGAGAAAGGAAAATGTCAAGGCATACCAAGTCCTCCAGCGCTCATAAAGCTTTGGCCATACATATGCTCGTATCGTAAAATACTTTTATGGCTATACTCAACTCTATCTAAGAACCGCTGGAACCCCCTATCAACTTGTGACCTATCCTTCTGCCATATCCAGCAAATCTGGGCAACAGAGATATTATTGTACATGTTTACTGTCTATCAATTGAAGAAGCTGAAATCAGTGATGATAAAAATAAACAGAAACCCAATCTCATTACCTGGTTTTGATTCTTCTTATTTCGAACATAAGCTCCAATGCATTTACAGCGCACTAGAGAAAGTTCAAAGGAATTCCCAGTATTATCACTCATACAGCATTCTTTAAATAACTACATGAAAAAAAGGAGAATTGGATCAAATCAAAGTTTGATCCATGTCATGTGTAGTCAAAACAGCAAAACCATGAAACTGCAGTATAAGGAGTTGGAGACTTTTCGCTTGCAATAGGGAATTGCATCTACCAAGACAATTTTTTCGCCCAGTTCGTTTAAAACTGCTAGCATGCCCAAAACTATTTTTAATCCATTAGAAAAAGTCCAATTAATTAAGCTGAACTGGGACTACCCACATTTGTCTACTTCAATGCATACTCAGCATGTCACCCCCATTTACAGAAAGAAAAGTCAGAGAGGAAAGCACACTCCAAACAACAAACCTTTGTGTAAAATCTGGGCTCCCTGTAGTGAGTAGGGTTGTATTTTCTCTTCGAATCTCCAGATTGGTGGAAACAAGATTCTCTGAAAAATATATATCCACCATCTTTTAACCATTTGATCATCCTTGCTGCTAAATTCTCAACCTAAAAGGAAATCATGGGAAAAATAAACTTTAGGGTAATGCTATGAAGCCAGAGAGTGGGTAAGTCATAAGTGGTGCTTCTTAAAGTGTAACATTTGTTTTCAAGCATGAATGCCCCCCCCCCCCCTTCTCTCTCTCTCTCTCTCTCTCTTTCTCCTTCTCTTTTTGAATACTCAAGCATTGCTCAGCATCACCCAAAGCCTTAACAAATTGAGTAGCTGGCAAGGAAGTAATAATATTGCTATTTCTCCGAACAACTGACAACAAACACTGATGAAACAAAAATTCTGATGATATTAGAATCATTCTATGGAAAGCAAATTTAAAATTATCCTTCCTTTGTTACTTCCAAAATCTTGAATTCACAAATACCTTAAATGCACCAACAGTATATAGAAAAAAAAAATCATTTCTAGTTAATTGCAAAATGAGAAAACCAGAAATAGAACGGAGGAATAAAAGAAACCATTAACATTGAATCTATGTTTAAAAAAATTAATTTCACAACTCAAATTGATGTTGAAAATTTAAAACATCTTTGTTATCAGCTGGAACCATGCGCATTACCTCATAGTTGATACGTCCTGTTAACTCTCAATAAGCCTGAATTGAAAACAAAATCACGAAAACTTTGTACTTGTATTCTCTAAAATAAGGAAAGCTGACCTCATTATCTGAAAGATACATAAGTAACCAATTGGAGAATATCACGTCAACTGATCCTTCAGAAATATGCAAGTCTGGAGATGTGACATCAGCGCACATAAACTTAACATTCTTGTGGTGTCCATTAACGCTTTCATTCTGCAGAAAATTAAGGGAGATAATTGACCCACTTTAATTCACAATAGGAAGAATTAACAAAATTATTTGTCTTGTATCAAGTATCAGCCATCAATTTTCAGAGCGGCAAAAGACTGTACTCACCTTCTTTATTGCGCTCTCAATGAAGTCCACAGCAAGCAACTGACCAGCTTTCTGAGCCAGTTCACCAGTAAATCTTCCAATACCAGCTCCAAGCTCTATAACTGATTTTCCTTCATATGCTGGTAGCATGGAGAGTACCTATGTAAATAAAGATAGATGAGTTGAAACAGCACTGACTCTGACTACAAATAGAGAGAAAAAAGAAAGAAAGAAAGAAAGAAAAGGGGAAAAATGAAAAAAGACAAAAAGAAGGGGCACAGGAGGCCGGGAGGAAAGAAAGATATGGGTATGGGATAGTGGAATACTGAAAAGGAAATAAATAGAAACTAGCAATCCTCTTTTGCTGCTGGTACTTGCTCAATTTGGCACCAATGTTAATTCATACCACATTGCTAAATATCATGAATATTAGACAAAGTTTTACATTGACTGTCTCTAATTTGAATTCATAACTGAAATCGCGACTGTGATTACATTAAAAAAAAGGATAATTTACTGCAGTAGCATATTGAAAAGATGGATATAAAGCAATGATGTGGCAAAGGATTGGCTACTCTTCCTGAAAAGACAAAAATAGGAATTCATAGTGCTGTGTAGAAATTATAGATATTGGGGGAAAAAACAGAGCACAGTAAGACAATAATGTATTAAAAAAATGTATATAAATATTACAAAGAATCAATTTCTGGTTTAAAACATGCTCTACTATACATGAGCCACTGCACTTTGTTGTTGAAGCCAACGGATCTTCTAGTTGATGAGAGAACATAATTGAATATTTTTCATGTTTGCATAGAGTATGATATGATTAATATCTAGCGAAAAAAATATTATTAAGAAGTTCAGTCAAAGATTAATTTAAGGCTACCAGAAAAAAAAAATGTTAGTGAAACATTCATAGAACAAGCCAAACGAACCCAAGATTAAGCCACCGTCAGTTTTTAAATCACAATGTTCAGAGTTGGTAAAGGTTCTTTTTCGCAAAAAAGAACACTTGTCACTCAATAATCTTGAGAGTGAAAACCGAAAGAAGAGTCAAAGATATATTAAAAAAAGAAAGGAACGACGCTGACAGTGACCAAGAATTGGACACTATTAAGTGCTAAAAGACATAAAATAATGGTTGGTGCTGCAAGCGAGATCCGACCCGATCCGCTATGAAGCGGAGAATCGGATCTTTATGTTAAAATAACACGACACGAGAGACATTCAAATTCGTTGCAGTTGAAAAGATCATAAATTGAGCTTTGGAAGAAGAGGAGAGGAGAGGGTTAGCTGGGAAAGGGAAGGTGACCTCGGGCCTCTCCTCCTTGTCGAGAACGGAAGCTTTGGAATCGAGCATCATGGCCTCCACGGACAGATCAGCGGTATGCTCAATCCAGTAGTTTTTCTGAACCGCACGCTCATCGATACCTGCATGCAAATGCAATAATAATTCCATTATTCATTTACTCATTCATTCGTGCTCATCGAATATTATTAAGTAGAATGATAAATGAGAATTAGAATATGAGATCGAGTGATTGAGCTTTGACCTGAAGCCATGGCTGCCTGGCACAAATTGGTAGACAGATACAAAGATAGAACGCAATGGCGAATGCGGAAGGAATGGAATGGAGCGGGAAGGGGAGAAGATAAAATAGCTGAACTGAACCCAGTCAAGAGTCAAGAGCCAAGAGCCTTCATCTTCGGTTATTGATTCTCCTTTTTTGCTGAATTAACCTTACCTAAAAATAAATCCTCTCGTATTAAAATTTTACATAACTCCCTTTTTGCTGAATTACCCTTACTTGAAAATAAATCCTCTCGTATTAAATTTTACATAACTAAGTTATGTAATAACCGAAGATGAAGGCTCTTGACTCTTGACTCTTGACTGGGTTCAGTTCAGCTATTTTATCTTCTCCCCTTCCCGCTCCATTCCATTCCTTCCGCATTCGCCATTGCGTTCTATCTCTGTATCTGTCTCCAAATTTGTGCCAGGCAGCCATGGCTTCAGGTCAAAGCTCAATCAATCGATCTCATATTCTAATTCTCATTTATCATTCTACTTAATAATATTCAATGAGCATGAATGAATGAGTAAATGAATAATGGAATTATTATTGCATTTGCATTTGCATGCAGGTATCTGGTTTATTTTAAATAACCTTATAAATAATTCCTATTAATAATAGTTTATTATTCTTTTATTCATAATTTATGTATATTTATTAGAATAAGTCCATAAGATACTTGTTAGATACTTCATTTTCAAGAGTTAAGAATATGAGTGACGGAGTAGTCTAATACAAGATCTTTAAAATAGTTCACTATCATAGAAAATTTAACTAGGCATTACTCTTTCGGAAGACTGTCACCTCTATTTGTTCCTATGATTAGTATAACGTACTAATAAAGATGAAATAATGAGTCTCATACTATATAATATTAGATGTCAAAATAGATATATGGACATTTATATGATAAGTTGGTCGAACATGACGTATTGATAATGTTCATATGGTATTTTACTAATGTCAATGAAACATTATCTAGATCATATTAATGCATATAATCCTTAGACCTGAGATGACACAGTTATCTTATACATGGGTAACCATAGTTTGCTACTGCTTATATATTCTTGCTATGCATTAGTATTAGACAGTTTGTGGCTATAGTTAGTTATATATGGAGATAAATGAACAGTCAAGAAGGAATTCATTACCTCGAGTAAACGAGGATAGGTCCTATAGATATGGAGTTATTCTTGATCATGAAATTGTTGGCTAAGGTACTTGGAATTAAATGAAAAGAGTTTCTATTTTTTGTCCTATTGATCAAAGAATAAAAACCTAGATAGTCCATATGGTCTAAGCTATAGGGTTTGACATTATCCACAACCCTAGCTAGATTCGGATGCTGTAATGAAAGGATTTGAGTGCATGGTAAATGTAATCGTTGGTTCATCAGAATATTCTAATTGATATAGTCGTCCCTAGTTGGGTGGTCATGGCATGCAATGCTAGGTGTTACCCATGACTTATGAGAGCCAAGGGTAGTTTGGGAATTTTACTTTAGATACGGAAACGAGTTTCCGATAAAATCAAAAGGTTAATTTTATAATCTCATTACTAATTAGAGATAAACCTAATTAGTCACACATAATAGGACATGTACTAGCCAAGAATGAATTAATTCTAATTAAAATAATTAATTAGAATTTAATTATTAGATTAGACTTACAATTTGATTGCAAGGTTGCTAGCACATCCCGAAGTTAAGTCTAGGTTGAAGGTGGATCCTCATAATGAAAGTTTCATAAATGGAAAGTCCATATTTTAGAAACTCATATCAAGGGTATTTTGATATTTTTTTAATTTTGGGTTAATGTAAGATATGAGATGACTTATATATTAAGAAATATTAATTTTTGACGAATATAAAAAATTATATTGGCCTTTTTAAAATAAGAATTATTTGAGAATTAATTCTATTTTAAAATAATTTTTGTTTATTATGGGAATCAATTGGGAATAGATTATAGCATAAATGTCAACCCATATTTTGCAAAAATGTAACTCTAAAGAAAAGAAAAGGAAAAACCACTATTGATTATAACAAATAGAGAGAGAAGACTGAGGACCAAAAAATATAAGACAGAAACTTTTGAACATAAAAACTTCTCTTTTTTTGTTGAAAAATTCTCTGACACCACCACCCACTCCAAAATCATCCAAGGTTCTTGTTCTTTAAGAGGACAACAAGGAAGAGATCTTAGATTGGAAAGAGGAGTTTCTTGGCGGATCGTGTTTGTGTGAATGAGCTAGAGGTCGTGCGATTGTGTGTTCGTGAGACAAACATCAATTTTCTATGGGACATCACTTCAAGAGATAAATGCCTTGTATAATCTTTTTATATTTTCAGGTGTTTACGTTATCTAAATAATAGGAGATGATACCAAACTCATGAGATATGATTTCATAAATGTTATTTATGCTATATGAATATATTCATGTGAAGAAATTTTTTTATCTGTTCATTCCATTGCGTCTATCTGATGTTTTCTAACACTTAGGTTCCAGCTCCTACGGTGAACACTGGCGCAACCTTCGCCGCATCACTGCCCTCGATGTCCTTTCGACCCACCGCATCAACAACTTCTGGTGAATCCGAAGAGGCTGATTCGGATGCTGGCCAAGGACTCATCCAAGGGCTTTGCTGAAGTGGAACTCACTTCCAAGTTCTACGACATGACCTTCAACAACATCATGAGGATGATCTCCGGGAAGAGGTACTACGGGAATGACTGTGACGTGGCGGATGTGGAGGAAGCCAAGCAGTTTAGCGCCATGGTTTCGGAGTTGCTGCAGCTGTATATATGGGACAAACAACAAGAGCGATTTCATGCCTATACTTAGGTTGGTTGATTTTGAGAACTTGAAGAGCAGGCCGAGAAAGATCGGCAACAAAACCGACACGTTCTTGAAAGGGCTCGTTCAAGAGCATCGCAGCAAGAAGCAACGTGCAAATACCATGATAGACCATCTCCTAAGTCTGCAAGAAGCACAGCCCGAGTACTACACTGATAAGATCATCAAGGCCTTGCTTTCGTAAAAATCACTAGTGCTACTACTTGCCGTTGTTTCAATTTTTTTTATTATTAATTATATAGGATAAAAAACTAAAATTTTAATTCGTTACATTCTTGCTATTCAGCTTTCAGATTTTATTTTATTTAAAAAAAATTCACGTCTCTAGAACAAAATTATATTGTGTTTTTCGTTGAAAAAAATATATTGACACGTCATAACTTGATCTAATAAGAATATATTTAATTTGTTTTGTCCTAATATGATACATTACTATTACTCTAATATATAATTCTCTACCAATATTATGAGATTAAATACTTTCGGCTTCATTTGATCAAGTTGTGTTACATTGTAGAATATGCTCCTTGCTGGAACTGACTCATTGGCTGTAACTCTAGTGGACAATGTCTTGTTTACTTAACCATGAAGAAGGTGAGGAATGAATTGGAAACCCACGTAGGCCAAGACCGTTTGCTAGAAGAGTTAGACCTTCCAATACTCCCGTGCCTTAAGAATATCATCTATGAGACTCTTCCATTGTAAACTCCTGCACCTTTGTTTTTACCACACTCATCCTAGCTCAGATGATTGCACTATTGGAGGATATAGAGTTCCACGGAATACTATAGTATTGATTAACGCTTGGTCTATTGATGGAGATCCTCATATTTGGAGTGAAGCCACAAGTTTTAAGCCCGAGAGGCTTGAGAAAGAAGGAGAGCTAGACTTCGGGATGGGAAGAAGGGCTTGTCCTGGTGAAGTCTTGGCAATGTAAACATACACAAATTATGAATAAAAGAACAATAAACTGCTATTAATAGAAATTATTTATACATATATCAGCTCTAGGTATACAACTAACACTAAGATGCTGCAGTTGTACAGGATTTATTTTCCTGAGAGAAAGCGCGGCCTATTTGCCAGGACAATGTCGTTTTTGGTGAAGCATTCTTGGACGCCGGAGGCGTGACCCAAACCAGAGGGAAATGACGGGGCCATACTTTTGGGATAGCGAAGGTGGATCTGAAGGGAGGGGAGGTTTTTGAACCTTCGTGCTTGGATCACAAGGTTGAAGGAGAGGAAAATTGCAAGATAAAGGAGAGAGTAGGGCAACAAGGGAAGGATCTCCACGGTTGATTGGCTGGTGTGGTGTTGATGCTCCTTGTTCTTAGTCAATTAGTGTTTTGTTTTTGGGTGGTGAGATGGTACTGTGTGATTCTTGCTGAATGGATATATTGGGCGTGGTCCACGGGTTACGTTTGATAAGCGTCACCCAGGGCAAAATTTCATCACTACAATTTAATTAAACAACAAAAATAAAACGATAAAATTATATATACTCTTCCTTTTGTGTTTGTGTTTTCAAATAGTTATCAAACTAAATTTTTACACCTATGGCAGAATAGTTTCATTTTTAAATAAAATTCTGTATTTATAATGGAGTGCTTGTTACTATGTGTTATTGTTATTTATCTTAACTTTCTCATCAAATCGAAATGCTAGTATATATTGTACAAAAAAAAGGGCCAGTATATATAAGGTAGTTGTTCTCTTGATCTAGACGCAATATTAGTAAACTTAAGTAGTTAAAATGAATTTTTAGAAACGTTAAATTTTATGATTTGAATTGTTAATTAGGCTGAAATTTCTGATAAGGAATGCCAATTTCAAAAAGTTTTATACAATTGAAAATTCAGTTAATGCTTCATAATTATACCACTTCGTTTTTATGTATAATATATTTTTAAAAGCATAAATAAATGTTAATTACTCTCAGTTTCACTATATATATTAAAAAATTCATTAAATGACCTTGATAATAATCAAAAGGAAAACTAAATTTTACAAAACTATTCTTATGCTGAAATTAAAACCTTTTTTATATTTTTTTACTAACTGTATTAATAAACATAAATTAAATAATGCAAGGATAAAATTGAAAAAAAAAATTATTAATAACTCATTGATATTCAAGATAGATAGATAATTTGAAACATAAAAAAAAAAACCCTAAATAGACAGATATAATATTGCAATGTAGGGAGTATTATATTATAAGCTAGGAAGCACAAACACCAATATGGATATGAAAACACACCAAATGAATAAAATTATAGGACACAAACATGACATATATATATATATATATATATATATATATATATATATATATATATATATATATATATATATATGTCAAACTACTAATTTTTATTATTTTTTAAACCCATCCCAAAAAATATGAAGCATTCTTAATTATATTATGCGTATTTTCTATGCTCCTTTCAAAAAAATATGGGGATACTATTTCTTCTAATATCTTAAAAAATATTCTTAAATAAATTTGGATTTTTGGGCCTTTAAATTTTTTTTATCCATCAAATAATTGAAAAAAAAAAACTAGGTCATACCTAAGCCGTATCCATATGATATCCAAGCTATGTTCGACGCGTGTTTGATTCGAAAAATAATATTTTTTAAATAAGACATATAAGATCGAGTGTTGAACACATGTCGTACCGGTGTTCAATATATATCAGTGTTCCACTTGTATCGATGCTTCATAAATTATAAGCATACAAAAATTTATTATTATATATACAATTGAGGCTTGGTTATAAAAGCCTGCTATCAGTTTTCATTCTCATCTGATATGGTGGCTTACATGCTGAGTGAGATTAGATCTTCGAGGAATTTGGGCATTTTCAAAGAAAAAGTATTTTTTTATCCAAACAAATGTATAGAAGTTTAAGAGAAATATATAATCTTTCGAATAAAAAGTAAAACTAAAAAAAAGTTATTTTAATGTTTTTTTCATAAGTTAAAAGGATTAACTTTTTTAAAATACTCTACAAAAAGTTACATTATAAAAGCATTTTTTCCCCAAGCTACAACAAATATATCCTTAATAGATATATTGTTGTAATTTGATCATAAGTTGTCATGAAAGAAATTAATAAATGATTTATATAATTATAATAATTTGAATTATAACATAAGTAAAAAATATAAAATAATTAATAATACAGAGTGTAAATAGATAAAAAATAATATATTTAATTAAAGTTTAATTTTAATACAATAAAGAGTATTTAGGTAAAGATAATTTAGAAATTTAAAGTTATAAGTAATTAATAGAGAGTGTAGATAAACTTGAGAGTGTCAATAGTCACGCTCTCATCTAAAATTGTTTAATATAGTTTTTAATATATCAAAATTAACATAATATATATATTTAAAATATATAAAAACAAGATTTATTTCATTACATATTTATTACTATTTATTGTTTTATTAAATTTTGACACAAATTGTTTATGGTATCGTGTGAAAATCTGGTGAATCTCTAGACACTGGTGATAACAAGTTTGATTTGATTTTTCAAACTTCCAAGGGCAAAATTCCACCCATGCCCTAATTATTGTTCGTCCTTAGGTTCCTGTCGAGGCACCATCTACAGTATATTTTTTTTGTTAGTCAAGAAATGTGATGCATTATGTAATTTGACGAAGGTATTGTGAGGTATATTAATATTTCAATCATCTATAATATATTGTAATAATATTTAATTTTAAAAAAATTTAAAAATATAATTAAATATATTTAAAAAATTAATTATTATATATTAATAATATAAAATTATATTAATAATATAAAATAATTTTATATTATTAATTAATAAAATTTTAAAAAAATTTTGTTAATATAATTTTATATTATTTAAAAAAAATTTATTAATATAATTTTATATTATTTAATTTTCAAAATATATTTAATTATATTTTTAAATTTTTTTAAAATTAATATATTTTTATAATATATTATAGATAATTAATATATCCATCTACTTCATAAATCTAACCTATTAGATGAGCTACAGTCACTAGGTGTGCTATACAACTTTGACTGCGAAGCGCAGAGTAATCGAAGCCGTCTTGTCCATGTTCATACATGTTTTGGAGCCCCAACTTTCACGTAGTTGATATGGTTAGCTGTTGGTGTGACAGCATGCCTTTCTATCATCCGTTGCTTGGATGAAAAAAAAAATAAGAAGAAAAAAAATAAAAAAAAGAAAAAAGAAAGAGAAAAATAAATTAAAAAAATGAAAAAAAATATAATTATATATAAAAGATAATTTTATCAATTTATTTTATATAATTAAAGAAAATATTAAAAAGGTAATGTGGACAATTCAAATCATAAACTTCATCTCTCTCATTTTCTCATCAATAGAGGAGAGAAAACTCTTTTATGTAGGACCTATATTTGTTTTTCTTTTTTATTTTCTTTCCTATCCAAGTAAGAGAAAACTCCCATTTTCTTTTTTCTCCTACTTCCCTCCCCCTACTTTCATACTATCCAAGTAAAGGGTTAGCACAATATGGAGAAAGAGTGATACTAATATAAATTTAAGTTATGCTAAATATTATAGAATTTAATTTGAATGTATTGTCAGTATAAAAAATTTTTACATAGACATCCAATCATATATTATTATATCAGTAAAAATTTTTTATATAATCATCCACTACTTGAATAGTCATGTAAATGGAAAGTTTTAATTGGATGACAGTGTAAAAAAATTTTACACTGTCAGTACGTCCTAATTAAACTCAATATTTAAAATATAATTTAAAATTATAAATATGTAGATATTATAAAAATTAATAATAAATATGTTTTCATATATAGGAAGATAATAAATTAAATAAAATGTTAAATAAAGCATTTAAATAAAGATAATAAAAAAGTTTGTGTTTTTTAAACTCATATCTTAATAAATTAAGCAGGAAAAATTTTGGGCACTAAATTTTTGTATTATCTTCGTTGGAGATAGTACGCTGCAATATATTTTTTAAATAATTTGATATAAAAAGGTTAAAGTTTGGAATAGAAAAATATATAATGTTAGAAGTATCTGCTAAATGTTCTTTTACCATAATTTTTCTAGCCTATGCTATTACAAATATTCATAATCTTGTAATTTTTCTATCCTAGATTCTATTCCAGACTATAACCTTTAAAAAACGTTACATCTCTGAAAAAGGTAGTAATAAAATAGGCACCAAATATATATATATATATATATATATATATATATATATATATATATATATATATATATATATTGAAAACTTAAAGTTTTTTTAATTTATTTAAAGTTTTTCTTTAATTTATATGATCCTTGGAAAAATTTTAAAAGTTATGGTTTAGCTTAATATAAAAAAGCTTTTCAGAAAAGTGAAGAGCGTATTTCAATATATTCATTATTAAATATTCAGATTATCTACAAAGATAAATATTAACAATATTGTTTTGTGGACTCAAATTTTCTAGATATCTTTGTGACGTACTCGATGAATCACATAATAAAAACTGTGAATTTTAGTTTTATTACTGGCGAATATATCAATAGAAAGATATGGTCTATCTGTTAATAACTAAAAATTTCAGATAGAATTTAGGAAAAGGATTTTGTTTCTATTATTAGCTAAATAAAATATCTAATTATTAATATATGACTCTCTAGAGTCTATATCTTTAAATAAAGTCTTAAAAACTTGGTAAAAAAAAAAAAATCTCTAAAATATTAGTGTGTCACTTCTTTTTTTTTTTTTGGTGGTTTAGTGTGCCACTTTTGGGGTTGGAGCGAGGACGCATGGAATTTGGTAATGAGCAGAAAAGTGCAAGAAACTTTTTTTTTTTACGCTGAAGAGTAAAGACCCACGCGGCCACGCTCCTGTACTCTCTCTTTTTTCTTTTTTTGGTCGGACGCTCCTGTACTTTCAAAATTCAAACCCTCGGACATAGACGCAGCATTAACAAGTTTGTGCAGTTTATTTATTTATTTATTTTTTTGGTATACATTCTGTGTACTTAATTAATAGTAAATTATACTTGTGTTGATGATATCTTTAGATTTAAATTTAGAATTATTAATTTAATTACATGTTTCTTTTGATTCAGTGCAAAGCAACAGTACATCATCACCCAATAATATATCTGCCAAAAATAAGCTGTTAGGAGGATATTTGAAAATTTATTTATATTTTTTTTAGCTTCAGTTTGATATATTTTATAAACTGTCAAGTAAATATTATAATTTTATTTTTATTATTTTTAATAAATAAAAATAAAATTATATTTTATAATTATTAATAAAAATATATCAATTATAATGAAAATAAAAAATAAACCAAATGCTTCCTAAAAACACGATGTATATACATTATATAATTAATAATTACATGTGGGAGATTGAGCGTTTATAGAAAGATTGAAATTTTCAACTAATATGTGGAGGAAATATTTTTAACTTTCGAGAATATTTCATATAACTAACCAAAGGAGAATGAGGAACAATATCAAGAAATAAGATAACTCAAGTAGTAGTTAAGTAGACAATCTTATAAGTACTCTAGATTAAGAATGACATAAAAAATGTATTGGAAAACTTTGTCTGAGGAAAAAAAAAAAAAAAAAAAAAAAGAGCTGCTACTGGATGGACTTCTTAATATTTGAAAAACAAATAGTTTATAAAATGAATAAATAAATAAATAGTAGTTAAGTTCTAATAGTCAGAACCTAACTTTAACGTGTCGCAAACTTCGACAGCGCTTATGTACACTGCAGAGTAAGTTACTGCAGAATAAGAACTTACAAGTTCATTAACAGCGGAGTATTTACAAGTTTAAAATCAATCCAGAAAGCAAAAATGCTTTCGATAGAGCGCTTGATGATCAGGAAGATAAATTACAGCCTTCAGTTTGACTTCGAGCCGAATTTGTGGTAAAGAAACAACATAAATTACACCATAAATTACACCAGACGTAGCATTCACGATTGCAATTTGCTTGTCAAAGTTATACTAAAGTGGCTTCTTCTTCTTCTTGTTTTCTCCTTTTTTTTGGTAATTAGAAAGCGGCTTCATTTTTTTTTTTTCACGGGTAGAAATTGGCTTCTTTAATGTCACATAAAGCGGTTTTTCAGAGAAAAAGTTACTTGGGATATATATATATATATATATATGAGGTCTGGGTTACTAGAAGCGAAGAGCCAAAGACAGCTGAACAGCAAACAAAGATAGATCAAAGCTGTGGTGTACTATATTAAATTTTGATCTAAGTTGATTTTTTATAATATTATAATTAAAAAAATATAATGTTACAGTTTTGTCCTTCTCCCTTAATTTTCTTTTGACCACACATTCCTCTGCTTCTTTCTGCCTTTCCTGCTCTCTCCTTTCATGGCCTCGTTCCTCGTGCTTTTGTTCTCCTCCTCCTCTTCTCTCTCGTGCTCTTGTTCCTCCTTTTCCCTTTGGTCACGTACTCTCTCTCACTCCCTTTCCTCATCAAGAGGGTCCCTCGCATTGCAATGTCTGAGTTGGAAGCTTCTCTCACCACCAACCTCGACCTCGACCTCTGCATCACTGCCTTCTTGCTTCCATCTCCGTCGGCCAACCTGAGGTATGTTGTCGCAGCGATTTTGTCCTCAGTGGTGGTGTAGAAGCAGGTAACAGTGGCAGCGAAGACAATAGTGGCGCAACGTTGATAGTGTTGTCGGGAATCACGGCCTGCGGCTGGGCACAGCTACGGAATTGGGCTTGGTGGGCGGATGGTTTCCAATCTGCGTGAGTGGAGGAAGGGCGGATCCTCTGAAGGCAGATTGGAGGAGAATGATGAAAGGGTAAAATAGATAATTTGAATGGTTAAGATTCAGGGACCATTTTGATCCCAAACCCAGCCCTCCCCACCACAGACGCTGTCACAAAAATAAAAGGATTATACAAAAAGCCAATGCCAAACCCGCAAACCAAGATAGGGCAGCCATCAGCCCTTCAAGCATAGCTAAAGAAACACCCGAAAACTGCACAAAAAAACACTGCTCCAAAACGAAGACCACCAAGCGATCAGACACACCTCAGGAACAGTCAGAGAAAAGCCAAAGCACCAACGAAGGCACACCAGAAGGCAAAAAGCCAAACCACCACACGACCCCACCACACCAGATATAGAGGCTGCTTATTTTTTCAACAAAATTATATATTTGAGGATGCAGAATCTCCGTGTTCGTTTGATACTTATAATACACCGGTATCATCACCTCGGTAATTACTCCTTTGATAAGTTTAAGTTTTTAGCCTTCCTTTGTGATCAATTTCCACAGCTGAGCTCAGAAAAAACTACAGAATGGGCAAGGAAATTCCGGCATATAGAGAGGAACTCATAAAGAAATGATTATGATCATTTTCATTGATATCTTTTGTGGGCAATTTACCCTTAAGATTGTATGTGGCACCAACAGGTGGGAAGGAACATGACTGCGGCTTGTTACAGTTGCTTGATGCCCCTCTCTGTCTTTGTCACGTAACCTTTCATTCTTCATATATGGGCGTTGACATAATTAAGATCTTCTTCCAATCACGTATGAAGAAACCCATGGTTCTCACTCCATGTAGATAATTTGTAAAGTTACTACTATACTTTTATATTTTCCCGTGTTTCTGTATGATCGAGGTTGTAATAACTTCTTGGTATGAATTGTTTCTAGAAATTCTCTAATGAATAAAGGCTACATTAATTAGAAGAATCACTATCGGAGTCTAAGTGACTTATTTTCTTAATCTAAAGTGAAGGTAATTAATTATTAGTAAGTGCACATCAGAGTCGTACACCAATTACATGGTGCAGATTCATGACCTGCTAAACCATTAACTCTCATAGTCCTTGGAAAAAAATTAATAGATGATCACGCTGCAGCCTTGTTGTGTAACTTATTATATCTCATCGCCTAAGCTCTTGCGCATCGCGCTGCAGACTTGTCGTGGCTTTATGGGTTTCATACTTCTGGTTTGATAAGGAGACAATTATCCTGGGAGTGGCCACGAAGGCTAGAAAACTTAAAAAAGGATGTTGCAAATTCATCCCAAGATTCTAGTCAACCAAAAGTTCTGCATCTTTGTACAACATAGAAGCTAACATAATAGGCTGTTTGTTTTGCTCAATGACAATAAGCTTTTCATTCATGTAAGCTTATTATAGAAATACTACTAGGCCAACAAGTTTTGGATGATTAGCTATTTACTCAAAAGTCTTCCTTTTCAAGGCCATTGACGCGAACTTACAAAATCCAAAATCATGAAATTATGGCCAAATAAACAAAACCGGAATATTAAGATTCAATGACTGCATACAAAATTGTATCTTAGCTCTAGTTGTCCAGTAATGTACTTATAGGAAGCCTTTATTTTGTTCATGAGTCAAATCTAAGACCACTAATTAAAGAAAAGGAATATCTATCGCTCTAACTAACCATATGTTGGTTTTTCATTAGAGGAATGTTAATGTATGTAATATCAGCATTAGTTAATCTCAATTGTTAGGCAGTGATGATTCTCTTAGGAATCTGTTAGTGCCAACTGTACCTATAACTAACTCTATGCAATGTTAGTATCAGTATAAAAAGTCTGTAATGATATCATTGAGAATAACATTTTTCACTCAATCTAGTTTTCTCTCAATTCTTTCTGAGTTATGGCTATTTTCCCTTTCCTTTGAACTCTTTCATGTTATTTAGAGCTCCTTTTTTTTCGATCCGTAGAAGTTCCTGTGTTTCCTGCATCTTCAATGGATGCGCCACCACCTTCCCCAGCTTCTTCCACATCATCTTCACTAGCATATACACCAAAAAAATTCTCAAATTCTGTTTTATACAAGCTTTCAGATGACAATTTCCTGTTATGGCAACAAGAAGCGCTTGCCACCATCAAAGGTCACAAGCTCCAAATGCATCTGCAAAAAGATCACATTCCTACGATGTATGCCTCTAGAGCTTATGCTGAAGCTAGTCATGTCACGACTAAATTTGCAATTGGGAGCATAAAGATAATCTTCTCCTTTCATGGCTGCTAGCTTCACTCAGTGAGTCAATTCAGGTTCGAATGGTAGGTTGTGTGTTTGCGTATCAAGTTTAGGAGACAATTGAAAAGCTCTTCACTCTCAAACTAGTGCAAAGGTTTGTCAACTCAAACTTCAACTTCGTGGAACAAAGAAGACTTCTGGTATGAACACCTATCTTCTTAAGATCAGGGTAGTAGACCAGCTTGCAGCAATTAGTGCTCCGGTCTCTACTGAAGAGTACATGGAGTCGATTTTTGATGGTCTTCCTAGTGATTACAATCCTCTAGTAACTTCCATCATCTCACATCTTGATCTATACTCCATTGAAGAAATGGATGCTTTGTTAATGGCTGTCGAAGCTCGCATTGAGAAAACAATAGATAATGAGCTTGCTATTTCTCATTTTTCTAGTCTTGCACAAGCTAATATTGCTCAACACTAGCAACTAGTAAATTCTTCAAATCGAGGTGGTTTTCATGGAAGAGGTGGATCACAGTTTCGAGGCCGACGTAGATCTAGCTGAGGAAGTCGATCTCATCAAGGCAATAGACCACAGTGTCAAGTATGTCGTAAATTTGGTGATCTATCTTGGGATTGTTATCACAGGTTCAATCCTCATTTTCAACGACCTCCTCCCTCTCATGGTTCTGGATCACAACCTTTTGCTCACAATACTGGTCCTTAGGCCTATCTTGCTACTTCTGTTTCTCAGCAACTTGATATGTCTCAGGCCATTGTTGCCTCTCCTTCCATTGTGTACAATCCTTTTTGGTACCCTGACTTTGGTGCCTCTCACCATCTTACCCCAGATCCATCTAACTTCAACTCAAAATCAACCTATGATGGTGGTGACAGAGTGCAAATTGGCAATGGATTAGGCATGAGTATCATGCATGTAGGGCATTCTAATTTATTCTCTAAGTCATCTAACACTACATTTGCCTTGAAAAATCTGTTTCATGTTCCTGGTTTAACCAAAAACTTGCTAAGTGTCTCACAATTCTACAAAGATCATAATGTGTTCTTTGAATTCATTGCTGATACTTGTTGTGTGAAATCTCATTGTATGTAATATCAGCATTAGTTAATCTCAATTGTTAGGCAGTTATGATTCTATTAGGAATCTGTTTGTGCCGGCTGTACTTGTAACTAGGACGAACAATTCTCTTTGAGCTATGGCTGTTTTCCCTTTCCTCTGAACTCTTTCAAGCGGTTAATATCTTAAAATTGAAAGAAATGGGAAAAAAGGAAAAGTAGCTATATATAGAGCTTCTTCCTGTACAAGCAACAGGATTCAAGAAGGTTGGGTGTCAATAGGCTACAAGACTATCCAGTAATGCTTTATGAATTAATGAGTTAAAAGAACATATATAACAAAATTCATCCCTCGCGCATCACTGAGGTCCCTTCCGCATTGAAATCATTGACTCAAATTGACGAGTGACAATAATATTAAGATATACGTACGTATTTCTGGGACTCCAAGTGCGTATGCAGTCTCATTGTAAAGGTTCATGCTGACAGAACTCTAAATGGACGAACAATTAGTGCAAACAGGACAGTGTTAGCTTCAATCTGGGGGGTATCCAAGTGAATTTTCTCTTGCCAATTCGAACGTGGCTTCTATAACGAGAAGGAAATGTTGCGCATCATGCAAGTTTGGTCTCTGTTTTAGCAAGAGCAAATTCATTTGTCCTCATAAATAATACCATATTATTGATACAATTCCACGCTCGCAGTAGGACAGAGAAGGTAGCTTCTAAATCTGGGATCAAGCTTCCAACAGTAAAAATGGTGAACAAGTCTCAAGCCACTTTTTATCAATTTTGTGAACTGCCTTTTGAACCATGCTCTCAAAAAGGCATACTTACAGTTAAGCTGCAGATCCTCAAGTTAACTGTCACTGACAAGTGATGGTGGTAATAAGGAGACATGGGTGATAGTTTCAACTGTGAAATGCCCTTTGATGAAAAACGGAGATAATGAAAGGCAAATCATTTCTTGTCGTAATTTCTGCTAAAAGATTTTTTTGTTTTTTTAAGTTTTTTGTCAAACTTTGAACCCTAAACAACGAGGGAAAAAAAGTTTGGGTGAATATTAATGTAATCAGTCCATTGGGTCATGGGCCATTGGTTTCTCCTCCTTGTATTTCTCCCTTCCCTTACCCAATGATTACTGATATAATGTAGTGTGATCTTACTTCCTTGATAATTTCAGTTGAGGTATCTTTTCTGTAATTTGTGTGCTGTGTTGCTTCTGTTACATTATTAAGTGGGAAGTGTATTGTTACAATTAAGTGGGAGGGGATGTCCCTATAAAGTGGACGAATAGGAACGTAGCATGCTCTAAATCGACTGCTAATATGGCTGTTTAGTAGAAAAAAATGAAAGGAGCCGTGAAATTCATCGGGCGTTAACAACATTCAAAGAACTAGATAATAGTGATTAATCAGTGATAGTGCTCATGCATATTAACTCAATGAATAATGCACAAAACAAAACTGTAAAATTTAAATTAGGATGTGCCAAATAAGCGAAATAACCAAGGACAAACAAAAAGTCGTTGGCCAAACATTTTGAAAATAAAGAATGAAGAATGTTATGCTGCTGGCAACTTTTGCCTAAATTAAATGGCATATGAGTGGGGTGGATATTCCTTTTTTTCTTTTTTCTAACTCTTAATTTTTGTATTTCTATTCTACTATAATTTTCATATATTATTTTGGCAGATCACATATTCTGACAATTAATTTTAAATGCGTATTATTGTTCATAAAGAATATATGGGATTAGTTGAAGACCTCCAAAGTACCGGGAAAGTGCCATCAGATCACAAATTATTCTTGTTTTTTTTTTTTTGAATCTGTTTTTTTTTGTATAATATTTTTCTTATTGTAGAGGTTCTTTGAAAAATGTAGTGTGTGTTTTAACTTAAAAATAAAAATGAATTTATAATGTAATTTTATAATTTTTTTATATCACTTTTTCAATTTATAAAAACTATTAAAACTTTTTTGGGATTTTAATTTTTTGAAATTATTTATTTATTTTACGAAATTTTTGTATATATATCTTTTAATTGAAAAAACACCTTTTTTTTATTAAAAGTAAAGCAAAGTTAACAAGCCCATATATATATTGAAACAGTTATTGAAATACTTCTTTTTCATAAATTGGTTTAAAATAATTTTGTATCATATAGTATATTGGTTAAAAAAAAAGAGATTCAGTTAAAAAAAAAAAAGGATTAAGTATGCAATCAATGGAAGATAACAAGAAAGCAAACAAACATCCACGAAACAAACAAACACAGAGAAGAGGAAGAGCAGAGTAGGGTGACAAACCCACAGCATTGTCTAGGGCACAGCCGACCCAGCACGAGTTAGTGGGAGACAATTAAAACTTTACCCACAACTTTCTCTTTCGCTCTCGAAACTTTACCATCCATCCATCCATCCATCCATCTTATAATTAAAGACAAGATTGACAAGACTGACCTTGTTTGTTTGCTTCTGCAAAATGCTCCTGCTTTGTGTTTTTTGCATGTATAATACCCTCTCTTTCTCTGTGTGATTCGTCGATTCCCCCCCTCACTAAATACTAAAAATATTTATTTGCTTCTCCCAATCTCCCATACAAGTGCGCGCATATACTTTAGATTTTTCCACTGACTAATATATATAAAAGTTTTTTCTAACTGGCTTTTGATTAAAAAGTAAAATTTTTGAAACTTTTAATATATTAAATGTATTAAAAAATATTTTTTATTTCTTAACCAATATTCTCGAAAAAATTAGCCCTTGTACAAAATACAGATAATGATCTTCTAGAGATGGGTGTTCAAAAGTTTATATCTCGAAGCGCATAATGATGCTTTATGCTATTAACCATTCTCTATTCATTTAGAAAAACGCCCGCAAAGCATTGATATTGAAAGTTATCTGCCATGTACATTGGAAAGAATATACATTTTTTCTTTTTTGAGAAAATGACCAAATCATGTGTTTGAAGGCTTCATTCAATCCTAAACAAATCATATAATTAAGTAGTCCTTAACCAAAATGTCAATAATAAACTAAGCAATCTTAGTTGAGTGATTCAAATTTAACTCTCTCTCTCTCTCTTTCTCTCTCTCTCTCTTGTTTCGTTTAGATTAGTACTGCTCGCATCTACGAATATAACTATATTTAGTTCTGTTTCGTTTAATAATTTCGATAATATGATCAATTCAGCATTAATTTGATGAGATTGAAGATGTTAAATCGGTGGTAATTGATAGAAAATAATCTAATCTAATAATTAAGGATGTGTTTGTTTCAATTTTTATAAAAAGTGAATATGAAATTTAATTTTTATATATAACTAAAAAAATTAATTCTAATTATTTTTAAAAAATTATTTAAATATATAAAATCTATTTTTTTAATAAAAAATAATTTTTTACAAAAAAAAATTACAAACAAATACATCCTAAATTGCATTAGAAAAAGCAATAATTTCTCCTTTGCAATATATGTTATGTATTGTGGTTAATTATGTGACGTGACAATGAATATATCTAATGATACTCCGTAAATATCCATGAATCTAACGAGATTCATATTGATGTAATTGAAGTTTGTTTCTTAATTAATTAGGGTGGCGCCATTGATCCATACTACCAAAAAAGCTTTTAAATTGTTCCTTAGGCTTTGTTTAGTACAACTAATAAAAAAAGGTATGATAGTACAAGATCTAATTATATAAGATTTGATAAAATTTTATTATTATATAGTATTTTATATGTTATTATATAAAATATTACATTATATAAAATATAACAAGAAAATAGAGACTATAATAAAATATATTTTTTATTAATTATTTAACTAAAAATTTAAAAGCTAATATAATTGTTCAAATATTTATTATTTTAGTTATATTATTTTAATTATTTTTTGTTTGTATTATATATAAATATAATTTATATTGAAAATTTTCCGAATACAACCTTTAATAAAGAAGGGATGGAGCGTAAATAGTAACAAAGCAAGGTGAAAATCATATGGGAGTAGGTCAGGATCTACACATAAGTTTTCTTCATGAGGATATGTCTAGCTTCAAAGTTCAAACACTTTGTCGTTTTCCCATCCAGCCATCATGCATTTTGGTCTTGACTAATGCAGGTGAGAAAAAGCAATAAACCTAGCTTTTGCTAGTTTCACTATACTAGTTTTCTGTCGCATACACTGAATATGTGGTTTTTTTTTCTCAAATATATATATATATATATATATATATATATATATATATATATAGGACACAAAAGTTGAGTTCACGAAGTTTATCAAGGATCTGTTTAATACGTATAATAAAATAAGACTTTATAGTATACTATATATATTATAAGATCTGTGAAAATTTTAATAATATACAATGTTAAACATTGTATAAGATACACTACTATATAAGATAATATTATTTTCTCACAACCATAATATCTATAATCATAAGTAAAGATTACCAAAAAAATAAATTTCAATGAAACGATAATTTTTTAATTATGAGTTTAACAACAAATAGTATTATTTCAATTTTTTTATTGTAACCATTATAATTATTTATTATTTGTTATTATATAAAGTTACACATTATATTAAATATTATTTATTTTTTATTTCAACATCTTTAATAATTATTTTTTATTTTAATAAAATGTAAAAAAATAATAAATATATAATACTTTGTTTCTCTTATATAATTTAATATTTTTTACTTGTGCTTTTTATCAAAACATATAAAAATAAAATTATAATTAGATAAAATTTTTATTAATTATTGAAAAAAATCTAATTAAATATATTTATTATTAAATATTGCTTATTATTTACTTCTTAATAACCTATTGTTATTTATTAATATATTTTTATATTATTTTGAATAGTCCTTTTTATATTAAATATTATTTATTGTAAAATATTTACTTATTATTGAATATTTTAAAGAATAATATTTGTCTATTTTTATTTTTATTTTTTTGTTTATTTAATAATTATTTTTACTTTAATAAAATAAAAAATCAATGAGTGAAAAAAGCTTTATACATTAAAAGTTAATAAAATCTAATTCTACCTCTCTATACTTGATTAACTTGTCTATTATTTTGATGTATAAGGGTGTTTATTGGATAAGCTTAACCAATATATATAGTGTTTGCACTAAATAACTAATAAAATCATAATATATTATATAAAAATAAAGTTATAACAAAATAACACCTGCCGTTAATTATTTAATGATACATTTTAAATAAATATTATTATTTAAATATCTAACATACTTATTTTAGATATTTTATACTTTTTTTATCTAATTATAATTTACATCAAATATTATTTTTATTTATTTTTAAATAATCATTTTGTTATTTTAGTAAAATATAGAAAAACATATAAGAAATAACCTATCTTCTGCTAAATAGGATGTATTGAATTCATAATTCATTAGACACTTTTTATGAGTGTCAACTAAGTATTGTAAGTAAATTGCTCCTGGTTGTTTAATTGCTCCTAATTGTTTAATCATTTGATAATCAGAGTTACTCTTTAATAAATGATTATTATGAGTCAAACTCAATAGAATTTGATCAATCATTTTTTCTGTCATTCTTAATACATTAAAATTTAATCAAGCTAAATTTTACATGCTAAATTTTGATTAAATTATCCATTATTTTAACTCTAAACATATATATAGAGGCATACAGTGTATTAACCAATACACCATATGAAATTGTCACATCTCTTAAATTTAAAATATTTGTTTTACAAACTATTAAATCTTTCCGACATAGAGACCTAGAGCTAACTAGGGTATGTTTAGTACTTAGAAGATGTGAAAACATAAAATGCCTTCCATTACAGTTGTGTTCTGTCATTTGTTTATTGTCTGCAGGGCGCAGGCCCAAAATAGCTAAATGATATTTCATTTGAATTGTCATATCTACGTACCACTTAATCAAAAAAATGAAACTTAGTTGTATATATATTTGATCAAGCTTGCTTTTTAATCATCCGATGCCATTGGGTATATCCACTGTGTAGTAGGCGGACTGCTACTCACCACTCTGCTAATGACGTCATTCACTGTTACATGATGTCTTCAACAAAAGCCTTAATTGTGAAACAAAAAAAGTTTTGTTTAATAAAGGTTTTACAGGAGTAATTAATTAATTAATTGGTTATTATTGTTCTAATATAAAATATGGTTATAAACAAATATTTTTTTCTCGCAAATCCAATTTTTGGATAAAAACTAATACATGGTTCTACATTTTGGATTAAAACATTTTTGACATCCCTTTCACAAACCGACGGTGGTTTCCCTACAAAATTCAGTTGGATTTCTGAAAGATATTTATGATTTTCTTTGAAATAATGATTAGTCTCTACTATATAGCTTTCACAAACCTAACCATCAATAACTGATGCCTATTGTCAATCAAAACTTTCATGCATGGCTTCTGTGATTTTCCGTCTAGCATATTTGTGTCACGTCTAATATCTCAGAGCAGACAGAGATATTTATCTAAGATTTGGAATGCTCTACCATGCTCTTCGGGAGTTAATGAGCATTACGCATGGCATGGATCGGAGGGCAAAGATTTATGTTGCATGCATACAACCAATAATAGCTAATGCATTCTGAAATTTCACAAATCCACTCTCCCAACTCTTTGTCTTCCCTAATCTTCTTCTCGTTTCTTCTTATCTTCTTACCCTCTCTATCTCCACATAGACCACACTTTCTCACCTCTCTGCTCTACTCACCACCTCCACCACCACCACTTATCGCTCTTTCCCCCAACATAGAAAACGAAGATGGAAACCTCCATTATTTATGAAAAGCCACAAAATTGATTGTGCCCATAATCCAATCCTTTGGTTTGTTTCACCCAAAAAGTTCATTAAAGTCAAACAATGCCTAATCCTTATGCTGGGTGTTGGAAACTGGCAATACATGGATTTGACAACTAATAGGAATTGGATAATTGTGAGCTCAAGTTTCATTTCATCAAATAAAAATGAATACATAAATAAACTAGAGCCACTAAATTCGACATCTCTTAAGTTAAACTTTGGAGTTTGGAGCATCCTTGTATTTTTGCTTTTTTCCTCTCTTGCAGTTGTAGCGGAGAGCTCGCAGACATGCACTGCTCTAGAAGTAATAGTTGGCGAGGTGGCCGCAACTTGTGGTGGAGCGCTGTGGGTATTGCGCAGAGAAAGTGAAGGCTTGGGTTGAAAATATAGTGGCAGCAGTTGGTAGCAATGGTGACGATTAGGGATATCAAAAAAATCTGTCCCACGGATACCCATAGGTAATACCCGCAACAGGGCGGATATGGGGGAAGATTTTGCCCCTATCGGTAATGGGGATGGGTATTTTAAATACCCGCATGTTAAACAGGGCGGGTGCGGGGATCACTATCCCTATACCCACAGGTATCCGATATAAAATTATTATTTTACCCTTAAATTATTAACTTAGTTAGGCTAATATTATTGTTATTTAAATGACTTGGACTAATATTTAAATTTAGAAGTTAAATTTATTTGTACTTATTATATGTTAGACTAATAGTTGGATTACTATTATATGTTTATTTTTATTTTAATTTATTGAAATTTAGATTGAAAAATTGGATTATTATGCTTATTTTATGTGTTTATTTTTATTTTAAGTATATTAAGTTGTTAGAATTCGAATTATAGAATTAGATTAATATTTGTGCTTATTTTAAGTATTTTATGATATTTGAATTTTTATATTTAATTTAAAATTTTTAAATTTTTTATATTCTAACAGGTATCCATAGATATTTATAAGTACCCGTAAACCCACGAAAAATTCAAAAATGGGTACTAAATGCGAATACGAGCAGGGCGGGGCGGATATTCATACATGGGGCGGGATGGGGCTATCCTCCGCCCTGCCCATATTTACATCCCTAGTGACGGTGGTGCGAGGATGGAGGTCTGCGATGATTGAAAGAGACAGTGAGGAACATGGAGAATGGGAGGACAAAGCAGAAAAAGAGAAAAGTAGAGATGTTTCTAAAGTGCTTTATTAGTTAGGCGAATGCTATGATGCACCTCACTTTGAGAGGTGCATCACGCACCTTATATGATTGATGGTCAGATGTGAGAGTGTACCAATACACCTTCACATCTGACCATTAATTTTATAAGGTGTATTGGTGCACCCTCACATCTGACCATCAATCATACAAGGTGTGTGATGCACCTCACTTATGAGGTGCATCATAGACAAACCCTATTAGTTATTGATCTTATTGATGGACTATCATTTCTCATCCAGGAAGGATAAGGTGCGTGATGCTCTTATTACTCCTGAAGAGCATGGTCGAACGCGCCGATATGCCAAGCTTGATTAGTATTTTGAATTGTAAAACAAATTTACAGAATCTTCGAGGCACCATTAATTGGGCAATGCCCGCTTTGCATGTTCACTTTATATACCTGTAAGGATATCTGGACTACTCGGAAAATGGCTGAATCTTGGGTTGTGTATGTCAAACTCAAGAAAGGTGAATATTACTTTTGTGCAAATGTCTACATGTGCTGCGCATCTACAACTCATTTGACGGACGAATTTTAAACTATGATGTGACTTAAATGTTTTTTATTTTAAGTAGAAATCACTAGGTTGTGGATTATGAAATTTAATGTGGAGCATTAATTACATGAAGAAATAATGCTAATTATATATATATATATATATATAATTGAATGATAACAACACTAAATCTGACAAAATAATAAAATGCTATCTAATTGATGGACTTTTAACTTAACGGCTAACGGTACACCCACCAAAAAAATAAAAAAAGCCCGTTAATGCCCAACTGTATTAAGCTTTTTTCAGACTTGAGTTAGGGTCCGATTTCAACAAATTTCAAATTTTACGTTTATGTCCCGTTTGATACCTGGAATTGAACATAAAATTAGAGCTCTTAATTTTAAATTTTATATTTGAGATGCCATGTCAAATTGGAATCGTAGTACTATAAACTAATTTCAAAGACCTAAAAAATAATTAAGTTAAGCATTTGTTAATTCTTAACTTATTTTTTAATGATTATATTATTAATTCCAAAATTTAAAAATTAAAGCTTTGCCTTTTTTTATTTTCTACCAATTATATTTATTTGAATTTAAGACTTTTATATAAATTATTACAATATAAAAATTACCTAGATGAACAACTTCTTTATAATAAAATTTTAATATGAAATTTAAAAATTGTTATTGTATTGATATTTTTATTATTCTTTAAGTTTGGATCGTATATTTAGACAATAAAATTTAATTAAATTTAGATTTATAATTTCATTTTCTAATTCATTAATAAATCTAATCATGCATATATTTTAAGATTATGAAATAAAAAATCAAAATCCTACAATCGCATTTCAATTCTAACATTCAAACATACCTTCTCTAATTTAATTTAAAAAAAATCATACCTTCTCTCATCAAATAGTGATACAACACAATAAGAAAGTTGATATCTAGCATATGTATGGACTCGTTTTATCAGGTTTTTCTTTTGAAATTTTTTTTTAAGTGGAAACATATATAAAACCTTTAGGATAATTAGATAAATTAAAAAAGTTATAATTAATAAAAATCTGCTCTATCACTTTTTTTTTCATAAGCTGAAAAAAATATAAAAATGTTCTAAAGAAAGTTATATTATAAAAAAAATTAACTTAAATAAATGAACCTAATAAAAGAAAAGATAGAATTTGGAGAAGTTGTGCAAAATGAAAAGTTGGTTTATTCATCATTGATGTGTTTCTTATATACAGGGTCAGTGACTTGGAGAAGTCAACAAAGAGTCTAACTAATTACAATCATCTAACTAATTTACATCAGATTACAACTGATCTAACTGATTAAATTAATCTCCCTAGTGTTTGGACTGGATGGTCGTTGGGCCTGGGTTGTTAGAACCCTTTATTCTTGCGCTGATATCTAAAATTCACCCCAGATCCGTTGTTTAAAAAAAAAAAGAAGGAAATGGCAACTCAATCGGCACAAAAGTTCAATTGCTTGCAGGATAGATTACTACATATACGAACACTTATTGTCGGCCATTGATGAGAATTTGTTTGAATTATAGTGGCAATATCTGCCTGGCCTCTGGGCTTTGATAAGATAAAGAACCTTCAAAGATAAAGGAAATCCAGAGAATACAAATAATTAAAGCTTCTGCAGACGAATTAAAATCGAATTTATAGTAAAAACAGATAGATCTGACAACAAATTAAACCCCGTTACACGTGTGCCAAGAGAACAAGTAAGATCTAGGTCAAAAGCTCAGAACATAAACCAAATGAAGAACATGAAATTGGGAGAAATAGTTGACAATCCTCACAATGCAAAATAAAAAAGAGCAATATTAAAGTTAGAAAAAACTGCTAAAATTTTTGACAAAAACATAAAGTAATATAATTCACTTAACCATTTAATGATCAATAATTATGCCATATCTCTTAAACAAATTATGGGTCTCTAACATTTTTTGATTAAAAAACAGATGACATCAATTGCAGAGGGACAAAGGACGATCGAGGACTGTTAATTAAAAATTAAAGAAGTTAATCATGTTTTATATCAAAGTATAATTAATATATCAAGAAAATGTTCAGTAATATTTACCCAAACAATTAAATAAATAAATAAATTTGCATCAACATAAAGTAACTCCATATGCAAATTTTTTTTTTTTTCAAAAGAGCACAGCTATTAGTTTCACATTTTTTCACGAAAACTTGAAAAAATGACGTGGCATACTACAAGCACATTTTTTGCCTTTTATTTTAACAAATACCAAATTTTTTTAAAAATTGACAGTCGCAACATATTTATACTGGATTTCTTGAAAAACAAATTCGTTTACCAATCCTCTTCTCGTTTCACAATCCTTGAAACTTCTATTGCCATCGCTATGATAAAAATATTATCTGTGCAACTATATTTTTCTCAAACACATTACAAGAGCAAACTAAAATATAAAAAATTCAACTGTGTATCCCTTTGTCTCTGAAAGAATTATATATACTGTGAAAGGTTTCAAACGCTGTGGTTTTAATCTTTCAAACGCTGCAGTTAAGTGTACATTATCCTAGCATATTTTTTTTATAGAAGGAATGATTCTTAACTGTAAATATGTGGCGCACATCAGAAGGTATCAAATGAAAGGAACAAAAGGAAACTGAAAGCGAATAAAAAGAGAAATAAAGTAGAGAGATATTTGTGTCTCACAAATGTTCTTTGTTAAATTTTAAGTTACGAGTCTCTTTTTATTTTTTTCTTGTTTTAATTTATTTAACATTTTAAACTCTATATCTTATCTCATATCCACTAACTATAATGAGCGAGTATTAATTAAAGTAATAATATTTTTTATTACATGTGTGTATCATATCTTTGCTTTCATTAAGAAGAGAGATTAATTTTTGTAATTTAGTTTTTTATTGAACAAAATACGAGTCAATTTATTCCCCTTTTAATGGAAATTTATCTCAAAATCACTTCATCAAGAACTAAATTAATTTTTATTAATGATGGGTCGAATTGCAGAAAAGTTTAGTTTGGTATTACTGTGACATTTTTAGATTTGTTGAATTCTATGGACTCTTAAAAAATTATTCTCAAAAAATTTTAATAGTATTATTTGATAAAATAATATAAAAATTACTCGCAATAAGTAGAAGTCACAGAAATATTTGAAAATTTCACTTTTAAAATCTAAAAAGACTGTAATAAACATAAATATTAAAGAGAGTAATTTCTATTTTCACTATTATTAAAGCAAGGTAGATTATGGGTGCATTTGTTTAAATTTTGAAAAAAGTGATTTTAAAACTAAAATTTTATATATAATAAAAAAAGATGAAAACTAATTTTTTTTCCAAAAGCTACTCTTTTCAACTCATTCAAAAAGCTGAAAACTAATTTTTTTGATAATCTAATTATTTTTAAAAATTTATCCAAATATATGATAACTAATTTTTTTAATGAAAAAATAATTTTTTGTTGAAAAAAGGTACAAACAAACACACTCTATATTAGTCTTTTAAATTTTAAAGAATACAAGTCAATTTTAAAAAATAACTTATGAAAGCTTTTAATAACACCCTCTAACTTGTAAAAGTAGGAGCAAAAATACTCCTATTTTTTTATTTACCAAAAAAAAAAATTATACTTTTCATAGGTAGGAGTTCCCCTCAATAAGATCAACAACAAAAACTATTGTCACCAATTTATCGAGAGGAATCATAATTTCTATTATGCACAACAATGGAGGGGCATCTTGATCTCATCCTTTCTTGAATATGTAGTGAGATAGTCAGGTGTTTAAGTCAGTAAGCCACTGCCACTGGACAAAGAATGGCGACATCCTAATTATTACTATGAGAAACTTTTTTATTCTATATTTTAGATATTTTGGATTGATATATAAATTAGTAAGAATTTCAATTATTGATAAATGTAATATATGTGCTAAAATAATAAATAATAGATATAAAATTCTTTTACTATGTTTATTGATAAAATAATTAAAATTCTTGGTTATTAACATATAATTTTTAATTTTTTTTACATATATATTCATTAATTAAAAATTATCGATATAAAAGAATTTTACATAAATATTTAATTAAGTATTATCATATCGATAAAAGTATTTAATATAATCACCCAATACCTTATAAATCTTATAAATAAAGATATATAATTAAATAATAATATAAAAAAAATTTATACTGATAATATATTAAAATTAATCTCTAAAAATAACACAGAAATATTGCATTGTCAATATGTGATTCTCCAAACCCATACTTCATACATACATTGGCGTCCAATTCATCTCTCCCCATTAAACTTCCATGTCTCTCGTATGCATGCTGGCTAGCTACCTGCTACCTGTTTATAGCGATATGTCATTCAATTCAAACGCGTCCTCGATGGTATTAAGTACTGCTCAGGCATGCAGCTAACAGTACAGCTCCACTTGTATTATACAAAAACATCGAAAAGACTTTACTCCAAAAATAAACTTCGAAAAGACACGTATTTACGGCAGTGTATCATATGTGTATGTAACCATCAAAGTCAAAAAAGAGATGTGAGGAAAAAAAATTTCCGACAGAGATAGTTTAAGGCTTCAAGTTAGATTTTTTTACCAGGAGATATGAGGTGATGGAATTCGAACCTAGAGCTTCACCTTTGTGAGAGCAACATTGGTGATTGGAGCATTGCGTTTAAGAAAGATGGAAATTAATATCTTAATTCTGCTACAACTTGATTCTTGATTAGTTTCAACATGATGTAGGGCTAGTAAAAGCTTTCATTAGTTATTTGCAGTAATCCTATAAAGTTTAAGTGAGCTTTTGTATGTTTTTCTAAGGCTTAAATGAAGTTATTATACAGTTTGTTTTAGTTTGTGAATATATAAAAGAATTATACAAAATTATGTATGTTAATCAATTGAAGGCTACATATATATATAACAAAAACTGTTTTATTTTTTGTTCGTAATTCTGAGTCGTACCTAATAATTTTAGGTCTTGTTTTTTCTTTCAGAGGGTACTAGTTTAACGTCGTTTTCCATATGTTCTCGAGTTTTTTTTTTTTTAAATCTTATTTTATTGTTACTGTCCTAAGTCCCAACTAACTCGTGACGAAGCGATATAACAATTCGGCCCCTTTCCCTTTTTAAAGGAAGATAGGAACACTCAGTCCCTACCTCACTCTCTTAACATTACCTTGTGCAAGTTTGTTAGCCACCATAATCACGTAGAAATTACTTGGAAAACATTAACTGAATGGGGCAGATACTCTTGCGAACACCCCCGACCCAGGCTTCGCTTCTATTCCAGTTTACAACGATGTCATACAAAGCACCAAACAGAAGCGAAGACTGAAAAGGAAAGGTGTCACTAAAAGGCAATGTTGTATAACTAAAAGAATTTGATATGAAGAAAGGAGTGAGAGAAAAAGGAGGAGAAACTTTAGATTGTGAATGTTGTCCCCCAATATTCCAAAGCAGTCCACATCAAATCAAACCCCTATCTTGTAGTGGAGGGCCCCAATTTGCACTACATTCATGTATTACCAAAAGCCATAAATATATAGCTCAAGCCCTTAACCTCTTTTATTTTATTTTATTTTTCCACATGAATGATGTTGAAATTTAAATTTGTGAACTCACACGCCTTTAAAGCATTGGCTAGTAGAGAATATATCTATCTCCAAAAGAAGTGTATTCGGATTCGAGTCAACATAACCCTAAGAGTCATTAGAAATCCTTCTCTCTTCCACCCCCACCCCAACCCAAAAAAAAAAAAAAAAAATTATGAACTCTTGACCCAAACTTCTTATATTTTATGGAATTATTTTAGTATTCCTTTATCCTTTATTTAGTTGACTATCATATCATCTTTTGAAAAATCATACATAGGAATATAGAAGTTATTAGGATAGTATTAAAAACATTTATTATATATTTAAATAGTATACATTGAGAATGCGATACAAGAATTATCGTAATTCAAACATATTCAATTGACACCGTTTAAAATATAACAAATACTTGATAACGGTACCAATTTCAACCAAGTTTTTATTGGTATCCTTTCCTTCTTCGTTTTGACGAGTGATATGGAATCCGAGGACATTTTAATTTGAAATTTAACGAGATAACCATTTTATAAATTAGCTACAAACATGATTTTACATTTTCACTAAGCAACGGCAATTCATTCCAAAAAGAAAGAAAAATAAAATAAAATAAAAATTCATCCGATGATTCCTCCTATTCAATTCTGGTGATGCTTTTCTATTTCATGGACCTTTTTTTTTCCCCCCCTCTTGCTCTAGAAGTCTCAAACGAGACTTGCATTGGATGCCACATGTAATCTTCAATATCATATCCATCATCTCATTCATTCATATCCCCATCAAAATGTAGTACACGAGCGTTATGGGCAATGCAATCAGCATCCCAAAAATAACACTGCATTTAATTCACGAAGCTCCGTGGGTTAGCATTTAAAGAAGGAATTTAAGTGATGGGTTTGAAAAGGAATCGAATTATACTCACCCCGTGCTGAGAATATCGGGATGTACATTGTATTCCTTAGCAAACACAAATGGGACAATTCCTTGTGGAAGAGCCGCCTGTATTTTTTGACCACAGTCAGATTTCAAACAGGAAAATTAAACTAACTTGTCGACTGTGGTTTCAAATGTTTGTTGTACAATTACAAACAACAAAATTATTTGTCTTTGTGAATTTTATTTGGATACGATCTTTCCTTTTTTTCAGTTTCAGTCTTCATAGAATGAAATTTCAAGTAATGTTATTTCCAAAGAACTTTAATCTTTTCGGCAGAAACCAAGATGAGATGGTGTTGGTGTTTATGGACTTCTGTAACAGTAAATTTAAACCAAGTGGCAGCTTTAATTATTTAGAGCAATAAACTAACTAATCTTGGCAGAGATATATTATGTATATTTTAATGCAGTGGAATTTTTTGAACTTATGTAATTCAATATCGTATTGGTAGCTTTGGAAGGGAGGGTACTAGAGGGGAATTCAAAATACCTGAACAATGGCAACGTGTAAGAGAACGCCTCTGAGGCCAACAGCAATGGAAGCAGCTGCCATGACAGCTGGACCTGTAAGGAATCTCACGGCCATAGAAAAAGCTGCTACGGAATTTCCACATGCTATGATCCTCGGTTGCAAAGCCATGAACAGGCCTGTCATTCGCATCAAAAGCAATGCATCATAATAAGCAATGCAATGCAAAACAAAACAAACAAAGGGAGCAAGCATGGCCACCAGTATCACACCATGTCCCAAACTCTCTGTGTCAGTCAATCACCCCTTTCCCCTTGTGAAGGGACCTTTCATCATCATCCCCACTAACAACCCACCCCCGACACAAACTTGGCAAAAAGTGATCATAAAGATTGAAAAGATTAATAAAGGAACCCGCATATTATCATAACACGGAACTGTTTGCTTACTTTGCTTTTTCGCTAGCTATAACACACTTGCCTGCTTGCTTGCTTGGCTTCTTTGTCAAACAAGGCATTTAATAATAATAATAATAATCAAAGTTTAACATGGAATCAGAAAAGATTTTCTGCTCCCTCTTTTTCTTTTACAAGCAAAGAAAGGTCAGAACTCAGAACAGGTTAATTTCTACTTTTTTAAATTTTTTCATAATTATGTTTCTCAGCTAATGTAACTATTTTGTAATATTACAAGGGGGATTCAATGTTTATACTGACCAAGACTGAACATGGCCATGCCAAGCCCTGCATCTGACAGTATGGAAATAGACTTCGCTATTATGGCAGGCATTTCAATATTCCACCTGCAATCATCAACACCCCGCCGAACACAAAGCAATCAGAAACAAGAATGAAGCGTGCATACGCAGAGGTTTTCCTTGGAATTTGTCTGAGAAAGGAAAATACGTACCTGAATGAAATGAGTGACCAAGTTAGGCCGATTAGGCTAGAGTAGGTGTTGGGGTTTCTGATGAGTTTTCTCCACACCATGATCAATATAAGCCTTGTCATCACACTCGTTGGAGGCATAGTTTTTGGCTTGCCGTTTCCAACTTTCTCAGCTTCATGGTGATTCATTTCCCTCTCCATTCCTCCTCTGTTTCCAAAGCTGAAATCATCCTTCTCTAGGTAGTCCTCTTGAGTGTCTCTATGACCCTCCACTGATTATCAAACACCACAACCAAAACCAATCAACCATATAAGAAAGAAAGAAATAACAACAAAAGGAAGAGATTAAAGATGTATTAGTACAAATTGGGTTAAACACAAAAACAAAAATAACTTTTTTTTTTTTAAAAAAGAAAAAAAAGGAACTACCTTTCCCTGGAGATACATTCAATTTTACTTCTTTCTGATCATTAAGTCCATATTCATGGGCACCAAACACATCTGAAACAGGCGAATTACTTGAACTCCAAACAAACATATGAAGGTCCTTGTTCCCATCCTCAGGTTTCTGCTGTGCTTGACCATTAGGCCTCTTGGCATTATTGACATTAGCATTAGCAGCAACATTTTTGGACCCAGTTGGAGAGAACATCCCCGGGTTCGGTGCAGGGTAGTGCCCTCCTCCACCAGGACCACCATGGTAATGGTACCTTGGCTTGCCACCCGCTGCACTATCCTCATCATAATTAGAGGGCCTTGGCGTTGGTCCCCTCGATGCAGAGAGACCATAAACATCATTGGCACCAAAGTTGGAGTTACGACCACCAGCCATCATAGAGTAGAAATCCGTGTGGTTGAAACTAGACCCTCTTGGAGTTGGGTTCCTAGAGGATTGCAAAGAGTATATCTCTGCATTGGTGAGATTGGAAGGGCGAGGGGTTGTGGAGGAAAGCCCCTGAGACCTTCTGGAGAAGATATCTGATCTTGAAGCATTGGATTTTCTCACCGTAACATGAAGCTTGCCATCCTCTTTGATCTCAGCTTCGGTCTCCAAGGGTTGTCTTCCATCGAGTGACATGACATCGGAGTCAACATGGATGGAGACAATGGTGCCAGCAGTGTCTGGGAACTGCTCAGATATAAGCATTCTGGCTCCCCTGTACTCGAACAGGAACAGCATCAAAGTGTACCAAATGATGCACTGAAGGACCACAATTTGGACCATCAAACTCCCCGAGAACTCGCCGTACATCCCTTTGAGCAAAGGGATGCCCATAACCAAGGTGTTCGGAAGGGTGGAGATGGAGAACAGAGTTATCGACCATTCCAAGCAGCCCCTCTTGCTCACGTTGGTCCAGATGGCAAGAACAACCAACACGATGATCTTTTGGAGGGTGTCAGCGGCGATGAAGCGTAAGTTCATCTGGTAAGGGTTGTTGGAGGCGATGAAGTGGAAAGAAAGGAGAGGCACCGCAAAGAGAGCCACGAAGCGGTTGATGCCAGAGCACTGGTCAGGGGAGAAGATCTTCCACCACTTCACTGAACCATAGGCCAGTATCATGGCCACGTAAAGTGGCACCATTGCGGTCATGACATGGTAGAAATCTGTTAAGGTGATCATTTTTTTGCTCGTTTATTGGATCACCAAACGCTTTCTGAGTTCTGAGGAACAGGAAGGATGGAAGGAAGGAGTTGATGAAGGAAAGTTGAAGAAGAATAGAGAGGAAGAGACAGTGGCGGTTGTGAGAGAGGTGGTGGGGGCGATGATGATGATGAAAAGAGGTGGGAAGATGGGAGAGCATGTGTTTTGGTTTTTGGTTTTTGAGGTTATTGGGTAATAAGCAGAATACAGCAAATATTTTTCAGCTTTGAGAGCTGCGACCGAGCTTGCACTTGCGTTGCAGTCCCCAAAGCACAACGCACAGAGGGGATTTGCTTTTCTCTGTTTTTTTTAATTTTCTTTTTTTTTTTTCACTTTGTTTTTTCCCTTTTTGTTTTCGAGTGTGTGTGTGTGTGTTGGAGAGGGGAGTGGGGGTGGTGGTATCTGTGCGATAACTCGAAGACTTGGGCTCTATCTTCTATGGGACTTCAATTGAGTCTGTCACAAAAGCCTAAAGGCATAAGAAAAAGCATTCCCTTTGGGTTGAGGTGGGTATGTATGTCTCCAAGCACACACTTGTTTTGTTTTTGGACAGCTCTTTCAGCTTTGCAAACAGCCTCCTCTGGCACTTGCCTCCCTTTTTTACCTCTTTCTCTTTGGATTCACTGTTTCTTCCTCATGCGTTGTAGAGGCCTTGTCTCTGCATAAATAACACTCTCTTGCTTTCCATTAATTACTCTTCCTTTTCGTAGTTAATCATATTTAGTTAGTAATTGAGCAAGACCCATGTTACGTGACAGGCTAAAAAGATAGACAAGTATGGAAGAAAAAATAAAGTTAAAATACCACTTGAATCGGGGAAAGTAAAAGATAGAGTGACTGACAATATTTTTAACGAACATATTGGTACTTAATAAAAAATAATTAATTTTATAGTTCCTAATAATTATAAAAATTAAGCACTTTGATTCCTGAAAATGGTAAAATTAGACACCTTTGATCTCTGTCTTATTTATAATTAGTAAAAAGTTTAATTTAAAGATAAAATGATGACTTAATCTCATTTTATATAATATTCTTTAAATGTACAATTTATATAATTTTAAAAAATTTCACAAACACATCATTTTAAAAGATTAGGGTTGAGTGTGATAGATCCAAATAGAGCATTTGGATTTTTTTTTTCAAATTATATAAATTTTGCTTTTAAAGAATGCTATATAGGATATAATTAGAAAAATTTTAGTCATGATTTTACATTTATACCAAATTTTTTACAAATTATAAGTGAATTAAGGATTAAATTATTCAATTTTTATAATTGTTAGTAATTAATTTATTAATTATTGTTTATCAGGAATTAATTTGTCCATCGGAGAATATTGTACGGGAGGATTTACTCTAAAAAATAACTCGTTTTTGCAAAGAAATTTTGGATGAAATGAAATGGGAGGAGACCTCACGCGCCGCGATATGATACTGTAGGACAAATGCATGAGGTGAAGAGGGGAGAAGCCATCACGTGGCCCTAAATTGTCCTTTCCCATCCATATCTGATAGGGCTTCGCACTGCCAACAGCTTTGGGCTCATTTTGTTAAGTGGGATTACAGGCCACTCCATTAGGCTAAGTTCTGTAAAGGTCGGTGCTGTGAAATGGAAAGCAACTTCATGTTCCATGTTTCTTGGAGAGTTGGAGAAAAATCAACTTCAATTAAGGTCAATTTTAGGAAAACAAATAATAATAATAATGCTTCAACTAATTTCAGGTGTTGAAGCTTACATTCAACAAGTATCTTGTTGATTGACAGGTTATTCTGTATAGAGAGAAGAAGGAAGATAAAAAGTTTTCAGTTAGTTTTTCAAATTATCTTAACACTACGAGGTATTTTGGTATAAGGGTAAAAATATGGAAAAAATTTCATAGAATAAATTCATGTATGAAAATACGTATAGATTTATTCTATAAAATTTTCACCCATATCAAATATATTTTGATTTTTTTTATTAATAAAATAATTGGAACAAATAGGAATGAGTCAGAAAGATAATATAATAATTGAAATAAGATTTTATTTTCTTTTATTTGAAAAATTAACAAGAAAAATGAAACAAAAACTCTATTATCTTTTCTAAGAATTATATTGTAAAAGAATAGAATAAATTTGTTGTAATTTTTAACTTTCCTAATAATCCTTATAATAATTTTTTTTAACAAATAATAATTTTCCTCTTAGATATAAAATCCTTTTGTGTCTCTGCAATCATTTAACGTCTCCTCCCCACTCCTGAAATATCTTTCTCTCAAATTTTAATTGTTCATATTTTCACCCTTGTTCAAATATGGTTAATTAATTCTGATAATGTTTACAACTAATATATCATTTAAAAGTACAATCATATATGATCAATAAATCATTTGAAAATCAATATAATGTTGAAAAATCTTTACTATTACTCTTACCCAAGTTTAATTTACTTAATATTTGTGAACTCGAGAAATTTGAAAAGAAAAAGAAATGCAGAAGAGCGTTCCGAGCCTAATTCAGAATCGTTACCTGAATATATAAAGATGTGAAGTGCGAGAACTGAAAATAAACTAATTTTTCATAAAGTGTCCAAAACCATCTTTTATTCCTGGCATTTTTAATCAAATGGCATACATTATGCTTTTCCAAATTGCAGAAGTTAAAACAAGCAAATTGAATGGTACTTTTTAATAAGATAACAACCAAGGCATTTGTTAAATGATAATGTCTGCGTACGAAAAAGTATGTGAAGGGAATAGTGGTCTGAAGCAGCATATGCTGAGTTCCCATCATTGTGTTTCTCCCAATTTAGCGTGACCTTTCGTAAAACATCATCATGGTAAGATACTACATTACTTATCACCGGAATATCTACAGAATGATGCCTCTTGCAATGGAGCCTCTATGCCAAATTTCATACTCCATTACCTACCTTACATTACACAGAGTGACTCGGGCAAAAAAAAAGAAGTTACAGTGTGACTAGTGGCAACTTAACGACGAAAATGAGGTTTTAGATATAGAGTATGTGATTACAACTATGTACGTGACTTAAACAGATAGACATCTCTCTTGTTTCCCTTACAACTTCATCTTTCAATTGCTTTGTCTGCCCAATTCTCTTTTGTGATTTCCATATATATATATATATATATAACAGTTTTTTTTTCATGCAAAAAAACTGTTTTGGAAAAAGTAAGTATATTTCCATAATTTAGTTGACAAGAATATAATTTAAATGTGATAATTTATATTATTTTTATAGAAATAATTATAAGCTACTTTTTGGACTTTGTTTATTATTTTATTATAATCAAAATATATAGTATTTAACATGCCCTAAATTTATTAAATTAACCCTAAGTATCAAATATTATATAATATAAATAATTATTATATATTATTTTCATTAATTTTATTATACAAAAGTAATTTTTTTTCATACAATCTAAATAAAATAAATTATCTTATAACTATTTTTCAATTAAAGTATTCAAATATAAATTAATTTTTACATAATTGATTATATAAAAAATTGATTATACAAATAAATAATTTTAATTTTATTGCTGTTGCTAGATACGCACTTAATTTGAGATAGTGTACGGGTAGGATTGTTTGGCGTTTCATTTCAGAATTGCCTTGTATGGTATATACTGTATATATTAAAACATGTAATGTAAATTATTAGTACGGCTAAATAATTTTTGATAGCAGAAATAGTAAGGGGATTCACTCGATAAATTCACAGTTAAAGCAGCGCTAAGCCGCTGACAGTGACGAGAGAATATTACTTAAAACTTAAAAGCGCAAAACCTTTACTCTGCTTTTCTTTAGAAGTGCTTAAACAAAAGAACCAAGACCTTTTCTGGCTTTCGGTCGTGGTAAGGTGCTTTATTGGGCTCCTAAAACTTTCTTTTTTTTTTTTTTGTTTTTATTCTGGTACATAAACTATCATAAAATTAATTCAATTAATATTTTTTAATTATTCAATTCGTATTTCTTTAGCCCTGGAACTTCCGGTCCATTGCAGTCTTCCATCCCTTCTATGTTAGGCTATTAGGAACTGCAACACAAAAAAATCCAAGAATGAAGGGGCATGAGATAAAAAGGAAAAGAGTAAATATTTTTGTTAGTTTTAATATTTTAAAATTGAGATCAATTTGATCTTAAAAAAATATAAAATATTTGACATCAATTTCACCATTTTAAGTTATTTATTTTTGAATATTTTTTTATTTTCAAATTGATAGGATATAAATTATCTCCCTTCATTAGTTAAGGAAGACAAATAACTAATATAGCAATGCATTAATATGCCAACTAAAATGAATCATAACAGAAATTACTGATAATTTGATAAAAAGAAGAAATTAATATCAAATTTTAAAATCTTAGAACTAATTTTTTGTATAACTAAATAGATATCAATTTCAAAAGAATTTTTTTTCCGATATACATTCCAATTGTTTCAATTTATTTCATTCTAGTCATTATATCTAGAAAAATTCTGATATGGTCATGGAAGAAAAGTGTTTTTTTCTTCACAATGAATTGTCACCTTTGAATACTTATATGGAAGCCACTTCTAAGTACAAAACTCAGAAATCCTGTGGTTTAAAAAATCCTTCCTCCTAGAGTACGGAAGAAGGACTCTTATGTCTAACTCCATTGAACTTGTTAACGACAATTAATGACGTAGATGCTACATGTCCATTTTTGTTAACGTAATTTGCTGAAGTGGATGTCATGAGAGAAAACCAAAGTACTTGTGAAACATTAAAAATTCACACTTTAAGAATTAAATTGAAATAAAAATAAACTTTTGTGGATGAATTTAAAAATTATAACTTTCATTGGCAAAAATTTAAGTACAATTTTCTAATTCAATTAATTATAAAACTCATCATCCGAAAGTTTTAGGGCTACACAAATAAATTATTTAAAAAAACATAAACCCAAAATAGCAGTTAATATCACAAATTTCTTAAGTTATGATATAAATTATTTGGAGCACAAACCTTAAAAGAAAACTCTTCTTCTTCTTCTTCTTTCTAATTACATTTAGCTGGTAACTCAAAATCATTTTTCAAAAATAAAATATTTACCCTTCATTCTATCGTACAAATAAATCCATATCTTCATAATACCTAAACAAAAATGTGTTTTGGCACAAAATGAAATTCGTGCAAGTGACATGTGAAAATTTCTTTTACACACATCTCTTCTTGTTTTTCCATCAAAAGTGGAGCGTTATTATAGGTGTTCTTTCACTAAAAATAATCTTATTTGAATATTGTGTACCTATTATTCTTTTGATTAAAATTCATACCATAATTCACTGTATTACAATAGATTAATTCTCTTATCATTAGGTAAAATCTCAATTGATAAGTGGAGTGTATATTTGATTCAACATAGTATATATTTTCTCTATTTTTTAAACAATGACATAATTTTTGTCCATATTTTTGTCGAATTTTCTTTGTACTGCATAGTAGTACTAATATTAAAAATTGATTAAATTTTATTATAATTATTTTAAAAGTCAAATAAAATGTAATATATAAATAATTGATAATGTAAAATATTTTATAAAAATCATGTATTAAAATTAATGTTTAAAATTATATTGATGGATAAATAATCCCTCGCCTAGAAGTGATAGCTCAAGCATGCGTCGAAGTTAATGATGGATGCCATTGGGGTGAGCAGGGCCAGGGAACGAGAGCAAAAGGGGTCCGGGAATGATACTGATTGGCGTGTCAGTCATACAATTCTTAGATATTCAAAACCCCAAACACGATGCTTAGTTGCACGCACTGCAATAGGTTTTTATGTTTTCTAAGAGCATGAAAGGAATGCACGCATTTGATTTCTTTTTTTTTAACGTTCTTTAATGTCTAAACCCTTTTGTCTTATTTACCTCGTAGCTAACTCCCACTTGATTCCTTCAATGAATATGTAATCTCTTGGCTTCATAAAATAAAAATCTTTTGCTCCCGAAATTTCGTGCCCTTTAATATTGTAACGGGTTAATAAGAATGCGTGGCTAGCACACCACCATTAATCTGATGACAGATACTATCAGATACTGCAATTTTAAACATGAAATATAGAAACAGTTATGACATTCCGATGTATTTTGGGAATGAAAATATTTTGGCTGCTAACTAGATTATATTAGTAAATATCAGCAAGCAAAATAGAGCTAAAATGGTTAGCAAATTCTATAAACTACGGTGAGCCTTTTTTGCCCCCCGTATTGTTGGCAAATTACTTAAATATATCCCATAACGATAACAATAGAATGAGTGAAAACATGACAAAACTATTTTCAATTTTGTTTTGGTTCACCGATGGGATCATATAAATGGCAAATAATCTAAGCATCTCATTGCCTTTTTCGAAACAGTACGTAGCAATTAATCCTTTTATCCTTTTATTTCTCTTTTTTTTACTTTAATGTTCTATAGGAAGTAAATGCCAGTAAACAATAAATGAATAAGGCTTTTATATAAGTCGTTATTCATCATTGGCATATATATCTTCAAAAGTTATGCTATATGTTATGATTTTTTACAATAACTTTTTTTTTGGGTATTTCACTAAATTTTTTCAGTAACTTTGACATTAAGTTTTATATATAATTCCATATTAAAAAACTTAGTTTAAATGATTTAATATCTCAAATTTAAGTCTTGTGAATACAAAAAAAAATTAATCACTAAAAGAGCTTTACTCATAATAAGTTGAATCGATTTGAGTTTGTATTTTAAAAACTAATAAAATTATCAAGGTTAACGTAATGTTTCATAAATGAACCCCTTATATATGATTTAAGAACTTAGCACATAAAGATAAGATCTCTTGCTGTGAATCTGATATGTGTCCAGAGTATTATGTAGAGATGAAAGTTATATATATGTTTTTTATTTGATTTTCCTTGTTTATTCTCTCACTCTCCGGTCCTCGATCCTACTAATAAAATAGAAAAAGTAATTGGTTACCAAAAATCTGGAAATCGATCAGAATAAAACGAGCAAGCAGTGGGATAAATTATGTTGCAGTCATCATATTGCTGTGAGTGCATGAGCTTCGTTTATGATAAGGGAACCAATTTGTGGTTGTGGAAAAGAAAAATTAAACACTGAAGATGAAAAGTTAACTCCAAAAGTTACTTTCATACAATTTTACCCAAAAGAAAAAACACAGTTTTTAATTTTTTGGTGAAAAAAAAAAGTTATTTCATACGACCAATCGTACAAGTGCATTGATAGGAGAGAAGGATAAATTAAACAAGTTGCATCGTTGGCCAATAGGCTATACTCCTGAAAACATAAGTCAATTTTGTCAATATCACCACCGTTTGGCCTTCAAAAGTAAAGGAGATAATAAGTTGTTAGCTATGTTAATTGGAGATCTCACAAGCCGAACTTATAATATATATATATATAGAATTTATAAATTAAAAATGGTTAAGAGTATGAAAATTTTTCGTGAACGACGTGCAAAATTTTCACTGGTGAGCTTTGCAATTTGGTCAACAACCGGTTTTTCTCTCTCCTTTTCTAATATTTTTATCCAGTTGGGCATAAAACCTTTGATTACAATCGCACGAAAATCAAATTCGTGCCATATAACATTGCTGTTTATGAATAGAGAAAAAACTATTTGTATCTTGCTTTGCGACACATCTATTATACAGCAGTGTAAATAGAGAAGCAAGAAAAAATATAAGTTGTGAAATGAGTTGCTCTTTTGTGAAATCGAAAAAAATTGTAAGTGGGTGTCGATGAGAGATGTCCAACAATATTATCCGAATAACAAACCTCTTATAAATAATTTATCAACAAAGAATCATGGGCAATTTTTTAGTTTTCTGAAGATTTTAAGTTCAGCATTGCTTCACGGTGGATTTCATAAAAGTGTTACGAAGGTGCATGATTTGTGACAATCATCAGGATGAGTTCAAGATTTTTTAGGGAAGAGATAGAAAACATGATTTCATCCAAAATGCATTTCACTTCCTATGTTTTTATGTTTTTTTCATGTGGTTCCTACAAAATTTTTCATACCTTTAATCATTTTTCTCTGAAAAAATATTTATCCGAAATGAGCTTGCAGCTTGGCGATAAGGGAAGCATATCTGTCTATTACTAGCTGCAAATAGATGAGTTGCAGTGTAGTGCATTTCGGATTCTAGAAATTTAGACCCAAAAAAAAAATATACATATAGATTAAATAGTATTTTTTCTTGAAATTCAATCTGATCCGTAGAATGCATGCTAAGTCATATTTTTACTTGATTTGAATTTTTTTTTTATAAAAAAAAGATATATTCTGGATTGACTTGCAAGAAGTATTCTTTTGGTCATGTGTCACTGCATTGTTTGGCGTGTACTCTGTGGTATATATAATGGGATGGGATTTGACATCTTTCATTAATGCAAGTAAAATCTACCATATTAACTTCACCAAAAAACTGCAATATTAACGGTTCATATAGTAAATGAAGCCACATCTTGTGATTTGCAAAATGTACGTTTTGATGAAGAGTAAATCTGAAAGAAGAATCGTATTTTCTTTTCTGTGCAATGAATTGCATGGAGAGGTTATTTGATGTTTAGGCACTGTCACTGATATGCTGCATGTTGACGTTTATGCATGTGTGAGCAGATGATTCTGTGTCATGTTTAGGCATTGCAAATTCAATCAGACGTATATAATTTTTTTTATTTGCTCATTTTCTCAAATCATACTGAAGCGTAAATGGTAACTATTACACAAAAAAAAAAAAAAATCACATATTTGTAATTTGTTATCAAAGTGATTATATCGAATTAAATTTTAAACTGTTCCATAAATTGTTATCAACTTCATACTTTCCCCTTTAAAATGCAACTTACATTTTATGATTTTAAAAATCTTCAATATGTATATATTTATGCAAACATATATCAGAAAAATCTCACCCTGGTGGGGCTGTAATATTGGACGCTGACTTTGACTTACTATAGATATAGTGACATTGCCGCTGGGGCATTAATTAATACATACAGATCCTTAAAGACTATCCCCAGCAGGCTGCAATATGGACCAAGCATGTGTCCCAATGTTGAACAGAAATGTTGGCCCAGTAGATCCTATCTCATCCTCCACTGTTCTTTTTTCCTCCTTCTTTGAATCGCATCTCTCCACTATACGTTCAGACTTCGCACACTTCTCACTTTTCACATTGGGCAAACTACAAATAAATACTGTGCTGAATTTCCGGCTACGAGGAACTCTTAATCGGTAGAGTGGCGCATTGATGTAAAGATTTTGGTTTTGATAATGTTTCTTCATAATACTCAATGAAGCTGTCACTTTTTTGAACTTAAAATGAGACGACCTCCCCTATCTTTAAAGTTAATGTCTATGAAAAACAATTAAACCCATCAACTTATAAAGTTGGTGAAGTGTAGTCTTTTCAATTATTCTATTACACTTAAGAGTTTAATTGATATGTACTGACAGTATCAATCAATAGAAATAGGGGAAAGTGAGAAATTATAATAGGTTCTTCATTATAATGAGTGATTATTTACATGAATTTATATTTTCTACTATTTTTATTAATTAATAGTATAAAATTATTTTACATTATTAATACATTTAAATTAAATTCTATACTCAAATGCAGTATACAGAACACTATTCTCTGGGGAGCAAATTTTGCTGAAAGGTTCAAGCTGCAAGAAATAATATATAGTTTCTCTTATATCAGTCAACATGATACAATTGATAATTTGATACTCATTGACAGGCTAATCAACGAAACACATCGTGAAACAGCTGAGTCCTCGTAAACAAGGAAACGGCACTCAGCAACAGGTGAATAAAACAAGCAAACCAGAGGAGATAGGAGGAAAGTTAACCATGAGAAACAAAATTCTCAACCCTATTAATTATGCACTACCATAAAAATAGGAAGACACACATAAATTAAATACAAGTTCAGGTTGTTCCACATGTATGTAGGACATGAAGTCTGATGCATACTCATATGCATGAAGCATAGGATTCAGATCATAAACCCTTGGCACCAGGAAGATCTATCCATTGCAATTGGATTTCCACTTCACCACATTCCACATTTCGCAATCTGAGGGCAATGTCTTGGGCAACTTTGCCGTTGTTAAAAGTGATGCAGCTCTCCTCCGCCAGGCAGTTTTGCCTGCTCGGTTGTATTCTAGTGATTATAGTACCCGTTGGGAGGCCTTCTGTGTCCGTCTTTAACGCTTCTATAAATGGTACGATGTCACATTCTGCATCCCCCATTTTGTCGTCTTTGCTAAAAGTGTCGTGGTCATACACAGTCTGCAATTAGAAAGAATTAATCATCCACCAATCAGCATTTAATGTTTAATATACTATACATATACATATGATCAAGAAAATATTGATATATCACAAACAGAAAAATGTCAGGGATAAACAAATACCAACAGAAGCAAAGAGAAGAGAAAACACAAGGCAGCATTAGAATCTTTAAAATCCTTTAACCGAACTGGCTCGCATCCCATGTACAAGAAAAAGACAGTAACCAACCAATACACTTACCAGTACGAATGGACGAATCGGATCTGTAACAGAAAGTGTAAGGTCTTCATTCCACTCAGGATTAACATCCTTTTTGATCACACGGGTCTTGAGTTTCTTGGGAAAAAAAAAAAAAAGAAAGTTACAAATGAGCATAATTAGGAAAAGATATTATGTACCTATATAGACAAATGTAGCATTTTTAAATTTTCTATCACTATATATTTCTATTTAGCCATCAGCCATGAGCCATGTAATGCAAACATCAATCAAAACGTATATATATATATATAAAGAATCATTGCAAGGCTAAAAGATGAAGTGGGAAAGAAAGAGAGAAGAAAAGAGACCAACCTGCTTGCCCATCCTAACGACGACGTAAGGATCGCTGGTGTTGACATCACGAACGGCGAGGTTGACGCCACGCTTGACGCGAATCCTAAGAAGGCCGAGAAGGTCATCCATGAGCGACTTTCCGTGTCTCTCTGGAGTCATTGGTGAATCTCCCATTTTTTGATCTCCCTCCCTCTCGCTTTTATATTATAATACATATATGTATGTGTCACAAAAGCAAATCGTTATTATTTTTCTAGAAGAAATGAAAAATCATCAGCAACATCTCACAATGATTAATGGTTCGTTACTGATAAATTAGTTAGTACAAGAAGCAAACAGAATGCAAAGTTGGATAATAAAAGAGACAGGAGAGAGTGTTGTGCACCAGAATTCAATTCAGTTATGAAATGTCCCAGTTCTGGGGATTTTGCCGGAAAGTAGTTGTTTGAATCCTGAGAGAGAGAGTGTCGGAGTTGGAGAATCGGTTTCTTCTAGTTATGAGGGATGGGATGGGATGGGATGGATTGGAATTGGATGAGGAGGCTTAGGGGTTTGTTTTGAAGAGGAGAGGAAGGAGCGGGACATCCGATTCACAATCGCATGGCACCATCAACGTGTCCGACGCTGGCTTCTCCTCTCCGCCATTCACGCTTTTCACGTTACAATTTTGTGTGTAAAACGTGGTCATGCTAATGGCAATTCTACCAATCAAACCTGCCACCCCCGAATTTGTACAGCGGGGAAAAGCTTTTTTTTTTTTTTTTTTTTAAATTTTATTTTCAACTCACGACATTTGTAGTTAAAAATTGTAAAGAGTAACTATAATTTATACTATCATCTAACTAAATTATCTCGTATGCATAATTTTTAAAGTTATAGGTGAGAAAATCAAATATATTTATTAATATAATAATATATAATTAAATAATTACATTGTGAATGTATCCAAATTAAACTCTTTTATGATCATCTAACTTTTAGTTTGAACATTTCTAGCATTCAGGACTCATAAGAATTTTTCCAATGGGATTCAACTACTCTTCCAAAGCTTAGGACATATATGTCTTCTCTTCAAAGGCAACAGGGTAATTTGAGTCATGGTTTCGGATTAATAGGAAAATACTCTTTGATAACTTAAGATTAAAAAGGGACCCGAGAGAAAAAGAATAACTAAAAAAAGGAGTTATTTTCCATATATTATTAGTGTAAAATAATTTTATACAAATATTTAATTCTATTGTTATACCAACAAAATTGTTTGACCCAATAACTTGTTATATTAATATCTTACAAATATAAGTATTTGATTAAATGATAATATAAAACTCAATATATCAAAATTAATCTAAAAAGAATTCATAAATAGTAGAGAAAACTTGGCATAGAAGTTAAAGAATCCTTGAGTTTGGATTTGACTAGAGAAATAATAGTGTTGGTATAGTAATAAAGGCATATTATGACCCCAAAGAGAACCTCTGTTCAATTCCTGAAGAGAACACTAGTTGCGAGGGCTCTGACTATGTTTAAAAAGGGTTAGCCTTTTTTCCTGGTAATAGGAAATGGCGTACCCTTAAAAAAAAAACAAAGAAATTGAAATTTTAGTTGATTATAAATAAAATATTTTGTTTACAAATTTATAAAATAGTAATTAGTTTGATTTTAATTCGGATCCAAATTAGATCAAGCTATTCGTTTTTCAATGACTATAAACACATAGTAATTAAGAAAGTGTGTTGTATACCTTGATTTACTTCGATTCACCTTAAGAAAATTAATAAATTTTGGTAAAAAAAACAGCGTAAGGAAATTTTCCTTTGCATTGAGAAATGAATGAAATGATGATGCTTGTGAGAGGACCGTAGCCCAAGCCCATGGGTAGTAGAATCCAAGTCCAACAACCCATGGCTCCACAACAGATTAAAGCTATCGAGTACCTCAGGTCAGGACCCCCAAAAAAGTAAAAAAATGCCATGGAGTTCCCGCGCTTTCGATTTTATTTGATTTTTGGCGAAGTGCAGTTTGTACGGTAGGTATCGTGACGCACGCAAGCAAGCAGCATGGAATTGGAACCCTGGGAAGCGCTCGACGTCGACGAGTCTGATCCCTCCTTTTTCCTCCGCCCTTGCAAGCGACAACACTCCCACTCCAACTCCAACTCCAACTCCAATTCCCCACCCAAATCTTCTCAATCCCAATCCGAAACCCTAATCCCCGCCGACTCTGCTTCGCCAGTCCTCATTCCGGGTCCTGCAGGTGCCGTTCAGGCCGCCATGATGCACCGCAGAGCCCGCACTTCCCACGACGACCCCCTTCTCACCCAAGAGTTCATTCGCCGCGTCGTTCAACACGGCCACGAAAGCGATCACGATTTTACCACCAATGCCTGGCTTTCCGCCTTGCATTTCCTTCATTCCCATGACATCGTGGACTCTGATTCTGTCACATCTGCTCAGCCTTTGAACTCGATCAACAAGCATCTCAATGTTGCAAGAGTACCTCAGGTACCTAGCATCATTCACTCAACCATCAATGGGAAAATCCCTAACTTATAAAACAGATAGTTTAATTTCAGGAATCTAATTTCATGAATTTGGATGGTTGCGAACAGGTCGTAGCTGTTATCAAATCTTGCACTCCCAATGGTTTTGGAGATGTGATGGTGACACTCAAGGTTTTACTGCAACTCTGATTTTGTTATTCCTGAATTAGAAATTGCGTTTAGATATTTCTTTCTATATTCCTTAGTATTATGATGATGACAGATAAACAAAGGTACATTTCTGAGGTTTCTGAATTAATGTGGATTTCAGGATCCTACGGGTACAATTAGTGGCAGTGTCCACCATAAAGTCTTCACCGAGGGAGAATTTGGGAAGGATATAACTGTTGGTTCAGCTGTAGTCCTCCGAAAGGTAAGTTACTTTGCTCTCTGTGTCGCACATTTTGAGTTCTTGTCTCTGGTTCAAGTTTCGTGTCATTTTTCCCTCCTCCTTTGCTAACAGCACCGAGTATAGTACCACATTTGCTTGGTTTGAATGGAAACGTTCCCTATTTCAGGTTGCTGTATTTTCTCCCACTCGCTCTACTTGTTATCTCAACATAACATTGCGCAACATAGTCAAGGTATGGCATCATCTCTTCTGTTTTACATCTCAGTTGCCCCAATTTTTGACTCCATCGTCCAGCAGAAACAGAGATTTTCCACTTTTCGGCATCTATCACTTGTGAGTTGAATTGAATGTGGTCTCGTTTTGTTTGCTTTTCTCATTAGTATAGAAACTTCTTAATTATAACCAGAATTGCGTACCATTCTGGGCCAATTGGATCCAAAACCCATTCACTTTTCCTTGATTGACAAAGGATAGAAGATTGAGGTCCATGTATATGTCTGTGCTGATTGCTTGTTTTTGTTATACAGGTCTTTTCCAAGGACTGCGGACCTCCATCAGAACAAGTTTATCCTGCTCTTTCAGCGAGACAGACTGCACCAGATATAGGTAGATATCTAACGTTCACATATATCAGCAATATGGCTGAAGTTCTTTTATTTGGTACTATTGCCTTCAGCAGTGGCAATTTTCCCCACTTTAATGTCTAACTGAGGAGACTGAATTCTTGCAAATCCATATGTGCTCATTTGTTGGCCTTCTTTGCCACAGAAAGACATGAAGGGTCAAGTATGCTGGGCAATACATTCTCTCTGCCGCAGGAAAGAACTGAAGGAATCACGAGATTAGATTCAAGTTTTTTTGCAAATGAAAGACATGAGAAGTCATGGATGCCAGGCAATACATTCTCTCTGCCACAGGAAACAACTGAAGGAATCATGACTAACCTCAGATTAGACTCAAGGTTTAGAGAAGTAGCAGATATTGATAAACGAAAGGGAGAAAATTTGGTTGTGACAAGCTATCACTCTGATAATGGAAACGACAGAAACCAAAATAGTGTTTTGGATAGGGAGAACTTATCACTGAGACAGGATAATGCTCGACCTGCGGAAGTAACCTGTGGTGGTGAGCTCCAAAGTGAGATGAATGACCAACCCAACCCTTCTAAATTAGGTGAAGGAGACAACCTAGCATGCAGTGTTCAAGGCACTAGTACTTCAACAAACTCCGTTCATATATCTGCGGGTCTCGAAACTGAGGTGAAAAATCACTTAGAAAGACAAAGAGAGACCTCAAATCCAATAAGTTCAATTCCGCATTGGACAGACGAACAGCTGGATGAGCTTTTAGCATTTGACTGAGATAATAATTTTCGTTTGTCTGAGCAAGTGTAAGGCAAGATGATGCCAATCTATAGAGTTTACATGTATCCCAGCCGTTGGTCCATTTGATATTTTTGGCAGAAAATGTGTCCACAGGAATACATTCCGGACAAAGACCGGCTTATTCCAATTCCCATGAAGGGTTATTGGCGTTTGCCTTTGGCGGCCAACGTTAACCATGCTGTGTCTTTTATGGATTAGTTACTGTAGAATTTATACAGCATTCGCTAACCATGTAAATTTTTGGATTTACACTAGCCTGTTAGTGCTCAAAGATTTTAATTAAGATTGTTGCTATATCATCCCAATTAATTTAAAAATCCTCTCAATTTAAATCTAATCACAATGGTTAGTTATACTAATTACAGAGAGAACCCTGCCGCTGAATTGAAACGAGAACAACCAATCGCAGCATTGATCTTAAGCGTAGCGGTTTTCATATAGCTAAGTAGATTCAGCTGAAAACTTGCATTCTTATATTACAATTACTTCCGTCGCATAATTTTCTTTTCACATTGTACCCTTGCAAAGATGTATTGAATCCATCACGATCCCTGGTAGAGGTTCTTCCTTTTCCGCCACTGGGGCTCAATAAGCACCCTGAAACAATGGCGCCATCTATGGTGCTTTTTGCTGGTCAAGAAACATGATACACCTTACAATATGATGATAAGATTGTGAAATATATCAATACATCAATTACTTATGATACATTGAAATAATATTTAATTTTAAAAAAATTTAAAAATATAATTAAATATATTTTAAAAATTTATTATCGACAATCAAAAAAATTTTACCAATATAATTTTATTCTAACAATATAATTTTATATTAAAAATATAAAATTATTTTATATAATTAATATAATTTTATATTATCAATATATATAAATTAATTTTTAAAAATTATAAAAATTTTATTAATATAATTTTATACTATCTATATAATTTTATATTATTAATATATAAAAATTAATTTTTAAAATATATTTAATTATATTTTTAATTTTTTTTAAAATTAACATATTACAATAATATATAATAAATGATTACTATATCAATCTATCTCATAAATCACGACCATATGATGTGCTACCGCCACAAAATGTATTAAGTACCTTGGACCGCTTCGCGCATTGCAGCCGGACGCCTCAAACAATAAGTAGCGTACCTCTTGCCTCTTACGCACTAACAAATGAGGTACTTCCATTGGGCAAAACATTTAAAGCTCGAGATAGTACAATCCACTTTAAGGAAAAAAGGAACAGCTGTAACTAGTGATAAGCATCTAACTCACTTGACTAATATGTTACAATCCGAATAATTTTACCTCAAGCAAAATTGGGGCTCATTCTAGCAATAACACGTTACTATGTCACACAACTCATAACAGTACCGATGCTAAGTATTAAGCAATGCATGCTTTCCATGTCTGTAAATTGCCTTGCCATGAAGGACAAAAGAATCATTATCATTTTGCAAGAACCACATGTCACATTACTCCTGTATGATTGTTGTAACTATAAACGCATATCAAGGCCTACATAGGTCACCATTATCACGATTCTTGGGTGTTCAGCCTATGAAGACCATTAGACCAATCACTCAGCCCTCAGATGCTGTGTTCACAATCATACACCTACTGGAATAGCTTCCTCAGTCTTTCAGCGGCGGCAGCTGCCCTTTTGTTCGTTGGCTCAAGTACAAGGGCATATTTAAAATCTGCAGAGCAAAATGTTATTAGCCTATGATTAGGATAATTCTAAAATTTCATCAGTGAGAACCAAGAGAGAGAGAGAGAGAATATACACACACACACACACACACACACACACACACACACACGCACACACACATCTGGTTGCCTAGTACTTGAACAAATTTGACAGTACAACCCCAAATTCCCCGCAAACAATTTGAATTTCACATGTTGCGACAGTCAACTCTTCAGCAAAGCATAATGTCTGAATTCCCATCTCAAATTAAAAGAAGAAATATTTAAAGCACACTCAAAGCACATAAACTTAATTTTGTAAATATATTATTCTCTCATTAATTAGGATAGCCTAGTCGTAGGATAAATATGTATGACAGTTTAGCTAATTTTTAAGGCTAAATATCAGCTTCAATTAACAATATTTAAATGACAACTCTCCAGCAGGAGAAGACACAGTTTTTGACTATTGAGTCCAACAAAACCAGAAATCAAATCAGCTAAATATGGGCATAGGGGCCAAATTAAATACCTTTACCTACAAGCGGTGGGGGATAGATTATAGTAAGAAGCCAAATGTTTGTGACTGAATCCCTTCAAGTTATACCCCCAACCGTGCCCCCAAAGAAGAAATCAGAAATAAAGAAAGTATTTATTAATATCTACATTATATCTTATAATATCATAAAATATCTCACATCATATCTTAGAATATTAAAGAGGATACTCTCTAGGGTTTTGGGTTTAATTAGGATGACTCAGAAGAAGGAGAGTTCAACCAGCAATATATTTTCATATTATTTAGCCTTTATTCTCTTTTCTTCCTTTCCTATCTAAAACCCACAATGTATGTATATGTATGTATGTATGTATAAATGTGCAAAATAATATTACAGATTGGTCCTCAACTCTAATATCCCCGTCAATTTTCTGAAAGAAATGCTAAGCTGCACATAAATGTGAGAAGGATGAAAGAACTTACCATCAATTGCGTCCTTGTAGTAGCCTAGCATCTCTCTAGCTGTACCTCTACGGAAATAGGCTTTTACATTCTGGGTAAAACATAGATATCGAAGGGATGTTACCACAAAATTCTCATGGCTATCATACTCAAGGAAATATACAATAAACAGGAATCTGGACAAGTTCGATGAAACTTCATATGGTGTGTACAGATTAAACAACAATGTTCAATATCTTCTTCCTGTATTTTTCCCATGAATATCAACCGGTGAAGAATCATTGCTACTAAATCTCTTTCTCTTTTCCTCCTTACTTTAATTATTCTAAATCTCTCTCTCTCTTTTTCTCCTACTTTAATTATTCTCATTAGAGTGAAGTAGAGAAAATTTGTAAACCAGCATGTAAACTGTCGCACCAAATTACACAACTCAAAATGTCTTCGAAATTAAATAGAAAAAACTTATTTAAGTATGCCAAAGAATAGTACTTTCATTACAAAGCCTTTGATTTACATTACCCATGCATATTTGGAATGATGACAAGCTCTTATCATAGTCTATGATGACAAGATCATCAGTCATAACAATATCATAAACTTTTAAGAACAAAGTTATATGAAAATAGAGCTCACCTTTTTGTCAAGGTTAATTGCTTTTGTACAATCCGCCTCAGCTTGGAGGTAACTGGATAGGCAGAAAGAACAACATCAAGATGTTTACAAGACAATTTTGAGAAGTAAGGGCAAGAATGAAACACCACCTCCCAAGTTCTAGATAAGCCTGAGCCCTATTACTGTAGTATGTTGCATTATTGCCACTGAGTTTGATAGCTTCTGTATAAAACCCAATGGCTTTCTGCCACTGCTTATCTTTGTAGGCCTGATTTCCCTGAATCATTAAGTGACAAAGCAGGGGAAAGAAGAAGGGGGGGGGGGGGAGACAAAAAGAAAAAGAAAAAAGGGATTAAGAAGAAGAACGTACACAAAGCGAGAACTAACCATCAAAATATCAGATGGAGCTTAACAAAAAAATGCAGAGAACTGACAGTTCAACAATCAAACAAGCATAAGACCATATACAAGCGTGGAAGTGGTAACAGATACTTCTTATGGACTTGAGGCTTACAAAATAATAACATTAAGTTACCAATATTGATGAGAGGAACTACACAGAAAATATAAAATAGCTTTATGATAGTTGCAGTTTTTCTGAGAACATTTTAGCAAAGCTTGATGATATATCAATCCAATTCCACCTGTTAGAATATATAGTTAAGCCTGAAACATAAGGACAAAATAGGGGACTAGGGAATAAAAACTGTAGGGGGCTGTGAAGGCTAAAATTATAACACCCAAAAAAACTGTCAATCAAAGTTTGACATTGATGGAGGAATGAAAGTGCGCTCTTCAGTTTACATAGTTCTGTCATACAGCATCATCATGAAGATCCCAAAGATTGTTAACCCAGATAACAAATTTGTCCTACAGGAAAAAAAGCTAAAAGCACCAAGATTAGAAATTCATGAGTTAATTGCAATACAACCATCTCCATGGCTCCATGCAACAGGGGCAGAAGAGAAGGGATTGTATACGCTCAGCAGTTAGCTATAGCTGAGATGCGTATATGTACCGAATTAATGTTGCAAAATATTCATAAATATGCATCAATATCACATAAAAATATACACATCCACCACAAATATAGGAACCACAAACTTGATACTTAAACCCAACAGACATGCTGATGTTCAATGATTATAAATGAAAGACATCTTGCAGTCTATAAAAGCTCAGTGTTTAACATCACTGGTGATTTAGTAGTTAAATTATGCCAGTCATATCACACAATAACACTCAAAAGAAGTGCTGAATTTATCCTCTGTTAATATAACAGCAATACCTTTTCTTTAGCAATTTCAGCAGATTCTTCCTTACTGACAACATTACTTGATGATTTAGTTTTGGAAGCAATATCTGCCTGTTCTTGAAGAGTTGTATACATGGTCTGTAGTACATCCAGTAGAAAGCGATCACCACCATGCCGAGCTATCAAGGACACCGAAACGGGACACTTTTCATAAAATCCCAATGGAATAGTGACCTGAAAGGATATATCAGCAGAATGTGGAGGAAGGATGAATAACATGATCAGCAAGAGCACATGATCAGCAAGAGCACCAGATAACATTGTGAAAGTTTTATGACATGGTGAGAATTTTACCTGGCAGCAACCTGACAAGCTAGCAATACTTAGCAGACTAAATGCACGGCTTTGATAATCCTCTGATTGAACCTCCTTCCCACCCAATTTTGGAGGAGGATCAGCTACAGTAGGGATCACCAAAATTCCTTCATCCTTAAAAGCATCAAACCACATTAAACTCAGCAAATTATGTTTACTACATAAAAACATACTTTTTTGTAGAAAAATAAATTTGATTTAGATTAGAATGATCTAAAGTATATTTTCAGCAACTTGTTTAAAATGGTTCTGCTTATTCAATCAATGTCTTGGTTACCTTTCACCTTAAGTTTGTTAAAATTCAGCACAAAAGTAGCTCTTGAACAATCATACATTAAAATCCTCCTATTATGCACTCTCTTCATCTATGAATATATTCTTTTCTAATTAATAAACAAAGTATTTTTATCTAAAATAAAAAAATTATTGACAACCCTTTAGTTAACAATTTTATTACACTATGGAACACTGTAAGATAATAACAAAACTTGAAGATAAAAAAGCTTTAAAAGATGCAAGCCAAATCGGAATGAAAGTGTATGAAAATTGACTTTAAATTAGAAGGATTTAAGAGAAGTCGGATGCAGAGGGGCGTAATATCATTACCTTCAAAAGCAAATTTAGAGCAGCACGCATCTCAGTTCTAACAGATTTAGAGTTTTCAATCTCCACATCAGATACCTCAAATTTTCCATGCAATTGTGTTGAGACAGCTGGATGGAGTTCTGGGTTTACTCTGTTCATCCACTCATCGTGCACAAGTCTGAATTCATGTCTGCACAAATAGATTGACAAAACAACCACACTATATAATTAACGACTTCAACAGATTATCATAATACACAAGAAATATAATTTATGTGCACCCACAATGAGGAACAATAATTGAAAGAGAAATTATGACATGGTTAGCAATGATTAGAAAGAACATTGATTGAAAAACTGTAGAATGTAAAACAACTCTAAAGAGGATCAAATGAAAATAAAGAATTCAAATGACAGATTGAAAAGCAACTTATTCTTGCTCATCAAGTTCTTCACATAAAATTACAAATTATAACAAAATTTTCATATCACAGAGAAACTGAGTAACCTTTGTAGGAATTGCATAATATTGGCAAGTAATTTTAACGAAGACGCTTTCAGTTCACCATTTGTTTTCTGGCTGGAGTGCTCCTTCAAGCTAGGAACTTTAGAACTTAAATAGTCCTCAAGATTTATATGTTTCAATACTTGCCCTGGAGACAATCATTGTTTAGCAAATATTATTGAGGTGTTATTTAATGAACAAAGTAAAAGTTAGTCGGGAAAAAAAAATTTAAACACAAAGAAGAGCTTAATGATGACCAAATCATTAGCGATTATCTCAAATTGGAAAGTAGCACATTGCAGAACATACTTCCAAAAAGCTTCTCAGTGGCTTTGATCACCACCTGCGAGCTCCTGTCAAGAGGAACATTTAGATGTTGAAAACAATCATCAGCTATAATTATCTGCCGAGGATTGTGTTTCATTACAAATGGTGCTTGTAAAAGTATGTGGCCAACACGATGCAAAATATTAGGATCCTTTGCAAACCAACCTGCAAAGGGCCTTTCAGAGTTAGAAAGAAATAAAGAAATGCAGCAACGGCATAGTTAAAGCATCCGTATAGAAAAACCCCAATACTGCCAGCAACTACACAAAGAAAGTCTAATTGGAAAATAATTATAAGAGAACATCTATTTTCTCCTCTGCTCGATCTTTCTGCCACGTAGGTATACTGATAATTCAAAACAAATAAATAAATATAATGGCCACTTATATGCACATGCTCACAGATCAAAAAATAATAAATAATTGAATAATTCATACCAACAGTATCCAGACTTGTTGAGATAGGTATAATTCCCATATGAGAAACAGCTCCATATGAAGGTCGAAATCCTAGAATGCCACAAAACCCAGCAGGTACTCTCACCCCGCCAACAGTATCAATACCTATTACATATGATGGTGCAATATATCAGCATATGGTGATATCAAACCAAAATTTATATGGTGATAGTAAACCAAAAAATTTATATATATTAAAAAAGAAATACACTAACACTTTTCGAATTGAAAATATCTTACAGTGATGTGGCAACAAGACAACACCGCCACCACTACCACCATTACTTCCAATCATAAACTATGTCTATAGACAAACAAGTTAAATCTAAGTCCTTTCCAGTGGTTTAGTCTATATTTTTTATTGGGCTTTCTCTATCTCTATCTATTGGGTTACCTTCCATGTTATCTACCCTTACTAGAGCTTTTACAAGTCTTCTCCTTAAATGAACAAACCACTAAGGTGAGATTATATAATCTTTTCCACAAGAGGTACTATCAAACCACCTAAGGCAAGATACAATGATAAAGCCACAGGAATGTCCATAAAATTGAAACAATGATTTCAAAGTTACAGATATGCCTTCATATATATCTTAACTCACACAACCAGTCAAAGCAAGTACATTGTCTTTCCCATCAACAAAGTTGGTGGTGTAGTTAAATAATCAAATGTTTGCACTTTAAATATGTTAAACATCTTTGTGAATTGTTATCTGCATTAATTTAACAACAAATTGAAAACCATAGTATGCACGAAGAGTCCAAGAATAGAACTAGACAACACTCTTAGTGGTAATAAGCTCACCTCAAAATGTCAACAACTTCAAACACAAAACTCTCTTCTGATATCATCCTATACAATTTAAAATATGTGACAAGTTGCAACCAGGATCATGATCCATTGCATTGTCCATTAGCAAAAATTGGCCAGAAATTGTTCGCATTAATTCTACAACTATGGACTGATTTATGGTACCACTGAACAAATTCCAGTATCCAGAACTACCTGTTTAGTTGTTTTTGTTCCAGCCAAAGAACTCCCAGTAAATGAACAAAGGCAAACACACGCATACATATGACAAAATACCTATAAACCTTCTTTAATGTCATTGATAAGTGGCAATGAACTTGACACGTGTCTTTAGTACAAACAAGGAGGATGATAAGCTATTAAAAAGATATCACTATCAAGATGCTCACCCAATGAAAAATCAACAAAATTAGCTGCAACAGCCACAGCAGCACCACTGGAGGAGCCACCTGGTACTCGAGCAGGCACAGAAGGATTGGTTGGTGTCCCATAATGTTTATTTTCACCACTGATGCTGAAAATAAAGAATGGCCAAAACAGCTTGTTTTTACTCAAATCCATAATAATAGGAAGAAATCAAAACCACGCTATTCCTTAAGCGCACCAGTGCATATCATTTACAATCTCTATTACTATGCCATATGGTGGAATGTGTAGCCAGGTTATATTTGGTACTCTTACTCATTTTCAGGTAAAGCTAATGCTTGTTGGTTAATTTGGTTTGAGACAACTTCACCGGATGACTTTTAGATTATATATATTATTTTCTCTTACAGCATGACTGTTTCTTTTTTCTTTTTTCTTTTTTTTTCCCCCCCAACTGACTCCTGGCCAAGTGCTTATCTTTTATACCCCATTTGGTTGACCTCAACAGAACAGCACTACTTTCCTTAAAAATATATGACTAATTCTATTAGCAAGGCCAAGGAACACAAAAGTTAACCCACCCCTTCCTATCAAGGCCTAGCCCAAAGGCTTCTATGGACAGGACATGCCATCATTTGAAAGTGAAGGCCCCCCACACTGGTCTATACATAAACAAATTAGAGGGAGAGCTACTCTGCAGTATAGGAAAAGAATAGAAAATGGTACGAACCCGTATGCTAGGTCATCGACAACAGTGGTTCCAACGCAAGTTGCACCTCCTTCAACAAGAGCAGAAACTACAGGAGATGTGGAAGAAGCAGCTTCATGGGTCCTTGCCCATTCAGGATGGCCAAGAGTGGAGACATGTCCCTCTATGTCAAATCTGGTAACCACATCGCAAGATTTTGCTTCTCAAATTTAGAGGCAACAATAACATCAACATCAACAGCAATAGTAAATAACATCCCACCCCTAGGAAATAAAGTTATTTAAAAAAAAAACCTTTTTTTTTTTTTTGCCGTGGGATTAATAAAATGTCAGAGAACCCAGGAAATAAAAGAAAGATTGATGATAAAAGAAAAGAATAAAGAAGAAAGAGAAAAAAGGAGCCCCCGGGGGGGGGGGGGGTTACATACAGGTCGGAAAGGGCGAAAGTAAGGGCGGTGAGAGGATGAGGGGCTTTAGGGGGAGCAGGTTGAGGAGGAGGGAGCAGCTGAAGCTTGTGAATGAAAGCGCCCAAATCCTCTTTGATTGTTTGCTTGAGCTTCCTTGTGAGGAGAACGATTCCAGCAAGACCGAGTCCCAGCAATACCCATAGATTGGCCGACTGAGACGCCATACAGCAATCAAAGTTGGATTGAAACCTACGACTGACTGACTACAAGAAGAAGTAGAAGTAGAAGTAGAAGTAGTAGAAGAAAAAGAAGAAGAAGAAGATAGGATTTGGAAATTGTAATCACCAACCTTAGCTGCGTAGGTGGGTGACTCCTAAGGTTAAATGAATATCAAGCAAACAAACAAATACGAAATTTGTGGGTGAAAATATATTATGATGATTATAAGGACGTCCTCCTAGTTTCTCTTCTTCTCCCCCACATCCGCCGCCTCAACACCTTCATCTTCTTTCTATCAAGTAAAAACCTTTCCAAAAACAACTATTATTATTATTATTATTATTATTATTTAAGAAAAAAAATTCTAATAAAATATTCAATCAATCGGTTTAAGAAAATTAAAAAATAATAATAGTATAAAACAACACGCATAATTAATTTAAAAATATACTGAAAAATTAAATCATTGTAAAAAAAATCATATTTTAATTTGATAAATAAGAGTAAATGTGTCAATTTTGATATAATGTGTTTCATTTTGACATGTTATTTTTGTATTATTTTTATATAGTATAATTATTACTCTCTATACTAGGGCCATCAAAATACGTCCAGCCCACTGTATAAACATTTTTTTTCGCTTAAAAAAATATAGTTGAGACTTAAGTTTGATGATGTAATGTGTTCAATTTTGATACTTAGGAGTTTAAATTTAGATTTTGATGTTAGTTTGTTTTGAATTAGTGTAATTTGATTTGTAATTTATTGAATTTAAACTCTTGAAGTTTGGACTCAAGTTTAATTATGTAATGCATTAAATTTTGACACTTAGGACTTTAAATTTCTATTTTGAGGAAATGCTCATTTTAGTTCTTGGATTTACATACTTAAGTCACTTTAGTTCATAAAATTTAGAAATTAATTTTTTAGTTTTTAAAGTTACAAAATATGAATAATATTAGTCCCTAACTTCATTTCTATTTCTTTATTGTCATGCTTTCACTAATATCACATTAAATGACATAATAGCATTCCATGTGACTTTTGAGATGATATTGATAAAGAATAGGTCCAAATTAATCCACTGAAATAACATTTTCATTACTATCTCGCTTGATTCACGTGGTTTTTTTTTTTATACATTTTCATAAACTCCATAAACTAATTTGAATATATTTTTTATCTATGACATCTTAGATATCATATGAAATACGACTATGTCATTTAACATGATATATTAGCAAAAATATGATAGTATACTAACGGAAATGGAGTCAGAGGCTAATATGACTTATATTTTATAATTTTAAGAATTAAAAAGTTAATTTTTAAATTTCAAAAATCAATTTTAACTACTAAAAATGAACATTTATTCTTTGTATTTTAATATTTAGTCTGTTTTCAATTTATATAATTTACTATGTAATATGTTGAGTGTGAAGTTTGAACTTGAGTTTAAGTATATTTGGGGTGCAATAATATTTAAGATTTTTTGTATTTAAAAAATTAATAAATAGAGTTATGCAGATTAGTCTATTTAAGCTCATGTACTCTCATGAATGGGTTAGATAGGCATAACATCATATCTTTAACACTTGTTATAGAATTGACTCAACCTGTTTAACTTAAAAGGTTTAAATGGACAAAATTGTCCGTTTAACAACTATATTTTAGATATATTGAATTCCCAATAACTCAATAAATATAGTATACTCACAGAATGAATAATAACTTAATATGTAACTAACCTTATCTAATAAAAAAATAACTTCATTATTATTGTTATTGTATTATATAGCGCAATTATTGAATTAAAGTGTCATTTTATTAACCTTTTATGAATTTCAAACTGTTAAATATTGTTTCAAAGGCCTTTTCACATAAATAAAATAAAAAATAATTAAATACGGAAATATCTCATTTCAATTTTATTTTCGAAAATGTCCTATTTTTGTGGTTTATATAGAATCAGTGATTTATGATTTACGATTTATGGACATCTACAGACTAACAGCGTAAATCGCAGTAGCCTCACACACGATTCTTACCAGATAGCATACTGGTCATAAATCGGGGGAGAGTGATACGATTTATGTTCAATTGAATCCCACAGAAATTATGTCACCCTCCCACAATTTTTGCTCATTTCACATAAATCTTGTGATTCTCACACGATTTTCATAGGAATCCCCTCCCTATATCCTCAGCTTCCACTATCCAGTGTCATTTTCAACCATCTAGTGGCATTTTCCAGCAAAAGTAGAATACTTATTTTCCCAAAAATTTGAGTGATAGATGGAGAGATTCTACATTCTTGTTCCCCATAATGGTGAAATCATAAATACAAATGAGGGAGTGTCATTTTGCAGTTCAAACCCAGTTTGTCTGAATATTCATCCTTCTATTACTTTATTAGAGCTGTCGAGTAGAATATTGCAGAAGTTATGCCAATAAAATAACAAGCACATAACACAAAATAGTGTACAGGTTGCCTATAATGGTCGGGAAAGATCTGATTTGGTCCAACATCTTGAGATCAACTATGATGATGATATCGGGGTGATGTTCGATTGCCGCGCCCAGTTTCCGGAGATCTGCATTACAGCGTTATTCATTGTTTTACAAGACTCGGTGTTGAGCTCCTGAGGATCTGCTCCCGATCCAGCATCTGTTGCATTGTCACTGGTCTAGCGTTCACCTACCTTTGCTATGGCATCGCAAAGTCCTGTGCCGAACCAAAATGTTCGTACAGAAGATGCAGATGATTTGATGGGCGAGCCAAGTTTTGTGCCCTCAAATAAACTCTGGAGCCTGACTTATCCACCATCAAAAAACTCCCGAGCATCATCATAATATAAGCCTGAGTGTGGCTATAACAGTCTTCGCAGGTGCATCTGCCTGCAAATCACGAAATGTAGTATTGAACCAAGACAGAAATACTAAATATCCTTTCCGCTCATCTAGACTTGACACTGTGCCAAATAAGTCGTAATATATGGTCCATATATCTCGGCTATGATATCTCCCCCACAATCCTGTGCATCTGCTAACTGCCTATCCATCGACACACAGCCCTAACTGATATGCAACATCCTCTAACATGATGGTGCACTCTTCGTATGGAAAATGGAACGTGTAGGTCTCCGATCGCCAATGCTCCACTAATGTACTGATTAGTGCGTTATTGTATTCATAAAATGGGACATGAGCTGCATACCATAAGTCTGCCTGCCTCAAATATGGCTCCATAAGAGGATGTGACATAGATATGTGGCAACGCCAAGTGGTCAACACTCGACGTGGCTGTAAAAGTATGAACATAATATTATTAGCATTAAAAAACTGAAACAAAGCCAAATAAAATTATCTCAAAGTAAACTAGATTTATTAAAAATATATAAATTAAATTAAACTTCATAACACTATAATAAACCAAATAAATACTGAAATTTCACTTTATAATATAATAACAACTAAATTATCTATAATTAACTTAAATATATTAAACTAAACCTTAAAATGATAATCTTCATTAATATTTATAAAAAATAAATTAACTTACATTCATTTTCTCTGTAATATCAATAAAAATTAAATAATATTAAATCAATAATTTTGCTTTATATTAAATACTCTTAAATTAAATACACTAAAAATGATTAAAATAAATCTATAAACTAAAGTTTCCATTAACAAAAAATATTTACCCAACAGATGATTTCTCTACTAAATTAATCAAATATTTTTTATACTAATCAAAACTAAACTAAGCTAACCAAATTATTTTCCACTAATCTAAACTAATATTTTTAATAGTAATCCAAACTAAACTAACCAAATATTTTTTACACTAATCTAAACTAAAATAAACAAATATTTTTTTTATTAATCTAAATTAAGTTAATCTAAATATCTATTTTTTTGAATAAAATTAAATTAAAATATAGTAGAAAATTACATTTTCATATAGATGTGCAGAAATATGTGAAATTTCATCTAGCCAACATAAGTTATTTTGTGTCATTTGTGCAGAAATTCCCATTTTTCTCTCTCCTTCACTTTCACTCAACAGCCCTCCCACGATTTCTGAATGAATGAACAGGGCTCACATGATTTCACTTTTATAGGCAAAATAAGCAAAAATCGTGGGAGGATGACACGATTTTCTATGGGTCTCAATTGAACAGAATTCGTGTCACCCTGACACGATTTCTATACAGTTGAGTTGCACAGAAATCGTGTCACCCTCTCATGATTTATGGCCGGTACGCTATGTAGGCTGTAAATCGTGTGAGATTGGCACGATTTCTATTGAGTATGTGGATAGCCATAAATCATGCCAGCCTCACACAATTTACCTATAGACCACCAAAACAAGACATTTTCAAAAATAAAATTGAAATGAGACATTTCTGTATTTTATTATTTTTTTATTTTATTTATGTAAAAAAACCTTGTTTCATGGTGAGAATTTATATAATTCTTGCATTCTTATAATCCGGCAGAATAAATGTTATGAATGATTCAAATGAAATGAGTATGAAAAAAAAAATAATTTTGATCTTGAAAAAAAAACTTTTATTACTACTTTGGAAATATATGATTACTATCCACTCGAGAGCTTGTTTGCTTTTACAATGGGTCGGTTAAACATAAGTTAAACTAAAGTGAGTGTGTAGTTACTTTGAAAAAAAATACCATTAAAAAATATGCTTTTCTATGTTTTGGTGGGGAAAATGTTAACCAAAAAAACTTTCAAAAGAAAAATTTAACACTATTATGATACTAATAAAAAAATCAAGATTTTTTGAGAAAATAAAAATTGCGTTCAACTTTCTTAACCGTGCAAGTTACCATGTCAAATGAAGTGATTTATCCATATGGTAGCACAAATTACAAGTGATTTATCCTATTCATTGCGGTTTTAAGACTTAAGAGGATAGTGCTAATATTTTGTAATTTGTCTTGTTCAAAAACTGAGTGGGATAGTTGCGAAAATAGAAACAAAAAGCGACTATTAAAATAGAAACAAAAAGCGACTATCTTATAAAATAAAAAGTTGTAGGACATAATTTATATTGAAATTAAAACAAAAAATTTCCTCTAGCTAATACACCATATTGTTGATGTCCGATAACGATCTTCTAGAATTTCATCAAATAAAAAAAGTTACTTTAAAATAAATTTATCTTTAAAATAAAAAAATAAGGAGTTTAAATTGTTTTAATAAATTACAACTGTATAACATTTTACTGATTTAAAGGCCAATTTGGCATTTTTTTTTTCAGTTGTACCAAAGAAAAAGTCAATTAGGTTTAGAAACAAAAAATTAGGTAAAAAATTCGTAGATTAATTTTTATTAATAGGTATAATCTATTAATTTTTTAGCTTTATTTTTATCTGACCCTAAAAGTGAATACTTATATTTCCATATCAAAGATAAATTCACATTACAGAAATTATAAAATTATCAATATTTGTTTGATTAATTTAAATGGTTTATTACTTGTTTTTTTTTAAAATAAGGTTTTGGATTTGGAATTTGTCGACGAAAAAAATTAATGTTAATTCTATAATGAGCCAACTTAGATCGAATCAAATTAGTTGGTTGAGTTTTAGATATTGATGGTTTTGCAACCTAGTGCTCGAAGGCACAACATATATTATCTTATGAGTTGGTTCCTGAAATTATATGCATGCTTTATTTTAGTCCCTACAATTTAGAAATTAATTCTTTAGTCCCTGAAATTATAATTCGTCAGTCACTTTACTCCTTGGTTAGTCAACCATCAATCAACTGTTATGATTTTGCTAAAGTGTCACGTTAAGTGACACATCATGCCACGTGGCAAAACACTTTGACAACTTCTAACATGGCATAGCACTCTGATGTGTCATTGATTTTAAATTATTTTAAATTAGTCCCTAAAATTTCTAAAATATTTCAAATTAGTTCCTAAAATTTTTTAATTTGTCAAAATAGTCCCTAAAATTTTTAAATATGTCAAAATAGTCGAAAGTTTCCAAACTTCTCATTTTCTACTTCACAAGCTCTAAATTTTTAATGTTTTTAAACCCACTAATTTCTCTCACATTTTCACACCCTACGTAGACGAAATCTTATCTACATAGAATAATAGGAAGAGAATATATAGAAAAAAATAATAAAATACAATAAATAATTTTAATATAGCTCATCCTAGTTCAAGATCCAAGAATGCCTTTGGACTTAACGAATATTTATAGACGTACTTATGAATAATCCATTATCAAAGAAATCTAAAGTTAAACTTAATTAAAAGATCAACTAGGTGAACTAATTCAATACATTTTTTAAGAAAGTTTCATTCTTAATAAATGGAAATTGCTCATCTTTATTTATGCAATAGCGATAATTTCAAAAGTTAGTTTGCATACAAACGATAATTCACAATCTCTCAGTAGCCAATAGAATAATTTTAATTAAGAACCTCTTAGTAGCCGATAGCATAGTTTCTACTAATTATAATGACCATCGTTTTAATGATATTACCTATTTATGATGTCTTTGTAATGTAACAAATGGTTACTGGATATTGAGACAGACAAATTTATTCTCGTTAATGAATTATGTTTCATACTCACACGAATTCCAAATCTGTTTTCTTTAACAAACGTACGTGGTTAGTTCACCTAGTTGGTCTTTCAATTAAGTTTGACTTTTAGATTTCTTTGATGATGGGTTATTCATAAATACGCTTATAAGTATTCGTTAAGTCTATAGGCATTCTTGGATCTTGAACAAGGATGAGTTACATTAAAATTGTTTATTATATTTCATTATTTCATTTCTATATATTCTCTTCCTACTATTCTATGTAAAGAGGATCTAGTCTAAGTAGGGTGTGAAAATGGAAGAGAAATTAGTGGGTTTAAGGAAAATTAAAGATTTAAAACTTGTGAATGAGAATAGGAAAAATTTAGGAATTTTGAACTATTTTAACATATTTTAAAAATTTTAAGGACTATTTTGACATATTTAAAAATTTCAGGGACTAATTTGATATATTTTAGAAATTTCAAGAATTAATTTAAACTAATTTAAAATCGATGATACATTTATATGTCATGTGGCATGCCATGTCAAAGGACTATGCCAAGTGGCATACCACATTAGATATTGTCATAAAGCTTCGCCACGTGGCATGCCACATCAGAAGTTGTGCCATGTAGCGTATCACATGATATGCTGACATGTCACTTAACGTGACATATCAATAGAACTGTAACAGTTAACTAACTAGGGACTAAAGTGATTGACGGATTGCAATTTTAAGAACTAAAAAGTTAATTTCCAAATTTCATGAACTAAAATGAAGTATACGTACAATTTCAGTTACCAAAGTGATACTTAACTCATTATCTTATTTCTTGATATAGCTCAAAATCACTTTATAATAAACAGCGGCTACAACAGAAAATGAAGATGTTTCGAAAGGAATCAGTTGTTAAGCATAATTTTGACTGCATGACTATAACCATAGCACAATATCTTCCTTAAGAGCCAAAAGAAATTCATGGAGATGTGTTTCCTTCCAACGGGAGTGGAGACAAAACTCAGGACCATAGCAATATAAGTGAAAAAACAAATATGAGAAAATTTTACTTTACTTCTTCCAATTATAAGTGATATATACTTTAGTCTGAATTAATAAAAAGATAATGTGATACCCTCTTTTTTTTAATATATACTTTAGTCCTTTAATTAAATATTTGTTTATTATAAATAAAAAATAAGTGTAATTTATTCTCCAAACTTAAGATTATGTGGACTTTAATTCTCAAAATATAAAATAAGTGCAACTCTATCCCTTAAATTTTATTAAACATGTACTATTTCTGTTAATAGTTATTCTTATTAATTTATTTTATCTATTTAAGCAAGGTTTTTATAATAAAATGAATTTAATTTGTATTTATCGTGTTCCATATATAAGAATTAATTTAAAATTTATATATTAAGTCAATTTGATTCAAATAAATATTTTAATAATTTTAAACACATTTTAAACGTTAAAAAGTTGATAATTACTTGTATTGTTACCTTACATTTTTATCATTGTATTAATTTTTAAATTGATATCAAATCAAAATGATTCTTGTTTTTTTTTCTTGGTGTGGAAATCAAGTTGATTCTTAAAGGATATAATTGATTTTATTAATATCGCTAATAAAAGGAGGCAGAATGTCATTTCCTCTATATCTTAATAATTTTCATGATTATCTTTCTTTTCCTGCCCCATGTTTTTCTCTATTAATTGCTGACCCTCTTCGTCTTACAAAAATGGAAAAAGAACCATAACAAAACCATATTGCTTTCATAATATCAGGTTTCAATTGCAAATCTACTGCGCGTGATAAAGAAGTCACTCGACTAGAAATGGCTACCCTTCATATGTTGTTGGTATACGTTATATTTCTCAGATACCGATTGATAGGCTAAGGCCGCCCAATAACAAAAAAAATAAAAATAAAAATGGGGGACCTTGTAATAGAACAAAGATAAACTAATCTCGTGTTCTGCGACGCACGCGCACGCTTATTTCTGAAACAGACAAAGAGAAAGACGAAGGATATTCCATCTTCTCCATCGCCATTCTCCTCCGTCCCACTCCCACACCCCAACCGCACTTTCTTCTGTGGCAGTTCCTTCCTCACCATTGCCCTCCAACTCATTCAACCCAAAATTCATTCTCTTCAGGTCTCGTTCTTCTTCTCTCTCCCTTTCCTTTTCTCTTGCCATCTCAAAATTTTGAACTTCTTGATTCAACAATTGAATTGTTTCTTTGAAAGTTACAAAATTTGTGACTCTATACTCTAATCGATTGGCTTTCTTTTCATCCGTCTTGCCTTTCTATTGATTAGTTGTGTTGTGTTGTTTTGTATTGGAAGTTGCCGGATTCTGGTAGCTTCCAAGCATGCCTTTTGAAAACTGCAATGTTGGGTTAAAGGGGTTCACTCCCCATCTTTTCATTTTTTGTTTCTCCAACCAATGGGTAATTTGAGCTGCACCCAACAAACCCCGGTGTTTTTTCTAATTTATTTGTATACCAGTTATATATATATATATATATATATATATATATATATATATATATATATATATATAGAATCGCGCTGATTTGAACTTCCACAATTTCTGTAACATGTATTATGGTGGTGCTGGCCAATTGAACATGTGTTTGTGTCTGCTGCATCAGAATTTGCCACATTCAGAAGTTCACGTAAAGATAGAAGAAGGGATGCAACTTCCCAACGAGCCTGCAATGCAAGAGATTAAAGGCTTCATGTCAGTCAGGTGTGCTTGAGGTGGCCACTCCTTTTTTAGCTCTGCTTCTCCTCACCTACAATTTCCTGTGGTGTGGGTCTGACTGATGCAGCTACCACATTCTTGGTAATAATTTTCAACCATCTGCTTTTTTAATCTGTTTTTTCACCTGGTCATTCTTCTCTTGTGAAAAGAATCCAGGGAAGTTCATCTTCTGTTTTCACTTGAGGAATGCATGTAACAGTTTATTAAACATTCGTGCTTAAATGTCATTGTTATTTCAACCTGTTTGTAAATTCATGTTGGTTTCTATTAAGACTTTATCTGTCTAGTCAGTAGTCATAGATTCATAGGCATCTATATTCACGTCTTTTCCTGTTATTCAATTCTTTTTTTTTTTTTTTCATTTATCAGGATCAGATAGAAGAGACAAAAAATGGTAACATCAACACAATATGAAAGATTCTCAAAAGATTTTGTAATGGGAGGGGTAGCGGCAATCATATCAAAGAGTGCAGCAGCACCAATTGAGAGAGTGAAACTTTTATTGCAAAACCAAGGTGAAATGATTAAAAGAGGACAACTCAAGAAACCATACCTGGGTATATGTGATGGCTTTAAGAGGGTCTTCACGGAAGAGGGTCTGTTTGCCTTTTGGCGAGGTAACCAAGCCAACGTTATACGGTACTTCCCTACACAGGTGAGTTATTTACTTTGCTGACATTCTAATTGATATTAAAGAACTGCACACCCCCTCCCCCCTTTTTCCTCCTTTTTCAGGTTGTCAAGTTTGTGAGGTAAATGGACTGTTGGCCATTGTAATCTTGCAGGGTTTTGACTGGTTTTTAATGCAACTTTTGGTAAGAGATAAAAAAAAGGAAGGGGAAAAAGAAAACAAAAGAATGAATATGACAAGAGATCCGGGATGCTGAGTGATATATAGCAATTTACCCCTTAAATATGTCAGGGTAATTATTTCTGTTGTTGCTAAATAAAAACAAACATTAAACGATAGAGTAAATTCTTCTGTTCCTGGATTTTGTGTTCTATATCATCTATGGACCTTATATGCTGAAGTAACAGGGTATATATTTTGACTTCCCTCGCTTCCAAGTTCCATCCTAGTTTCTTTTTTTATTCTCAATTAAATTGAAAATATATGCTATTGCAATTTGCACTGTAGTATTAGGCATGATGCAATAAGCACTGTAGTATCCAATCCCATTCTTTGGAATATGATCATGTCCAGTTTGTTTATTTTTACCCCTTGAGGCTTGCTAGGTGCTTTTATTCTCAATGTATGTCTAATATCATTAGCAAGGTATTGGTGTTAATATAAAATAATGGCCCATACATTTGGAAGGAAATCCTTTAGTTTGTTTTTACTGCTTTGTATTCCCGGCAATTCATGTAATCATGAGTGTCAAATAATGGTTTTCTGTGTTTGTTTGAAATAATGCTTGAGCAAACAGTTAATTGGTCTATAGGCTTTCAATTTTGCATTCAAAGGTTACTTCAAAAGCATTTTTGGGCAATCCAAAGAGAGAGATGGGTACATTAAGTGGTTTGCTGGAAATGTGGCTTCAGGCAGTGTTGCAGGAGCAACTACCTCATTACTTCTTTATCATTTAGATTATGCACGAACACGATTGGGCACTGATGCATTGGAGTGCCGGGCTACTGGTCAGCGCCAATTTAAAGGACTAATTGATGTATACCGTAAAACCTTATCAAGTGATGGAATTGTTGGCTTGTACAGAGGATTTGGGGCTTCAATATTGGGAATCACGATGTATCGAGGGATGTACTTTGGGATCTATGACACCATGAAGCCTATTGTTTTAGTTGGGCCTTTTGAGGTAAGCACTTATATTTTTGTAAAAGAGCTCTAATTCTATGGTTCACACCCAATGGGAAAATATGTAGTTGACACTCGATACATCTAACTGAAAATTCTTAGTTTCTTACCATATTTTGAGAAGTAGTCTGTTTGGTCTGTTTCACAGTAATATGTGGGCCAAATGTAGAGTTATCCTAGATTATGCAAGTTTCTGTGATGATCATACCCTTGAGTTTGAGTATTCATCTTCAGGATATTTGGCAAGTCAGATAACAGTATTTTGGAAATAGAACTTTCTTATTTTTCTTGTCAAAACCTCCTCCTTCTTGGTTGTCTTTTTTGGTGGCATAGCATACCGATGACTTGTAATTCAGATTACTGGTTCAGTTCTTTTATGCCCTTCCTTTCTAATGTGAGTCTTTTTATTTATTTCTCCCCAGGGCAACTTTTTCGCTAGTTTCTTCTTAGGTTGGAGCATTACAACGTTTGCAGGGGTTTGTGCGTACCCTTTTGACACACTGCGCCGGAGAATGATGCTAACATCTGGACAGCCAAACAAGTATTATAATGCAGTGCATGCGTTTCGTGAGATTGTTCGACAAGAGGGTTTCTTAGCACTATTTCGAGGTGTTGCTGCAAATATGCTTCTTGGTGTGGCCGGAGCTGGGGTGCTTGCTGGATATGATCAGCTGAACCGCATCTCATCTAGACATCATCGCATTAATGAAACAAACCAAAGAGTTTTGAAATGAAAGGCTGAAGTATGCAGGTTTTCTATTTTTTTTTTATTCACCAAAAAAAAGAATTATGCAGGTTTTAAAGGAGAAATGCAATTTGGACCTAAAAGGCATGTTTACCATTTAGAATGAATATTCGGTTATTCATTTCAAATGGCTATTCATTTAGAATGATAGACTATACTGCCCAGTGGAGGTGGGAGCAATTGTAACATAGGCAGTCAACGTGTCTTCTCCTGTGAATACTGTCAATAAGAGGTTTACAATGTGAAATATACATGGTCAGGCATCAATTATTTTGTTAACATATTGATAGAGTTTACTTGAAATAGAAATTTTTTTTGATAGAAGATAGATATCGCATATCAGATTTTGAAGTTGTTATATTCTTTCTACCTCTTCTCCTGTGAAAAATAAAAATAAAAAAAAAGGCTTGTGCTTTAGCTAGTCTTACTACCATGATGGCCTTACCTAGGTCATCATGGCGGCAAGCCTTTCCCCTTGCAACCCCTGTCATGCAATTGCGTCAAACTATTACTAGATGCCCAACACATGTCAAATATTATAGATTTTAACCAATTAGCTTATGAATTAATCATATTTTTTTTTTTCTTAATTTCACGCCTTTTGACGAAAATATTATGAAGAGAATCAACCGAAGCAAACTCGTATTTGCCCACCATACGACAATAAAATGTGAAAAGGGAAAACTGTTATGGAAGGGGCACCATTATATGAAGCTAAACAATAACAAGTAGAACTGCATTCACTGCAGCTAACCATACACTGGACCAGACATTGAAAAAAGCCAAAGAACTGAACATTATTGATTAAATACTGCTTGTAACATCCAAAGCATCAGGTTGGTCGAACATCTTCAGCTTTCAGCACCTCCATCTTCTTCCTCTTCTTCATAGTCACCATCTTCATCACCCGAGGCATCCTGGTATTGTTGATATTCGGCAACAAGATCGTTCATGTTACTCTCTGCTTCAGTAAACTCCATCTCGTCCATTCCTTCTCCAGTATACCAGTGCAAGAAGGCTTTCCTTCTGAACATGGCTGCAAACTGCTCACTCACTCTCCTGAACATCTCCTGTATGGAAGTTGAATTACCAACAAAAGTTGAAGCCATGGAAAGGCCTCTTGGTGGGATGTCACAGACACTAGACTTCACATTGTTGGGAATCCACTCAACAAAGTAGGAAGAGTTCTTGTTCTGAACATTCAGCATCTGTTCATCCACTTCCTTTGTGCTCATTTTTCCTCTGAACACCGCTGAGGCTGTTAAGTAACGACCGTGGCGGGGATCAGCTGCACACATCATGTTCTTGGCATCCCACATCTGTTGTGTGAGTTCTGAGACAGAAAGTGCACGGTAGTTCTGTGATCCTCGAGATGTCAGGGGAGCAAAACCCACCATGAAGAAGTGAAGTCGTGGAAATGGGATTAAGTTCACAGCTAGCTTCCTCAGGTCTGAGTTGAGTTGACCTGGGAATCTTAAGCAACAAGTAACTCCACTCATTGTTGCTGATATCAAATGATTCAGATCTCCAACTGGAAGGAACCAATTGAGAATATAGATAACTCATCAACAAGAAAAGGGAAAAAATCATTATGACGTAAGACAGCCTTATATAATTTATGTTATACTTACAGCTTGGAGTAGCGAGCTTGAGAGTCCTGAAGCAGATGTCATATAGTGCTTCATTGTCAAGGACCATACACTCATCAGCATTCTCCACCAACTGGTGAACAGAAAGTGTAGCATTATAAGGCTCAACAACCGTGTCTGACACCTTTGGAGATGGGAAGACAGAGAATGTAAGCATCATTCGATCCGGGTATTCCTCTCTGATCTTTGAAATCAGCAGAGTTCCCATTCCAGAACCTGTTCCCCCTCCCAAGGAGTGACACACTTGAAATCCTAAAATTGAAACCAAGAAACAGACAAATAAGAAAATCTCTCATAACAAGAACATACATAACCGAAAAAAAAAAAAAAGGCATCAATCTTTCCAACCCAAAACAAGTCATTCGCTAGAAACCAAGTTATTATCTCCTGAGCAACAGGGTTCTCAAGCAATTAATTGTCTCCTATCAAAGTTCAAATATTTAGATATATTTTTTAATTAAACATTTATATTCCTTGTTCAAACATGTTTCATGTTCAATTCAGGAAAGTAATTTAGTCTCTTTTCTTTTCTTTTTTTAATGAAACAGTAGCACTGTCTGCTGGTCATGTTTGTGAGTAACATGTTACCTTGCAAGCAGTCACAATTCTCAACCTCCTTCCTGACAACATCAAGGACAGAGTCAATGAGCTCAGCGCCCTCAGTGTAATGGCCCTTGGCGAAGTTGTTTCCGGCACCCGACTGCCCGAACACGAAGTTGTCCGGCCGGAATATCTGGCCGTAAGGGCCGGTCCGGATAGCGTCCATGGTGCCAGGCTCAAGGTCCATCAGCACTGCACGTGGCACGTAACGACCATTGCTCGCCTCATTGTAATAAACGTTCACTCTTTCAAGCTGAAGTTCAGAGTTCCCTACGTAGTGCCCCACCGGGTCTATCCCATGCTCATCACACACCACTTCCCAGAACTTTGATCCTATTTGGTTCCCACATTGCCCTCCCTGAATGTGAAGAATCTCACGCATTTTCTAGCTTGACGAGAAGCAAAATGGGAAACAACTCAACTTTTCAACTGATTCTGCCTAATGGGGCTTGGACTTGGAAGGAGCAATAAGTTTCGGTTAGGTTAGTTAGTAACATTTATAGATGAATCTCAAGACTAGTGCGCGTGGAATCACATGACCGCCCTTGCAAAATGAAGGGTCATGATGAGGGGTTGTGGTTGACATCCAACGGTGGAGGATTGCTTGTCTGCTAGGGGATAGTGGCATGCAAGGTTAAAAGTTTGGGTGAATGACTAACTGCCACTTGTAAGCTGCTGCATGCCTGCATGTAACACCGCCGGCTTCACAAGGCGGTTTCCAACTGCTAGTCAACTTCAGATTTTATTATAGTAATGGTCTATGCAGACATAACTAACTTGAAAGCCGCTTGATATATTTATTCAGAAGTTAGAACTCATTTTAAGTTTCTTTTGAATTAACTCTCTTTAAGTTTTTGTTCTTTTTAATGTAACATCAACATCTGTTTTGACAATATCAAGGGTTATGCCATTTGGGAGACCTAAATGGCGTTTTTGTTGTCTGTACATTCGAAAGTGACTGCAACTAAAAGAAAAAATCTTGGAGTAAATATTATTTTAATAAGATTGACAAGATTAGAACCAGAAAATTGATTCGTTTTGATGAGAGTAGCCATGATATAATATGCTAAGTCCAACAGTGATGATGTATGTGCAAGAATCATATACAACTTTCTTGCAACAAACGTTGCTCCTCCTTAGCATCGCCCCATCTGAAAACAGAACCAAAAGGCAAAAAATGAATAGCGACTGATGGCCAAGTATAGCATACAATCACATAACTTCTCTTCCCATAACGTAGTAACGTACCCAAAAAAAAAAAAGGATAAGTTGCTGTTTTCGTTTATGTGGACAAAAATTCCTTTTGAGAAAATCTTCCTTCTCTCCCAAGTTCTGTATGCAACTGTATCAAAATCTCCAAGTTTGATATGTTAATAAAAAAAACCCTTATTCGAATGTTTTATGCACACTTTAGTCAATAGTTTAACGCAGAAGCTTGAATTATTAGACTTTCAGTTTCACAAACATATAAATCAGGCTAGCAAGTTATTAAATATGCAGTGACACTCTGGCATCTGGAAAACTGAATAGCAATGACTGATCCAAGAAAAAAAAACTGTACGTTAGTCTGATTGAGCAGTATCTATTGTAGCTGAATAAGCAACTACCATATCATTTTATTATTTGAAATTTAATGGAAGGAAAATCTCTCCCCTAACCCCACTCAAAATAAAAGGACGGGAACATCGAAGGAATCCATCCTCTCAGGAAAGTTTAATTTGAGGAAGATAAATCATCAGTTTTTGGTACATGATCTTAACTATCAAGCATATACGTAAAAGGGATGAGGGTAGAGAGAAATTCCTTTAAGTAAATACCTATTTTACTTATTGACAAAAATTTTGGGAATATATTAGTTCCTTAAAATCTCTAGGTAACCCCTCACCAGTTAAAAAATAGGATACATTAATCATTTTGCACAGATTCGTACCATTAAAAAATTCTATATGAAGAGAATAATGTATTCTTTTTTTGGAATGATAAGAAATCACCCAAAAATTTTCAAATTGTGAAAGACTAATTTATCTTCCGAAATTTTAGAGTATGTTTAATTTAATTTTTGAAAGATGATCTTTTAAAAAAATTATTTTTAAAAAAATTAATTTTAAAAGAAGTATTTGTATTTAATTTAAGTATTTAAAAATAAGTTTAAGAGAAATGTTTTTATTTGAATAGGATAAAATAAAATTATTTTTAAATATATAATTACCAAAAAGGACATAATATAAATTAAAGATAAATTATTATATTACTATATTAAAGATAGTGAAATAACTTTCTTTTCTCATCCTCTTATGAGAGAATGAAAAGCAAATTCCAACCTCTTTCAAGAGAAGGCCTTCTGTCTACCGGAAAATAAGAACCAGATTGCAAGAAATTAAACCAAACACCATAATTTATTGTGCAAAATACTTTTTCATCCAGTAGAAGGCCTTCTAGTACCCTCCAATGGTAATCCAAACAGACCCTTAATCAAGGGCCAAAATGGATATTTACTTAATTTCTTTTTTTAAGTAGGCATACATATTATGCTACACAACACTTTTGCATATAATCATGAAGGTCAACCTGTAAGAGAAAAGTAAATCTCATTTTCCCATCTGCTTGATAGGGCTTTCTACATCTACGTAATTGGCATCCGCCAGCAGAATATTTACCATTGAATTAGACCTCTGTCCAAATAAGCAAAAATAATCATGAAGGAGAAGAGGTAACTGCAGAGCCATTACGCTTAACATTAGTTCAGGGGACTTTTCAGTATGTGTGTATAGCTGTCAATGTCATCCTACATTTTATCAACCATGCATTCTGTCTTGGCTAGGACATCAAAGTTATGAGCATCTGCCCATAAATGCTTCTCGGAGTTCTTGTTTTATGCATCATATGGTTGTTTTCAAGAACAAAATGCTCGAGTTCATCTGCTCTATCTTCCTAGCATTTTCTGCAAGACATTGCAAATACAGATCGATGACAATCAGACCTTGTTGGCATCCCTAATGAACTGGATCTCGTACGAAAAATATCTGTCTTTTTCTTGCAGATGAGCAGCAGATGCCATGCAGAATAACTATCATGTCTCCAATCACCTTCAGCAACTAATCAACATGCTCCTCAACTTAAATCAACAATGACAACTCTCAAGGTACTACATCCACAGCAAACAGAAGGTTGCATATCTTTTCATCTATGCAAAGCCTGTCCTGAGAACCATTATTAATATGTAGGCTTTTCTTTGCTTTCCTATAAAGTTCTGCATCAGGATACCTACCGTTTCTTTCCAAACCAGCAACTAGCACATTGTACGTGCCTAACACAGGACAAAATCCTTTTGTGCACATGCTTTTGTATATATCAAGTGCCTTACTAACTCTTCTAGCAGAGAAGTAAACGCTAATTAAAGCAGTATAGGTAGCAGTGCACTTATGGTTATCAGGTAATAAGTTGAAAATCTTCATGGCAAAAGTAGGCTTCCTAGCAGAACCAAGCCTATAGATTAAAAGTGAAGCCAGATAGATTCCAAGAGAATGCCCAGCTCTAGTCATTTCCTCAACAGCTTCCACCAGCTTTGAAAACATATTTGATCTGGTCAACAAGCCTATCAAGGAAAGATATCCTGTCCTCTCAATGCGTATGCCCATTTTTCCACTGTACTTGAAAGCCAACAAAGCGCCTTCAGGTCTGCAATAACCACAATTTACCTCTATAACGGTTGAGATAACCTTATGATCTGAAGGTATTTTCTTACCCATCATTCCAGCAAGTAAATGGTCAATAGCTATCAAATTCCTCTTTTTCAAGAGAACAAATAGAAGCTCTTTATCTATATTAGTAGGAGAATTTGCATCAACTGTGATACTGTCATTTTCCTTCCTACTGATGCTACAATCAACATAAAAGTGAGGATTGACTTGCCTCAAAAGGGCATCACTCTCGCCAGCAGCTTTTAAAGCTTCCAGTGCTTTCACAAAAACAGGATAACGAAGAACAAGATGATTATCCTTCATATACTGGAGGATATGGGTCATGAACACAGTCCCACCAACTTTAGCACACCTCTCAATCAAAATATTGCACGCAGCTTTATCAGGTTGCACCCCAGCCTCTTGCATCTTTTCAAAAATCTCAAGGGCATCTTTGCATTTTCCTAAAATACACAAAAAACAAAAATAATAACCATTACTTCCTACAACTTCATAATAATTAATAAACGAAAGACAGTATAACTTGGGATAGGTGACAAGCTGTAGCAGTTAGAAATCTCTAAATGAAATGAAGCCAATAGTGCACTGCATATAAGCTATCATTCTGATCTGCTGAAGTTCTTAAACCCAAGCAATATACTCTTCACTTTATAAATGATGCAAGCAAAGCAAATACACTATTTTAAATAAACAAATCGTAAAGGTTATTATTTAAGAGCCACAAGCATTAAAATAATGAAAATAATAATAAGAAAAAAAAGAACATAAACTCCACAGAAATAATGTGATACCAAATGTTTGAAAGCCATTTAACTAGCAAAGACAAGGACCCAATGCCCTCCTAGACCATATAACAAACAGATTGAGGGCGCACTAACCAGACCCAATAAGATACTCCATTAGAATGGTGTAAGTGTAGCAATTTGGAGCACACCCGGATTGAAGCATCTCCTTGTAAACAGCAGTGGCCTCCTTGACCCTGTCATTATCAAACAGAATCTTCATATAAGCAGTATAGGATACAACAGTAGGGTAACACCCCTTGGACTTCATCTCCTCCCACAGCTCCACAGCCTCATCCACGTTCCCAGAATTGGAAATCCAATGCAACATGGAAGTGTAAGTAACAGAGTCAATTTTGATGCCCTTGTCCTGCATCTGCTGGAAAACGTGCTTCATGGAAGAAATCCTCCCAGCTTCTCCAAAGATATCGAGCATGGTGGTGTAAGTGTACTGGTCATGCTTGAACCCTCTGAGCCCAGAAGCCCAGTTGAAGAACAGCCACGCTTTCTCCATTGGTGGGTGGGACTTGAGAACCTGGTTCACCGTGTAAGAGTCCCATCTCAGGGGAAGGTTCTCGAGCTCTTTCTGAGCTGAGTCCCAAGTTGAAAACTTTAGCGTTCTGTATATCTTCCCAATGACGTTCCTCATATACTCTTTGGGATCACGACAGGAATCATCGTTCTTCTTCGTGGGTTTCTTGTTCCCCAGGTTCTTGATGCTGCTGTGAAATGGGGTAACGGGTTTGTTGTTTTGTTGGCGTTGGTGAAGGGAGTGCATGCGTTTGGTGGAAGGAGAAGAAGAAGAAGAAGGAGCAAGCTTTCTGAGAAATCCATGGAGCTTCGAAATTCTGCACATAGATCGATAACAATTAACAATGCAAAACGCTGAGTTGAGTTGATCGCTTGATGCCATACATACCCAACTCAACTGTCTGGTTTTTTTGGTCTAAAATAATCGTCAAACGGGCCAATTGGGCTCGGACTAAGTAGGGCTGGTACATGTGTGCCTGAAATTTTGTGGAGAGGCCGGTATTTACTAGCGTATATGTGCTGGTGTAAATAGAAAATGCCTTTCTGACCCAAAAAACAGAGCAAAATGCCTTGTTGACCAAAAACATTTATCTAGCTATTGCCTTCCTTCAGACCAAAATAGGAATCTAAGGCTGAAGAAAGAGAGGTTATATATGATAATATATGATAATCAGGCATAGAAAAAAATTGAATAAGGTTATATATGATGATACTCATTGGAAAAATAACCCTCCAAAATTCCGAATATTAAAAGTTATAGAAACGCACATATTACAAGAATTCTTGCATTAAAGTAAACTAAAAATTAATATAAAAAAATTAAAAGTAGTCAAATTGAAATGGAAAAATAAAGTGAATTAAGAAAAAGGAACATGCTGCATTAGCTTTGGATAAATGGGGGGAAAAAATCGAGCAGGTCACTCTATAATTAGGATACTCTACAGTTTCCGTATAATTGTATGAAATTGAGTAATGCTAAATAATTAAAATTATTATTAAAATTTATCAACATTCAATAAGAGTGATCGAATTAATAAGTCAAAATGAATGAATACCACTTATTCATTTAAATATTAAAATTAATGTTTCATCATTCTAACATGGAATGCATAAAAAAAAAAAAAATCATTCTAACACTGAAATTTTAATTATTTAATAATGATAAATACAGTATAATGTTATCGTTCTTATTATCTCACACAAGTCAAATGTGTATTTAGGGTCAATCTCTCTCGTCTTGTCTAACACTTCTAGTGTAAATAAACATTTTTTTCACGCCATTATTAACTGTAAGGAATTGTCAAACCATTTGCCTTATCATCCATTCCACTATAAAGGATTAGTAAATCAAATAATAAGTAGTTAATAGATTGGTTTGAAAATAAATGAATTATTGGTTCTCCCTCACACGATAAAGCAAGAGAGATTGAAAAAAAAAAAGATAAAATTGAACAATCGCACATACATCTTTTACGTATTGCATAAAGCTCTAAATTTAGGAGGGAAAAAAAAAAAAAAAAATAGACCAGCCTCCCTTTACATCTAACACCCTTTTAATTGGCATCTCTACACAAACCTTCCTCAAAGTTTATACCTTGATTAGACAAAAAACTCCCTTTCCTTAAACTACCTCGAGCGTGGGGTTCTATGAGCTCTATTCTTGTACACTTTAGTTCCATCTGGGAGTTCTAAGAGCTATGTTCTTATAAACTTTAGTTCCATCTGTGCAAAGAGGAGGAAGTACCCACTTCCTGGAAGTAGGAAATAACTGTAAGGGAACAAAATCTCCTTCAAGTTACAAGGTTGATTACAGGTTATTATTAACTAGTTCAAATACCCAAAACGCTTGAGGAATATTGAAATAACTTTAAAAACTATTACTAAACATATCCTTGCCTATCACTTTTTTTGTGATCGAACATAGAGAGCCTCATCCTCGAGTGTGGGCTTCTATGCTGCATAGATACGTTAGTTAATATGAGTTTGGAAATGAGTAAGATTTTGTAAAGCAGCTTTTTCTATCATAAATAATATTTTGGGAAAAATTATGCATGTTTCGATATATTAATATTGTTCTAATTACATTGTAACAACGATTATATTAGTGGTATTTTGAAGTATCATATCTGTACTGCTATAATCCTAGTTTGGTCCCATTTTCACTATCCCCAGAATGCCAAAATAGTAAAACAAAGTACTATTCTTTTTCAAAATTCTTTGAATAATTGAACAGTAGTAATACAGCCATATTATCCATTTTTAAATTATTCACTCTTTAGATAATTGAAGAAAACAGTAAAACAATCACGAATTTTAAATTATTAGTTTTTTAGACAATGAAACACAGCTCTATAGATAATTAAACAAAAGAATTCAGGAACTAAATAATACGACAAACACATGTATTTTCAAGGACACGAACTAAGAAAAATAATGTGGAATGGCTACGCTGTTTAAATATAAACATATTGTATTCTATGTTAAACCCAAGCTATATATTTTATAATTTGTATTGCCATTACTAAATGGAGTTACTTCAAACACCTTATAAAATTTAAAAAAATAAATTGTGGGGGAGTAAAAAGTAAAAACAATACTTTGCAGATGGAAGAAACTAGAAAAACTAGAGCGCCTGACTAGCAAAGAAAAATAGCCTACATCGTATTGTTTTTAATGAATAACAAAATATTTATTTTGGTCCCTGATGAAAATTTTGGGGAATAAATTAGTCTCTCGAAATTTGAAAGTATACAAGCAGTCCCTCAGTATTTAAAAAAGGAAAATATAGTAGTTATTTCATTTATATCCGTACTGCCAAAAAATCTGTACAGAGAGATTAATATATCATTTTTTTTCGAATGATGAAAGACTTGTGAACTTTTATATTTTGAGAGATTAATTTATTTTCCCAAATTTTAGTCCAAGACCAAAATGGGTATTTTGTATTAATGAATTTTTTCTATAGTCTGTTTTTCCTTTACGGGGGAAGAAAGCTCTAGCAGTCCCCTCTGATTCTTGTCCCTTCGAGTGCTATTGCTTTCATCATGTTTTGTCGTTGCAAGATTGAGAGTCTTACTATACTCTTGGGAAATAGAGAAATACTTGAGTAAGACTAAGGCCAGTGTCACCTGATTTTTTATGAAAACAATGCATACCAATGCGTGTACATGTGGACATATAACAATATTATGAAAAATTGGCTTTACTTTTAAAACGAGTCTCACTTCTAATTATCAAAGAATTGGAAGTAGTTTTTGTTAATTCCCCATTCTTTCTTGCATCCGAGTTTATGCGTAAGGTAGATATGTTTTGTCGTTCATCTTTATTCACTAAAACCTTTCTACTTTTGCCCAACGCATGTACCAAAACATTTTTAACTGTCCTTTGTTTTAATATTTAACGATGCACAATTTGCAGATTGGAAGAGTTGGGGAGAAAGTGGGGCCATAAAGAACTGAAGAAAAAGCTAATCCTGCACAGGTTTGAAACTTGGCGAAAATCCATGAAGAATGTGCGCTTGTCTATGTAAATCAAGATTCACGGTAACATTATCTTTGAAATTCGGTTTTCTATAGTAATACCGAATCTTAATCTGCCATTTCTACGCATTGATTAAATACTATAATATGCTTTTGAGCATTCACAGAAACCCAGGTGGTTAAGAGTAGTTAAGACATGCACGAAGATACTAATAATTAGTAATTTAAGTTCTGGATTATCGTGCAACTGTCATTGTTAATTTAACACACTCTAAAAGAAAAGGAAAAAGAAACTATCAAATAGGACATGACTACTTGGCTTGATTGATGATATATACGTTAGTTATGACCTTTGTTTTATTATTTGTTTAAACGTACTAAACGACGACAAGTCCTTGGAGAAGAAAACATTCCCATACACATATGCCTCCTAACTTACGCCATTGACTAATTGCATTGATTTGCAGCTGAAGCCTAAAGAATCAGAACCCTACAGTTAACGGGGCCACCCCACCCAACCCCTTTTCAAATCCAATATTTTGACTATGCTAGGTGGTGGTGTGGTTTGGGTTCCCTAGCCAGAAATGACAACTGATTAGGGCTTTTATTGGCACTGCAGCAGTAGGGAAATGCACAACATTACAGACTCACAGTAGATAGTGGATGCATTGTTCTGTAGTTTGCATGGTACTCTCATTACATATTTTGCATGCACATCTCATAAATAACAGACATACAAATAGTAGGGATTCAGAATTTGCAGGAAGTAGGCCCTCCCCCCAACAAAAAGCTAGAAATAATTATTCAATTATAGCCTTCAAATTCTATATATCGGCCGTGACAGAGTTGCTCGCTAGCTCGAGAATTGAGTCATTCCATCATAATGACCAAGGGGCTATACCTAAGAGGCAAACCCACAGAGAGAGAGAGAGAGAGAGAGAGAGAGAGTGACAGAGGGAAATGCAAACCAAGCCTCGCACAGAGAGGACATGGACAAGTTTGCTTATAACAGGACAACCCCCCATGATCAATTTAATCCAAGTAAATGGATCTGGACCAGGGAGAGAAGATTCCAAATGGGTACAACAGTAAATTTTCTAATTTGCTAGCTCCAGCTTAAAGGTGTAAAATTTTGCATTTCAATGATCCTACTATATCTGGGTGCCATTGCTCAGATTTTAGCTAAATAAAATAAACAACTTATCAAAGCCAAAAGGATCAATCACATATCCCAAAAATACTATAGTTTATATTGATTATTCACATGCAAATAGAATACATATTTTATAGGGAAAGAAGAGACCATTCCTATGAATATGGATATGGGAATGGACATATATTCGTATATTATATTATAGAATGTGGTGGAGGGTGAAAATTGAAGATTTGAGGGGGCAATATCCGTACAGTTGATCTGGAGGAGAGAGAGAGAGAGAGAGAGAGTGTGTGTGTGTGCATGGACAGCATATTAGACAAAGAAAAGGTTAAGGAGGAGCAGAGAGGGAGAGAGGGGCAGTTCGGATTGAGAATTAGTGTGAAAGGCACGAGACGTGAAGGGAACAATAAATGAGAGGAGGGAAAAAGGGAGGGGTGATGAGGCTCATGATAACCCTCATGATCGTCACGTCGTTTTTCATTCGCTACTCCCAAAAATCTCCCAGAATTCCACGCTTCCTATCCTCCTCTCCTTCCTCTCACTGACTCTCTTTGCTTTCCTCTTTCTTTTTTGCCCCTCTCTCTCTACACTTTCTCTCTCTAAATTGCCTAGTCAACCTCATGCCATGCCCGCCTTACTTTGTCCCATATTATACCAACACCATTCTCTCTCTCTCGTTCTCTCTTTCTCCCCCCATATGCTTGTGAGTTGTGACTGAGAGCGTGATCAATCCCCATCTCTCAATGTCTGAGACACAATTCCTTCACAGTTTCAGCTCAACTAACTCATTTTCTACAATGGCCTTCTTTGTTTGCATCAGCCTATACCATATATAAGCCTTGTCTACTTTTCATCTGAAGCAGCAAGGAATTACCATTTTTTGGGCCACCCTCACAATATCCCAAACTCGCATGCTCTACTATACTCTAGCTGCACATTCTTTCTTCTCTTTTACCTTCTCTCAACTTCAAAGCCATTCTTATACTCCATCATTTCAATTCCAATAACCCAGTGTCAAGCTAAGAGATATATCTGTCTAAGCACTCACACTTTGGCTTTCCATATCTCCCTTAATTATTATATATGATCCCTAACATTATTATTAATTAAATACTAGTATATATGTGTAAGCTGGTATAGGTAGGAGCTCCATTCTGCTATTCATAAGGTTTTATACCTGTCATCAGCCAATCACTGCACACAGTGACATAAACCCTAGCCTTTGCTTTTTGATAAAGTCTAACAGCTAGCTACCAGCATGTGGATGGTGGGTTCGCTGGGTTACAATGAAGGTGGTGAGTTCAACATGGCTGATTATGCATTCAATGGAAGGAAACTAAGGCCTCTCATGCCAAGGCCAGTGACTTCTTCTAACAACAACTCAGCTACAACAACTCCTAATTGCTTAAGCCGCATTCATGGCAACGATTTCTTTTCACAATATCACAATCTGGGTATGCTGTTTTTACCCTTTTTTTTTCCTCTAGTTTGTTTCCAGTGTGCTCTTATGTATGAGACTTGGGAATTATATATAAAGAGTTTCTTGTGGCAGAGCAAAGCAAGAGAGAGCTGAATGCTCCACCAGTTGTGGTAAGCTCAAGGTGGAATCCAACCCCAGAGCAGCTGAGAGCACTGGAAGAGCTGTATCGAAGAGGGACAAGGACACCATCTGCAGAGCAAATCCAGCAAATCACTGCACAGCTTAGAAGATATGGAAAAATTGAAGGGAAGAACGTTTTCTATTGGTTTCAGAATCACAAAGCCAGAGAAAGGCAAAAGCGCCGCCGTCAGATGGAATCGGCTGCTGAGGGTCACCCCCGTGACCATGATACTACTCTTGAAAAGAAAGAATTAGGTAACATAACAACCACATAACATGATTATCTCCATAATCGTTTGGTTTATTCATACAAAAGAGACAAACAATATGAAGAGAGAAAGAAGAGGTTCTGATGCTTTGTTTTGTACTGTGTGGCTTTTCCCATGGAGTTTTGTTTGTTAGAGATCTGTATTATATGCGTTGCGTCTCTTTTCTCGTTCGGTTTGTTGCTTGAAATGTAAAGTTATATTCTTTTTCGTTTTTCTTTTTGTCTGCAGGCGCGAGTAGGACAGTGTTTGAAGTTGAACAGACCAAGAACTGGGCACCCTCCACAAACTGCACTACTACTCTTGCAGAGGTCTATTCTATATCCTGCTTTGTCTTTGTCCTTGTTCATGGAATAACCCCCCCCCCTTTTTTTTTTCTCAACTCAACTTAATCTCCCAAAAGTGGAAAAGGAATATAAGGATCATTAAGCACTGATTATTAGCATATGATTACTAGAGATCAAGTTGATGCTGGGAACAAATTATAGAAAAGATATGCACTAGCTATAGGGAAAGGGCCTAACATAACAAAAGCTTTGTTTGTTGGGAAATGAAAAGGGCCTAAAAGCTGCATTCCTTCCTTTCTGTCGGGGCTGCTGTTATGAAACTTAGCTGGGCTTTGGGGGCTTGTGCTTATTCATGACAATGAGGTCAGTAGCTTTTGGGCACTCCATAATATTCTATATGGAATTGAGGACCCTTCGGTGATGGAAAAGACAACCCTCACCTTGCTTTAATTTGACTTCTCATAGGCCATGCACCTTTATTTATTTGAAAATACTAACTTGGAGTGCCCATTTGAAAACTGTGCCGTCCGGCACCTTTTTTCGCCTCTGGTTTTTACCATACCATACATTTTGAGGTTTTCATGAGTTTGCATTGCGTGCCTTTAATTAAAATCCGCAGGAATCTGTTTCAATACAAAGGGCAGCAAAAGCAGCGGTTGCAGAATGTAGAACAGATGGATGGCATCAATTCGATGAAGAAGAATTACAACAAAGAAGAAACTTTATGGAAAGGAATGCCACGTGGCATATGATGCAGTTATCTTGTCCTCTTCCTCCTACGGTCATAAACACCTCTCTTAATGCCTCTACAACTAGTATGGCCACTACAACCTCAGTAACAGCAAGGTTGATGGACCCAAAGCTCATTAAGACCCATGATCTCAGCTTCTTTATTTCACCTCACAGAGAAAACGGTGTTATCCACTTAAGCAATATCAGCTCTGAGGATGATAACCCTGTGGAATCTCAAACCCTTCAACTTTTTCCAACAAGTAATGGGGATGAAAGCAGTGATAACATTAACGAACTAAAAGAGACAGAAATATCAGTTCAAGAAATGAATGCGCCGAGCCAGTTTTTTGAGTTCCTTCCGTTGAAGAATTGATTAATTAGAAACACTTGCTATGTATGTAAAATGACGGGACTGTGTTTTGGTGTTGTATTTTGTTGGAAAATAGCAGTACTTTTATTGTTGGTGATGTTATGTTTCAAGAAATTGTGCTGTCGTAGGACAATGAGTTTGAATGAAGGTATTTTACCTTAAAATGCATTTGGACTATGTTGGTAGAATCAAAAGGAGTATTAAATCCAACGAGTTAGTGTATATATATAGGCCTTATTTAAGTAACTTGATACATATGTCACGCATGTTGCTTCTGATGTGAAGATCGAGAGAAACATGAAAGGGAGTGGGGGAAGGGGAGCTTAAATGAAGAATGTATAAGGAATTTGACGTGAGGGTTTGATTTGGGACATAATATCTGAAATGGGAATAAGATGTGACAGACTTGGATGTTGAAGTAACTATGAGCATGGGTTGGGGCACTCTTTTGTTCTTTGTTGCATACACGGAAAAAAAATGCCGTTGTCTGCATTACATTCAATTGGTTCTGGTGGAGTAAACTCTGCAGTGCAATTTATGATAACAAAGAAATCACATCAATGCTCCAGAAGGGAATTAAGCGAGTGTATTTAAAGTTCATGAATTCAAATGAAAGACGACTTCATTTATATAGACAAATTTTAATATATGACATGTCTAAACTTATTTTTTCACTTAGCTAAATTAATCATCCTGTTAGAGCCCGAGTGGGATTTGAGTTACACGAAGAGAAAATCCACATATCAGACATCAACAACGAGTATATACTCAGTTCAAGAATTGTGACATAATACTATACGTTGTGAGGATCTTTTAATCAGTCTAAGAACCGCTAGCATGAAAGACTAACACAACACCACCTCAAAATTTAGATTGCCCTACTTTTAATTCGCTTCATTTTAAAAATGACTTGACAAAAAGGATACCCGCTTTTTTAATTTCACGACGGCCCAAAAAACAATCCAATAAAAATATAAAACACCAAACATTAAAGTCCTGATCAAGTTTTTGTCACCACGGACCAATTTGTATATCTAAACCTGTTCCCTTTAGCGTAGCTTCTTGCACAAGTTATTATATCCTTAAGGAATTGAAGGATATTTTAGATGATTAGGGTATGACCCATTTTTGAAAAACCCTAAAGCCTAAGACTAGGACGTGTCGCTCAAGAGCCGTCAAGCATCAGCAGGGTAAAAGGAAAGCCAAAATATTCCCGCTGCAGCCATTGAAGCCGTGAGTGGGGGACCATAATTTTAATTATGCATGCACAAGAAGTTTTATGATTTGGTCCAAATTTGCATGTTTTAATTTGTCTACAGTTTTTATTTAACACTCAACCATAAAATGTCTTTAATTGATCGTTTCAACTATAAGTTTATCAATCATCAAACTCGGTAGCATTATATGGTGCAAATATCTTCAATCTTGATTGCGAAATACCAAATAATGACATGTAATCGGAATTCTGGAGGCACCGGGAGCATGTGAGAAGAATGAATGGCTACTTAAACAATATATCATTTTTTTTTTTTGGGTACTGTTTTTGGTAAAAATAAAGTTTTAGGCGGAGGAAGAGTGCATCCTCGCTGAAAGGGCAGGTAAGTTTTGTTGCTATTCACCGATGGCCAGGTCATGGCATATGGATAGGTGAAAGCTGAGAGAGAGAAGGAGAGAGATATACGGTAAAACAGTCAGAAAACAGTGTGAATTGAAAGATCTTGAGAAACAGATCAATGATCACGGGTGCGAATTGGCTGTAATAATTTGTAAATATATAAAAGTTATATGGGTCACTTCCAAGTTGGTATTGATCTGATACTCACCTAACTCTATTTGGTACTGGCTTAGTCCCTACAGCATCTAGTCCACAGGCACAGAAACAAACACCCAAGGCAGCCAGGGATCCATCGCTTTTAAAACCGAACTGAACAAACAATTTCTTTTGTTCGTTTCTCTGTTCAATTTGTGTTGCATTAAATTAAATCAATATGCGAGGAACTCAAGTGCATTGCAACCGAAATAGTTTTCTTTTATCTCTTTTTTTTTTCTATGTCAATAAAATTAATTTTTATTTTCTTTTTTTACCGTGCACCATTTATTGTGATACAACTAGTCTTCGTTAGTTGTATGATTTCATTGTAAGTTAATTAGTGAGCATAATTATATAACTAAACCTAAATAGGCATTGCATCTCATTAGTGAATTGTATCATCTGAGTAAATATTGGTTTATTGTGTGGAGTTTTCTCTCCTTAATGTCAAAGAAGAAGAATTTGTCAATTGAGAGTTTTCTCATATTGTCTGTTGTTTTTTTTATAAAAAAGTTATTTTGTTTACATTAGCTTTCTACAAACAAAAAAAGTAATAGAAAAACTAGAGAAAATTTATCTGCAGTGTATAAATTGTATAAATTCAAAGTATAATGTCTTGAATTCTATATATGACAGCATTTTTTTAAGAAAAATTTATAAATAATTTATAATGTAAAATTGAGTTTAATTTATATGTACTAACAATGTAAAATTTTTTTATACTGTCATCCAATCATATGTTGTCATATAAGTAAACATATATGACCCTTACCTTCATTACTCTAAAAATCATGCAAATGGGAGAATATGATTAAACGATAGTATAATACAGTTTTACACTATCAACATATATAAATTAAATCCTTTAAAATTATATATTAAATGATAAATATGCTATGACATACAGGGACAGTAAATTCAAGACTATATCAACACCACTCGTATTTTCTTTTGGTACATACACCACTCAAATTTAAAACTTACCAAAATCACTTTATGTATGGAGATACTTTCTATTTCTTTTTTTTTTGGGAAAAAAAATTAACTTTTTTAGCGTTGTCTATATCCACTTAAATAGAGTTCAGGTACATCTTGCAGGAGTGAAAAAAAATGCTGAGGTATATAATATATAGTTATAGATTCGAATATGTTGATGCATTTTTTTTATTTGAATTTTAATTGAAATTTGTGTGGTGCATAGAGCATAATTCATCTCTTATCTGAATACTCCAAGGGTGATTGATGCACTTTGTCAATCCTCCTTATATTTTGGCATGACTTGAGTTTGATTTTTAAGTTTTTTTTGGTTTATGAATCATTTATAAATACTTTTGTAAGTATTCAATAAATTCAAAGGTATAATTTTAGATTGAGGTGAGCTTTTCATTCAACCTAAAAGAGCTCTAATCCAAATATCCACATAAGTTTTTAAGGGTTTTTAGATTATTGAATTTTTTTAACCATATGAAATTGTTTATATTTAAATTCATTATGTGAATATTTTATCAAATTTGAAATGGTATCGTTTACTTAGTATAATATATGGATATAAGTACACGTGATTTAATTGTGTAAATAAATATTTTGGTTTAAATTTGGATATAGATGAAAATCCACTGAAATGCCAACGAAATCCAATTCATTTGTATCCCTATTGACTACTTGTGTGTTTGGATTAGTGTTTGCAAACTTAAGTTAAAGTGAACTTGATTTTGCAAATTGATTTTTGTTAGAATTGATTTTATAGTAACATGATTTATGTTTGAAAACTTTTATGTAAAAGTGATTTTGGCATGATAAATATTGTTTGGATAGTGTTGTTCAAAATCACTTTTGAATGTATAATTATCAAAAAGGATATAAGTTTCACAATTTATTATAATTTCTTTTTATTTATTTCATTATTTTTTAGTTAAATTTAGACAAGTGATAAAATATTATAAAATAAATAACTTTTATTTTTAACATTACTATCAAATTAAGTATAAATAATAAATTTTGTTTTATTTATTAAATTTATTATGGTTTTCAGAAAATATTTTAAATAATATTATTAAATAAAATGCCAAATATATAATAAACACTTAAATAATTATAGTTATTATAATACAAATACTAATTGATTTAAAATATAAAATATGTAATAAATAAAGTATTGTTGAAAAGCGCACATCACGAATTCAGCCTGCAACGCACCAAGATTCTACGATCAACTATACTGATTTGATAATACATGCACCTGTCACTAGCCTATTGAAGGATAAAAGTGCAAAGTTGATTGGTTTATATGGGTGAACGTGAAATATTCAACGCAGAAGCAACTCTCGGTTGCTTTCACTTTAACGGGGGTTGGGGGGGGCAAAATCGATTTTAAAAGCTGAGAGCCAAACATAAATTTTTCTCTCAAAATCATGGTGGATGTATGCTAAACGGGATTTTGGCATTTCAAACGCCAATCCAAACACGCTATACATCTAAACGATAATTACCGACATCTAATTTCACATTTTAGTGTTTCAGCCGCGAAGCCAATCTAGCACTATGAGGCTTTCATGAGTGGCTATATTACTTCTTACCTTGCTGAAGTTCATATACAAGTCATAGACTTCAATGTGGCATCACATGATGTTTGTTTATTAGTGAAAATTAACAATTCCAACAATCAAGACAGAGTTAAGTCAGTAGGAGGTACGATATAGAGTTGCGTGCAACTGATTCTTAATATCTCGTTAGTGATGATAAATGGCTGCAAATAGCTAGGTGCTCTACCATGATCAGCTTTTCTTAGGAATTAAAGTAACGTACCTTTCTTTTTGCTTCCTTTAGACTTTTTTGCCGTTAAAAGAAAGTCAAAAATAAAAAAATAAAAAAAACTAGTTGCAGGGGTTCAAAACTTATTGGGATGAATTTATTCTTGCTTTACAATCCGCCAGTGCCATTCCTATAGGTATGTTACAATCCGCTGAGTTGAGCTTGTTTGGATTGATGTTCAATTTTGTGTGCCATTTTGTAGCTATTTGCGCTAACCCTTACGAAAAATGATCTTATTGATTAATCCAACCTCTGTACTCAGCTACTTCCTTTATACTTCATTTTAATCGACGTCAAAATAGAAAAAAAGGATGAAAGTAGGTTTAATTGTTTGATTAAGATATTTTTACTTTACCTGAACAATTCTAAACTGTTTCATAGAATTAACTACTTCGCCTGTGGACACGATCGAATGTCGTTGTCCATAAACCACCTCAAAATTGCATGGATGAACTCCAAAAAGGACATGACCAACAAAATTAAAAAAAAAAAAAAAACTCCAAAAAGAACAGAAAATTCAGTACTTCCTCCTTTCTTTTGCACGCTTCCGGCAACTCTGACCTTTAATCTTCAACTTTTCATTCCCAGATGGTCCATTTTGTTCTTCAATTTCTCCAACGTTCCGATTCCTAGAAAAAAGTTGATAAACAAAGAAGGAAAGTAAGTAACCTAAATAGCATAGGAACAAGTATGAACTAGTGTCTAATTTCATTTAGAGTGGCCTTTTTCTACTTATATAAGTAACTTAAAAATATAGCATTGCGCTGAGCACATATAGCAGAACCTTTCTCTGGGCCCCCAAAAGTATTTCGTATTTAAGCATAATGTTTCATCCAAAAAGCTATTTTAGCTAATTGTACCGAAGCTTTATCACCAAAAATCATAGCAACCTATCAAAGTGGTTAAGTATTTTAATGGCTTATCAGTGCACCTTCAAATTTAAATTTCCAAGTTCCAACCCATGAGTGGGATGAGATATAGATACAGGACGAGTTCTGTCATGCACCTTACAAAGTAAGGTGTGTGATGCACCCCGAGTGCACGATACGTGCAAGGTCGACAGTAGCCAACAGATGCGGTGCACACTGATTGGACGTTTGGGACTGCGAACGGGAACCTATGCAGCAGGTTTTGCAGATAAGAGTTTTTTATAAAGGGAAAGCGGGCAACGCAATGGACGTGGGTTAATGGGGTGTGGACCAATAAGCAGGTAGTAGATTAAACTCATGAACCAGAGAAGGCAAACAAGAAAACCCTGAAGCTACCTCAAAGCAACAACAACACATCAAGAAACCCACAAAACAAGCACTGCAAGTTCCGGGATGGACGAAGAAGAGGATGAATGCAGCATTGAAGCTCTAGAACATGAGCAAGAAATTAAGAAAAATTAAATATATGAACCATTGAAGCAACTGGTCGAACTTCAATTTTTCAGAATAGGATGAGAATCGCATATAACAAAAAGGGTAAACAAGATGTTGGGATCAGAGTTGTTGCATATATGCCTGTTCATCTTTGATTTTTACAAATTTTAAGTTTGAACATTAGAGTCATAAAAAGCCGAAAAAACCACCACCCTCATCTTCAATCCTCTCACCAAAATTCTTATAATCCAGAACAAGGTTGACATCAGTTTTAACGGATCTACCAAAAAGATCACAACTTTACAATAAAACAAAGACTAATCAGCAAAAGAAGGAAAAAAAAAACACTCAATCTTTTGATGAACCCGTCAACCAAAGTAAGCTCTATTTTCAAAAGCCCAGAAGCTCGATCGAGGAAGTGAAGAGTCAGAGAAGAAATTGGGCACAACGGAAAGGAGGAGGGAGCGACCATGTCTGAGGCCATAAAGTGGGTGTGAAGCAACGACGGGTAGCAGAGGTGGTGGCACAGAGCAGCGGCAGTAGCTAAAACGACAACAATGGGAAGCTTGACTGTTGGTGGAGGGCGGGGGGCGTGAAGTGACGATGACACAGGGAGCTTCTAAGGTTTGGTGCGATGGGGTGCAATTCTTCATGACGGCTGGCAGCGATTGAGGGAGAGCGGTCCTCTAGGGTTGGGACTTGGTGGTGGTCGCAGTTCGGGGGGCGGGTGGTGGTGGTCGCGGTGCTCCGTCACAGTCGCAGAGGGATAAAGAAGGGTGAAGCAGCTGAGAGGAACAGGAGGGGGATGGAAGGGAATAAAATTTTACTCGAGGGTAAACCAGCTACTGGGTCAAATACCTCCCATCCCCAGTTGCAGACCACGGTGAACTAAAGGTGCATTTAAGAACTCGCCTACAGATATATAGTTATGTGCATGCTTTAACAGTTTACCATTTTTTTCTCCTTAAATGGATTATGACATGATTCTCTTGGGTCATGACATATACGCTGACTACAACATGCATATAAAATATTACATGCTAATTCAAACTTCACCGGGCAAATATGCCATTTACTGCCTATCTTACCTGTAAGCTGAAAGGTTTTGATCCGAAAGCAACTCATCTGCAAGTGTTGCTTTCCTCTCCTTCTTTACTAATCTGCCTCAGAAGAAGTCCGATGGAGAATCTACAACTGTTCCCACCTGATCATATTCAAATGATCCAAAATTTAAAGCCATTGAAAAGAAATTGAACTTTGATGGAACAAGTAACATGTAATCATATGCCTGCCTATGATCCATATCTATATAGTGTACAACCCAGAACTTGCCTGGAAATACTTGGGAAGTGTCTTTGACTTTGAATCACCCTTCTTATAGTGCCGCTTCGGATCAATGGCAGCCCTCAACTGTATTATATATATGTATGCATATCAGAGTGTAAGTGTCGCATTGCACTTGAGAAATGAAGGCATAAGTAAAGGTGTACCAAACAAAATTAGACAGCTTGACATAAATTTAAATCTGTGTTGTTAGCTAATACTATGCACATGTCTAGACAGATTGTTTTCCTTTAAATGCTTACTATGAACTTTGGTCTGAATATTTTGCATTGCGCTCTGAAATGTATATATCCATGGCCTGAAGGTTTAAACTTTAACTTGCCACTGTATAGAATAATAACCATCATTGGCGCACCAGGAAAATCTCCAGAAGGCTTCTAAGGGTGACACCAACAACAACGTATATAAATTCAGTTCATCAAATAAACAACAGTCATCACTCATTACTCATTACAGATCAGGGCTGGCATAACCACTTATTTACCGAGGCAAAACCCCGAAGGAAGCAGCCAACACTCTACCATTCACTGAAAGCCCTAACTTTATCCACAATAGTCAAGAAACCCAGACTATGAAAAGGGTGCTTGTGAGTTGTAAGGATACAAACCTATATGACAAAATGAAATGGACTTAAATTTATGGGAAACATTAACAAGAAATTGTCATTCTGAAAAAAAAAAAAATGTTATAAATCCTTGTATGTTTCTGTTATACCATATCTCTTGAAGAAGGCAGCATCCTCTATGTTGTCTGTTCTTTGTTTTCACTATAGATGAAAGAATGTGTATGTGAAATGCATATGAGCCCAATCCAAGCAAATTTCACATCACATCATGTCGGCCAATGAGCATATTCCAAATCAAACAAAAAGTAATTAAAAGAAAAAAAGAAGATGTCCAAACTCAAGCACCTTCAATAACTTCAGATCTTTCTGCAACTCAGGGGTGATAGTTTGAGCAGGCATGTTGAACCTGAAAAAGATTTAAATAAAATTAGATAATATCCTACTCATACTTTACAATGAAAAACAAGAGAGAAACCATTGGAAAACATAGTTAAATAAAATACAGACGAATCAATTGACACTTGATTTTTCTTTACAACAAAAAGCAAGAGAGAAACCATTGGAAAACATAGCTAAATAAAATACAGACGAATAAATTGACATTGGATTTTTCTTTTGAAAAAAAACTACCACTACACCAAGCTAAGTTGTGTAAAAATGAGACAGATAAACCAAAGTACAGATTTTCAACCCTGCTAAAATTGAGTTTGAAAAAAAATTTTGATTTAGATCTAATGAAGAAGAAGAAACATGCTTTAGAATTTAGATCATAATCTACATACCAATTTTTTCCCGAAGTGTCTTCAACTTGCTTTCTCAGTAACTTATTTAATTTTCTGGGATTGTTAGGCAGAACAAAAAGCCCATCAACTAGCTCTGTATTGGGTTTCCAAAGGGTGCTATTTGATGCACTGGTTTGTGATTTAGTATGAGACCCATCATCTGTGACTTTTGACAAAGATGGAGTATGCAAAGTGTGGCTGCCATGAGAGATCAACCACAGGTTTGCTCTCTGGCATTCCTGAATCAAAATGAATTGCACCATGAGAACCCAAAACCAACCCATTACGCCTAATTAGTGAATATCATAAATCCAAAACACAAAAGCTGGAATCAAAAGAATGCCTGAAATTACATTTAATCATACACAAAATGCATTTGAGTAAATCCAAACAAGCTTAGTGTTGCCGTAAACTTTGTACGACTTTACGAGTTTAGGTACTCAAATCAAGCCAACTCGCCTTAAAACTTGAACCTAAGTGAACTCAAGTAAATTTGAAGAACTTTGGATAGACTCACAATTCACTGTTTTAATCCGAAATTGATGTCTCAAACACGAAAAGACAATATTTAACAAGTAGCACTCACTCTAATTAGAGCTCCCAAAATTGAAGAACCTACTTCATGATTTGTGTTTCTTTTATTATAGTTTTGCAAATAAGAGCTTGACTAGTAGAGTTCACCAATAACGGACTTCACGATTTCGCAAAAACTTTGAATCTAAATATGAAATGGTGCAAATTAACTACTGAGGGGAAAATAAATATAGAAAAAAATGTAAAATAAGGTTGCGGTGGGCTACCTTAACCTTATTTGAGATGAGAGTGACAGCCTGACAGGGATTTATGGTTCAACTTCAACGATTGATTGATTGATGACAAAGATGACAAGAAGAGGCAAACCGTAAACTTAACCTTGAGATTGAGAGGTGATCGTATTCGTGTCGTGGGTATCCCTGCCATTTGAACCTGCAGTGGCCGGCTGCAGAACAGAAACGTAAGTATTGCTGTACAACCATCAGTACAATGTCAACGGTCAGGTAAGCAACTCAACCTGGTAAGACACTAACGGTAGGAAGGCCAATGCGGACCTGAAATGCTTCATTGGCAATTGGCCCATTTGTTTAAGAAGAAACGAATAGATGGGCCAACAGGGTCAATTTAAAAATATTTTTTTACTAAAAAATATAAATGCACTCAATCACCAGCATACATTTTAAATTGATCTTTTAGAGATCATTTATCAGCTCCAAGAATGTGGCCTACAAACTAAGGGTATAAACAAGTTGCTTTTGTTTGAATTTGATGAAAAAAATAAATTAGTCAATTAAATTTAATTTGACTGGTTTGAATTAGTTTTTGAAACTTTTTTTAGCAACTTTGGACCAAATCTATTTGAATAAAATCAAATTAGTTTGGTTTGAAATTTTGGGTTAAAATAAAAAATAAAAACTTGTATTTTTTAATTTTGTATCATTATAACAACTAATAATAGTATAAGATTTGATTATAAGATGCTTGAAAATAATTTAAAAAATACATATGACTTAAATAAATTTAAACAAAGAAAATAAAACATAACTTTATTATTCAAAGCTTAAATACAAAAATGCTTTTTTTTTTTATTTACAAAGGTAGATAAAGGGGGAATGAGAGTCGAACACGGGATTTTTCAGGTTCAATGAAATATACAGGAGATAATTATTAGACTATAAACTTAAATACTTAAATGCAAAACAGTTACAGCTTAGAAACAAATTAAAAACATAATTAGTCAAGTGATTGAATTGGATATTAAGAGTTCAAATTAAAAAGTCATAAATCCAAAAATTAAATCGATAATAATTTGTTTCATTTTTGTTTTAACTTAAAATAATTAAATATTTAAATTAATTCAAACTAATTTTATTGATTTAGTTTAGATTTTTAGATTTGTCAGATCGATTTCAAACGATAAGCACCTCTACTACAAACCACTCAACAAGGCAAGTCATGTTCCATTGCATCAAGACGGAGAAAGAAACTTTTAAACACAAATTCTGACCTTTCAACTTGTATATACATATATAAACTAGGGCTGTAGTTGGGTGTAAAAATAAAATATTTACACTGGTTAAATCACGTGACTTTTAATTTGTTAATAACCTTCACCATCAAATTAATATAAATCTAATGACTGTAATTAGATATAAATATAAATATAAAATACTTACATTAATGTAAATGGATCCTGCTATATATATATATATATATACACATAATTTTTTATACATTTTAGATATGAAATTAATCATCGCTGACATATTAAGATTATCTCTTCCTTACGCCAGCCTTTGTGTGTATATCCTTTAAGTTTTGAGTCACCCTTGTCACATAGCTGACATATAAATCATAGAAAATGTAGACTATTACCTTTTTACGAGGTTTTTTTTTTTTTTTTTAGTTTAATTAGTATACATTGATAGTGTAAAATTTTTTATAATGTCATTCAATCATATGCTGTCACATAAGTAAATATGCATGGCCTTCACCTCCACTACTTCAAAAATTATACAAATAGAAGAATATGATTGGATAATAGTGTAAAATAATTTTATACTATTAATTCGTACAAATTAAATCCTTTTTTAATGTATTATATACAGTTATAAAAAAACAAAATGGCTATTTTTTCTCATCATTCCATTCAACAAATATATTTATTTTAGAAATGAAAATTAATATTTAAGCATTTCCAGGGATGGCTCCTCTTGTATTTCAAAGGGAACGAGGATTTTAATTTTTTGAATTTTTTTTTCTTACTTATCTTTCTCTAAATTTTTTTTCATGCTTACACTATAAAAGAAAAAGAGATTAACTAAAGTAATTTAGTTATAATTTGAATAATCTTGCCATCAGAATTGATTAGCACTTTTAACGTTGTAAGTACAACTTGAATATTTGAGGTTAGTTTTAATAAACCTTTTACTTAAGCATATGGTTAAATATTATAATAAATAATATGTGTGTATGCATATATGTGCGTGTGTGGGCGTGTCCACATGTGTTTCTTCAATTTTAATTATGAAATGTTCATTTTTTTTCTATATAATTAACGACTTGGCCGAAGGTGATGATGACTTCTTTATCTAAAGCTTCTAAAGTTTTCCCCCCCTAGACTTCCTAGGTAAAGATTATAAGTTAGCATACATTCATACAGCCTATTTTAACTACTTGGCCGAAGGTGATGATGACCTCTTTATCTAAAGCTTATAAAGCTCCCTCTCTCTCCTTTTCTGAACTTCTTAGGTAAATATTATAAAGTTAGTATACGTTAACCAACCGTTGATAAAAGTTATTTAAAACAGAGTAGCGTAACTTCGACAACATGGATGCTATATTTGCCTTTTCTTTTCCCATTGTACTATTTTGCCTTTTCTTTGACCATAGTAAGCTTTTATGTCTTTATCTTAAACCTAAGTGAAAAAGTATTATTATTACTCTTATAATTATTAGGAGTTTTTTTTTATTTTTATTTTTCTGCCTTTAGAGTGTCTTTACAAATATTGTAAAAAAGAGAAAAAATATTTTATCTCTAAAATATAGGTTATGTATATTTTAGTCCCTATATTTTAAAGTGATTTAAATCGACCCTCTGAACTTTTTAAATATACAAATCATTTATTCTGTCAACTTTTCTATCAATCGTTAATAGAAAATAATACACATTCAAAAAAGTTAAGAGTATTTTATTTAAAAAAGTTTAAGGGATTGATTTATCTATGATACAAAATTTAGCGATATAATACACTTATTTTTACTAAAATGCATATTTAGAAAAGTTCAAGAGTCGATTTGAATATTTTAAAATTCAAGAGTTAAAATACACATAACTTATAGTTTAGAGCGCATTCTAATGCGCACCTTATCAATCAGCACGCACTAGTTTTTAACCACATTCGACAAATGCTGCCAATTGCATTTGAGAATGTGTTTAAAACGAGCTTGGCTGGACCATTGCACCCGCACCTTGCCAACCACTTTCCTCCCTCCCTCCATCTTCGCGATTTGCTTCCTCCCACAGCACCACCACCCAGCCCCTAATCGCCATTGCCTGTCATCACTCCACCCATTGTAACACCCTAATAAACCCATACTACGCTTAAGTTGTATTACGGCATTTTATTAGCTGTTACTTATACTCGTGGAAAACTAAACTTCATTTGAAATTAAATTACGCGGAAAATACGGTAAAATTTTTCTTTTTCTTTTGAAATACGTCGTCACTTTTTGAAAGTAAAGCCTCGCGCGAGAAAGTAGCAACAAACGAACGTATCGCAAAGATTTCAGTATAAATTAAAGGAACAAGGATAAAATCAAAATACCATGCATTCAATTACTACAACAATCATAAATATAATTAATCTCATAATATCCATACATAAAAGGGAACTCATGGTCATGCCATGGCCCAAGTCAAAGATACATAAGTCCGATCTGAGAATGAAATACAACAGATAAGGAACACAAATAAAAATAGACCCATGTGGGCGTCTGGCGGCCTCTCGCCCATTCCATGCCTTCGATCAAGTGGGCTCAAGTCCTCGAATGCCTGGTTCCCCTCGTTCCTCGGCCTCGGGGAGCGTGAGAATGCGGATGATGCGGGGTGCCGGTGATCACCTCAAAGCGGACGCACGCGACGACCCGGTATGGTGGCCCGCAGACGAGCGTGCCTCGGAGGGGTCCTCTTCGGACTCAGCAGGTGATATTCGAGGCGGTGGCGAAGCGGCCTAGGAGTGGCCGTCGAGCTCACCTCCATCACAGGATCTCTGGCAGGTGCAAACTTCATTTGGGCAAACCCGGCGACATCGGCTCCATCTCGAAGTCGGGTAATGGCTCAGGCGGAAAGTCCCAAGGACCTAGAGGTCAGTCCAAGAAGAGTGAAGAGACGTCTCACTGGTGGCGGGTTTCGGCTCCTCTTCAAAAATTCGACCCAGATAAAAATGTGTACGTACTACTGTGGTGGTCATGGCCACAATAGCGTGTGTATCCCCGTCGTAAGCCCACTCATGGTGGGGAGGGTCCATGCTCTATTCCACGGGGTGAGCCATGAGTATCTGGCGACGAGACGGAAAAACAGCTAGGGTGAGAAATAAGATTTCTCAGTAGGACTCGACCCTGACACGTGGTGTCATCGTCATCGTCCCAGCCACTTCGATTTTATTAATAAAAACAGTGAGCATGCATCAAATACAATTTTTAGATTTTCGAAAACATGAGTATCCGAAGCGGATTCAATTTTAACATATTTTCTAATCATTTGTATCATAATGACCATAAGCACAAGTGTAATCGTATGAAACATGCATGTTCAAGCTAGAAGGTTCTCTTAACTTCTTCTCTTTCTAGGGTTTTGGACCGAAATCCCTTTTCTTTTCTTAACTTGACTTTATCTTTTCACCCACTAAACATAAGTGGTAATGAGCTCATACCGTGGCCGTCGCCACCATAGAATTCTGCATTTACACTACTAGCTGGGTCATGCCATGCCTCATGTAAGACCTATCCCCTATACTCACACTAGCTGGGTCATGCCATGCCTCATGTGAGTTGTGGATGAGGGGAAACTTAAATTAGATTACCTTCCCTTTTGAAGGATCACTTACTTGAATTAAACTTCTTCTTATTTAAGCATTATGATGCAAAATATTTCTAAGTCCATAATTCTTACAAAATTTCGGCAGCATAACGGCTAGACCGAAGCTTCCCAAAATTTTGCCAAACAGAGAAACCAATATCATACAACATTAAGCATCATATCATATCATCATCATCATGATCATAATCATAACATCATCATACCATCATCATCATCATCATCATCACCATAACATCATGCTTGCACATAAACATAGGCATATTCTCAAGCAACATTTTATGAGCTTAGCTTAGTAAATTGGGTGCAAGCTTTTAATTGAGGTTGTCTCTTGTGTAAACTTCTCTTATTTAGCATGATGCCACTTTTGTCTAATGTCCTTTTTGACACTTTTTAAGTTGAATTATGAGGGTTCTCTAATGCTTAATGTAAGGGTATTAATGTCTTAAAACTTATTTCTCCTTATTTTTTGACTTTTACCATAACCAGTTTTACTTTTACAGTGGGGCAGTAACTTTGAAAATTCACCATAATTTCATTTTTTACTCTTTTATTTCGAATTTTTGTGTGGATATACTTCTCTGAGTCTATTTTTAAACAAAACAAACCCCTCTTAAAAATTCATTTTGTAGCTTGAGTTATGCATATTTTATTCTGACTGTTCAGTTTCTAAGTTCACTCCCGGTACAGTGGATTGTTACTTCTCATTATAATTACTCAGAAGGAATCTGAGAAAACTGTTTTATGGGTTTGTTCCTCTATGTCTTAGCTTTCATTAAAACTTGGTCTCACTCAAAAATCATTTTTGTAGCTCGAGTTATACACATTTTAGTGTAGACTGCCCAGACAGAAACCAATCCGAGAACAGTCCACTTTGAAAAATCATATCTCACTCATTTTAACTCCGAATCTTATGTATTTTATATGTATGGAAAGCTCTTTGAGTCTACTTTCATAGAAAAATAGTTTCGTTCCATTCTGAGTTTTGTAGCAATAAACATACCGCACGCTTTACAGACTGCCAGAATTCCAGATTCACTAGTTTTTAAGTTTTTCACTTCAAGCTTATGAAAAAATTGTTATATCACTTCAAATCACCATTTTCATGTTTTAACTCATCATCACATTCAAAGTTTGAGTCACCAAATCAGTATTTTGAACCAAAATAAAGCAAGATACATAAAAACCATCATACCACAAAATCTCTTTTCAAAACAACATTTTCATCAAGGCAAGAACACTCATAAGGCAAGATGTGGTCATGAGACCTTGAAGCAAGTCCTAAAACCACCTAGCTATGAAGAGCTTAGGGGTTCTAGTTCTTGAAAAACATATGGAGAGGAAGGGTTAGAGTCACTACCAAAAAGTTTCTCTTTGAAGGCTTGGAAGATGAAGATGGTTGGAGATGGCCTCCTTCTCCTTGAGCTTGATTTTGGGGCTTGGTGAGTGTTTACTTTGTTTCTCCAAGAACCAAAGAGAGTGGTCCTTGAAGGGCTTGTGAGAATGGAGATAAGTAGGAAGTAGTATGAGGGTTGGAAGAACATAATGAAGCTTGGAAGAAGAAGAGAGTATGAGACTTGGAGAGAAGAGAGAGCTTTGTGTGTGTGTGTGTGTGTGTGTCTTGAGAGAGGAAGTGAAAAATGAAATGAGGAGAGAGGGAGGGCTGATTGGGTGGCGTAAATGAGGGAGAGGAATGAGGTGACTTTGCCTCTTACAACAAGTAAGAGTGGGAAAAACTATAAGCAAAAGAGTGTGTTGTGTTTCTTTAAGTCTTGCAGAATTGGGTAAAGACTATGTAGTGTTTTTGTCCAGTGGTTAAAAGCGTGAGCCTCTCTTAGGATTGGGCGTTGGATGGCTAGGATCACACCAAGTGTCATGATCTTGGTGAAGAAAGTACAACTCTTGTCGTGACTTAAGGGATCTACTAATGTGGACTCTTGTTCTTGTGGTGTATGATGAGAAAGTAAATGGATGGTTGGATATGGCTCTTGCTTTGACCAAACTTTCAAACTATAATTAAAGGGAAGTTTCTACATCTTTCTAATTGTTGTAATTATCTAAATGTTAATTAATTCACTTGGTTTAAATTACTCATTAGCATATTTTAATTAAGAAGGATTTTTCCTCATTAATTTTGTAAGAAGATGTGAAGGTTAATGTGATTAAGTTTTGAATCTTATATGCTCTTAGTTAATTAGATTAAACCATCTTGATTTTTATGTTCTAAATTATGGGTTAATAAGGATTGGGCAATTAGGCTTTTAATTGTAACCTTTAATGTATTAAATCTCAATTGTTGATTTGCCTTTAATTTACTAAGCCCTTACTCTCGAGATTAATCGATTAATTCTCAATTAATCGTTAATCCCTCTAATTAGCCGGGAATATCGAGCTAATTAACTTAGGTGAAAATGGGGATGTTACACCCATCACCGTCACCACCACCAAACTCCCCCACTGCAAGGCACATTACCACTCTCCATCTTTGCATTCAGCTTCCTTCCATGGCGCCAACGCTCGACCCCTAAATTTAAAAGTGTTGTTCACCGATGCACCATCAAATTTTAAAATTGGTACGTGGTGCACTATAATTGATAAGGGACACATTAATATATGTCATAATTTAGGGTTAAAGTATTTTTTTATTCTTAAAAAAATCACTTACGACTGCAATTAACTATTCTCATTATTATGAGTAACAATAAAGAAATGTTGTTATTTCAGTGTAAGAAACTTAGGTGTTTTTGAAAGTAATTACAAACATATCATATAAAGTATTTGCAATTTTAATCATTCTTTTTTTTCTGATTTAAGTTTAACTAAGTATAATATTATTTTGGAAAAGGAAAATTGAGACAAATTATCAATAAATTTTCTTTATAATAGTATAGATTATAATTGTTGTTATGTTAATTGTTAAACAAATTATATTATTATTATAATTAATATATTTATGAAAAGAAATGAGCCACAGACAGTCAATCTACCCATTTACCGGACTTTTTAAAAGTTTAAAGGAAAATCAAGGTGTTTGCAAAAATATCAAAGTTAAAAGGTAAAATGGACCTTTTACTCCTTTAACTTATTTTTATATTTTATATTTCATTTCAGTTCTCAAACTAATTTTTTTGTTTATTTTATTCCTTTAATTATTAATTTTTTATTTATTTTGGTCCCTTAATTAATTCTTTTGTTCATTTTAGTCACTTAACTATTCACTATTAGGGGATTAAAATAAATAAAAAAATTAGTTAATAATAATGAGTAAGGACTAAAATTAAGAAATCAAAATAAAAAAAATTAATTAAGAGGCCAAAATAAAAAATAAAAATAACTTAGAAGACAAAAAAAATCCATCTCACCAATTTATATATTTACGGATGATAACACGCGTACTTTATAATATTTTCATCATTACAAAATTGACAAAAGTAGAGTTAAAATTGATTATTCAAAAGGGGAACAGAAATGTGTTCGATGTGTTCCGCAAAGATTGACCATCAATTTGGGCTCATCATCAACGTGACGAACTTGCAACATCATTGGCATGTATAAGCTTATGGCCCCCAACCTCTAAGAAATTTTTGTGTCATGGAGTATTGGCTTAGGTGCGCTTTTATTACTTATAAAATGATATTTTATAGTTAATTGTTAATCCTTCTAGCACTTAAAATTGAAATATTATTTTGTAAGCGGATAAAAATATATCTAACCTAATTGTCTATACAAGAATTTCTCCCCAACTGGAGAGGAGGTTGCCCCTAAAATGAGACTTCCAAATGGGGTAGACGTGCTTGCAGGCTTTATACTGTTGTCTTTTTGGCCTTGTGCACTGTTTAATTTCCCCTTTAACTTAACCAGTATTTTATTAACTAATTATCATATGTTATTGACTATAAGAATCACTTTTACTTAGATGTTAATTTTCTAATGACTCATTGACGCCTCTTAGATCTTTGTCCCTGGCCCTGCGAAGTAAACGACAAAAATTCCAATAGAATCTGTTGAGTGTTTGAGTAGATGGCTACGAATTTTGATAGAGCCTCTGCGTCACAACTCAACCCAATCAAAGGACAAACAATAATGCAAGTTAACATTGCACTGTCTGCCTCGTTTAGTAAACACACTCGCACTGCTGAAATTATTCTAGCCGTACACCAACTGAATCCCACCGTCGGAACCGGATCGTGTGGGAACGCGTGCATCAGCGCGTGCCATTCATATCTTTATTGTACGAGACACGAGGCCCGCTTCTCACATCTCAGTGCTGTGTTCTCTACAGAAAGTGACTCTATGTAACTATTCTCTTACGCGCTTATGGCAGAAATATAACAAACAACACACGAGCTTTTTTTCAATTAAAAAAAAACTCTAAAAAGTAATAAAAGTAGTTATTATTGAAATACTATCAATACATATTGGCACGTTCTGTAACAGTGGGACGAAGCAAATCCTGCTTGCACTTGCACGTACAGTGTTTATTTGAAAGAGATTCTGCGGAGTTATTGGGATTTATGTGGAAAATGATGTGGGGTTGAAAAATGAGAAGAATAATAATATTATAGTCTTAAATTCATCATAAATTTTATATATGATAAAATTTTAATTATTTAAAATATAATATATAAATATTATAAAAATTATTGATTGATATATTATCGTATATCGAATTTATCTTAAATTCCACCTATATTATATTTTTCAAATGAGAATGAAATGTACCGAATTCCCCTTAAACTCAACCGATACTATATTTTTCAAATGAGAATGGGGTGGAGAGTGTCCTTCCATTCTGCGGGCTGTGGAGTCATAGATAGCACAGGGGCCCCCAGCAGGCAGGGGCAGTGCAGTCCGGCTGGCAGAGTGATTCTCTTATCATGTGAAATGGTGTATTGTGGTTACTGCACCCATGTTTTCTTTTCTTGCTCCGAGATGCGGACAACCACGTCCTACCCCCACTCCCCTCTCTGACACTCCCTTCCTCGGGACGCGAGCCCTCACAAAGGTTAGTCCGAAAAGGATCCGTTAATCAAAATGCTTTTACCATTTCTTGCAAATCACACCTATCAAAACCACGCAAAGGATCCGTTAGTCCGAAAATATTTTGGACTAAGGTTAGTCCCCTTAATAAATTTACGAAAATAACCCCCGAATGTGTTTGTAGAAGAGGGTTGAAGAAATTTTGTTTGCAAATAGAGTCTATTTTTTCATTTCCCTATGTTCGCCAAGCAATTCATGCAAATAGGGATTGTAGCTTCTGTGCATACACAAATCGATGGAGTAGTAAGCTATTGTTATATTGTCTATTTCATTTTATTAATTTGAGCCAACTTCAATGTCATGAGAACATGAGAAAAATCATAAATAAATAAACAAAGTTGCTGAAGGAGATTACACAATAAAGAGCAAACTCAAATCTCAAACAGAAATTGTAGGCTAGCAACAAAAAATAGTCCACAAAACATATAAGAAAATTATATATGAGCTTGAAAGTTGCAACAAATCTAACCAAAAAAAGAAAAATAAGAAAAGAAAATAAAGTTGCATAACCAAAATGAAATTCGGCTCCACATTTTTCATCTATCAGTAACATAAGGCTAAATTTATCAATTGCCCTTCAAATAAATACACTACCTAACCATAGTGGACTATTCAGGGAATAAATGAAACCCATTTCATGAGTCCCTGAATAGCAACAAAGCATCATGGTTTTGTGCAAAACCCTTTTCATTCCAAGCACTATAATCAACTTTGAGGTTTTCTGTTCGTGGGGCATTTTTTACAAATGCTCACACAGGATACGGCACACTCAAAGATTGCATTGAACTATTTGAGGAACACCCAGGTGGGATTAAATGGGAAAGTGATTAACTTTGATGAAAAGGGGTGGCTGTTGCTAAACTAACCATACAGATCAATGGAATAGTAGCAAAAGTAAGAAGAGAGCTTTGTTATACCATCTTTTTGCCATTGCTTTTGCGTTGTCGGCCAACCTTTCCGGCTTAGCAGCGGGCATCCTTGTCAACTCTGCGATGGTGCGGATTTGGAAGCTTTCGGCAGAGTTGATGGACTTTAACATGATGATGGTACCACCGACTGATGATGGACGTTCAGGTGATGGCGTGTCTGTCAACTCGTCTGAACACGTCGACAACCACCAACGACGAAGCTACCATAGCTCCAGTTAAGCATGGAGTAGGAATTCATCTATAAATTTGGGTGAAATAACAATTAAAAATAAGGGTCAAATAACAGACATTCGATTTTAAAAAACGTTGATCGAACAGTTAAACTGGATTGAATTAACATTAGTCCAAAACATAACTTGATCAACGAAATCTTAGCCATTAAACCATTGTTGGTATAAACCATTGTTGGTATATACTTAGTAGCTCTCTCTCTCTCTCTCTCTCTCTCTCTCTCTCTCTCTCTCTCTCACTCTCACTGTGTGTGTGTGTGTGTGTGTGTGTGTGTGTGTGTTAATACTAATTTCTATGTGGGGTTAAAAAAAAGAAGCTTTGATTGCATGATAGAAATTGATTTTCACACTTCATATTTGTGAAGGGGCATAAATTTAATATCTTATATCTCATATAATAAAAGTGAATCTCAGCCCTTTATTTGAACTATACGTAATTATTTATAAATTTTATCAATTTTATTATAAATATGAGTAATTGTAAATGGTAAATTTATATTTATCTAAAAATTCTTCCTTGTCATTGATTTAACATGAGTATGGCCCGCATTTCAACCACCTTTATGAAACCAAACGTTGTTAATTTAATTTGCCTCAATCCTCTTCATTTATCTCTGTTTGTTTGTAGTTGCCCTACCATTTATGTCTATAAAAGCCATGGTCTACAGAGTAGCAAAAGAGGGATAGCCAACTGATACTTCTTTACTCCCCTCCCCCTGATACATACTCACTCCATTCCCAGCTAACAGCCATGGCCTCCATGCTGAGACCCCTTCTCACCCTCCTCTTCTCCACCCTCTTCATCTCCCTCATTCCAGGTACACTCCTTTCTCTCCCTTACAATGCCACTCACTCACCACCACATTTTTAGTTTCTTAAGACACACACACACACACACACACACTTTCTTAAATGACACTTGTTTTACTGTCTCTCACACCCACAGCACATGACAAACGACACAAACATAAAATGCACATTACATTACATGCTCACATTTTTCCTTATGATCTATCTACCTTGAGAAGCAAAGAACAATGTGACTGAAATAAAGTGGTTGTTGCTTGATCTCAACAGTGCTTAAGGTTTCAGCAGCAGCAGTGATACTGTACAACAAGTGCCCCCACCCAGTGTGGCCAGGCATCCAGCCCGGCGCAGGAAGGCCCATTCTGGCCCGCGGGGGCTTCAAGCTCCCGCCAAACAAGGCCTACTCCCTCCAACTCCCGGCCCTCTGGTCGGGCCGCTTCTGGGGCCGCCACGGCTGTGCTTTTGACGCGTCGGGCCGCGGGCGGTGCGCCACCGGGGACTGCGGCGGCTCCCTCTTCTGCAACGGCATCGGCGGAACCCCACCGGCGACCCTGGCGGAGTTCACCTTAGGAAACGAGCAGGACTTCTACGACGTGAGCCTGGTGGATGGGTACAATCTTCCCATTTCCATCACCCCATTCAAGGGATCTGGGAAGTGCAGCTACGCTGGGTGCGTGAGCGACCTCAACATGATGTGCCCGGTAGGCCTGCAGGTGCGGTCACGTGACAAGAAGCGCGTGGTGGCCTGCAAGAGTGCTTGCTCGGCTTTCAACTCCCCTCGGTATTGCTGCACGGGTACCTATGGAAGCCCACAGGCCTGCAAGCCCACCGCCTACTCCCGGATCTTCAAGACTGCATGCCCCAAGGCCTACTCCTACGCCTACGATGACCCTACCAGCATTGCCACTTGCACTCGGGCCAACTATTTGGTCACCTTCTGCCCTCACCGCCGCTGAACTCATTCCTTAATTACCTAGCTGGCCTTTCTTTTTATTATGTCATTCTAATATGATAGTTTTGTGTTAGTCTCCTGTAGTAGTGTACTCTTGTGTAGCTTATATTATTTTGATATATTGGATGGGTGTATGTCGTCCGGAGCATTTATGTTATATGGTGGTTGAGCTTTGGTTCTTAATTTTCTATGGACTAAAATGGGGCTCGCACCGATATCTGATTTTATGATTCGGTAATCACATATTGAGGGAAAAAGTAATCTTAGATCTAATTGGAGAAATAGATCTGATCCGTTCACTGGTTGGGCTCTCCTGCTCCTGTCCATATTGGAGTGGTAATACCGTTGTTGTGTGAAAATGCGCCTAGGATGCTCAGTTTTATGGTGGATGGTGGTGAACCATTCTGGTATAAACATCATTTGATATCCATACTATCCCCACATTCTTGTAATTGATGGGTACATTTTTCATCGCTAATGGGTTTGCCGATTTATGTCTGTAATTGATGGGTACAATATTGCTTTAAAGACAAATAACAATTGTAGATAATATTTGAATGCTCCAAAAAGCACCACTAGGTTAATGTCACAATCTAATGCGTTGAGAGGTGAAACTTGAACTGGGATTTTTTTCTTTTTTTTGGGTGGGGGGTTTGGAGGAAGCATTCTTGGATGCAAATATATTCTCTAGACCAGCTGAAGCAATTGTTTTCCCCTCGGTTGAACTAGCAATTCCCCCCCCCCCCCCCTCTCCCCAAAATGAAATATGCTAACAATTTGGCCCTCGAAAAATATTAAATAAACACATGGTACCCCATAGATCATTTCCATTTGACAAAATCATCCAAATATCATCAATGGTCGATTTCCGTTAATGGAAGAGTCTACATCACACGTTATCTTCCACCTAACAATGTTAATGATTAACATGGTGAATTTATTGGTTCATGTGACGGATTAGGTGAGGATGTGGTGAATTTATAGCCGCGTTATCTTCCTTCTTGCCCTTAGGGGATTAGGTGAGGATCTGGAGAAGCTTGGTGACAGATACAAAGTCAGTGTTGTCTTTGTTGAGCTTCATCTAACTCAGAAGGCAGAGTTGTGTGATAGAGACAAAATCAGTATTATTCTTGTCGAGCTTCGTCAAACTTCGAAGGCTGTCTAACTTAGAAGGCAAAGCTGCGTGACAAAGACAAAGCTAATGTCATCCTTGTCGAGCTCCATCTAACTTGGGAGGTGAAGCTGTATGATGGGGACGAAGTTGGTGTTGTCCTTGTCAAGCTTTGTCAAGCTCTAGAATGGGATTAGGTTTTTTAATTAGGGATTAGTTTTATTAATAACCAAATGGACCAATAAATTCACCATATCGATCATTAACGTTGCCAAAGTGAAAGATAATGTGTCATGTAGGCTCTTCTATTAACGGAAACGAACCCCCGATGACGTTTGGATGATTTTGTCAAATGGAAGTGATTTTTGGGTACCACAGGTTTATTTAGTGTCTTTCAAGGGCTAAATTGTCAGCATTTTCATCTTTTAGAAGGGCAAATTGATAGTTCACCCTTTTTTCCTCTATCAGAATTTGTAAATGGTAGGTAGAAGTGATAGGGTACAATGATAATGGGCATGGCTGAATACACTTGCAAATCACTCACCAGTTGCCCTCGGTCCAAGGTGACGCAAACTGGGTAGGTCCAAATATAAAATCCCGAAGCCCAAACAGCGGAGAAAGAGATTAGGTACTTTGTAGGAAGTAAATGTAAGCACAGATGAGGCTAAAGCAAAAGTGGTTAATGTATGAGCCTCAAAAGCACCCTCACGCTCTTCAAATGTCCCTCCACTATCCCCCAAAATCGCCTTCTCTTGGACCCAAAAAAAAAAAAAAAAGGGGAACTAAATAAAAGCGTGGGAGTGAGGAAATCCCCCTCAACTAGGCAGTATTTTACTTATATATTATTATAACTTATGTTCAATTTCTAGGATTCTTATTAGTTGGTGATTGATAAGTATTTTCATATGCACACTAGGACAAGTTTTCTTCTCAATTTTTTATATAAAAAATATCTCTTAAGTTTGTGTAGTCTATTTGTGTATGCTTTTAAAAGAAATAAAATTAAAAAATAATCAATTTTTAATGCTATTGCTTTTGATCCTGCTTCTATTTTTGTTTGTGAGTACTATGTTAAAAGAACTTTTGAAAAGAATTTATCTAAACGCACCAAACATTCAACAGATTTGTGGCCTTTGACCTGTGTACCTGAGCATTGAAATGATATATTTTTATTATGATTCATTTTATTACTTTTGCGTGCAACATTTGGCAACCTCGTTCACTCAGTGAAAAAACATTACCACTTCTGTCTAGTAAAGGGATAAAAATAGGTGTAAAAAATGTATAAGTTAAGTTTATAAGTAAAATTATACAAAAGATTAATCTCTAAATTTTTCAGCTCCATTTTTATTCTTATATCAAACTTATCTGAACATATGAGAAAAGAGCTTGGAATTGAGTGTGAGACACCGTGAATTTCTGGTTCATTTTTGGTGTAGCTGCCTCAATCTTCCGATTCAATGACTGTTCGAGCTCATGCAAGGAAGTCTGTGAACTGAGTACCATCCGCCATTGCGAAGGACCTTAAGCTCTAATGACCAATTGATATAGATTTTAATAGAACAGCAGAATTTTAGTTGAACACAGGGAACTAGATGTACCGAGGGATTCCAAAGTAATAACCAGGAGTCGAGAGAAGGAAGAACTCAACTCGGTGATTAAAACCTTAAGCAAGAGATTAACAGATCAGAGAGGTGAAGCGAATTGTGATATTTCATTCTATTGATGATTTTTCCAATTACAATAGTGAGTATATATATCTAACGTTGCTAGAGTATTCTGTTACTTGATCCCACAGATCATGACCCACACATCAGGCTATGGAATCACCCTACTACCCTTTCACTAATAAAAAGGCAAAATGTATAAAGGTATAAAAGGAAAGTGTATGATACTAGCATCTATAATACTGATACGTGTTATTTAAAATTGTATCGAAGTTCTTTTAAAATAAATTTTGGAGGTTGCTAAATGACCATGAAGTGGACTTTCATAGAATGAGTTTAGAATAATAATGCTTGGTTAGGTCAAATTGTTTGATATTTTTTTTTATTAAATAAGATTTTCAGTTTGAGTCTCATAGTTGAGAAAAAAAAATAGCGTTGAGAGATATTTATCCTTATAGTAGAGTCAACTTATTTCTAATCAAATTAATTAAAATTTAATAAATTTTGAATGCGAATGGTTTAAAAAGAATCGGTCTAATGTCTTGCAATTTCTTGGTCAATAGTCGAGCGCACATGTATCAAAAAGTCATATTAAAATGTTTCAGACTTTCCACTAGGAAACAGTATCTCAAGTCCATTTTCGAATGCAAGGCCATAAAAGTTGGGCCTTCTCTTGGGTCAAGCGGGGAGCGAGGTTATCAAGTCTGTTTAGGGTTTCGAGCCTTTATGTGATCCCAAAAAATAAAAGGCTTCAGGCCTCCCTGTAGAAACAAACGAAAAGTCTGACCCAAAAAACAAGTAAAAGAAAAGCTTTCTAATTATAATTTTTTTCTGCCTGACCCAAAAAATTATTTTTTTATTCTGAAAAGAATAGTGCTATTTGGCATGAATAAAACACGACGAATGCAGTGCGAATTTAAAATATTAAGCTGTTATTGGTGCTCACTCCGCGAATAGCGGCAATCATGGCGGGATAGTTGGTGTAAAAGCAAGCCATGTCATTCGTACTGTGGTTACACACTCTTTCCTTCGTGCCAAAAATCATTATTGTTCTGAAAAATGATTATTCAGGACCGAGAAACAAAAAAAAGATAATTGATATGATAACTTGTTTCGTGACTTCTATACTGAACACAGGCGGACTGGCCATCACATGATAATATTATATTGAAAAATATTATTAAAATATCTTTTTTACCCTCATTTTATCTCTTTCTCCTCCCTCCCGACCGCATCGCACACACTTCTCCTCTCCAAAAGCATATCATGTACACACTTAGGCGGCGCTGTAATATGAGATAATTTATTTGAATTATTAATAATATTTAATTAAATTATTTAAATTTATAATATTATTTTATTTAATTGAATAATATTATTGATAATTTAAATTTTTAAGATAATATAAATTATAATTAATATGTTATTGTGGATTATCTTTTTAAAAAGTAATAATATGGATTATCCCTTAAAAAATAATAATATAAATTACTATTAATATGGTAATCCTATTATTATTATTATTATTATTATTATTATTATTATTATTGTGGTTGTTGTTATTATTATTGTTATTATTAAAAATAATATTAATTATTATTTAATAATAATTATTAATAAACTTAATTATTATAATTATAATTAATAATTAAATTTTTTTATTCTTATTAATTAATAATTATTATTAATTATTAATATTATAATAATATCATTATAATTAATAAATAATAATAATAATAATAATAATAATAATTTATATATATATATATATATATATATATATATATATATTATTTAATAATTATTTTTATATATCAAATACAATAATATGAATTATTATTTAAATTATTTATATATATTAAATATTACTTTTAATATTACAAATAATTTTAAAGGTGATAATCTTTGTAAATGATAATCTACATTATTGATAATCTTAATAGATAATATACCAAATCCTATATTAAGGAGACGTAGAAGGAGACGAAAATACAAAAGCCAAATCTACCTCTGCCTTCGCTCGCTGCAACCACCGTTGGATCAGAACCAAGAAGGGTCTTCATCCTTTTGGATCTTGAGCTTTAAGAATAGAAGGAGCTTCTTCTAGCTTCAAAAAATTGTTGCCTCACTGTGATGTGAGGCCAAGTGCGAGATTTTTTTTTTTTTCCCCTAGAAGTTAAAAAAACTCACCTCACGAAGAGCGGTGAGGAGTCCCAGCATCCAAAGTTCCAAAAGAGTGTAACACAAAACCGGACTCAAAAGGACAAAAATAAAATGAAGAAACAGTACAACAATGATATAAAACTAAAATACCACCAAACTAGTACCCTTAACTTATTATCATGCTAACAACAACACACCTGTTGCCCGAGATTTGCTCCATCACTATCTTCATTCTCAGATATGCCGTTACGCCTTGATCCTTGTACCAAACTTTTCAAAATGTCTATTTATGTAAAATCATTGGTGCTGCTTGCTCAAACAAAGTCTTTAATGCACATTATGGATACCCCGTAATTGCCGTGAAGAACGAAGAGGAATCCGTATTCGAGTCTGTCTGTTTGAAGATTAACCGTGACCTTGGAGTGTGCAGTTGGGGTTGGGGGAGCGGGATGAGAGGGGCAGTGGACAGAGTGGGTTGTGGGGCAGCCATGGGTGGCGGAGATGGCGGTGGACGCGAGGGCGGAAGAGTGATGAGAGCATGAAAGAAAGGGAAAGTAAAGGGTGATAAAGAAGAATAAAATAGGTAATTTATTTATAAATTTTTATAAAATATTAAAGTATAAATATAAATATAAATTTTAAATAATTTAAACCATTAAATTTAAGATTGAATGGCTAAGATTTTGTTGCCATACAAACTCATTTGGCATCACTTAAAAAGCCTAAACACATTGATTAGTTGTTGTTTTTTCTCTCTATCATTTTATTTCTCTTATTGAACTTCTAGTTTTTCAATCTTTCTATACTTGTTTATATTTGTATGCCATTCATGAATAGAAATCCTCTGTTATGTGTTATGTGTTGTATATTCCATGGCTTCAGGATATAATGCGACCCAGAATAAATAATGATGTAATCCATCGTGATTTTTTTGTGGGTAATGCCCATTGCATATTCACATACATATGTTTTTTTCTAAATGCTTGATAATATGTCTTAACCTTATATTAAAATGAATCTTTTTTTAAACCTAAACTTTTATCAAAATAAAAATATTTGCATACGTATATTTTAATATTTATACATTTTTTTATCACTATAATTAATTTTTTTTTTCATAAACTTACACTTTAGTTCTACTAACTTACACTTATTTTAATTACATCAGAAAAAAATTAGTCTCTTTATCTAATAATAAAGGGATATACCATTGGAAAATTAAAAATTTAAGATATGTGAAAAATTGTTGACAAAATAAAAAGAAACGTGAAAGAATATGCGGCAACATGTGATGTGCAAGAACCATTATTGGATTTCCCATTCCCCCGTCAAGCATTTGTTTTTGCTTTTCTCTTTCACGTTATTCCTTTCTTAGATTTTGTAATTGGAATCAAACTTTTATCTATATAAAAATAGAAAGTTAATCCATAGCATACCTGTCTTTCTATGAGCGTATCACCTTAACTAAAAACTATATCATTTTAAATCAATCCCGTAAAGCTAATAAGCTGCATTCATTACCTACTTATTACTTTAAAGAAAAATACTTTTAAAATCTAAAGAAAACATTTTGTTATGATTTTTTTTTTGGTCTACACATTTTGTTATGAATTATGTACTTAAACAAATATTTCACTTACACTAATATCGTTAGTAGTATAACTGTGTAAACTGTCACTGACAAGAAAAGCAATAATGTCTTTTTTTAGATAAATATTTGCGGACTAAAATTATGTTCGATTGTTAAACTAGAATCTGTAAATGGCTTCATCTTTATTTTTTTTTATGAACCTTTTCTTGATGAACTTATTCTTTATAAATATGCTGCGGTGTACCAAAAGTTTTTTTTTTTCTCATTTTTTATTATGTTCTTCCTCCATAAAATTAAGAACGTGTTTCGTATTTCAATCAATTTGGGGCAAATAATGTCTATTTATATACCTTTTTCTTAAGTTCCACTCTTCCACTACATGGACAAATTGACTATCACTATACTTTGCTTCAGAAATCAACTGCAAACGTAAAATATCTTCCACGATCAAGGTATGAAATATGTGAACCACAACAACAGATTGTACTTGATGGCATGAGATAGTGCTTTGAAGATATCCTAGTTCACACAATTTTAATATGTTTAGGACTAATTAAGTCACCATATGTTATAAAGGCATCCCATTTCACATCATTCTTATTTGTTTGGTGTTTTTAATTTTGGACTGCACTTTGTTTGGTGTCCCTTTCCATTTCTGGTCGTCCAATATGGTCGGTGTCCGCAGTAATTGTGATTTGTCTTTCCCAGTTTTTTTTGGGTCTTAATTGAGTTTTCCCTCTAATCCCTAGTTTGGGTAAGGCTTAAAAGATGGATCCAGCATTGGGCCTGATCAACATGCGTCATTTAAGTATGGGTTCACCTCTGGATCACTTTGGGTTCAGTCCCAAAGATAGAAACCCATGGATCCAAGAGGTCCACATGTTAAAAGCTTAAAGCACACAGCCTGTAGAGGTCACAACTCAACAGTCTCAAATCACACGGTTTCATTTCCATGATTGAAGATGTCCATTCTTTAAAGCAACGAATAATACTTTTGCATTCAAAATCAGAAGACTGTAGGTACGGGTCTTGTTCTTTCAGCAGTCTTTCTTTTTCGCTTTAAAGTTAAGAGCGCGTTCAAGCCGTGTCCAGACCCCGCGTGTCGCACACCGAGTGCGCCCCTTTCCCGACACGCTTACAAATATAGTAAAGTTGTTAATTTTTAAAAACCGAAAAAAGAACTAAACAAACGTATATGCACACATCACTATGCAGATTAATGGATTATTATATCCATATTAGCACATGCCACATGCCCCCTCGTCGACTACTTGTCGAACTAGGGGCTTCTTCCCATTATTCGCCCTTTTTTCATAAGAAATTCTTGGGCGCTATATATTTACAGATAATAATAAAATAATATTTTAAATAAAAATATAAATTAATAATAAATTTTATTTTAAAATATTATTTTATTATTTACTTGAGGACATCCGTACCATCTTTTTTATAAATCTCTAAGAATTTCTCCTTTCTCCGTAGAGGTGATTCTTCAATATGAATTAACGCCCTCAATTATCCAAATTTGAAATAAGATAATCAATTATATTATGAAAACGTGGCACCGTGTCACATTTATTTGTCTTCGAATCTGGCTATAGAGATGAAACCATATGAAGCTCATGATAATTAACCCTATAATAGGAGGGTTACGATTTTTATATGAGGACGAAAATCTCTTGTTTCAATTTTTCATTTGTTTCTTTTTTGTCATTTTACTTAAAATTTATTTATTTATTTTTTAAATACAAGTTGTAGACTTTGTTAATTTAGAAATTCTTAAAATTTTCAACTATTAAATTTTAAGTGAAAGAATAAACAAGAAAATGGAGAATTTTAATCCTTCAATATAAAGAAATAATGTAAGGCACGAAAGATAAATATTATAGGTTTGTTTTTTAATTTTAAATAATAACATATCTTAAAGGTACTTGTATTCAGAATAGAGCATATGCTTAACTAAATTTTTTCTTCTTCTATATTACTGACCTTAAACGCCACAAAACTTTTATCTAGATATAGCTCAATGTGATTGCAATCATTGCATCGAATCACAAATTGACCACCATCAGCAGATCCATCTGGCGAGATTTCTGATTCCCAAGTTTTAACAGATTTAGGGCTCATTTTTCTAAATAACCTATTCGTTAGGCATTGTTTGGTATAGATTATTTAAAATCTCAAACAGCACAGGTGTTGAGACAGTAAATAAAAAAGACAAAAGTTGTTTATGCGTGTATAATCTCAATTACTAGCACCTTCAAACTAGTCTATATCCAATACTAACCCTTTATTTGTCTTTCATCATAGTTTAACTGTTTTCTTTTTGGATGATTTGCTAGATATTGTCGTTTTCTCTCCCATTTTATTAGAAATTGAGTAGTGATATTTGAACACCGTTTTTCTTTAGACAGTTTAGACACTCACACGTATGGAGAAGAAAAAAAAATTATAAAAAAAAGTGAAAAAGGTGATGGGGAGAGAAAAAAATAGAGAAATAGTATTAGGGGTATCTATCCCATAAGATGAATAAAATTTATTTCTCTTAGAAATTAGTAATGTTCTTTTGACATCAAGAATTGATATTATATGGAGAGAGATCCAAGAATTTTGTAATAATGAACGAAATTAAGATTTTAGGTCTCTCTTTCTAAAATGTCTACTTTTAATATCTATTTTTAATATTAAAATAACATTACTTACTATAAATATATGCCATGTTTAGCATTGTCTTCAATATTAGTTTGACCATTTTTGTAACAAAAATATTAATGCTATATGATTTTTGTTCTCACCTAATAAGGGAATAAACATACTTGATCATATTAGAGTTGAGGTACCTACAACTGACTAGTAGTTGAGCATCTTATTGAGGTGGTGTAACAGTTAAAAGACTCACATATCACATGTTTAATAAAATTCTATAACTTCTTCAATTTTTAAGTCATATGTTTAAGTGTGGGCGAAAGACCGAGTAACTAGCTAGCATGGCTAGCAGTTGCATAGCACAAGTGCATTGGTTCAAACAAAATGACAAGTTGAACTATGCCACTAGAAAATCCCTTAAAAAGATTTTATAACATTTTATCGGATTTGGTAGTGCTAGTCCTTATTCCTTAATTAATACCTTGGTTAAGAAACTAATAATAAAAATTATTAAATAAAACAATAGACTATTTATGCTATTAAAATATAACAATAGTTGAGAAAAATGTCAAATTATATTGATAATATAAAGTTATTTTATACTGTTAAATAATAAAACAATAAAATAATAAAGTATTTATATTGTTAATTAATTATATTTTATATTTTATATAACCTTTTAAGTAATTATAATAAAAATTAAACAATTTAATGATATATCTTATAGGGATTTAATTTATATCCACCAATAATTGAGAAAAATGTCAAATTATATTGATAATATAAAGTTATTTTATACTATTAATGGACTCTTAAAAGATTAATTTACTGGCAAATTAATCCCTAAAAGATGTTTTGTTATTCCATCGATGAGTTTTATTATTGTTAATAAGCTTTATTGGTGTTAACAAAAAATACTTTAGGGACTAATTTATTAGCACATTAATTTTCTAAAGACTAATTTATTAGCGTATTAATTTTTAGGGACTAATTTATCAACACATTAATCATTGAGTTACCACATACTAATAAAATATTTTTTAAATATTAATTTGTTAACGTAATGATCTTTTAAATGTTATAATAGTAGTTATCTCTTTTTTATGCAGTATCAAAAATATGGCCTTTTTACTCTTTTAAAATAAAAAAATATTATTTATATATATACACTATTTTAATATTATTTTTGAAAATGTCTTTTTTTTTTTTATCATGGATAAATTGATTTATATTACATTAATTTATCAATGGTTATCAATACAATAAAATCGATGTAAGCTGAATCGATTTATACACTATTTATGAACAATGTATAAATCGATTTAACTCAGATCGATTTATATACTGTTCATATGAACAGTGTATAAATTTGATTTATTTATAATAAAATAAAATTTATAAATTATTTATTTTATTAATTTAGAATTAGAATAAGATAATTAATAATTTTGGTTAATAAATTTTTATAATGATAATTAATTAAAAAATTGTAAATAATTTTTTAATTTAATTATTATTAATTTTAATATTTTAGTCTCAATATTATTTTTTAGTGAAAAAATTTAGATATTTGAGTTACCATTAAATTAGTTTAGAATATATTTACATGATATGGATTTTTGGCATGCATTACAGAACTACATATTATCTTAGAAAAAAAAATCATCAATGACTTACTTGATATGATATGATTTAAAAGTATATAATTTATAAAAATGATAAAATATATATATATAGTATTCTTTTTAATTAATGTTATGCAATATTATTGTAAAGAAAGTATATAAATTTTATTTTATTATAAATAAATTAAATCAAAACACAATGTATGAATCGATTTATACGCCATGTATAGATTTAATTTATTTATAATAAAATAAAATTTATAAATTATTTATTTTATTAATTTAAAATTAGAATAAAATAATTAGTAATTTAAGTTAATAAAATTTTTATAATGATAATTAATTAAAAAATTGTAAATAATTTTTTAATTTAATTATTATTAATTTTAAGATTTTAGTCTCTATATTATTTTTTAGTGAAAAAATTTAGATATTTGTGTTATCATTAAATTAGTTTAGGATATATTTGTGTGATGTGAATTTTTGGTATGCATCACAACACTGCATACTCTAAGCTAATTTAATGGTAACTCAAATATCTAAAGTTTTTCACTAAAAAATAATATTGAGACTAAAATATTAAAATTAATAATAATTAAATTAAAAAAATTATTTATAATTTTTTAATTAATTATCATTATAAAAATTTATTAACCAAAATTATTTATTATCTTATTCTAATTCTAAATTAATAAAATAAATAATTTATAAATTTTATTTTATTATAAATAAATCAAATTTATACACTATTTATATGAATAGTGTATAAATCGATTCGGCTTATATTGATTTTATTGTATTAGTAACCGTTGATAAATCGATACAACATAAATTGATTTATCCACGATCCAAAAAAAGAGAATATTTACGAAGATAATGTTGAAACAGTATATATACGTAAATAATATTTTTTTTATTTTAAAAGAGTAAAAAAGCCTCAAAAATACATGTGATACTTTCTCTTTAATAATTATAAATTGTAATTAGTAATTCACAAGTTTAATAATTATAAATTGTAATTATTTTTTCTACATAAGTTAACTAATTCTAGTTAACAAAAATTAAAATTTACTTCAGAAAATCATTTACGCTTTAAATACACGAAAAGAAAAGTATTTATTTTTCGGAAAACGGGGTCCCACCCTTGAGGGCTCCTAGAATGCAAAGCCAAACGAGTATAAAATCCGAAGCCATCGCCGCATCATCCGCCTCACACTTTTGCGGTTCCCATCCTCCTCTAAATCAATCCACCCTTCGTTCAACGCAACGCAACGCAAGCCCCTCTCTCCCAAACGCGTTAGCAATAATGGCGACGAATCCATCCGCACCGGTCACCCCCGACACAACCCCCAACCCTAACCTTAGGTCCAACACCGTGTACCTCCAAGACATGGATGAGCTCAGGCGAGTCTTCAGCCGCTTCGACTCCAACGGCGACGGCAAGATCTCCGTCGACGAGCTCGACAACGTCCTCCGCACCCTCGGATCCGGCATCCCGCCGGAAGAGCTCCAGCGCGTCATGGACGAGCTCGACACCGACCACGATGGCTTCATCAGCCTCTCCGAGTTCGCCGCCTTCTGCCGCTCCGACACTGCCGACGGCGGCGCCTCGGAGCTCCGCGACGCCTTCGACCTCTACGACCAGGACAAGAACGGCCTTATCTCCTCCGCCGAGCTCCACCTCGTGTTGAACCGCCTCGGATTGAAGTGCTCCGTCGAAGAATGCCACAACATGATCAAGTCCGTCGATTCCGACGGCGACGGCAACGTCAACTTCGAGGAGTTCAAGCAGATGATGACCAACAACCGCACCAGCACCAATGGCTCCGCTCCGTAGAAGATCAGGCACTTTTAGGGGTTTACAATTTTTTAGGCACTTCCCACAATCTCTAACAGATCTGCGTCTTGTGGTTTCTCTGCTGTTTTTAGGTTCCTCTTTATATAAATAATAATTTTATGGTCAATCGCTGAGTAGACTTATAAACTCTAGATATAGATTAGAATACATCAACATGAAGACGAAAAATTAAAATCAAGATTCGTACGGTTTCCGTTTCAGTTTGGCGACAGTGCCGTTTCGTTGATCGTGAATTCAAACTGTGCAATGTGGATTTGTGTTCCCTTTTTTTATGAAAAATATTTGATTAATTCATTTTTTATAGATATTATGTTAATTTATATCTGATTTATTATTGATTAAAATATAAATTTTATTTAAATTAAGCCTACACTTTATTTAAGAATGATTGAAGTACGAATCAGAGCGGTATTAACTTACCTATCATAACTTTTCGTTCTTTTATTATACAATTGGTTCAGCTAGCGATTGAATTCGTCCGAAACGCTCAACCATAATGTATTTTTGACTGGGGAATATTCCCAAAGTGTCTTCATCAATTCTAGTCGTTGTTCATGATATAGATCCATATCTTTCTTCTCCTCCTTCTTCTTCTTTCTCTTCTTCTTTTTCTTCTTCTTCTTCTTTTCCTCTCTCTCTCTCTCTCTGTTTTTACCCCCATGTACTCTTTTTTTTTTTTGGGTCAAATCTGCCTCTTGGTTTTGAATTATTCAATTGGGAACGTGGAAGGGAGACCATTTTGGCGTTAGTATGGGACCCAACATACAACCGTTGTAACACTGAGAAGGCATGGACATTGCCACATAGCATCGTTGATTAGGTTCTGATGCGGCATTTAGTATTTTTCCTGGTTTCATTTTGATTTGAAGGGGACTCGAAGACGTGCAGAAACCTTGAATTTGATTAATTTGAATATTAACGGTTTGATTACCAACTAAACTTGAAACGATTGAATTACGAATTACTCGCTTCAATGATTCAACTAATTTATGCTTTGTTCGCTAGTTTCTACTTTCTAGTGTATTTAAAAACAGCATGAGATTTTAAGTTTAAACATTATTGTCTCTCTCTCTCTCACACACACACACAAACAAACAAACACACACACACACACACACACACATATATATATATATATATATATATATATATGAATGATTGCCATTTAAAAATCTCAATGCTAATTAAATTTTTAAAATAAGTTTTTAACTGAGAATAGACTAAAGGGTTAAGTCAAACTTAAAAATTGTATTTTATAGCAAATAAGAAATTATGGTCAAATTTTGTCCCTAGAAAAAAAAAATTATGCCTATTTAAGACAAAGTTTTAAGGTGATTTAACTAATTTTCGCGCTTACTTTATGGACAAGCATAAGCGCTTCCCATACATGTTCTAAATCTTAGAACCATCAGTTAAATCACTAATAAGGGTTAATAAGGGTTGAGTGTGTAAGCGAATTGCAGTTTTGGGGTTAAGGATAAAATTCTAAAAATACTGCTACACAAAAAAAAAAATGTCTGGATTTATTTACAGCAGATATGATGGTGAATGAAATAAAATGATATAATTTACTTAATCATTCAAAAGTTAATAAACATGTTATTTCATTCTAACAACTAAAGTGATTTTGTAATATTTTCTTCTAAAAAAGACAATAATTGAAATATGTCTTAATTGTTAAGTAATCAAGCTAATAGAAAGTGTTTGTAAAAATATTCTGATCTATAAAACAAGAATAAAAGTATTTGAATCTTATTTCAAAATTTTTTAAAGGGAAAAAAGTACTTTCCCTTCCCCCAAACTATCAACCATGTGTACTTTATCTCATAATCTTGAAAATATGCAAATCGACTCATAACATTTTCTAATAATGCAAATCGATCCTTTTATTAGTTTTTCGTCTATTATTAATGAAAATAGCATACGTTCAATAAAAGTTTAAGGTATCGATTTGTATGTTATTTTTAGTTAGAAACTATGGTATATATGACTCAAAGTTTAAGAGAGTATAATATATTTATTTTTGATTAATAATACATAAAAATTTAATATAAAGATTAAAGTACACATTCAAAAAAATTTATAAATCAATTTGTACTTTTTAAAAAGTATATGGGTAAAGTATATGAGATTTATAAATTAGGAGATAAAATACTTTTTCTCCCTTTTTAAAATTTAGTTCGAGATGCTAGTTTAGCGGTGGAGATGTTAGAATGTGATAGTAAATAAAAAATATAATAAAAATTAAATTATAATTATATAAATTAATTGAAGTCACATTAAAAAAAATACTTAACAGTAAAAATAAAAATCATGAAGCAAGCGCTGTTAGGAAATGCATCACAACTATACTATAAGTATAAAGCAAAATATTTATTATCGAGAGCATTAATATTAAACTATATGTATATATACGTTGCATAAACACAATTATACAATAAATACTACACTTGATCTTAGCCAAAAGGCCGAGAAAGGTGTAAACTACACGTATGTATTATACCTTGCATTTAGTCGATTCTTCACATACAGGACACGTCAATCGTTCAGCTATAAGCCCATAACCCATAAGCCGGCACAAGAAGCCCCTCTAGCCGTCTTAAAAGAACATATTTTTCCTTTGTTCAATTTTATCCAATCAAATTATCTAATAAAATTAATTTACCTTTTTTCTCTCCCTGATGCCTACTTGCCTTCTAGTAACCTTAGACTTTTCAGACAGCAATTTCTAACGTGATGACTTTTTTTTTTATTCATACATCAGACGGGATGACTTTGTGTAGCTCTTATTTTCTGTATATGTTACAATTTTTTTTTTCTCATATATCATCACACCAAATATCAGATTTTTTATTTTATTTTATACATTTTTTTGAATGCCTGATATTTTAAAGCATTACTTCATATAAGTGAGAAAATATTTATAATTGATATTTATATAAAATCTTATACAAAAAAATTCAGCTAATAAGTTTTCACTCCTATTTTTATAATGAATGTATTGTAAAATTCTTACATGTTTTATAAACTACGTAATATATCTCTCAGAAATTATAAAAGTGCTAAATTTACAAGTTTTTTTTATGATGAAATTTACATTAAAAAACTTTTATTAAATTATAAATATGATAGTTTCTTAGAGAAATTATATATTTTATTAATAGAAACCCCTAAATATCCCTTGTAGACAAATTTTGATTATTACGTGATTCCAACAATGGGAGAAAGCAAGGGGCAGAGCTGAAGACTGAAGAGTCTTGAAGGCCAAAAGAGAAGTAACACACCGTTTATGGGAACAAGCTCATCTTTTAATATATTTATTAGAAAAAAATTACATATAAAATTTTTGTTTGATTTAAAAAAAAAAAAAAAAAACTCAACACCCACTACTCTCCACCCTTGCGAGAAAGTATAGGCAGGAAATTAGAATTTTTTTTTTATTTTGATGAAACCACTTATATCCATGTTCTATTATCAGAAATTCGATTAATTTTACCTGATCTGACAAAGATCCTAAAGGGGATAGGAGTCTCTTAATAAATTCAATTATTAAAAATAATATATAGAGGCATAAACAATGTGGATGATGTTGTGATAAATTTTATCATTTGTTTCTGGACTGTTTTTGTTCCTTTTTTACAACAATTATTGACAGGGAATAGCACAATCACAACCATGGTGGATCAGGATTTTTTTTATTTTTTATTTTTTTAGCACAAAACTGTTGACGATCTTTTCCTTTAAAAATAACTTGAAATTTTTTATACAATGTTACTGATAATCATAGTTGTGTTATTTTCAACTGTAGAATGTAAAACCGCACCCCTGCAACTTTTTAGTACTGCCGGGGATCCATATCGGAATTCTCTATAAGGGTGTATATCTCTTTATTTTTTCACCTTAAACACAAGTTCAACTTGAAGGAGTTTTTATCTTGTATGACAACATACGTTGGTCTAGCATGTATGTGCAGTTAAGAGTGAGATATAAAAAATGTCAAAAAAAAAAAAAAAGGAGTGAGCAGGGATGTTTATTGGATCTAATTGATTTGATGAACTAAAAAAATCTAAATTAAACAAATTAAATTGTTCAGATTTGCTCATACAATCAATTCATTTTAAGTTGAAACTAAATCAATTATTATTAGTTCCATTATTGAATTTATGATTTTTCAACCGAAATTTAAACACCAAACTTGATCATATAATTAATTATATTCTTTAATTTATTTCTAGACTTTCAAAGTTTAGATGTAAGCTTTTAGTAATTAAGTGACTCTTTATTTTTTGTTGTATTTATTTAAGATATTTATCTATTTATACTCTTATTAAGTATCTTATAATTAAGTATTAAATTATTATTAGTTGCCACGAGGATAAAAACTAGAAAATATACAGAATTTTATTTATTACTTTAATTTAATGACTCAAACCAAACAAAGCTAATGACTTGAGAACTAAACAAACGTGATTTTGATTGCATTGATTTAGTTTGGATTTGCTGAAAAAACTTCAAAAACCAAAGCAAATTAACCTAATTTAATTTGATCGATTTAGACTTATTTTTCTTTTAAACTTGAACTAAATTATCCTTTTTTAAATCCTTAAATCTTACTTGGTTAAAGAGAAAATGGAAAGAAAAAAAATAAGATGAAAGAAAATGAATGAATTTAGATGATTTCTCTTACTTGATTGAGGAGAGAAATAGAGTGAAAAGAAAAAAAATTCAGGTAGAACATATCAAAATGTTTGGAGAGAAAAATGGAGAGATGAAATTGTTTTATTTAAAATATTAATATTATCACTATTTATATCTCCATATTGTATTCTATTATAGATAAATAAATCATTTAATGTGATTACATTTTTTTTTCTCCATTTACTCCTCATACAAGAAATAAGAGAGAAAATAGAATTTTTTTTTTATTTTCTCTTTTTTTTATTTTCTTTTCTTCCATTTTCTTTCTTTTTATTTCCTCTTCTCATTCAAACAAGAAGTAAGAGTGAGGTATAAGATGGGCCTCTCCTTTTCTTCTTGAAGCTACTTGCTACGGTGCATTATGCATAGGTTTCGAATCTTTGACTTCACAGCAATGGTGATGATCATTAGGTGGGTCAAGTGGGTGCCATGGGAGTAGCAGTAATTATTCACTGACAATAGTGATGATCGAAGACATGTTGCCATCGGCCTCAGTCTAAAATATTGACTTCAAAAATAAGAGCTTAATTATGTTTTGATTTTTTTTTTTTTTTGGGGTTTAGTCCGCTTTTAGGAAAAGTCAATTTAGTCCTCCAAAAATTATTTGTGTATCTATTTGGTTCCTCCGTTAACTTTTCATTATCTTCTGCCATTTATTACCAACGTAACAATTTATTTGTATGCTGGCGTGAATTAAAGACTAAATAAGGAGCCGAATGAAAAAGTTGAGATATTTTGGGGTATAATAGGAAAAAAAAATATCCTTTAGAATACTAATAACATAATTAAGCCAAAAAAATATCATTCTCCATTTTTTTATTCTTTATTTTAACATACCAAATTTACACAAACTCTTTAGCCACGTCTAATTCATTACTATATGCAACTATTAATTTTGACCCGCTATTTTTTTTTTTTTAACACAATCATATTTGAAACTTTCACCACATACCCTTTTTCCTTTTTAGTGAATATTTGGGGCGCTTGTTACCTAGACCATGCATTTGCACGATACTCTCCCTGAATATCTTTTGTTTTAGGGATTTTTACATTCAATTATTTGTTTATTTTGAATATGAAGAAGATATTATACTTGTTAATGCACAAACTGAGTCAGGACAGCGTCCGATAATATAAATATTTTTAGAAAAATGAATTGAGTTAAAAATATAAATGAGCTTATGATTTAATTATAAAGATAAATTTATAAAAATAATTTATTATTTTACTATTATTAAAGTATTTTATTTGTTTATCAATGCCTGATTAATTTAAATAGTTCAGTAATTATCCCCTTAAATAGAAAATAGATCTTTTGCCTCTGGTAGTTTTTTGGGTTGTTGTCTTATTGCTTGTGCTCCTTTTGTAATGCTTCTTCTGTTTCTTGACTGGCTTCCCATCTCTTGATTTGGCTGAGCCATTGCTTTTTTTATTGTGTAAAAGATAAAAATAAAATATTCTTTTTAAATAAAATATTAAATTTGAATATTATAAATTAAAAAAATTAATGCTAAAAGAGTTTAACTCCAGAGTGGATCAATCCGAATTAAGCTAGATTTATTGTCTTTCTTAATTTGTGTGTGAATCTTACATTGACATATATACCGTCCAGTGATATCTTGTGTGGAATCATCTCAATTCAACTTTCTTGAAATGAAGCAAGCAAATTACAAATCTATGCTTGTTTTGACTATCCTTTAAATGTGGAGCAGCTTCCTACCCGTGCGACTGTGTCAAGTTTGTAATTAAGCACTTTGTGCCCAGTTTGTATCACTCGCCTTTCTTTGGGTTCACTGACTATTTCATATTAAGGATGATACAAAGAAGTACCTTTCCATTTTATTATTTATCTATGTGCTGATAATGACGTACTTGCTAGAAAATAAATGGAACGAATAAGGATCTTAGAATTGGGTAAGACGGTGACCGACCGGCTGAGGCCAAAAAATGGTCCAAGCGTAACTGCGTACTAATTTCACTATAATTTTTGAGACGTATTGTAAGTGTAAATTTTTTTTATATTATCATTTAATTAAAATTTTCTATTTATACGACCATTCAAATAGTGGGTGGTTATGTTAAAGGTTTTTATTGATGGAGTAAATATATAATTAGATATTTATATAAATTTTTTTTATATTGATAGTGCATTCAAATTAAATTCATTTCACTATTCCATCGATTTTTTCCAACTAAAAGAATGTCCAACGGTGTTTGTGGTTCGGTTTGGTTTGGTTTTGGAGAAAATACCAACTGATCCAAATAATAAATTTTATTTCGACTTGGTTTGATTCGATTTGATTATAATTGAGAAACCGAACCAAACCAAATCAGTTTAAATTGGTTTGAATTGGTTCGGTTTTCGGTTTCTTAATAAAAAGTTTTATAAAGTATAAAAAATAAATTTTATTTTGAGTAAGTTAAAAGAATTAATAGATAATTACAAATTTAAAATATTGAGTTAAGATATAATAAGAATACTTGAATAATTCTATTATTTAAATATTACAAAATATATATATATATATATATATATATATATATATATATATATATATATATATATATATATATATATATATATATATGTGTGTGAGTGTGTGTGTGTGTGTGCGTGTGTGTGTGTGTATGTATGTGTGCGTAATATATTATTTGTTTGATTCTATTTTAGAAATTAAAATCGAAAATCGAACTGAACCGATTGATTTTTATAAAACAAGAACCAATTAAAATTAATTTATTTAATCGATTTTTGATTTTGAACACTACTAGTATACACGGGTATAAACTATGAGAAATATATATAATATAATTTGATATATTAATTTATTGTTGATATTCCATTTTATTGTATAAGTAGAATAAATTATAAAATTTTAACAAAATATGATTATTAAAATTAATTTTAGATATTATTTAATGAAAATTTTGTAAAATAAAATATTTATATAAGTAAGAAGTGATTGTGAAATTTTTATTGAATAAATTAATTATTTAAAATAATATTTGAATATATTTACTTTATATAATAACTTACTATTAAAATTTTAATATGTTCTATAAGAAACTTTTTTATTCCAATTTTTATGTGAGAAGAAAAAATCAAATCCATTTACCACATCCTCCCTCTTATTTCTCTTATTATGAAATTTATTTTATTTTTCTTTTTCACCTATTAACAATTTATTAAAACCAATCCCAAAAGAATAAATTTTAATTATAAAATCTAAAATTTTATATAATTTATGTTCATGCAAAAATTTAAGTAAAAATTTAATAATAAAAAAATTAAAATAATCATTTCCCTATCCTCATACTTTTAAATTTAATTATATTCTATAAAAATTTCAATCTCATATCTAATATAATATTTTTGACTGCAATCTCATATATAATATAAATAATTCTCAGTATTATGTAATAATATATACATCTTTACAAAAATATATTGAAAATAAAAAATATAATTGTTTAATTATTATTTAAGAAAGTAAGTAATTTTATAAAAAATAGTGTAAATATACTCTTGAAAGCATTTTTTTAAAAATATAATTTAATCATATAGATTTATTTTAATTTTTAGATAAGGATCAAACAATTTAAAAAAATATTCCATTTCTTAATATCACCCCTTTATTTAAACGTTCATTTTATTTATCTTTGATTAAAAATAGTATAAAAAATTATTTAAATAGTTATTTGAAAAAGCTTACAGAAAATATTGAATTTCAATTTTGCTATAAAATATTTATTTATATTTTTCAAATATTATATTTATTATATATAATAATAATAATAATAATAATAATAATAATAGAAAATACAAATTATTCATCAGTATAAAAAAAATTGCAGTTACAATAATCCGACTATTACACACATTTATTTATCTTCAATATAATTAATTTTTTAATTCAAATTAATTTTTCTTGGTAAGAGTGTGAAGATCTTGAAGATAGTGTAGGTAGTGGGAACATTGGGGCCAATAGATAGTAGAGACAGTCAATAAAAATAAAACTTACCATAAATAATTTTTTTTTGTAGAATTTTAAAGAAAGGGGCCATGAAATTACCGCTTGGTAGAATTTTTCAAGTTATATTTTTGAAATATTATATTAGTTGATTTTTAGTTCAAATTATTTTTTCTTAATAAGAGTGTGGAGATCTTTAAAATAGTATAAATAGTAGAGATAGTAGGATTAATAGATAACGGAGATTGGAGAGTGACAATCAATCAAAATAAAACTTACCATAAATGAAATTTTTTTTTTTGTAGAATTTTAAGAAAGAGGGTCATAAAGTTGCCACTTGGTAAAACTTTCTAAATTATGGTTTAAAATTCATAAACGGAAATTCATGCAGTTATTTACCTTGAAGTCAGGAAATAAAACCATCCTGCTTTGGGTACATGCTGCCAATTGTTGTAGCTGTAGAATATGCCGCCATATTCTTTACTAATAAATATAATATTTGCACACCCAAAAAAAAAAAAATTGCATGATCTATTTATCATTTAAACCCTTTATTTTTGGTATTAGTTATCGTAAAGAAAAATTAATTATTGGATTAAACTTATTATACGATGAATTCATGATCACTGATTTTCAATACAAAATTTATTTGCATGGTTGAAAAATATATGATGCTCAAATCACAAGTCATTTTTTATTTTCAATGTATCGGGTAATAATTTTTTTACATCTTGAAAATAAAAAATCTTTGATGTGAAAAAAAAATTGAAATTACTTAGACGCAAAAAATAAACAAAGAAAACTTAATAAACTCACGAACTCTAACTCCAGTAGCACTAGGCTTTTGATCTCAAAGTCAAATCCTATTCAGCCTATCATAATTGTTGGTAAAAAAAAATATAACCCTTTTATTAACGGAGATTATGTCTAGTAAAAAATGTTAATCCTTCATATGTGTTGAATTATGACTTGAATCACAATTAAGAGAACTGTTCATATTTAAATTCAATTGTATACCAAATAGGATTGTCTTAAATAGAGTATAATTGGGAGGGGGGTAAAAAATGATATAACTCTTTTAATAATGTTTTAATATATTATTATTTATATGATATATAGCAAAACATTCTACAATATCATTTGATCAAATTTAAACTTTTTTCTATTTTCAATTTTTTTTTCGGTATTATCTATTTTCAAATTTCTATTATCAAATTTCTATTACCAAGTCTTTTTTTTTTCCCGTCATGGAGGAGGAGGATGGGGGCAGGGATGGGATTTGATCTCCATTGCAACATTTTAGAGACTGCCTAATTAACCATTGTGCCTCGACCTCAGTTGCTATTACCAAGTCTTGAAATCTGTTATTTTTCTGTTCTAAACCTTGAACCCGATGTTGTTATTGTTATTATTATTTTTTGGTCAGTTACCTTGAACTCTTCTTTTTTTTTTTTTTTGGTCTTTGGGGGAGGGACATCATGCCATCAAAGGGTCTCAAACCTTTTACGGGAGTCCAACACAGCCCCCTACCTTTCGATTAGCTCCCTACCTTTCGATTGGATGAGAAGAGAAAATAAGAAAAAATAAATAAATAAAAAATATATATATATATATATTTTGTTAATTGATTAAAAAAAAAGGTGACAAAAAAAAATATAATTATATATAAAAAATAATTTTATCAATTTATTTTATATAACCTAAAAAAAGATTAAAGGTTAAAGTAATAATTCAATTCATAAACTTTTTCTCTCATTTTTTTATCTATAAAAGAGAGAAAATTTTTGATGTGGGATCTATATGTTTTTTTTTTCTTTTTTTATTTTCTTTGTTATCCAAATAATAAAAAACTCTTATTTTCTTTCTCTCTCTCATTTTTTTCCTCCCATTTTCATGCTATTCAAACAAAGGTAAAGATACAAATTTATGAGAGGCAATGTCATTTACGAACTGAACTGGCCTCCAACTGCATCTTGACCTCCGATATGACCAAACAGAAAACAATAATATGCTTTTTTAAACAAATAGGACCCAGCAAGATCCAACCCAATTAACGTATTTGGGTCCTGGTCCTGAGAATGGTCCAAACACTTCCAATTCTTCTAGAAAAAAAAATAAGTGAGCAAGTTAACGAGCAATTTCCAAGAAGACGAGCCTCCGTACATCTCAACACCAGGGCCCTGCTTTCAGGGCCCAGGCTGACATTACTCGTTAGAGCCTCTCAAGTCTAATAACGTACTTTCGACGGGCAAAAAAAAAAAAAATTAAAGGGTCTAATAACCGTACATTCCCCTAGAACCCCCCCCCAAGCACAAAAAAAGGCATAGTCAGATTATTTAATTAATTCAATTATGTTGATCTCCGAAATTTGTGTACGTTCATTTTGCAAATGAATATGGACTAATCAAATAAAATCACATCACAGATAACATTTAATAACAAAAATCATATGCCGCCAAAAAAAAATTAATAAAGATTATATATTAGGATCACATTAAAATCATGGGTGAGACAATGGAGACCATATCTATTCATTTAATCTATTAACTCAAAATTAAAATTAAAATTAAAATAGTGTGTTTTACCCGTACAGTACATGGATTGTTAAACATTTATAATGACAAATATATAAATGTAGTTAATATATTTAAAAATTTATTTTATTATAATGATGATTATTGTTATTCAGCCAAAATAAATTTGTTAAAATTTTTTACAATAAATGAAATTAGTAGGTAGGAATCACTTATTCATCTAAAAGTCAATAATATAGCACATTATTTTAATAACTTGATTCTAACAAAAAATTATAGCAAAATTGTTTAGTCCTACTTCTGCAAATCATTATATTCATCATATTTTTCCTAATTAAAAAGTAAATAACATTGTTTATTAATACTTAAAATATTAAATCTAATAGATATATTTATAAGATTTTAATAAGAATTTACAGTAAAAATGTTGAAGACCTTCTACTATTTTCCATCATACTTCCTCAAAATATAAAATATATGACAGTTTTATTAATAAAAATCAGATAACATTGTTTATTGAAACTTAAAGTAATAGAAACAACACGTTCGTATCACTTTTCGGAGGTATTAAAATTTGCAAAAAATTGTTCCACGACAAATTTCATTTATTATGCAAGCATTATTGTCTCAAAAAATAATTTAAATCATTTATATTTTCAAATTATCTATTTAAATTTAATATAATTTTTTTATAATTATAATATTTGTAAAAGAATCATGTAATGAAAAATTTATTTAGTCACCTGTGTATTATTGTCTTAAATAAGGTTTTAATAAGAATTTAGAGTATAAGTTATAAAGGCATTCTAATTTTTTATAACACTGCTTCCTTGAAATATAAAATCTATGATATTTTTAGTAATAAAAAAGAAAATAACATTATTTATTAACACTTAAGGCACCTAAACTAATATATATATATATATATATATAAAATAAAAAAATTAATAATAAATTAAATTATTTATGTTTTATTATCAAAATTTTAAAAATACTTAGTATAAGATTAACAACATATATGAATATAATTTATTAATTTTAATTAAATATAAAATGAGAATAATCATATGTATGTAAATTAATAAATTCATATTGTATATATTTGGTAATACCCCATGCAATTTGAATATTTGGCATTATCGGTTGAGGTATCAATATTTGCAGAAAAAATGTTCTATGGCTAATTTCTTTCACGTTATGAATATCATTATCTTAAACAAATTTGTAATAAGAACTTAGCTTGTAGTATAAGTTGTAAAAAACTTCTAAAATTCCTCATTTTCAACCCAAAAAAAAAAAAATCAAAGTATCAAATTTAATAGATATAGTTGTAATATATAGATCAATAATATATTAGCATTAGTAAGAAAACCATTTTATGATTAATTTATTTTGTTACACAAGAATCAATGTCGTAAATAAGTTTTTAATATAAACTTGTAGCAAAATTGTAAATACCTGATAAAATTTCTCATATATTTTTTTTTCAAGTCATTAAATCCATAATATTTTTATTAATCAACATGTAAATATCTTTGTTTATTAATCAAAATTGCAGGAAATGTGACTTTTGTTCTTCTAATTAATTAATAATTACATTTAGTATTTTAATTAGTAGCAACTAACAACCTTAAACAACAATTAAAAATATTTTAATTTAAATTAACTAAAAAAAGCTTAAGAGTTTAATTGTATGAAAAATATTAAAGACTTAATGTAGAAAACAGAAATGTACATTATTGTTGTATTTAAAATAGCAAAAATGGAAGATTAATAAAATATTTTAATAAAAATAAATTAATTCATGGAAAGGGAAAAACTTCCTACTAATATTGGTAGGTAATATAATTTATTTACTCTACATATTTAAGTTGAGTTTATTTGAGCAATGATTAAATTAAATAAATCACAATACATATATTTTTCTTTATGACGTCTTTTCAAACCTTTTATATTCAACATGCATTAATGAAATATCTCAAATAGGAAAAGCGCAAGATATAAATCACCACTAAAGAGATCCTATGTCCAAAAAGTAATGGAATCTCTAACAAATAAACCAATTTATATCATAATTGAAAACTCCATATTACAAAAAATAAATCAAATTGTTGTATCATAATTGATCAATTTCAATTAAGTCCATATTACAATAAAAAAAATATATAAACCAATGTGAACAATATGAATTTTAAATTGCTATATAACCATTAAAAACAAATCATAACAAGCAATTGAAAACGAAACTCAGGATAAATAAGGTAAAGCTCAAACAACGGCAAACACAATGAAGCATACTTCAAAAACAAAAATAGGAAAATAAGTAAGACTAAGAATTGAAAAATGCAATATATAAACACCATTAAAGAGATCTTATCTTAAAAAAACTAAAGAATATCTAACGAATAAACCAATTTGTATCAGATTTGAAATAAATTACAATGAATCAAGTATCATATTAATCAATAAAAAAGAGAATTAATTGGTTTTAAATTTTAATTTTTTTAAAAAAAAATCTTATTCATATAAGTTACACAAAATTTAAAAATATTTTTAATAAGAATACTTTTTATTAAAAAATATAAACAAACTCACTCAATATTTCATTTGCTTCTAATTTACTTCTCTCATTTTTGTAGGGCTTCTATATGCTTAACTATTTTTTTTTCTAGGTCTCGTGTCATTATTATAATTATAATGATTAAATTAAAAATTTTTTAATTCTTTTAAGTCTTAGTTTATACATATATATATATATATATATATATATATATATATATATATATATATATATATATATATTTTACGATTTCATGGTTTATATTGCCCTAGGAGTATATAGTAGAATTATTTTATTTAAATCATTAGTATTTGGACTTTATTGGATCTCAATTAATTTAAATTCAGTCAAATTAACTAATTATGAAGGTAAGCTCTCACAATATTAATTTTCTCTATTCACAATATTTGAGCTTGGTATTTTATTTAAAAGGTCTGAATCAACCTAACATTGATGTGTGCAATAGGATTTATCATATATTCCTAACCTACATCTCTTGTTTTTTAAGATTTATGATGCACTTGCTTTTATTTTACCATTTATTAAATCATCATTGAAGTGATGGAACTTTTTCAAATTTTATTTTAAAGTAAACTATTGTACCTGCTTGTATAATCTTTAATTAGATTACAACACAGTTCAATTGTTAAATTATTCAAACTTATCTTAGTAAAAAAAAAAAAATCAAACTTGTCATAAAATGAATTTGAATGATTTAAAATTGAATCATACAGGTAATAGAAATTATAAACTAACTTCTAAGTGACATAGACATACATTTCAAATGACCAAAAATGTCATTTTTATTCTTATACTAATATTAAGCTATGAACTGAGGTTTGAATTCTTTATTATACAGGAAAGTTAAATTCTATTATTTTCTCCTTGTTCGTTTTGGGAAAGTACAAACAGAACGTCCCTAAAATCGGAAAACAGAATAATCTGGTGACCTGGTCAAACAAGAATTTAGACTTTGTTAAGCTTGAGTTTGTAGTTGCCCCCCAGCCAAACCCCATACAGGCCTAGTAACCAAGTGATCCACAGTAATGGTCTATTATAAACATCTAGAGCTTTGTTGCCAAACCCATTGTCAATTTGATGATTGCAACGGCATCGAACCACAAACATATATGATCACATGTAAATTAAATCTATATTTTTCCAAAGAGAAGATAATTTGGAATCATTACCCCTTAAACAATTTTTTAACCGCCTTGAGATGGCTATGACCTAATCCTGGAAGGCCACATAAGCATGAAAAATGTCCATTTTCCAAATTGAAAAAATGGGAGGGGACAGGTGGAACAATACCATTGGACCTTCTTTGAAGATGGAGGCAACCATGGCAGGCTCTTCACACTTAGGTGAGGACATCCACAGGTGTGGACAACATCAAGGACTAGTCATCATGTCTTTATCAATGGATTCACATGTAAATACTCAATACGCTCCAAAAACAATACCAAATGAGTTGCGTAGTGCCCCCTTTGTTTTTATAATCTAATTTCTAACATTGCATAACTATGATCATGACCTTGCACCCTATTACTACTTTCTTCCTTGCCTGTATAGTTCATAACCAACGATTCTCATTTTCGGTTTAGTCTTTTCCACCACCTCGCTAGCCTTGTTCCTTTTGAATTTCCTATTTGGGTATTAGGAATAAGGGAGAAAGAAGGCTTGAAAGGTAAAGGTAGAGATTAAATAGAGAAGACTATTTATGGCTGATGCATTTGATGAGGAGTGTGATTACCTCTTCAAAGCTGTTCTGATTGGGGACTCTGGAGTCGGCAAATCAAATCTGCTCTCAAGGTTTGCAAAAGATGAATTTCGCTTGGATTCCAAGCCCACCATAGGAGTGGAATTTGCCTACAGGAACATCAAAGTTAAAGACAAACTCATCAAAGCCCAGATATGGGACACTGCTGGCCAAGAAAGGTAAACTCGTTATTCATCACTTCTAATGAATGAGTCTATGTTGCCTCTTTAATTGCTCATCTCTTGTAACTTTTCTTTTATTTCTTTTGGTTTTGCTTGTCGTTTTTTTTTTATTTTCCAATTTGTTAGTCTGTGATCATTTCTTCTTTAAATGTTTTGATCATCCCAATGTTTTTGTTTCATTGTTGAAAGAAATTCATGGGCTTAGTTTTGAGTTTACAGATCAGAATTCAGCTAGCTGCATGGTAGATGATACTTTATGCTTTATCTTCTTTCTGTTCTTATTGTTTGGTATATTTCTTAAGTTTATGGTGTCTTCGGTCTCTTGTTTCAATCAAAGGTTAAGGCTTTTCCAACTAGGGTTCCAATTTCAAAGTGGGTGTTCCCTGGGTTTGCTTAACCTAAAAGATTTTAATAAGAATTCAGCTCATTTGACTTATTTATGATTTGACTTCTCAGTTTTGTTTTGATTTCCTTCCCTCATACAGTTATTCATAAACATCTTGTCCCACTTCTATCTTAGTCTCGAAGTTGGTTAGCAAAATAAGCCAAGTTCTGGTGTTTGCTCTTGTTTATTGACCTAATGAATTAAAGAAAAAAGAAAAAAAGATAGGGTGGGTGGGAGAAAAAATAGGAAAAATATTTTAGCATTTTCAAACCTGTTACTGCTCATCCGTGATGATCTCTTGAATTTGACGATTTAAGAAATTATGGCTGCTAAATGCCAATCGAGTACTGGTTAGATTACGTTGGGGAAAGAAATTAGAAAAGACTATAGCTAAATTTCATTGAGTGGGTCCCTGATGACATTACTGGGATTATCACGAACTCCAAGTTTTGATTTGGGTTTGCGGTTTGATGCAGAAATGTATTCACGAAAAAGAATACTGCATATCATTCAAAAATCTAAGACGTGTCTTCCATCACCGTAATTTCCTCCTTTTATGCGATGCTACATGTAACTTTTGTTTTTTCCATCTTGAAAGGGAAATTCCTTTATATTTGAGTAAAAAAAAAAAACATTGACACTCATTAGAATGGCTTTTTCTTTGTCAACCCATAAAGAGAATTTCACTATTTTTGCCTTTGGATTACATGCGCGCAATTTCCCTTTTTTCTCCCTTTGTAAATTTCTTTTCTTTGCATTTACATCACTAGAAAAGCCGAAAATCCTCTCACACTCACTCTTTTCTCTTGCTCTCTGAAAGGGCAGATCTAGTTTCTACCAGAGTTGAATAATTAATATGCCACTACATTATGTTCATAATTGATTTTAATGATGCGAATGAGACGGAAGTGATTTCAAAGAGTAGGGTTCACTCTTTGTTGGGTAAGTGTAGAAATCAAGTTTTCCTTTTTTTCCCATAATGCAATGCAATTTTAATAGCGTAACTATTGGGCGAGGCGGGTCCAAGACATGGACTTGTTCAGCCATGTCAGATAAAGAAAACATGAAAGTGATTGAGAAAAAGAACAGAAAAGCAACTTGGCAATCAATGAGTCCGGTGGAGAAATGCATGTGAGGTGGTGAAGGTTTCGGTGGCCAACCACACAACCAAACCATTTCTTCTTTCTAAGTGCATAGAAATTAGTAGGTGTTTTGGAAGAAAGATTTCTCGTGTTATAATTAAAATTTGTACCAACTAAATTATATGGTTCATTCATATCTTCTATTTTACCGAAGAATGGTAGGGGTGTTCTGCCTCTATATTCTCAAAGTCCCTATACCAAAAAGCATTTTATTTATTTGTTACATCAAAATTTTGAATGATATCATATTTCATTCTCAGAAACTCGGATATAATTTTGTGGCAGGTTTAGAGCCATTACAAGCTCATATTACCGAGGAGCCTTGGGGGCATTGCTAGTGTATGACATAACGAGGCGATCAAGTTTTGAGAATGCAAGAAAATGGATGTTGGAGCTGAGAGAGTTTGGAGGCGAAGACATGGTGGTTATTCTGGTGGGAAACAAATGTGATCTCGATCAATCAAGGGAAGTTGAAGAGGAAGAAGGAAAAGGGTTTGCTGAAACAGAAGGGTTATGTTTCATGGAAACCTCTGCTTTGAACAATCTGAACGTTGAGGAAGTGTTCCTGCAAATGATCACAAGGATTCATGATATCACAAGTCAGAAAAGTTTGGAAGCCAAAATCGATGATAAACCCATTAATCTTTCCAATGGGAAGGAGATCCATATAGCTGCTGATGATGAAGTCACTGCAACTAAACAAGCAACTTGTTGTTCGAGATGAGACATGAGAGCTTTCCTTGGGAAATTTTGTGACAATCTTTGAGTATCTTGAGTCATTGATTCTTTTCTTTTTTTTCCCACTTTTCTTTTCATTTTTTCTTTATTACATGTGGACGATGGTTTTTTGGGGGAAAAGATATAAGTAATGTCTTTATGGTAGAATGAAAATGCTGATTTTTGTATACCATACATGGATTTGTTTTCTAAACTTTTTACATTAGCAAGAAACATATAGAAGCCCATTTATTACGGCAAGAGATTGTTATTTTAAAACTCAGTTGTTAAATCATATTTGGATGTGCAATTGACTTTAAAATTATATTTGACCCAATCATAATTTAAATTTAGATCAATTTAATTATAACTTCTAAATATAGTCCAAGTGATGATTTTTTCTATTGTAAAATAAAAATATATTTAAATGTAATACAGGATATTTTAAATGAAGAGTTCAAATTTAGTTTGCGTGTAAAAGTTTTCATGATACATACTATCAAGAAATAAATACCAAATGACATCATTGACATACCTCTTTTATCCTATAAATTAATAAATTAAAACTAATTTTTCAAAAGTTAAAATAGGTCTCACTTTATAAAATTGACTTTTCTTTTGGCTTTTATCGATCAGAAGAGAAGATATCCATAAAAACCTGCTCACAATTATTTATTCTAAAAGGTTCGCGATGGGAAATGGATTTCCTTTTTGGGGACTGCTGAAATGCATAAGATTTGGTCAACGAAATGGATAGACTTGAACTCGATCCATCTGCAACTAAAAATTTCAATGGGCTTGTGTTGGACTACATGGCATATTATGGGTATCATAGAAACTAACTGGCCCGATCTAAGACGCATGTTGAAGCCCGTTAGTTGATTGGTTGGTTGGTCGTCTTCGGGCAAAATCAGTCGGTAACGCTCAGTGGGACCCAAATGAAGCTGTGTGTTTCACTCAACAATTAATGGCCCATAGAAGCATGTTTCATAACCCGCATGTCACTCTACCCTTCACTCTCCCTCTTCTTCCAACAGCTCTCAGGTCCTCCTCCTTCTTCTTCGTCTTATTCTTCTTCACCATCTACCTCTCCCTCAGAGAAAATCAACGTTTACTCTTCTCTTATACAATCGCATAACTCCCTCAAAACGCCGCGTTCCGCTAACCATGCGCCAATTCTGGCTCTGTAACCGTTTTCTGTCTCGTCTCACGCGCTGATTCGCTTTTCTTTGTAACACAGCAGCAGCAGCTGAAACATACCAGAGAAGACAATGGCGAATTGGATCTCCTCCAAACTCAAAGCCGCCGAGAACATCCTCCACCAGGCAACTTCTACTATATAGCAACATTGCTTATCATTTTGCTATTTCCTTTTTTATTTTGTTTCTCATGGTGAATTAATTCTCCAGATCCCTAACCGTGGGAAAATCCAGGGAATTGAAATTTTCTTTGTTAATTTGATTTAGCAGCGTGATTATAATTCTATTATTCTCATTGTATTTATGGATGTCTTTTTGTTTTTTGCGCAATTGCGTAACGGACGATTCAGATCGATCAGCAAGCGGCGGAATCGCTTCGTAAGAGCGAGAGGCTTCGATCCGAGGAACCCAGCGGCATTGATGATGCTCCGGCCAAATCAGGGAGTTCCGTGTCTCTGAAGGATCAATTGAAGAAGAAACCACCTGAGAACAATGATTATCATGGGAAGCTGCGTAGTGATCCCAATTTTAGCGTCCTCAACAAAAATAAACCGACTCCACTTACTGCACCAAAGCTCTCTCCCAAATCTAACCCTGCACTCACCGATGGCGATTGGACCGAACTCCTTAGTTCACCTACTCAGCCTACGGCTTTTGGGGGAAGCCACGGTAATGGGGTACCTCCAGCTCGTGGTTTGAGCAAAATTAATAGGAAGCAGAAGAGTTTGACTTCAGGGTTACTTGTGGCAGACGTTAAGAGGAATCCAAAAGGTGGTAACAGTGGTTCAAGGCCTTTGCAGAGTTTAGACTCTGTTAGAGAAGTTACATTGAGTGGAAAAGCTAGTGATGATGGGAAGGAGTCTACCTCGTCTGGTTCGTCCGAGAGGCATTCCAGTGTGGAATCTGAGACCGATGGTAAGTGGATGAGAGGACATGACGATACTAGTAATAAGGACAGGGCCGAAAAGGTTGTGGTTGAGACAAACGACAAGGAAAATGAACAAAATGATCACCATTTTAATTATAGGGAACCTTCCCCTCCACAATCTTTGCAGGCAGACAACAAAGTGGATGTGGAAACAGTACCAGTATCGGGGTTTGATAATGTGCGCGAAGGTAAGACTGGAGTAGATGTTGCTCATGGTCAATTGAGAAGTTCAATAGAGGGGAGGCATGAGCTTAATACAGTCTCTGGACATCCAATATCTGATAATTTGAAAAAGGGTTCTTCTATGGCAAGTGATGGGAGTTCTGACTCAGATACAGATTCTGGTTCAACATCTGATTCTGAAAGTGAACATGAGAGGGAAGAAAAGAGAAAGAAGAGGGAGAGGATCCTTGCTGAGAAAGCAGCAGCTAAAGCAATAAATACTATCAAGGAACTGGAGAATATGGTGGCCAAATTAGAGGGGGAGAAACAAAGTCTGGAGAAAATACTTGAGGAGCGAGCTAGACAGCAAGCACAAGAGGTAATGTTATAACAGTTATTAGAACTGTTCTTTATTTATTTATATTTTCTCTTTTGTGTTATAGTTGTTCTACTCAACATGATGTTACTGTGGGATGTGAATAATCTTGGCCCAATTTTTTTTTTTTTTTCAAAAAATTTTTCCTGCTTGATGTTCTCTGGGAGAAATAAAGTGACTTTTCAAGTTTCCATAGTATAGGAATTTCTCCTAATGAGCTGGAATTGCTTTGAAATTAATTGTTAGCTTGATGACTGTTCTGGGTGGCACTTAATGTCTTCAATTGTGTTGGTTATTTATCTAATCCCCTTTGTTCCTTCTTTCAGGCTTCACAGCTTCAGACCACTATGATGGAAACAATGGAAGCTGTTGAGTTAGAAAAACAGAAACATAATAATACTAGAATGGAAGTTCTTGCACGTTTAGCTAAACTGGAGGTATGTTAGTTTAATTTGTTTAAGCCATTTGTTTATACTAATTGGTACTGTTATATGATGTATAAATTGCTACACCTTTCAGTAAATAATATATCATGATGTTTAGGTTCCACAGATATATATATATATATATATATATATATATATGCTTATTGTTGATAAAAATATCTGGACTGGTTGCAGACTGCTAATGCTGATCTTGCAAAATCTCTTGCGGCTGTGCAGTGGAACCTTGAAGTAGAGGTATGTTTAGATTTTTAGATGACTTTCCTCCACCCCACATTATCCACAGAATATAGGCTTTGTAGCTATTGATAAAATTCATAATTTATTGAATACAAATTAGACATGCTGCTATTTATCACAAGGATTTGGATTTAGTCCTAATTTTGTGTGGCCAAAAATACTAATAACATAGTTAATAAGAGCACATTGACATCATAATAAAAGCTGATAACAGTCCAATATCTTCAGACCTTATATCTGTTACCGACTCTGACAGGGTCTAGAAAATTTTCCAAGATACTGCTGAACTGAAAATAATAAAACCAAACCAAGTTGACCAGTCAACTTCCTAAAGATGTCATGGCTGCAAATGTAGCTTATTGTAGGATCAGAATGAGACCGTTGTACCAGAAATAACTTGACCAAACAGCTTGCTTTGCTCAAATTCATATGCTCTCTTTATCCTTGGGTCATCCTCATCACTGGGCATCAATGTTAAATGGGTATTGACTACAATATGTTTTTGGACCAGGTTAAACAAGTAGCCGAACTCAGAGAGCAAATTGCATGTAAAGAGTTGGTTCATGAAGGTACCGCCCCTCTGCAAAGTCATTGATTCATTGTCAGATACATTATTTCATTACAACAGATAATAGTGTTTGTCATGGGACATATTGGCTACCTAAGTTTTGTACCTCTCATTTTGGCTTGAATGTATATTAAAAGCTTAAAGATTAGGCTATGAATTTTTAATAAATATGGCAAAAGATTAATTTAGGCCCATAAGGATAATTTTCAAGCTTGTTGAACATCATATACATAATTATTACTTTGGGTACATTCAGTTATCCAAGAGACTGGTGAATATTCATGATTCAAAGCTATTAAATGTGTTGGACAGAATAGGTGGTTACTATGTGATCAAAAGACTTCATTTAGGTGTGAAGCAAAACTACGCTAGGCTACTTTAGGGATTCAGAACCACTTCAACTAGGGTGCCCCTTGCCCTTGCCTGCGAATATGTTTGAGGTAGAATATGTAGTAAGCCTTTCTTTCTGCAAATCCTGGCCAATGATAGCTCTGCTTATCAATAGCCAGTGAAAAATTATTATGTATGGCTGCATATGGATTATTTAGGGTAGTAGAGTAGTCAAGATTATGTTGAAGTGAGCTGGTCTATTAATAGGTTGATGATCCTTTAACCTTTTGTAGAGCTCAGAAGGACCATGAGGAATCTTCATCAAACTGGAGCTTCACAAAATCAAGTAAGTTGTACTATTATTTTCTGAAATGGGTGCATAAATATTTTGATTGCTTATGTTACTTTTTCCTGAGCAGGGGTGTTAAGAGGGAGTCTCTGATATCTTCTTTTTGTTGGATCCTATATATTTTTTTAAAACTTCTATGGTCACTGTCTTTAGTAGGATATTCTTGACACTGTCCATTTGTGCTGATATTGTAGCTAGCTTCAAAAGGAGTTGAGTTTGAACGAGAAATTCTTGAGGCAGAGCACTCTTTAATTAGTGATAAAGTTGCCCAATTGCAGGAAAAAGTAAGCTTTTAAACTTTTCTTCTGATCGATATTTACATCTTTTTTCTGAAGAGCTATGATCTTTCAAATGCTATGTATTTCACGATATTTAGTCGTTTGTCGAGAATTTCCTATCCTGAAATTCGGACTCTCTCTCTCTCTTTCTCTTTTCATATTAAATGGGGGGTTGCATTGTTCTAGTAATATTTTAGAAAGATAAGGAAGTGCTGAAAGGATAAAAGTAAGTCTCCTAGTTAATTATGATTGTATATTCCAGTTTCTCCACGTAGTTGTATTCTAAATCTTGGAATTTTCGCATGTTCTGTGTCCTTTTTCTTGCTTTTAAAATTTACCCAAGTCCTGTGATATATTATAGAATTAGAAAAGGTGTTTGCCCATTTGGTGTCCAATTTTGACTTTCAGAAATACTGAAATGTTTTGCTTAACTATAATTGAAAAGTGAGGAGATATTGTCATATATAAATAAATTGCAAGGGTTTTATCCCCCCCCAAAAAAAAAATGATTACAAGGGCTCACCACTTACAGGGTTCGTACTTTTATGGAACATTTTTCAATTTATTAATTTTTAAATAAATTGAAGTTTTCAAGTGAAGTTTTCATTCAAATTTGAAATTTAAAAATATAGAAATTTCGCACTACCCTAATCAAATCAAATTTTTCTTTTGGGGGGGGGGGTACTTGCTCTATTGGTACTTGCTCTACTACAGTTTAACTACATTGGGCCTGTCTAGTTAATATGACTTCCTTTTGCTGTGGAATTATTTGATGTACATATTTAATATACTTTGTACATCATAGGCGGGGAAGCTAGAAGCTGACATTGAAATGACAAGGAAGGAGATAGAAGAGCCAACAGAAGTTGAGGTTGAGCTCAAGCGAAGGCTTCAACAAATGACTGATCATTTAATACAGAAACAAGCCAAGGTGTCTTTCATATCCATTTCGCTGTAATATTTTTGCAAATGCTCATGAATCACTGTTTTAAAACCTGACTTGACTAACCAGTCCGATAGTCCAACTGGTGACCAACAAAACTATGCGGATCTGGTCTTAAGAATCCATCATGTTATAATTGTAAAGAAAAGTATTAATTTTCTGAAATTTTCATTCAAATACCTAATTAGGACTATACAGACTTGCTTGCTTCAGACCACTTCCTATCAAACAATTTCTTCTGCTTGTCAACAGGTTGAGTCACTCTCCTCTGAGAAGGCAAGTCTTGTATTCAGGATCGAGGTATGCTTTCTGCTGAGGCTGTGATACTAAATTCTTGGAAATCATCATCTACTTGATTTTCAATTTTACTAATCAACTCTGCAGGCGGTGTCAAGGTTGCTAGATGAGAACATGTCAGCATCAGGTGCACCAGATGCGAATCCTGCCTCGTCATCCAGTGATTTGGAATCAGGATTATGGGAGCTCTCAAATTCAAAGTTGAAGCCTATGTTAAAAGCCAGAATTCATTCTGGCAAGAGACAGCTGGGATCACTGCTTCAACAATTAGATTATATTTTTGTGGCCGGTGCAGTTTTCTTGAAAAGGAACTCAACGGCAAAATTGTGGGCTTTGATTTACCTTGTTTGCCTTCATTTCTGGGTGATTTATATTCTAATGTCACATTCTGGTCCATCAAACGAGGGTAGATCCGGCGCTGTGATCTCATTGGAGAACATTAATAACACTGGAGGAGTATGATTGCCTTGTGCTGTGTCGTTACTTATGTCATTTACCTCAACTTTTAGGAGGTCTTGGTTACACCGGATATATATTTTTTAACCCTAGAGTACATTAAGCACCCACAGTGGACATGTAGAAATGTTGTACCACACCATGACAAAAAAAATAATAATGATTAAGGAATGTGCAGGACTACATGTTTTCCTATTTCGATGAATTACATTGACATTGTGAAACTTACATGCGAGAACGAAGGGACTCCATCAGAGGGGAGCAATGTCCTGCTATGTACTGGAAAAAATGGGCGAGTAGGGTTTGATTTTGAATGCTGATCAAACGAAGATTAGAGCTGGTGGTGATTCTAAGTTTGAGTATAATAAGTATTTTTGTATGTACAGTGCAGCAACAGATGTTGTCGCAGAATGAGCCTCTAGTCAGTGTGGCTTAGAGAGGCTTGGTTGTGAGTTCACTGTTGTGAACTTAGCATCAATAATCAAAGATGCCGCATTCGGTTTGATGATTATGTCGAGTTTGTAGAGAGAAAAGAAAAAAAAAATCTATTTCTTTAGGTATATACAATTACTAATAAATATTTGTTTATGTAATGCACAGGAATCTATTACTAGATCACATTGACCCTGTACCCTTTTTATTCATTTCCTATTCGTAGGATGCTATGTCGATTAATACTTATCATTTAATTAAGTCCAACATAAGCGGCTTTGTTATAATTGTTATAACCTCAATTAACTCGAAGAGATCAACACTCACCTGTTCCACGTGGTAGTGGATATTCTTCGAGATGCTCAAAGTAAATGATTTGGGGGTTTTCCCCGAGCTCCGTTTTTTAACGAGTGAAACGGCAACTAGGGGGAAGGTTCATCTTGCCAATTGATCCTAAAATCTTGTTCGCATATGACATATTCTGTTTATGTATTTCGATTTACACAAAAATAGTTCTTCAAGAAATATTATATTTTTCTTCATCAATTTTCAGACCCCTGAAGAAGTTGGTGTTATCCTCTCTTGTCCCTGATGCGGTAATGTTTTAGGGATGGTCTTTCAGTTAGAAAGTGGCATCACAACCAAGGATTGTGATGATACCATTTGTGCTAAATGAATTTCATAAAGCCTTCTTGATTGGTGCTTACTTATTAGACGTCTGCTTGCTTTGTAAAGAAAAATTATTGCGGGCTCCGAAAATCTAATCATTGTTCTTGCTTTGAGAAATTAGTTAGAGGAATTATGAGGTGCTTATTGAACCCTACCTGAAATTGTGTTCTGCCCCATTTATAGAGTGACATCAACTAGAAGTGTAAGTTAATGGCCGGCCCTCTCACCACCTAAAGCTAAAATGTTATTTTATAAATGATGTTAACATCTGCAAAACATTTGTGCTCAATATCTGCTAATGCTGGCATGCGATAGATCCAAAAAGACAACTGCAATAGAATAAATAAGACGAGAAACCCATATCATCAGCTACCTGCACAATCCAACGTAGGTGCACACCGCATAATGTATTTACATATCAAAAAGAAAACAACCAAATTAAAAGGGGAAAAATCCTTAATTTTAAAAAAAAGAAAAAAGGCTATAGTAACATTACAAGGACCTTAAAAGAACCCCTATAAACAACCCAACCATGGCAGGCGAAGATGGCAGCTGCAACCTCGGTGTGGTGTATCATTACCAAGTATGCCAAGAAAAGAATCAAATAAGTCCGAAGAACCAAGTGCTAGTCAATTTTCCGAGCATCGCTGCTTTCTCCCTTGCTTGTTCTACACCTTACACAAGCCAATAAATAGTTTAACAGCATTTATTGACACCTACAACTATAAAGCCTTTCTGAATCATTCAAAGCCAATAAAAAAAGAAACTTGTAAACAATTCCACATTGTGATAGTCAGACAAATGACAATGTAGACATGCAAGGCTCTGACCTCAGTTTATATTTATAGTCTTAACACAACAAACCAAAATTAAAGTCCCAAGCATAAAAGGCTAGTGACTTATTTTTTATCTTTTCTTCCTATTGAGTTAGGCTCAAGAATAAATTCGGAGTAGAAGCAATGCAACATGATTGTAAGGCTCTCAGCATCATTGAGGGATTCTGGTAATGGTGAAGACATTTGCATGCAATAATAAACAAACTTAAAACACTATTCATCCTGTTCTCAAAGGCATAATTTATGTTTCCAGGATAATCTAGGGCTTATGATATTCTAATCCACAAAACGTTCGTGAATCAAATCCAAGGTGCAAATCTCAAGAACCACTCTTTTTCTTCTTTCCAATAGATGTTACTTGATAAATCAGGAACACAATGCTGAACATTACTTCAGGTAAATATAGCATACCCATGCTCCTGAATCCAACATGGCAGAATACTAAAACTTTTGCATAAAATGATGCTATCCAAGTGGAATTAGAATCACCTCTCACCAGTCAAGTCCTTGTTGTGGAAGATTACGACTGTAGAGCGGCAATTCAAAAAGGAAAGCTGTTTTGAACCATGAGGGCAAGTTTCCATAGACTGGTGATGGCAACGGGATTAAAGGGCTGAAACAAAGATTTGGCTTAGTTGTTTCTTCTAAAAGATACACTGAAATTTAAATAACAACATTGAGGAGGTGAACCAGACCTGGTTCTTCGTTTGTATATCCTATATCCATCCACATTTCCAAACTTCTTATCTGCTGAATCCTGCTTCCATTATGCAATTCATCATCAGCAAAGCCAAAATATGGCATCACAATTTTGACCAAATCAGGGGTAAGAACAAACCTCAAGCAGTGGAATGCCACTGACAAAAAGAAGCAACAATGTGAGAAAGATTGGTCCAATGATTACCAGCCATTCAGCTCCCTCCAATACAGGTGTAGATGCAACAAAAATTCCCCACCAAAGCAACATCTGAGTTAAGCATTCATGAAATTCCATTAATTTTTGACAGGAGGTCTCAATAAAAGAAGAAAAATTATTAGAATAGAACGAGACAGAAATACATGAGCAAGTATTATAAGGTGTTTCCAGACTGAAACCAGAAACACAAAAACCAAGGCACACAAGAAAGATGTTTCAACTAAGCAAAAGATCCAACATTGAGACCCTTCATCCTGAGCATTACAAATGGGAAAATCACTTTATCCTACAAAAGAGGCAGCAATGTAAATAAATAGCTTATTCTGGCATTTCTCTGCAACCGTATGCACATTTTGACAGAAACTACTACACAATGTAGCAAGTGATTTGACCAGTGATTTGCCAACTAATTTCCGTGTATAATGTGTTCCAAATACGTCAGAAATGTACTAGGGAATTCATTTAAATTCTCATTAATTTTATTTATTTATATTTCTTTCCGGTTACTTTTCAAAAGATTGCCTTCAATAATTTTTTTCCCCCAAGAAGAGAGATTACTCAACCAGCCCCTGGGCAAACCAATGTTTAAAATGATTCTTAGCTTATGCAAGGACAAGAAGAATATAATCAGGTACAAAGCAGTATTAATCACTCTAAGAAAAACATAATCAGCTACAAGGTAATACTATAGTTAACATAAACAAAGGATCTTCACAGAATCTGCATGAACCAAATAAGCAGAACTAAAGAACCACAAGGAAGGGCTTCCAGCTGCTGCTGCACCAATTCCAAATATTCTCATTTGAAAGCAATAACAGCACTAACCTCACCAAAATAGTTAGGATGACGAGAATATTTCCAGAGTCCAACACTGCACCACTTCCCTCTATTTTCTGGAGATTGTTTAAAATGCAGCTTTTGATGATCTGCTGTACCTTCAACTATAAAACCCACAGCCCACATAATCCACCCTATTACATCCACAGCCTGTATAAAAGGATTTCTGTCGCTCGCATTAACCACTGTAACAGGTAAACTCACAGCCCACACCCACACAGCCTGCAATAGTTGAAATTAAATCCTGCACAATAGATCAAAGAAGAACGCTTCCAAACAAACCAAGACAAGTACACTAAATCTAAAACCAAAAGAGAGAATTCTAATAAACCTGAAATGTCCAAAATACGGCCAATCTTCCCAAATCACTGCGCATTTCATCAAAGCGTCGATCCTCTCCCCACTGCAAAATCCTGATGAGGATACTCTGAAATTAGATCGGCAAAAAGGCATGCAAAAGCTAACAGTCTTGAAATTAGTCTTCATGCTAATTTTGAAGGAAATATATAATGAGCATGGAAGATTTGGAAGAACTGACATTTTAAGAGGGTGAAAAATGGAACATTTTCAACAAGCTATTGTGTGTTGCTATGATACCCTAATTGACGACAATGGGTGAACCTATTCTGCTAGGAGCATGCATGCCTAACACTTAACAATGCAGTATATAATATCAAAAGCATACCATTGAGCGGCAATTTAAAAGAAGAAAAATCATCGATTGAATAAGATAATCTTATTATAGTCTTACCTGAATAAGAGGAAAAGCCCAAGGCGAAGACCCCATAATACAACAAACAAAGTCAGGATTATCTGAAAGGAAATCATTGGCCAGGCGAAACAGAAGGTTATTTTAATAAGCAATTTTTATTTTTTGTCTGTTGATCCCAAAATGAATTAAAACCAATAGACAGACGAAAAGAAAATGCAGTGTCACCTGTCGAAAATACCAGGAGCCTTTGAGCAGCAGGGTCAATATAGCAACTATTATGAAATTGGTACTTCCTTCAGAGAGAAAGACGGGGCAGAATGAATTATTTAAATAATCATGTGAACTTGCAAATGGGTGCAGAATCACACAAACAGAAAATCAACCAAATAAAAGGTGAAACTGAACTGAAGAAGAACCCAACCCGAAGCATAAGATGGATAAGAGTAAAGAATACCAGCAAAATCAGTGACTTTGTCGAATTTAAGGAGGGCAGTGATGATGAAAAACACAAATTGATACCCAATCTGCAAAATTCATTAACTAAATGAATTAGTAATTGAGATAATTTATTATGAATATATTATATAACTGAGAAAGATAGGATAGAATAGAAGGAAGGGATTACAGTGACAATAGCAGTGAGGGCTAAGAAATGGGAGTCAATGACAGTCCCCATGCAGCTGATACGATACTTTTCTTGTAATCTAATTCAGTTAGTGTCTCTGAGGTGTTTGTTTGTTGCTCAGAGTGATAAAAATAAAGTCTTTCCGAACCGAATTGAATTGAATTTGAGACTCCATCTCCACTCATAACATAACATACAAAACAAGAAGATGAGACCGAGAGGACACTCCATGTTATGTGGTTCACATTCGAACACGGTGCCGCTCATCGTTTGGGAAACTGGTACACTGCACCACCTTTCGCCCCTTATTTTCCACGCCATACGTGGTGGCATTTAAGACTAGGGATGGACACGGGTTGGTAAATCTAAATCAATCCAATTCAATTAAGGCATGGTTGATTTGATTCGAGTTATTAAATTAAAGTAAAAAATAAATAATTATATATTTTTTAAAAAGTTTATTTGTGTAGTTATTAATAATAATATAAAATTTGATTATAATATATTTAATAATAATATAAATAGATAAAATTTTTAAATAAATATTAATAGAAAGATAACAAGTGATTATGATATTAAAAATTTAAGTGTAAAATTTTGAAATATACGAAATTTAAAAAAATTTATTGATCAGGTGATTGGGTTGGGCGTTCGCGTAATCGAGTTAAAAAATTATAAATTCGAAACTGAATCAATAATAATTGGTTTAGTTTGATTTCACTTTGAAAATGAACCGATCTGAACCAAATCTATTAGTCTGATTTGGATCTTCGAATTCATTGAATCAATCCAATCCACTTACACTCCTATTTAAGACACAAGCCACTTGAATATTTTTTTCAAGGTATATATTTTAATACATTATTTATATAATACTAGTGAATTGATGCCTATCAATTCACATTTTATTTTAAAATAAATTTTATTTATTTTTGCGAAAAATAAACTAAAATTAAGAGAATATAAAATGTTAGTGGTTTGTAACACTTAGTCAATAGTTTTAAAGTACATATAATGAGAGTTCATTAATTAATGGATGATTTTTTTCAACAATTTTATCTATTTTTATTTGTATTTAATTGATTATATATAGATGTTGGTTAAATATATTTATGGAACTCAAAATTTGTTTCAATCTAATTTAGAAAGACCAAAAGATAATTACTAAAAGGAATATCCTTTATTATATGTATAGATGACTTTAATTTTATATATAAAATTAAATTAGGTTAGGTAACTATTTACTATAATAACTATTTACTATAATTTGATTTTTTTTTTTTACAATTCTATTAGATTAATAGTATAAAATTATATTATACTCTTAATATGTAGAAATCAATCTCTATTTATATAAAGTATTTTATATTATTAATCAAAATTAATTTTTTATTTTCCTTAACTATTTATAAACAACTTTAAGCAATTAGAAATAATTCAAGCAAAAAATAATTGAAGTAATTTTTTATTTGGTGCAGTTTAATCATCGTAAATTATTGAGGTGATATAACTTTTCTTTTATGGAGGATAAGATTATAAATTTTGACCAATTATGTGATGCATCATGTTAATTATGATACACCACACATTATATTGATTTAATAAACAGGATGTCACAATATATTAATACACTAATCTCTTGTGATACACTGTAAATTCTAACATTTCCCCTACCTTGGCCATCTATTTTGGTGGCTCTCTCTTCCCCCCCCTCCACCCTCTTGGCTGGCAGCACTCCAACGATAATGTGAGAGACACTATTATGTGATGAGGTTGCATTTCAGCTCCAGCGAGCCTCACTCCATGGTGGCGGCGCTACCGTGATGAAGGAGGTTGAAGGGTCCAACAAATTTAACAAGTTTCAAAGTCTCATTTGTGGATGAAGGCATAAACATTGTACCACAAAAAAAAATCAACAAGCAATAGGATCAAAATGTAACAAACAAGAGTTAGAAGGTGTATTCAAGCAACTCAAAAAGACGCAAACAGTTTGAAAAACAAACCCAAACAGCGATGGCTTCCCCAAACAAGCTAGACGACGGAGAGTTAAATAAAAAACAAACCTATAAAGCAAGGATTTATTAATTAGGTGCTGCCCGTGAAAAAGCTTTTTTTTTTTTTTTGGAGGGGGGTAGACGAGCTATTGGAATGGGTGGCAGGGAAGTGTATTAAATTTAGGCGCCATCTACAGTGCTCTTTGCTGGTCGAGGCGTAGTGCTCGCAACTGATCGATGGTGAGATTGTGAAATGTATCGATGCACCAATCACCTATGATGCACTATAATAATATTTAATTTTAAAAAAATTTAAAAATATAATTAAATATATTTTAAAAATTAATTATCATACCCTGACAGTGTAAAATTATACTGACAGTATAAAATAATTTTACCCTATTAATATAATTAAAAAATTTTATCAATAAAATTTTTCTTTAATGTAATTTTATCTGATAATATAAGATTATTTTATATTATTAATATAATTTTATACTATTAATGTATAAAAATTAATTTCTAAAAATTATAAAAATTTTATCAGTATAATTTTATTCTATTAATATAATTTTACACTTCTATCAGTATAATATTACACTGATAATATAAAATTATTTTATATTATCGTATAATTTTATACTTATCAATATATAAAAATTAATTTTAAAATATATTTAATTATATTTTTAATTTTTAAAATTAATATATTCTTACTGATCATCATGAATTGATATATCGATACACCTCACAAATTTAATCCATTGGATATGTTACAGTCACAAGGTGCATAATGCACCTTTGACTACGAAGAGCATCGCAGTCGACGCCTTAAATTTATAGTAGATCATAGCATCTTTCATAGAGTGATACACCTTTGACATCTTACCAATTAAATCTACTTGGTGTATGATATATTATAGTTAACGGGTGCACCACACACCTGGCTATAAATTTTCCCTTTAAATGGCCAAATCTCCTGCTCATCAACGATGAATGAGGCATGAATTTGAGCAATGTTCCACTTGTTGGTGCCCGCCAGTGGATTTCCGTCTAACCAAAAGCGAGAAAAATCGTTTTTTTTTTAATTTCGGTCGAATGTCAAAACCCCTCGTTAAAGGGAAAGAATATCTACTATGTCAACTGATGATATGTGGTTGAGGATAGGTTACTAGATTTTAAATATTGAGTCTAATTTTGATATAATAATTTTTTTATTTAATCATTTAATTATGTATAGTCATATAAAAAATATATTTGATTTTTGTTATAATCATCTTAAAAATTATAAAAAATATAAAATATGATTAGTTATTAATATAAAATATTTTATATTAATAATATATTAAAATTAAATTTTTAAATATTTTAGGATTTTTTAATAATTCCTGACATGAATTAATAGTATCTAAATTCTTTAGTTCTACATATTTTGACATATCAACTTTATAGTGCAGCAATTTACTCTTATATTAAATTTTTTTTTAATGCTTAACAAAATTTATAAGATAAAAATTATAAATAAAAGTATAAATTATTCATATCAAAGGATCTGTATAAGTTTATAGGATTTAAAATTCTGCCCAATATAATAACTTTGTACTTTTTTTGAACTATTAACTTTGTATTATATTATTAAGATCTTTCAACGACAGTATATGACAGTTGTAAAATTTTTATTTAATAATATTTTATTGTTACAATTATGTTTTAAAAGACAAAAACAAAACTGTATAGAATAAGTATGCATATCAAGAATTTAAATATTGAATTCTTTTATAAACAATTATTCTGACATATTTTACAGTTAAATTTACGGTCTAATAATTATCTCCTACATATTTTATTTAAATTAAAATGTCACATATTCAACTTTCATCTCCTCTCCAAAAACGATCCCCTAAGAATAATTCATAACTTCAATGCCTTTTAAAAAAAAATTGTTCTGACATATTTTATTATAATTATATTTTTATAAACAATATACGTTTTTTATATTCTTAAATGTCAAATAAAACATTACACATATATGTGATATTAAAATAATTTAAAACATGGGCATCACGGCATCCCCTGACACTTCTTCCTGGCTCCTTCCTCGCTTAAAAACCAATCGGACTGCTCGTAAAAATAAATGAAATAATTGGATTTTTAATTTTTTTAATATATAAAAATTGTTAAAAATATTATTCTCACAATTTTGGAGATGAAGCATTAAAGGATACTCCCCCAACCAAAAAAAGAAAAAAAGAAAGTTAGCTTCCAGAAATTTTAACATGTATTTTTGCGCTTACTAGAAATTGTGTTATTTACCACTTGTTTAATAGCTTGTTGGTAATTGGACCTTCAATATAACAGACTCTGACCGTGCCAATTAAACTTCGAATTCGTCCAGTACTAATTGGTAAATTTCATCATGCATTGATATTTTTCATATGCTTGAAATAAATTACAGAAAAAAAAAAACCGAGATCATGGTGAGATTTCCCATGTTTTAGTTTATGCCGTTAAAGATCAAGGAAAACTGATTTCCTTTTATTCCTTTGTAACGGATGTTACTAATTAATTACTTTCACACTTTCTGAATAAATTTGTTTCTTTCATGTATTCATTCTAACCATTTGGATATACAAGGTGTCATGAACCTAAGTGTCTCACTCAAGTAATCAGATAAATAAATTTACAATACTAAGTTGAGGACAGCACATCACTTCTCGGAGGTACTTAGTTAGAAAGAAATGGTAAAGAACCCCATCATGCCCTGCAAAATTCAATAAAATTATTGATAGTTTAAGTATTATTTATTTTCATCCCATCGAAAAGAATGAGAAAAGAAATGGACAATTTTATATGATAAATGCAGAACACCTTTCCTTATTTAATCAAGGAACTATGGACAAATGGACTATGCTTAGCATTGTGCCATAATTTACTTGCCTGCATATAATATCAAGCGGGTGCAATGGAGACTTTATCAACCTCTACAATGTATTCAAGTGTTGCAAGTGGAGGAATTTGCACACCAGTGCCTAAATCAGCACCATTCTCTCCAAACCCCAATGCAGGAGGGACAATTACTTTCCTCTTACCCCCTGCCTTCATAGTTCCAAGTACATATTCTATGCCTTCACACACTCCCTTATTGTATGGCCTTGACCCCATTACTAGAGCCAGTGGTTTCTTCCCCTCAAATGTGTCCACAAACACTTCTCCAGTGCCTTCAACTTTTCCTTGAATATCAATCACAACCAAATCACCTGGCCTTGGCGAAGCGCCACCACCAACTTTCAACTCAGTATACCTGTAATTCAAGAGCTTCTGTCTATCAGAAAATGGGGCATATATTTGTGCACAATGTTCTGTATCAGGGTGTGAAAGAAAATGAACCTTATGCCATTGGGCAGTACCACCTCTTCCTGCTTCTCAACGTTCCTATGAAGACAAAGAATGTCATCAGTCATCACTATACGAAGTAGTAACTTATGATGTAACCTTTCGTATATAATTTTGATGAATGTACGAGCTTTGTCAATCTTCTAAGAGAAGTTACACATTTCACCACAGGATGACAAGAAGAAGGTTGTACTAGCTCAAATTTTCCAAGAAAGTGGTTGAAAAATAATGGACCTATAGGTGCATCAAATGATGGATTCTTGCAATGTTTTGTCAGAGAAGTACTAATAAAACCTGTGTTTTCAAACCTATATGTAACTAACTTACTAGAGTTGCTTAGAACACAGACCTTGTATTTGCCTCTTGCTGAGAAACCTCAAAGCGAGTCTTAATTTGTTCAGAGATGACACCGAATGCAAGAAAACCAACCCAAGCAAGACCAGCTCCTAGCCCAAACCGTCTGGTCAAGGAAGTGGCTATCCAATCCGTGGATTCAACCTTAGTTGAAGAAGTGACTGGTTTGATGGGCTTCTGTTGCTGTGCTTTAGTAGAGACTTGCACTGACTCTTCATTCACATTTGTGCTTGGAGGCTGAGGTTGTTGGGGAGGAGTTGGTGGCGGCGTTTGTGATGATGAAGAAATGTGATGAGTTCTAGTGAGGGGGAGGGAGAAAATTGGTGGGGAGCCAAAGAAAGTAGCCATGTTTAGGATAATTAGAAGTTTGGCTTAGATACAACACATTCCAAGAGCAAAAACAAATATCTTACAAGCCGTAGTTACTAGTTAGGGGCTAGTCCCCACCTTATCCTTATCTATCATGAGGGAGGGCATCAGTATGGTGGTTCCCATCTTAGCCTTTTGGCTGCATCTGTCACAATTCAAATGGCTCAAAAACCTTAGCTGTTGCACATAAATTACAAGCGTTGATTTCCTGCTTATAGACTTTTCTTGCCGCTGATTAATACTAAGAAAAAAAAAAAAAAATCAAAACACAGTCTACCTCATGGCAGCGGGTTGGATTCCCCCTTGCGCTTCCCCATGTCCATATTCTTTTTTTCCAATTAATGTTATTTGTAGATACTTGCACTTGCGTATATACGGTTCAGCAAATTAATCGTGCTAAATACATATATATCATGTTTGACCCATTAACCATGTTGTTTAAGGAAATAACCCAAGCAAGTCCAACTATACTCAAATACAACAACTATGCTGTTGTGAGCCTCCTGGCTGTACAAGTACCAGTCTTCACAGGCTATCAATTTAGAAAATGTTCTGGTAAAACTGATTTTGACATTTCAATGGCATGAGGTGCTGATATGTTTGGAAAATCACACACTTTGGCAAGTAAAATTCTAAGGATTGCCATGAATCCAAAAGTATTCAGTGCAGTAAATCAGCGAGAAAGAGAATTCGAGAAACTATCTCCAATAATAAAAAAGCACATGAATATGCATAAACAGAGAAAAGCAACGAAACCTTGATGTCATTCACTCAGGTCTTGCCACAGTTACATTCTCCATATATATATACATATGCCATACAAAACAAAAAGTACTAAAAAAGGCAGCAAAACAGCGTTGCCAAATGCCAACCCATTGGAAGCTAGATGGTCCCCAAAAGAGTTGAAATAAAATAAGGTAGTCTGAATGGGAGACATGTATTATTTTACCTATGAACAGTGTGCGAGTGTGAGACAGAACTGCTGCCATAATGCAAGTGGTGTCCACAGAAAATTGAACGCATTTACTTACCCAATTTACATGGGCACTAATAACAGCAGCAAACAACTTTCACACACTGCTAATCCTTTTCTTCTGTTCAAGTTACAGCTGCAACTTTCATAATTATTTACGGACATCAAAATTTAGACACTGATTACAACATTTTCCAAAGAATTTTGTACAAACGAATGGTACAACCTGACAATGACTTCACTGTCGATTGCAGAAGAGGGGAAAAAAAAAGGAAACAAAAAGACGAAAAGACAAAGAAAACAAAGAAAAGGAACAAGAGGAGTGAAGAATCACAAACGCCAATGAGAATGTACGTTAGCTGATGAATGGTCTTGAACCATTCGTTTTTTCTCTCATCCCAAATGACAAATACTCTACAACTTGCCCTCACCATTTTAGCAGTAAAATGTAAATTAAAAAGAAGATTCAGTTAGCTGTATAGTTTGTCTCCTATCCTGCAGGGTCTTCCGCAACTCGTGATGACTGAGCACTTGATCTTGGCACTTGAGAACCAGTGATTGGCTTCTGCAATGGCTTCAGAGCAGCCATGATTTCAGCAAATGTGGGTCTCAACTTTGGATCCCTATATAATACAAAAAGTAACATACCTAGTCATACATCTTTTTTAGCCAGAAATTCTTTCACAAGCATATATGAATTGCATGCAATAAGTAAACGAAATACATTATCACCAAGTTACATGTCCACAACACAAACATAATGTGTGTTTATACCCTTTAAAAGATCAAATTCATATGTTCTGCACCTATTTGTGAGGAATCATTTGAATCATATTATATCTCCAACTGTTTAACCACGTAATCATACTCAGAGATGCACCTCACAGTTGTTGTACATCGACAGCCAAAACAGAATGAAAGTGTTATTCTCAGACTGTGGCAACAATAGCAACATTCTATCTGGTTCAACGAAACAATTAACATATTGGAGTCCCAATTCAGAATGGAAGGATAAAATTATTAAAAATTACACTCACGTCTGCCAGCATTGCCTGATAATATCCGCAATGGCAGGGTTGACGTCATCTGGAATTTCAAGGCGGCGATGTTGGAAACCCACAGCACCAACAACTTGCATTGGATTCATTCCTCCCCAGGGCTGTTGCAAAGTAGAGAGCTCCCACAATATGACCCCAAAGCTATACACATCGCACCTAGAAAATGCATGCATAACAAATTGTAATCATCATAACAGCATGAGGGTTTAAATGGCAAAGCCAATGAAAGGATAGGTCTGAGATATGGGCGCCACAGAACAATATTACACATGAAAAGAAAAAATAATTTTTCCCTAAAACTACAGAGGATTTAGCAGTTAAACAGGCTTCAGTTTTTATTTATTTATTTATTTATTTTGGTTGATAAAAGAAGGAATTTTACTAGAGAGAGAGAGAGAGAGAGAGAAGATGAAGAAGAAGAAGAAGAAGGGATTACAATGATCCTCCCACGAAAAGAAATATGTAGAAGCATAAATATGTAGAAGCATAGTGAGCCTAAAGAGAAGCTATCAGATACCATATCCTTAATTCATTACTCCAACCTCAAATACATTCTTCTTCACCAACAAGGGCGTTGGCATAGTGGCAGAGACACACTACGGCCGCAGGAGGATCTTGGCTTGATTCCTGGAGAGAACATTAGTTGGGAGGGCAAGTCTGATTATGGCCAAAGGGAATTAGTCTCTTTTCCTAGTAATAGGAAGGAGAGATACCCTTAGAAACCGAAAAAAGGGGGAAAAAATACACCCTTCTTCAATTTAAAGTCCTAAACCCTCCACATAGCATCCGTAGTTATATATAACTAATTTTGTTCGACATCAAGCATCCATGAAGAATAATAATACTCAAATACAAGTATGATACATACACTTAACATAAATTCATTAAATTGTCCACTGATATTCAAAACAAGCTAATGAAAACCATTTTGTCTTACCTACCTATTAAAACTAATGAAATCTACATAAAAAATACTATAGCTGCAATGTATTGGCAAGCACAAAGCGTTAATGTCAAAATAAATAGCGCAAGAAGGGAAGGGTTTTAACAACAACTTCCTCTCCCTCAGGCCAATTAACAAATACCAAGAATAACAAACCTTACTTTTCATTAGAAAGCTCATTTCTCAACACTTCTGGAGCCATCCACTCAGCCTGAAACATGTTTATACCTAAGGAAGTAACTAACATATCCAATAGCAGTAAGCTTGAAGATTTCTTTCATCAAACGCAGACAACAGAATGATAATGCAAGAAAATAAATGTCATAAATAATGCCCAAATTAGAAGCTCCAAAACTGCAATACCTAAAGGCAACAGGCAGAAGAAGTTTCGAATTAGGGCAGAAAATACCTGGCCTTTAAAATATAACCTGGCCCTTCAAAAATATTGTTATTTTAAAAGATATAGCAAGTGTCCGGATTAGTGTGTATATGCATGTAGCATGATGTAATCTAAAATGTGTACATATATACAACATGAAAATCCAAGCAAGAGGATGAAGGAATGAAGGAATCAAAAGGGACTGATTTTATGACAGCAGTTGGACCAAGGGAATAAAAATTATGATAGCGCTTACTGTTCCTGCAGTTGACCTGGAAGAAAGGAATGTACTATGCTTCATTCGCGATAAGCCAAAATCGCATACCTATTCAACAAACAGAAAATATGTTGTACCACATCAACAAATAGCATACACCATGCTATCATATAACAATAATCACAAGATTCAATTGGTACCTTTACAACCCAGTTTTTGTCAACAAGAAGATTAGGGGACTTCAAATCTCGATGCACTATCACTGGAGTGCAGTTGTGCAAATAGTTCATTCCTCGAGCCTGAACAGTCAGAAGAGACAGGTTATATCAAGTGAGATTCACTGGTTATTACATCAACAATATGCTGAATGAGGCTGGATTGTACTTAAAAAAGATAACAAAATCCCTACAGCATCAAGGGCCACCCTCAACCGCCTTCGCTCATCTAATTGATTGTTAGGTCGGTGAATTAACCTATACAAACTCCCCCTGCAAAAGATGATCTACATCTCAGTATTTGAAAATTAAAAATAAATAAATAAATAAATAATGTCCTCCAGAAAGACATCAATCAAATAAAATAAATACTCTTGGGAAGATGTAGAGTTTCAAGATAAATAAATTACAGCAAACAATATACAGCCTGCATTGGGTTGGTTGGTCTAACAAAATAAATTTGGCCCAGCCTAAATAGTCAATTCACAAAGCATTTTTGGTAGATGTAGCATTATTCTTTTGTCTCATGGAGGAGTAAGAATTGTATGTCTATTTCATCAATTAAACAAGTAGCGGTACCCAATATCAACTTCCAAAAAATTGGAAATCTGCATTCTGCTGTCTTGTATCCAGCTCAGAAAATGAAGAATTCCAAGTTACCTGGGAAGAAATTCAGTAACAATTGAAAGATTTGGAGGTCGAGTTACAGCTCCCATGAAGAGAACAACATTTGGATGCCTCAGTCTTTTCATTATTTGGACCTATTGCAATTTATATAATAAATCAAATAAGCAATTCCGTCATCTAAACCTTTAACAGAAAGAATTACCATTCAAAATTCAAAAGGGAGCCATACAGATATGTAAATGAGATGGTAGACAAACAAACAAACCAACCAATGCTTACACAATGTTTGTAGAAATAAAACAAAAATACTTCTGAGAATATTTTGAATTGGTAAATCTTGACTCAAAATTAGAAATATTAAACATAACACTAGTAACACAGTTTCTAGACATAATAAACCATGTAATTCAACTGGCCAAAGTAGTTAAGCTTGCTAGTTTTAATATTTTCCAACGTCTAATGGAAGGGGGTTCAATTTGATAGTTTTCGAATTTAAATCCTGTTATGTTCAGATACACATGATAATTTGATGAATTCATGTCAGATAATTGTCCAAGCTTTTATGCTTTAGTTTATTATAGTTTGAAAAAAGACTCATTAATAACAATAAATGATGCAGACATGGGGCAAAAGAATTCAGGATAGCGCCCAAAGTTATTCTTATGGACTAAGACTTGGGAACCATTATACATCTCTAGAGTATCATTAATCAATTGGGAGTATAAATGAGAAGAAATCGCACAAAAAATCTGTGGGGAAGTAGAGGTGGCTTATACCTCACTTTTGAACTCTTCAAGTGATTCACCAGAGATATCTTGATCTAGAAACCTCTTTACAGCAACTTCCTACAAAAGAAAAGAGAAGAAACATGTCATAAATATATTTCAAAAAAATCTATAATCTACAACACAACCATTCATAAAATCACTCAACAAGAAATAGAGATAGTCAATTCAGGTAGTACACTAGCAGTAAATTTGGAATTAACATAGATGATTATTTGGACCAGGTTGATAGAAACTAACTAGGGAAGAACAGAAAATGAGGAAATAGTGTATTATTCACACACCTTGAGCTAATAACAAGGTGTTATCGGTCGAAGAAGAGGAAAAACAGTGAAAATTGCAGAAAATGAGAAGGTTCTGAGCACTATAGCAACTCAGCCTCTTCTAACCCAAATCCAATGTTCTGGTTACCTTATACTCTCCCTCACTCCAATACAAATAGCACCTTTCCCTAACCAAAACACACGCAGACTCAAGGGATTTCTTACGTTTATACCCGCACACACACTGCTACATCAGCAAATTACCCCTGTATTTCTTACGTTTATACACTTTTATCCCCTCAGGGATTCGATCTCTAACAATCCCCCCTCCTCCACTACCACCTCGTCCTCAAGGTGGAAATATGGAAAACAGAGCTTGATGTCTTCTGCAAGCTCCCGAGAGCTCTCAAATTCTGGCATATCCAGCCAGTTGATCAGCACTTCCATCTTCCCTTGAGGGTTCTTCCTGACAGCCAACACCTAAAATGGTTGAACCTTTAGTTCCCATTCATCAGTAAGAGTAGTAGGTAGTGGTTGGCTTACCACATTCTCAGCACTGCATTTTTTTAGCAATGAGACATGAAATATGGGATGCACCCTAGAATTTGATGGCAGGAGCAGTTTCCAGGCAACCTTCCCAATCCTTTCCACCACCTCAAACCACCACCTCAAAAGGCCCATCATATCACGGGCTAAGTTTCTGATTCAGCCTTGTAGCAAGTGGCTTTAGCTTATAAGGCTGAACCTTAAGATAGACCATGTCACCCACTGCATATTCAACATCTCTCCTTTTCTTATCCATTTGGCTCTTCAGTAGGCTTTGACCCTTAGTAAGGTGCCACTTAAGCTCCTCAAAGATAGCATTCCTTTCTGCCATCATTTGATTTACTTCCTCAATGGCAGAAGCAGCAGCATCACCCTTGAAAAGGGTTGGAGGGTCTCTCCCATTCAGAGCCTTGAAAGGAGTTGTTTGTGTAAAAACACTATAGGTGGTATTAACCAAAGTTCTGCCCAGCATAACCACTTTGGCATTGTTTAAGCTTGACACATGTGAAACACCATAAATAGTTTTCCAAACACCTATTCACCAACTTTGTCTGCACATCAGTTTGGGGGTGGTAAGCTAAGCTATATTTCAGCTTGGTCCCTCCTTGCTTAAACAATTCAGACCAGAAAGATCTCATGAAAACCCGATCATGATCAGTTACGATAGTTAGTGGGAACCCGTGTAATCTACAATCTCCTTCACAAATAGGGCAGCAACGTCCTTGGCAGAGTAAGGATGTGAAAGTCCAATGAAGTGAGAGTACTTAGTGAGCCTATCCACTACCACTAGAATGGTGTCTATTCCTTAGGCCTTAGGCAGTCCACCAATAAAGTCCATAGAGAGTTCCTCCCAAACTTGAGAGGGAATAGGCAGGGGTTGAAGTAAACCAGCAAGGTTCAGGGTCTAGTATTTATTTCTGCCACAAGTATCACAACTCTGAATTTATTGCTGAATGGATTTCTTCATTCCTTCCCACCATAGTAAACCAGAAATGCGTTTGTAGGTTCTGAAAAAACTAGAATGCCCCCCTAATGCAGTATTGTGAAATTCCTGCAAAATCAAAGGGATTCGAGAGGAGTTCCTTGGGATCACGAGTCTGCCCTTGCAATACAAACGGCCACCCTTAAGCTCAAATCCTTGCTGTGTGTTGCTCCCTTGAATCAGGTCTCGTAAAATTCCTTTCAATTTGTCATCAGCTTGAACCTCATCTTCTAATCCTTCCCAGTCTTGAAAGGTGATAGCTGAGATTGCACTATAGTACAGCTTGCGTGAGAGGGCATCAGCAGCATAGTTCTCCTTGCCAGCCTAATATCAAATTTCAAAGTCAAATCCCAAGAGCTTGGCCACCCATTTCTGCTGTTCCTCCCCCATCATGCGCTGGTCAATCAAGAACTCCAAGCTCTTTTGGTCTGTAAGCACCAGAACCTTCCACCCCAACAAGTAGTGCCTCCACTTTTGGATGGCTAGGACAATTGCCATTAATTCCCTCTCATAAACTGATTTTTGCTGGGCTCTTTCTGACAAGGTCCCTTCTTGCATTAATACAGCACCAAGACCCTTCCCAGAAGCATTAGCTTCTACAACAAATTCCTTGTCAAAGCAGGGAACAGCCCAGACTGGAAGCGATGTCATTGCATGCTTGAGCTTCTCATGTGCTTCCATTCCCCATTGAAACTTGTCTTTCTTCAAAAGTTGGGTGAGAGGCCAAGCAATTTTACCATAGCCTTGGACAAACCTCCTATAATAGCCGGTTAGCCCCAAAAATCCCGTTAATCTTTTCAAATTTGTTGGGGGTGGCCACGAGAGCATGGCTTCAATTTTCTTCCTTGGATCTACTGCCACATCATTCCCTGAAATTATGTGCCCAAGGGATTCCAACTGCAGCTTGGCGAAGCTGCACTTCTTCAAGTTGATATACAAACTGTGCTTCTTCAACAATTCCAGCACCTTTCTTAAATGGTCTGAATGTTCTTCCACTGATTTACTGAAAATCAGAATGTAATCAAAGAATACCAACATAAACTTCCTCAAGTACGACTTTAAAACCTGATTCACCAAGGCCTAGAATGTTGATGGGGCATTTGTCAACCCAAACGGCATTACAAGAAATTCATAATGTCCTTCATGAGTGTTGTCTTCTCTATATCCCTCTCCTTCATCCTAATTTGATGGTACTTGGATTTCAAATCCAATTTAGAAAAGACTTGAGCTTCCCTAACTCATCAAGCAACTCATCAATCACTAGAATTGGAAATTTGTCCGAAATAGTAACCTTATTCAACGCCTTGTAGTCTACACCAAACCTTCACCCACCATCTTTCTTTTTCACTAAGATCACAGGGCTTGAATATGGACTAGCACTAGGTCGAATTATTCCAGCATTCAACATCTCATCTATGATATTCTTCATTTCATTCTTTTGGAAATGAAGGTACCTATAGGGCCTCACATGGGGTATGGTGGCTCCCTTCTTCAAGTTAATGGCATGGTCATGCTCCCTAGGTGGTGGCAACCCTACTGGAACCTTGCAAATGTCCCCAAATTCCACCAAAAGCCATTGAATCTCCATTGGCATTTCTCCTCCTCCTTTGCATCAGCCTTTTCGGGGGTAGTGATGAAATAACCTTCACCATCATCTTAGTGCCAACCTTCCAAGAGACCTTGCATCCACAAAGGGTGGAGTCCCCTTGTATCATCTTCACCACACCATTCTCCTTCCATCTGATTGTTAGCTTCTGGAAATTGGCTTTCCCCAAATCGGAAGGCCAATCCATTCCCAACACTACATCAACACCTCCCAACTCTAATAAGAAGAATGATTGCACTATTTTAACTCCTTGCACCTCAATGACCACCCCTTGACAAACCCCACAGCCAATGGTTTTTGTTGGTAATTAGCGTTTATTTTAGGAAGGATTTTCTGATTTAAATTATTTTATTTTGTACAGATTAGGAAGAATAGAATATTTCCTTTATTAGGTAGTCAATACCTTTGATTTTATCTTTCATTTAAGAGGAGATTATTTCCTTCTTTATTTTTAGGAATAGAATCAGATGTACAGATTCTACCCAGGCCTATTTATTTGGCCTTTATAACCTCTTCCAGAATATAGAAAAATACCTTTTCTACATGGTATCAGAGCATGATCTGAACCATCACTACAACACCCCTCTGTCCCATGGCTGACAAAGGTAGAAAACCAGAAGGAAAGGCCAAGATGGAGACTGGCAGTGCTGTCCTAGCCAGCCCAATCGAGGCAACAAATCTCCCAATCACAGGCCATAAACTGAATGGCCACAACTACACCCAATGGGCTAGATCGGTTCGTCTCTTCCTTCAAGGAAAGGGAAAGGAAGAGTATATCACTGGTGAAGCCAAGAAACCAGGAAAGGATGAGGCCAAACTCAAAACCTAGAAGCTGGAAAACAGCCAAGTGATGTCATGGCTGCTAAACACCATGACTAATGAAATTGGAGAAGATTTCATGTATTTCAGCACCGCAAAGGAAATATGGGATGCAGCGCAAGAGACCTACTTAGATGTGGACAATATCTCAGCCATCTTTGAGATCAAGAGTCTCATTCATGACTTAAGACAAGGTACCTCAACTGTTACAGAATACTTTAATACTCTCACTCGATATTGGCAGCAGTTGGACATCTACGAGGAGACTAAATGGAGCTGCGTAGAAGATAATATACAATACAAGTCCCTTGTTGAAAAGGAACTAATCTATAAGTTCCTTCTTGGTCTCAATAAAGACCTTGATGAAGTATGTGGAAGGATACTTGGGAAGAAACCACTCCCAAAGGCCCGAGAAGTTTTCTCTATGGTCAGAAGAGAGGAAAGTCGAAGGAAGATCATGCTAGGAGGCCCCTCTACTGTCCAAATGTCTGAGAGCTCAGCCTTGGCTGCAAAGGGGTCACGGCCAAACCATCAGCAAAAAAAATCCAGGCCTTGGTGCGAACACTATAAGAAGACGGGCCATACCAAGGATACATGCTGGTTTCTCCATGGAAAACCAGCAGATGGTAAGCCCAAAAGCAGAGAAAATAGGGACAACACAGCCTCTTTCCACACTCTAGAGGATGCCACAGAAAATGCTGCACTTGAAACCAGTCCCTTTAGCAAGGAACAAATAGAAATGTTACACAAACTCCATCAGCAAACCATGAAAACAGAGAATACCAGCGCAACTGCTTCTTTAGCACAGAAAGGTAACTATTTAAAAGCCTTATCAGCATGCAAAGGGAGAACATCAGATTGGATTGTGGACTCCGGAGCTTCTGACCACATGACAGGGGACATTAATACATTCAGCAAGTATTATCCTTGTCATGAGGATTCCATTGTCCGAATTGCAGATGGAACTCATTCCAAAGTGGTTGGTAAAGGATCAATCATTATGTCTAAGGATATCATCTTAAAGGATGTTCTCTATGTCCCCAAACTTGACTGTAATTTGCTGTCCATAAGCAAACTGACCAAAGATCTGAATTGTGTTACTAAATTTCAACGTTATTTGTGTGAATTTCAGGCTTTGGATTCGGGGAAGAGGATTGGCAATGCTGAAGAATGTGCGGGGCTCTATCTCCTACGGGTTAATGACTCCAAGAGTAACCAAGAAGTGTCAAAATCTGCCTGTGCAGCTACCTTACCCAAAGCTGAGTCTGTAATGTTGTGGCATTATCGCTTAGGTCATCCAAATTTCACATATTTGGAAAAGTTGTTTCCTTCCTTGTTCAATAAAAATAAACAAAATTTTCAATGTGAAGTGTGTCAAATTGCTAAGCATACGCGAAACACTTATACCACACAACCATACCAACCATCTCAACCATTCTCCCTAATCCATAGCGACGTGCAGGGGCCTTCTAGAATCAACAATATCACAGGTTCTAGATGGTTTGTCACATTCATTGATGACCACACAAGGACAACTTGGGTGTTTCTCATGAAGGAAAAGTCAGAAGTAGGGAAGATTTTTGAATATTTCCACAACACCGTGAAGACACAATTTCAAGCAAGCATCCAAGTGCTTAGAACGGACAATGGACATGAATATTATAATTCTCCCCTGGGTACCTACCTCCAGAAACATGGCATCATTCATCAAAGTTCATGTGTCAACACCCCACAACAGAATGGAGTTGCAGAACGAAAGAACCATCATCTTTTGGAAGTTGTTAGATCCCTATTGTTGGCTACCAATGTCCCATCAAAATTTTGGGGAGATGCTGTCCTCACAGCCACCTACCTTATCAACCGAATGCCATCCAAAATCCTAGACTATAACACTCCTCACTCCACCCTTCAAACCTTCTTCCCAAACACTCGACTTTTCACACATATCCCTCTTAAAATATTTGGGTGCTCTGCCTTTGTCCATAACCATCAACCGAACCGCAGCAAATTTGACCCTACATCAATACCTTGCATTTTTCTGGGCTATTCACCAAACCACAAGGGTTACAAATGTTATTCTCCCTCCACCAGAAAATTCTATCATTCTATGGATGTCACCTTCTATGAGGACAAGCCATTTTTCTCCAAATCTGAAATTCAGGGGGAGAAAAGACAAAATGAATTTCAGTTCTGGAAATTTAAGGATACTAGCACTCTTGATGTGGAACCAGGCCTGAAAACCCACTGCTCGGCTGAACTTGAAGCAACAATTGCTGAACCAGCAGAACCAGTAAATGAAACAGCAGAATCAGAAACAACTATTGCTGAAATTGTTGAACCTAAGACAGCAAATAAAAGACCCACTGCACCAGCAGACAAGCCACTCCTTGTGTATTCAAGGAGGCAGAAAACCCAAAAGGATCAAGACCCCTCCGCACTTCCAAGGCAAAACCAGGAATCTAACCGAATGTCAAAGCTTGGAGAAACTCACCAAGGTAACACTTTTCCCGCTTCTTCACACTCTGAAATGTTTGGCCAAGAAAATGTTGATCTTAATCTGCCCATTGCTGTTAGAAAGGGTGTGAGATCTTGCACTCAACATCCTATTGGAAGATTTGTGTCTTATGATAAATTGTCACCAAACCATAGAGCCTTTGTGACAGCACTTGACAGCATTCAAGTACCAAGGGACATAGAAGAGGCATTACAAAATCCAAAATGGGCAGCAGCTGTAAAAGAAGAAATCCAAGCTCTAGAGAAGAGTGGAACCTGGGATTTTTCAACCTTGCCAGAAGGGAAAAAAACAGTTGGGTGCAAATGGATTTTTTCGATCAAGTACAATGCTGATGGAAGTGTCAATAGATACAAGGCACGTCTAGTAGCCAAAGGGTTCACACAATCCTATGGCATAGACTATGAGGAGACCTTTGCTCCAGTGGCAAAGCTGAATTCAGTCCGAGTTGTTCTATCCTTGGCAGCAAACCTCGATTGGCCTTTGCACCAACTTGACATCAAGAATGCCTTCCTCAATGGCAAGCTAGAAGAAGAAGTCTTCATGAACATTCCCCCAGGACTTGAAAACCCAAGAACAGCAGGCAAAGTGTGCAGACTACGCAAGTCTTTGTATGGCCTCAAGCAATCACCCCGCGCATGGTTTGAAAGGCTAACTCAAGTTGTCAAAGGAAATGGTTTTGTTCAATGTCAAACAGATCACACAATGTTTGTCAAACACTCTTTAGAAGGAAAAATAGCATTGTTCATTGTGTATGTTGATGACATAGTGATCACAGGTGATGACCATAAAGAGACCAAACAGCTCAAGAAGCTCCTGGCTAAGGAATTTGAAGTAAAGGACCTAGGAAAACTTAAGTACTTCCTAGGAATGGAGGTAGCTCGCTCAAGAAGTGGAATTTCTATGTCCCAGAAAAAATATACCATAGACCTCTTGAAAGAGACTGATATGTTGAGGTGTAAGCCTATTGACACTCCAATGGATCCAGTAAAGAAAAGTGGGGTAGAAGAAGAGAGTCCTTTAACCAACAAGGACAGGTACCAAAGACTTGTGGGAAAACTAATCTATTTGACTCACACAAGACCTGATATTGGCTTTGCCGTGAGTATGGCGAGTTGATACATGAACAATCCCACTGAGTATCATATGAAGGCCGTAAATCGAATCCTCCAATACCTAAAGGGAACTCCAGGCAGAGGACTACACTTTGCAAAGAATTCTAATAGAGACATTGAGGTGTATACTGATGTAGATTGGGCAGGGTCAGTCACCGACCGAAAATCCACCACAGGTTATTGCTCCTATGTTTGGCGTAATTTGGTCACATGGAGGAGTAAAAAGCAACCAGTAGTTGCAAGAAGCAGTGCTGAAGCAGAATTTAGAGCATTGTCTCATGGTATTTGCGAAGGGATATGGCTCCAAAGAATGCTTAAGGAGCTCAAAATGTCCTCAGACTACCCTATGAAGATCCTATGTGACAACAAAGCTGCCATCAGCATAGCCAAGAATCCGGTTCATCATGATAGAACCAAACATGTGGAAATTGATCGCCACTTTATAAAAGAAAAGATCGAAAATGGTGTTGCTAGTCTAGAGTACACACCATCAAGTCAACAAACTGCAGATATTCTGACTAAAGGCCTCCCGAAAAATACTTATGAGACTCTAAGGTCCAATCTAGGCATGGTAGACATCTACCACCCAGCTTGAGGGGGAGTGTTGGTAACTAGCGTTTATTTTAGGAAGGATTTTCTTATCTAAATTATTTTATTTTGTACAAATTAGGAAGAATAGAATATTTCCTTTATTAGGTAGTCAATACCTTTGATTTTATCTTTCATTTAAGAGGAGATTATTTCCTTCTTTATTTTTAGGAATAGAATTGGATGTACAGATTCTAACCAGGCCTATTTATTTGGCCTTTGTAACCCTCTTCCAGAATATAGAAAAATACCTTTTCTACAGTTTTCCACCTAGTCCCCACCTCCACTGTATACCTCGATGTGTCAGTCACCTTTAATGTCAGTTCTATAGCCAGAGATTTAGAAATAAAGTTGCCGGTGGCACCCGTGTCAATTAGGATAACCACATCTGCCCCACCTAATATCCAAAGTGAATCCCTTAAGACTATTGAAAGAAATGTGAAAGGATCTCACCTCCAATTCTTGGTCCTCAGAAGCTATTTCCTCCTAATTCTCAGCTGGAATTTCCTCATATGAACCTTCAACCAACACCAGTCGATATGCTTCAGCTTATAAATATAATCTTGGCCCCACCTCTCCCCACACTTGAAACATAATCCCTTTCTACTTCTCTCCTGTAACTCTTCCCAGGAAAGTCTTCCCCACAATACCACCCTTCTCTACCTCATTCCCCCCTGTTGGTCTCGAGCTCTCCAGTTCCTTATTAACCCGGCCCTTACTTGCTTTAGGTCCTGCTCTAAAAAGGATTGGGCCTTTGTTGTGGCCCAACCCTCTATCCACTGGATTCATTCCACCACCCCTCCATTCCTTATTTCTTTCTTCTAGCATTAGGGCCCTGTCCTTGATTTCAGCTACAGTATCATGTTCCAAGCTCTTCACCTCAACTTGCAACTCCAATTTCAGCCCATTCACGAAGATCCCTTTCATAATCTCCTCGTCCATGTACTTCATCGGCCTAATATTCTTTCAAACTGCTCTATGTAGTCCATCATAGACCTTGTTTGCTTCACTTTCAACAGGGACCCATATGGATCTTTCACCACACCAGGTTGGAAATGCCTCAACACCGCTTTCCAAAATTGCCTCCAAGACAAAAAGGTGACTTGGTCTTCTCATGTTTGGAACCAATTTAGCGGCTTCCCTCCAACACCAGTAACAACAATTCCATTCGTTCATCACCCTAAATCTCATTCACCTTAAAATATCGTTCGATTTTCATGAGCCAACCAAGAGCACCGTCGCCAGCAAACACGGGCAGCTCAATCTTCCTATCGCGATCGTGGGCTTCCTCAGGATGAGTTTGGTGGTCGGTTACCCCATGAAGAGCCGTCACGGTGGTGAGACCAAGAGTCACAATTCTTTCTGCGAAGGGGAAAGGAATATTGCGATCCTCCTTCCCTTCTTGAACCCCCCACCCCATCGGTCATTCATCTCCACCCAACGGGTCTCTCTCCACGGGGGAGATCGTCCCCTAGGTCACACATGCCTCTGATCCCTCAAGAGCCACATCACTTCATCAAGTCTCCTCCCCAAATTCTTCATCCAATCCTCCATGGCAGCTTCAGCAAAGGGGCCCCATAGCCTCAAGAATGAGGCTCTGATGCAAAATGATAGAAACTAACTAGAGAGGAATAGAAAATGAGGAAATAGTGTTTTATTCACATGCCTTGAGCTGATAACAAGGTATTATTAGTCAAGGAAGAAGAGGAACAACAGTGAAACATGCAGAAAATGAGAGAAGGTTCTAAGCACTATAGTACCTCAGCCTCTCCTGACCCAAAGCCAATGTTTTGGTTACCTTATACTCTCCCTCACTCCAATACAAATAGCACCTTTCCCTAACCGAAACACACATGCACACCCATGCCACATGACACCCACACACACACACTGCAACATCAGCAAATTATTAGTTAGGCTCTAGAGGCCCACATGATTTTCCATCATTCTCTGACCTATCATTACCCAAATTACCCCTGTATTTCTTACATTTATACACTTTTATCCCCTCAAGGAATTGATCTCTAACACAGGCTAAAACAAATCCAAATCTTATGAATAATAGGAATGCGTTCAATTAATAAAATTAGGTTTCAAAACTTGTTGCCCTTAGACTTGGTATGCGCAGGTGTAATTGCAACACTGAAGCATTAACAGTTTGCATTTCATTGCAAACAAAAAATAAATGAATAAAAGATGCCAAACATATGCAGGATGATAAATAATACAATTGATTAGGTTCATGAATATAAGAAAGAAACTCACAGTTCCATGCCATTCACCACGGTACACTTCCCCATATGATCCTGCCCACCAAACATATGCCAAATAGTTGCAATTAAGTCTTTCTATGTAACTCAAGATAATTAAAAAGAAAAAAAAAAAAAAGGTGCTTGTGTAGTGTATACATAATAGCACCATCTAAAAGAAGAATGTAAATGAGTCCTATAGAACAATTTAAAGTTAATACCAAGTCCGATACGCTCGCCCATCATGATTTCCTCCCATGGAATGTCATACTCGGCAACATCATCTAGCGCAGAATCAGATTTTGTGCTATCATTACTTGCTGATCTATCAGAGATTCTCTCGCCCTCTGAGTTTGCTGCAAAAGCAATATGCTCTCCATCACCACTACCCTTTGGCTCATAACCAGAACCCTCCGTATCTCCATCACTTCGACTGCCTTGCTCATACTGTTTACTGACAGCAGCAGTGGTTGCTACTACAGCTGCAGCAGTAGCAGTAGCAGCTGCTGCTACAGGAATCTCAAGATTCGAGTCAGTGCTTGACTTTGCCACAGCAACTACCATAGAAGATGCAACAACAGCGGCAGCAGCAGCTGCAGCTGCAGCAACTGGGACATTTTTCCCCTTTTTTACTTGAGTTGCTTCTGCATGAGTTGTTATGTGCTGTCCAGCAGAGTCCCCTGCATCAAGAGGAAAGCTGATTCCTAAACCTTCCAAAGGCTTAGAATGATCCAGGCCACGAGGACTGGCTTTGGGATGAACTCTCTGGTAAGTCAAAGAAGGCAAAAAATGAGCAAGACCTAGATTATCGTCAACCTTAGTTTCTTGCTGTACACTTCCCTGTTTAGATTCATCTTTTTCTTCAATTGGAGAATTGGCCTCAATTGGGGAACCTAACTGCTCATGATAAATTTCAGAAAATAGATTTGGAGGAGCAACAACACCACTTTCAAGTAAAACATCATGAAGTTTTTGAGCTAAGTTAGGGTTCTCCTTTGCAGCATCAATCATATATTGGGAAACATCTTTGACTTTCATTCTATGTACTGCTGGGGAACTAATCCCTTCAGTCCAAGAAGGAGATCTTCCATGCATATAGGGATAATTAGGTCTGCTAGTTGATTCCCTAACTATGACCTTCTCTACATTGGTGGTGCTTTTGAATTCATTCAAGGGATTTCTTAATTCTTCCTTTCCTGTAGCTGGCCTGCTTACATCAGATTCTTTCCCCCCATAGACAAAATGTTTTGATCTGTTTCCTTTATCTTGTGTCCCAACGTCTAAGGTTTCTTCAGATGAACTACCAACCCCACTGCTGAATGATGCTACATGAGAGGAATCAAGGTCTCTTGATGAAGGAGTAGCTACAAAAGAAGATTCATCATAATCGATATGTGATCCAGTTGCATCAGAAGGAATAAGTGTTCCTGGATCTGCCATTAGGTCAACAATGTACTCCCTGAAATTCATATCAATCACAACTTATAGATACATAATAGCAAGCTTTGCAACTCCCACTTAAGAAAGTTACAACAAAAAAACTAGAGAACATCAGCAATTTTAAGTGATCAATTGAAAAAAAAATTAACAAAATGCTACAAATGAGAGGCAAAACAGAATACAGAGTAGTGACACAACACACCTACTAGTCTGGAACATTATAAGACAGAAGAAGCATTGCATGTGTGTTCTAAATTTCTAATCAAAGTGAGTATTGATGACAAGATAACAAGTAAAGCGAGCAATTCATGTGTGCATAAAGTTTTCTGTCACAATAACCATGAAGAGAGAACTGTATACAAGCAAAACAATTCAACCTACTTGCTTATATCACCAAAATACATCTTTAATAGTTACCTTCCATCATCAACCTTGACAAAGTTCATTGCCACATCATCTGAGCCTGTATAATGCAATCCCTTCACCAACCGACATGGGATGCCCAAGCTATCAGCTAAAACCTACATTTAATATAGAGAAACTTGTTTAGTTACATGAAGCATGGAAGCTCATAGCATATAGTGTCATGATTGCTGATTCTCTTAATATTATCCAAGAATTTCCTTTTGATGCATACCTTACCATGACTAATGTTACTAAAGTCTTACATCAACCAATGGACGGGATCATTCTTAATTGAAATGCAAACCAGCGAAGAAAACATTGGGGCAAGTACCTTAAATAACAATGCACGATGCCTAGCCAATCCTATGGTCAGTGAACCAAGTGGCAAAACCATGCTACCAAGGGTTGCTTTTAGACTGCAAATGAGACTCCTCCAAGCTCTTGTCATGCTTTCAGGATCTTCAACTGGTCCACCCATATAGTCAGCCACTATCATAGCAAGCTTATGCACCAAATTACTATCCACAACTACTTCAAAATCTTTTCTTGGCTCAGCTGCCAGCTCTTGGGCTTTTTGCTCAAGTTTCAACAAACTGGAATCAGCAGCCCTATTCACCAAGATTGCTTCCCATGTTACATAATCTGAGGTTGGTGTTCCTTGCAGATCTACAAGAGAAGGCATTCTTGCAGAGGTTGATGCAGTTACAATCCCATACAGATCATAGAAACCATCCGAGATCTTGTCATCAAAACCAAGAGCATTGTAATTCTGTGAAACACATAAATCTACGATATGAGATAAGTTAGAAAGGAATTAAAGTAGGACAAATTGGAGTTAAAATTATGATGTGGCTAGCCTTGTAGACATTTCTAAGCTGGTGTCCTCAAAGACTATGGTTTTAAGAGTATTATACCCTTTCTTTTTAGATTAGAATCGTTTGCTGTATAGCAGAACATGTATATGTTGATATATATCAATATGCACTTTATTTAGGGAGATCAACACAGATTACTTAAAGGACATTTTTTTTGGGTTGAGACTGAAAGGACTTAGTAAAGGGCACACACTAAGAAATCAAAAATAGAAACTATTAAATGAAAAATACAAGTTTTTAATGTCTTGAGAATTAAAAAGCATTGAATACTTTATTTTTAAGTAGTAGAATGAGTAACAAATTTATTCCTAACAAATTTTATTTTGTATTCCTTAAGCAGTGCTCTAAGGCCACAAATTAACAAAAGCCCTATTTAAAATGGTCTTTAATTTTGTTTTAGGATCTTTGGTTATAGGCTTGTAACCTTGGTTTACCCCTCTATGGAATAAGTCTTGATATTTTCTGTGTTTTGTTTCCAATATTTGGCTTCAAATGCAGCTTAAGGTTCTTTACAGTAGGAGGATGAGGGTTCACTTAGATCACTCTATACTGTCTGGATTGTTTCAGACAATCCATTCAGTAAATGAATCGCACATAAATGAAAAATTAACATTCACTTTCTTAAAAATATGATACTTGTAATTTTATCAAAGCAACTGCAGAATCTGAAAAAGGACGACCACCCTTGATTCACAAAGAACTAAAATTTTAAAAAAGCATTATTTGTTCTGCATACTGAAACACAACCTTAACTCTGGAGGAACCATCACATATTATGGAGATATCAACCACTTTTTTTTTAATAGTTCTACAATTAATGTCCAGGAAGTACGTCAGATGAGTCCAATGTAACTTCAGCATCCTTTATCAATATATATGCCTTAAGTCCTAGAAATTATAAAAGACCAACCACTTATATGAAAAAATGATGCAGAGTGATATTAGAATCTCCAACCTAACAGCATTGTTCAGAATGCTATTGACATATTTAACAATGCCAAAATTCTACCAATGATCATGGTTTGTTACCCGTGTCATTTTACAGGGGTAAGAAGTTAAAAGAAAAAAAACCCACACGAGTGATCTTTTTCTTTCATCATTTTCGCTCCTCTTCCTGAGGCTAATATCTACACACTCAAATACAACTCCAAGCTTCAGATTATGCAAATGAAGCAGCACCATCACTGCATCAGATATTCTTCACGAAATTCTGGACTCTGGTAACGTTGTAAATATCTCTAATAGTGACACACCATAAAACTTATGCCTTCCAATTTCCTTTGGTCAATTTGACTTCAACCTAAAGTCAATGGACTTAAAGTGAATAAAGTGACTTACCCAGTATCGGTAGGCCACAACTTCGGCTGGTGTATTATCAGGGTCACAAGATCCCAAACTGATCTGCTTAACAGCTTCAATCTGCACAGCCTCAGGGTCCTCCTTTGCACTCAGCTCTAAAGCCAGTTGTATCTGATACTCTTCTTCCACTTCAGGATCCCTGGAAGTGCTAGACCCAGAATCACGCCTTGCTGAATCAGAAACAATATCCAAACCACCACTGCTCATTGAATCAGATGGTTCCATTCTTTCTCCTCTCGCCAGGTTGGGAGATGAAGGACCTTGACTCTGCCTATTAGAAACTGAATGCAACCAACTCGAAATCTTCTTAGGGGTAGTGGATGAGGATGAACCGTCATTGGACTTGTTGCTCCTTGATGAAGTAGGCCCTTGTGCATCTTCTGATTGGTTAGGCATGATATGAAGCTTCTTAAGAATGTTCTTCATATCTCTTCACTGAGCTATAGTACTGAATGTTAAAGAAATGGAATCCCCATTGTTGTGTTGGAGCAAGCATGAATCTCAGTCTCAGAGAATGGTATTGGTATTGGTAGTAGAGAATTACTCAAAGAAAAGAACCCCTTTTTGGCAAACAGCTCATAAACCCAGAAACCAAAACAATCAAATCCAAGATACACAATAAACCGTTTCAAGCAATAAGCTTTATAAGTTTCCCAGACAAGGCGAGCCAGATGCTGGAATTGAAATGGAGCAGTCTCCTGTTCAGCAGACAAAACTTGAAATATCCAAAAAAAAAAAAAGCACAAACCGTTGGAGGCAGCAGCAACTTGAGAGGTTTTATTTTATCTCACAAATCACCTTTAGGAAGCAGGAAAACGAAACTCAGGGAGCACCCATATGGAGAAAGAATAGATCTTTGTGTTCTGTACGTGGAAGCAGAACACAAAAATGGAAGAGACAAGAGAGCTTTGAACAGAACATTAAAGGGTAGCTAAGCAGAGGCTAAGACAGCAGAAAGAGAGAGAGTAGCAGCAAGTGGGAGGGGTAGGGGCCACAAGGCATGACCCACTTGTTAGAGAGAGAGAGAGAGAGAGAGAGAGAGAGAGGGTCAGAAGGATTTCATTTCACAGTCCCAGAGAAAGGTGAACTTGGTGGTGGGAAACACAACCAAACCAACTTGGGTTTTTCTCTCTCCTTCTTCTTCTTCTTCCACTTTCCTCTCTTTCTGTGTAAGGTTGTGTGTGTTTTGAGAAGGAGTTCCAAATGGAAATGGAAAAGGTGGTGGCAGTGGCATGAGTTGTGTAGTTGTGGTGAACTGCTCAGAAATGGCATATAGAATGAACAAGTTGGAAAAATGGTTACTTTGAGTCTCCACCTTTTGCTATATCAAGCAAACCCGATCTTTGTCCTTTGTGATTTTCCAACTACAGGACAAATGGCTTTTAAGGTGGAAGTGGCAAAAACTCATTTTCATGTCCAACCAGCCTCATCAACTCCAACTCCATTCACTATCTCTCTTTGCTTGTGACTTGAGTACCCTTCACTCTCATTCCTCTGTTCAAACCTACTCGCGGTTAACCGCAACCATTAATCCGAAATTTACATTATTAATAACTTTCCGAATTAGTATTCCTTTTTCCTTCGAGATTTTAGTCAGCACCGTCGCTCGATTTGGTTCAATTTAAAGGAGAAGTGTAAAATGTTTATCCAATAAAAATAAACATGTATATTCATCTAATTTTTAATTATTAGTCAAATTAAAAAAAAATGTTAGCGATTAATAATAAATGAGCTCTTATACTTCAAATATTATTTAAAATATTATAATTAATTGAATTTTTTATTTAAATTAATGACTAAAAATTATAATTAATTGAATTTTTTATTTAAATTAATGACTAAAAATTAGGTGAATATTAAATATTTATTTTTATTATGTAAGAATTTTAAACTTCTCCCAATTTTGAAACAAAAATTCAATTGATTTAAACAAAAAATTTTATTTTGATTTAAATTGTTCTAATTTTTTATTTTTTATTAAATATTTTATAAAATATAAAAAAATTAACTTTTAATTTTATTAAATTAGATTAATCATTAATTTTTTTATAAAACTATACAATCGTAAAATCTAAATCAGTTATAAAAAATTATACTAATATCTAAAATTAACAAGTTAAGCAAATAATAAAAGATTTGAACAAAAAGCATATATATTTATATAAATATAGATATGAATATGGAATATGTAATATGTAATATATCTTATAAATATATATAATTATTAATGTATAATATATGAATTTAATTTAAATACACTGTTTTACATTATCAGCCAATAAAAATAATGAAAAATATCAACTCATACAAATAATTATTTATTATAATGAGGGATCTACTATAATTTCTCACTTTTCCCTATTTCTATTGGTTGATAGTGTAAAATTGTTTTATGCTGTCAGTGCATACCAATTAAACTCATAATATATTATTAATTTGATTTAGTTTGATTTGATTCGATTTTAGAAGCTAAAACCAAAAACCGAATGAATCAATCGATTTTTATAAAACAAGAACCAAGCTAAACCAATTGATTTTAGTTTTGATCGGTTTTCGGTTTTAATTCAATCTAAATCAATTTTAAACACTTCTAATTTTAATACTTAAATTAAAGAGTTAAATACTAGATAATACAAAATAATAATATGCCTTTCCAAAAAAAATAATAAAAACAATAATATGAATATATTTTCAGATAAATTTTGATATATTGTAATTTAATCAAATCTTATATATACATATATAAAATAATTATAAAAATTAGCTATTTTCATTAATATAACAGTACATAATTATACAGTTATCTAAACTTTTTTTTTAATTATTGCGGTGCATTAAAATTATATTTATATGCTTTTTATTTTAAAAGCAGTTAATAGGCTTTTGTGCACTGGAAATACATGTTAAAAAAATTTTAAAAAAGCAAAAGTTTTAAAATGTTTAATATCATGATAATTTATTATTAATTAAAAATTTTACTTATAATTCTTTAAAAGTAATCCTTGTCAGCGTACACATCTCATTTTTGTTTGTAACGAAACCCTCCTTTCTTTCTTTTTTATTGTAAAATAGCGTGCAAGAGCAACACAAATGATAAGTTTAGAAATTTAATTCATATCTCATTTATTATTGTATGGAATATAGACTCTACTTAAATTAAGTTCATATCCCATTCAATAATTAATGGAGTATAAATTGATATAATATTCTATAAAAAATATATTTATCTATCATTACTCTTAAAAATTGCAAAGAAAACAATATGATGGAGATTCGACTAGATATGATACTAATAGAACCAACACCATTAGTACTTTTACCAAATATGATTTTTTATATTTATATTTTTGTTGTGGCAGTATTTCACTTTCGACTATTGTGCTCCAGGGATTGTTTAGCAAATTAGAAAAATTAATTAACTAAGTATAATGGGGCTTAATTTTTAATAAATATTATTTAGTAATTATTTAAATATTTTAAAATTAATATTTATTTAAACCAATTTAGACCTAAAATCAGTTCTTAAAAAAATTATTTTTAAATTAATTTTATTTCATCCTAATTTTTTTTTAATTTTATATCTTCTCACTATTATTTTTCTCAATTCACACTAATTAATTCTTTCTCCATTAATTTTGTCAATCATTTGCCGTCATTGTCTACCATCATTCATCACTGCAATCCATCATCGTCCACCGCCATTGTCCACCATCTTTTGCTGCTAACTACCACCACAATCGCCACCACCTACTTCCGACTACCATTGGGGTCGCCATCGCCTGTCGCCAGCAACTACGTATTATTATTGTCAGCTGCCACTAACTGCCATCAGTCACCACTATTTGCCACTATTGCTGCTCTATCTGCCACCATTTGCCGGCACTAGCCACTATCGTTTTCTGCCGCTGGTCACCACTGGCTGCCACCTTCCATCACTGCTGGTTGTCGTAGTCCGCTAGATTGACTTTTTAATGACATAATCAAGAAAAAAGAAATACAAAATAATAATAATAATAATAATAATCAAACGTATATTAAAACTAATTTTTAAATTTTTGAACCAAATAGTATTTAATAAAAAATTAGTTCATTTTTATCCCAGTTAATATAAATAGTTCTACTTTATATCATATTAACTTAATTTTTGAGATTATTAAACACCCCCTAAAGTCTGAATCGGTTTGTCTCTTTTTATTTTTCTTTTTAATGGTCTTCTCTTTTCAACCGAAAAAAAGGGAATATATTAGTGCCTTGATTCTTGCAACTTGAAAAATATTTAACATCCTTTATTCATTGATCAACCAAATGCATAATTTTTCTAAGACTTAGTTTGGTAGTGCTTTCTGAAAGGGTATTCTGACTTATAAAAAGTATAAGTCAATTTTTTTTGTTTGGTAAACCAAAAAATTAAGGTGTTTTTGTCCTTAGCTTTTAAAAGCCAAGAGATGCTCTCGAGAGCTCTTATAAAGTACTTTTCAGAGTTAGTTTATGTTCTCTAAAATTTAAAAAATTAATATAACCTTACTCTCATTAATGATATTAAAAATAAAAATTATTATTTTTAATATTTATATCCATTATAGTCATTTTCAATTTTAAAAATAATTTTATCCAACATTATTTTTGTGATTTCTATTTATTAAGAGTAACTTTTATATTATTTTACTACATGGTGTTACATATCGTTTAACTTTTAGAGAGTCCAGAGATTTAGAGAGCTCAATAACTCTAAAAAAATTACAGCAATACTAAATTAAGCCTAAATTGAGCTAAATCCCTTTTTAGTAATTATCTTAAAGACATAAAGGGTTTGATAATCTACATTAATGGAGTGACTGAAAAAATAGATATTGAAAGTGAATATTAAAAAAAAATATGAAGTCTTAATTTCATGTATTATTACTAAATATTTTATATCGTTTTTTATAATGTTTATTTTTATTATTTATTTTTAATGTATAAATAACATTATTTGGAGTGGCTAATCGTTCTTCCTTGGACTGCCCTTCTGACGACACAGAGAGAAGCGCATGTGGAGAAAAGATTCAGAGCAAACCAGCAGCAAAGGGCAAAAGAAGTACGCCAACTTATTGGGCAAAAGAAGTACACTAACTTATTGTCAGGTTTTCCTTGCAAGACAAGGATAAAGAAATAATTTGAGTTTTTTTTTTTGGGGGGGGGGGGGGGGTGGGGGAAGAAAAAGTCGTAGAGAGTAGATGCGAGCTCTCATTTTGACATTCAATATTTTCTTTTTTTATTCGTTGATAGTCAACATTTATTGCTGCCTGATTGTTGACCATTTATTCTATTGGCCCATGCCGTCTCCGCATATTTAAGCAGAAAGTCCATGCTCATAGTGACTTATAATTGCTCGCCGTTATTAGTAATAAGAATCTTATTTGAATATATAGAGTATAGAAAATTGTGTTGATTTATATTTTATTTAATAATAAATAAAATGTGAAACGGTATAATATTTTATATCCTATATATTCAAATAATATTTTTTTACTATTATTACTACTACTAACAATAATAATAATAATAAAACTAGAATTTTTTTTTGACGGATAATAAAACTAGAATTATATATAGCAAAATAGGCTAACTTTCCATAGCACAACGAATTCAATTTTCAAGTAAAAAAGGTGCCCACATTTAATGTTTCACTCTGTATTAAACAAAATTACCTCTAAAATAAAAGGGACTGAACATGGGTATGTTTAATTTCTGTTTTAATTTTTTGTTATCTCTTATTTTAATTTTCTACTTTTTACTATTTCCTGTACAAATTCTTAAAAATAGAAGACACAGAAACTAAAGAGGTTCTAGGCTTTTCAAAGGTTTACTTGTTCTGATTCACTAAAAATGATTAACCAGAGCCCATCCCGCTAAATTCTTGAATCTACAAACAATTCTAGGTTAGGCGTGATGCCTTCCTTTTATCCAAATAAGGGTGTGGTGGAAAAGTGGGTGATCAGGATAACGCCAATACATAAAGGTGAGCCTTTTCTACGTTGTCTTTTCTTGTGGTACCCCATGTAACAGGGATATTAATCGAGCTTATCGTCCCCTCAAACCATATTTTTTTTAATCAAAATTATTATTTAATTCAAGTCTAATGCTCAAACAAATGGCAATGACATGGAGAAAAATCAGAAAATAACTCCGCCGATTGAAATCAAATTGTTTAAAGGATTATTTTCTTCTTTTCTTATTTTCGGAATCCAATCAAACGTTTGAGAATTTTTTAAAAATCAAATTTGGCAACACGTGCCAAACTTTAGGAATACGGGTGTTCAAATCCAATCCAATTCAATCTAATCAAAACCACTAAACCAATTCAATCCAAATTGAAAACTGATCAAAATTGCAAAGATTTGGATTAGATTGGATCTCATTTTACGCAAACCGCTTGGATCGAATCAGATTTCGAATTTAATTTTCAAAATCGATCCAATTCAATCCAAATCGAATAATATCATCTAATATAATTTTTTATTTTTTATTTTTTATTTTTACTTATAATAATTTTAATTTATCACATAATTTTTCATATTTATATGTCATTTTTATTTAAATATCATGTTATACATATTACATAAGTTATTTTTATTTTTATTTTTATTGATTTATTTTATTAATTCAAGTTACTTTTATTTATAATATTCTATAGTTAAGATTTTCTTTTATAAAAAATTGATTAAACCGATCCGATCCAAACCGCAAAAGATTAGTTCGGATTGGATCGGATTTAAAATCTAAACTAAACCGATCCAATCCAAACCACAATATATTTTATTATTCGGATCGGATGAATTTTTTACTCAAAATCGATCCAAACTGCACCATGAACACCCCTATTCAGGAGGCCTATATTTGAGCAATTCCAACAGTAGTTGAATATATACCTTTTTTTGGTTGCAAGTAGTTGAATGTATACTATAGCTTACCCGAAAAATTCGTAGTTTTCGTATCTATTAATTCAAAGATATATATAGTGTTTGAGGGAAAATAACTTATATGCTTTCCTCTAGATGAATCTAAACCATTGAAACTCAAAAAATATTAGAGGGAAGAAATAATAAAAATAAAATAAAATAGATGGTTTTCATGTGAACGGAGGAAAAATCGAAAAATACTTGTCCTCCAGCAGCACTAAAGTATAAGGATGTCAAAAATCTCCATGTAGTGGGGATCCCCGCGGGGATTATCCCATTTGGGGCCCCATGGTCGGGGATTTTTTCCTTGCCGGGATGGGGACGAGGACAAAAGTCCCCCCATGGCAGGTTCAGGGACAAGGGCGGGGATCATCTTCCCCACCCTGCGAGGACCCCACACATATGAAAAGACCATATTACCCATAAATATTTATTATATTTATATATACCTATACTTTTATGTCATTTCACCTATTTTTATTTAATTTAAAAATTAAAAAAGTTTCTAACCCTAACTCTTTGTAACTCATTTCACTCATTTGAAACACCAACATCGTCCCTGTGTAGCTGTCGTTCCTCAAAGTCACAGACCCACTTACCCTTTTCTTCTTCTTCGGCCCACCACCATGTTGTCGCCTTCTCAACCCAGCAACACCGTCGCCCTCACTGCAACGCCATCACCTTCTTCTTCTTCTTCTTCTTCTTCTTCTCCATAGCCACAACGCCATCACCCTCTCAGCCCTTAGCCCCTACGATGCCATAGCAGCCGCTGCAGAATCTGCAGATCGCGTTTCAAGCCATCGTATTTCCACAACTTGAGTTGCCTGCTCGTCGTTGTCTCACGCAAGTCCTCTTCCTCTAGCAGTCTAGCCTCCATTTCTCATTCAAGTCCTACTCTACTCTAGTCTCTTTGCCACTCTATCATTTTTTAAATTGGTTACTCCATGTGGATGAAAAGTTTGAGGTGTTGTGAAATGATGAACTTGTGATATGGCTTTGTTATGTGGGTTATGCTATTTTACTTAAATATCAATTTTGATTGATTTTGTATTGTTGAACAAGCTGCAAATTATATTGTAAGGAATTAAAGTTGTCGGTGTAAGGTCTTTTACTTATTATTTTTTTATTTTTTTCCATTTTTTTTAATAAATTTTGCAATTTTTTTTTGCATTTTTTAGGGATCCCACGAGGATCCACAGGGATGTGGGGAATGAGGATAGGAAAAAAATTTTCCCCACTACTAAGCGGGAGACACTCTCACCCCCATGCATGAGGATGACATCCCTACTGAAGTACGATCGATGATAGAAAATTTGTTTTTTGCATTTATAAAATACTTTGTATAACATCACCATAAATATATAAATTTAATTTATATATACTGATAGTATAAAACTTTTTTATATTATCATCTAATCATATGTTGCTACATAAATAAATATACATGACTCCCATTCCTATTACTTCAAAAATCATGCAAATAGAAGAATATAATTGGAGGATAATATAAAATAATTTTATACTGTATATACAAATTAAATTCTAAATATAGTAGGATTGCCAATTATTATATGAATGCTATTGTTTTTTTTTTTTTCTCGTTTTCATCCTATCTTTGGCACGACAAGACAGAAAGAATTTTCAGTGTGTCTTTACTTTTAATTAGTTTAATTTTAATATATTATAAAATATTTTATACTATTAATTAATTAAATAAATATTAAGTTGTATATGATTTTTTTTAATAACTAAATATGGGTATTAAATGTAGGCACTTCTCTTACCCAAAATTCAAATCATAGTTCATTACATTATGAAAATCAACTCATCCTATTAAACCAAGCCTCTGTTAGTGATAGTATTTTTAATAACTTGACAATAAATAATTACATATTTGAGTAAAGCAAAATTATATGCGAGAAATGTATCAAAATTACCGTTTTAAAATAAAGTAGAGATTCTTGCTATTAACCGCCTTATATAACGTTCTTCTTGATGTACCAAAAGAAAAGTTGGCCTTATTTATTTTCCCCCTCTCTTAAGGAAGAAATTACGCGACCTTGCATCCAAATATTGCAGAACAGAAAGAAGGCTCACACGTCTTTTAACTCAAAATATAAAAGTTGTGCACATATATCGTACGTATGTTTATCTATAAAATTCGTATCATGACGAGCATCGTAGAGTATTTGAGCTTCCTTTTGTTATAGTTGATGAAAAGACGGGAAAAGCAATATTGGTGACAAAGAATAATGAATAATTATCATTGCTCTACTTCAGTATGTTATTAGTCACTTTCTACTAGTTTCTACGAGAACTTTCGTGTGGAAATATTTTATTTAGTTTGCTATTGGTGGAAATCCCACGTTCTTTTCAAGCCAACTGTGATTACATGGACAACATGGTAGAATCTCACATACGTACTATTGGAGGGAAAAATATTTTAACATTGGAGAGGAATCTCACATCCATCTGCCATGCTCGTCCTTAACTATGGTGCTTAATGCACTTTGTTATCCAAAGATCAAGATTTATTGGTGTCATGATATATCATCTTTAAATATAGCAAAATAAATTTTTCATTACTCTCCTTCCTCCCAAACCACCCACACACAAACCTGCCCCCTTCTCCCTCAGACCCCCTCCCCTCTGCCGTCCGTTGCAGCATCACTGACATCATCAACAGCATCCCTGCCATGAACTCTAGCAAGTCTAACACCAACAATTTGAGTAGAATGATCCCAAAGCATAGACATTCCCAGCCATTGTTACTGTCATTGTATATATGCATACTCTGCCAACCAGCAAGCAAAATTAAGATCTTTAATCACTAAAATAGCTTGGCTTCTCATTGAACTCTAATCCATTAAGAGATTAAATGTTCCATGGCTCAATGGTCACAACATTCAAAGAGTAAGTTTAGTGCCAACATCTATCTAGATGAAAGCATTAGCCTCTTTTCAAACAAAGAGAACCAAGCTCCAAAAGTAGCCCAACATTACAATTCGTGAAGAAAGCCTTTTGGTAGTCATCGTGATTTGCCTTCTTTGCAGCAAGGGGCGGATGATTTGTTGGAGCAGGGCATTGTTGAGCTTGCCGGTGCCACTAGCTAGTTAAATCAACCCATGATGCTCATTAAATCAACCCCACAGACGTCAGACTCCAGTGAAGTTCGATGGCGACGCATCAGGGATGTAGCCGAAGGGTGGATTACACTCTTACACCGACACCAACCATGGCGTTGATGATGGAGAGCATGAGGTAAAGGAGGCCACGGGTTTGGCGTCATCATGAATGTTGCAGGCTAGAAGAGGAAGAAAGAGGTGTTGCTTTGGTGTATCATAATTAATCAAAGTACCGATACACCATTAATCTTTACCATTGATCACTTAGATGTATAGTGCACCATTCTTAAGGTGGTGCATAGCATAATGCACCATCTAAACACACACTTTGGGGTTAAGGTGACAACAAAAGTGGTGAGCTACAGCCTGGTCATATCACATGTACTAAGGGTTTGATACCCATCTCCTTCTCACACTCCCCAAATATTCCCCCTTTCCTAGCCTAAACACTTTTTAAACTAAGTTATAGAATTCAAAAACACAAAACAACATTCATTTATGAACATTGCTTTGTGTATATCACTACTAAGTAGAACTTTATATTGACATCCAATTGCATACTACTATTTGTAAAACTTTTAGTGTGTGTTCATTTTATGCTCTTCAAACCCTTCCCTCATTTTTCCTCTAAAATCTTAATTCACAAACGCACTATTAAGATAGTGGGTGATTAAGTAAAACACTTTTGACGATATAGTAATACATAATTAAATATATGTGTAAAAAAATTTTATACTGACAATAAATCAAAATTAAATTCTCATCTTTTTACTCTAACCACAATTGAGTAAATACTCACTTTAGTTCTTGAAGTTACATATGTGAATTACTTTGGTCCGTAAGTTTTAAAAATTGACTTTTAGTCTCTGAAATTGCAAAATATGAGTCATGTTAGCCCCTAACTCCATTTCCGTTAATATGTCGTCACATTTTCATTGATATGTCATATTAAGTGACATAGTGGAATTTTGCATGATTTCTGAGATGGCATCAATAAAGAATAAGTTCAAATTAATCCACTAAAGTGATATTTCTATTATTATCCTACTTGATACACATGTCTTTTTTTGCTTCAAAAATTTCAGGAACTAATTTAAACATATTTTTCATTCATAACACCTCAAAAGTCATTTTGAATGCTACCATATCACTTAATGTGGCATATCAACAAAAATATAATGCAATAAGAATGGAAATGGAGTCAGGGACTAATCTGACTTATGTTTTGCAATTTCAGGAATTAAAATGTTGATTTTTAAATTTTAAGAATCATAGTGACTCACATATACTTTTTAGGGACTAAAATAAATATTTACTCAACCAGAATTGATAAGATACTTGGTACATTTTTCCCTTGAAGAGTTTCTTAACTAAAACAATTAATATTGCTAAACAATATGTTCAGATTAACGAGTAACGGATGCGCTCTCTCATGCTCGCCTTTCATTTTGCTTATTCATTGGTCACTTTACTTTTATTTTTCTTCTAGTACCGTGTCATGATGATCCATTTTTGTTATCTTTACGCTAAATTTAGCTTTAGATCCACATTTTCAACTAGCTTTAATAGCATGTTTAATTTAAGTTTTAGAAAGTTGCAAAACATATTTTAAGATTTTAAAAATTAAAGTAATCATAGAGCAAAACAGTCCCACGAAAACAGAGTTCAAGTAATCGTTCGTCGATCACAAGCTAGAGTTTATTGTAATTCATATTTCATAAAATTGAATGTATTGTGTATTTTTCTTAGGTATTCACAAAAGATTAATTAAGGTGATAAGTAACATTAATTTTTTTGGAAAAAAAAATGTGAGTTTAAATTCTAAAAGAACAACTCTTGTGAAGAGACTAAATAAATCTTATATTTCCATGATCAAAAGAAAAATAGTCATATAAGTAGTTAAAATAAGTCAAACCTGTAAATATATCCTGTAATTTTGTCCAATGAATAATGATATATCTTTATAATAATTAATTTAAAAATCCTCCTAATTCAAAATTCTACTCACAATTGTTTTTGGATATTGTGTAAATTTTAATCCATGCCATTGTGAGGGAAATTTTGAATTAGGAAGATTTTTAGATACATCAATTAGAAGGATTTATCATTTCTTATTGCCCAATGTTTAATATTGCTTATAAATAAATGGCATGCTACATTTCTCCACGATAGGTGTCACAAGACTCTGCTTCCACTTCGCACAAAGAAAAATATAGGGTAATTAACACAAACTATCCTTTAGGTTTGCCAAAATTGCACTCCAACCCAAAGTATCACAAAAATTGCCGTCCACCCTACTCATAAACCATCCTAACGGCCAAGTGAGAATATTACTAGTTAACCAAGGTTATATGCATTGAAATTTAATAAAAAAAAAAGAGAGAGATCCGCTGTCAAACTAAAGTAACCATTAGGCAAGTGAGGGAATCCAATTACCCAATTCATATCGAAAAATAGAGCACACAAAATAATGAAAAAAAGTCGATAATAGTGCCCCTACTAAATATCACTCAATTGGTGTACGCATCACAAATAATTCCAACAATCACCTACATTATAAAAATAGAGAGAGGAACACAAAGAGTTCAACTAACACATTACCACCATTGAAATCAACATTTTAGACACATCCAACTTACGCATAGACCATTGAATTAAGTTGCTAACAATTGATTATTATGTCATTAGTTTGATATAAGTCGACCAATGATCTATCAACAATTGACTATTTTATATTTAACATACTCTCATTTTTCCTAATAATGAAGCCAACTTTCCCCTGTAAAAAGAAATCTGACAATATTCCAATTCAATAAATATTCACATAATTATATAAAAATTGAGAACAATCCTACTTCACTATTTTGTATCAGGTCTATGATTAAGCTTGCTTATTTTGGAGGCCTCTTCGGTGGAAACAGTACTTAAAAGGAAGGATAAAAAAAGATAAAGAAAAAGCCATTTTATCCTTGTAGAATGCGTCAAAAGTTTTATTCATAATACAATTGTGGTTTGGCGCAAGGAACTAATATTCATGCACACAAACAAGGAACAATTTGAAAGAATACTGGGAATAAGCATGATGATCTAATGGTGGTAGATTGAAATTATTGATAACCAATCAAGCACAAATTATTAGAATCCCAAGGAAGCAGAAAAGATAAATTATTGATTGACTAACTCTAAATCACACTTAAAAGAAGCACATGAGGCAAAGCTAAGAGTGGTGTTGCACCCCTTTGCCGCAAAGCTCAAAATCCGTCCTCCCCCCTTTGCCGCAGATCGTTGAATGAGGCAAGTGTGGGTTGGATTTTCTTACCCTCTTCTTGACTATAGGAGGAGAGACATAGCCCCTCGGTTCAGTTCCCATTTATTGAAGTTGGGCAACTAGGTTAGGTAGTTTAGGTTAGTCTTCAGCGTGACTCTCATCAAAAACATTTGACCATGGTTAATCTCTAGTGTAGACTAATAACGACATTTGCTTAGGAAAAGAGGTGTGGGGCTGATTGCAATATTTGTGATAATTTGGGCTGAAATGTAATTTTGACAAACCTAGGAGATAATTTGTGTAAATTACCCAAAATTATAAAATTAAAAAGTCACGGATAAGAACATTTAAAATTAAAAAAAAAAACAAAGTAATGATATGATATGATATTAAATACAAAAAGGTGAGCATTAGAATAAAAAAGTCTCGGATAAAAACATTTAAAATAAAAAAACAAAGTCATGATATGATATTAAATACAAAAAGGCAAGAATTACAATAATAAATGAGGTAAAATTGTGGACGAGATCAAGGTCCCTGCGTTTGTGGCTTCCACTGCTCCGTCCATACATTCTGCTTGGGCGGCGTTGCTTATCTTTAACCCAACCTCGTCCTCAATGTCCTAAGAGCGTTTGATAGTGGGTTTCAATTTTTATTCTTGAGAATCTTAATTTCGGTAATATTATTTTTAAGAATAGTTTTTTCAGGCATATATATTTTGAGGTATTTGGTAGACGGATTAAATTCTTAGAAAAATTTTGTTCATCTCCAAAAATACTCTTGACAGTCCGGCAGCAAACGGTGATGGTCTAGTGGTGGTTGATGGTGGCTGTCCAACGGTGGCTTATGGTGGTCTAGCGGTGGCCCGGGTGGTCCAGCGGCGGTTGGTGGTGGTTCGGGGGCAAACGACGGAGATTCAACGGTGGTTGGCGGTGGTCTGGCAGCGGCCTGCGGTGGTCTGGTGACGATCGGTGGTGATCCGACGGTGGCTGATGGTGGTTCTGTGGCAAATAGTAGTGGTTCGGCGGCGGCTAATGCTGGTCCGGTGGCAAACGACGGTGGTTCGGCGGTGGCCGATGGTGGTCCGGCGGCAAACAGCGATGGTTCAACAGCAGCTGATGGTGGTTTGGCGGCAAACAACGGTGGTTGGTGGCAGTCAGCGGTGGTCCGGCCATGGCTAATGGTGGTTCACAACGGCAAACGACGACAGTTCGGCGGTGCCAGTTCGGTGGCGGTTGATGGAGGTTCGGCGGTGGCTAATGGTGGTCTGGTAGCAAATGATGGCGGTCGGCAGTGGTCTGGCCATGGCCGGTGGTGGTTCACGGTGGTGGTTCGGTGGCAGCTGGTGGCGATTCGGCGGCAAACGATGACGGTCCAACTGCGATCAATGGTGGTCTGGTGGCTGCCCGATGGTGGTTTGCGGTGATTTGGCGGCTGTCTGCGGTGGTCCGACGGCAGTCAATGGCGGTTTAGCGATGAAGGGTGACAATGGTGGGTGGTAGCAGGGGTAATTTGGTCTTTTTATATGAAAAAAATATTCTCATGCTATTAGAATGTTACAATTCCATATATGATATGAGATTATTTTGGGGGGAATCTTACCCCAAAATCAATTCCAAAAATATTATATTTCCGGGAATATTTTTTCAAAACTTGTACCAAACATAAGCATCTCCATAGAATTCCCGAAAATCCTATTTTAAATCCTCTATCAAACGCCTCATAAGAACTCTAGTTTAAGTTACTCCAAATCTGTTTTCTTGCTTTCTTATTTTTTTATTGGTTTGATTTTCTTGAAAAGCATATTATTTTTGGAAAAAGATACATTATTTAAATTTGAGAAAAACACATTTTTATTTTTTTTAAGAAAATCACATTGTTGTTATTAACTTATTATTGCGGTTTCTTGAGTCAGGCCGAGGCACGCCCTACGCGTCCACCAAACAACAATAACAGATTTAACAACATAAAAGGGGAAATAACTAAGGCTAAGGGCTTGTATATTCGTAAAAAAACTATTTTTATTTTCACTAAGGGTACCTTTTAAAAATATTGTCTATTTAAATATAACATTTAAAAAAGTACTTATTAAGAATTATTAAAACTAAAATTTACTTAATTTTTCCTTATTTTAAAATTTCAGGGTCGCAGACTTTAAATTAAATGATAAATGTGCTTTTTCTTATTTTCTACATCTATATGAAAATACAATTAAAAATATTTGCAAGAGCTTATTTTTAAAAGTAAGGGTGTATTTAGATCCACTGAGATTGAAATTTAATTAATTATAAGTATAATTGATTTTGTTTATAATTACTTATGTAAAAATTAATTTTATGTTTAGATGTATTAACTTAATTAAAAATAATTTTAAAATAGTGTCTTATTTGAATTGTATAAAAAATTTTTTTTATATGATAAATTATAAAAAAATAATTTATTTATATTATATAATATTTTATATTTAAATTTAATTTAATAAAAATATCATAATTTTAAATTAATCAACTTCTAATTATAGTCTTAAGTTTTAAAAATATTAATTTTTTGTATAATATTGATTTTAGTATAAGTAAATAAACTAAAGATTTTAATTATTTTTATTTAAATTTATTAAACATATCAAATTATATTAAAAAATATTTTTTTGAAAAAATTATTTTTAAATTATAATTAAATTACCCAAATATGGACTAAGTTATAACTTACAAAGCTTTACTATTTTAAATTCAACAACTATTAAGATATAAAATTATTTATGTACCTCTACTTAACCGATTAAGTAGTTAAATAGTGGAATATGATTGGAAGCTGTTGGGTAGAAGCATATAAATAATTTTATATCTTAATACAACTCAAATTCACAATTCTAATTATATAACTACAACCTTATTGTAACTACTTTAACTTTTTAATCAATTTTACATAATTCACGAATAATACATAGCCATTCAACTAGACATTACCTACGACAAAAGGAAAATTGGGTGGTAGTCAATTGTGGCTCCTGTAAGAAAGGAAGCCAATATGTGGATTGGTTGGCTCCATTGAGTGTTCTACTTTGAGCCAAGATTACATGTCATCCATGACCTACTATCAGAGTAACTTTCCGCGCTGCCCTTTTATGACGTTTGCGTCTCTTTGCCCAATGGCCCCACTTTTTTTATTTTTTATTTTTATTATTTGTTTTGTTTCGGCGTCTCGACCCCAAGCATATGAAAAAAAAAAAAGGAAAAAAACAGTTAAATATTAAAACTATTAAGCCTTTTAAGATTGAAACACGAATTTGTGATGTTTGAATACTTTAAATGAATGTTATTATCATAAATTATTTCTCCCGAAAGTTTAAACTGTTTAATAGAAACACTTAAATAATTTTATATTTTAACATGTTTATTCATACAAGAATCTCTTCGAACTTTAAGTATGGATTTTACATAAGCTCATATCTTGTGTTAAAATTTAACTTTTATTTAGAAGAAAGGGCAAATACGAATTGAACTCTAGACTTTTTGGTTATAGAGAATCTAACATCATATTATAAATCATCTCTTCCAAAAACTTAAGCTATTGAGTAAAGAATGCATATGAATAGTTTTATATACAAAATATGTCATCTCATCCACCACTTCACCATTAGGTATCATTCTAGCAGTCAATCTAAAATCTTCTATGCACCTTTGGATTTTAGATTTGGGTGCAACATACCATAGCTCATTAGATTTATTCATTGCATACAAAAGTACCCTATCCCAATTTGTCTGCCTATTGGCAGTTAGGTAATAGCTCATATCAATGGTACTGCTTAGTTCTTGGATATATTTGTATTGCATAATGAGCTTTACCTCCCATCTTTTTCTTTCAATATCATCTCTATCTCGAACTTTACTAATAAGTAATATTTTTATACATTGATTAACTCTCGTATTAAATTTATTGGATTTCTTTTGTGCTTAATTGATCAATATTAGACACATTCTATGAGTTTGGGTTCTAATTGGGCTTAATTATATTTTTTAATATTATTACAAATTTATATTATTTTTGTATTTTGAGCATATTTTGAGTTCTAGACATCTAAAAATTACAAATTTTAGATTGTAAGAAAGCTAAGAGAAAGATCTACAATTTTTGTGAAGATATCAAAAGCTACTTCAAACATCTAGTAGTGTGCACTAATTGGACCATAATTTGAGTTGTAGACATTGGATTAAGATAAACCAATGTCATTTAAAAGCTAAGAGATAAAGTTTCAATTTATGTTAGATCACTTTCCAAAATAATAACATTTTGGTGGGCTTATTAGTGGTTGAAGTTGACTGACGTGAATAGAGGTACAACATGAATATGCTATAAAGATTGGGCCATAACTTACTCATTTCAAGTCCAAATTAAACAAATTGAGTGTCCACTTAAAGCTAAGAGGCAAAAGATTAATTTGGACTAAATGGCAATGTTTGATTTTCACATTTGATGTCTAATAAGTAGTATGAAATTAGGGATGTGAAAGAGGAGTCTTATTTTGAGGAATTTAACTTGTCTCTTCATGTTATAGTAGATTAGTTTTCTCTATTTTCTCTCATTCTTTTCTCCTCTCTTATTCTCACCCTCTCATCTTCCCATCACTACTCTTTATTTTCTATTTTGGTTGTAAATTTCCATGGAGGAGTAAAGTTGGAGGCTAGCTTAGGGATTCTCCAAAAGGCTTCAAGGGTTACATATTGAAACCTTACTCTTTAATTTCAATACATGATATATTTTCTTAATTCTTTATCTCTTACTCTTTTATATGCTTGTATTGAATAGTATTGATATGTAGGTTTATGAATGAGTAATTAGTTGGGTGATTACTAATTGGTTAATTGATATGAACTTGATTAATTAAATAATTAGAAATTAGGTTTAGGTCCAAACCTAGGTTAATGTAATTGGGGCTAAAAATCAATATAGGTTAATTAGAGTTGAGATTTCAATTATTTAATCAATTGTATGTTAGTTGAATGCCTAGAGGTTTCTAGGTAGGATTGTGGGGTTGTCAGTAGAGGTCTCTCTAATAGCTCAAGTTAGCCACACACCATATGTTTAATTATATACATATTTGTGATAGATATGCTTTTGGCATTAGGAAATTCTTGAGCTAGTGTCCATTTTAATTGTTAGTTTCTTTTCTTAATTAGTTTTTTTGTATGCAAACAAAACCCCCTTGTTACTAATCAAATAGTCATCAATATATTTGTGAAACGACCTTAGATGCATTATCCTATAAGTAGTGTAATTAAGTATTTTAAAATTGTAATTTGGAGTAGGCTACTACACTCGCTACCACTTACTTCATGTCTAAATCGCACCTTGCTCTTTATTGACAAACATTGTGACATCCAGGATCAAACTAGCCTGAAGAAGATTGGATCTACTGTGATGGTTGATGGCCTCTATGTGATGAAATATTTTGATTTCCAAATAGCTACCATAAACCTCTTTATAAATTGCACCAGCACTTCCATCCATGATAGATGGCATTTTAGATTAGAACACTCTTCCCTCGATAAACTGTCACAGTTACATATAGAATGTCCTATTGTTGTTCCATCTAAATGTACTAAGCTGTGTAGCGAAACAAAGTTACCTTACTCCCTAAGTATTTCGAAATTTGAATGCATATTTGAATTACTTCATATGGACATTTGAGCACCTCTTTCTATTACCTCCATCTATGGACATAGATAGTTTCTAACTATGGTTGAATAGAGATATATGAATGATTTTATATTTTAATAAGTTGAGTTGATTAATTTGGACCAATACATTGCAAGTTAAATTAATTCAAAGTTGGATTGGATTGGGTTAATGGTATTGAAAATTTATAATTGAATTCAATTTGCTAGTCTAACTATTCATGTGTCAAATTGGCTAGAGAAGATCATCGCCTAGTTGACTTAAGTGTTTAGTTTTCAAGTTAAAATTTTGTAAATGATAAAATAATAATAATAATAATAACACTAATAAGAGAGTTTTACCTTTATATTGAATCAATCTAACAACAATCATGTTAGTTGAAATAAAATGAGTTTTGAATATTAGTAATTTAAACAAAAACTTGGCTGAAAAAGTTCTTGAATTCTAATTGTAGGGAAAAAAAAAGTTCATTAGTTCTGATTCTACCTATTCCTTTTAAGTTTTTACATTTGAAACCTTTTACATGTTAAATAATGAATTTATAAAAAATATAATTACATATTAGACTAACAAGTTAGCCTAGCGCCCTCATGCCAGGCCAAAACATACTTTTGTTTAAATTATTTTAACCAAACTCACATATTTTATTAAATTATTTAAATCGATTATTTAAACTCAGCCTATTTTAACATTCGTAATTGTATTCTCATGTGCTTGTCTAATAGAATAGATTCAAGCAAAGATTAAAATACTTTATTTAAAAGATTTAAATTTCAATTTTATTGTTAACAATATCCCTTAATAAGTTGCAGTTAAGCTTACACTCTAATAATTTTTTCTTATATGTTTTATTTAGCCTGAAATATTCTATATTGGACTTTTATTTCCCCTTCCCTTGCCTTTATTTAAAAAAAAAAAATCCCTTAATAAGTTTATAAATGCTAGTACAAACTCATTCTAAATTGAGCTTGAAGTAACATCTCTCTCCCTTAATTTTTCTGCCAACGAATCTCTTAAACGGTCACGGTAACAACATATGATTTAAACTCTTGTAGTGATTTTAAGTATTCACGATGTGATTTTAAGAATTTGATATTTAGGATTATTATTTGCAAAAGTTTCGCAAAAATTGTTTGCTTTTATATAAATATTTCTATAAGTATTTAATAAAATTATTAAGAAAGTTATATTGCTGGGTGTGGTGTAGAGGCAACAATAATTTCTAATTTTTTTTTCTTTTTTCTTTCAAAAGTACCCTTACCAGTTTTGGATGCAAAATCATTTCAGGACTTGTGTTTGAGGGTAATACGTATTGAACGACGATAATTTTAATATATCGTTAGTATAAAACATTTTACAAAATTAATCAATCATATTTTAATTCAATTTCAATTTGCGAATCTGTCAGGCTTGAAGGCATTTTGAAATTATTACTTACACTATATTTTATAAATGCAAATTCAATTTAATCCAACTTGTATAATAATGAAAATTTTAAAAGGTGAATACAAAATATGGAACAGAAGAGAATAAATCTGAACTCTGAAGACATGATTCCCAAAGTCATGAGTCGACTGTAAAGAAAGAGCCAGCTCTGAAGGCTCCTATGAAGATAACCCAAAAGTGATTGTCAGATAGTCTCGCTTTTACGCCCTGGCACTAAGCTCAGGCACACATACAAATAAGCACTACTGAACAACACGACAATTACATCATTGTAATATGACAAAGCCGATAGGACATGAGACGTTACTTCTGTCCCTCATTAAACAGCACAAGTTAGCTGCAAGAAATTTCTGCCGTAATAATGGAAACTAGAGAAGGACGTTCTGCATTTCAGCGAGCACCTTCTTACTTGGAAAAAAATTTATCCAATAACTCTCCTTTGATTAAGTTGCACTTTCACTTTTTAATTATAAATTGTTTTTTTTTTTTCAAGGTTCCTAGGATCTTTTATAATGTTATGGAAATTGTAGACGATCCGAAGTTTAATGCCAATCGTCAGAGTAATATCGTTATCGAGGGCAACCACGGCCATTAAAATATATGAAACTCAGATCGCCCAGAAAAACAAGAGACGAAATGAATTATCTATAAGCTAGGGCTGATTACTATTCTAACAGTCTACACATAAGACGCTAACACATTTAAGACAATAATAATCAAAGCTATTACGACATCGATCGGTTAAGTGGGGAAACAAAAGAAAAGTTAAAATAATCAAATTAGCCCTAAATGCCCTAAAAATCCCAACCTCGGGTTTATTTCAAAATTTTATATTGTATAGCCCTGTGGCACCGTGCCAGTGTGGTCAAAGACCTTACAGCATAATGCAAAATTCCAACTAGTCTAGAGTTATGTTACACAATTAAAAAATCATTAAAATGTTGACAAAAATAAATATAATTACTAATAAAATAATGTAATATACATAAAATAATTGATCATATTGAAAATAGATTGCAATCTAAGCAAACTTCGCCTACACTGATTCAAATTTTGGAATTGCCACTTCATAAAAAAATTTACCTAACCATTACCCTAATCCAAAATTAGGAGAGAAATTCATAAGACAAAAATAATATATATCACCCACAAATAAATTGACTCCCTTGATTTCTCTATGACAAATAATATATGCTCAATTTTCGAAATAGGCTAATCCAATCTTCCCTAGATATAATTTCGTATTCAATTTTGATGCAATATTATAATATGCAAAATTAATAATTTAGATGGGGGTTAAAACATACACGGAAGACATGCATGACGGCGGCCATCGAGGATGGAACATTTCGTTTCAGGCTTAGCTTTAGGTATTAAAACAAGATTTCAGCCTCCTTGTCTATTATCTATTCACATACCACTTAAACAATCAAACACTCATTAATCCCTTGTTCTAACTTTAAAAATTAAACAACGCATCATACGAAAAGAAAATTTTAATAGCTAAAATCGCATAACTGGGGGGAAAGTAGACAAATACTTAAACTGAAATTTCCTTTTATTTCTGGATCATATAATCTGAATGATATCTATAGGCATCTCACGTATCGAACTCCTTCGGGCCCTTGGTTACACTTTTATCCAACACGATTAGATGCGGGCAGAAAGAGCTGATGAAATAAAAAGGGCCAATAATGAAAAGAAATTCACACCACCAACCAATCACAAGAAATATCACGCAGACAATACTGAAAAATTAAAACAACAAAATTTTGTTTTGGGGAAAGGGAGAGGGGTAAGGGGGAAGAGAGAAAAAGAGCCGGGGGGGGGGGGGGGAAGGAAAAGGCAGGAAGAGAGAAAAAGAGCTTAAAAGGGACCAACATACACATTAATGTGACTACATTAAGCTGTAAAAAGTCAAATAAATATTACTTGAATAACAACAGAATCATCAGTACTCTAAATATTACTTCAGGGGTCAATCTAAAGGTGCACAACAACAAACTCAAATGGACACAGTCGTTTTCACTCACAGACAAATCAGTACTGCTACTTCCTACTCGCTTTACAGATCTTTTACCTCCTGTGCCTGCCTGCCCAGTTAAAAACACTTGTACAAGTAGTTCTCCATCAAATTGAGGCAACTCTTCCTAGCTTGGGGCTGATGCATGCTGGTGAAAGAGTTGCTGCAGCTGTGGCTGCGGTGCTATCTGAGGATATTGCTGTTGATACATCTGCAGCTGTGGCTGAGGCTGAGGCTGAGGCTGTGGCTGTGGCTGTGGCTGTGGCTCTTGTGGCAATTGCTGCTGCAGGTGCTGCGTTTCGTCCCTCAATGGTGCATTAAGCTCCAAAGTTGCCAGTATTTCCAACTCTTGGATTGCTGCAAGTGCAGTGACTGGACTTTCATGGTTAAAATAAGGCTTCAGCACGCCAAGGGATTCCTTCACTTTTGATTGCTGTAAATGAACGGGTGGAGGCATGAAATATAACATCTTTGAAATATGATAAACAACTGAGCATTCAAACGGGAGATTGCTTCAACTTACAAAGTATTCCAGTTTCCTCCTTAGCTCTTTATTAGCAACCTTTTGCGCTGTAGCAGCAGCAGTTGATCCCTATCCCCCCCCCCCCCGGGTCAAAAAAAAAAACAAAAAAAAAATGATGCAAAGAAATATGCAAATAAGAACATTTTCTACAAATTTAGAAAGCAGAAAAGGTAGGCCAAGCAACAATTATTATAAAATAATTACAATTCATAACACAAATAATTTTATTAAGTATATTAATTGAGAACAAAAGAAATAAAGAAGACACAAAAACATTGATATAGAACTTGTATATTATCTATAATCAACAAGTTCCTTTAAATCAAACTGCATAATACATGCATCTTAAAGGTCTGAATGTTATATTCGTGCTACATAGTCAACTGAACTCCGAGTTCAAACATAAAAATTCACAGCTTTTCGACAGACATTACCATAGGATATTTTCATTTATTATTACCTCCAATCCAAAGTTCACCAAAGAAAAAAAAAAATAATAGTGCTATAATCGTCTGCTGATAATGCAGTGAAGAGTGAGCATTGAGCAATGTATAATCCAAACCAAAATAATACAAAATTATTATTTTTTCAGCAAAGCTACATTGCTGAAAAATATTACAAGAACTTTTTACAAAAATTATGGCGGTTGTTAAATGAATTGAAGTGGTTTGACTTGCTTATTTATCTAAGAGTTAATAATTATATCACATCATTCTAACAAGATAAAATTTCTGATTCTTTAGCATCTTTTTTATTTTCTTTTTCTTTCTAACTTAATACAAAAATAAGGCAAAATTATCTTTTTTTCACCTAAGCCTACTAATTACGAAAACCAGAGACTAATCCTGCCATCTAAATTTTTTCACTTCCAGATAAGTTTTTCCAAAAGAATTATATTTATAAAAGTCAACTTGGATAAGGTTTAAATAATAATGAATAATTCAATCCAGTACGGACTTTAAAAGTATCCAACTAAAAAAGAAAAACTTTACTCCAACTAAGCTCATCCAGCACAATGCTTATGAAGGAGAAAAACACCAAAAAAAAAAAACAAAACAAAAAGCATCAGAACAGAACATGTTTCATGTTAGCAGAGTAATATGCAGGATGCAGCAGGTAGTATTATCACCTTTGGGCGGCCCACAGGCCTCTTGGACCTCCCTACCACGGCAAGCTTCGGAGGACGACCCTGCCTCATCACCGGCAACACCCCGCGTCCCCGGCCACGCCCACGACCACGGCCACCACCACTAACAGCAGCTGGTGCCGCAACTCCGAGACCCGGCACTGCAGCGGCATTCTTCTTGGGCCGCCCTCTGGGCCTCGGAGACCCAATGGGTACGGAACCATTTGCATTTGTAACAGTTTGCGGTACTGTGGGCACGCTGGGAGCAATAGCAGGAGGAGCAGCTGCTGCAGCAGGGGCGGCAAAGGGAATGACCATGAGTTTTGATTGGTTCTTGGGGGGGCGACCAGGGCGTCGCTTGAACCCATTGGAGATTGCCGACAAAGATTTGGGCTTCGGAGGACGCCCGGGCCTCTTGGCCAACCTAGGTCTCCCCGTCCCAGGCGGACGCCCTCTTCTAACTGGGACCGCCGGGCCCACTCCCGCTACTCCAATTTTCGCAGGACGACCCGGCCCCCTTTTCTTGATTTCAGTAATAGGAGCTGCAGCTGCCGGCTCATCTCCAAGCCCAAGCGCAGCCCACACGGGCTCAGCATTTTGGGGCACCTGCTGGGGTTGGACTTGGAGCTGTGGCTGCTGGTAAAAAGGCTGGGCTTGGGGCTGGGGCTGAGGCACAGGGTGGGGCTTGGGCTTGGGCTTGGGGGGCCTACCGCGGCCCCTTGGGGAGTGGAGAGGAGTTTGCGTAGAAGGGGGAGGGGGGAGGGGTGGGAGTGGGGGTTGAAGCGCATCAGCATGAGTGTCAGATTCAGATCTAGGGAGCTTGTAGGATTTCTTGACCATGACGAGGAGGCCATTGGTCTTCAAGTGTTTGAGGTGTTGAGTGAGCAAGTCGGAGTGAGTGGGTGGGAGGTCCCTGTACACTTGCTCTATGTACTTTCCAATGGCTCTCTTGCTCGACCCGTCCTTCTCCTTCAGCGCCCCTATTGCTGTGTATATCATCTGCCAGTGCCACCCACATCATCATTAATTTAATTAGGTCAACCCTAAACACACACACACACACACACACACACACACAATAATCTTCTTCTACATGCGTAACATAGAGAATAATCTTACCTCAGCATAAGGGGGGTGGTTGGGAGCTGGGGCGGTAGGAGCAGGAGCAGGAGCAGGAGCAGGAGCGGGGTTGGGGTTGGGAAAGGGGAAAGGGGAAACCACATGATTGTTAGGTTCGAGGGTGAAGGGGACGGCGGTGGAGATGGCGGGGACGGTGGACGGAGGAGGATGAGAGATCGAAGTTAGGTCCATGGAGAGAGAAGGGGTAGATTCGAAAATTGGAAATGTTATTGGAAATTGATTATTGGGAGGATAGAAAAGAAAGATATAGATATTAGTGGGTGCTACAAGTTTGTGCGTTGTGTGTACTGTCTGTCTAGTCTACTATTGAGGGAGTGAAGTGCGAGAAAGAAACAGAAACAGAGGGTTTGGTGGTTTTGTAAAACAAGGTTAGTAGTGAGTGAAACGCACTCGCCTAGGGGTAAGCGGGTGGTGCTAATTGGAAATCCAAGGAATACAAACGACAAGGGTATTCTACTCTAGTGCTGTCTTAACCAACGTCATCTAACTCATGCCCCCTCTTCACATTAGGTACCCTTCATCTTTCACTTATTTTCTTACTTGCCTTCCTACCCTCCAATCTTACTCTATTCACTCCGGTGTCGTTCTCATCCATTTCCCATATTTTCGGTTCAACCTTATCATAACTCTATTTTGCAATTATGCCCATTGCTTTCTTTACACTCAAAGTTTTGGCACCTGTTTTATTTCTAAGATTCTGTCACACTTTATGTCTTTCGTTTCACTATTCATTCTGCAACTAAACACTTCTTTGCAAATTAATTAATGATTTATTGCAAACGCTTGTTTCTACAAATTTTAAGCGAATAGATCTGATCATTAGCGGAAACTTTGAAATGCATGAGGTTTTGCAGGACGCAACTTGAACACCATTAGTAAACTATTCCTTCTTCTTTTTCTTTTCTTTTTTTTTTTTTTCAGTTAACTGTAAGCTCTACCCTTTAAGTACGCATTTCTAAAAACAAATAAACAAAAATGCTTAATTGCATATGCTTTTGATTCATGAACCTTACTTAAACAAGTCGTAAATATATGACACATGCAATTTCTACCTTATTCTAAGCATATTAATCCGATTGTTTTATTTTAAAAATGTAAACTAAAAAAACAAAAAAAAAAATAGATAATGAAATAATCTTAAAAAATAGTTTAATATTTCTCATGAACTATAAGAAAATAAAATTTTAAAACAAATTTAAAATTATTACATCATACAAATATCTTTTTAACAAACACTCTCTTTAGAAGAGCTCTGATTTACTTTTCATTAGATCCATTTAACGTTATCTTTGTAAGGGGGTTGACATTTTACGTCTTCCATAATATTAGTGGCATTTTTTTCCTTAGAAAATGTTATTTGCATATAAATTTTAGATATTTCTTCAAATATTTATAGATTAATATAAATAATTGAATTTTTTTTTGGTTATGAATAATTGAGTATTTTAGTTACATTTTTGTGAATATGAAAAATAATTGATAATATATGAAAAATTATTTCGCCAATTCATTATTTACAAAATTGAAATCCATATTTAATAATATATAGTTTTCCATATTTTCTTAAGATAAATTTGTCATTTAAATAACTAAAATTATCATTTGTTTATACGCAATTTTACATATGTCAAAAAGAGTATTAATTATCACTATATACAAATAATAATACTCCTTTTAATTTGGGTTCATGCAAAAACTATTTATTAATAAATCTAATTAATGTTCATTATGAATTAAAAAATGCATATTATCATCATATTGGCACATGATTTAATAGATTTAATATCTTATATCCTATTGATTTTATTAAATAATATAAACACAAAATTAATACCAATATAAATTACCATTGCAGTGCAATTTAAAGAGGGGGTAATAACATCATTCAATTATTAGTATTTTCGAATGAAAGCAATTTGCATGGTCTAGGGAGTCTTGTGAAGTAATGAGACAAGAACATATTCATTCATGGAGGAAAGATTCAAATTTTAAGTTTACCAAATGAATTTTCAAATTCAATGCATGCTCATACCTTTCCCGCCCTTTTGTCACGCTCGCAGTGATACACTTGTTGGAGTTTACTAAATGGTATTTACCGCCGGGAAAATTGCCGTCTATTACTTACTGCCAATGGTCCCGCAAAACAAAGAGTCCAGTGCAGTGTCCGCTAAATTACAATATTACATTACATTTATTACTATTTTCCTACGAAATTGGTTTGTTGTATTATCTCTTCGTAGGAGGAGTCGTCACGAATGTCATTACCTTTTAATAAATTGCTTGGGAGTTGACCAACATATTGTTAGAAGGAATATATTAAAGGCATAACTTCTAGGAAGATAAAACAACACTTACTTACTATATGACACACATATTCATTGAGAATTTTTTTTGAAAATACTTCTTTGTTAACATCAAAGTTCAAACATTTCGAAAGAGAGCTATTGATGATGAAGACAGGGAAAAAAAAAAAAATAAGAACATTGTTTATGATAAGTGTGATGAGAAGCATATGAGTCTATGAGTGTTTTTTTTGTTTCAAAAAACAATTCTGTATAAACAACAATGTCTAAAAAAAGGTATGCTTGTTATATGTGCAAAATCATTGAATATTGTGTTATGATAAAGAAGAGTATGAGTGATTTTTTAGGTGTAATATTCTAGTAACTGGTTTAATTCATAAATTGAATAAATTTCTAAACTTTAGATACACTTGTAGGATATTTGTTAAAGAATTAAAGTAAAAATTATTAAATAAAAGTATAAGTATATTATTTGTTTAGCCATCTCATTCCATCTTCTCTTTTGTTTTCACTGTACCAAGAGAGTCTCATTCTATCAAAATGTTAGAGCATGGACAATTGAAAAGTTCTTGTTAGTAGTCTTAAAATTCAATTATTGTTCAGTCATTATTTTGCTGTCATCGAATCTGTTCAACCATTGCTCACAACTATTTAACCACCACTCACAAGTCGTAACTATGCAACCATTACTCATCATCCTCACCTTTTTACTTGTGCTTTATTTTCATTGATAAGTATGGTTATATGACCTTTTGCAATATTTATTTTCAATTATATGTTTTCAATTTTTGTTTGAATTAATCAATATATGCTTTCTTTTCTTTTTTTTTAAAAAAAAATAAATACATCATTATTTTGTATTTAGTAATTAATTTGACACTTAATATCTATATTTGTTGTTAATAACTATTACTCATTTATAATTGATCATTGATAATAATTAGATGGTTATTATGAAAATGATTAATACATATATTTAAATAATTAATAGTAGCTATTGAGTGGTTATCATGATTTATCTAAAACAAGTAGTTAAACATATATGATTAATATTAGATATTGAATATCTTTTTCTACTATGAAGACAAATTGATGATGGCGCCCGGGGGAGGGGGGATGGTGATGACATGGATGAGCAAGATGACAAGGAAGAGCAAGACCATGCCAATGGCTGCTGAACAATGATAGTAAGAACAGCTATGCAAGAGTTAGAGTATGCAGAGAAGGAAAAACGGACAGGGGGGAAAAAATGAAAAAAGAAAATATTCTTTAAAGTATTATTGTCTAATTATTAAAATTTTTTAATAACTATAATATAATTAATTTTTTTAAAAATAACTTTTGTTAGCGATCCTTATTATTTTCTTTTTATTATCGAGTTAAATCAAACCGTCCTCAACACACTCCTTTTTTTTTTTCCAAGAGAATTAGTTTTTATTATACTGCTCACTTTATCTTGGGCTTTTTTGGTCAAGTATCTTGGGTCTTTCTAAGTTGAGATTTGATAGATCAAGTGGATTTGGGCCATAGCTGGGACATTGGGCTGGGCCGAAATTTGTAGATGCCATCGCCATGAGGACTTGGCACTTAGGTGGTGAAAATGTTGGCGAGTTCAGTTCAAATTGGAAGGATTCATTCAGGTGTTCATAACCGTGGTTGCAAAGTTGAATGCCTTGGCTATATGTCTTGCTATTGTAGTTTGTACTGAAGCTCCAATCTCTGATGTGGCAAATTCCCATGAAAGTGGCTGTGAAGACATAGAGTGCACTGCTACCATGTTGCATATTTTCATCTACACCTCGCGAATAAGGTGTGTGCCATGGGGGTTGGAAATAATAGGAATGTGTGTGTGCGCGCGCATGACAAAGCTAGGAAATGAAGATGATGCATATGTGTATTGCTTGAATTTGTTATTACCGTAAAATAAACGAAGTGTGTGTGTGTGTTTATATTGCTTGCATCTGTTATAAATCACTATACATATGTCATATTTGGCACTAACGAATGCAAGTAGAAAATATTTCCACAAGTTATTGTCTCTTAGTATAACAATAGAAATAAGGCACATTCTAAGGTGCACCAGATTAACTATGGTGCACCACATACCAATTTATCCAACGTTAAAGGTCTAGAGTGTTTTGATACAACCAATTGGTTCTAATATATTGTACTATTCTTGCTTTCTTCGTGATAACCCCTCCACCCCTACATCCCCACTCTTCTCTTATCAGTGCCTCCTGCATCCAGCTTGACCACCCATCTCCAACTAACAACTACCACCTTGCCCCCCGACTCCATTGGTCTCTAAGCTTTTTTTTTTTAATCTTTGCAATGTATTATATTTTGCCATGTGTATACCTAAACCATCTAAATCCATAAACGATGACAAAGAAATGTAGAGGAACCCCCACTCTCTTTCTCTTTTTCCTTACACCATCGTCAAACTCCAGCACCCACCAACCACCATCATCGCACCCTTCCATCTGTCGCCGCAACCCGACTCCCCAATCCCACCGGCAACTCTACCAGTGGCTGGATCACTAGACTTCAAGACACATACCCCCAAACTCAAAACCCCACTTACTTTAGTTAATAATCAAATCAATTGAACCATGACTAGGTGGGTGGGTTTGTGGGTCACTTGTAAGGACAGCTACACAAAGAAGGCGACTTGAACGACTGTGAAAGCAAGCATGAATAGTGTCACGAAGAAGGTGATGTGAATGACAAGAACCGAGTGCGAATGTGAGAGAAAAGGAGTAAGTACTAGAGTGCATCAAAGGAGACTATCTATATTGATACACTATCGATCATTAACGTTGGATCAAACTGGTGTATGATGCACCATAGTTAATTCAGTGCCCCACAGAATGCGTCCTAAAAATAAATAGACAAAGCTATAGAAAATTTAAGCGAAAAGATTTATGAATCCAAAAGCTCAAACCCATTATTATAAAATATTTATTTAAGTTCATTAAAATATATTCAACATTTTAGACTCTCCCTTTCTTGTAACGAGTGGTGTCAAAGCTAATACTTTGTCCGAGCCAAAAATTTTGCCTTAACAAACTTATAAATATGAAGATTTTAAGAGATCCCTAAATTTTCAATTATTTTGGCGAGTTTATTGAAAGGTTGAACTAGTTGGAATTAGCTATATATCTTATACTTTGGTTGAACTTAAATCAACATGTCGTAATTTATCAACCTCAAGTGTGAATGAAGGGAATAGAGGATGCCCATGGTTCATGGGCTACCCACCAACCTGGTGGATCCAACCCCGTTTTGATGATTTATTTTTGGGTTGGGTTAGGCCATTAGATCAACTTGATGGAATTGTTCACTGTTTAGTTTGGGTAAAGGTCTGAAAAATACATCCACAAACATGATCTGATGACTCGATAACCTAGTCACTTAATATTTTTCCCCTACCCCATTACTAATTGCCCACCCCACCGAAGTGATAAAAGGAATGGCAGTTGAGTGGCAGGAGGCCAAGGATTAGGGATGTGATAGTTCAAAGACCAACAATGAATCTTAAAAGTTTAGATAATAAGAACAAAAATAATACATAAATATAATAAGAAATTTTAAATTTAATAAAATAATTTTGATTTTAATGTGGAGTCAAATTTAAATTTTGATAGGAGTATGTATCCTCAACCCTTTTGTTAGTAGATCGCTCCATGTAAAAAAAAAAACAGTAGCCAACGGAAGCAAAGATTGAAGCAGAGCGGGAAAAACTTTTAAGGTAGCATTTAGTAGATTACTTATTAAGATTGCCAGGAATGTAGATTATCATTTAGAAAGATTGCCACATTTAAATTGCTGGTAATGTTAAATGTAGTATTTGATATGTATAAATAATCTAAGTGGCAGTTTACATTACTCTGTTTGGTATATCAAAAAGATTACTAGGTAATATATGTATTAAATCAATATAATAATAAAATAGTTAATTATTATTATTATTATTGTTATTATTATTATTTGTTATAATAATATTAATAATTAATAATAATAATTAATTAATAAGAATAAGAAAATTTAATTATTAATTATGATTATAATAGTTAATTTTCTTAATAATTATTATTAAAAAATAATAAATATTATTAATATTATTATTAAATAATAGTAATAATAATAATAATTACAATAATTAATAATTAATAATAATATTATTATTAATTAATAATAATTAACAACAACAACAACAACAACAACAATAATAATAATAATAATAGAAGGATTGCCACATTGGTAGTAATCTACATTACCACCTTTTAAAGGGGTAATACATATTACTACATTGGTAGTAATCTATATTACCTTAGAAATCTAGATTTTCAGTAATGTTGTCCAGCCAAATAGGATAATATTGTTATGGGCCAGATAATTTAATCAAATATTACCGGTAATCCAAATAGATTGCCCCATATCAAACGCCACCTAAGAGAATTATAAGTTGAGTAAATTAATGTTCCACAAAGATCAATGATCAGCTTCAAGTTTATTTAGTCATTATTAATTGTGATATTGTGATGTGATTCAACTAAAATTCTTCCTCCGGGTTCAGTTTTCTTTAATTAAAAAAAAAACTAAAATTTTCCTCATCATAGCTCTCATTATAATATATTTTTGAATTTAATTAATATGCATTGATAGTATAAAATAATTTTATACTATTAATTAATTAAAATACTAAAAGTGAGAAATTATAGTGGACCCTTTATTATAGCGGATAATTATTTATATAAATTGACACTTTCTATTATTTTTATTTATTGATAATATAAAATTATTTTACCTGTCAATATATTTAAATTAAATTCTATATTTTTTAGTGGGAGACATAAAAGAGACCCAACGGCAAATGCAGCCGCGGATGGAGTGCATACGTATTATTCAGCTCGAGGCCATAGAAACTTTTTTTTCCCCTTTTGAAAATGACTGCAAGTATCCTAGATTTAATAGGGAATAATTTTCATATATTGACAATTTAAAATAATTTCATACTGTAATCAATAGAAATTTATTTGTCGGTCAAAATCCTCCATTTTAATTAGGTGTTTACATGTTATTAGTAATTTTGATAAATTTTGAAACCTTAAGACAAATAATTGTCTGATTAATGATAATAGTTATATTCCAGTCAAAACTTGCAACTTCGTATACAAATAATTGATGAATTTAAATTTTAAAAATTTTAAAAATTTATCAAATTTTATTTTTATTTTTTGAATTGTATTAACTTGTATGTTACTTAAAAATTACTTATATCATTTAATGAAAAAATATAACACAAAAGAGCTTTACGAAACTCGAATTCAATATTATTTTTTTAAAAATAAATATTAAACCACTTAAGATAATTAAATGTTAGTATTTATCATAAATTTTTAACCAATCAATATTTAAATGTCAAAATTAACTACAACTATTATATTAATTATTAATCATAAACGTAAAATGTTACTTATAAAAAAATAATAATCATAAAAAATTTAATTTTGATATATTATTATTATAAAATAGATTTATACTATCATCTAATTATATATTGTTATATGTAATATTTTTTAGATAATAAATATGAGAGTCAATTATATTTATTGATATATCTATAAATAATTAAATAATAATATAAAAATATTTTATATTAATAATATATCAAAATTAATTTCATAATAAATGCTTGGATAAATGATTTTTTTATGAACACTTGGACAAATGATTGATGTTCTTAATTTAAAAAATATTTTATGTTAACTTCAAATTATTTGCACAAAGTGCACTAATAATAAAGTTATCATATAATTTTATAAATAGAATATCCATGACATAAAATTTTTATATAAGAATGAATTTGGTGAAGTGAGATACTTACCTCATGTCTTATATAATAAATATGATTCAACGGCATAAAGATTGAGTTGAGCTTTATTTATTCAACTTGTAATCAACTGATCAAGATTCAGTGAAGTTTTCTTCAAGAATTAACGGATGCAATCTTTGATTTTTAGCGTTCACGTTACGATGCTTGGGCCGTCATTCCCCCCTTGCGACTTGTGTTACGTTTCAAAATTCGATTGGATGTTAAAGAAAGGAGCTCAATAATTGTAATCCATAGATGGCAAAGAAATATCTTAATTTTATTCATGCCATCATCACACGAACACAAGCCATTTCAAAGCATCCACTACGTACCTGTCAACCGCGTTAAATGTAAATGTAAATTAAACATATAAATAAATCAACAATCATGATTCATGAAGGAAAAAAATCATAAAAAAAAAAGAGATCACATAGGCAATGAGCAAATCTCTTTCATAATCCACATCCACAACAGCTCATTCACAGTTCACGCCGCGTTACAATAATAATACTCCGTCAAGGTGCAAGCTTGCACTCAAAACCAAGTAACGCTTACAAGCCACAAGCTAGGAAACAACAATTACAGTTAACTACTTCACACATCTTACGACATCGTTAGCAAAACCCTACTATTAAAGCATGAGCTGCAATCTCTCTCTCTGTTGCATTGCGTCTGCATTATCCGCACCATTCGGGCTAATGATAGAAAAAAGACATAAAAAAAATAATAAATAATAAGAAAAGAAAAAAATCCAGGTGTAGAGAGAGAGAGAGAGAGAGAGAGCGTGGAGTGCTGGATTCGAGTGGCACAGAGTCAAAGGCGAAGAAAGAGGGAGAGAGAGAGTATAACTGAACTAGAGAGAGAGAGAGAGAGAGAGAGAGAGAGCATAACATAAGATGGGTGGTGGTGGTGGAGGAGCACTCGTGGAAGGCATTCGACGCTTGTTTCAAAGACGCCCTTCTACTATTAAGGTGGAAGACCATGTTATCAACAATAATAACAACAACAATGGCAATAGTAATAATAATAATGGGAGCCGTGTCCATGTGAGAGATTTGCGGGCTCAATTGGCCTCTATTCCCACTCCCAATCAGGAAACCGAACTCACCATTGACGAAGACTTTGATATCTCCGGCTTGAAGCCCCTCAAAGTCCCTACTCAGATCTTCTTCAAACATTCCTCTATGGATCCCCACAAAAAGGTCCCTTTTTTATCATTCACTGGTAGATCGGTCCATTGGGGTGTTTTCTTTTTTGTTTTTATATGCGATCTGACTATGTTATCCTGTTTCTTTTATCGTTTTGCTTAATGGGTACTGCTCAAGTTTCGTTTTTTCCCCCCCATCGGTTGTTGTTTTTGTTTTATCGTGAACTGAATCGATTGGGTTTTATTTTTTATTTTTATTTTTGTCTCTTCCTTTCTCTCTCTAAAAAATCATGCCGGGGCTATGTTTGTTTGATGCTGATGGCAGAGATTGAATTGAAAGTAAAAAGAAAAGAGGCAATGCTTAGCATGAATTTCATTAATTACCTGTCACTTTTCTTAAAGCAGTAGCTTATGGTGCGTGTTCTGGTCTTAGGTATTGATGACCAGCTATCGTCATATAATAAATGGCATATAGTATGAGGAAGTGTCAAAATCACGGCATTGCCAGTGAATTTGGCAGATTTTTGTCCCCTCTCCTAATGGATTTTGTGGAGCTTCCTGCTTCTCTGTGTTTTACACTTCACCTTAGAAATTGCTGTAGGTCAAAAGAAGATATCCGATTAAGTTATAGGTTTCCAGCAGGTGTACTTCAACAATATTGCTTAATGGTTTCTAGTTGTCAAACAGGGTTCGCCAGAAGCAGAGTTTTTTACTGAGTATGGAGAGGCAAGTCGATACCAGATCCAAGAAGTCATCGGAAAAGGAAGTTATGGTGTGGTGGGATCTGCCGTTGACACTCATACTGGGGAAAAGGTTGCAATCAAGAAAATCAATGATGTTTTTGAACATGTATCTGATGCCACGCGGATCTTAAGAGAAATTAAACTCCTGCGGTTGCTCCGGCATCCTGATATAGTAGAAATTAAGCATATTATGCTTCCTCCTTCACGGCGAGAGTTCAGGGATATCTATGTAGTGTTTGAATTGATGGAGTCTGACCTTCATCAAGTAATCAAGGCAAATGATGATCTTACTCCTGAGCACCACCAATTTTTCTTGTACCAACTTCTTCGAGGCCTGAAGTATATACATACAGGTATCCTTGTAATTAGTTCCTTGACTTTTTCAGATAGTGGCAACAAACTAATATGCTAGTTCTCTTTCAGCAAATGTGTTTCATCGTGACTTGAAGCCCAAAAATATTCTTGCTAATGCTGATTGCAAACTAAAGATATGTGATTTTGGGCTTGCTCGAGTTTCTTTTAATGATGCTCCGTCAGCTATATTCTGGACTGTAAGTATTCTATTGTGCATACCATGTCAATCTGTTATATTTATCAATTTTTTTTTATTCTCTTTTAAGATTTTCGATAGGAAATTGCAAATTGCAATCTAGGTATCTCTCTAAATCTCTTGCTGACTCAGTGTACTTACTTTTACTAAGGACTATGTTGCAACTCGGTGGTATCGTGCACCTGAACTATGTGGTTCTTTTTTCTCAAAAGTAAGCTTCTTTCTACTTTTACAACACCTCTACCTGGGTTCTGTATGATATAAGAAGTTGAGTGTACTTAAAGTAATGGAACATGTATGCAAATTTAAAATCCTTGTCTTTTGCAGTATACCCCCGCAATTGATATTTGGAGCATTGGATGCATATTTGCAGAAATGATCACGGGAAAGCCATTGTTTCCTGGGAAAAATGTGGTGCACCAATTGGATCTCATGACTGATTTGCTTGGCACTCCCCCTGCTGAGTCCATTGCAAGGGTTAGTTTATCAAAATCTGCTTTGCTGTTTTCTGACGTCAATGGGCAAGCTTGTGACATGCTGTAATGATATTAATTCTAAATTTCTACCATTCCTTTTTAATTTTTTCCCCCCTGCATTACGTTTTTAGTACCTTTGTATCCTTTGTTGTAATACCAACCTTTCATTTCAGGCTTACTTTTACTTCCTATCCCCTGTACTCTTGAGACTTGAATATAATTCTTAATCCTAATTTCACAGATTCGAAATGAGAAAGCTAGAAGGTATCTTAGTATCATGCGAAAGAAGCAACCAGTTCCATTCTCTCAAAAATTTCCAAATGCAGATCCATTGGCTCTTCGCTTACTGGAGCGATTACTTGCATTTGATCCTAAAGATCGTCCAACAGCTGAAGAGGTTGATTTTCTATCAACTATATGATTACCGAAGGGGATATTTTATTGATTAGTACCAAAGGGTAAATTTCAATGTTTCTGTTTTGCTCGTGATTGCAGGCTTTAGCTGATCCTTATTTCCAAGGTTTGTCGAACGTGGATCGTGAGCCATCCACTCAACCCATTTCAAAACTTGAGTTTGAGTTTGAGAGAAGGAAATTGACCAAAGATGATGTTAGAGAGTTGATTTATCGAGAGGTATGACCATGCATTTCAGTCACTCTTGCTTCAATTTATTGTCTCCTCTTTGATGTGGTAATAACTGTTTATACATTTGACGGAAACAGATTTTGGAGTATCATCCCCAGATGCTTCAGGAATATCTTCGTGGTGGAGAACAAACCAGCTTCATGTATCCAAGGTAGACGTACTAACATGCTAAATATTTTATTGATGGCTGGATGCATTTATCAAATCAGACGGGCATGAACCATCTGTCTGCTCTTTTCACAAGGCACGGTCTTTCATTATTTAAATAATGCATTAAGCCAACTTTTACTGTATGCTTCTCACAATACATAGTTTATAACTATGTTCAGGAGCTCTTGTATGCACTTATTGTTGTTGCATTCTGCTGGGAATGGGATGTTTTCCCGAATCCCATAAATTTCTATTCAGAACTAGATCCTTTATTAGCAAAACACTGGCACACTAGTTTTGTTTGCCACACTATTAAAATCATAATTCTTTCTTAATATGTATTTTTGTTGATGCTCATCCTTTTACTAGTTAGAATTTCAGCTCCTGGAAATTACTGATGGTTAATTTTCTGCGTGTTTCATGTCATCTAAGAACTAATATTGGATGAGGGTTCTTTGAAATTTTAAACATTACATGCTTTAGTTATTAGTCAGTAACTCTGTTATTTTGTTGCATAGTGGGGTTGATCGGTTCAAGCGACAGTTTGCACATCTTGAGGAACATTATGGCAAAGGTGAACGAAGCACTCCATTGCAAAGACAGCATGCCTCCTTACCTAGGCAAGTGTTGGTTAAACATCTGGGGCTCCTGGCTGTTTCCAGCCTTTTTGTCTTCTTGTTTTGGAGATTTAATTTGTTCTATATTTTGTTGTTGCCCTCATCCAGATTATTAATGTCTGTTTACAGACGAGATAAGGTTGGCAGACAAGCCTGTGAACCTTTTTCTCTGGTGTTATTTGTTTTGTTTGTATATTGACTGTTGCAGTTTAACCTTTTCCAGAGAGCGAGTTTGTGCTCCCAAGGATGAAAATAATCAAAACAATGATGTTGAAAGGCCAACTGGATCAACTCTCTACAGTCCTCCGGGGTCTGAGGCAACAGGCACCGGAAATGCCAATGCACAAAATGGACCCTCGAAGCCAAACGACACCACACGGAGCCTGTTGAAAAGTGCCAGCATTAGCGGTTCAAAGAGTTATGAGAAACAAAGTAAAGATCCTGAGGTAGCTAACTCCATCCTTTCAAATGCATGACTCTTCAACTATTTTTTCTGTCCTTGTGTTGGGTTGAAAAGGCATCAGCTGAAGGTTTCGAAATAATTAGAATATCCGATAACTGGTTTGAGATTTTCGTGTCATACGACGTGACAGGCCATCTCAGTGTGTTCCAGAGATTTTCCACATCCCATCCATCTTACATCTCTTGATATTTATAATTTCTATATATAGTAACTCGGGCACTTTCTATCCTTTTTCTTTTTGAGTTAATTTTTTAATAGGAAAGTGAAAAAAATGTAGTTCATTATTGTTTTGGTCTGTCTGGCTTGTTTCATGTTTGTGACTTTGTTAGCATACACAATTTACATCTGGCTTCAAAATTCAAATGAAGTACATTTCTGTGGTGTTTGTGTTGAGTGTATTCATTTTGCATTGGCAGGAAGCAATTGCGGAGGTCAATGACGAGACAGTGGATGGAGTGACGGAGAACGTTGCTGCTCTCAATGTTTAGTTATAGCTGTTTTCATAATTTTGATCCAACATCCATGCTCTGGTTCTTTCCACAAAGAGTAAAAAAGACGGTGGTGGGTTTGAATCACTGCAGACACAGACATCCTCCCTGTTGATTGAGCTACCAGCTAATTTTTGCTGCACTTCACTATCATGTATTACTACTGTAATCGAGTATTTGTGTGTGTACGGGAAGGCAATGTATACTAGTCATTATTATTTATTGTCATGAAACAACGGGGACGGGGATGGACGGTCCTAGTTATATTAGTTTCTTGTAATATGAATATTAGCAAAAGAGAACTGCTCTCAATTGGCGTGTTTTTGAAGGTTCCAGATACAACACATACATTGATGATGCTCAAGAAACGTGCAGACTTGTTGAATATTTTAGAGTAAAATATAGTGACAACCCTTAGAGGTTTTAATTTAATATACCACAGTTAACCCCAATCTTGTTGAAAATGAGTACTCCACCTCATTTACAGTAACTTATGGCTGTAAGGGGTTAAGTGAGAATATTCCCACAGAATATTTTCACTTAACCATGGTTATTACTTGTAATATTTTTTTTTTCAAAAAAAGCGTTAAATTGTCTTAAATTTTCAAAGGCTTCATCTGCATCACCTCCTCCTTTACCTTCTGTTTTAATGATAAAAAAGAAAATGGGAAGAAAAAAATTAGAAAGAAAGAAAATAAAGAGAATTTTATTCTCTTTCCCATACTTGGATATAGAGAAAATGAAGAGAAAGAATTAATTGGTTGGAGAGAAAAGGAAGAAGAAAAAATTTATTTATATTAAATTATTTTTTTATTCTATATAATATAATATAAATATTTTATTATATTTATATATGAAATATAATAATAATTTTATTTAAAATCTCTCTCTCTTTAGTTTTCTTACTTATTGTAAGGAGAAATTTTTTTTATGAATCCTATCATTAATATTTTTTTTTTCTTATTTTCTTCTCATATCCAAATAAAATAAAATCTCAAAATCCTCTCATTTTTTTTTCTCCCTACTTCTTTCTCTCTCTTTCTCTTGAAACAGGCAAAGGGTTAGTGTGGGAACCAAAGGATATCGAGAGAGTGTGAGGTGGAGCCTATTGCACACACCCATCGCCAAGTGCGTGTTTGGATTGGCATTCGTAAATTAGGGTTTGTATTAATTTGATTTTATCAAAATTGATTTTGAGTAAAAGTGGGTTGATATCAATGTAATTTATATTTGAATGTTTTTATTTTAAAAATGATTATAATAGAATAAATATTATTTGAATAATATTAATTAAAATCACTTTTAAATATGTAATTATAAAAAAAGACATAAATATTAAATTATATTTTTAATATTATCCTTTTATTTCATTTTTTGTTTTTAAAATATTTGAATAAAGCATATTAATATTATAAAGAAATTTATCTAAAATATTTTATTTAAGGTATTATATAAATATTATAAATAAAATATTATAGATATTATTATGTCTTTCACTTCTCTTATTTTTGTTTTATGTACTTTAGCGAGCTTCTGTTTGTAGTTGGCTTTATACAATCCGTGAAAAGTTAAGTGTAGGTGTGTCTATAAGTTTTATTCTCAATAATCAATTCTCAAAACTGAACGTGAAAGCTAAAGAGTCGCTTCACGACAAACCAACAGTGGAGAGTGAAAATCACAGGGAAACATCCAAACATCTTAATTCCATCGTTCGAGGAGGCTGAACGTGTATTTTGGGACTTTAAATGCTAAAACAAACATGCCGCTGGGCCCACTAGCTGATGTTCTCGAGTGGAAAGCTGGGATGGAGGCTTCTATGAAGAATCCACGGAGCAAGAGAAAGGATCATTCACCAATGTTCCCTTCGAAAGGAGATTTTAGTCACATAGCTCTATAACTTCTACTAGATGTCAGCCTTGATTCATGACATGATGCAAAAATTGAAGATGAGTGGCCATCATCTCCACACATAGATAAATTGGCCAATTAAGTGCATTCCACGGCCTACTCTTCACAGCTATTTACCCCTACACGTGGGCTGTAGCCAAAGAAACCAAGAAAAAGGGCCAGATTCTTTTGATATTGATACGTGGGATGTTTGGTATATTGTATTAGGTATGATAAGATAAAGTAATACAATATATTATGATCTTATCCGTTATTTGGTGCAGTCAACGTATTGTATAAGTTTATCTATTAAATCTCCTTTATACGTTATAATGATGGATAACTTAATACGACTTAGGGAGGCCGTATTAGGTCTGATTAGTTTTTAATATATAAGAATTTTTTTATTTTTTTTATTTTTTAATATATTTTATTAAAAAAATTAATTATTAAATAAATAGTAAAAAATAAAAATATATAATAAAAAATAATATTATTTAATAATAAATAAATAAATATTTTTTAAAAATAATTATAAAATAACTATTCAAACAAAAATAAAAATATAAGAATAAAAATTTATTATTAAAATATATAAATAATAATATTTAATATAAATTTAATTGTATATAATAAAAAATATAATCAAATATAGAAATGTGATACTAAGCCTATTTAGATTTTGATGTATAAAAATTCTATATCTATTTCACTCACACTCTTTCTCTCTCTCTCTCTCTCTCTCTCTTATATTTTTTATATTTATAAAAAAAATATTAAAAATAAATAAATAAATAAATAAATAATTTTTAATATAAAATTATTTTTATATATAATAAAAAATAGCTTAAATAATTATAATAATCATTTAAAAATTATATTTATTATAATATCTTCTTTTGGTTATATTTTATATAATACAATATTTTATACAGTGACATATCAAACACTGCATAATATTAAATTTTTATTAGGTCTTATATAATCAGACCTTATACTATCAGCCCTTATCCTATCAGATCTTATACTAACAAGCATACCAAACAAGCCCATATTGAGTACTTTCTTGTCTATATTTTTGGCCAACAGAAAGGTGAGCTTGGCTTGCAAGTTGTTTGACATCTTTAGTGATCTAAATGGTGATCCTGTCAGTTATAATTCTATGATGAGCTCATTTCTTAGAAAGGGTTATTTCAACTAAACTTGGGGCTATCCTAACCCAAAGAAACATGATAATATAAATTCGGGTTGAACTTGAGTCGATATTACAACTCAACTATCCAAATCTTAATGTTTATATATTTATAATTTTAAAATATGATTTGAATGGATGAAGTATAATATAAATTCAGGTTCACGGTGAATCCAAATCTATACTATTATTACTCTAACCCAAAAGGGTGACTTTATTTGATGTTGATATTTTGCTTTGGAGGGGTGGAAGATGAAAGGAAGAAGAAGAAGTGGAGGGTATGGTTTTTTCTCCTCTGTGACAAAAATCTCTCTTAAGCTCAGGTAGGTGAGAAGGGTTAAGACAGTGGATAATGTTGTGAGTGAATATGAGTGCAAAATCCAGACCATGGTTAAAAAGGGTTGGCCCTGTGACGGTGGTTTTGGGAAGTAGGGTGGAGTGCTCATTTTCCAGAAAATTAAGGCTAACTATCATACGTTGAAACCTCAAGGGCGTCACTGTATTTTACTCAATATTTTAATATGCACGATTTGGTGGGGTACGGGTGATGCCAATGTGTAAATGTAATGCCATGAGGTCTCTATAGGTACACGCTGCTTGGTCAGCCACACAAAAATCAAGGAAGGGGTGGGGGAATAAAATGACCAGCTTAACTCAAAAAAGTGCCCGATGATTCCCTCTGCATTGTTAATCATTCCTCTATTATACAAGTACCACAGTAACCACGCAAATGAGAGGGTGGGATGGGACAGATGGAATGGGCTACTAAAAGATAGGATATGTTATGACAAGGTAAGGACAAATTCCTATAGTAGACTTCTCGGACTCGAGGAGAAGTTGCCATGTCAAGACCTTTCTAATTATAGATTAAATACAAAACAAGCTGTATCATTAAAAAAAAAAAAAAAAGAACATAACAAGGTTATCCCAGTGAATCCCAATATTTTTTTTGATCAACTTGAATCCTACATTGTATATTGTATCGGTAAAAGATGAAACTTGAAATGCTTCGTAGATTTGGAGAGCTGCTATAAGTCAGTAGTAGCTCACATTTGTTTCGATTTTTGTTTTTGGTCAATGTGTTTGTTACGACTTTGATGAGTTGCCAAATATTTAATTAAGCGGATTTTTTTTGTTATATGAGGTGTTTGAGTTGATTTGAATTAATTTAAATAAAAAAGTTAATTGACCTAAAGCAATATAATTTATATTGATTTAAACATTTGGATCTGATCATTTAAATGATTAAAAAATTTGATGTTTTTTTAGTATACTTGTGACATTGAAATTTGAATCTATGATTTCATAAAAATTATCCAAACTCCTCGTTGCTGCCTCCTTGTCACTACCCAAGCCCCTCACCTGAACCACATTGGGTATTGCGGCGATCCAAGGAACTTCAGGATCTTGTTCATCTTGAAGATGGGCATAGTCAACATGCCCTCATGAAAATTTGCAAGATCTGTGATTTGAACACCAAAGATGTTATAAAATACCATAAGTCTACCTTCTGATTATCAGTTTTGTAATGCAACGCTGGCAAATTTTTTTCTCGTTTAATTCATTTGCTTTCTGTAGAGTTTCCTGAATTTTTTGCGTATATCTTCATAGAGATACCAACTCACTCAGAGTCATCAGTAAATTTTACTAAAAAACTTTGAAGTTTAGAATTTTATAAGTTAAAAGTAACTTGAGTAATTAAAAAAAAATAAAATATAGAAATAACCTATTTAACATACAAAAGTTATCATAAAAAATAATATTTAATTAAAAGTAACATATAAAATAAGAAAATTATGTGTCAAATTATAGTTCCTTAAGATAAAAATCATGGAAGAGAAAATTGGACCGGACTGGCCGGTTGGACCAGGAACCAGCCTAATATCCAATCCGGTCTTGCTAGTTAAACCGGAATTGCTGAAAATTGCTATCAAACAGGATTGAATTGGTGTGAACCAGTCCGATTCACCGATTTGGTTGATTTGCTTTTTTCTTTTTTGGTAAAATTAAAAAATAATATATACATATATCCCAGTTGAACTCCCGATTAAACCGGTTGGATATCTAAATCTTTGAACCCCTACTTTAACCAGTTCGATGTCCATTTTCTTAACCTTGATAAAAATATAAATTTAATAATAAAAAGTAAACTTGTTCAGTTGCAATTGAATTTTGATATTTTTGGGGATTGAAGGTGAATACCCTAACTATTATGTAATCCAGTTTACTCTTTGATTTGTTCTTTGCATGTCATGTAATCTTTCTAACTTCTCGGTAATTTGCAATCTGTGGTGTATTTCAAAGAGATGCCGGATTCCAACTTCCATCAGATGATGAATAATGAATTGATGATCCCTCTTGCTCACTCTTAAGTAGTCCGAGTCACTCAGATATTCTGACAACCCTATGGCAGTTTGATTCATTCACTTGGACACTAATTCAGTAATTCCACAACGAACAGAGTTGCCATAAATGCACTCCTCACTGCTATCAGCAATTTTTCGATTACAAATAAGGCCCAGAAAGTACAACTGATACTCAATCTTTAATTTTCACCATCCCTCTGCTCTTACCAATAATCTCCACAAGAACAAATACCGTTATTGAAGTGGTGAAACCGGTGAGAGTCTCTTAAGATTATCAACCTTCCAACAATCTTGGATATGTGTTTGATAGCATTATGGCAGTCTTGACACACACGCAAGTTCTTCATGACACGTATTGGTCTGCCGGCTGGTGTAATTAGAATTCCAAATGCTACAGCTAATTTCTCACTGTGATACTTGAGCATGTGCTCCTTTTCCTCCTCTTCCACATCATGCAAAACCAATTTGGTTGAAGAAACATACCCCTCACGCTTCATTTTTTGATCTAACTCTTCTAGGAAGGCATATATTCTATCTCTTTCTGGGTGGAGACAGTCCCCAACTGTGAACGTATGAATTTTGTTTTGTACCTCAACCCAACTATACCCGGGTACTTTCTGCACACCAACATCCCTCATTTTTGATCTCATCTTACCAACATCAACCCATCTGCCCGAAGCTGCATATAGGTTTGAAAGAAGGACATACATTCCTGAGTTAAGAGGTTCCAGCTTAAAAACCATCTCAGCAGCCTTTTCAGCCAATTCAGTATTGCCATGAATCCGGCTAGCACCTAGTAGAGTACCCCATGCTGCAGCATCTGGCTCAAAAGGCATGTTTCTCATTAATTTCTGTGCTTCTTCCAAGCGGCCAGCTCTACCAAGAAGATCAACCATGCAAGTATAATGTTTTGAAGTTGGTGTTAGACCATAATCCTTATTCATTGAATAAAAATATTCAGTTCCCCTGTCCATCAAGCCAGCATGGCTGCAAGCAGACAGAACACCCACCTGAAACATGATCAACAGAAGATTATTGTCAGATTTGATTACAAGAGAAAGAGGAAAGCCCATAAGCAACTATTAGCTCAGTTACGGAAAGAAACTTTACTGAAACACAAAATATTGTAAAAGATTAAGATATCAAATAGAAGAGGAAAATGGTAATTGCATGACTCTTATCGGTGCAGGGAGCACCTATTTGAAAACTTATGAGATAAGTAAATAAGTGGTTAAATAACACAAGAAAGATTATCCTAAGCTAATGAACTTCTTAACAACATATAATACAGGAGTGTCAATCTCCTTTTGGACAAATGGCAAAGTAACAACAAAAATTAAAGTACCAGGATGAAAATATGAAGCACTGATGACAGTGGCTTACAGTTCCACACAAGGGAGCAGAAATTCATGCTAAAGATACGCCCTAAATAAAATTTAATTGCATACCATTGTAATCTCATCGGGTTTAACACCTGCTTTCTTCATTGACTCAAATACCATTAAAGCCTGTCTTCCAAATCCATGCCTAGCATAACCAGCTAACATAGTGTTCCAAGAGACGATGTCTTTCTCTTGTATTCCGTCAAACATGTCATAAGCTTCGTCTATGCTGCCGCATTTACAATACATTGCAAGAAGTGCATTCCCCACAAAACACCCAGTCTCATATCCTGTCTTCACCACTTGCCCATGAACTTGTTTCCCTAATTCCAAAGCAGCAATATCAGCGCATGTGCTCAAAGCACAACTATAGGTAGCTCTATTTAAACTTTCTCCATCTTGTTTTGCCGCCACAAACATGTTCAAAGCCTCTTCATAGTGACCAGTCTGAGCATGACCAGCAATCATAGCTGCCCACGACACACAATCACGCTGAGGCATCACATCAAACAAGTTCCTAGCTTGAGTTATATCACCGTTCTGACTATAGCCAGTAATCATGGTATTCCACGAACTTACATTCCGACAAGGCATTGCCTCAAACAAGTCCCTTGCCATGTCCATTTTCTTGCTCTGCACATAACCGGCAATCATTGCATTGTATGAAACCTCATTTTTTACTGGCATTTCATCAAAAGTTCTTCTCGCTTCATCCAACATTCCATTCTGCACATATCCAGACACCATTGCTGTCCACGTGAAGACATCCTGTACTGGACACTCGTCAAACAATCTCTTAGCTTCTGACATATCTCCATGCTGGGCATAACCTGAAATCATAGTATTCCAGGAAATTTCATCCCTAACAGGCATTTGCTCAAAAAGACGCCTAGCATCACCTAACATCTTCCTCCTCACATACCCACCCATCAAACAATTCCAAGAAATCAATTCCCAGTCCGATTTGGACTTAAACAAGCGACAAGCCTCCTCAAATCTCCCATTCTGGACATAAGCTGCAAGCAGCCCATTCCAGGATATGGAATTCTTATGAGGCATCTTATCAAAGACCTCCCTTGCCTCATCAACATAGCCATTCTGGGCATACCCAGATAACATAGCATTCCACGAAACAACATCCTTTTGAGGCATTAGTTCAAACAGCTTGCGGGCCTCACCAAGCCTCCTGTTCCTGACATAGCCAGTAAGCATGACGTTCCAGGAAAACAAGTCCCTTTGAGGCATTTCGTCAAACAGGTTCCTTGCAAGGTTGAACATTCCGTTCCTCAAGTAGCCAGAGATCATGGCGTTGTAGGAGACAGAGGTTCGACGGGGGATGGAGTTGAAGACGCGGAGAGCGAAGTCGCAGTGGCCATTGCGCATGTGGGTGGAGATGGCCTTGTTCCATTTCAAGATTTCTGGGTCTTTGACGGATGCTCTTGACTTGTTTCCAGTTGCGGATGATGTTTTGTTGGACGGGTTTGGGTAGCTGCTTCGCCTTGATGGTTGCTTCCTCGTACTCCTCGTACACAGATACCGCAAGTTGCACCTACTTAACTGTAACTGTCTCACAGCATAGTTCCCGCGCATTATATTATATTGAAGGCATTAGGTTAGTCCACTTCGAGTGCTATCGAGACAGCCAACATTGTTGAGCCCTCTTCACCCTTCAGTCTTTAATTATACATGTCTTCTCTTTACTGCTCTCTATTCAGCATCAACTAATTGAACGGTGTACAGACCAATGCAGCAATCGTAGTAGCATGAAGGGAAGAACTAGGAGATATGTTTTAGAAGGTACTATTAGGCATTACTTAGCATGGGATTTGTAAAATATTTTTTCAATAGAACGTTGTATTATCATGTCTTTTTCCATTTAAAAATTGTTCACACAAAGATGAAGTTTGTCTTGGGTCATAATTTACTTCAACTTCGATCAACTACTTTTACGTAACAATTATCTAAAAAAATTACTCCTATAATAATATAATAAATTGATCATGTAAAAACTTTACACTCATTATATCTTAAAATTAAATTCTTATATTTAAGAGGTATGAAAATATTTTCTATAATTAACTTATATTTAATAAAAAAAATTACTGACTTGAAATATAATTTTCATTTAGATTTTTATTTTTAACAAATAATACATATATTAGTATTAATAATCAATTATTAAAGAATAGTGGTTTCCTTATAAGAAAATAGAATACTAGGCAAACCCTAATTATATTTTTGTCTAGGAATTTACCCTTCTATTTTTCAAGTTTAATTTTACATGAGAGAATTTTTATATAAAAAAGAAGTCTAAATACCATTTTGGCCTATACAATTACATCAAATTTTGAGTTTAATTCTTATAATATCTGTTTTTGGGTATAGATCTCTATAGTCTTGTACAATTTATGTTTTGATCCTTCAAGAGTTAGAATCAAGATAAGTTAACTATAATGATCCATCTTTCATGAAAATTAAGGGCCAACTCTTCATGAAAAATAACAATTATAGGGATTAAAATCTAAAATAATAAAAAAAAAAGGACTAACATTCAAATGTAAGAACCAAAGTCAAAATTAATCTCTATACCTTAAACTCTAAATAATTATATAATATCATATTTATGATTTTTGAATTAACCATTGTAAGAGTTAAATACTTTTAATAACATGGTAATACTTAATTGAAAGTGCATATGAAAACTTTTTATGAATTTATTTCTAATACATTGTTAGTATAAAATTTTTTTTTACACAAATATTCAATCATATGTTGTCATATTAGCAAAATTGTTTAACTCAACTACCTATTATCTTGAAAACCTTAAAAATAAAAGTATGTGATTAAATGACTCTATAAAACTCTTTTATATTGACAATATATCAAAATTAATCTCAATTTTTATACTAACAATATATCAAAATTAAATCTATTAATAATATTATAAAGACTAAAACCTAAAATAATAAAATTGAGCTACATCAAAATTAATTTCATATTAAACTATTCAATTTCATTCAAATTTAGATCGGCTATCACTTATAAGGCAATGATTCAAAATTTACCGAAAATATCTTAAGGGAAAACCTATACCAAAGCGCATTAATTTCAAACCCAAAAAATATGATAACAGTTAGTTGTCTTGAAAACAAAAAAACTGCTCTCCCTTTATAAAAACGTTTAGAGGTGAATGAGGGTGTCACGTCCCAAACCTTAGAATTTCCTTTAATGTCATAGAATTTTCTTTAAACTTAGTTAAAACTTTATGTTCAATTATTTGATCATATATCTCTTATCAATTTTAGAATTAGTAGCGATTATCTAAATTTTTATATTTACTGAACTCAAGGGAGGGTACAACTTATCTTGAGGTTAATTTTCTACATCTTTCTCCACTCTTACCAATAATCACCACAAGAACAAATACCCTCCCTGAAGTGGTGAAAGCGATGAGAATCCCTCAAGATTATCAATCTTCCAACAATCTTGGATATGTGTTTGATGGCATTATGACAGTCTTGACATACACGCAAGTTTTTCATAACACGTATTGGTCTGCCAGCCGGTATACTCAGAATTCCAAATGCTACAGCTAATTTCTCACTGTGATACTTGAGCATGTGCTCCTTTTCCTCCTCTTCCACATCGTGCAAAACCAATTTTGTTGAAGAAACATACCCCTCACGCTTCATGTTTAGATCTAACTCGTCTAACAAGGCATATATTCTACGTCTTTCTGGGTGGAAACAATCCCCAACCGTGAATGTATGAATCTTGTTTTGTACCTCAACCCAACTATAACCAGGTACTTTCTGCACACCAGCATCCCTCATTTTTAATCTCATCTTACTAACATCGACCCACCTGCCTGAAGCTGCATATAAATTTGATAGCAGGACATGCATTCCCGTGTTATGGGGTTCAATCTTAAAACCCATTTCAGCAGCCTTTTCACCCAGTTCAGTATTGCCGTGAATCCTGCTCGCACCTAGTAGAGCTCCCCATGTTGCAGCATCTGGCTCAAAAGGCATATTTCTCATTAAATTATGTGCTTCTTCCAGGCGGCCAGCTCTGCCAAGAAGATCAATCATGCAATTATAATGTTTTGAATTCGGTGTTACACCGTGATCCTTATTCATTGAATAAAAATATTCGGTTCCCCTGTCTATCAAGCCTGTATGACTGCAAGCAGACAGAACACCAACCTGAAACATGATTAGAAGAAGAATAAGCAGAATGATATTAATTGTAGACAAGAGGCAAAAGACATGCTGCTGCATTTTAGATGAAACAACATTTATTAGTGCCTAGTTTCTTGCTTTTGATCAGATTTGTAAAGCATATAAGCAACTATTAGCTCAGTTGCACTTATGGAAAGAAAACTTCAACGATGGATGGGGATAAATAACTTTAATAAAGATACCAAATAGATGACAAGAAACAAAGTGTAACTGCATGACTCTTATCAGCACAAGGACCACCGATTTGACAACTTACGAGATAAATAAAGCTCTGTGGTTCACTAACACAAATAAGATTATTCTTAGCAATTGAACTCCTTTGCCTACATTTGGTGCATGGAGTATTTCGACTGAATTTACTCATCCATGTTGCAGATATATGTAACATGAAAAGAATAAGCTTTATTCCGTTCATGGAAATCATAATCAGATCGAATCCAGAGGCTCCATAATAACAACCCATGCAGGGATCTCCATAAAACATGATTTATCATAATGAACAAGAATATTCTAATCAGAAAAGTTGTAAACCAGCTAGGTCTAAATTAAAATATAATGAAGTAAAATATGAAATAGTGATGACCCCAGTTCTTACTTGCAACATAAACTGGATAAGGGAGTAGTTATTCATGCATATGCTATGTACAGATATATACCATGGTAATCTCGTCAGGTTTAAACCCTGCCGTCTTCATTGACTCAAATACCATTAAAGCCTGTCTGCCAAATCCATGCCTAGCATAACCATTTAACATTGTGTTCCAAGATATAATATCTTTCTCTTTTATTCCTTCAAATGCATCGTAAGCTTCATCTATGCTGCCACATTTACAATACATTCCAAGAAGTGCATTCCCCACTAAACATCCATTCTCATATCCTGTCTTCACCACCTGTCCATGAACTTGTTTCCCTAACTCCAAAGCAGCAATATCAGCACATGCACTCAAAGCACAACAGAAGGTGGACCTATTTAGAATTTCTCCATCTCGCTTCATCTCCATGAGCATGTTCAAAGCCTCTTCATAATGACCAGTCTGAGCATAACCAGCAACAATAGCTGCCCATGACACACAATCCCGCTGAGGCATCATATCAAACAAGTTCCTAGCTTGAGCTATGTCACCGTTTTGACCATAGCCGGTAATCATGATATTCCATGAACCTACATTTCGACGAGTCATTATCTCAAACAATTCTCTTGCCATGTCCATTTTCTTGTGTTGGACGTAACCTGCAATCATTGCATTGTATGACATCTCTCTTTTGTCTGGCATTTCATCAAAAACTCTTCCTGCCTCATCCAACATCCCATTCTGCACATATGCATGCACCATTGCTGTCCACGTGAACACATCCCGCTTTGGAGATTCCTCAAACAATCTCCTAGCTTCTAACAAGTCTCCATCGTGGGCATAACCTGAAACCATGGTATTCCAGGAAATTACATCCCTAACAGGCATTTGATCAAAAAGCTGCCTAGCGTCACCTAACATCTTCTTCTTCACATACCCACCCATCAAACAATTCCAAGAAATCAGTTCCCAGACTGCTTTGGACTCAAACAGTTGACGAGCCTCTTCAATTCTCCCATTCTGAACATAAGCTGCAAGCATCCCATTCCATGAGATGGAATTCTTATGAGGCATCATATCAAAAACCTCCCTTGCCTCATCAACGTATGCATTCCGGACATAACCGGACAACATTGCATTCCACGAAACAACGTCCTTTTGAGGCATTAATTCAAACAACTTGCGCGCCTCGCCGAGCCTCCGGCTCCTGATATATCCAGTAAGCATTAAATTCCAGGAAAACAAGTCCCTTTGGCTTTGGGCCATTTTGTCAAACAAGTCCTTTGCAAGATTGAACTTTCCGTTGCTGAGGTAGCCAGAAATCATGGCGTTGCAGGAGACAGAGTTTGGACGAGGGATGGTGTCGAAGACGCGGAGAGCCAAGTGGCAGTGTCCATTGCGCATGTGGGTGGAGATGACCTTGTTCCATTTCACAATGCGTGGGTCTTCGTCTTTGACTTTGATGTGGGGTTTTGGTGGTGATGATGGACACCTGGTTCTGGTTGGTCTTGGTGGTTGAAAGTAGCAACGACGTAACTGTATCAAACTATAGCTTCCGCGCATCACTTGCTATGCCACGCTTTGTTCGTACGCTACGAGGAGTGGCGCTAAGACATTGACACAACACAGCTTCTGCAAGATTGCAACAACTGCGAAGACAAATAAAAAGTTAGCAAGATTACCCAAAGAATAAATTCAATTCGATAAATATTTAGGGACTGTTTGACAGTGATTTTTAAAAACAATTTTCAATTTTTAAAAGGTAAAAAACCAACAAACCTTGTTTGGTAAGATTTTTCTTGACATTGATTTTAAAAACTAGAAAACAAAAATGTAAGGTGGTGTTTGGTTTGCCATTTTCTATTTCCATTTTAAGTAAAAACAAAAAATAGGAGTGAAAATATGTTTGTTGGGATTGTTTTGAAAATGTTTTCAGAAAATATTTCGTAAAATGTTTGAAAATCTGAAAATGTCATATCCACGTTTTCATCTTTTTATGTTTGATTGTTGAAAATATTTTCTAAAGAAACGCAGATTACAGAATAATTCAAACTCTTCTTATCATCCTGCACGAGCCGCGTTCGATCCTCGGGGAGGATGTTCTTTTTTACGTCAAACGCACTCTTTCACGAATCTATTATATATTATTTATGACAAACCATAAAACGCGCGTGTTGGCAGCGCAGGTGGTCACGTACTGATCTGAAAGCCCTCGGATGCGCGTTCGAATCTCTCTCATCCCACTTCCACTATTTTTATCCATCATTTAATTTTTTCAAAGGGACAAAAGAAAAAAAAGTGGGACACGACAACAAAAACAAGTTGTTAGCGCAATTGGCTCATGTTGAGCATACAAAATTGACGTTGAGTGTTCTGAACCCTACCAGCCCATTTTTTTATTTTGTCAATTATTTAATTTTTTTCAAAAGGAAAAAAAGGACAAAACAAAAGGGATAAATCAAACACTTTGCTGAGATGATAATATATAATCAATACCGTGATAAAATATTTTTATATTAACAGTTTATATAATAAAATAATTTTAAAAGTAAGTAATTTATTTTATTCTTAATCTTAATATTTTATAGAGTTATTAATTATTTTAATAAATAATTTTAGTAAATGAATAAAATATACAAATCGAATATACACCATTTTTATTATTTAATAATAAATATAATTTTATTATCTCAAATTTGATTTTAAAAATTATATTTTATAAAACAAACAAACCAAACATATTTTCATTATTTTCACTTTTTTGAAACAGAATATACTTTTATAAACCAAACGCATTTCCTGAATTCAGAAAATCTAAAAATGAAAATCTTTTCAGAAAATGAAAACAGAAAATGAAAATAAGAAATATTTTTACAAACCAAACGCACCCTAAGTTTTAACAACAAGAAATAGAAAACAGCTTCAAGGTATTTTCTGTTTTGTTGTCCTAAAAACAAGGGAAAAACATGGTAGCATTATACTTTTTATAACATTTTTAGAATTAGTCAGTTAGAGTTTGTATGATTTAAATATCATTAACTCATTATTTAAAGATCAATTTTGAGGGCAGTTTTTTGGGAAATCGTAGGCCAATGGCCTTTAGGGGTCTTCTTTATCTTAGCGTTTAGGAGGGCACTTCAAATTCCCTCAGGTTTAGGCTAAAATTAATATTATATAATAAAAAAATTGCTATAATTTTTTATTTATTGAATAAAATAAAATAATATAATCTACTTATTCATTCAAAAATTATTAAATATATCACATTATTTTGATAAATAAATATTGATAAAAATTCTACACTTTAATAATTTACTTGATGTAAGATCAATGTTACATAGCCAACAAATTTTGCCTAAAGTTTTTAGGTAAAAAAAGGTAATTATTAAATAAAATAAAGTGATATGTAAATAAGGTCGTAGCAATAGCGGCAGATTGTGTTGCCTTTTAATTATATATATTTTTTATAATTATAACCACTACTAAATATATATTTTCAAATCATTAAATAAAAAATTCTTAACAATTGGGCTGATTGTGTTTAGTCTACTCAAGCCCAAACAAAAGTGTGCCCTCCCAAAAATTATATGCCACCATGTTTTTCCCTTGTTTTTAGAACAACAAAACAGAAAATATCTTGAAGCTATTTTCTATTTTTTGTTTTTAAAACCTACATTTTGTTTTCTAGTTTTTAAAATCAATGTCAAAAAAAAACTTACCAAACAGGTTTCTTTGTTTTTTTGCTTTTAAAATCACTGCCAAACAGTTCCTAAGTTTTTAATTTTGAAACAAAATCATAACAATTTCAAATTCACAAAATTCATATTATTTTTAAGCTTCTAAACTTCAAAGCAAAGCCATAAAGTCTAAGCTTCTATCAAAAATAAATAGTATTTTTACATTGTTACGGGAATAGTTTTAAATTGTATTAAATGAACTTACTTTATATTTTTAAATTTTAATATTTATTAAGTTAGTATTAGATATTTTGTTAAATACACCAAAAAAAAAATGAGTCAGCCCAAAAATATAAAAATTAAACAAATCAATTTTTTCTTACTCAACTTATTTAATTTTAAATGATAAATGGATTAATTTGACATATTTGACTTATTTCAACTACCATAATACATGGCTTAGTTAGTATGTCTAAAACTATGTTTATATACACTAATATTGCTTTTCAAAATATGATTTAAATTTTATGCTATAATTATACAGTTTTTTTACTACTATTCAATAATTATTATTAAAAAAATTTGAACATAAAATTGGATAAAATATTTTATAATGTGCGGACTTATGATTAAATAAAAATATAAAAAATATTATATTAGTAATTGTAGAGTAAAAATTTTTCAAGACACCAATATAATAATTCTAAATAAAGAGCATGCATGAGTTGGTCATAGATTATTTTTTAAGAAGAGGAGTGTTTCTCTTACTAGACTTTTCTCCTTATCTATCTCTTTCTACTGGCGGCCATTGATTAGGGCAAGCTAGATAATGACTATAGAGATGGTTTTGTGGCTACCTACACTACAAATATAGGGAATGTCTCAATCACTATGGCTGAATTATGGGCGTTTTATATTGGTTTAAACTCAACCTTTGGGTTAGGAATCAAGCATTTTTTATTGGAGATTGATCCTATTTGTGTGATCAGATTGTTGCAACTCCAAAGCTTGGAGCATCATTCTAGTTTGTCTCTTATCAGAGCTATAACGGAGTTAATGGCTTGAGATTGGATTATGAAGACTTGCCATATCTATAAGGAGGTCAACCACTGTGCTGATGTCGTAGCCAAGAGAGGGTATAGTGATTTTTTTTTTGGGTGTTAGTTTTTATGATTCAATTCTTGATTTTCTGTCTTATGTTTATTTGGCTAACATTTTAGGGATCTTTTTTCCCCATATAGTTAGTGTGTAGTTTTTCATTTCTTGGGCTATTGTGCCATGATGATTATCGAAAAAAAAAAATTTATTAGTGGTAGTAAGGAGGGATATAGCCGCATATTTATAACCATAGCAAATTCTTCCATCAGGAGTCACTATTAGGAATACCCTAAAGGCCAATGATCAATGGGTCTATACTAGCAATGCCTAATCACACTAACTCACTGGAATAGGTGTGTACAATATCCAATATGGATCAATAATAATTCTTTTGGCTTGTTGTTTTATAACTAAGATCATTTTGTCAATCCAATTTTTACAAAATAAAAAAAAATCCACATTAAAAAATTTCAACAATAATAAATTTAAATTAAAGAAAACACTTAATGGCTTGAAAAGTTGCCAGGATCGACTGAAATGTCATTATATTGTCTATTATCTCTTTTACAACCAACCCCCATGTTTAGTTATCTTTCCCTTTTTCCAATAAATAAACACCGTGTGAGCCAGGCAAACAAAATACTAGCAAATCTTTTGGGATAAGTGGCAAAACTCTAAAATTAAACCCTCTAATATATTTGAGAGTTATATGTGGACTTAATTCGGCATTAGCTTCTAACGCGAATAACTAATAAAAATGGAAACCCAAGTTGAAAGATCATGCCAATGCAACTCGATCTTATTTTCATTTTTATTTTTCCTGATCTGGTTAGGTGATTTGTTTATCTTTATAGTTGAAATTAGAATGTCTTAATCAAGCCGAGATTTCAGAAAAGAAAAATGGAGTGAAGTGGTTCTAATAAGTGCTACTATTAATTTAGGCTATTGGATTGATTGAAAAGGGTGGAGTGAGATGGAAAGAAATAAAATTATTAAAACTTCCATTATTTGGATACAGAATAAATGGATGGAATAGAGTGAGAGAGGATAAAATCCATTCCATCTAATCTCATTATATCAATCCATTTAACTTTCCCCTTAATTTGGGAGGAATAGAATGAAATCTCACTCCATTCTATTATAGGCGTCGACTGCGATGCTCTTCGCTGGTCAAAGGTGCATTATGCACATTGCAATCTGACGGTGAGATTGTGAATTGATGCACCAATCACCTATGATGTATTTTAATAATATCTAATTTTAAGAAAATTTAAAAATATAATTAAATATATTTTAAAAATTAATTATCATACACTGACAGTGTAAAATTATACTGATAATATAAAATAATTTTATACTATTAATGTAATCAAAAAATTTTATCAGTATAATTTTACTCTATCAATATAATTTTACACTGATAGTATAAAATTATTTTATACTATTAATGTAATTTTACACTATCAGTATATAAAAATTAATTTCTAAAAATTATAAAAATTTTATCAGTATAATTTTATACACTGATAGTGTAAAATTATATTAATAGTATAAAATAATTTTATACTATCAGAGTAAAATTACACTGATAAAATTTTTTGATTACACTAATAATATAAAATTATTTTATACTGTCAGTATAATTTTACACTGTCAGTGTATGATAATTAATTTTTAAAATATATTTAATTATATTTTTAAATTTTTTTAAAATTAGATATTATTACAGTGCATCATAGGTGATTAGTGCATCGATGCACCTCACAATCTCACCATTGGATTACAAGATGCACCATACTCCTTAACCAACAAAAAGCACTGTAGATGGCGCCTCTATTATATTCTATTCCATCTTATTCCATTTTATTATTTACCGTCAACCCAAATATAAGGGTTTCGGCCAATTTGGAGATTGGGCCTTAGATACAAATCCCAACCCACCCTGACCCTGCCCGTGTGCCACGGGCACATCATTCAATTTCTGAGACAAGCATCACAATTCACAAGCATGATGAATGATTAAAGAAGAAGAGCCGGAAATAAAGAGAGGAAGAGATCCATTTTGAATAATCAAAGCTCCGCGTATCCCATTCGGTGGTACTATCATTAAATTTTTAGCGCTCGAATTCCGTGGGCCATCAAACATTTGAAAATTGAATCCGACAGACAAAGAAAGGACCAAATCAAATTAAAGAAGAAGAGAAAGAAAGTACCCAAATTTTAATGCTAAAAAAACAATTAAATTAATCGACTTCCACTCCCAAAAAAAAGTCTCCCCCACCACCTCTTTCTTCACTCGCTCTCGCTCTCGCTCTCGCTCTCCCCCTCCCTCCACACCCCTCACTCCTCCACCAAAGATTCAAACTTCAAACAGAAAAACCCACCACAAAGTTTGAAACTTGAAACCAATGGGTTGCGTATCTTCGAACTTGCTCAACCACGAAGACGAGTTCGGCCAACTGGGCACCTCAGCACTGGGTGTTGGCCACCACATTGTGTCCCTCACATCCACCACCTATGGCCTCCTTACCCTGGACCCACCTCACCCGTCCTCCACCGCCACCACCCCTTCCACCCCACCACCTCGCTTCACCCTCGGCTCCATCTTCCCCACCCCTCTCTCCGAACCAAAGTCCCTCTGGTCTGAACCTAGACCCCTCCGTTCCGAACCTCCAGAGGTCATCAACTCTTGGGAACTCATGGCAGGCCTCGACGCAGAAAGCTTCCGCTTCTCTCCACTGCCTCCACCCAAACCCTTCACCATCACCAAAGACTCAACCCCAGACAAAGAGAACTCAAACCCGAACCGGTTCACTCTTCAAAGCCGGTTCAAGAAACCCGCTACCACTTCGATTAAGGACCGGTTCGAGAGGATATGCCCTCCAAACGGGGAGAACAGAGTGGTGATCTATACGACGACGTTGAGGGGCGTGCGGAGGACATTCGAGGCGTGCTGCGCGGTGAGGGCGGCGTTCGAGGCCTTCGGGATTTTGATCTGCGAGCGTGACGTGTCCATGGACAGTGGGTTCAAGGAGGAGCTGAGGAACTTGCTGAAGGGGAAGGAAAGGGAGGAGATGGTGCCTCCGAGGGTGTTCGTGAAGGGTTTGTACATTGGTGGTGCTGAGGAGATGGTGAAGGTGGCGGAGGAAGGGATGTTCGGGGAGCTGCTTGAAGGGTTGCCGAGGAAGAGGGTTGGTGCTGTTTGTGAGGGTTGTGGGGATATGAGGTTCTTGCCCTGTTTCCGATGCAATGGCAGTTGCAAGACGGCGGTGGTGGTGAAGGAAGAGGCGCAGGTTGGTCAGAAACAGGGGAGGACGGTTGTGATGAAGTGCACTGACTGCAATGAGAATGGGTTAGTGGTATGCCCGATTTGTAGCTGACCATTAGATTAGATTACATAGAAATGAATAATCTGTTTTGTTCATATGCTTTCCAATATCCATGCTTGTTATCTCACTTGTGATGTTCATGGTGATGTGACTCAATTCACCATTTTTAAATGAAGCTAGTAACTGATCATCTTCCTCCTTCTTGATTTTGTGTGCTCTGATTATGACATCTGTCATTGGTGGAGGTTTCTATAATTGATCCTTCAAACAAAAATTACATTAAGAAAGAGTAAAACTTGTTTTCAGCTATGCTAAGATTGTTCTGTTTTCTTTTTTTTTTTTTTTTTTCTTTTTTTCTTCTTGTCAAGGGACAAAAAAAAAAAAAAAAAAGATTGTTCTGTTTTCTTCTTTGAAGGATGGGAGTGTTGATAAACACCAAACAAAATGGGTATCTCTTCGAGTTGGTGGATAATCTAAGCCACTAAAGTCTAAAACTTGGTCTACTATTATTTTGGGTGTTGGGCAGATGTCATCGCTTTGCCCCGGCTACTAATCATTCTTTATCTCTCCCTTTAATCCGAATATCTTATTCGCGTTTGACAATATTCTTTTCTAATTTTCTTTTGGGAAACTGGAAAGGATGCACTGGGCAATTTACTCTTCATGTTTCGCGTTAGCGGAGCTACTTCTTTTTTATTATAGGAAAGCAAAAACAATATTAATTAGTAGGTCTGAGTCAAGATTTTTACGAAATGATCTATTATCTATGATTGTATTCGAGCTTGAGTACATAAGGACTTCAGAATTGCTTGTTTTGCCTAACAAGCCTCGAAAGAGAGCGACCGAAAGTGTAGTGATTGCACGAGTCATGCATGAGTGTAATATACAAATTCAGTTTCGATTGTTTGGTTGATGAACGATGCTATTATGAAAATAGATTAATTTGTGTGTAGATTGTTTGATTCGTTCAAAAATAAATTAAAAAAAAAAGAAGAAAAATTTGTGTGAAAGCCATTTAGTGGCATCTCAATGCAGAACTCCATAATTTCCTTTTAGCAGTAATGTGTTACGTGAAGAGGTATTATGGTCTCTTCCCCTGCCAAGGAAAGATTTAATTTTTGGAGGAAAACTTGGTACAGGATGGCATGAAAACTATGACTTATCATTTCTGGTTTGCTGCTTAGCTCATTTGTTTTACTCTTCGATTCATTATGTTTGAAGAAACGGTTGAAGGATTAGGGTTTTGAGTGGGAAGACTAATGGGATCCAGAGTAGTTGGTTTTGATTGCAGCTTCATCAGGTAGTAACTAGTAACCACCGCGAGCGATAAATCTAAGCTTGCAGTTTGGATATTTTTTTTTTCTTTCTTCTTAGAATGAATTGAGGAGTAAATGTTAAGAGTAATCTATATTGGCATTCACTTATCCCTTGAGTTGCATTAGGTCAGCTTGTCAAGAAGCCAGTAAAGAGTGTAAAACTTCAATTCGTGGCCAATGTGATTTAAGTCTCCGAGTTGCCCTTATATGCAAATGGAAGGATGCAAACATTTGAATGAATGCAAATAAAATTGTTTATGTCAGCTTATCTTTTGAGTCCCACATCGGCCACTCAGTGTAGCAGCAGTCGATGTACTAGTAATAAAAATCAAGCCAAGAGACTTGTTCAACCATACCTTTCTCGGCCTTTTGGCTAAGATCAAGTGTAGTGTCTGTTCTTATCAGTTTAATATCTGATATGTGAGCTAATGGTTCACATGATATTAAATTAATTTTTTTAGGGGGAGGATCCATCAAAATAGCTTGCTATTGGGGTTTTCAAGTGTCGTCCTTGTGTTGCACTACTACTTGGGCCTGGCACACCCCAGCCAAATCTAGTTTAATGCTTTGGTTTAATGATTCTGTTATATTCGTTAAATTACGAATAATTTTAATTATATATTTTATTTGCCTGATAGGTGGTTAACCAAAACCAGTGCTGTCACATATTTGTTGAGTTTTCATGCTATCAAATATGTTGAGAAGAATGAGAAGTACACTTGTTCACTGCAATTACTCGTCTGTCACACATAGCATCGTACACACGCATACCTGAAATTGTTGGTTGCAAAATTGGACTACCTAACTATTCTGTCATACTACAAAAGATTCTCATGAAAACATGAAAAGTAAGCCATAATAATCAGTTCAGCAAGGCCAGCTAACTTCATAAATCATGGAAACTATATAGCTGCTAGCAAGTTGCAATTTCAAAGTCCAATCCCATTTTGGATTTAACCTTGATAAAAATATCACTGTCTAGTGGTTCTTCTAGTATGACTTAACTTTTCTTTGCTTTCAGACTATATGTTTTGGATTAAATTTTAATGCAAATGTGCATTGAATCAAAGGAGCATGTGGGTTCCTTTCTCTAAACACGGCACACGCCTTAGGAAGCCGCATTCTAGATGAGCTATAAAGTGTTATCTATAAAAGGTGTTTTAGACATTATCTCTTGCAAAATACACACTACTATTTCTGTATGTTGAAGCAAAGATAGTGAAACTAATAATATGTACTGAAACTGCAGTTTGGATACAAAGCAAAATTGTAACTTGATTGTCATGTTTACTAACATCCTTTCTGGATCACTGATTGTTTCACTTGTAAGTCCAGCTTAGGACAATGAATAGAGCATCCCGACATACACCACATACAAAGTTGAAGAGGAGAAAGTATGTTAAGCTTACCTTTCTTGACCTTTTAACTAAGATCAAGTGTATTATTCTTCTTATCAGATTAATATCTGTTAAGTGACGGGTCATTGACTCACATAATATTGAATTAATCTTTCTAGGAAAAGGGCCCGCTGTAGTAGCTTGCTAATGGAATCCTGAGGCGTTGCCCATGCCATGCTTTGCACAAGTGTCAGAAGCACCCACTATCACATCTACTCTAAAATATAGGGTGCATCTGGATGTGCTTCTTCAATGGAGAAACTTCAAGTATTATTGGTTTGTATTTCTCTAAAAAATAAAAGTGTATAGTAAATTATTTTTCTCAAAAATAAAAATAATAGAAGGGAGAGAATATAACTTTGAATTTTGAATGCACTATTTTTTTATACTATTTTATCATTTTATTTTTAATTTTTTTTTAAATACCACCTTTTATCTATTAAATTGTAATTTTATACTGATAAGTATATTTATTATATCCAAATAATTTAATAACTTCTGATTCTAATAAAAAAACTTCTATAATTATATCCAAATATAAAATAATTTTTCACTTCTAATTCTATTTTTGAGAAAATATTTCTCTTAAGATCTTAACCAATCGGGTTCAAATAAGATTTTGTGCCATCCAATGCCAAGCAATATTTGACATTGTGATGACTAATATGTTCCTTGCATACAAGGATTGAGGTTTCTCTTTTTGGTTTCTTGGTACTAGGAACACGTTTGGATCGTCTGATCAAATACGCATGAAATAGTGGTTTCGATTCAAGAAAACTAAAATTTTGTTAGAGTGGTTCCTTTTGACGTATAGTAGTTGATCAAAGGTTTTTATTCTTCCTAAATTGGTATTCATTGGTCAACTAATTGACCTAATAGTAACATTCATTGGTTTCATTATAGGTAATTATTTTTATACCTTCCAAGATGATAATGTTTAAATTACCGTTATCACCAGTGTCATCGTTGTTGAAAGCATAATGAGTTAGTCCGATGTAAAACATTATATAAAATATTTTATTTTCCAAATTTTTCACCGATTTGAATTGCAAGGCACCTATGGTTACTCCGTCGAATTAAATATGATCAGCTCATGCATATGTGAACATATTATATGGACGAACACTCCAAAAACTCATCATTCGTCAATGCTTGAAACTAATTTCATATGATGTTCTTTGTATATCTAATTTATTGCCAAATTATTATTGCCTTGCCAAAGTAAGGATTATGTGTTAATGATAAAGGGGCTCCCAGCGGAGTGGTATCAGAGCCTAAATGCCCAGCTAAGTTATTTCCTTTATTTCCTAAAGAACAGGGAGCATGTTATAGATGTTAGCAGAGAGAATGAGTAAGAAAGATCCCAACTCACATATGGTGTCCTCCTCAGATAATGCCCTCCAAAAACCTTTGTCTTTAACCTCAAGACTATCTATTGCGGAATCATGTATAAAAACCTTTTCTTCCAAAATAGAAAATCTCATAGAATATTTCTATGTCCCTGAAGATGCTCAAATAGAAAGTTCTATTCCTCCTCTCCGTAGTCTCTATAATGTTTTTAGAAGAGAAAAAAGGCCATTTAGGTGGCTCCGCAAAAAGCTTATCTCAACTCCTAGACTTGGTGTAAAAGAGTACATCCAGACCACAAAAATGGATGAATGTGCTCTCCAAGCCACCAGCGCCGAACAATATGTTGATCTGGATATCAATCCTACTCTCATCCGGCTTTGGCAAAGAGAAGGATATGTTAGCCTTCACCTTGGGGCTATTAGGCTAGTTCTCTCCCTTCACGGGAGAAAATGACTTCCTATTACCGTCAGAGTAAGCCTACTAGATACTACTTTCCAGAATCTTGAGCATGCCATCATCGGAACTGTTTTGACGACACTAAATGCAGGGAGTGTTGTCTTGACCATGTTCCCAAACTTCAATGTCCACCTCAGAGACCTCACTTTGACCACCAAATTCAAAGTACAGGTCCAACTCATAGGGGCTCCACAAGATGGAACTGCCCTAGCCGCCTCACTGCAATACCAGCTAATCTATAGGTTTCAAGATCATTGTTTTGATCTACCTACTCCAAAAGGCTTCTATGAAAATACCTTAATGGTCCTGGCCACCTCAAACGATGAAACACCCTCCATCGTTCAGATTCCAAAGTAGATTTCAAAGAAGGACATTCTGCAGCTCATGCCGCTTGAATGGATAAGCAACTATGAAAACTTCAAAAGGAATAACACCCCTGCTGTTTCAACTGAAGCAAGTTTTCAAAGGTCTGCTGATGAAACTGTCAAAACTATCTTCAAAATGTCAGATCAAGAGGAACCTTCTGGGGGAAACTCTCCAGTCTTCCACACCATGATGATCACTCTCAGAGCAGCCGAGAAGAAGCTGCCGATTCATGCTATTGCGCTAAATGGACAGATCATCTATTTTGACAAAATCGATGACCATTTCTTATGGGACATTCCTGAATCAAGAATGTGGGAACCAGGCTGTACTTGCGACACATGGTTCTATCCTATGCCAAAAAATGATGAATGGCAAAGAGCATGCACAGGAAATTGTAAGCATCTTGCTACTCCATGCAGGCCTCCTCTTAAGCCACAGAGAAAATTTAATCCAGAAAATGGTCCCTGGATAGGGATTAGAAAGAAAAGGGAACCATTGCCAATCTATGAAGAAGCACTCAGGATACTCCGACAAGAAGGGTATCCACCACCACCTGAAGACCCTGATCTTACCACTTGGCCACCACCATAAAATACCACAAATTCTTTTTCTTGTAAAAGCTTAGAATCCACACTTTCTATCCCAACAACATCAGAAATCCTGTGCATGATGTTTGCTTCCACTTCAGCCACTTATGGAGCTGACTTTCCAGCTCTAGAAAGAAAATCTAATCCTACCACTCAGACACATACTAAACCTTTTATACAGCCTACTGAAGTACAATCAAATGGGAAGTTGAAGCCTCTTACTCAAGCTGAAGAAGTTCTAAACTGGCAAACAGAAAACTCCAGAGCTCAAAATGGATTGCCGATAAAAATTAATCAAAAGATTGATAGCATTATGACAGCTGTAGAGCAGCACCTGGAGATATTGTCAGAAAAATTACAAAAGTACTATAAGGAAACAAAAGCCAGAATCGAAGTCCTGAAAATGGAAATCCGACAACTTCCTGTTTGGAATATCCATGACCCAGCTTTTGATCAAAGAGAAAGAGAACTTCAAAGGCTTGGCCACAATATAGAAAAACTCTATGAGTATACAAAGAGACTTCAAAAATAGCCATATATAGATCCATTCTTTGCTCCGCCACCAAAAATATATCCTAACCTCCTACCATCCTCACAACCATATAGGCCTCTACCTTTATTACCACCTATCTTACCACTAAAAATAACATTCTTTGGAAAAAGATCTCGATCCTCCAGAGAAAATTCAAAGAGCAAAGAAGTTGTTGAATCTTCTTCAGTTTTTTCAAAATAATCACTTCAAGATTCAAAATCTGCTGAATCCGAACCATCTCCAAAAAAGACTCAAACATCAAAAATTGACACTAATACAGTCCCACTGTCTTAAGCCATGATAGCTTCACATGCCTACCAAAAGCAAACAGATAACGATGATCAGAGTGTTAAAGCATCTGTAAAAATCTCTAGTAATGATGAGCATGCTGACATCGCTAGGATCCTCATGGCCACAACTGTAGAAACTGAGACAACAAGAGGGGCTCAACTATCATCTCTAAATTCTCAAGAGAACAATACTCCTCCACTATCTGGAGGACCGTTGTTCACTATCGATGATATCCCACCATCTTAATGGAGAAAAAAATTTTTAGATTTTAAAGCCTGGATGGATGCTAAGATGATTTCACCCGATGCTAACCGGTATCGAGTCATTGAAGAATTCTGTGCTCACATGACTAGAGTTCTCAAATAATGGTACTGTAGTCTTGGTTCTGTAAGACAAGATGAACTACACAGACTATAGAGTACTGATACTGTTATTGTAACACTCCATCATGAATTTCTTGGGGACCACAACCTTATTCAAAAGAAAATTCGGAAGGAATACTTTGACATGAGGTGTTGCTCTCTGAAAAAACTTGACCTTGAACGCCATTTCAAAAGAACAGCTCATAGATTTTATCAACTAAATGGCTATAATGATCCTAGCCTTAGGAACGCTTATGTCAGCTCTCTTCCCGAAGAACTCCAGACAGAAATGTTCCGAATGATTACTACTATGCAGAGAGACTTTATAAGCATGACTCTTGGAGAAATTCACCAGACGTGCCTTGTTGTATTGGACAAATTATGTAGCCAACAAGTCCTCTTTGAAAATATTCTCAAAGACAGAAAGAAATACACTAAAGCCTGCAAGAAGAATTATCTAGAGATCAAGTGCAAAGAGAAAGACTGTGGCTGCCGCTACAAGCCAACCGCCAGAAAGAAAAATAAAATCTTCATGAATAGGAAAGGGAAGAAGAAGAAGGTCAAATTCTTCAAAAGAAAGCTTTACCGAGAAAAAGATGGCAAACGATGTTTCATTTGTGGCAAGAAAAGGCATTTTTCAAAAAATTGTCTAAATAACAAGGAAAAGGCTTCCAAATTAATTCATTTCCTTGACCTCGCTACAGATGAAGACATTGAGTCGTGGTATGATGAGCAAGATCAACCAGATGCCTCAACTGCCTTCGGGCTAGAATACACAGACTCCGAAGAAAACAGTGAGTCAGACTCTTCTAGTTCTGAAAAAAATTTCCCTGTCCTACAAACAGAAAAAGTCTCCAAACTTCCAAATCCAGAAATCAATTCACTTGATCCAGTTCCACCATTGCCGAATATCGCGATTCATATTCTTTCCTCCAAATATGATATGCCGATTAAAGCCATTGCTTTCATTGATACAGGAGTACAAAATACTTTAATGAATCGGGTGATCTTTCCATCATCTGCTTGGGAATCCAGTGTTCATTTTTTCAAAGCAGCAGACGGCAAGATCTTTCGGACGGATCTGATTACTAAACACAAGATTGGAATCAAATTCTTCCCAGGATGTATTATCTGGACCAAAGTCATTAGAACAGATTTGCCCAACAAAGATCTTGTGATTGGCATGAATGTCTACACTTAAAATCATAAACTTCAAATCCTCTCTTAGGGGATTAAATTCAAAAGGGAGTTCAAACCTTATTCTACTATTCCAAAATTGTTCACTCTTGCAGATGCACCTCTGGGATATGAAGATATAAGGGACAAGCTCTTTAAAATGAGTGCTAATAGCCATGATCTCTTCAAACATCCTCATCCACTTTGAAAAAATGAAAGATTCTTCGTAGAATTACCATTTATATTAAATAAAGATATAAATCCAACTAAGGCAGTTCATCTTGGAATGTAACTATCTGACAGAACAGCAGCATTTGAAGAATGTCAACAATTGCCAAAACAAAGGCTCATTGAACCAACCAAATCTGATTGGACATGCCAGGCTTTTTATGTGAATAAGAGATCTGAGCATATTCGAGGAAAAAAGAGATTTGTCATTGATTATCGTCCACTAAATTAATTCCTTAAAAATGATAAGTTTCCTCTTCCAAAAATTTACTCTCTTTATTCCTATATCCGAAATGCCTATATTATTTCAAAGTTTGACCTAAAGTCAGGATTTTGACAACTGGACTTTAACCTAAAAGATAGACCAAAAATCGTATTTTGCATTCCTAATGCCCATTACTAATGGATTGTCTTATCTTTTGGCTCAAAGTCGCCCCATCACTATTCCAAAAGGCCATGACCAGAGCCTTTAAACCTCTCTTTGATCATGCTCTTATTTACATTGATGACATACTCCTTTTCTCTCCTGATGAAAACAGTCACAAGCAACTCTTAGAAGAATTTTATAAAATTTGTGACCAATATGGGGTAATGTTATCATCAAAAAAGTCCCAGATTGAAACTACTGAAGTAAATTTTTTTGGAATATATTTTGCTCAAGGAAAATATGTGCCCCAGCTACATATTGCTGAAGAACTTCCAAAATTTCTTGACGAAAACATGACCACAAAGCCAATCCAACAATTTTTGGGAATTCTCAACTACATAAGGGATTTCATTCCACATATTTCCAAAGACACTACAAAGCTGTCCAAGCTTCTTAAGAAAAAAGCTCCTCCATAGAAACCAGAACAAACTGGAGCTGTAAAGCATTTGAAACAGACAGCAAAGAATCCACCTCCTCTCAAGATACCTGGAGAAGGAAAAAGGATTTTGCAAACAGATGCTAATGACCAATACTAGGGAGCCGTCCTGATAGAAGAAATTGAAGGCAAAAAATTTTACTGCGGACATGCTAGTGGTCAATTCAAGCCAACAAAGCTTTACTATCATAAAACTTACGAGGAAACCTTGGCAGTTAAGTATGGAATCCAAAAGTTTGATTTCCATCTCAGAGGACACAAGTTTAAGGTACATCTTGATAATTCCTCATTTCCAAAACTACTTAAATTCAAAAATAAAATCCCTCCAAGTCCTCAAATACTCAGACTAAAGGAATGGTTTTCCCGATATGATTTCTCTATAAGACATATAGAGAGAACTGCAGAACCTTATTCCATATTTCCCCTCCAGATCAAATCAAGTCCAAACCAAATCTATCACCATCATCACCTCTACTCACTATTATCCATTAATCATGATAAATACTTTTTCAGCCAGTTCCTCTGAAGAAAGCATAGCTCAATGGACTTTCTCACATGAAATTCGTCCCGACACTCATCTACCAGCAAAATACCTACAGGAATTTGCCAAGTCACGCATGTCCATATACCTCAATAGGTCTATCCAAACACATAACTTTGTTTCTCAACCTACTTGGTTAAGTCCTGTTGCACCATATCTCACCATCTTTACCATTTTTATGGGAACAATATTTGTAGAATCTGACATGTGATATCTATGGTGTGTCTCCATATTATATTCTTATCCTATCTTATGCCCTACTTTCAAATTGAGAAAATTCTTTTCAGACCCAGAGAACTGCTCTTCTCTTTTATGGAATACTCTTCAATGGTTTTCACCTATTGGTTGGTGGATCAAAGAACTCGATTGAGAATTATCCAGATTTAATATTTGAAAATTAGAGGATGATCAGTTAAATGATTTTATCTCAGTTTTTATTATTCACAGTCCGTATTTTTAGCACCTACAGACAAAACTTCTTTGGACACAAAACCATACCAGGGTGTATACACTACTCCCAAATTTGAAAGCACTTGTCCGAGACAATGAACCTCCATTCTACAAAGAAAATTTAGTTTTTCATTTACAGGAAATAAATGGTGTAGATGATAATGATGCCACCTATATCCAGCAATTAGATATCATCTGTCCATTATCCGAGATTCTTCACACAGATGAAGCAGCAGCTGGAGGATTTGAAGCTGGCCAGACAAGCACAGCCACTGACAGAAATTCAATGCAAAATCTCATCATGCAAGACTCCCAAGACCCAGATGAAGATATGATGGATCCTAAAAAGACACTGTTAAAAGCAGAGTTAAAAGAGTACTGACAAAAAGTAGATAGAGATGAGACAACAAATTTATCACCAAGTCATGAACCTATCTTCAAATAGCAGAGGTGTTGAAAATCCAGATAAGATCAAAGTTCAAGAATCGTAAAGGAGAAGCCACGTGACACTACCATACAAGAAGTAGAAAAGTTGTTTATCCTCTAGTATCTTAAGTCAACATTGTAATAAATGCAGTACTTTAATCTTATCCTTTGTAATAAATGGGTGGGCCATAGTCATAAGTAAGTTTATTCTGTTGTCATTAACTTTAGGTGTTTAGTCCTTGTCAATATGACAAGTGTTCACTAAGTAGTTATGATACTTGTCTTATTAGGAAACTTATAGAAGAAGCTGAGTACGTAGTAAGACTACTAAGAGTGTTCTCCAAGCTTCCTTCTCTATATAAAGGGAGGAACCCTCTCTTTGTAGAATCAATTAGAAAACTCCATCAAATAATATAAGTGTGTTTCTATAAACATGAGTTTCTAAACTTTCCTCTCCTTCCTGAAAGTTCTATCTTCTTTCTCTTAATATGGTCCTATGATCTTGAATCAAATAAAAGAAATAACAAGGCTATAAAAGATACGAAGTACGCTTTGCACTTGCCTCTAATAGAGGATCCTATATATCAGAAAAATATCAGATTAATGATCCAGTTTTCCGATCCTCTTTATTATTAGTATGTGATCCTTATGAGTAACTGGGGCTGGATAAGTAGACTATTGTGTGAAAGCCGAAATACTCATCTTGCCAAAGTAAGGATTATGTGTTAATGATAAAGGGGCTCTTAATACAAGCAAAATACTCCTTTTGTAATCGTACATGGCCATTGGTCGACGAGTTTGTCCCTTCTAGTGCATGATTATGCTGCACAAAGCTCCATAATAATATCAAAGCCAAGTTATTGGGAAGGTAATGGATGTAAGGGGCGGACTACGTTCTGACAAAATCCCTCCATTGTTGAAATATTCCTTTATTAAGAATCTATTTGGGTTCGGTGTATAATATGATCATGAACTAGAACAATTTAGATTGAGGGAAGTAAAATTAGGTGCAATTGAACGGGGTATCTCCTTGGTAGCTATGAATCAAACACCATGTAACTTGTAATCTGGTTGGCATCTAATAACATGTTCCTTTGTCCCTTGCCGCTCTTTACCTACCCCCTGTAGCGATGGGAAACTTGTCTTTTGCACTAAAAACAACAACGAATATACAATGAAAGAAAATCATATTCCAAAAAGCATCACCAATTGGAGTAGCTCATCAATATATATATATATATATATGGGCCATCTTCTATGTGTTTTGCGGTCCAAGGTGCTTAGTGCACATTGTGACTGTAGCGCATCAGATGGTAGAGATTTTTGAGATGTATCGATATATCAATCACTTATGATGCACTATAGTAATATATTAATTTTAAAAAAATTAAAAAAATGATTAAATATATTTTAGAAATTAATTTTTATACACTGATATAATATTACACTGATAGACAGTGTAAAATTATATTGACAGAGTAAAATTACACTGATAATTTTATACTATCAGTGTATGATAATTAATTTTTAAAATATATTTAATTATATTTTTAAATTTTCTTAAAATTAGATATTACTACAATGCATCATAGGTGATTAGTATATCGATACACATCACAATCTCACCATAAGATTGCAAGGTACACCACGTTTCTTGACCAGTAAAGTGCACCGTAGAACGTGCCATATATATATATATAATATATATATATATATATAGAGGCGTCCATTCATTGAAGTGCAGGGTCTACGCCAGCATTGTAGGCTGTCAGTGGTAACGCTAGTGATAGTAGCTGGCTTGCTACCCTCTTTCTCATCAGTTACAACAGCCACCAAAACCTTTCATTTTAATGTGAGATCCATTTTTTGTTCATGCATATGTTTTATATCGTCCTAAAATTTGTATGATATGAGGACTTGAAATTTAGTCTGAAAAGTGCTCCACTTTGGGTGAATTTCAGGTTGAGTGGAAGAAGGTTACTCGATTGTGTCATACTAAGCCCCTGTTAACAGTTAATGGGGAGTATCCAGGGCCGACCATCGCTATCCATGAAGGTGACAACGTTGAAGTTAAGGTCACCAATCGCATTTCTAAGAACACTACTATTCACTGGTAAGTGAAGCTTTAGAATACTGCATGCTTGCACACGGCGCTGATATTTAAGAATGAATATTGAATATGCAAGGTAAACATCATTACATCCGCTTATATCGAATGGTATTCCATTAAAATACGTATAATAAGGAACAACTTATTTCCTTGCAGAATTTCCAAATATCATTATATTATGCCTATGATTTAAAAATAGCTACTTAAAATATTTATTAAAAAAGATTGCTTAGTGTTAGTTAATTAGTAATGCATATTGCTCAAAGCGGAATAATCTAATTTAGTTTGCAATGTCTTTTGCGGTTGTTGCAGAAGTTTTACGCGAAAGTTTTTCTGCTGACACAATTAGCCAAAAAAGAAGTAATCGTGTGTTTATAATCTTCAGATAATAAAACATAGGTCCGGGAAGTCTAAGGTGTGATGTGTCTCATGCAAGGATATGTAACTGTGCACACAGAAAATTCAATGTACAATTGAATAATCTGGTTATGGTTTCACAGGCACGGAATAAGGCAACTAAGAACAGGATGGGCAGATGGTCCAGCATATATCACACAGTGTCCCATCGAGGGAGGGCATTCCTATACTTACAAGTTCAAGGTAGTGAACGAAAGAGGCACCCTTCTGTGGCACGCACATAATACTTGGCAACGAGCTTCAGTATACGGTGCCTTTATAATTTACCCACGCATGCCCTACCCTTTCTCTTCTCCTATTGATGCTGGAGTCCCCATCATTTTTGGTAACTTTTCTCTCTAATCTTTTCCTTCCAGTGTTACAACTTACAAGAGTCTTAGTTGCTTGTCTTCACAGTTTACCAGTTACTTGAAGAGAAACCTACAACCAGACCTAGATGAATATTGTCACTATTGCATGTAGCATACTTACACAGAATAAGCATCTCTGCTGTTTATGAAGTTCAAAAAACTTTCCATGATGTTATGAGAATATTTTTGTGAGTCTTGACAATTATCAATTGAAGTACTTGGAGTAAATGATGGTCCTGATGGACCTCCTATTTGCTTCTCCGCCTCATTGGCTAAGTTTGTTCTTTTGAGAACAGGTGAATGGTGGAATATGGATGTGGATGCCATGCAAAGTGAAGTGATGAAGTACGGAAGTGGACCAAATAGTTCTGATGCTTACACCATAAACGGTTTGCCAGGGCCTTTGTATCCTTGTTCAAACAAAGGTAGTTAATTTGGCAACAAATTCCCCATGCATTACAAACATTTGGTAATCAAAATAAATTAAAGTAAATAATACTAGGCATCTCCTAATCATAAATGCAGGAAATTTCTATTATGCCTTTAGTTTAGCATGACTCTAGGCATAGCCAACTTATGAGGACGGCCTTACATTTTTTGCTCCCATTTTAAACTGCGTGCAGATACTTTCATCCACACTGTTGAGAGTGGAAAAACCGACTTGCTTGGAATCATCAATGCAGCTATGAGTGACGAGCTCTACTTTGCGGTTGCTAACCACACCTCAACTGTTGTTGAGATTGATGCAACATATACAAAACCATTTACTACCACAGCAATCATGGTTGCTCCTGGCCAGACCACCAATGTTCTGCTCACTGCAAATCAAATTCCTGATTCTTCAGGCATGTTTGTCATGGCAGCTAGGCCTTATCGCACTTCTGTTTTCCCCTTTGATAACTCCACCATTGGATTTTTGAGGTACAACAACACAAGGACTGAGAAAACCGAGCCGCTCTATCTTCCTACTAATCTTGCTATTCATGACCTTCCTGAGATGGAAGATGCAAAATTTGCTACAGAATTCTCTTTAAAACTCAGAAGTCTTGCATCTTCTCAATTTCCATGTAAGGTACCTCAACAGATTGACAAGCGAGTTATAACAACTATAAGCCTTAACCTGCAGGGTTGTCCAGCAAACTCGACCTGCAAGGGATATGATGGCAGGAGATTCTTTGCTTCAATGAATAACCAGTCCTTTGTTAGGCCTTCCATGTCCATATTAGACTCTTACTATAAGAAACTCAATGCCCATGAATATTCCCTTGATTTCCCAGAGAAGCCTCCAAAAGCTTTTAACTATACTGGTGTGGACCCGTTAACAGAAAACATGAACACAGAATTTGGTACAAAAATTTTAGCATTGCCTTATGGCACAAACTTGGAGATTGTGCTGCAGGACACTGGTTTCCTTAATGTGGAGAACCATCCAATACATGTTCATGTTCACAACTTCTTCATTGTTGGACAGGGAATTGGTAACTAAAATGTTAACAAGGACCCAGCAAATTATAATCTTGTGAATCCCCCAGAGAGAAATACAGGGGGAGTTCCAAAGGGTGGATGGGCCGCAATTCGGCTTAAGGCGGACAATCCAGGAGTGTGGTTTATACACCATCTTGAGGAGCACACACCTTGGGGTCTTGCCATGGCTTTCATTGTGAAAGATGGCCCTTCAGCATCTCAGTGCTTGCTTCCTCCCCCGGAAGATTTCCCTTCCTGTTGACTCTCCTATTGCTACATGGGAAAGTACTAAATTTTTTAAAGACCTTTCTGGTGCAATTAGCTAGCTGGAGTTACGGAGCTTAGTATAATCACTTTTATGTATTACATGGTATTTTTTGTAAACTCTCTGGGGTTTTACACAGGGTATGTAGTATGGATAATGAGGATTTGTAAACTTAAAGGGAGCTTATGTTGGTCTTAATGGAGTAAGATATAAATCACTGTCATAACTCATCAGTACCATAGACAATGTCTCAAACTATGTGTTGTTCATTATATTGACGGAAAAAGGACTTCGATTTATGGATGCAATAAGATATTTCCATCAAATTTAAAGCATGCTTGGTTTTCAAAATGAGATCATGGTAGGACTATGTGCATGAACTTAATTATATGCCTAGGTCTCGGTCACCTGAGCTTTGTTTCAATCCTCACATATATTGTGTGCCTGTATTTTTGTTGTGTTTATCTATTCATGGACTTGTCTTCCTTCTTCCAAAAACTTAAAACTGATTTACTATTTCTATCTGAGAACGTGAAAAACTACTAAAAAATCAATAACATGATTTCATTATCATTTCCTCGAAGTATTCATGTCTAGAATTATAAGAACTTACACAGCATTTAAGAACATGACGGCACCTGAAGCATGTAGCTCTGCATTGTTCAAATGGTCATATAGTCTACCATCATGTACATAGCCATTTTCAACTCATGCATATATAGATATTCTTTAGCATTTTATTATCTTCTTGTCCTCTGTCACCGACTGGATGGCATATAAATATAAAGCTTTCTGTTCCTAGAGTCTAAATGAAACAACATTCCATGAGGCTTCTTCTATAGCAACTTACATAATAATAGTTTTTCCCAACCTCAGTAGATCACCAAGGTGATTTATATACAAGAAATCTGTAAGGGACACAGAGCATCGAGGAAGGAAAGGGTGAGGATCTATAATAGTGGTTGGCCTTGAGAGTCTAACTACAATCCTTCAACAGAAGGTATCACGTGAAGATGACAATGGATTTTGGTTTGAAGCCTGTGGATGCTTGTGGCAACTTTATTTTGGATATCTTTGCCCAAGGATTGTAAGAATAACATGCAAACCAGAAGCTAAATTCTGAAACAACAGGTCTTCTAATCTCTCTTACATCTGCATAGTGAAAAATCAAAACAACTTGCCAAAAAGAGAACAAAAATCAAAAGGCAAACACAATACACGAAAAGTAATACCAACACATCCAATACAGCTACTACTGTACTACATTTGCTGTACGCTATCTGCATGGAAGATATTTTCTGTTTAAAGTTATAAGGAGGATGCTTTAGAAGGAATTTGTGTTACTCTCTAACAAAAAAAAAACTCAAAACAGGACAGTATAATTGAATTATGTTGATAGATCATATTTTCATTTCATTGATGAATGATTACTGGTGTTCATAATTAGTCTCACTAAAAAAATTATTATGTCAGTCTTTCTAAAAATATATCAATCTCATGATTTCCCTAAAGATGTTATGCTAAGACATATATATGTTGAGAATGAAAAGGCCGGTGGATTTTTGTTATAAATAGAAGATATAAAAGTATTTTCCAAAAAAATAAAAGATATACAAGTAGTGCAACTGGAAATGATTAAAAGATGCTTAAAAAGCGTCACTGTTGCTAATTTGAAAATCAAGGGTAATTATACAACGGTAGTGAAAAAAGAAGTTACATGCCTTGCATTTATTAAGTTAATATTTCTTTTCAAACATAATTCTGGTAGTTGAAAAAAATACAAAATTCAAGTTTGGCAGTTGACTTTAGCGAACACAATCTATTAATTGGTAGTTTATAATTAATATTGCTGAAGTGTATTAACGGAATACAATGGAAAACTTATGCGGGGGTTGAAGCTAAGACAGCCCATTCCTTTTTCACTCATCCCGCTTCCAAAGTGTACTCAAGATCTCTACATTGAGGTCAAATATAATTGTGCTAACAACCAGTAATGCGTTAGGTTTGTTGGTGTCAGGAAAATTATTTAGGTACCATTTTTCAAACAACTTTAGCATGATTGAAGAGTAGGAAAAGTTAAAGGGAAATAAGATGGCAAACAATAACTCACTGCTATGAGAGTATGAGGTCTCTGGTACATTGAATTTTCTGTTGACTATACATTTCTTACTCTAATACCAGTTTCTCCCTTTTAGCCGATGTTACAAAAGTAGCAAATATAGCTAGAATTGCCACTAATTAGACCATTTCAGCGGGTGACTTCCAAAGCTAACAAAAGCTAACAATTAATCAGCTTTCTGCAATGAAGAAGACATCATTTTTGGTACAAAGATACTGTGGTCAGTGGCATGAGTTGTCTGACAGGGACACTCCTATTCCCCTCTGATTGTGTGGTTTCAGGCTTTCAGCTCAACATTCCAATGTCGTGTTAGTCCTCACGCTGTGGGTACCTTGCATCTTTTGGAACAAATTAGACTCAGGAAAGAGATTTACATTACATCAATGCTTTTATCATGCTTGATGTTGCTTATCATCTTGGTGGAGGAGGTGCAATCATTAATATTATAGGACTATACAGGAACGATAAAACTGTGACCAAACTGTTTAACCTACAGAAAAATTTACACATAATATGTCTCAACCCTTTAACTCAACTTTGACCCCCCTCCCTCAACCCACACCTAAAAAGAATTACAAAGAAAGAAACTTTAACAGAAAAGTAAAATTGTTATATAGTGTACACTAATTTCAACACTTAGGCTTTGGGTTCTATTTCATTTTCTATGTTTCTTGGTTTTAGAATTTTGTAAAGCAAATAATAGAAATAAAGTTTTCACTCGCTATTTTTTCTATTTCTTTCACAAAATTCTAAAAAGAGAAAAATTCAGAAAAAAAAAAAAAAAAACAAATAGACCCTTAATATGCGGTCTTTTTGTTTAGGTACTGAATATGCAGTAAAGGGTTTCACATGACACAACCACTAACGGGTCGATGAAATAAAAGTTTCATAATGAGAAAGAGAGTCAGGCCTTTTGCATTGCTACACTAGGTCTCATGAGCAGCTTTTACTGCAAAGCGTGCGACTCCTACAGCTCGGAGCTCAAGGCCTACTACACAGACTGAGAATTAAAAAGAAAAAAAAAATGCAGTTTCACCCGAACATTAGTGGGGTTAGCATAGACATCCTAAGAATATTATGGTTTTGCAGTACAAATCTTACATCAGTAGAAAGTGGAATTCAGTTGCAGCCAGCCTTTTATAGCATACTGTTGAAAGATTCTTCTTCTTATTCTCTTTTCATTTTAACAAATTTACTAGATTTAATTTAACATGCAACGATAAAATTAACGACACAAAGTCATATTAAAATATAACAAATTGATAACACAAACAAAAAAAATGCAAAACAAGACCTTGGCAAATTAAAAGCAAAAACTAGTAGACCCTTAACCCCCGGGGCCAAAAAATAAAATAAAAATAAAACAAAAAGCTCAAGGCAAAGCCCATCATGGATATGAGAAATCAAGTGGCAACAGCTGGCTTTCTTTTTGTCACTTTTTGAGTGTGGTGCAAATGGGGTAGTGATTATAGAAGGGAAAAGGCACATCTATATTCATAAAGAAATGCCTGAAGCCTCAAATGGGTTTAAGCCTTAGATAACAGTCAAAAAACTTTCCTCATTTTAAAGTTACACAGCTTGTATATTTTGCAGGTTGTGGGGACACAATTATGCATAGGAGAAAATTAAAAGCATAAACTATTGAAGGCCACATACTAAATTGGCACTTTATAATTAATAGAATTGATTACCATGGTAAACAGAGCCATTCAAACTATACCTTACAGTTTCATGGATATTGGAAATTCTCATAATTTCATGCTTCTACTTCTTGATTAAATTAGCGAGAACACGGCTCGAAGAATTCTATATCTCTTATTATAGACTAAATTCTATGATGTGAGGCTTACTGGAGATTTTTCAAATTTTCAATGCAATTGCTTAACTTTGTCGATCGGGCATGTATACGACCCCCCCCCCTTCTTTTTTCTCTCTTAAAAATTCTTTCAAGTAATTAGTGATCACTTGCTGGTAATCATCAACTATAGAGAGAGAGGTTCGTGGATAAACACCCTCCTGCAAGATGTAAAATGATGTTTAAAATAAGAAAGTTCTATAATTGTAATAATAATACAAATAAATAATAAAAAAATAAGAGTTGTCGTATGTACTAAAACATAGTAGAATTTGAAAATTACCTCAAAATCGAGAGATAATAAAATTCAGGAGGAATAGATGAAAATGCACAACTGGAATTTCCATGTTAAATCCAATGATAAGATTCTACAATATAAAATACATAATGAGGCCACGTGATATACTCCCATGGCCACAATTCTGTTGCAAGACATATCTGGGAGGAAAGAAGACAACAAAGGGCCATGTCTTAACTTAATAGCGAAAAAGTCTATTTCTTTGGCTTTTGAGTTAGGAATATGTCAATCAAATCGGAGTAAACTGACCACCCTAACCTTAGAAATTCAATTTTCATTTCATTTAGTTCTGGAGTATTGACTGGCTTGAAGTGCTTTTCATTGATTTTCATTCCAATAAAAACAACCATTCTGGTATTAATTCGGCAATCCATCACGTTACCTCGGCCAAAAATAATTTATTTGAGAAAAAAGTTTTACCATATGATAGTACATAGCAGTGTAAACTCTCTTCAAAAGCTGTATATTGTTTAATTTTGTCCCTCTCCAATAATTGGTCACAAGGAAATAGAAGATATTGTCAAGGCTAGGAAAACAGACCACAACTATCCACTCATTGAAAATCCACAATTTGCCCCCAGTCCCAAGATACCACCAAGAAATGGGGTAGACGCTACATAATTCCTTTCCATGATGAGGCGTAGGACTTCAAACAAACAAGAAGTAGGAGAAGGAATCTTTGCAACAACCGCTGGTAGAAATAATTACGCCGGGGGTAGTTCTGTGTTATTCTCAACTCTAGCCCTCTATCTGGAGAAACAATGTCATTTATTACATTCATTGTTGGCACACTTATGTTTATATACATGATGACAGTCAAAGTATGTCACAACAACAAAGATGACCGTTCTGAAGTCTGAACTGAAGACTGACAAAAGAGGAAGAAAAACAAAGACAGATGATAATTATCAGAGTGAAAATATAAAAAAGATTATAAGGCATTAAGCACACAAACCCACACCCTCAATCTCAATAAAATTAGTCTCTTGCATGAATGATTTGATCATGATACTATTTGCTAATCCCTACCAGTGACTTTATTGAGGGTATAGCAAGCTTAGATCTAAACGAGGTAGCATACTGCCAAACTTTGCTGAACCCCACCACCCTTTTGCCCTTTATTTTCCTTCACCTTTCCCTTTCCCTTTCCCTTTCCCTTGGCTTCTGAACCAACAACAACCCAACAGAGGCTACCACGCCCATGCCACACCAATATTCTCCTCTTCTTTTTGGTTGAAGAAACAACACCACATCCACATTCACTTTCACTTCACACTCACAACTTCCCTCATTCCCTCCATCTTTGAGTAGAGCCTTAAAACATAATGACATTGACACTGCCTCCAAACTTGCCAATTTTCAAAACCCTTTTGTTCTTGTGCACTATCCTCCCTTGCTATCTGGCTCTTCCTGACCCTGATGCATCAGCAGCCGTTCAGCCAATCATCACAAAAAATTCACCAGCAACAATACCTGCATTCCCAGAACAAGCAAATGTTGAAGGGTGCCCTCTGAACCTCTCTGATGAGCACTATGAAGGGATAAAGAGTGCATGTGGCGCCACCAAAGATGGTGCTGACAAGGAGCTCCACCGCAGCAGGTGCTGTCCTGTGCTGGCCGCGTGGCTCTACTCGGCCTACTCAGCCACGGCACTTGGTGGAGGAGTGGAACATCAACATGCCTCACAAGGCCACACCACATCCTATGACATGCCTTTGTTGCCAGATGATTCGGAAACCTGTGTGAGTGACTTGGGAAAGGCTTTGAAAGTGAAGGGAATTGAGCTCATGCAGCCTAATGAGACCTGTGATGTGGTGTATTGCTACTGTGGCATTAGGCTTCACCCCTTGACATGCCCTGAATCGTTTTCACTCACCCCAAGTGGGAATCTTATTGGGGATGGAAGCGTGAAGAGGTTGGAGAGGGATTGCTTGAGTAGCAGCACCAATGTCAATGGATTTCCAGGTCTTGGAGGGTGCTCTAAGTGCTTACATAGCCTCTACTCGGTAAGTTTTCCGCAACAAAAGTTCTCCTTTTTTAATCTTTATATCTTGTTTTGCTGTTCTTTTCTTTAGCATTGCTTATGTTTAGTTCTTTTCATTTGGAATTTGATGGATCTTGTTTAAAGTTGAAGAAGATCAAGGTGTCATCTTTGTGAAATCTTGAATCTTCATGCTTGGTAACTGGGGAGGTTATCTCGGGACATTGATTGCTATCAGTTTTGGCACAATCCTTTACGCGCCTTTAGACTTGTGTAGTTCACGAACGTAAACAGGACCATTGCATTAGTGGTAATGTTAAGTCACATTGACATTTAGTGGAATGGACTTTACTGAAATGAATCCAATGTCATCAAAGTCTGAGAAAAATCTTAACCAATATGTATTTAGGGCAGATTAAACGCATGCTGTGTCACTAACTTGGCTCCTTTTGGTTATTTAGGCATTTGAGTTATTAGTAGTCTTTTTTGGCTAATGCTCTTTGTTCTCTTTTGATAGATTAGGTTACAAGATAATTTCTTGGAAAGTTTTGGTTCAAGAAGCTAGGTGACTTGAATAGCATCGTCGTGTGTAAAACAAGACAATTTTAACGTTCTACTGTCAATTCTAGTGTTCTTGTTCTTAGCCTGCTCCAGCAGCCTAAATGATGGTTTGTTGACATAGAGTTGTACTTAATCCCGTATTATTTTTCCTTGTCACATGCAATTGCTATTTGCTACCTTGCAAATTGATAAACTGAGATCTGATTATCCCTATGATTACTCTGAATTATTCGACTATTGCCTGACATGAGTCAGATTCACATTTCCAACTTTAACACACATACTAAAGCATAACACGACATTTGTGGCCACTTTTGGAATTATCGTTCCTGTTTCTGAGTTAGTGTCTGCAAGTTGCACAAATGCTGTTGCTTGTGCAGCTGTGCCTATTTTCATGTGTAAAATCTAAGCATTGTTTCAGAATCTTAATTGTTATTTGAAAAATGGATTTCCTTCACGTTGTTCCAAATGTTGTTTGTTGCATTTGATTCTGGCCGTTGCTTCGCAAAGAATAAAATAATCATAGCATAACGTGAAACTATCAAAACTTTACGCTTCCATTTAAACCGCATCTTATGTTAGTTGGTTGCGATTCTTATGCGTTCTTTTCGGTAGTAATACTTCTTATGCAGTTTAAACCATTTCTATGAGTGGATGTTACACCAACCAAGGTGTAATTTAACTAGCTTTGATGCACCAAACCAAACCCCTTCATGCGCCGTTTCTGCTTGATATTCTAATTGAAATATTGCTTCTACGCAGCTTAAAAAGAAGGCTTCAAATTCAAGCAAATCAGAGAACAGAACCACCAAGATCCACAACAAAGATTGTGAACTCATGGGCTTGACATGGCTTCTGGCTAAGAACAGAACAGCATACATTCACACAGTTTCTGGGGTTCTTCGTGCTTTGATGTTGAGCACTGATGGCTCTGACCCTCAATCTTGCACTCTAAACAGCGATGGAAAGCCTCTTGCCGTTGATTCCTCTGAAATGCCTGCTCCTTCTTCATCAATCAACCTCCAATTCCAAGCATCAACCTTCCTTTCTTTATTTTTCCTTTATTTGCTGCTTGGTATGCATGTCACTGTAGTATCCACCTAATTCAAATCAGAACAAAGAAATTGATCTCCAACATGGCATTTTGTAAAATTTGATGTCTGTTTTGGTGCTTAGGAGTGTAACTTTTGTTAGTTGTTAATTGAAATTGGTTTAAGGTATTTGATACAAAATTCATGAATGTTTTTATTTTGGTGGGCCTCCATTGCCATGTGCTAATAGTGACCAATGCTTTGTTTTGGAGGGACAAAATTGGATGTACCATCACTTGTTGCGGTGGCATCATTTATAGACAGTTGTGTGCGTCACGGGCGAATTATCAGTTATGGAACGTTAACTTCTTCACCAGAATGGAATGCTGATATCTTCTATTGTCAACACAATGGGTGAGGTGGGAGCACTTGTTGCCGTCTGAATTATACCAAGGATAAGGACGTAGCACAAGTTCAACACGGGGAAAATAGAACATGGCAATAGGGAAATCTGATAACTGTATTAATCAATTGAGAAAAAAAAAAAAAGAAAGGAAAATTAAATTGCATAATATCTGAACTTGGACCAATCAAAGAAAAAAAGAAAAGCAAAGAGCAAGGGTCTAAGCAAGCTAGATATGGAAGGCCTTGTTGACCATGAAAATTGAAAATGATGGACGTGCCAATGGGCTTTGTTCTATCCATTTGTATTGAGTTTGAGGTTATTGGGAACTACCATCTAAAAGTTGAAGCCCAAAACATCCACCCAACACAAGGAAATTTTGAGGTTGCAAATACAATATATGTGGTGATTCGTCCGAAAGGCCTTCTTTAGATATTTTTTGCCGAGGATTTGTTGATTCATGAAGAAATAACACTTAAAAACTCCTCTACTTTGTCGCTAGAGATGAGAAGTTTGAGATATTGTGGTCCATACCATATCTTGGCCAAGCAACAAGTTGTGAAGAAACTATCTTCCTTTTAGGTTCGATCAAAAGAATGGGCAGTGATGACCAAGTGTGTTGGTTATACTGGCATATGGGGAGATGGGCAATTTCTATCCGGGGGAGAGTTCATCTTCGCACTTTATCTTGGAATATGATGGAATTAAATATTGCCCAATATATGAATAGAATTTAATTTTCTTAAAAATGTCTGTTTTATGCGCTACTCTATTGTGTGGCCGAGGCTAAGGCACAGCGGCACATCTACGAGCCTCGAATGTAGCCTCCCCGGGTTCGAGTCTTTGAACCCCCCCCCCCCCCCAAAAAAAGCAAAAAAAAACCCCCAAAAAAACCAAAAGAGAAAACAAAACCAACAAAAAAAACTCTAATTCATTGTTGACACAAAAAAAAAGCTCTAATTTATTATTTTGATAGAAAAAAAAAACTCTAATTTGGATGACAAAAAATTGGTTATGATTTTTTATTTGAGATTAATTTTGATATATTATCACTATAAAAGAGTTTTATATTATCATTCAATCATATATCCTTTTTTGTGAGACTTTTAAAATATTAGATATGAAAATCAAATACTTTTATTAACTTACTAATATATGATTAAAAATTTATATAAAATATGCTTACACTAGCAATGCATTAAATATTTTTTTTATTGTCTTTGATTAGGGTATCTCCGCATAGATTATTGCAAAACTAATCGCAACAAAAAAGTTCTCTCAATAATTATTTTCTCTAATATTTAAAATTTGACCCGTTCCCCAAAAAAAAAAAAAAAGAAGGCTGTGATTTATTAAAACAAATTGAAATAAACAATAAAAAAAATTAGGATTTATTAAGGGTTTTGTTATGCCAGTATAGTACTATACTTATTTGAATGTCTTTCGCTCATACTAAATGCATGACTTATATTTAAATTTAAGGATTTTTTATTGACGACTTATGTGCTAATTTTTTTGTAAGTATTTATTGAAACGTGAAGCATCTTAGATTAGGACAATCATCTCACTCCTTTTTCCAAAAAAAAATAATAATTTAATAATATATAGTTAGTTCAAGTAATTTGACATTTATTTTTCTTAAATAAAATTTTAAGGATAAATAACATCTATCTCCCTTGAGGTTTAGATAAAAAACACTTAACCCTATTCTCACCCAAAAATGACACCCCGCCCCATAACATAGATGCCATTGATGGTCTGTAACTATCCGTTAACTTTGACTTGCCATTATTAGGAAAAAAAAAATGGAAAAAAGAAAAACAATTGCACCAGCAATCCTTTGCCAATGGCCACTCCCTCCACCCGTTCATCTAGCAAGAAAGGGACATTCACTATCTCACGGCCCTTCCCCTTCGGAGTTGCCGCTGCTAGTGAAGTTACATTACAATTATTATATGGTGGAGTCCAGATCCTAGCGATAGCTCCTCTTGGATTAAGTTTTTTCTGATGAGCCTATGTAGTATATACTCATATTTCAATTATATAAAAAAAAAAAAGTCACTAATGAAGAAATAATGCAGAGCCCTTGCTTTCTTTTTTTTAGTAACAAAGTCTTTGCATTTTTGCACTGCCCAGTATGCAGAGGGCACAAATGTTGCTACATCTTTACTGCCTTAGATGCCCACAAATTGAACACAAAACAATCGCAGCCATTTACCATTTAAATTAGTGCAAAATATAACAAAATGCATAAGCTATAGATATAGAAGGAAAAAGATATTCCTTTCATCTCAATTTTTTTGATGTGGTGGCGGCTTTGTGTAAGCCGTAATTCATGTGAAGAAAGCTGGTTAATTACCAGAGTTAAGTAGCATGGTAAAAGGGATGAAATGAGTTGAGAACCATCCATAAAAGGATAGAAATTTTAACACCGTTTGACAACTTTGAAGGCTTGGGGCATAGTGCTATTTTACAATGAGAATGGAGTTGAGTGTTATATTAGCAAATCTCAACGGGTGTTAGTGATATTTACTCAAATTTTAAATTTAAGTATTGTAAATAAAAGAAAGAGCTTTATCTTTATAATGTAATGACTCGATTTGAGTCAAATTATTTAGAGTACAACAAACTCTACATAATAATGATTTAAGAAATATAATAATAATAATGATTGATCTCATACAAAAAAATAAAATAAAATTGAAGAGCCTTATCAAGAGAAAAAAAATCTATATGAAGAAAAAAATGAATATTTTTAGCTTATCTTTTTTTTTTAAAAAAATACAAAAGTTTAGGTAAATTTGACGCCAATCATCCTACCAAAATACCTCAAGGTTCATAAAGCACTTATAAGGGACTTACAAAATTGCTCATCAAAAGAGTTTTTACATCGATAGTGGAAATTAAATGCATTGTTGTGAGATACAAGACTGTTCCTTACCAACTACATCAACCCTCATTGGTATTTTTAACTTACTTTAGCCTTATCAATTTAGCCAATAAATCATACTAGAGGCTTTGTAAAAAACTTATTTAACTAATTAAGCTAAGCCTTAAAAAATTATTAAGCATCTCAAGCTTTGTTATTTATGTATTATTTTTAACATTCAAACTCTGTAATTTAAGATTGAAGTTACTCTTTTCTAATTTATTAATTGTTCAAGAGTGAATATTATAACCATCAGTTTGGTGAACTAAAACCAAAGTGTGAAATAAATGAAAATTTGTCACAGAATAAAAGGAAAATTTATAAGAAAAAAGATCAAGTGAGTTAATGTTGAAAATAAAAAATAATAATTTTATAAAAAATCATTAATAAAAAACTTGTAGATATAAGAATAAATAAATACATTAGAGGAGAAAAATATGAATGATACTTATTAAGAAATATAACAATTGGAATAGATAAAAAAATAATTAAATATTAAGCAAGAAAGTAAAAGAATATTTTTTTTAAATAATATTTATCATTATTATCATCATAAATTAATTTAACAACTAAAAATATTTTTAACCTTAAAAAATATCATTTTTTTAATTATGTAAAATTTAATTAAATATAACATAAAGTAATAATTTGGAGACTTTGTAAAATAAAGGCGTAAAGACCAAGAAAGAATTGTTGCAGTATAAGCTAGCTACACTTGAAAAAAAAAAGGGGACTAAAGTTTAAATTTAAAAAAAAAAAAGGCAATTGTTGATTGGGTCTTTTACCCTCACAACAATACCTAAAAAATTATTCTCACATTAATATTTGGAAATTTATTCTGGATCAATATAAAATTTAAAGGTATTAGTATTCTGTAGTTATTTAAGAATTAGTCACGTATCCCACTAATTCAAACTATCCATTTTTTATAATTATTTTTTAATTATATTTAAGATTTATAAAATTTATAATTAAATCACAACTATTAAATATAAAAGAGTAAAGAAATCCCTTAATATTTAGAGACACCCTAAAGACAAAAGGAAAAAAATACAAGCCTAATGCATGTGCTTTAACGGCCTTACTCATTATTTTTAAAGGAATCAAAGTAAATAACACATCTAGGTAATTACAATTAGAACAGATTCAGGATGAATATTCTATTAACGCTGTGATAAAAAAACAATGTGTAAGCTAAGATTTTAATGCTTTTGTTGTGTAGTCTCACTAGCCAGTTTTGAGTGACCTTTCCCTCAACCTCAAAAGCGGGTTCAATGCCACGTTAATAAATAGGGTCAAGCCTTTCTTCTTGTTCCATTACTATGCTTGTCTTTTCTTCATTTCTTATTCCGTCAAATTCGTAGATTCATTGCAGGCTCTTCATCATTTCTCCTCTCTCCACGCTCATCAACATAAAAAGTGGCCAACTCCTATACGAGCTGTCCACTAACTACCATTTATGAAAAAATAAATTTGTATAGCCTCTAGTTTTGTTCAACATTAATTAGGATATTAAATAGTAATTAATATTTTATGCAAATAAAAGTTTATTCTATAAGTTGAAACAACTTAAAATATTTTGATAATATAATATTAATTATAGCATTAAATTGCTCATGAATTTTTTTATAATCATATTTATAATATTATATTAAGAATATGCATTTAATAAAAATAAATACCTTTATTATTTTTTTAGTTCATAATTTATGGTGAATCCTGTTATTTGGACACACTTTTATGTGTCAATCAACTCCTAGTAATTTATATATAAACAAGTAAAAAATTTATATACATAGTTAAGTGCAATGATAAGCAATAATACTATCACTCGATTTTTCAGTATTTGCACATAAATTACCATGAGTGGATTAATACACATAAAAATTTATCCAAATAATATTTTTCTTTATGGCTCATAATAGTATTATATCCTATTCATTTTATCCATTACTTTAGTTATATGAGCGAGAATTAGAGAATCTAAAATCAATGGATTAAATATGAATACTTCATTAATATGTAAGAACAATAGATGTTATGTATCATAGAGTAATTTATTTAATCGAAACCAAGTCTAGAGACACTTTACTTAATGCTGTCATTTAATATTTTTTTAGTAATTTTTTTTGACATAATTTTTTTTAGTAATTCATTGACTAGCTAAATCTTAAATTTAATGGTTACTATCAATGTATGTTTGGATTATCTTACTTAATATTTAACAGAACTTAATTATAAATAATTTCTAACAAATTCCTAATTCCTAAAGGCAATGGTTTAAATGGGGAAAAAAGAAAATTTCGAATAAAAAAATAAAGACTCATATTTTTAATTTCATCACTAGTATCTTTAGCACAATTGTTATAAAAACCCCGATTATAATCAAAATGTTTTTAATTAATTTTGAAAAAAAAAAGGTAACCTTTAATTTTCCAAAAATAATAAAACTAAACATGCACTTAATTAATTTACTATTTAACCATATTCCTTTCATCATTTTTTTATATTTTTATTAAAAAGGGGGAAAATGTAGGGGGATTTTACAGAGAGAGCTCATTAGCCATTTTTCACTCAGGGAAAAATGTAGGGATTTCCATCTTATTTTTACACGCATACCAAACATACACGGAGTGAAGAATCTTCCGGGTCATCCATGACACTGGTCATAAAGGAACTCCTTAAGCATCCAAAACTGCTTTTGCCATAAGAGACAAGTAAGATAGAGGGGCGGTGAAAGTTACAATTTTGTAAAGAATTGTGTTATTTATACTCATAATTGAGATATATTTTATAGGATTCATTAAAATATTTTTTAATTATTAATTGAAAATAAATTTTATTTTTTTAATTAATAATTAAAAAATATCTTAATAAGTTTTATAGAATAAATTTTAAACATGAGTACAAATAATATCTTCGTTTTGCAAAGAAAGACTGTGCCGTGCTACTGCACAATTTACCATTGCAATTTGTGCCTCCTTCCTTCTCTGCCCCCTGATTCCCCCTTGTAGACTCCACCAAACAGGAATTGGACCCTGTAGTAATGCTGTGTTTATCTTCCCATTTACTGCTTTGCTGATCGATGCATCAGAAGGCTGGTGCCTGGTGGTTTCACTGGACGGCTCTGATAACGCCACATGTCATAACAAGACAAAAAGATGGGGAACTCCCCAGACGTGTCAGCCATTTCCTGCCCTTGATTTTGTGATAGCCCTCATGCATGAACCGCGGTTTCATTGCACAAAAGACAACAAAAAAAGTGGCCTAGATATTTTACCTTTCCTTCAGCTTCAGTCATTTACACGCTTCTATATAAACTCCATGTCCCCGGCACACTTGAAACCCACAGCACCTCCACCACATAATCAACTTTATGCCTTCTTGGTCTCTGCTGTTGTGCATTGCCTTCGTGATCATGGCTGCCTCCGTTGATCCTCTGGTGGTTGGACGCGTCATTGGTGACGTGATTGACATGTTCATCCCATCTGTTGGAGTGTCCGTTTACTATGGTTCAAAGCATGTCACTAATGGCTGCGATATCAAGCCTTCCATGGCTATAAACCCACCCAAGGTCACTCTCACCGGCAACATGGACAGCCTCTACACCCTGGTAGGTTATATATATAGCTGTGTGCCTTCTTCCCCCCATCATATATGCTCCATCAATTTCTGGTAAGAGATCTTGCATGCACCAGATTTTTTTTTTTTTTTTTTTTTAAAAAATGGTTTATTCTTTCTTGTCATTTTCAAATCAGTGCGAACTGAGAGTTTGTGGGGTCTGTATATGTGCATGCAGGTTATGACGGATCCAGACGCACCAAGCCCCAGTGAACCAAGCATGCGCGAGTGGATTCATTGGTTGGTCATCTTGTTTAACTTCTTCTCTCTCATTTTTATGTTTCCACTCTTTTTCTTCTTTGCTTCCCCTTCCTTATTTCTTTTTTTTTTTTTAATTTAAAAAAAAAGAAAAAGAAAAATAGATTTAACATTTTTTATACTGATCTTGCTGTTTCCGCTTTTAAGGATCGTGGTTGACATCCCTGGGGGAACAAACCCCAACCGAGGTATAATAAACTCCTTTTGATCACGACTTTTTATTCGTGATATTATATGTATAACAAATTTATCACTCTTTCCATGCATCAGTACTTGGGCTCAGTACTACTTTTTCAATTTCATGTTCATGCATGATATATGCTAACATTTTTGGCTAGAGCACACCGTTTTTTTTTTCCCCATGTTGGTGACACATGTAGACCGACTCTATCCTACTCTCAATTTCAGAAATGTTAATTTGTTCACTGAGGATCGTTTCCCGGGAAAAAAACAACATGCATGCTATTTATTTGGCTTCTCGCATGTTTCAGTTTCAGACTTCTTCGAAAATATCGCAGAATTTCAGGGTTTACATCAGATGCTGGTGTGCCCTCGTTCAATCCATCTAATGGCCCTCTCACACATGTAACTTACCTAAATCTGGATCCAATGTCCTACATCCTCCATGTGTCCTTCATGTGGCTGTTATGGACACGTGTCACAACATCATGTTATTCCCAAAATAATTAGACAATTATTTAGTTTCAGTATAGAAAAATAAATTTTGATTATTTATTGTCTTATTTTAAAACATATTATTAAACAATTTTTTAATATTAGAATTTCCTTTTCTATACCTATGCATTTGTTTATCCTTTTACATTGCATGCACCAATTTAGGTGACAGGTGTTGACTAGGGAATCCCTTGCCTGGGATCATCACACGTAGACCCCTGGCTTGCATGTCACCAGGGTGGCTGCTCATATATTGCAAAAATCCATACCCAATGTGACAAACATCCACTTGGTCTAGAAAATAGCTTCAGTTCTTCTCACTTGCGCCATATTCTTGCATAAGAGATTTCTTCTGCCTTCTAGAGTGAAAATCTTTTTCTTTTGACTTAACTTATTTCAAAACAAATTGCAGAAGAAAAAGGGTTAAGTTAATTAAGTGCAGCTAATGAGGAATAACGAAATTAATCCAGTATTAAATAATTAACCTTTGTTACAGGAAAGGAAATCCTTCCGTACATGGGTCCGAGGCCGCCAGTGGGAATTCACCGTTACATCTTGATACTGTTTCAGCAGAAGGGACCGTTGGGGCTGGTGGAACAGCCACCTGCGCGAGCGAGTTTCAGCACTCGCTACTTCGCGAGACAATTGGATTTGGGACTTCCTGTGGCCACAGTTTATTTCAACTCTCAAAAAGAGCCTGCATCAAGGAGGCGCTGAATCTTATCAGTCACTTCCTTATGCATGCTAGAGGAACATGGAACATCTTATCAATATATAAAACATAATGAGTTAAATAATGCGGAGGGTGTGTATAGTTATATAGCTAGTCAGGGTTTACTCTTCTTCAGCTTTAAGAACAATGTATGTGCTCTTTGCAACATGAAAAGATGTCTGGCTTTAATTTGTAAACTTTTTTCTATATATGCTTTTCCTTTGGTTTATTAGAAATATATAAAAAATCATAATCTATATATCTTTGGTGTGTGCTGGTGTACACGTGTTCTTGTGTTCTGATTTTAGTCATCAGCCTATCTAATATGAATGGAAAAGGATGAATAACGACAGAAATTACGAGAAAAAGAAAATAACAAAGATCTATCAGCCATCAATTTCAGAGGAAAGCACATCTTTTAATTTTATTTAGCATCCGCTATTTAACTATGTAAATAAATTTCTTAATGGGCTGCAAGCCAGTTCAAGAAAAGGAACAGATTTCTTAATTAATATAAAGATCATATTTGATAAAAATAAAAGGTAAATGATGATCAATCGGAAGTATATTCTTCTCAAAAAAAAAAAAAAGGATTATCGAAAGTATATTATGAAAATAAGTGAGCGTCTTTTTGTTTTCACTTTTCAGATAAATGAGATTTATTTTGATCTACAAGAATTCAATCTCACGCCTTACCATTTGAGATCTTGAAAGGATTATTTTTTGAACATGAGGCATCTTTATATGTTGGGTTCATTTGAACATTTTGTAAGGTTAATTTTTGTTTAGTTATGAGAGTATAAGACTTATGTATTCTTTTGATAAGAGCTACATTTTTAAACTCGCATCCTCCTTCATGAGTTTAAAGTTGTTAACCACTTCAAGTTCAATCAAACCTTTTGTGGTCTCTTGATCAGGATATTTGATCTGCAAGAAAAACAATAACAATCAGAATCTTATAGTAACTCTTCATTGTATACAAATAATATATGATGGCCTTATCAAAATGCCGATTACTTATTTCTTAGAAAAATGAAAGCAAGATCAACGGACTTGTGGCAAAGATTATCTCAATGATCAAGTATCATGCTCAATCAACCTCATATCAGAAGAGTTAACAGGACTGCAGAATGCGAGCAGACGTCAAAAGAACTCCGATCGAAGTGCAAAACATTATTTATCAGAAATTAATTAAGAAAACAGCTATAAGTTCGATATTGTATCGGAGGTCGCCGGACATTGCTCTAATTGATCCAAGATTTGACAAGAATCACAAGAACTTGATGTCACAGCAGAAAGAAGCGAGGTAGCAGAAAACCAGAATAAGTTGGATTGGAGACAAGAACTTGGGGAAACTGACGCAAGCCCTCCAAACAAGAGAAAACACAAATTTATTAGTTTACGAGTATAAGACTGTGCAACAGCCAACTCGGTCCGAAATGGTTTGAAAAAGTCACAGCCTTCTGATACCAATTGATATCATTGTCATTTACAAGAAAGGCTTAACCGCCCAGGGTTTCGTCAATATGCTTGTCTACATAGAAATCAGATAAATCCTGACCTCGGTTGAAGCGAGCTAGAGTTACAATAATTGGGTTTCATAAGGGATATTGATCATATCAATTACATGAATTATACTTTGAGAGTGTAGACCGGGTGGTGATTCACAGGCTTTCCAAGAAAAGAAAACCATCTTATAAGATCATGAGAGTTAATTCATACAAAGCTTTTGCTATAGATCGAGTGGTATAAGGGAAAGCAGTTTTCCACTTAATGTGAGAAGATCCTCTGTAAAACCAGTCATCCCTTTAAATATAGAGAAATTTGCAAGAAGAAACTGGAGAAAATTTTTCTCTCAATGGGCTAAAACTAATGACTGGTTTAAAGGATTATACCATTATTATTTATTAAATGAAACAAGATAACAAGGGGAAATAGACATTAAAAGTTCTAAACCAGCATCACCAATAACGCATTCCATAAAGAATTAGGGGATTCATTTCACAAACAAATCAAAACGTTATGAAGGTAATAAATCAATCCAAACAAAGAACACATATAATATATGCAGGCAAGAGTTGATAAGATCATATATAGAGCTAGCTAGTAAGATCAAACACCACCAATGCGTAGTCGAAACTTCTTATTTTCTAGCATCCTCTTGGTGCAAGATGAATCAAAATTATTTTTCATTTTCAATATGCGTAGAAAATATTAAATTGAACTTACCATAGACAAGTTGACCGCTTATCTTACTAGCAAGCGGATGAGCATCTTAATCTCTCACCTTTGACGGTAGAGTAAGTGTCACCAATAGGTCACGAAAGAGACTTGAAAATGAAAATCAATACTAAAAAACTTGGACATTGGGCTTGATTCAAACTTTCTCAATTCAAAATGGTTGAAATTAGATTATACATCGTGAATTTGCAAATATTCTAAAGAAGGGTTGTCAATTATCAATTGTTTGAACTCAAAATTGAACTTAACATGAAGAAATCAGCCAATTATCTTGCTTGCCAGCAAATAAGTATCTTGGTTCCTCTATTTAGCTTGATTTCAAATTTTCTCAGTTCAGGATGGTTGAAATTAGATTGCAAATCATGAATTTGTGAATACCCTAAAAGTGGGTTGTCAATTATCTTGCTAGAACTAAGAATTGAACTTACAGCAAAGAAATTGATCAATTATCTTGCCTGGTGGTGAATAAGCATCTTAGCCCCTCTAAACAGAAAAATGTTATTAATAAATTACGAAAGAAACTTGAAAATGAAAGTTGATGTTCAAAAATGGGGTACTCAAGTTTGATGTCAAATTTTCTCAATTAGAATGGTTGAAATTGGATTGCAAATCGCAAATTTGTGAAGACCCTAGTGGAGAATTGTTGTTTTTTGTTGAAAAAAAAATTCAATCACACCACCAAATCAGCACTCAAAAGTTTTCATCGCAATATGTTTGGATGTTTTGAGGGAGATAATGGACCTTGGATCTAATCCAGAAGGATCAATTTGCCGAGTTGATCTATTGACTTTGACCCAACTTGAGAAAAAAGATTGCACCCGAGGCTGCGGTTCAAATGGTCAAGCAAATTGGCCTTGAGGAAGGCGCTCTAACAGAGCGCGAGTGCAACTCGCTGAAAGGGGCAGAGCCCCATGCCCTCCACCCTCCCCAAGGAAAAAATAAAAGTTTTCTGACTATAACCAGTGACAATTCGAAGACAAAGCTTCCCCTCAGTGGTACTACTGCACCTTGTGAAGCTGCAACATTAGAGTTTGATCCCAGAAATGGGGTGAATGCACCCCCTCCCCCAAACCAAAAAAACAAAAAAATAAAATAAAATATAATAACAATTCTACATGAATCTTTCCCTTTGTTATCGACTTTTTACCACATGACTTGTCACTTTATACTAAGTTGTTAGATCTTGTTGACTTGATCATCAAACTAGATTCATTGTACATCTTACTATTTCAAAAGTCAAATCTTTCTTTTCATCAAATATTCCAATATTCCATGAATGGAAGAAAATTTTTAAAAGAGAGAGAGAGAGAGAGTGAAGAGAACAAAATAGAATAAAATGTAAAAAGTTATTAATTTCCTTCCCTTGGATGTCTAGAATCTTCTAAAATTTTAGAAAAATTTGAAATACTCATAAAAACAGGAAAGGGAATGTCTTGGAGAATTACATGGCCATTAATCTCCTCCCCTCGTCTATTCCGGTATAAAACTTTCAAACGGATAGTGCAAAAGGAAATATCTAACTGTTATTATAACAAAAGGAAATATCTAACTGTCTATTTATAGATTACTGGCCTTCAAATTTCGAATCGCAAAAGGATTCAAATTAATTAATTTTAATCATAATATGAATATCAAGGTGCTTAACACTAGCTAAAGAAAATAGATTTATTATACAATATATACACGTTCTGCGACTTGGTGCTTGGACTCCTAGTTCGAAGGTAATTAAAGCTTGATTACTGTTATATAAACTGTTTGTGAGGGCCGATTTGGCGAAGGAGAAGGGCCTGTCACTATATAGTTAAACCAAGTACCTAATATGATAGAACTACACATCTCGGTATATTCTTCGAACTTAAGGGGGGAAAAAATAAATACGAGCCATATTCATCAAATAATGCAATTTTTTAATGAGTTATAATGGTCATTTTGTTGGATTATTTTTGTGGATTAGCATAAATTAATATCACAATTGATTTTAGACCTGAATTAATTGAATATCAAAATAATTATTGTTTAAGTCCAAAATTTTGTAATTATTATTTATTGGGTCTATTGTTGCTAAGTACTACTCATTGGTGGGTATTATTATATGTACCTATGTATAAGCTTTGTTATATATAATGAATTGACTTAGCCCATCATTTTACTAATACAATGAAGAGACCTAGCCTAGTCTACATAAGCATAACTCCACCTTTAAGTTATAGTTGACTTACCTAGGCCCGTTCTCCAGGCCTTATTGCTCTACTAAGCTCGAGATTGGGGGCTTGTGGCCTAGTTGGCATAACCCAACCTTCAAAGTATAGTTGACCTACCCAGGCCCGTTCTCCGAGCCTTACGCTCTACTAAGCTCGAGGCTAAGGAACTTGTGGCCTAGTTGGCATAACTCAACCTTTATGGTCTAGCTAATCTACAAGCTTGTTCTCCAAACCAACTTTCTAGGGGTTGATCTACCGACTCTCAAGTGCCTGATTTTAGAACGTATGTTACCTCATCAACTATTACATACGTTATCATATTTATGCTGATCTATCAAGGTTTCCCTTCCTTATTGTACCCCCAATAGGCCCCCTACCATAATAGTACTACGCCTTGCATATACCTTCCCTTCTTTACAGAGAGATTAGGATATTTCAATTCTAAACACTAGTCTACCCTATCTCAAAACTTGAGACTAGAACAAGACCACTTCTTCTAACCGTATAAATAGGTGTCTATTGTCCCATTGAGACATAGTGCACATTTGATTATTACTGTAACAAGAGAAGTTTTGTTTCTTCCTCTGCTCTCCTTGATTTTTTCTCTATGTGATCAGATCTGAAGAATGAATAGTCATGGATCAATCGTCTTCTTCAATCAGCTTAGGTAATTACAATATCGAAATCTTGATTATGGTTTGGTTGATTTGCATGCCATATTCAGTGTTAAACTCAAAATCTAAGGGATTAAAATTCCACTATATATATATATATATAATTAAACACCAAAGTTAACTAACTAATTAACAATATAACAAATTTCCATGTTAAAAGAATAATAATAACAAATTAGCTGGAGCAAATATTATTTACACAATTGTATCATAATAGCTGATAGTCTTGTAGCTTCTTGTTTCCGAAAGCGTTTGTCGCATGTGTCATAGCCTTGTATAGTTTGAAGTTTAGTTAGGTGTTCTTCCTTCTTGTTAATAGCAAAATTAAATAATATCTCCGAAATGCAATTGGAAATCAAACTGCAAGTGAGCAGAAACACTCCATGAAATAAAGCAAAATAAACTCACTGTATTTAATAAAAAATTCCTATACAGCACATTGAAGCATTTTCATCATGATTTAATATTTTTTATAACATTTCCTTTTATATAGATTTGCATCCGAAAGAAAAAGAATTCAATGCATATGCGCAGAGACAGTATATCTTAATAATAAAAAAAGAAACTAAAATAGCTAACCCATTACCAATATTTTACTTTAGAGATATCAAATTTTCCGTATTTAATATAGAATTTCAAAAAGTTTCTAATTAATCGTACTACTGAAATTCTCATTAGCCAACAATATATATGGTGACGGGACGGCTTAGCAATTATTCGGAGTCAATTTAAAAGTTTGCCATTCTGATCAGTGTTACAGCATATTCAAAGCAAACAATAGAAACGTAGCCAAAGGCATTTCTTTTCTTTCTTTCTTTCTTTCTTTCTTTTTTTTCGTAAATACTATAGTTAATTTATTCATCGAAACGAGAGGATAATATATTGATCCGATGAACGTTACACTTACCTACTAATATGAATTAGAAAATTGATACAGAAATAATATAATTCACCCCTCTCAGAGAAAATTCATTGATATTTTCAGCTTGGATTTAAATTAAATATGAAATCATCAAGTTCGACAACTCATAAATTAATATCTACTGATTCAAGGTTTGTAGAGAGAGAGAGAGAGAGTTTTCCACATACCAAAAAGTAGATGATGCAACATATGGGTAGATGAATGGTGAGGATAATAGATTTTCATGCTAAACCTTGTGAAGCAAACAATTCTTGCAAGAAACTCAATTTCGCTGCCAGTCCGACCTTGAGAATAATAGATCGACTCTCTATCTCTGCGTGAGCGACCGAGAGAAAAATGGTGCAAATTCAACTAATAATTTAACAAAAAACGAAAAGGCAGTTGAAAAATGGTAGTTGAAGAATTTTTTTCAGCCCTTATTCACCTCGCCCATTTTTTAAACCTCGCACAATTTTGTATTTCGTTTTATCGGAAAAAAATATATTAATTTGATCGGCTCCATTATATTTTACTCTCTAAAATTTCATTTCAAGTGTATTTAAAGAAAAAAGTTGTATATACGTGAAAATTGCATTTTGTCATCATGTTTTTCACTTGTTAATGATGGAAGGAAAAAATTAATATATATATATATATATATATATATATATATATATATATATATATATATATATAAGAAACCAGCTCTAAACTTAATAGAAGAAGAAGTAGACGAAATAACTACCTAGCTACTAGCTAGCAAAAGAGGTTGAAAGATAATTCCTCTAACTTTTGTTCATTATCAAGCACGAAACAATATATGATGTGTGTTTGGGATAGCTGAAAGATTAAAATTATTTTTATAATCACTTATTTATATAATTACTTTTTTATATAATCGCGTATATGAGAATCAATTTATGTTTGAATACTTTAGCTGAAAAATAATTTTAAGATAATCTATTTTGTTTAGATTGTATGAGAAAAATTATTTTTGTATGATAAAATTACTAAAAAGAGTATGAAATGATTGTTTATATTATATAATACGTAATACTAAGAGTTAATTTAGTAAAAATATAACAATTCTAAAATAATCAGCTTCTACTTATAATTATAAGTTCCAAAAATTTACTTATACTTATAAGCTATTTTTTAGCTTAAAGTTATCAGCTTTTGATTATAATCTATTCTACAAAATTTAACCAAATATGATTATTTTTGCAAAACAATTTTTTTTCAAAATAAAAGCTGTTTTAGTGGGTTTCCAAACATGCACATAGAGAAACGAGCTTTTAGCTTGAAGTCGCATGCAATCGAATATATAACGGGTCATAAAGGACTCAAGGTCGAACAGACAACGAGGTAGAGGTTAATCCAGCAAGAGAATGTTCACTTGACAAAGGAAAGCATGGAAATCACTCACCGTATCAATCAATTAATCAAGCCTTTGCGCTGCTTCGTTCAAATTAGACGCTTCTCATCAAAAAGAAAGAGAGGAAATGATGACATAGAAGGTGTAGTCTGAATGGTAAAATTAAAGGGTGGTGATCGAAGAGAGGACGTGGGTGGAAAGTGCATAACATATAGGAGGATGAGCATTGCAGTGCGCAAGTGGTGGATATATATATTGTGTAATGTGTATGTATGAGACTAACTAGCTAGCAACATTGACTTTCAGGTATCTGTCCCTGTATAAAACAAGGAGATCAGGCCATGCGAATAATTCTGACTGTGAGAGAGATATGTGGTAGATGCAAGAATTTCAAGACGTTGAAGAGTAAATGAAGGCAACTATTGGTTCATCAACCACCCACCACGCTAAGCTACCAGATGGTTTGAGTAAGTAATGCTATTCAAACAACGTACAACTTACATATATAAAAACTCATATGTTATCCGCCCCCGCTAAATTTACCGAGTTGTTCTCCGGTCAAATCTTTCCCCGCTAAAAAAGACTTTTTTTTATGCGTAAAAAAAATGTACAATTAAATAATTTGTACTTTGATATTTTTTTCTTTTCTCACCGAAAATTTTCCTTGTACTTTTTCAGTTTTCCTGCTAAAAACTTATTGAGTATATATTTCCATTCAACCCATACACTTGTTTTGGGTGCGAATACTTTTTTTCTTAGATTTAATTTATATGTATTATCCATGTAAAAAGGTTTTATAAATTTTTTAATTATATATTGCTATATTAATAAAAATAATTAATTCAATTATCTATCATCTTAAAAGTGTGTTTGTGAGTTGGGATTTTGGAGAGAAGAGAAGGGAAGGGAAGAGCTCTCACAAACATTCCTTAAAAATCTTATAAATATAACCATTTAATTGGATGATAAAATAACAATTAAACTCTATTTTCTCTATTTAAATGTAGATATAAAGTATGGCTCGTTTGTTTTAACTTTTATTAAATAAACAAGTTAGAATATATCGCAAAATACTTTTATATTTACTTTTATATAAATATTTTTTATTTTTATTAAAAGTACTTTTGCACCTTTTAAAAGTTAAACTAAACAAGCACTATGGTGTTTATGAGATTGGCGAATAACTAATAAAAGATGCTATTTCATGATTCTACGAAGAAAATTAAAATAACCTTTTAATCTAACTGTTATATATATATATATATATATATATATATATATATATATATATATATATATATATATATATATATATAATCAATGAATACTCATTAGATGTAGCAAATTAAGTTACAAAATTATAATTTCTATTAACTTAAAAAAAGAATTAGTGAATTGGACTAACACTATGGGAAGACAGAAGAAGAATTAAACTCAAGAGAAAATTAACCCCACTATGGTAAAGACCATGGACCATAACTTATATATAAAGATAATTTTTATGTTGTTATTTGGATTATGTGTTTGTTTGTATGTTAGCTTAAGTTTCTAATCAAAATTACGTGAATGTACGTGTTTTTCATCTTCAAGTTGCTTGCGCAGTGGAAAAAAATCCCGGAGACAAACCACTAAACTTTTATGAGAGAGAAAAAGAGAAAAAAATGTTAAAGCGTTATTTGTAAGCTACTATCAAAAAGAGTATAAAAAGGGTGTACCAAAAGAATAAAATAATGTGCCAAAAAGAGAATATTAAAAGGAGAAATATTTCATTAAATAGGAGACATGAAGATCTAAGGGTGGTTAGATGATATGGAGTGGTTTGGATCCCCTCAATAATTAACCATTCTACTTTATTAATTATATATCTAAATAATAGATAAATTATTAATATAAATGAATTTTTTAATTTATTTTAAAAAATAAACTAAAGTGCGTGATAAATAAATTAAGCCTAAAATCTAAATGGACTGTGTAACCTATTTCAACCACCTTATCTTCAGTGAGGGCCATAGTGTTTGCACGTGAGCCCAACAGTGGTTGGGTTACTAAAGCAGAGACTAGTCACTTATCCAGTATGAGCTCCATATGGGGCCAACCAAAAAACAATTTAATGGGCCCCCAAAACTGTGACACGCCGGTTTCACGGTGTAAGCAGGGAGTCGAAATGTATGTTTGTTTGTGTAATGAATGATGATTAGTGCATGTGCTGGTGCAGTTGCAGGTGCAAACCATGTCATGACTCACTCGCCATCACCATCATTCATCGTGCGCTGCACTCGCCGATCAGTCACTCCCTTCGCTAGTAGTCTCTGCAGTTGCAGTGTAGTCAAACACAAACAAACCCCTTTGAATTGAAATTGAAACAAAGTCATTTCCATTTCCACATCCAAAGAGCAAAGCAAAGCAAAGATAAGATGAGCCATCAGCTGGTGGAGACCTATGCGTGCATGCCAACCACGGAGCGTGGCCGCGGGATTCTCATCTCCGGCGACCCCAAATCCAACTCCATGCTCTACACCAATGGCAGATCCGTGGTTATTATGAGCCTTCAGGATCCACTTCGCGTGTCGGTGTATGGGGACCACGCGTACCCTGCCACGGTGGCGCGATTCTCACCGAACGGCGAGTGGGTCGCATCTTCTGACGTGTCCGGCACCGTCAGGATCTGGGGCACGCGCAACGACTTCGTTCTGAAGAAGGAGTTCCGGGTCCTATCGGGTCGGATCGATGACCTGCAGTGGTCCCCCGACGGCCTCAGAATCGTGGCCTGCGGCGAAGGCAAAGGGAAGTCCCTCGTCCGTGCTTTCATGTGAGTCTGTCATTTCCTCATTTCATTGTGATCTTACTGTTGTTCATCGTGTCATGCTTTTCTCTGGATTAAGATCATTTCTTCTGAAACAGTAGCTAATCGACGGTGATCTGGATATTTTTCAAATTGTATTGCATTTGGAAGGAAATTACTTACTTGATTTGGCATTTGTCTCTTGCAGTGATCTATGTTATTTGTTTATTGTGTGTTGGAGTAAGATGAAATTGTTGTTTAACCTTGCTTTGATTTATTAATTAATAGGTCTATTTTTTAGTGCCTTTTTTTTTTTCAATTGATATGTCCGCACCCCTGAGTATTTATTAATAGGCTTTGCTTTGATTCATTTGCGTAATGGTTGTTCCTTGATCACTGTGATTTTTACTCTGATGACCTCTACGATGGATAGGTGGGATTCAGGGACAAATGTTGGTGAATTTGATGGCCATTCAAGGCGAGTTTTGAGTTGTGCATATAAACCAACAAGACCTTTTCGCATTGTAACATGTGGAGAGGATTTCCTGGTGAACTTTTATGAAGGGCCGCCATTTAGATTTAAGCTCTCTCACAGGTATAGTATGAAAAACTTAACGGTGTCCTAGTCCTTTTTCAATCTGAATATATGTCCTTGAATCGTCTCTTCAGACAATGTTAACATGTGTCGCATTCAAGCACTTGTCATATTTTGCTCTATCTACTCACCGATATGAAATACCTTCTCCTCCGTGCATCTGTAGGGGAAAATTGATCTCGTGAGATAACTGAGAGAGTCTTCCTAATAAATTTGCTTGTGTTATTCCTGCTTTAGAAAGAAGAAAACGAAAAATAAATTTATGTGTCAAGTTATACTGTGTACTCTTTTACTTAAAACACTTCTCAAGTAAAACCCAAACAGTTGCATATTGACGTAAAAGTTTTATGTTTTATCATTTCATTTTAAAAAGTGTTAATTGATAGATCTTCATAGCTGTTTTTTTTTGTACATAAACATAGAACACCTGAATGTCTCTATTGAATTATTTTTCATCACATTCATCTTTTCTGGCTTGTACTTAACTTTAGTCCTTTCCATCTTTTGCACCAGTCTTGATGAATGACTGATAGCACAATAATTTCGTTATGTGCAGGGATCATTCCAATTTTGTTAATTGCGTAAGATATTCTCCAGATGGCAGTAAGTTTATAAGTGTAAGTTCTGACAAAAAGGGTATCATATTCGATGGAAAGACTGGAGAGAAGATCGGTGAGTTGTCCTCTGAAGGTGCCCATACTGGCAGTATTTATGCTGTTAGCTGGAGTCCTGATGGAAAACAAGTGAGCTAACTTCTGGGTTTTTTTTTTTTTTTTTTTTTTTTATCATGGCAAAGATACACATCCCCTGATACACTGACTGCTATTTCCCTTCCATTCTATCTCTCTCTCTCTGTGTCTCTTCTCTTCTTTTGAACTCATGATGTTGATCACTTAACTTTGTTTTCCTTTAGAAGGTAATGTACATCAAAATTTTGAACTTGCTTCTTTCATATAACATTATGGAATAGTCCATCTTTTAATATTGTCAATAAACTAAGAAACATATTGTAAAGTAAGATGCATGAAGTAACAAATTGTGTCCTATAAATGCTTTGATGCAGTAACATTTTGAAGACAATTTACAATGCATACAAGTTAAACATTACAAACATTAATGTTAGGAATTGGGAACTCGAAAAATTTTCTTTTTATTTACTTCTTTTGCTTGCTTGACATATCTGTTTGACTTTTCCATGATGTTGCTCCCAGACTCAGTGATTCCATTTGTACCATGTGTTTTCGCTCTTAAGTTTTAGTTTGTTTTCTAATCTCATCTTGGGAAAATTTTCTATCAAGTTTAGAGGAATTTTTATAGATAAACATTGAATTTTAGACCTAAATTTGAATTTTGAAAGCAATAAACATATGCAATTTTACTTGTTGATGTTTTCATACATGTTTTGTTTGCTTTTTACAGTAGATGTTAGGCATGAATAGCAGCCTACATGCTTGCTATTGTTTTTAGTTGCACAGTTAAATCAGTAAAATTCCTGTGCTATTTAACTTTAATTTTTTTTAGTTAAACTGTTGTATTTGCAGAATGGGTAATATTTTTCCCATTGCACTTTACTTGTCTCTTTTGTGCAAGTCTCTTATCCATCTTTCCTTGTAATGCATGCTTTCGAGTAATGACAATCTGCTCTTGTGTTGTAATGGCATCTTTAGGTGTTGACTGTATCTGCTGACAAGTCTGCAAAAGTATGGGACATATCTGATGGCAATAATGGAAAGCTGAAGAAAACATTGACTTCTCCTGGATCAGGTGGAGTTGAAGACATGTTAGTGGGGTGCCTATGGTTGAATGATTATCTTGTTACTGTTTCTCTTGGCGGGACAATATCTATATTTTTAGCAAGTGATCTTGATAAAGCACCAACATCATTTTCTGGACATATGAAAAATGTTTCCTCCTTAACTATTCTTAGAAGTAGCCCTAGAGTGCTTTTGTCTAGTAGTTATGATGGCTTGATAGTTAAGTGGATTCAAGGGATTGGATATAGTGGTAAATTACATAGGAAGGAGAATTCTCAAATCAAAAGCTTAGCAGCTGTTGAAGATGAGATTGTTACAACTGGATTTGATAATAAGGTGAGGGTTTTGCTTCCATTGTTTGGCTATGAGAATGATGTTCATTTTGATTTACGTTGCCATTAAAATGTTGTATTCAAGATTTTTGAATACTTTATCAGTTTGTTCTAAAATCAATGCTGTTGTGACTTTATTTTGTGTGTCCAATATGTTTATTTCTTTTTACCCATTGAAGACTATGTCTCTCTCTTATTAGTTGTATTGAGCTAACAAAGTGGCAACATGAACAATAGCTTTATTAATATGGAGATATTATAATTTGGCAATAATATTCTTATTTATGTCTTGACATCACCTGGAAAGATTGATTTTGTTCACTGATCATGTTAGAAAGCAATTCAATGAATGTGACATAGGTCTTCATTTGATGATGTTTTCTGTGAAAGATATGGCCAAATTAGTATTGCGCCAAATTTCAAGGCATCTGCAATATTTGAAAGTTAAGGAAAATTATTTGTCTTCTTCCTCTTATCCCTCGATTTCCTCTCTCCTGACAACCAGATATGGCGAGTTTCTTTACATGGGGATCAGTGCAGGGATGCTGAAGCCATTGATATAGGAAGTCAACCAAAAGACTTGAGTGTTGCACTTCTATCTCCTGAACTTGCTCTGATTTTAATAGATTCAGGAGTTGTAATGCTGCGTGGTACAAAAATTGTGTCAACTATCAATCTTGGGTTTGTTGTGTCAGCATGTGCAGTCTCTCCTGATGGAAGTGAAGCCATTATCGGTGGACAGGATGGTAAATTGCACATATATTCTATTTCTGGTGATACACTTGTTGAAGAGGAAGTCCTTGAGAAACACCGGGGAGCTATTAGTGTCATACGTTATTCTCCAGACACTTCAATGTTTGCATCAGGGGATGTCAACCGAGAAGCTATAGTGTGGGACTGTGCCTCCCGAGAGGTAAGTACAACTAGGAGCTTCAATAGTCAAAGTTTATGTTTCGTGCTCTTTCTAATGTATTGTGCTTTTAAATGTTTCGGTGTACGAGTGAAATTCTTCTATGATTACTTGCAAAACCTTTTTGACACATTTTTTTGCAGGTGAAGCTTAAGAACATGTTGTACCATACTGCTCGGATAAACTGCATTGCTTGGTCCCCCGATAGCTGTAGGATTGGTACAGGATCGCTTGACATGTGTGTCATCGTATATGAAATTGACCAGCCTGCATCTAGTAGAATTACCATAAAGGGTGCTCACTTAGGTGGGGTTTATGGGTTAGCATTCACTGACGAGTATAGTTTGGTTAGCTCAGGAGAGGATGCTTTTATCCGTGTTTGGAAGATAACCCCTCCATGATGGAGCAAGGTGATTTTGGAAGATGTGAATGTGGAGACGTTTGTTGGATTTCAAATTTGTTCCTTTACAACGCTTCCAAAAATCAAAGACTGAATGAGGATGTGCTTATCACCACAAGCTTTTTCTGATTGTTTGGTCATATCGCTAAAGGACTTGTTGCAAATTGCAAGCATGGGTTTGGTAGTCAATCTTGACGTTGCAGTATGAAGTTGGGGCCATTTTCTTGTTGCCACTTTTGAACATAGGTGCTTTTGTGAGTTCCAGTATGTAGACAATGATGGTGCCAGTGCACTTCACTCTATTTATCTTGCTTTGCTCTGGATAAAACCAATTTGTGATATAGATTTTTAATAGCTGTGCCAGAGTTGCTGTAGCAAAGTATCTAGTGCTGAGTACACCACAGGGAACATAGGCAGCGAGTCATTGTGTTAAAAGTGCTGATAGACTAGATAACACGGCAACGATTTCCCCACACCCAGCTCCCTGAAGACCCCATATGGTTTTCTCTTTATAGGATACTCGATCAGTTCCTACTGTTCGAGGTCAGATTGATTGTGCTGTTTTGTTTGTAGTTGGTATGCGATTGTTTATGTTTGTTGTTTATTAATTGTTGAATATGATTAAAAATGCGAAATTAAGGAAAGCCTTTGCTTGGGATCTGCGCACGTTTTTCACGATTCATAAATTTTAAAGAGTAAATTGGTCCAAATCTATATTTCACATTTTTCGGATAACATAGGAAATGGTCCAGATTGTATCAAAAGTTAAATAGCATAGAGAGTATAATAATATCTGCCGAAAAAAGCATACAGAGTGTTATGGGAGCACCAGTGTCTTAACGATACGCATACTAACGGGATGACATTGACAGGACGAGTCCATGACAGTGAACTTGTGACTTGTTGCACAGGAGGTTCAGAATCTAACTTTGTTACGTGGCTGGTCTCAAATATAGAGGCATGTAGTTTGTAGGATCTGGCTTTGAATCCCAGACAGAGAATGCACTTGAGCAATTCATCCATTTTTGAGTCATCTCAGGGAAGTGCCTGTCAATCACATCCTTCAAACTCTCTGTTCTGTTTACCCATTCAAGCCCTTCTTTTGTGTATGTTTTGGAGTTGAAATTCGTTGTGAAGAACCGGTCAGCTTCTAGCCTCCTGAATATCATAATAACCAAAGGTGAGCTTAAAGACTCCAAATAAATGATAAAGCGTTCTTACTATAGTGCTGGACTTACCTCGAAGCCATCATTAGGAAAATAAAGAAAGCGGTTTCACTTATAGCAAACCCTTTTATCTTCTTCTCTGCATGGAGACCTACTAGCAAGTCCAGCTTCTCAACATCATCGCCATATACATCTCTGAGAGCTTCAATGACCTCTTCATCATCTGTTAAGTCTTCCCACTTGCTAATAGGGATCATTAGTAAGTTTCTTCTGAACTCATTGTACCTCGCAACTCCCCTTTCTCTATCTCTATAAACTAATAGAAGATTGATCATTTTAGATCAAGGTTATACAAGATTACAAAAGAATGCTTACAAAGTTACTATACAGAAAGAAGAGCGAAGGAAACTACCTTCCATGGCAGCCATGTCAACGGGATCAGGTCTATCTTCTCCATTAACATCATGGGCAATGAGGCTTCTTAACCATGTTGGGTAGTTCCATAAAGCAACTGCACCACATGACTGATGACCTATTGATACCAACATTTGTTCCATTCCGATTTTTGACAGCCTTCTTTCCCCTTCTTTTCCCAACAATTCCGTCATGGGCACCCTGAAAAACATGTTTGCAATTGAACTTAGATAGACCAAACAATCTGAAAGATTTTCATGTTTGCTCTACACACAAAGCAGGAATCTTTCACGGGAAAATGCGTGAAGCCATTGGAAGTTAATAAAATCTTTGCTTTGGTAATCAGCAACATAAAACTGTAATATTTTAGGCTTAAGGAACAGTGAGAGGAACAAGAATATACTTTTCAAGTATTGGGGGGGATTTTTTGTCAGCTGTGGTACTTGTAGACTTGATGTTTCTGAGGACAATTTCGTCAGGTAACAGGGAATGCATTCTGTAAACGCTCACAAACTCTTCAGTAAGTGAGTAGGGTACTCCATGATCTCTTGGCTTCTTAAGACCAACCAACCCAGTAAGTACGGGTCCACAAATGTTCCCAAATAAATCCTTAAATTTCTTCCCCAAAAATCCATACCTACCAAAGGAAGAGAAATAAGTATCACTACAGCTGGCAGCTGCAAAGAATCTCAAAATATCTTGTTTCCTCTCCCAAATTACATCAATGCACTTGGACTCACCAATTGATCCTCATCCCTGCCAGAAGAGTATCAGTCTTTAAGAGTTCTACAGTCCAATCAATTGTGTGAATTTTTGCAATGACCGCTGAAGTCACCAATCTTGCGTGCCTATAGAGTTGCTCATCATCAATATCAGGATAATGCACCTATAAGCAAAGAACAATGCCGTACATATTATTATTTGAGGGAAAAAGCAACCAGATGGATACTACAAGATATTCGAAAGATGGATTGGAAGGAACCAAGTTAACTCACTTTTAGCATATCACAGACGGCATTGTGTTCTTTGACAAACAAGGCCTGTAAAAGGGAAAAACCAGCCCAGCAATTCCTAACATCCCCTGAGATAGGAATACCTTTGTCATCATGCTCTAGAAGCCCATCTTCTGCTATCTTCAGCTTTCCCTCTTTGAATGTCCTTACTTTTCTCATGCCATTTTCGTCATTCCCATATATCACGCTTCCATCCCTAATCCAATCGAATAAAAGAAAAAAGGATCAAGCTCTAAAAAATCTGAAGAATTCCTCCCTCCCCCAACCAAAAAAAAACAAAAACACAAACAAACAAAACATCAATTATTTTATTATTGTGGGTTTAGAAAAACAAAAGGAAAAAGCTTATCAACATGCTTTAAATTTGACCCATTTACAAATGACTACTTGAATTATAAAACCTTTATATTAAATCCTTAAACAGTCATTCTAATATAGTATTTAAGTTAATTTCTCGGTTTAGTGATTATCAGAAGAATTACGTAGTCTGATCAAGGTCCTCTATCTAAATATATGTAATTTTGACTGTTAATATCAAAATAAATTTCATTTTTATTTTATATACTTAATGTTTTATCATAAATTGGAGGAATCCTTCAGAGAATCCTGTTTGTTGCGCTAATTAAATCTTTGTATCAATAAAAAGCTCCTCCACTTCGTTGGATCATCAAGAGGGCGTGGGCGTTTTCTATTCCAAAATTTGATGATCACTCAGTGATGAAGATATAAAGATTCAGTGTCTAGGTCCTACTTACCACCACGGAGTCCTCGTGTTTATGAAACCGGTCTTCGTATATAAAGAGCCCGTTTTGAGTTTCTTATTCTTGAAAAACTTGAAAGACTTTAAAGGACACCCACTTGAGTAACTATCAGGAGCTCTAATTTCTACCTGTTCCAAGAATTATGCAAGAAATATGCACTTCGCTAAGATCAAAAGTAGAAAAAACACACTATGATCAAATAAATATGCACAACGTAACGGTATTTTCTGTTGTGCCAGAATATATATGGCCAATAGTCATTACCTGTTCAGTGTCCTCTAAGTGGTCAATCCAGTCATGAATCATGAACTGTATCCATGAGCAGGCAATCATGTTGAATTGCTTCCCTGTCTCCTTGAAATTCTTTCTTGCAAGAAGCTTTGAGACTACCACGGTTGGGTGAGGGTCCAGAAACTACACACATCGATGACGAATTATCTTTTATTAATGGGATCGGAATACATAATTGCAAGACTGAATAAAACCTCTAGTACATAAACAAAAATGGCATAGTCTAATCTAACTTCCTTTCTAGTACTTTAAGAAATAGTGTAACTTTACTCTTCTTTCATATAGAGAGAGGCAAAAACAAAACTTCCTCGTATTAACCAAAGCTCTTAATTAGCTTACCCCATAATCCGATGTAGCCGGGGGCATATTCCGGCCAAAGAAAGTTCCCTGGCTACCGATCAAGTTGTCGGTGGGGTGGTTGCACCTGCCGTCCGGCGTGCGATATGTATACTCCTGCGTATCATAGTTGTGGCCATTCACTCCTCCAACATGCAACAGATTGTAACGATAGTGTAAGTGCCTCCTAATTCCCAAGTATGCTAGCCCCAGCAACACTGGCAGCCTATGCCACAACCCAAGCTTGTCCACAAAGTGTATCACCTATACAAATAAACATATACCACATTTAAATATAAAAAGTCGCTAATTAACATTTATATACCGTACTAGTGGGTAGCTTGAATTTGACCATAAATAAATACTAACAAATAATTATAAACATAAAGATTAAAGAGAGAGAAAGGTGATGGTGCTGACACAGAAGAGTACGGTGTCAAAGAGGGTCATTTTGGCCACAATAGGGAGGAGTTGGGGATGAATGAAAGGCACCGAGAAAAGACAAAACGCCATTACTTTTATTAGAACACTTTCAAGTGTGTTACTTTGATGAGTTTGAAAGATCAGCCAGTTATATACATACATATATATATATATATGGACTATGAATCTGCGATGATGTTAATGCAAACCTACCTTTCTTCCACTTCTTTCAATGCTTTAATGGATGTCCCTACACTTGTTAAGAGTTGGTAATCGTTATCCACAGTTTCGAATTTGAGGGCTGTTATTTGTAATTTAAGATTTTTTCATTTTTTTACTTAGGATATATGTTGTTTCTTTCTCTCCTCTGTATCTCTCCAACAGTAGTAGAGGAACTCAATGCTCAAAGAGACGATGAAAGAGAGAGATAGTACGAAAAGGCAATTCCTCAAAGAAAAACGATAGGGGAAGCATATATCCACGGTATGTAACGCATATTAAAAAAAAAAATGAGTAAAATAATAAAAAATATTTGAATAATAAATTTTATATAATTATTATTATTTTTATTTAATTTATTTATTTAAAAAATTTACAGTATATATATATATATATATGCTGATAAATTTATCAACATATTGAATAAGATGCTGATAAGTTTTACATATATATATATATATATATATATATATATAATTTTATATTTTATACACAAAATTTATCAATAACTCAAAATTTATTAATATTTTTTAACAATATATTAATAAATTTTTAAATAAAAAATATTAAATAAAAATAATAATAATTATATAAAATTTATCATTCAAATATTTTTTATTATTTTATTTCTTTTTTCTTTACGCATCGCATATTGCGTCACAAATGCGTCCCTATCACTATTTTTCGTCAAAGTGTATGACCGGTTCTGTTTGTCTAATTTCTCTTTCTAATATGCCACTTTCATATATATATATATATATATATATATAATTTTATAAATATAAATATTTAATTAAATAATAATATAAAATTATTTTATATTATTAATAAATAACAATTAAGCTTTTATTAATATGTTACTCAAATTGAAATGTATTATCTAATACATACTTATAAAAAAAATTTAGGGTTCATATTTAGATAATATGTCATATTTTTTTTTTCTAATAGTACCACTATTTTGAGTGAGTTGGACGATAAATAAGATAATAATATATGTACAAATATCATTTGTGTCTCTCGCTTTTGAGTTTTACACCACCGACATATATTCAAAGATAAGTAGTGCCAAGAGACAAGGATAAATTCAAAGGGAAATATATTTTTAACACATAAAATATTTGTTAGAGCAGTATTGGAAGCTCAAAATTTAGGAAAATCTTTATTAATAGGTTAATGAGAAATCACAATAGCATATTCAACGTCATTTTTTGATATAACTCCTTAAAGGCAATGAGTTTTTAGATCCTTTTATTTATATAATTTTTGTTTAATTTATTCTTAATTAATATTAAATTTTATTATTACACTTGAAATTCTAACAATATAAGCAAAGTATATTAATATAAAAGTATATGAATATTAAAATACACATATATGTATCAAGACGAGATAAATGTGATATATATTTATGTAACAGCGATGTATATGATATCCCATAACAATTTACAAATAAGACTTCTCTAATTCAAATGTAGCTGCAGGTATGCTCATGCATATAATTTTGTCTATTTTCAAAATTCACATTTTCTAAATCAAACTAGAGAACGAAATATTTACTTGGCTCGAAGTGTTAAAAGACAGACTTGTTGCATATAGGCTTTAAATGTTTAGTTAATTATTAATTGGAAACTAAGGATGTATTTATTTAAACTTGGAAACTAAAAATGGTTTTGATAATGTACTTTTTTAAAATTTTTTAGTAGTTACTCTTTTCAATTTTAAAAAGTTTAAATAGTTTTTTCTCAGTTTAATTATTTTATTAAAAACACATGTATAATTATCTTAAATTTTTGTATACATAAATTTTGATTCAAAAAGTTTTTCTTTTAATAAACTGGCTCAAAGTACAAAATGGAAGTTTTTTTTTTTTTTTGGGAAAAAAAAGTTGTCGCATATGCACATAGTGGCACTTTGATTACGTGCCAAGTTATCCATCTATTTGTCAATCTTTTCATGTTTTTTGTATCAATTGTATGTGTACTTTTCCTATTAATAACAAGGATAATGGAATTTAGAATGTCAGATTTTTTTTTATCAAAAATATTATCATTCTAAGACACCATTTGTATATGGACAACTTCAAAATTTCACCTCAGCTTGTTGGTTGTGTTATTACAATTAATCAAGCCGTGTCAACCTTGCAATTAATAATGCCCAGGATTGTCTTTGCAAACTGTAATGCTTTCGAGAGCGATGGCTCTATCTGATACCTATCAAGAAAAGCAGCTAAAAAGCTATATAAGGTTTTACTTTTTAGGATATGACTCCTTTTGTATATATATATATATATATATATATATATATATATATATATATATATATATATATATATATATCATCTGAATTGGGATTTTTATTGTTATGATTTTGGTCTATGTGAATATTGTTTATACATTTAAATTTTAACCTTTGTAAATTTAATATATTAAAATAGACTTTAATTTATATATATTAATAATATAAAATAATTTTACACTATTAGCCAATAAAAATAGTAGAGAGTATCAATTTATGTAAATAATTATCCATCATGATGAGAGATTATCATGATTTGTCACTTTCTACTATTTTTATTGATTGACAGTGTAAAATTATTTTATATTGTCAGTACATATAAATTAATCTCATTAAAATATTCGTTATAATTGTTATAAAACATTAGTTCTTATAATTTCATTTATTAATATATTAGTTTTAAGGGGTTAAAAGAAACAAAAAGAATATATAAAAGCTAAACCATATATATATATTAGGGAGCATGTCACATGAGATGAGTGATTTATTATATGTGTAAGAGGAGTAAATTTTGACTATTGAATTTTATGTGAATATTTAAGATTTAAATATAAAGTCACGTGACCATTTTAAGTGATCGTGTGACCTTTAGATAACTTTAAATCTTGACCATCCATGCATGATTATACGATTCAAATTTACTCCTCTCACTCTCATAATAAATCACTCCTCTCATGTAATATATATATATATATATATATATATATATATATGTACACCAAACTACAAAAAATGGGCCACTCAACAATGACTAATTGGCCATCTGCTGTGATATGATTTATGATTGAATATATCGATGATCCTTTCACACGGTAATATACGAAATACTTCATGAATTTAATTTTTATGAATAATCAATATAAAAAAAATTTATACAAATATCTAATTATATATTATCACATCAAATATTCAAATAAAAAGTCACTGTATATCTGTTTGAAATTTAACGCAATGACCATTTATTAGAAGAAGCTCTACACCTCATAAAAAAAGTACATCAGAATTTGTGATTTTGCTTTGGAAATGCTGCTATGTTAAACCAAAGAGGCTAATAAATTAATAATTGATCGAGCAATCTGTCAAATGTTAATAAATCAATCAAGCTTCATAATTAGAGAGCATACTTAATAATCCTTAGTACCAACTAGCTTATTGCAATTTGTCCTGTCAACTAACCTAATGTCCTATCAACTACTCACCCAAATAGCGTTGAATTCTATCCATCCTGAATCAAATTTAACACTGTTTTCATAATAGTGTTAAATTCTACTCACCCTAAATTAAATTCAACATTGACTTAAACCCTAACCCTAACCTTAAACCGCTCTTAATCCTACCCTTCTATATATAAACACTATGACGAATTGAAATTGAGCGCTCAGAGTTTTTACGAGAGTTTTTTGGGAGAGAATTTAAAGTATTTTACGAGAAGTTTTGAAAAAAAATTATTGAGAGAATTGAAAAAAAAAATAGGTGTGAGAAAATGTCTGAGAGTTGTATACTTGTACATTATAGTGGTGAGATTATAAACACGGAGGAAGGTGTAACATTTCGAAGCCAAAATCCTCAATTTATAGCTGTGCATTCAATTGTAAGTTTTTCAGAGCTGCAAAATATTATTCTGCAGAAGTTAGGGGAGGTGGGGAATAAGCAAATTACACAAATTTTTTATCGGGTTCATTTGGCTATTAGAAAATGTGTGCTTCGTTATAGAAGTTGGCAACTAAATAATGATAATAATGTTGGGCTTATGTTTAATTTTCATGCCTAATTTGAAGAGATTCGCATTATCGAGTTGTATGTTATTTTGGAGGATTTACATTTCAGCTCAAGTGGATCTGTCCCAAATCCATCAAATATTTGTGTGTCACAGCCAATGCATTATCCAACTTTTTCCGTGGCCAATCCCATACAAAATGAAAATATTTCGAATGAAGGTGCAGAAGATTTCATGGATGGTCCAAGCTTGCATCAGCTTGCAATGCAAATTGCTGAGCCACTCGCACATGTTACTGCTATCTATTGAAATTCTAGTTGATAGTGACAGTGGTGAAGATAAAGTGGTAGAGCCTATGACCCAGAGACAACCATCTAGAACCCACTCTCAATTTCAATCACAGTCAAGTGAGAATGTTGGCCACTATTCAACTTTGAATTTGGAAGCCATATGTACGAGAACATTTGCAGGATTAAACATCGCGGAAGGGGGTGAAATGCCAGCATTGACAAGAGAAAATGAGTTGCAGGTGGGGCAACAATTTCATGATAATAGAAGCTGTGTTATTTGCTATAAAAAATTATAGCATTCAAAGATCAGTTGAGTACAAAGTCTCAGAATCAAATCAAATCAAATATCATGGTAAGTGCAAATTCTTTGGAAATGGGTGTAACTAGAGCATCCGTGTGACATATCGGCGAAGAAAGGAACTGTGGGAAATTTGAAAGTATAATGGATCACATACATGTGTCTCTACATCGCTTTTACAAGACCACCCCCAGTTAGACACTAATATTATTTGTGCCACCATATTTCCCATGGTTCAAGCTAATTTAAGTATTTCCATTAAAGTGCTTCAGGGAGCAATGGAGAATAGGTTTGGCTTCAAGACATCATATAGAAAGGTGTGGCTTACTAAGCCAAAAAGCTATTGTTCGTATTTTTGGTGATTGGGAAAAGTCATACAATGAGCTTCTGAGGTGGTTACAAGATCTTCAAACATTTATGCCAGGTAGAATCTTTGAATTTATAACTTTGATGTATAATATATAAAATTTCATTGATCTTAATTTTGTGATATTTTATTATCTGTTTTACCAGGTGCAATATTTGAATTGTCAACTCTACCATACTATGTTGAAAATTTTGTTGATCATAATTCTGTGATGTTTCACCGCTTATTCTGGACTTATTCACCGTGCATTGAAGCCTTCAAATTCTGCAAAACCATTTGTTTCAGTAGATGGTACACATTTATATGGCAAATATGGTGGAACATTATTGATGGCAATTGCTCAAGACGGCAATTCAAATATTCTACCTATTGCATTTGCCGTGGTGGAGGGGAAAACAACATAATTATGGTCATTTTTTTTTTTAGCAATCTTTGGCAGCATGTGACACCACAAGAAGGTATTCTCATAATTTCTGATAGGCATGCTGCTATTAAAGTTGCCATAAATGCAGAAGGCAGTGATTGGCATCCTCCTTTGGCTTATCATGTATATTGTATTTGCCATATTGTGTCAAATTTTGTGATAACCTTCAAGAATAAAGATGCAAAGAGAGTTCTGATGAATGCAGCTTATGCAAAGACTCATCAAGAGTATCTTTATCACTGCAGTTTGTTGAGAGATGAGAATCCAGCTATGTGTGAATGGATTGACAGAATTTCCATTGAAAAGTGGGCTCAACATGCTGATGAACGGCGTAGGTTCGGACATATGACAACCAATTTGTCTGAGTGCATTAATGTTGTTCTTAAGGGTAATCAGAATCTTCCAATTACGGCTCTAGTTAAGTCCACCTATTTCATCTTGCTGAGCTGTTTGTTAGAAAAGGAAGGGAAGCGGAGGCCCAACTTGCTGCTGGCCAAATATTTTCGCAAGTCTTGCAGCGAGCAATTGAGGAGAATAGGCAATCGATTGGTAACATGATGGTGGCTGGATTTACTCGGTCAAACTCATCATTTGCAGTTGAAGAACTCGGGCCAATAGGAGGTTGGAGTCAAAGAAATTATAGGGTAAGGTTAACGGATCGATGATGTGACTGTGGGTACTTTCAAGCATTGCATTATCCATGCCGTCATATGCTTGCTGCATGTGCATATGCGCGACTTGATTGAGCTAGTTATGTTGATGATGTATATTGTATGTAGAATATTTTTCGCATCTACAGAATGGAGTTTGAGCCTATTGTAAATGAAAGTTACTGACCTCCATACAGTGGAGCTAAAATACGCCCGATCCGCACCTCTGACGAGCTACTGAGAGTCATCCAGTCTCAACCAGAATCAGGAATGAAATGGATGAAGTTGAATCCGGGCAACCAAAATGTTGTGGCTTATGTAGACAAGAGGGTTATACTAGACGAAGATGCCTAACCTTAGTAGCTGAATCCTCCAACCAGGCTCCTGAAAATAATTAGTTTTAATGATATTTATTAAGAGAATTTATTATTGTACGTTAAATATAAGCCTAATTATTCTAATTGGATTATGTTTCGATTGTTGATCACGATAAATTTAGTTACTGACTTTTACTTTTGAATTAATAATTTTGATTTTACTTTTTATTTTCTCCAAAAAAGAAATATTAATTTATGCATAGAAGGCATGCATGCATGAGTAATCAATTTTATATGTAAGTTTATACAATTTGACACATATATAAGTAATCAAGTTCATACAATTTCACACATACTGAAGTTTATACATAAGTAATTCATACAAAAAAAAAAAAAGATCGAAAAATGATAACTGTTCCACACAGCAATTCTCGATCATGCCTGCAAAAGAAAAGGAAAAATTACATATGGTTAATCTAATAACTAATATTACAATCAATTTAAATAATTTAGACAAAGTAATTACATGTACCTGAACCTGCTAATATCTAAGAGCTACCTGCATCTCGTCTAGGGGCTAGTAAATGCCCACCCGTATGACAACAATGACCTCGAATTTCCCTTCTTATCCTACGTGGTCCTTGGTCCTGCTCATGCTCCTGTTCCTGTGCTTGTTGTTGCTCTTGAGCACTATCATGAAACATGTATTATGCAATAAATGCAGAAGGTGAAGTCCGTCCAAGAAGATCAAATCCCAATATTTGCTAACTAAGGAGATTATGAGTCGGTGATTGTGACATCTGCGTTGGATAAGAACTGGCCATCATAGTCGTCGCATTGAGGTTCATATCTAATTGATCCAATGATGGTCGATAACAGTCCGATGTCATAGTTTGGCATGTAACAATCTCTCAATATGTGTCTGCTGATGCGCCGATGGCGTAGGGAAAGTGGGCCCACTCAAGCAAGCCCGAAGCTCAGCCTAAAAGCCAGTAAACCTCGATGAACCCGAACCCAAAGATCCCGAACTGAAAGGGCTTGAGGTGTGCATGTTCTCAGCCATGGATCAATGACTAGATTCAACATGCTCAATCATATACTAGGATGGCAGGTTACTAGAGGATGGGTGAGGCTGAGAGTTGGTGCAATCTTCATCATTAGTATCATCCTCATCATGCTCCATATGCTGAACGTGCTGGCAACGACTTGCACGTGTCCCAACATGAAGGCGACGTTCTCGACGTCATCGATCTAGCATGTGAACTGGCCGAGGGACACTACTCATGGGTAGGATATTCACAGGCACATCATCTGGCAATTCAAACTGCCTTGGGTCACGAAGGATTCTCTCTACAGACAGAAATCTCCATGCAACAGTTGCATACCATCTATTATACTCAGCTAATGGACGATAGTCTTAGCTCATCATAAATTGAATTACCCGACTGCGTCTATGCTCCCACAAAGTATGAAACTTCATATGATAATTTGGCTACTAGACATCATTGTTGCTGCGTCCATCAACTGCATGCAACCTATCAATATTTAATGGCTCTTCTGATATGTGCTGTCGTCCCCCCAGCTGTTGGACAACACGATCCACCTGATGCCATTCAACAGTCGCGAAACATATAAGTGCTTTCACAGATGGCCAAATATCTGCCTCAGCATAAATCCATTGCGGTGTATTCTAAATGACGAGCAGATTATAATATGGAATCCAATCAAACTGGATTAATTAAAAATCATATATTAAATTTTTTGATAAATACATCAAATTAAAAATTCAATAATAATAAATAAATTTAACATATTTTACCTTTGTAATACCAATCTCGTCAATCCGACGCCTATATGCTAATAATCGAGGCCCTCTACTGTCAAATGTGGCCATTATTTCTGGCCATCTGAAAAAATCACTAAAAATTAGTATTTTAATATTATAAGTAACAAATATAAATAAATTAAAAGTTTACTATTTAATTATTATCCTACCTAGCTGCTAATGGAAATCTGAACTCGTAACTCCCCAAAGGACTGAACTGTGGTAACCTGTACCATAGCCATGATTGCAGTAAGGTTAGGCAACCAACAATATCAACCGTTTAATAATTAACACCGCAGCACAGATATTGTTGGAGCATAGCCAATACTGCCGAACCCCAACTAAGACTCCTTACACGGCGAAAGTCACGAAGTACAGGCAGTCACTTTAGATGAACTCTAAACCCTGATTTATCTGGAAATAATAACCCACCAAATAAAAGCATAATATATGCCCAAGTGTGGCGTACTATTTCTTCTTGACTTGGACTCTCACCCACATTAAATGTGTCCTTAAACCAATTACAATCCACAAAATAACTCGAGCGATATTTAGGACCAGGTACAGCTCCGAGCAGCTCCTCACATAAGCTAAATATATCATTCTCTTCAAAATCCTTCCATGAAGACATGCATCCACTCATTGGGTCCCCTTCAATATGCAATCCTAGCTGAAATGGCACATCCTGAAGTGTGATGGTGCATTCTCCAAATGGCAAATGAAATGTGTGCATCTTTGGACGCCACCGCTTAATAAATGCATTAATCAATACATGATCAATATCAAATATGGAATTTGTGATGCATACCATAAGCCCGCATCACGTAAATATGGCTCGATCAATGGATGCGGATCAGATATTTTATGACGCCTACTACTTAAGATTTGAGGCCGCTGTGTAGCATAAATACAAATATATAAAAATAGTAATAAAATTTATTAATAAACTAAATTACTAATTAAGTATACAAAGTATAATAGATTAAATTAATTTAATGATAATTCAATTATCTAAATTTATTTTATTACATAGATAAAGTATTTATTAAAATATATAAAATAAACTAAATTTTGAATTATAATTAACAAAAATTTAAATCTATAATATTTCTTAATTAATAATTATTATAATAAATTAATCAAATTAAATTGTAACTAAATTAACCTCTTTTAAACTAATTTAATATTAAATTAACCTCTTTTAAATTAACCTAATACTAAATTAAATATCTAAATTTTTTTCATTACAAATATAAAAATAAAATTATAATAATGAAATTAACTAAAAATTTAAACTAAATTATAACTAATTATCAAATTTAATTTACAATTAAAATAATATAAAATTTAAACTAAATTTTAAATTATAATTTAAAATCACCTGAATATCAAGATTTGCTGAAATATGCCCTATCACATCATATCGATACAGATGATTTCCTTCTATCTCTGCAGAGTAATATGAGTAATATTATTTAGTAAAATATTTCTCACTCTGACTCTAACTTTATATCAATCTAACTTTATCTTGTATATTCAATGAGTTCTGGATCGATTTCGAATTTATAGGGGTATAAACAGTGTTGGATTCGATCTAGGATGAATAAAATTTAATAATATTTATGAAAATAGTATTAAATTTGATTCAGGATTGGTAGAATTCAATATTATTCACCAAAATAGTGTTGAATTGTACCTACCTTGAATCGAATTCTTTGTATTTCGAAAAAATTTGAACAGTTATAAATTCGATCAAGACTCAATCGAATTCATCACTATATGTTAAACAGGATATTTAAATAAAAGAAATTGAAATAGAAGATATCCATAAATAATAATTTTTATTTATTTTAAACGTGTAAAAAAGCCCACTATACTACTCTTCCGAAACAATTAAGATATGTAAGTTAAAAAAAAAGGGGAAAAGAAAAAAGAAGGCCCCAGGGGTGGGTGTTTTGCTGTTGGCGGGGGGGATCCATTTCAGACTTCAGTGTGCCAAGCCGAAAATATCTGTCTACTCAAGTTCGGCAAAACGGCATGCTTTACTGTTTGTACAAGTTGAGCTCAAGCTGGGGGGACATGTTCTTTATTTTTGGGTCAACATTTCAGACATTTTGTTATTATTTACACTCATCCCATAAAAACTTTAAAGCCATTGGTCCGAATAATTTAACTGGGAGTGTTTTTAATAATCAATTTAAAAACCTTTTAAATTAAAAATTCTACTCACAATTATATACGTTGTAATTTATACAACATTTAATAACTATTTAATACATATAAATAAAATTTTAAATTAGGAAAACTTTTATTATTTCTCTTTATCCGCATCCTAGAATAGGAAATGTAGAAGTCTTCCATTAATGAGACACCTAGATTAGTTGGTATGCTATACTTATGGATTTAATATTCAGGCAAGTTGTCAACTGTTTATTCAATGATATTTTTTGTGATTATTTAAAATTATATTAAAAATAAGTACAGTTTATGAAGTAAATGATAACTCATCTTAAAAGTCTTGAGGAAAATAAGATTGCACATATAAAGTTTAGATTCTGCTAGTCCATTATTAATGCTAGGATGATATAAGAAAACATGTACCTTACATTTATTTGAACTACAGAATATTCACATTTATAGAACTTTTATGTTATTAATTTTTTTTTAAAAATTTCACAAATATCCCTTCACTAGTGACAATTTTATTCAATATACGGTTGAACATTAAATATGGACACCTCTCTTAGGTGAGATTCGAACCTTGGTCCATCTACATTAGGGGATATTAACCTCTTTCACTAGACCCAATTCTTGTTGGTTATTTTTTAATTTGTACACCGTTAAATTTCAAGAAAACATTATATACAGGGCTCCATCCGTAATGCACCTTGATAAAGATGGTGTATAATACACCTTGAATCAAATGAATTAGATTGGGTGGTGTATTGATACTACCATCTAATAGAATGTACAATAAAATCTCTTTAACTGTCCTTCCACCTCCCCATCTCTCTATCTCTGAACCCCCTCCCTCACTCACAATCCAATCCTCCCTGCCCGACTCCTCTGCCGGCGCTGTTGCCTCTGGCTACCCACGGCATCATGGAATTGTATAAACACCGCCAGACTCTTTCCTAGCTCCTCAAAGCCTCCATTAACACCAACAGCATCACATCCTTAGGAAACATTTATTTCACAACAATAAGCAAAGACCCAGTAAGAAAAATACAAACTTGAGCATTATCAGGCACAATTTATTAGCTCCTACTAAACCATGAAATTAGGACCCCCAAAAATAAAAACCAAAAACAAATGAAAACAAAAACAAAAAAAGCACAAACTTTATGGCACTAGGAAAAGTGGGTAGCGGCTAGAAACACTCATAATGGCTCTTACAAGGAAGGTTGGTCTTCTTTTGCAGTAGAAGGAATGGAGATAGGGAACCATAGCACCCAGATAACTGATTTTCAGCTTTCTTAATGGAACTTGAGCTGGGAGCCGAGACACCAACATGAACACTGAGGAAGATGAGAGTCGAGACACTAACAGCAGCGAGGAACACAACATCATGGAGCTTGGTCGGAGACCACGAGGCAGGCCTTGGGGTCCAAGAACGAGGCCAAACCCCCCATCGTGATCATCAAGGAGAGTCAGAGTGGTCGGGTGTGGCTTGAAGCGGGGTGTGGTTGTTGCGTGGAAGAATGGAGATGGAAGGAGGGGCTAGGGTATCTACGGTGCATCAGTGCTATGTGATATATGCATACTCCAGCTAAATATTACACTGACACACCACTGATGCATAGTGCACTATAAATAATGAGATGCATAGCAAAACGCAACTACATACAGCTGAGTGAATTAGGGTCAATTCTACTAAGCACTAATTTAAATATGGTGTGTGGTTGCACTAGTTTAAAATTTGATGGTGCACAATGGACTTGACCTCATCCAAACCATTCATTGAGGCACATTAATATCTAACAGTAGAGATTGAAAGTTGGTGATTGATGGATCGCCAATGGTCCTTGCCCCTCCCTTGCTCACTCCCTGCTTGTTCGCCAGAGCTAAATCCACCACATCACCATCGCCGGTCTACTTGCACCACCGCCGGTCCGCTTGCACCGCCACCGTCTTGACCTCAGGTTTGCTAGGGCTCCGATTTGCTAAGAAGGCGACTAGCTCATGAGGTGAAGATGCAACGAAGGTGAAGGGAAGGCATGGCTGGTCGCGGTGGATCACAAGGCGGTGACGGTAGTGCAATGATTGGCATGCTAGACAATGGCAATGCGAAAGGACGCAAAGGTGTGATGGAGGTGAAGTGGCAATGTGGCTGGTCGCGGTGGGTCACGAGGTGGCGACAACAGCACGATGGTCGAAAAGCTGGACGGTGCCAATGGCGGTGTGATGGAGCTGGTCAGTGAGTTGGACGGCAGCATGGATGGAAGTTGTTGCATGCTACTAACGGGGACGAATTAAGTGTTGTCCCTATTTGTATTTAACAACACTTTCAACATGCTTTTAACCGCATTTCTCACATGTGGTTAAATGACAAACTAAGCAACCCCTCCCCTACCCCTTGTCAAACCTAAACTGTGTGTGGTGCACCATATTTAAATTGATACACCACAAAATGAGCTGTGAATTAGCACACCGGGTGAACTTGTAATGGTGCTTGACCTGGGTCTCAATTGTACTGCTTCTATGAGGTGGGTCCGTCCGTGGCAGAATTGGTTTTAACTGTCGCCAAATGGATTAGCCATAGTCTGTCCAATTTAGATGAATTGTTTTTTTATGGATAACAGGGCCAAAGCCCAAAACTACCTAACTAGAATATGAGAAAAAGCCGATGCCCATAACATCACCAGACCAAAAACCAAAATATATCCTATAACATCACGACCAACAAAAGCCATAATCTTGACCCAAAAAAAAAAAAAAAAACCATAACTTCTGCCGTGACCAAACCAAATTAGAAAGGAAGGAGGGCAAGGACGAATATAAGAGAGCCCGTGCTGGATGCGGATGGCCACCGGCCATGCTTGGCCTTGGCGAGGCTAATCTATCAGCACAAAAGTCTGCCTCTGAGCGCATGCTGAACTCCTACCTCCCAGTCCCGACAAAAGTGCTTCTTCACCGCTCTGAGCAAGGACAAACAAGGGTTCAAGACTGCAGGCGCTACCACAACTGATTAGTTGGAGCACACATTTTGAGTCCAATCTCCAGGATCACCTTCCTCCAACCCAGGCTATGAGCCAAGTCCCTTGGAACTCTCCATAATTCAGCTAGAGCTATGAAGCAACGCTGAAAATGAAGACACCACCATTATGCTCACCCAAAATACCGCCCACAAGCTGCCAGAGACGATCCCTGCACGGCCGATCCATCAGTGTTTACTTTCACCAGGCCAAAGTGGCAGTCCGGTCCCTCGCTTGAACTAGAGTCCTTCGCATAACATCCACCGGTCCCCACCCCAAATGCTCTCATTACTAACAAAGGTATGATCAACTGTTCATCACTAGCAAGATTTTTTATTGACGAGATCCAAACTTACACAGCGCACTACAAAGAGACATCATGCTCCCCCAACAAATCTAAACGGCATTCCCAATTATCAGTTAACGTTAGAAATATCAATAAGCATAACGAAGCAGGAAAATCAAACTCATCTAGTTAGTTGTACGTAGTAAGCAAAGCACGACCACAAACTCGATGTATAATGGGGGTTTTATGACTTGTGCATTGTAAGCAATTTTTAGTCTAAAATTGAAACTTCAGAGGATTAACTAAAGACCAACAGGTTAAGGTCACGAACAGCGCAGTTCAACATACCATCTTCACCATACTCAAAAATAAAGATAATATTGGGAACTGGGAGATGACCACCAAAGACAAAATGTTGAAACATCCATACAGGTAAGGCAAGAACCAAAAGCAAAGGCTTGAAATAAATTAACGGCCACAAAGCCATTGTCTTCTCCAACATAAAAATTGATTCGGCAATCTAAAAAACTTTTTGACAGTTCTACAGTAAAGAGTAACTAGTTTTGTCTCAAAAATCAAAACAGATTTGCATCTGAAATTACTGGGAAGCTTCGCTAATAACGTCCAATTGCCCAAACTCTGACCACACCGTCAGTGTAGCCACTAAACAATGTGCTTCCATCTGCGCTCCAGTTCAAGCATGTGCAGTAGATAACCTGAAAGGCAATGGCAAAGAAACAATAAATCAATACACGAATGACAACAGTACATTTAAGGGTGCAAAGCGGATGAATCAACAACAATTTTAAAGCGACGAAAACATCTTAGCATGAAAAACTTTGGAACTTATTAGCATGTCAGTCTCATGAAACAGCTTGTTACAACATATCATTTCTGCTATCAGTGAAATTAAAGCTACATTGTTTCAATCAGGATAAAATAAGAATCCTTCATTACGCTTTTTTCTCAAACAAGAATTGCCCTGCAGAACATAATATCAAATTCTCAGCAAAACTACAAAGCAAACATCCAATTAGATATCACCATCAGCTTCTCCAACACTCAAACAAGTGTTCAAAATCTAAGATAAAGAACAAATTGAAGATTTACGCACTGGGGAGCAACACCTTAAATGATATCAGTAGGGGAAAACTTGAAAGCATGTTACTTAAATACATTCCAGGTGAACCACAAAGCAATTGTTCTTATAACTTGCAGATTAATACAGATATTCCAATCGGAAGATCAAAACAAATGCCATTGAGATATAAATATCAATTCAGAATAAGAGAAAACATTAAAAACAAAAAAAGCGTTGACTTACGGATCAGCAAGATTCCCACATCAACTGCTAACAATTATACAATTAACTAATGAAAAGTAAACAACAGTAATAAAAAAAAAAAAAGAGGGTAACTTGGAGTGAGGCAGAACAACAACAACAACAATAATAATAATAATACCTTCTTCTTGGTGGTGTTGCCGCCGGTGGTGGCATCAGCCTCGGTCTTGAGGTCAACCTTCAAATCCTCAACAATGCTCTTACTCTCCAAATCCCAGATCTTAATGCTCTGCTCAGTGGCAGCACAGAGCCAGTACCTGTTGGGGCTGAAGCACAGGGCGTGAATAATAGACCCAGCATCGAGCGAGTACAGCCTCTTACCCTCAGCCAAATCCCACAGCAGAATAACACCATCTTTACCACCACTAGCACACAGAGACCCATCAGGTGAAACAGCAACAGTGTTAACATAGCCAGCGTGGCCAGCAAGGGTGTTCCTCAGCTTGCAGTTGGTGAGGTTCCAAACCTTAACGGTTCGGTCCCAAGAAGCGGAAACAATGGTGGGTTGGTGAGTGTTGGGGCTGAATCGAACGCAAGAGACCCAATCGGAGTGAGCGTCACTGTCCTGAATGGTGTACTTGCACTCGCCGAGGGTGTTCCACAGCTTGATGGTACGGTCACGTGAGGCAGACACGATCTGGCGGTTGTCGATGGAGAAGGCGACGGAGAGGACGTCCTTGGTGTGGCCGACGAAGCGGCGTGCGGACGTGCCGGCGGCGAGATCCCAGAGGCGGAGCTCGCCGTCCCAGGAGCCGGAGAGGGCGAACTGGCCGTCGGAGGAGAGGACGACGTCCTGGACGAAGTGGGAGTGGCCGGTGAGGCGGCGGCGGGGGACGCCGTAGGTCTTGTCCTCCTTCGTCAGCTGCCAGAGAATGATGGATTTGTCCCTCGACGCCGTCACGATCATGTCGGAGTTGTCAATCGGAGTGGCGATCGCCGTCACGACGTCCGTGTGGGCACGCATGGTACCTCGGAGAACAAGCCCTTCTGCCATTGTTTCTCTCTCTCTCTCTTTCTCTTTCTCTTTCTCTTTCTAGGGTTTGTTCAGCAAGAGGCTCTGAAAGTGAAAGACTCCACGTTCGGCTGCGAAGAGCGAAGAAGGAATATATAGGGTGGGTGGCTGAAACTTCGATTAGGGTTTTGGGGATAGCAAGGATAACTAACTGGGAGCCAGCACTTTTTTTTTTTGGTTCCCTTCTCATTTCTGGGCTTGCTGAGTTCAGGCCTAACTCTGACTTTGCTTTGGCCCCAATTTTGTCATCCAGGTCCCAAAAGTCGAAAGGCCTTTATTCCAAACAGAGCTGAAATGGACGCCAAAAAATTGTCTTAAAATTGTTATAACAAATTTTGTACGCAAGACCAAAAAAGGGAAAAATGATTTTGTACGCTCTCCCTCATACCCAAAACACATAAAGGATTTTGGGATTTTTGTACGCAAAATACATGTAACATAATAAATAAATAAAAGAGTGGTGGTAGTGCATGTTACAAAAATATAAATACCGCAACTGTTTATATGTCTCTATGAAGATAAGTGCTGCGGACTAGTGAAGTTTGTTTCGATTAAAATGAGAAATAAAACTAGTTTTTGAATAAGATAAATGGTAGTAAGACCATGCTGCCTCAAAGCTATTTAGTTATGTTACTTTTTTTTTGTTTTCGTACATTAATCGTAATAAGATTTAAATTTATATTTTTATATATACTATTTAAATTCATTAATCCACTCCTAGTATTTTTTTCAAAAAAAAATATTTAGTTTGAGGGTTGTTTCTTTCTTTTTTTTGAAAAAAAAATTCAGTTCCTTTGATGCTTAAGAATTTACGTTGTTTTAATGTTAGGCTAAGTTTCTTCTTTAAAAAAAAATTTCGGCTCTTCATTGCTTTTTTTTATTATCATTTGCCACCGATGAAATGAAAGAAATAACATTTTTTCTTGAAACTTTAACCCCTGAATATCGAATATAACTAATTGATATAATTAAAAAAAAGAATTGAAATTACCTTTGAGCTTAATTTTTCTTTTTCTTTCTTTCTTTCTCTCTTTTTTTTTTTTTGTCTAGGTTTGAGCTTAATTTTTGTTTACGGCAAAAGTTGAAATTGAATTGCTTTTCAAAGGTCAACGAGATAATTGCCAGAAATAATAATATTTTGATCGGCTTTTAATGTTTGAATTAAGGTCTATTATTTATGTAGAGAAAGATGTTACTACATTAGTACATAATTTGTTTATTTATTCAAGGTTTAATTATTTTGTAAATTGTTATAATTTGATTCAATTTTCAATTAAATTTCTATAATTTAAAAATTTTCAATTAAATGTTTATATTAAATAAATTTTTGTAATCAAATCTTCGGAGCAATCTATCATTACAAAATTGATGGTTAAATTAAATAAATTTTTACATTTGAACTTATAAAATTAAATTAGAACCTATTAAATTATATAATTAAATTTTATAATTTGAGATTGTTTTAAGAATCTGATTACAATAATTTATCTAATATAAGAATCTAATTAAAAATTTTTAAACTATAAGAACCAAATCAAAAATTGAGTGAAACTATAGGAATCTTCAAAATAATTAAACCTTTATTCAAATCACTGAAAATGACTATTTCTTCATAACACAATTATCTTTTGAATATGGAATCTGCTGGAGTGCTAACAATTTATAATCAAATTTTACATAAAAGCTTATAAAAGTATTTTTTATAAAAATTAACAAAAACCAGATAGCTGCAAATAATAATAATAATAATAATGGTATTACATATTGATAATTTATGAACATTTTTTTCCGAAGTTGAACCAATCAAACATTACTACCTACGTATATTACATGTTGATATTTATCTTAAAAATATTAATCCCGGTTGATATTTTTTCTTTTCGTTTTTTTGGGGGCACACATGCACACATTGATATCGATTCAATGTATCCAAAAGAAACTATTGATATTGATTATAGCTCCGTAAGAAAGCACTGAGCACCCCCTGATTCGATTCTGAAAGCCCAAGGTTCAGCTACCTCTCTCTGGCACCCTCGAACCTCGATTCCTCTTTGTCTGTCTCTCTGTGCACATCAAGGAGTGTGCTCTGCTCTTTGTGCATTTCTTATCCTTTGGATTGGGCGGTTATTCCCATGCTGCTTCTTCTCTCAGCTAACTCTCCCTGATTCTCTTCCCCCTAACCACCCTCTTTATACTGTACCTTCCTCTCATCCGCAAAGTAGGTTTCCACAACAAGGCATAGTAATGGGTTCTTGGTCGTACTAGTATCATCAAAATGCTTTCTGTGAGGTAAAGTCTCCAACTTTGATGCCATTTTTTATCTGGGTATCTCTTTAATTTGTTTATCTCACCTTCGTTCCCCATCATTTGCCAAATTTTTTACGTGCAATTTGGTTATTGGTGATAAAAATGTAAACTTGTGTCGATATTATGACATGGGTTGTTTCTACTATTCGTTTGTGATCAAAATGGCGAAACAATACCTTGCTGTCTTTAATTGGCTGCATCTGCGTCATTGTTTTTTATGCATTCTTGCATCATTTTCAGGGCTTCTTTGTTAACGTTTTGATTACTGGGTGTTAGGGATTTGTGGAGGCGGCATAGGAGGAAGATTTACCTTACAGTTGGTGTTTTAGGAAGTGGGTATCTTTTGTATAAGCTTTATGGTGCTCAAAGGCGTAGGTTCGATGCACTTGAGAGAGAACTCGCAGTTCAGAGGGAAAGTGAGGAGCTTATGAAGGCTCAGTTAAGTCAAATATCCAGCTGCTTCAATGCTTCATGTTATACATATAGATAGATGGATATGTTTTGTGTGATCATAAATTCTCAACCTCCCATCTTAAAAGAAGAAATGCTGATGGCTTGCCGTCTCTTTTCTAATTGTCAACGATAGGATGCAAGCTCACTTTGAGAATATTCAGAGGATTTCTGATACAATAACATTGCCTCATGCTATGCACAACCTAAGTTGTCGGGTAGCAGAAGAGTTGGATCTTTCTCAACTTCTCGAAAGGCTGCTACAAGGAAAGGGTCACCCAAACACTTTAACACAATCAGAGAAACTAGATTTATGGGATAGACTCAAAATTCTAAGTATGAACCCGATCTTGGCTTCCACATTTACTACACTTGTAGCTTTGTGGTTTGTCTGTTTGCAATAATCAATAAGGTGTTTAAAAAAAATAATGATGTGCAAATTCTTTTTCCCTAGGTTTTACAAGAATGGCATTGTCAGTATGGGCCACAACAATGCTTAGCTTATATACGAAAGTTCAAGTAAATATACTAGGAAGGCATCTATATATTGATACTGCACGAACCCTTGGAAGCTCTAGTGCAATGGTAAGAACAACTGTCTTTCTTCTTTTTTTCCTTTCCTTTTTCCTTTTCTTTCTCTCCTTTTTTTGTTTTTTTTGGAGTGCTGATTTTTTCATGTCTCTTACTGTTGAGTATAATTGGGATACTTTGGATATATAAGGAGTATAAAGGAAACCACATCATACTCTGCTAGCGCTAGGTGCTTTCCTATGTGTTAACGGAGTTGAGAGCACAAATTCCTGAGAAATGTGTAGCCCTTATGATTAAGAAAGAGGGAGTGTGTGCGCTATAAAGATTATACTCTAAAGTTGAGGTTTTAGAATTGTCTTTGCATTTAGCTTGGTTTCATAGAGTCTACATCACAATTATCTATTGTTATTTGTTGTTTATCATTTTTGTGCTGTGGATTTTCTTTTGTCATCTTGAGATTATGTTTAGATGATGAACTTAATTCTGGGGAGAGAGGGTGAGGGAGGGATTTGGAAAAGCTTTTGTAGTTAAAATTGAGGGTTTTGCTACTCAATAGATTGAATCAATGCATGGATCAATTCTCAAGGTAGACCATAATTTCAAAGCTGTCCAATCAAATTGTTTAGGGAGTGTATTTATTGTCTTCCTATGGTTAACTTTTGTTCCTAATTCAAACCCCTAAAGAACCATACTAATTTAATTCAAGTTCAATGTGAATAATTCACAAATGTCACATCACATGCAACCTAAAAAGCTTTATCTTTCTTTGCTGTTGCTCTGTGTGCAGGAAAGTGGAGATGTGGTGGGTAGGGAAGACCAGCAGAAATTTCTAGGAAGTGTTGATTTTCTCTCTCAGGATGGTATGTCTGCCTTGATTTCTGATATGGAGGCAGCAACAAAAGAAGTTCTCAAAGGGTGATGTTTCTTTTCTTATTTTGAAGTTTGCCTTGTTGTGAGCAAATATTGTTCCAGATATAAAAATATACTTTTTAACCTCTTCATAAGATATAGAACGATCTTAATTGCTTTTGGTTGAGGCTGTAGGAATTTATTTGTCTGTCAATGAGCATAGGAACTGTCAGTAGCAGGGTATGTGTTTTGAAATTTCCAAAGCTATCAATCTTTTCTTGACTAAGTTTCTGAATTGAAAAAAACCCAGATGGCTTCTAATTCTTTTCAGTTGAACCATCCTTATTGTTATTAAACACCTACCTGAATAGCTTATAAACTCGATGGATTCAAAGTTCAGCAACATTAACACATTTATGGAGCTCTGAGCAGCCTCCTGTAAAAGTTTGCAGTTAATCTACAGTTAAATAGTTCACTAAAATTTGTGCCTCGGTTGGGCTCATGTATATGTGTGAATAGAGAGTGAAGTAATTAATCATGGGTTGTAATCATTGGGTTGGAACTTGGAAATACTAACTTCGTTTATAGAATCTAGAGGTGCCTTATAGATTAATGATCAAAACTCATTTTGAATGAGCCATGGATAATTTCAATTTGCAGAAAGCAGCTGAGTCATTTCTTCAACAGTACGGCACTTTATGAAACAATCATGCATATACTCAACACATTCATGAGCCGGGGGAGCCCACATTCCTGGGTAAAGTATATGATGCCTGAGGATGTTAAATCACATTCTACAACCTTCAGCATCCATGACCCAGCTCCTTCTGATGTGACCGAATTTGAACTACTTATAATGGAAGCACGGGCTGTGTTATTAAGGTATATATATTTTTATGTTTCGGATGCATTGTTATTAAGGTATATGGATGCATTTTTTTTTATTTTATTACAACTGCCTAAAAGAAATTCATTAACCTGTGGCAACCTTAATAACAATGAGGGATGACTAATGAACTCTCTGCTTGTAACTTGAGGGATGACTAATGCACTAGTTGACAGTGCTGACTGCCGAGATACCTTTTTTGTGAAGGAAATCCTAGGTGTAACTGAAATTTTATACAGAAAGATATGCCCATGTTGGACCAATCATATACTATTCTTCTATATGGGTAGGGTCCACATTTGACATTGTGCTTGGCTTCATTCTGTGAAGTGTGAAGCTATTATGTATAAAATTTTTCTATTAATAGCATTCCTTATTACAGTTTAGATCTGTTGACATTAGAGGATGGTTGATACTATTTCATTGTTGAGTTTCATCATCTCTCAAATTATTTCCTTCCTTTCTTTTTCAGTGCTGAATTTGGGAGCATTGTTGAGACATCACTGAAAGCGATGGTGGATATACTAGTGGAGCACATGGGAGCTAAATTTAGAGGAGGAAGTATAACTACAGGCCTGCCACTGGCCAGAGTGTTGCCTCAAGTCGCACAAATGTGTCCTTTGCTCCTTGAAGAACCCAGCAAAAATCAGTTCATCAAAATCATTAGAAATATACCAGAGGTTGAACCATTTTTCACTCTCCTATATGCAAATATGCCAAGTGCATATTGATTCAGATTTGTGTTTCAAATAAAAGAAACAAAAAAAGATTAAATTTATTGCATGGAAGGCATGTGGCATTAGTGTACAAATATTTAAGCGAGGTTCAAAGAGATATATAGGAACTAAATTGTTAGCCTTCATCTTTTCAGTATGAGATTTCCCTTTTGGTGTAATTAGTGTTTGTATAATGCTCCCCCTTTGGCTCTAACTTGGCTTTTGGAGGAACGAGGGCTTATTTTAAGGAATATAGTTTGCATTGTTAGTACTGTATGCACCGGAAATGTCTTTATCATGTCGTCCATTTCGATTATTCATGCAGTGCTTGTTGGATTGGCCATTCAAATGTCTAATTCTAACAAAGCCAGTGTTTTGGTCTCTTGTGGTTTCTACATCATAATTCTTTATGTGCGTGTAGTGTGTTGCTCAATAAAGTTCGATATTTTCAATGCGACTCTGTTTGCTAACCATATGAGAAGTGAGGGAAAAGAAGCAATGGTTACAATGGAAAAGCGGCATATACGGCATTTTCGTGTCACATGTAAATATGAACGCTATGTCTTCTTTCTTTGGTTCACTCCATGGAAAAATGTCATATAGGTTGTGGTGATTTTTCTTTTTATCCATTTTGGCAAAGAGTAGCATCATAGTACTGAATAACGTGAAAAAATGTGTTTAAAGATTTAGGGAAGGCGAGAAATGAAAAGCTAACTTTAAATAACTGATGATCCACATTTTTTTTCCCTTAAAAGAATTTTATGCACTCTTTGTGTGTTCTTTTTATTACTTGAGTCATCCCATACAAGTGATTATATAATTACACGAGTAAAATTTTATTTTCGTCTTTTAGGTTTTACAAAAAAATTCGATTTCATAAATGAATTTCTTTTATTTACATTTGAATGTTGTTAATTTATTTCAATTTTATCTTTTCATCCTATTACGTCTAATTGTTATCAATCGTTGGTGGTATACGTCACCCTTTTTTTTTTCTTTTTGGATGACGCAGTTTGTCGACATAAATATCATGTTAATAAATTGAAGTATCCATGAAATATTGAAAATAAAAAATGAGATTAATTGAAATGTATTAACAATGTAAAATTTTTTTATACTGTCATTCAATCAAAATATTCCATTTGTATGACCATTCAAGTAATGGGTAATTATGTCAAAAATTTTTGCTGATATGACAATATATGATTGAATATTTATATAAAAAAATTTTATACTGATAATATATTTAAATTAACTCCATAAAGAATAAACTTTAAAGATTATGTTTTACTTTCATCAAATTTTTAAGGGTTTATTTAATCTGTGTACAGGTTAAGGATTCAAAAAGAGAAAATTTTCATTTAAAATTTAGATTTTTTAATTTTTTAATATATTGAATATCTTAAAAACTTATAAAAAAAATTCTATCTTTTGATTTCTTAAGGACACTGATTAGAAAATTTTATTTTTTAAATGTTTTTAATATTTAGATGGAAAATGCTTTTTAATGCGAAAACAACTCGTGCCAGAATAATATAAATGATGTGAGATTTTTTTTAATCTACTCCATCTTAATTTCAGTCAGTGTAATTTTGTTATATATATTAATACTAATTATATAGCATATCAAAATTAAATTCCATATATAAAAATTTTGTGATTACTTCGGTAATCTTAATATTGGGAGCGGGCCGATCCCTCTGGCCATTTGATCTTTTATTTCCCCCGGAATTGTAGTCTGCCTTCACGCAGTCTCTCGCTCTCTCTGCAGCACAGAACCAAGAGCCATGGCGGATCGAAGCAACGGGGATGTTCTGATGCTGGAAGCTCCACCTTCTTATGGCCGCCAAACTTCTTCTTCCGACGCCGAAATCATCGACGCTTTGCCTTACATCGACGACGACTACGCCGACCCCAGAGTCAAGCTTGATGTTGACCGCCTCGTCGAGGAAGAAATGCGCCGCAGCACCAAGAAGCCCGCTGATTTCCTCAAAGACTTGCCCCCTCTTCCCAAGTTCAATTTCGAGGTAACTACCCAGAAATAGGGTTTTTCATTTTCTTTTCTTGTTTTTCGTAATGCTCGCATAACAGGAAATTGTGCTTCTAATCTACGTTGTTTAATTTTTTTGTATGTTCTGGTGAAATAGGTTAATTGAGCTTTAATTAAAATACAAATTGCAACTTTGCAAATTGGCGCTATATTTTGTAATGTAATGGTTGTTTAAATTTTGGTGTTTGTGTGCACAAACCCTTGAGATAAGCAAATCATGGTTGAAAGACATGACCTGAAGGTCTTGAATTCAACAAGGGAAACAGATATTAGGATTGGTGAAGAATGTCTTGCAAGTTCGTTTCTGTGTCCTGATTGTCAACTCTGGATGAATTTCCAGGACTACCCAATGATTGCTAGGGAGTATGAGCGTGTAAGAGCTGGAAGGCCTCCCGTTACTCTTGATAGGTCACGGTATGAATTGGAAATGCCGCCGGTTAATAAGAGAAATGATGAAGCTGCTTGGAAGCAAGCACTTCAGAGAGCTGAACGCCTACTACAATATCAGATGATGAGGTTTCCACTCCTTCAATGTTAAACAGTCTACGTGCTTTTATTGTTTTCTCACAAGTTTGACATTATCATACAAGGGAATAAATATATCTATATATATCTATATGCTGTTGATATGAGTCAATTGTTTGGCTGTTTGAGCCACAGGAATAAGGTGCAGAACTGCAGTGCAATTGATGCTATTATTGAGATTCGTTCTATTTTGAAGCCTCAGTTTTCTTTTTCTTTTTCTTTTTTTATTTAACGTCTAACAGTTAATTAGTTTGTTCAGGAACTTTGTAGTGGGTGTTCTCTGTTTATTTTAAGTCAGGTCTATCATGTGGCATGAAATGTTTTAAAAAACTTTGAAGATTCATACTTCAGGGGGCTTTTTTCTGATATATCTCTTCCAGCATCCACGACATTTTCAGTGGTTAGTGCTTACAGCTTACAATGCTCTATCTGGTCGAATTGCAGGATGGAAAATTTGGATTTGTTGTTAAAATATGGTCCTGAAGCCTGGAAACAGCACAACCATCGATTGGAAGTATACTTGTTAAGGTTTGTCAATGAAATTTATGTGGATCAGATTTAGATTTTCTGTCTTTCAATAAACAATTTAATTCTACATTTCTTACCTATGTGGCATCAATCTGTTTTCTTGTTTATCAGCTTGTAACTTGAGTACTTCATCACATGGTGCATCTTTTACTAACTTGGTACATTGTTAGGGAGTGTAGTTTCTATCGACATACAGACCTGGCTTGGTTTCATGTGACTCGCACTCAGGATTTTTTTTGACTTCCTTTCCAATTTAAATTTCTTCCCTTTGGCAAACAGCTTAAGTTTTTGGGTTGATTTTTATGTTGACAGTGACACTCTAGATAAATGAGTGTTTCATTATTAGAGATGATACTTTCCCCCTACCCAAGTTCTTAAATAGGTTCTAGATAAATGAATATATTCAGGTTTGAGTAGGTTCACACCGTAGTATTTTGGCTGCTGAGGCTTTATGAAGTGCATAAGTGATTTAACATTTTGACTTTTAACAGTTTTAGCAAATCTCTCGTTTATAACATTTCTTAGTTCAGTGCTTGACAGCATCCAGAACCTTGTATTTATCATGCATATGTTCATGCTTTCAAAGGAGTAAATTAATATTATGAGAGGCAAATTTATTTGATAAACCAGTGAAGATTGTTTGAATGTAATTAAGCAAGTATCTGAAAGAAGCAAGTTAAAATATAATGAACCTATGGCTATCCTGTTAGGACTAATAGGGGAGTGCTATAGGCGATGACTGTGTCTATCTTCTTGTGTTATCAAAGGATATTTAATACAAGCCCAATGGAAAAAGGAATCCCAAACTAAGCTCCGTTGCATCAATAAGCATCCCTCAGAGCTCTATTGTCTGAAAAATTGTGCTGTCTTTTGAGGGCTGTTGTATTGTCATAACATTACTGTCAATCTTCTTTCATTCATTTTAATTATGAGGAGCGATTTATATATTTGATGTGACTTAGTCATATAACTTGATCTACAAGAGTCATAATCTTTGTTCATCAAGTTTGTTTTGGACCTGTGAGCACTGAGTTCTTTAGACTTGTGTCGTGCTGATCAATTTGCATAAATAGAAAAGCTGTTGCTTGAGCTTGATTACACCTGTTCTTTGCCTGCATGGTTCATGTTATGTATGGCCTCGGTCACAGTTGTGTTTTCTATTTTCAGAATGCAGAAATTAGCTCAGGAACTAAATGAAAAGATTGAAAAAGTAAATCGTGAAAGGAAATACCATCAGGTGAAATGACTGTCTGGTCCACCCATCTCTCTGTCATTTGTTTGAACTCTCTTATACTTTTACTCAAAAACCCTTCTGTCACTTGTCAGCAAAATACGGCATATGAGCTCAATGCTTTGTCCATACAATGGAAGGAGCTGTGTCAGAAAAATATAGACATCCAAACTGCGTGTGCTTCATTTGAAGCTCGCATAAAAGAACTGAAAACAGAAGCAACAGCAAGGTGAACTTGCAATGTAAATTTTATTTCCCTTGTCAGATTTCATGTAGTACTGGTGTTAATTAGTTTCTTTCATTTCAGAGGTTGGAACGTGGAAGCTATCACAGAAAATGGACCATTGTCGAATTCGGAAGTATGAGATTCGCATATCTTCATATAGTTTTTTATTTTTTCGGTCGACCATCTATTTTTGTTTCCGAAATGAATTTGTTCAGCTCAAAACTTATGACATTTATTGCTAACGTATTTCTCACTTCTCAGCATTTTGTTTAATATCGTGAAAAAAAAATTACCCATTAACTCACCAAAAAATTAAAAATATTGTAAACTGATTGGCAGCAAAGTTACAAATTTTGGATCAAATTAAAATGTCATTCCACATGAATAGTAATTTTCATAATAATTAGTATTTTCTTGAACTTATGTGAGCAATAACTAAGGATCATTCTTGAACTGACCAAAAGAACCATTTTTTGACGCATAAAAGAATCATTCTTGATGGAAGTGTAAGGATATATTTCCGCTAGGTTTAAGTAAGATATTTTGTCAGTCATAAGTACGCTTGGTTAAAAAATTGATTTAATCGGAATCAGGGTAAGTACTGCACTGTTCTGTTTTGCCAAGTTGAAAGCATAAAATACATAATTGTGACTAACGAGAGGATCAGCGATGAAACGACAGCCATCAATGCCTTCCCGATCGAATCTTGATTCCAATCTTTGCGTCATCAAACCATATGATGGAATTGCCATCTCATTTATGTTCCCTCTTTCGAGACTATAACATTTAGGTGAAGTCTATTAGTGATATTGGATACTAGGGGTGTTCAGTTATGATTCAAACCGATCAAATTTAAGCATAGTTTAGATTTTATTAAAAAACTATCTGAATTATATCGAATTTGATATTAATTTTTTGGAGTTAGGGTATGAAATTTAATTCAAATTAAAGAATATTATATAATACAATTCTTTAATTGTTGAATTTATATTTTATTTATAATAATTATTTTGCATTTTTTTGTCATTTTTAATTAAATATTATCTTAGATCATATATTTATATTAAGATTTTGTTGGACCTGTCATGGCAAAGGTCAGATGACAAGATCACTCGGTCCCGCGTTATTGAGGTTCTTCGTCCTACAATCTCCTAATCCATAATTTTTTCTTGTTAAAAACTGATTAAATCAATTTAATTTAAAATTGATATAAATTAATATTATTTAAATTATCTTTTAATTCAAAACTGATCTAAATCAAACTCCAAACACTTCCATGTTTTTTCTTTTTTTTAATCAGTTGAAAGATAGTATTTTTCAGTCAGCTGGACAGTTTATGTTTATCTTTTTTCCTTTTCTCGGATGGCATATACGTTTCAATTAACTATTCAATCTAACTAATATTAAATAACTGTCGGAATGCTCATACATCATGAATCTATATGGACAGTTTTTTCTGCCGCTTCCCTAACTGAAAATGGCATTAGATTCTCTATCCGACCTATCTTTTATCCAATCTAATTCAAAACTCGGTTAGCAGACGATCACTATAGTAATAATGGAGTAAAAATTAGGCATTGCTTGCAATAACATACTTTGACGCGCTTTCTTGAAGCTCAGGTTTAACGACCCTATTGCCTGTCTCATGCCCAACAGTCACTTCTACTTGTCTCACTCATGCCACCTTATGGCTACACTGTCATCCCACCTATATATATATATATATATAGAAAATAATTGGCACCTTCAATAATTTTTTATAAAAAATAATTATAATTACATACTATATAAATAATTTATATCAAATTTTAACAAAATTAAATATTATTAAAGATATAATCAAATAATTTTTTGTACATGTATTTAAGAAATATTTATTATGTTGATTTAAATATATATAAAAATGTACCACAATTTTGGATTAATGTAAAATTTTATGAACATGGTCTATAATAAATGAATTTTGTCAATTTTGTCAAAAAATTCTTCAATAAAAAATTATTCAAAAGTGAATTTAACTTGCAACGTTATAAATTAATCCTCACCCAAAAACGATTTGTGCTAGCCCATTCTGCAGGTTTGCGTAACGTGGTTTACCGTTGTCTGTTCTTTCCTGATAGATTTAGAAATTTTTTTCTTCGCATTTTTCACATGTAAAGAAAAATTTTGTCTAAGTTAGTACGTAAAGTTTATTCGTAACATACTCAATTGAACTTAAATACTCGTTCACTTGCTTAAGTGAAAAAAGCAAGTGAAGAAATAAACTTAAGCGAAAAAAAAATTGAACATACACTCAGGGCTTTCCACCAGCTCCAACCCGTGTGAAAAAGTGAGTCAGTTCCCGCCTTTCATTTTGGTCAATATCAAGCGAAGTCCACTCTAGAGACTAGTTCTAATTCTAATCCATAACAAAATTAGCGCGTAATTGCTACGCATCATAGATGTAAAAAACCTTTCTTGATTCCTCCCAAACGTGATAGACCCGACGATACCCTCGATGACCTACGTCATTCACCGACAATACCCGCGATTCCTTTTATGCTGAACTATCCTATCCGTAAATTCTACTAATTTCTATCACGGCAATTCTTACTCCCTTGAAATTTCTTGTCGCATGTTCCGGTTGTACAAAGAGTTTAGCGTATGTTGCATCTAGTTGCATTTTTTTTACGTAACAACTACTTTCACCAAAAAGATTGATTCACGCAGAGATACAGTGGAATCTCAACAAGGCTGAACTCAGTACCCAACGAAATTGATTCACCAAAAAGTTCAATTTCATTTTACTTCCCCAAAACACATTCTGATTTTCACGGAAATCTCAACGAGGTTGATCTCAGTACTAATCTTTCAAACTCAGTTCTCATAGTTAAATCCATAAAATCAATTGCAAATTTCACCCCAGCAAACACTTGATAGAAGAATCATGATACGGTTGTAACTCCATTTTATGTTTACTCTTTTTGGTCCCCTCTTCGCGAATTTTTTTTGTTTCTCTAATTCTAATTTTACAAATACTGACAAGAAAATGTTGATCCTAACTTGCAGCACGTTATGTTTTATCATTTGTCCTACTCTTTGATTAGTTCTCATCGTTTCTAGAATTTAAACCTCAATCATAGTATTTGTTTCGTTTATTAATGTTCATTTAAATTGTCATTACATAATCTAAACTCCAATAACTAACATTAATACTGACCTAGATAGTAAATATTACATCCTGAATAGACGAGGGACTTTTCCAAATTATCTCAAAAACAAGGCCAAACACAACAATAATACCGAGTCTATTTCTCTTGATCGCAGTTAGAAGATTATACATTACATAAACATATCTTTTTACTCAACGATAAATCTATATGTTAACATTGTCTCTCGTAAGAATCTGTAAATTGCTTTAAGGAAAAATACAAAACTTCACAACAATATGTCTATAAAAAAAAGGTCGCAATTTAAAATCAAAAGAAAAAGTCGCATTGTCACTGTGCGCTAAACAAATATACAAGATAACATGATGTGTTGATCTTGTCTTTAGCTTACCCTTTATTTCTCATCCAAATGAAGCTTTCAAGACAAACTATCGAATACCATGGATCCATAAAAAACTCCGAAGTAGGAAGCATAACAAACCCAAAATAATGAAATGATCGTGTAGCAAAATAAGTTTAACTACAACGAATGGGTACAACAGTTTTAAGTTGAATCAACAAGGATATTCATACGTGGTACTACACATTAGACACCGGACAACATGAATGCACAGATCTTATCCAATGGCTAGTTAGGTGCGCCTCTCGTCCCTAGTTACTCCACAGCAGCAAGATCGAGATCCTGGTATAGCACATATCGAGGATGAGATAAGAAACACTAATGCTTAACAAATACATTTATATTTGGAAAAATAGGGGAAAGAAAAAAATATAACAGAAGAGAAAGTGGTGTAGAGCTCCCTTCAATCCAAATAAGGATCTGACCATAGGTAATGAAGCTCCCAGGATATGGAAGCCGCAGAACTACCACAAAAACTACATCATGGGTAGGACTGTGGGATCCATAGCTTAGCAGCTCAATCAACCTAGCAAGAACCTCGATTGGACTTAAAGGAGCTCCACTCCATAACCCCCTTTGACTTATATGTATCTTCCATCCAATAGATCCAAACCCTAATACTTCAACTTGATTCCATATACCCTAAACTATTAGAACCACTTACTTCCACCTACCCATCACTCAAACAAAGAAAACCATCAAATAGCACGTACAAGCTAACCTAAACCCTGTCACAGAAACTCCATAAACATAACCATGCCCCGTGAAGAGCCCTGCAGCTAGCTAGTTCAAAGTTCAAACACAAGATTCCATGGGAAAGTAACAGAAATCTAGCTTACAACACCAAGCCAACAAAAACAACTTCAAAACATAAACCTAAATCTCAGGAACACCACAGATTAGAAGACAGAGAACCATAAATATATATTAAAAAAATAGACCACATAGATCAAGTACCACTCATCTCAAATCTCAAATCTCAAATATCAAATCCTACTATAAATGAAAAAGTTAGAACTCTCCCTCCAACTCCACCCACACAACCAAAAAAAACTCAGAGAGACAAGAACCCCCGCCACCTAGAAAACCCTATCTTTTCCATGATGTACACCAAACTTATTCGTTTACTTATATATAGAGCTTTGAAAGGAACCCGCGGAAATTTCACCACCAACAGCTCGGACTTTTTATGCCCTTGGAGGACAAGTACCAGCCCTTTTTAAGTTTTTTAATATTTTTATTGTTATATAAATAATAAACAATCTGGGTGTTTCAGAATAGTAAGTGGTGTGTGATGATGATACACAACGTCGTGGTAGACCATAGGGCGGAGGGTAGGGTAGCTGTTTTGGCTCGCATGTCAGGATATGTCTCGGGAACCGGTTTCTTCGGATTCCTCTCTTGTGATCCCATGTATACTGATCGCGTGCCTTGCTGCTAAGTCTTACTACTATATTCTATCTCTTTTTTATATTCATAGAAATAAAATATTTCAACATATTATTACATTGAACATCGTTACACATTAAAATATATATATATATAGTCATAAAAATTTATAGAAATCACAGTAATAATTAAATTAAATAAAATGATATAATTATTCAAATATTTAAAGATTAATAATATTATTATTTTATTTTATTAAATAAATTATAAAACTTTTAAATTTTCAACTTTTTTACCCCTTACTTTTTTGGCTCACATCAGCCAACGACTCACGTGAGATTTCGTTAATTCCACTCTGCGTGGTTTGCGTGGTGTTTGCTTCGTGCGAAAAAAAAAAAAACTGTTTTGTTCCCCTTTAAATAAATGTAGATTTAAATTACTGTTTTGACTGTTCAATGCACATGGCCAACTCGCAACCCAACACAAAGTGAGATTTAATTTTAATATATTATAATTTTTTTTACACACTGTTCAATCCACTGCCTCTGTCATTGCTCGCATGTCAGTGGCCTAGCAAAAGTGATTTTTGATATTAAGTCATGAAGTATTTTAATTTTTATTTTGTCTTTATTTTTACATTTTTTCACATTATCCATTTATCCTTTTTCAATTTTTTAACTATAGAAATACTTCTCTTTTTTTATTTTTCTGCTAATAACTAACTTAACTCATTATTAATTAAAGTTTTTAATATTATCATAACACCTAACAATAAAACATTTATAGTTAAATTAACACCTAAAATTTTTAATACTAATTTCACTAATATACCTTTTCTTATTTTTTATAGTTAAATTAACAAAATATTTAAATTCACATTTTTTTATAAAATACATTACATTAATTTTGTTAAGTAAAAAATAAATGAAATAATTTTGATGCAATCTAACTATATTTATTATCATGATAACAGAAATAGTTTGAAGACTAAATTTAATTTTTACTTCATATTTTTTTAAAATATAATATTTTTATAATTTTAACAAGAGTTTATTCTTATTTCCATGTGTCTATTATCTCTCTTATCTAATTAAATTATATTTAATTTATCCTAAATACTCTTTTCTCCTTTTCGATCAAACTAATTATTTAAAATCATTTTTATAAATTCTAATTTTATTTAAGTTCTTAAAAGTATTTTAATTTTTTATTATCACTCTTGATTTTTATACTTTTTGTGCCAACTAGGTATTTTACAAATTTAAAAGGTTACTTATTTAATATGAATTTAAACCTTAAGTATCAAGCACCAAAAATTTAAGCATCAAATTAACCTAATTTCACATTAAAAAGCATGATAAATTTATATGCGAAGTTTATTAAAGTCTGATTTTTTTAGGTTAAAATAATATTACAATTTGAAAATATAAGAATATTATATATTAAAAAATATATAAAAAATAAATTTATCCTCTAAACTATTTTATTAATATTATAAAAAATATAGGTCATATCTAAATTATTTTATTTATTTTTTGTTACTAAAAAATTTTAACTTAATTATTTTATAAAAAAAATGTGATGTTACAACATGCTAAAAAAAAGGTATTTTAAAGAAATTAATTTGTTAAATGGGAGGGGTAATAACTAAAAGAGAGTGGCCATTTGATAAAATCATTGAAAAAATTAATTAATAGAATAAAATGCTTTTCCTTTTTTTTTTTTTAGAGAACAATATGCTTTTAATTTCTGAAAAAAGATGCACTTATTAATTTAATTAAACACACAATATACGATCATAATTTTAACAAAAATTACTCTTTTATAACTTTTACCTAATTAATAATTTTAAAGTTTCAAACAAAAAAAAAAAACCCAAACAAACTAAAATAGTAAAACTACATTTTAGTCTATAAAAAATTTGTGTTTTAACACTTTAATTCTCGAAAAATTGATTATATATATTTGAGTTTTTCAAAGATTTGATGTTATAATATTTCAATCCATTATTACTATTTTCTATTGGATTAAAAGTGTTATAATGTTAAATTTTTCGAGAACTCAAATGTCACAATTGATCTTTTGATGCTTGAAATGTTAATAATGCCAAATTTTTTAAGGATTCAAGTGTATATAATTGCTTTTTTAAAAACTAAAATATTAAAATATAAATCTTTTACAAATCAAAGTATAATTTTACTCAATTCATAAAATTAAAATATGAATTTATATTTTAGGGCATCCGTTTGACCCGTGGTAATATGATGAAGGAGTGTTTTGGGTTGAAGTGAATGCATATTGGTTAGCATGAAATAAAAAGGCATTAATGTTTGTTTTCAGCCACAAATTTTTCCCAATTTTTTGTAAATTTAATAATAAGTAAAATTTTAAATTATTCTTTAAAAATATTATAAAACATTTTTTTTGAGAAAGAAAATATTTTAATATAATTCACACTAAAAAATTAGTATAATTCTAAAAATAAAAATATCAGTTAATTTTTTTTAAGAATTAATATGTCTAATAAAAAATAGTTTTTGAGAAATATTTGTTATTAAAAAAATTAACAAAACCTACTTTTTTAGCTATCAGAGGTCATATTAAAAGCTTTCATTACTTGTGAATAGATTTGTTTAGTAACAATTTTGTCAAATATTAATTAAAAGTTTACATTTTAATAACTATTATAAATTATAAAAATTACGAAAGAGGAAAAAGTGAAATAAATAATTAATTATAGGTATTTCTTTTAATCATTATAATTGTCAGTAAAATTTTGTATTAAAATTTAAAATAATAATTAAATAAGTTTTTATTATTATAAATAAAATTTGTTTAAAAATATGTTTTATTTAATATGATTAATTATGTTTTATATATATATATATATATATATATAGATAAGATAAAATAATTTTATATTATTAATTAATAAAAATAAAAAATATATCAATTATAATAAATTTATTATAATTAATATTTTTTTATTTTTATTAATTAATAATATAAAATTAGAATTTAAAATTTAAAATTTAAAATAAAAAAAAATATCAATTCATATAAATAATTATATAATATAATAAAAAATTTATTATAATTTTATATTTTTTAATATTTTTATTTATGAATAATATAAAATTATTTTATAATATTAATATATATCTAATCATCAATATGTCAATTACCATAAAAAAAAGAAGAGGTGATTATTATCAAAAAGAAGAGGTGCATTAACCAGCATGATTTGATTAGACAAAAGGGACATTGACGGTGACCTATCAACGCAGGCCGGTGGAGCCCGCACCGCCAATGTTTTGATGACTTTTTTCGCTCTTTGTTAGGTACATTATTTGTACATTAAAAAAAAATAGATTTTTTTAATTTTTTTATTATTTTTTATTAATTATTTTATTTATTTATAATTTTTTTTTTTTCTTTTTTAGATATCCAAAAATATTTACCAACCTGATAATACAAAAAAAACATTTTTCCTCGTTATCTATTCTGCTTTTTTAACTTTCAAAACTCTTTGCTTTTCTCTCTCTTCAGCTCACCGAATGGAAAGCTCTAGATTTCCGCCACGTTATTGGGGGCGGTAGATGAGGGGCCCACGTGCATTTGTTCACGTTGAATTGTTTGCTGTTGAACGCAGGAAAAATCTAAAGCTAGATCTAAAGCAGTAAGGACATGCTATTCTTACCTGTGTATGATGACAATTGATACTCCTCTCCACTCCGCCCCATCCGCTCCGGTCGGATTTTTAACCCGTCCCGTAACCGGATAGGTAGTATTGGATCGGGTTATTAATATTGATACATTTAAGTAAGGATGAAACTTTTTGAATAAATAAAGTCTTATAATCTATTTTAAATAAATTTTTTTATTTATTTAAAAAAAATTTTGACCTATTAAGAGTAAGTATTTTGATTTATTTAAAAATTTTACAATGAAATAAATTTTTAAATAATTTTTTAAATTTGGCCAAATATTTAAAAAAATCAAGTTAAAACCTGAAAAAAAAAAATTATACCAAATAATAAGCCTAGATTTCGGTTATATATTTGTAATGTAGGATAAATCTACTTAAATTAAAATCTAATCTAACCTAACTTACTTCGACTCCCCACATATAAGGTTGGATTTGAGTTTAAACGGAACATGTCTCTACACACCCAGCACTCTATATAAAATTATTTATTATTGTTATATTTTATATTGTGGTATTAATTTTTTATTATATAAAAAGGTTTCTTTTTAATTAGTCTTTTAATTTATTTGATATATTTAAAAAAATATAAAATGATTGTTGTATAAATTAAATTTAAAAATATTTTTTTAATGTTTTATAAAAAAAATAACAGATAAGAATAGGTATAATACAAATTAGGATAGATTATTTATGAATAGAATAAGGGTTTTTATTATTAAAAACCATGAGTAAATGAGACACAATTTAGGGTTTGTCCAATAAAATATGGGATAAGGCTCAATTCAATTTAATATAACTCAATCCAACCTAATCTGCCCATTACAATACATAACCCTAATATCCTATGTAGTTGCTATGGGTCGGAGATGGTTACACTAGTTAAATAAATGTATGGGTTCAATCTAAGGCTTGTTTGTCTATATTCTATATTCTATATACTTATATAAATTTGTAAATATTTTCAATAGTTTTTTTTGCTCAAATTCGTCAAATCAAATATCCAATTTTCAAACAGTAATTTCATTAAAAAAATTTTATTATTATTTTTTCTTGAACTTTTTATTCTGATATATTATATAAATAGTAAATATTTATTAAAAATATTTTAAATAAATATAAATTATTAATATTTTAAATAAACATAACATATTAAATATTTATAGCATTAATAAAAAGGATTGTCACCATTTGGTGTTCAATTTTTTGTTTCTATGTTTGCCATGTATAATCAATCAAATACAAATGAGAAAAGGGGGTAAAAATGTAAAACTTACCTTTTATTTATTAACTTCCACCGCTATATTCAAAATAACTTTCACCACTGCACTCAAAATCTTTTAATAATTTCCATCACTATTATTTAATTTTCAAAAATAAAAAAAATTATATTATAAAAATAAATTATTTGAAATTTTACTATTATATATTTACATTTATTTTTTAAGTTTAATTTTTAATTTTTTTAAAAATATCTTAAATTCACACTAAATTTTAAAAAAAAGTGGATTGATACAAAAGTAAGTGTCTATCAATCCACAAATTTTACAAATATAAAAAGGGAAATTTATTTTTTTAGACATTTTGGTAAAATTTTTTTTTTTTTTTGGTTTTCATCAAAAGTATTTGGGCACTACACCATTTGATAGGATTAAATATAGTTTTGATAGGAGGAAAAAAAAATTATTTTTCATAAAAGTATTTTGAAAAAATATTTTTTTTTATCAAACATTAAAATAAACAAGCCCAGAATTTGATTCATTATTTAGTTATAATAAACATAAAAGGATAAACGTAAGTCATTAAAATATTTTCTCCTTACATTGAAAAATAAACTAAAAATGGAGAGAAATTTGATTTAAAATAACTATTTATCTCTATTTATTTATTTACTCTTCACTTGTATATAAGGATACATTCGAAAAATAAGTGTTATAGGGATTAAAAAAATTAATTATATCTATTTTTAATCTCACATCTCACATTCTCAAACAAATATGTAACTTTATTAGTAATTGATAAATATAAACAAAGTTTTAAATATATATTTTTCGTTAACTAGCTTATCTTATTAATAATTCATTCACATATTTTGAAAAACCATATAAAATTTTTAAAACATCGACAACAATCACTACTAAATGAATATAGGTTTAAGTTATGGCATTAAACTATTAAAACTAGTGTAAAATAATATTTATTTGATTGTAAAACACTCATAATTTAATTAAGTTAACATTGCACATATCAAATATGAAGAGAGCACAATACGTTTATATAAGTTTAAAAAAATGAGTTCAACATAATTCTATTTTTTTAACTCTAAATTTAAATATATGGTATTTTATCAAATAACAAGTTATTAAATTTATTTTATAATTATATATTAAATTTGAGTGGGTATAAAATAAGTTTAAAAATATAATATTTTAGACTAAGATATATTTAACAAAAATATCTCATTAAATTATTATTATTATTATTATTATTATTATTATTATTAAAAAGTGGGGAATGGGGGCTAGGCCTCGCACGCCACCCTCTGGGTCCCCTTTCGTATAGTTACTTTTTATTTATTATTTAACATTAATCTCTTAACTCATAAATACAACGAAACGTCTCTCATTGTTTTTTTTGTCATTTTCTTTTCATCTAAAATCATAGAGAGAAAATGGTAAAGTATTTATTTTCTTTTTTAATATTTTTTCTATTAATTAAATAAAAAATTTAATTGATATATATTGACAGTATAAAAAAATTTTATATTATCATCCAATTATATATTAGTATTTATAAGATATTTAAAATAGTAGATAATTATGTTAAATACTTTTACTTAAAACTCTTTTATATTAATAGTGCATATCAATTAAATCTTTTAAATAAAAGCTTTGACTCCCTAAAGATTCAAAAAATTCATGAAAAAAGGGGATTATGCATCGGCTACAATACAAATCTAAATATTGAAAGTGGATGATTGAACCCCCTTGGCATGACCTAGACTCTTGGGGTGAAGAGGGGCTTGATATAGTAAGCATAATTAAGAAAATTAAATCAACCTACTTGATTTGATAGGTTCAACTATAAACTGATCTTTAGATCGATCTGTTCACGCAAAAAAGAATCCAAAAAACTAAAAATTAGAGAAAGCTGATACGAACTAGCACAAAATCGACGAATTGGACCGATTCACTAAGTTGGTCGGATCATATCTTTTTTTTAAAGACTTGCTTTGATTAGTCAAATAAAAAATTATTAGATCTTTTTGAAAATAGTCTAAAAATAGTCTAAAAGATATAAGTATAAAGTAATATGATATACCTTGGTATTTATAGTTGTTTTAGAAATAAATTTTTTTTTTTACTCTAAGCAATGTGGAATTATAGTACTTTATAGTAGTCTTAAGAGCAAAAGCTCATAGTCTAAATAATGTAACACTTATTTTTTTGATACAATGTGGCAATGAGGTTTATTCTTAGGATTTCATTCATACTACCTAAACTCCTTATCACTTAATCACTCATAGTAGCTTAACAATGTAACATTTGAGTACTTTATTTCAACTCTTTTAAATAAATGGTCTTGCATCAAAAAAATATAAGTGCAAACTTTCTTAAAAGTATTTTTTTAAAAAAATAATTATATTTATATATAATTGATATATTAGTATTAAGTTGATATAAGTTTGAAATTATGTAAGCAAGTTTCTAAAGAAATTAATTAAATATTAATATCATCAACTTATCATATTAAAATTTTATTTTACTTTTCATTTGTATTATTTAATAATTTTATTTATTTAATAACATATAACTAGTCAATAAAGCTTTAGTCAATATACGATTGCCGCCAATTGTTCTCCTCCAAATATACTCGTACGTTTTGAAAGTTACGAATTTAGACTTTAACATTTTGACCACCTTTTTTTCTTATTTATTTTGAGACTTTTATTCATGTATAATTTATCGTGAAGATAAAAAAATTACAAAGAAATTATTATTATTATTATTATTATTATACTTTAGTTTGATTATCCAATCTGAATCAACCGAGTTTGATCGGATTGATTTGTTTTAAATTGACTGAAAATTTTTCTAATATCACACCAAGCTAATCTAATTTAATTTAATAAATTGAAAATTCTTTTTATTTTCAAATTAAACTAAACGGACTCATAAAAATTCTTTTTTTTTTTTGTCTAGTCAAGGAAAGGGGGTTGGGGAGGGGGGCAATGGGGCCTCTGCCCTTATGACTCGAAGTCGTGCCCTTTAGGTGTGGCCTTCCTTGAGGCAACTGAAGTAGCCATCTGTGTTAGCCTCAATTCGCAACTTGTAAATGTTCTAAGCTGTGAATAAGGTTACCAATTTGGGTTGTCTAGCAGCTTGCTACAATTGGGCTATTGTAGATCAGAGTATGACCACTTTGACTTCACGAATAGTCTAGAATGTTTGGACAATTAAAGTAGCATTTGACACATTTTCTAATAAGATTATTAGTAATTTATATTATTATTCAAAAAAGATTATCATTTTTAAAATTATTTATAATGTTATAATGCAGTATTTGGTATATACAAGTATTTTAACTAACAATTCACATTACATTATTTGGTATATAAAAAAGATTACCAACAACAACAACAACAACAACAATAATAATTTATTATAATAAAAATAATTGTTATCACTAATAATTATTATTATAATTATTTTTCTATTACTAATTTTAATAATAATAACAATAACAATAATAATAATAAGAGGATTATCATGTGGATTGCCTTGAAATTCTAGATTGCCACCAATATAGCTCAATCAAACAAAACAATGTGGTAAATCCAAGTAATTTAAAATTATATTATTAGTAATTCAAATAGATTACCCTATACCTAATACTACCTAAGGGTTTACATTTTTTCATTTTTATATAATATATAATAACTAGAATTGCAGGTACATGCTTTGGCCTTACGTTTTCTAAGGGTTTGTTTGTGAGATAAGATTTTAGATAGAAAGAGAGAGAAAGGATGGGAAAGGTTTAAAAAGCTTCAAAACCTTAACATATCTCATTTCTCTCTTCAATTTTCATTGTGATTCAACTATTCCAATTGCTATGTGCCTATTTGGATTACATTTTTCGTCCACCAAAAGGCCTTTCACAAGAAGGACAATGATTTTGTATATTAAATGATAGTATTTAGTTTAACTTTATTGTATCTTGGCTCTTTTCTCAGTGAAAAAAAGGCCTCCTGCTGAAAAGGTTGGAGAGAGATGCTTTTCATTTTAGGTTTAGGAGAAACCATATAAAATTACCTACCTACCCTCATTTGACACAATCCCCACCCACCCCAACAGCTCTTTTGCTGCCTTCACTCTCATCACCTTCACTCTTTGCTGTGTTAACCTCATCTCTTTCACTCTCTGCCAAGGTGAACCTCATCTCTTTCACTTTCACCATCGATTTATCATCACCTTCAGATATGGGTCACTGCTGGCTCTTATTTGTTGCCGTTGTGTGGTCATCAATCACCGGCTTCTCATTGTCGCTTGGTCACGGCTCAGCCTTGTTCGACCCCACCTTGTGATGGTCGATCTCTGCCATCTCGGCCTCGCTTGAGCCAGGCTTGTGCTTATGGATCTCCGCATCTCATCCTCGCACACCCCCAGATCCTGCTCGTTGATCTCTACCGCCTTCTAGTCGGTCGCCGCCATCTCGTCGTGGACAATAGCCGTCTTGATCTCCCTCACTGATGTCTCGCACATTCTCTCTCGTCACCATCTCCCACATCCCTTGCCTTTTCTTCCTCTCTGCTCTTAACTCACTTTTCCTAAGGTTTACTTTTCAATCCCAACCTGTTCCTTCTTCAATTTTCTCTCCTTTGGTTCCACAACTAAAGATTGATTTTGTGTTGTTGGCCAACCTATTGAAAATTTTCTTTTGTTATTAACAAAATATTTTTTAGCACTATTGTCATTTTCTCATCCGATAAAGCTTAAAAAGTCTAAGATGCCATTGAATTAGGAAAGAAAATATCCTAAAATTAGGACAAACTGTATTACTTTCATATGTAAAAAATTTAATTTTCAATTTTTCAAAAATTTAGTATAATTGATGATTAAAATAATATTACATAAATTAATGATTATATTGATGAAACATATGTTTATAATTTAATAAAATAGATTTAATTAATCAGTAGATCCCTATAATTTGACTCAATTTTTAATTAGGTCCCTATTTTTTAAAAGATTTTAATCAAGTCTTTATATTAGATAAATTTTTGTAATCAAGTTCTTGGAGCAATTTAATATTACAAAATTTTTAAAATTTCATATAGTTTAATAAATCCTAACTTAATTTTGTAAGCTCAAATATAAAATTTATTTAATTTAACTGAAAATTTTGTAACAATAGATGACTCCGAGAGCTTTATTACAAAAATTTATGTAATGAAGGGATCTAATTAAAAATATTTAAACTATATAAACTTAATTAAAATTTGTATGAAGGGTGGTTAGAGTAATAGAATATAAATTAAAAAACAAAATAATTAGTAATTAATTAGAGAATAACACTTTTTAATAAAGCTTAAAAAGTCTAAGAGAAAGTGTCCTAAAATTAGGAGAAACTGTATGCAACAAAATAATTTTCAATTTTTCTAAAATTTAGTATGGTTGATGATTAAAATAATATTACATAAATTAATGGTTGTATTGATGAAACGTATGTTTATAAAAAGTTTTTTAATAAAATAGGTTTAATTAATCAGTAGGCTCCTATAATTTGACTAAATTTTTAGTTAGATCTCTATGATTTAAAATATTTTAATCAAGTTTGAATATTGGATAAATTTTTGTAATCAAATTCTTGAGATAATCTAATATTACAAAATTTTTGAAATTTCAAATAGTTTAATATGTTCTACTCAATTTTGTAATAAGTATGACAAGTATAAGTCTCAACATATACAATAAAAAAAATATCTACAAACGTTCAATAAAGTATATATAGGCCATAAAAGCTTCTAATAAAGCACACATAAATCCTAAAAATAACAAATTATATAAGTGAGTTGAAGTCAATGCCATCATATATAACATCTAACAAAATTATTTGTTTTTGTCAGTAATTGATATACTTACTGCTTCACTCTTAATCTATTTTTAAAATAATACTTCAATCCACTAAGGAAAACCATTGCATTGGATATGTTTTACATAAGATTAAGACCACTTAAAATATGGTTTGGGTGGAGTTGTGTGAGTTAAAAATTTCTAAACATATAAATTAACCCATACCTCATAAGTTAGGAATTTTTCAACAAAATCAAACTCGTCAACCCAACCTAACAGGTATTTTGAAGGTTGGGTTTAATTCGCGGACACATGAATTGACCGGACTTGATGAATACTCCTAATTTAAGAAATATATTTGTTATATTTGATAAGTGATTGATTTTTAAAATATTTAATTTTTTCGTCAAAAGCGTTTATAAAAACGTTTAGGATTAGAAGCCGTTTTGAATAAACAAAAAAATCCAACCACATACTTAAAGTCTGAAGGACTGTTCTTGGCAAAATATTTTACTGAATTTTTTTTTCACATTATGTTAGCTACATGCATGTATTGATGGTTCTTTTCTTCTTTTTTTGGTTTGGTTTGTAAATAAGAATCTGAATTGAGGGAAAGTGTTGCTTCAATTTACATTTAGGGTATCTTCAACTCATCAAGTACTTACTTATAACAAATTTAGCAATAAATTAAAAATTTATAATTTTAAAAATTAAACATATATTATAATAAAATATGAATTAAAAATTAATTAACTGAACAAACTGGAAGGACAGATAATGTTATTTATATAATTCATGTGTTTTTGGATATATCTAATAAATTATACCACTTTTCTATGGAAATTATACGAGAACTTTTAATTGTTTTTAAGGGCATGACAAAAAAATTAATTGTTTTTAATTATTTTGACACTTTTTTATAATTTTATTTATTGATTTTATATTATTAATATATAAAAATTAAACTCAAATTATTTTACATAAGTAGTGCAGAAAAGTTAATTTTTTTTCATGTATGTATAAAAAAATATTTTATTTAATATTTCAGTTAGACTAGATTAGATTCCCAGCTGGTGAGTCACAAAAGTGAAATAGAAGTAGAATAGGAGAAGAGCGGTTTCCAGAGCAAAAACCTCACACGTCTCATTTGTCTCTTTTGCTTTGCTTTTCCGTGTGGAGCTCGCTCGCCGAACCCTTGTTCCTCTCTGCTGAATCCCCACTCTCCTTCTTCGCCATGGGTAAGTACCAATTCATTCCCTTCTTTCCGATTAATCGCGTATTTTCTATTCCTATCTTTGCAAGCCGCGCACTGTTTCGCGTTAATCTGTTTTAGATCTGCATGTTCCGAGTTTCTGATAGCCTTTTTTTTTTTTTTTTTAAAATTTGTGAGGCGTTATTGTTGTTTCTAACTATCGCTGAGCAATCGATACTTTTTTAGTTTGCTTGCGTCGGCTTGCGATGTTCCAATTTGCAAGCTCCTACTATGCCTATGTATTTATCATGTTAACTTGTTTGCTTAGCAGTAATATTTTATGCTTTCAGTGTTATATTGCCTTGTTTGCAGCTGAATTTTATGAACTTGTAGTGGCAGTAAGTGAATTTCTATGGCAGTAAGCTCAGTTGCATGTTATGGCGGCAATCTTTACTGGGATAGATTGTGGCTTAGTTTATAATTATTTTTAATTCCATTCATACTTGGGGAAAATAAATTTCTAAAAAATTATTGCTTTTCCTGAATCAAACAAAAACATTCTACTTTGAGGATTTAAGAAACTTAGGAAATTTTTGTGTCTGTTCTGTTTGAATGATAGATATCGAGGAAGACATCCGTTCTTTGCAGCTTGACTCAGCAGGTAATCCAAAGGCCTGTTGATTTTTGTGCTTTTGTTCTTATTTTTTTCACCACGGATCCGTGGTTTCTCTCCTTTGTTTTTTTTTTTTTTTTTTTGATCTTTCTATACATTCTTGATTGTGATATAGCAGAAGACAGTAATGGGATGGTAAATCCAGATGATGGAAAGCCAGAAGAAGTTGATAAATCTGAAAAGATTGAAGAAGTTGAGAAATCTGAAAAGATTGAAGAATTTGAGAAATCTGATAAGATGGATGAAGGTTGGTAGTAACTAGTAAGGAAGTGGTTGATTCTGTGTTTTGTCGGGCCTTCTTTTTTCGTGTCTGTATTTTCTGGGAAAACAAATCTCATTAATGTCAAAACTTTAGCATCATTGTACTTCAAGTCTCTTTGCATTGCTGCCGCTTTTCATTATTTTATTTTGACCTTCATTTACAAACTTTACGTTCAATTGTTTGTATTTTTGAGACCAACCTGCTTCTGCTCCGAACATGCTGTAAATGCTCCATAAAGTAGCACCTTTTGTTTCCCCCTTAACACAACCGATTGTGAACTCTCATCTGTTCAGAAAGATTGTTTGAGGCAGAAAGCTGTTATCAACTGTTATGACAAGGTCCCTGAAAGACATTATAGAAACAGGAGAACTCGTGTTCCACTTGTCCTCCCTTTTCTGTGGGTCTCTCGTTAGAATCCTATACTTATGATGAATGTCCCTATGTTAGTATTTTTGGTCATATATGCTTATTTGATTTTGAATGAATTATTGATAGCTGGTAATGAAATACACGGATTGTTGACAATTAGGTTTCATTTAATTTATGACAAGCTGTATTGTGCCTATTTGCTTTGTCAGAACTAGAGAAATTGCTTGAGTATTATTGATGTTGTTGGGAAGTTCATGTTTGTAACAACAGTTTGCATCCAATGCCACTTGTCCTCCTGTGAACTTCTCTCACTTGCTCTTGTTATCACCATTGAATAATGATGAATTAATTTTGTATCTTCTGGATGTAAAGTCGTACTAGCTTCCTAGAACATTGAGAAATGAATAATACATTAGCTCTGTTTTCTTTGTTGATTGTTTTATCGGTGCTTGTTGCCTATGTCATCACTTGCTGTATTAATAGTATAAATTAATAATGGAGATTGGAGAGCATTATATGTAGAATTTCACTTTGGTTGTACTCCCCCCCCCTCTTAATTTCTTTGGTGGTTTCAGATCCAAAGCAGCTCCAGGCTGTGCCTAAAGGTAATTGGGAAATGTATCTAGTTTTCAAGTATGTGATTATGCACATATTGTGCTTTTATATTGCTGTTTTGAAGTTAGAGTGCTTATTGCCAATGAAGATATGAACATCCATCTCATTGCTTATGAAGTTATAAACATCCATTTTCTTGTGCTCACTCCATGATTTTGATTTGTAGTGAAAGATAAAGCAATTCCTATTGTCCAAGATGAAGAAAATGAGCTGGAGATGAAAAAAAGACACTTGAATGTTGTTTTCATTGGCCATGTTGGTAAGTTGATGAATTCCACACAGCTCCTTTATCAGTATATGGGTTGCCAATATAGAATGGACCTTGGACTTGGGTGGCATGATTTCACTCTACTTATTGTAGATGTGGTGATTCGGCTATAATCCATATATATCCAAATTTACTTTCTTATTCATATGGTGGTACATTTGACTTAGTATTAATATGAGGTTCATTGGCTTTTTGTAGTAGTATGGGGTTTAAATCTGGCCCTTCTCTCATGGTTTATATGTTGCCATTCCCATGCTCATTCAATATATTTAATTGAACCATCATTTTGGTTTTTGGGTTGTAAAATTAATGTTGTTCTAGCTGTAATTTATTCTTGTATTTCTTGTCCCAGATGCTGGTAAGTCAACAACTGGAGGTCAGATACTTTTCCTCAGTGGTCAGGTTGATGAAAGGACTATACAAAAATATGAGAAAGAAGCTAAAGACAAAAGTCGAGAAAGCTGGTTAGCTCGTGTACTTTGTCTCTTGATTGAAGGTGTCATGTGCACTGTCACTGCTTTGCTGCTTTAACATGACAATGTAATATAGGCAGAAATAAGTATCAAATAAGTTCATGAATGGGTAGGTTGTCATGCTGTCTGCTTTGCCTTAAAAGTCAAAACAAATTGTATGATGGATAAAGTCATGTGAATATAACATTCAATTAAGCTTGCATGCATGTATGTATATATATTTGACTCTTATGAATATGCTATGAGACCTTTTTACTTATGCTTGTGTCACACTGTCGCTTGTAATGTGCACCTTGAGGTTTATTCTGTTCAAGTGATTATTTATCTTCCCTTCTGAATGTTTTATTTCTTTGCAACTGCGTAACTACAAATATTTATGCGAAACCTCATTGTTGTTAAAAAAAAGAATACAATTGTGGCATGCTGATTTGTGTATCTTCTCGTGTCTGTTTGCTTTTACACTTATTGGTTGTCCGTTACTTCATAGGTTCTTTTGCTTCTCAAATCTTAGTGTGTGAACAATTTCAATTTTCTTTTTTGGTCGGTGTTCTTCCATTGGCTTATAAATTAGATCAGCAGGACTGGTAATACGAGTTTTATATATTTTAGCGTATTTTTAACTATGTGGTCTTCGATTGAAGTACGGACACTTCAAGCTATATCAAGTTTGAGATATTTTTGTGTTCATGTCATGTCTGTGTTTTTAGCTTAATAAAGATGCTTCATACTAATCTGTATCAAAGTTAATAATTTGGAATTAATATGCTAGGTATATGGCTTATATAATGGACACAAATGAGGAGGAGAGGGTGAAGGTATGAAAAAATTTGCTAATATAATTTAACTGTTTTATCCCATTTGACGTAGGGTTTCTCTTTTCTTGTTACTTTTATGAATTTGCTCAGAACTCATAATTGAAGTTGTAATAATTGCAGGGAAAAACAGTTGAAGTTGGAAGAGCACATTTTGAGACAGAGACAACAAGGTTTACAATTTTGGATGCACCTGTGAGTAACTTCATTGCATGATTATCCTCAGATCTGTTTTCCATACCTTGGACATGCATATTCTCTAGAGTATTAGTATTCTGTTTGGGATATGTTAGCGCTTTCTTTGAAAGATATCCTTCCCTTGCCTCGGTTGTTATATTCTCCTATCTTTATAATAATTCAGTTATTCAAACCACTCTATGGTTTTGTCATGGTTATGCAGGGTCACAAAAGCTATGTTCCTAACATGATCAGTGGTGCATCTCAAGCTGATATTGGAGTGTTGGTTGGTTGACCTATGATGTTGCTCTCTGTTTCTTGATCTTCTATAAATGTTTCTTGACAAGTATTTGATGATATGTCTTTCTATGACTCTATTATCAGGTAATTTCTGCTCGAAAGGGAGAATTTGAAACTGGATATGAGAGGGGTGGACAAACTCGTGAACATGTCCAGCTTGCAAAAACTTTAGGTGTGGCTAAGCTGCTTGTTGTTGTAAATAAAATGGATGATCCAACCGTGAACTGGTCAAAAGAAAGGTGCTCTCTCTCACCCCTGCTGTGTCTTCATCCCCCTTTCTGTACACAGCTGTAATTTTAATAAGGTTACTTGCTGCTGGTGTGCCACTAGGTATGATGAAATTGAGTCAAAGATGATTCCATTTCTGAAGCAATCAGGATACAATGTGAAGAAAGGTATCTGCCTTTTATTTGTTTGAGAATATGTTGAAACTTTATTTTGCCAGTCATTTTAATTTATTTGTTGTTTAATTTTGGGATGTATGTGTAATCGTATGATCTAGAGTAGGTCCTGTGGGTGGATTATGTTGCTTTGACATAGGAAACAGGTTTTATATAATTTTGAACATGATGGGGGTGACAATCTGACTGTCGTATTTCACTCTTGAAAAATTTCTTGTTCTCATTTTGAGTGGTGAATGTTACATGTCTTGTTCGATGCTGCTGGAGCTTGGGACATTATGAAGATGGCTGAAAGGTTGGTAGTTTATTTGGGCAAAATTCTCAGCAGGTTTGGAAACTTGGGTGTGTTCTCAGGGGTTGTGGTGGATGATAATGAACTTAGAATAGGGGTGAACAGCAACTTGTTTAGTTTTAGGAAAGTAAGGTTTGAGATTTCATGGTTTTCAGGTTGTCCAAATGTTATTCTTTTCCTGTTTTGCAAGTTATCTCTATGGTGCAGGCTTTGAAAAGCTCGTGAAAATGGACAAGGGAAAGCCTTGTTTTGGAAATCATTTACTGACATGACAATTTCGTATTTTATCCACTGGTCCTGACCAGTTATAGGATTGTTGAAGTTATTTTACTAATTATTATTTCATTTTCCAGATGTCCTTTTTTTACCAATGTCTGGGCTGATTGGTACCAACATAAAAACAAGAGTGGATAAAAGCACTTGTTCATGGTGGAGTGGTCCTTGCTTATTTGAAGCGCTTGATGCTGTTGAAGTTCCTCTGCGAGATCCCAAAGGTCCTCTCAGGTAATATGTTTCTGAAAATTTTGTTGCTTTGTTCTCTCTCCTGAAGGCCCTTTGTAGGTTCTTTATTTTATTTTAAATTTCAGCTTTGCTAAGATTGAACTTCTTGACTTGTGTAGGATGCCTATAATTGATAAATTCAAAGACATGGGAACTGTTGTTATGGGAAAAGTGGAATCTGGTACTGTCCGTGAGGGAGATTCCCTGTTGGTCATGCCAAATAAGGTTTTTTGTTTTAATAATTTTCTTTTTTTGGGGGGGGGGGGTGTGTTGTGAGCTCTTTCTTTCTTTCTTTGCTGAAAGTGAAATGTGTGCCAACTGTGTACTAATTTGCAGGATCAAGTTAAAGTTGTTGCTATATATATTGATGAAGATCGGGTTAAGCGTGCTGGACCTGGTGAAAATTTACGGATCAGATTATCTGGTGTTGAAGAAGACGACATATTATCTGGGTTTGTCCTGTCTAGTGTTGGTAAGGATTCCCCCCACCCCCAACACCAAAAATTGCTTAAAGATTTTGCTGGACTTAGAAAGCTATGCTGCAGTAGAAGTAAATTCTAGAACATATTTGTTGAAGAGGGAGAAATTTTATTGTAAAGAAAGGTGTTTTTAAAAAATATAACCACCTGAACAATTTCAGTACAATGTGAAAAACTAGTTTTTGTGTCTTGATTGATTTCTTATTTCTGCCTCTGATATGAAAAAGGTTAGCCTTATAGTATGGTATGTCATAAGATGATCAATGCCACAACTTATGTACTATTGCCTTGCTGTTTCAATATGAATCAAATTGGATTGATTTTTAGTAGGACACAGAACATATGCTTAAATTGTGGTGGGTTTCAAGAAATTATGTGAATCTTAGAACAGTGATTCAAGAATGGTGACAGAACGGCCTTTTCCGACTTGCAATTGTGCTTTTATTAGACAATTAAATATTGGGATCCATTTCGATTATGTTGTTGTCTTGTCCCCATGTGGTTAGTTGGTTTCACAACTTCTGTATGGTGTTCTTATGTGGTTTTTGTGTTTTCGTTCCTTTTACAGCAAATCCAATACCTGCTGTTACTGAGTTCGTTGCTCAGCTGCAAATCCTTGAATTGTTGGACAATGTATGTATCCTCTCTCCCTCTGCATCTAGTTGTTAGCTTTAGTTTCAATGTATGAATCGGGGACATTAATATCTTATATTAAAATCTGTAGGCTATTTTTACTGCTGGGTACAAGGCTGTTCTGCATATCCACTCTGTAGTTGAAGAATGTGAGATTGTTGAGCTGTTGCAGCAAATTGATCCAAAGACAAAGAAACCAATGAAAAAGAAAGTTCTCTTTGTGAAGAATGGTGCTGTTGTTGTGTGCCGTATTCAGGTGCATTTTGTTGTCTTGAGAATTTGGAAGCTAATTTCTTTTGATATATTGTTGTGTTGTACTGCTGTATTAGGGCTTCCAGGGTTATGAAAGGTTATGCTTCATCATGGTTTCACAGAATTATTCCAGAGTCTCAAATAGAGAGGAATTCATTGCTGATGCTTGTTTGTTTTTTATTCACGCAAGTTTTTTGTATTGGAAATGTTCTTACAGGTTAGTAACACAATATGCATTGAGAAGTTCTCTGATTTTCCACAACTTGGGAGATTCACTCTTCGTACTGAAGGTATGGGTTAAGAAATGATGTTTTATTTTGTCTTCCAAATGTGTGTCTGATATTATTATACGTTGAAGCCTTACGGTTTACTCTGTCCTGCAGGAAAAACGGTTGCTGTGGGAAAAGTCACTGGTGTGTAAGTTTGTAACAATTTTGGCTTAAGGTAAAGAATATTCAAGTGCATACTTGCTTCTTGTCAAGTGGTTCTTGCTTTTCATGGTCGCTGGTCTTGCATGTTTTTCTAGCATATATATGGCTTGATTCTCTTGATTTTAGCTTTTAGCAGTAACGGAAAGGACATTTTTTACTGTCTTTCTTTCGTATCTAAAGAAATTTAAGCATTTGGAAATTTGACTTGGAAACCGGCTTACAGAACTGAAAATATCAAATATTTGGCACTATTTCTCAATCTAAAATTTGTATAGATCTTCTTGGAGTGCTGTGTTGTCTTCATTGGAAAAAGAAAATGTTTTAAGAGAACAGACTAACAAATCAATTTGCGATTGGGTCACTAGCATGCGAACTGCCTAAGGCTTCAGTTGTCACTTTTGTTCTTGTCTTTGTTTTTGAAAACTTGCCGATATGCTTGTGTTCTAACAGCTGTTTATGTGGACAGGACGGGATTCCTGCACAGATAAATAGAGTTGCAGCGTTGAGGCATAATTGACAGCATCAAGTTTGCAATATATTCATTTGAATACTTTATTTTTCTTTTACTTGGGGTAGTACTCAGTGAAGAGTTACTTACCGCTGCTGGTGCTCTGTACTTGTATGAGGCCTAACAAGGCCTGGCTGCTTCAGTATTTTTGGGGTGGTTTTGTATCAATCCACATGAGTAGCTGTGGAATCTGATGACTCCTCATATTTTGACATGACAGCAATTAAGCAACTCTCCTAGTCACAGTTAACTAGCATATTAATTTTTACGTTGATATGTGATCTTATTCTACCGAGAGTATCCTTTTCAGATATTTGAGATTTTGCAGGTTGGATTTACCGTCTACAGTGGTTAGTGGAAGCTTACTAATTATTTAATTCGCTGGGAAGCTTCTTGTTGTTGTTGTCATCTGCGAAATGGAATCATTTTCTTCCCACCGAAGTAGGACTTACTGCTGTGTGGTTGAGGTTATTTTTTGTAGCCGGTAAAATAGGGCTTAATACTATAATGTGTGATTTTAAAGATGGTTAAAAATTTAATGATATGCTATGTTTATTAATGATAGCGATGATGAAAGATAGGTCAGTTAGTCGGTACCAACAAGGGGATAGTACGGTAGGATTGGGAGTACTGGAGGTGTTAGGGGCGTAATAGTAAGGTTATTATTATTATTTGTGGGCTGACTTCATTAATTTCACTTCTCCAGTTGAGTGTATATTATTTTAAGAATAAATCTTGAAATTAGTTCCTGGTAATATAATGGATAGATAGGTTGATTTTTGACAAAAATAAATTGATATCAAGGTTTTTGGTAGTTGTAAAAATTAGACATTTTAATTTTTGGTTCATTTGTAATTAATTAGTAAAGAGTTGGTTATCAATTTCATCTTCTCTCCAATTGCGATCAAACAGTGAGTTATCAAATTCTACTCCGTTTTATTTTTTATTGCGATAATTTACTTTTGGCTATCAATAAAAAAAAAAAAATTGAACTTGTCTTCATCTCCTTGCTAATTGTTTGACCCAAAACCTATCCCTCAACCATGTTTTTCCTTAGTTAAAAAGGTGAATTTATTTTACCTTTTTAAAAAAATAATTTTAAAGTTTGAATTTTATATATAATTAAAAAATTAAAAATTGATTTTTTTTAAAAGTTATTTTTTTTCAGTTTTTTTAAAAAAATTGAAATTTTTTTTAAAAAATTATTCAAATATATGAACATTAGTTTTTGGGGATAAAAAATAATTTTTTGTCAAAATAATTCCAAACAAACAAATCTAAAATCAAAATGTTCTTGATTTTTGTCCCCTTACAATTGGAAACACAACAGGAGCATTGAAGAATCACAATATTAATGGTTAAGCAATCTCAATTTTAGTATAAAATGTAAAAAAAAATGTTAAGTTTACGGCTCAATAAGTAAAATAATGACTTTTTTTTTTTTATTGCATGATTGTGAATGTTGGTACCACATGAAATAAAATTAGTTTGTTTTAGTCACAATGTAACCTTTACATAATATTTTTTATTAATTGCAAGTGAATTAAGAATTAAAATGTCTAAATTTTGTAATTGTCAAAAATTTTGGAATCAATTTATTTTTGTCAGAGATCACTCTGTCCACCAAAAATATTATCATTTACTAATTTAGAGGTTTACTCTTATTTTAATGTATAAGAATTTTAATACATACATTCGTATAGTATCTTGTTTAACGTTTATAAACTTTAAACTCTGGTAGTAATTTAAGTTTATAAATATATATTGATGTTTTTTCTTTTGGTTGAATATATTTCTATTAGAGAACTTTATAAGAAAGTTTGGAGAATTCAGATTATTAAGGGGAGTAAAAAGTCGCATCTTTTTACGTTTTTTAATTTTCTTTTTGTTATGATGTCACTGGGATTTTAGTGTACTTGTGGGGATTTTTCCGTTAAGATATAATTGGAAATTCAATTTATTTTTTAGGGATTCTGGTGTCTTTTTGTGGGATATCTACTTTTTTTTAACATTTTTGTACATTTGCAAAATTTACACTAATAAATTAAAATTCGCACAAAGTAATAATAAGATATCTAGTGATATTATGGCGCTCAAAATTTTTCACAAGGTTCAGTAAATGTCTTAAAAAAAAAAATAAAAATGCCTCAATTGTGAATTTTTAATCCTCAAAAAACTCATTGTAAGCACTCAAGCGTTCTTCTTTAACTTTTAATTGTTCTTACAAATTAGACAACTGGTAGCTAGGATTAGTAGTCAAAGTAAAATCTCATCAACTCAAGCAGCTTTCTTAACTTTTTTTAAGAAAGAAAAATACAAAATGACATCAAGCCGTAGAATTAGTAGGTATTGTTTCTCTTTTTTTTGTTTGTTCCTCAAAATTTCAGCTGCTAACAAATAACAATGATAAATTAATAATTATGACGATGATAGAAATTTCAGGACCACATAAGTAGAGAACTCAAAAAAGGGAATGCATATGGCCCCAAAACTATATCAAAAAAAAAAAAAAAGTTCAAAATTCAGGAGTGAAAGATATATATTATGGCTACATTTGCAATGGCCATGACCATGAGCTCACAAACAGCATCATCTCATGTGTTGTCCATTACAACTTTCCATTGGTGCTTCCGAAATTCGTCTCCATTAACATCCCTCAAAGCATCAAAGCTCTCACCACAATTTAAGACTCAGAATGCCACTCCCCTCAGAGGAACAAACTGCTTCCTTGTTAAATTTCCCAGAGAAACAACAAGAACCAGAGCTGCCCTTGATGACACTGAAAGAGAACAACTTTCCTCAACCCCACTTCTTGTTGAGGACGGATACAAATCCAAAAAGGTATGTTCTTTTCCCTTTGCATTCATTTGGGTTCCCATTAATTTTTCAAAGCTTCGTTTGGTTTCTTGGAAGATACAGAAAAGGTTAAGGTGCTAAATTTTGAATCTTTAGCGTAGCTTTCTTGATTTATCTTTTGGATCTGATAAAAGTTTTGATATGTAAGAGCTTTTCTTTCTTGGTTCTGTTTTGATTTGAATTTAATTCAATTTAATTTCTATATTTGCTTAGGAAGTAGAGGAAAGTGTGAAAGTGCTAAAAGATGCAGCCAAGACAAGAAAGGTAGCAGCAGAGAAGGTTCTCTCTGCACTGTCTGTGATTGAGAAAGCAAATATTGATCCTTCTAGTTTTCTTGAAACCCTTGGAGGAAAGGAATCGCCTGGGAGGACCTGGATGCTAATTTTCACAGCTGAGGTCAACATATTTCTATCACCTTTTTGTTTGGTCATTCTTCTTTTGGTTATAATTCTGTTTCTTGTATTGCATGTTTATAGTTGTCAGTTAACGCTTACAATAATTTGGTGCTGAATTTTAGAAACAATTAAAAGGTGGTCGATATTTTCCTCTCACAGCTGTTCAGAGGTTTGATGCTGCTGTAAGTCTCTTTCGTATGATCCTATCTATATTTCATTCCTGATGCTAGGTGGATATTTGTCTGCCTCTTGAGAAGATTTCAACGTTCCTTGTTATTGAGTTTTGAACTAAAGGTGTTTCTCGTTGAAAAAGCAAGAGAGATGATACAAGAAACATTTGATCAATGTTAAGAACAGGTGCTAAAGAATAAAGTTTTTTTAGGGCGTAGTTCCTATTTCCAAACCTTTCTGGAACTTCATCTAAAATCACGTGATTTGGCTTTCGTAAACACTTGATGGATAAGGTGTGTCTTTGGACATGATTGTCAGATTGTATTGTTCTGTCCTCCATGAACTTATTTCCAGATAAACATCAGGTGGTCATTGTTTGTGATATTATTTGTTTGTGTCTGATGTCAAGTACGATTCTATTTTCTGCCTAAGTTTTTAAAAGCATAACACTGATGTTAAGCTAGAACCATTTGTGTCTTAAATCTCAAAAAAGCACCTACGAGTCATTAGGGGTGAAGACAGTCTTAAATTGTATCCCGTAGAGGAACCAATTCCCATTCCCTATCTTAGTTAGGGAGCTAATTCAACTCGAACAATAAAATAAAAGTTTTCAGTTTATTAAGGACAAGAGAGAACTGGTAAAACTTTGCATTGAATGCTGTGTCACAGCAGCTAATATCATCTTAATTTAAGGTTGTGAGGATTCAGGCAAAAACCAACTGTTAATAAGACCTCAGATGTTACTTGTGAGGGCCCTTATCATATCATGTGTATCCATTTCATTCAGGAAAGATTGCTTTTGCATCTATGAGTTAACAAGGCTTATAAAACATTTTTTATTGGTTTGCTTTACCCCTTCTCATGCAAGCAAGCTCATATTGCCGTAGTTTATGTCATTATTTGTTAAAGTTGCGTATGTCAAATCATCAAATTATGTCTAAAATATCTTTAGAGATTAGTTTTCTGACTGCTTTTGTCTAAATTATCATATTAAGTTATCTTCACGAATTGTCAGGCAAAGAGAATTGAAAATGGGGTATATCTTGGACCCATTGGACAATTAACATTCGAAGGCCGACTTTCATGGAAAAAGAGAATACTGGCTTTCATTTTTGAGTACCTTCGAATAAAAGTTGGACCCTTGGGACCTCTACAGATCAGCCTAGGGAAAAAGGAAGACAAGGAGCCAAGTACCAAGGATCCTTTTTTCATCTGGTTTTTTGTTGATGAGGAAATAGCCGTTGCTCGAGGCCGAAGTGGAGGAACTGCATTTTGGTGTCGGTGTCGGCGTGTCAACACTTGAATCTTTTTAGCTCCATTTTAAGTTTCTTCTTCCATTCCTTCCTTCCTTCTACTTCTGAGTTCTGACTTTGAATGGGAAGATTCATGTAGATAATTGTAAATGGTGGAATTTGAGTCTGAGTCAAACTTATTTGTACTTTATAGTCGTCGACATAAAATCCAGGAAATTGAAATTTATTGAAGTTCTTGTTTCATGATACTTAAATTGCCACTTGTTTTCAAAAAACAAAAAGAAAAAAATCGATTTTTTACTGGTTGAATTGTTTAATTCACTGATTCATTATTTTTGTATATTTTATTTTTGAATTTAGGCAAGATGCTTTATCAACCTGTCATAAAGCGGAGTGGGTTAGTCTTAGCATCACCTTTTTCAAAATCAAGTCAACTTATCCAGTCTCGTTTTTAAGCTAACCCATCGCCGGTTGGAACAGGTCAATGTATTTTGCGATACTCAACAACTAAAGAGGAGGATTTAGAAAGTAAGGTAAGAAGATGAAAAAAAGAAAGATTCTCCACCAGGTACAGTCACATTTGAACAAGTAAATCTCAACTGTATGCTTCAGCACTTGTTTCATTCAAAGTAATTTTCCATTTTACTCAATGTTTCCGGTGAAAGATTTCAATTTTAATGGGTTGAGTGTAGACATATAGTTTATGAAAAGATATTATAGCATTATCTGATCCATGTAATCAATCTCTACGTTCTTGTGGATTTAGTTGTTAGTGATTTTCTCTTTTGCTTAATCATCACTTGTCAATCAATAATGTCTTAAGAATATAGTTGTGATGCACCATTACAGAAAAAAGATACATACGAGCCGATTGTCCCTGAATGGATGCTTATTGCGTTTGCTCTTTAAACTGCTTATTTATCATGTTTCTTTTGTCTTACTACTAAATACTGTTTTGATTTTTTGCACAATATAGACTCTTGGACCATTATCAATATTGTCTCAGAATGAGAAATTTAGTTTTACAGCAGCATACTTATACCGTCGATTATCTTGTTCTTGAATCTCTACATTAGAAGAGCATAATAATGCGTACTTGATGTAGCAGATGAAATTGTGAATTTGGTTTCTTTGCTTATTGAAACATAACCTGGACAGGTTTTTTCTCTCTTTTTTTTGACTTGAAGGGAGCAGATAAAAGGCTTAAAATGGTTGAAAGCTTGAGACAGATTTAATTTAATAAAAGAAAGTTTTTAAGGGGTTTGTGTAAACATAGATATTGGTGTATTTATGTGATGTTAACTTAATAATTTGCAATTGTAACGATTAATACTATTTTTAAACTGATGTTATAACTTTATAATTAGTGTTGACATAAAAATATACTATCAATATTAATAAAAACAAAGATAAATAAACTATTACTCACATGTAACTTCTCAACAGTCTGTGTTCACACGTATGTATACAAAATGCGTAAATGCATTCTTTTGTACTTACGTCTACTCCAACCAAATCAACAACAAATATGAACTAATAGGCAGAAAAGATAAACATAACGGGGCAAAAACAAAGCGGGTTACTCAGACCCTTCAAATGCTAATCTATCCCTCTGTCAATCAATCTCATACGCCCTACATATAACACAGAAATTTTATTAGCTTTTACAAAAAACCACTAATTATGACATGACATATACACAATTCTTATATTCATATATAAATCTGCACAAATGATATAGGTAGCTGCAGTGGCTCAGGAGAATCTTTCACTCGGACTGCAACTGTACTTTCTATGAGACATGAAGACTATGAGAGTATCATAACTTGTTATTTATCTTGCTTGCAATACTTGACAATAGAATGGAGGTGCTATTTACTATACAAGTTTGACGTCTGGATTCCTCATGGTTTTTAGCCACATGTCAGCCACAATTCGTGAGGAAATGCTCCATAACAGGTCTTGCCCCTTTGCCAATGCTTGCTTCCCTTTCTTTCCTGCCTTTCCCAGCCCATATGCAACCAGCCACTGCATTGCAGTTAGTCTCTGTCTCTCACTGTCCCATGCATTCTTCTTTGTGGCACTCCTCACCTTGAAACCTCCCACATGCATGCTCGTTACTTTGAACCTTTTCTCCTCCTCATCGCTGTAGCCATTCCCCTTTGTGTCAGCACGTGTTGCATGAATAAGTACTATCATAGGGCCTCCAACTGCTTCATAGCGTCTCAGTGGATCCCGCAGTTGGACAACCAATATCAGTGTGACTTTTTCTGGTTCACTATCAGAACTTGCAGCATTTTTGTTGTAGCTTTGGTATTTGATCCAATCCTCAATTGAAGTAGCAGAAGCCAAAAGATTTTTTCCACTGTCCCCTTTCTTTGAGCTGGGTGCAGAAACATCAAATGGAGCTTCTTCTTCAGCCATGTCAGCTTGAATTTTCAATGCTTCAACCGTCATGGACTCAATCTTCTGCATTGCAAACGCCAGAAGCTTCTCTGCATTTACTGGATCTTCATCAACATTCCAAAGTCCACTTGATATTCGTTCTTTCCTTCCGGAACTCATAGCATTTGCCATGCTTTTGAGGGAAGAAACTATGCGAGCAGCGCTGGAACTGGCTCCTTCCTTGTTCCTGCCATGTATGATTGCAGAGGCAATGCCTTCAAAAGCAACTTGTTCTGCAGTTTTGCCTATCATTTCATCTATGGGCATCAAGTACAAAACTTGAGAGCTGAGTTCATCAAAACCAACGCTAGCCAGTTTCTGAAATAACTCAAACCCACTCACGGTTTGATTTGACGCCAACACAAAAGGCTTTGACATCTGCATTGCTAGCTTTGGGGTATCTTTCCTAGCCGCAGCAACATCTAAAGGATTAATGGAAGCTAAGTAGCCTCCATCCCTTGTTTGAACTACGCAACCCAAGCCCTTTCCAAGGTCAGGCAGATACACCTTGGATTCTCCATCTGCAGAAGAATCCTTAAGTCCTCCTTCAAGTTGTAAAGGTGGAATTTCAGGTTGATTGAATAAGTATCCTCTGCTGTCTTGATCCTCAAGCATCTGAAGAAACTCCCTTGTGACAGTTTCCTCATCTGCATCTAGCCTCTGTGATTCTGTCTCTTCCTCTATTTTCATATACTTATCATCTTCCCCCATCATAGACTCAAGAGCTTTTATCTGCTGGGCAATTGAATCAAGCTCAGTCAATCTAGTGAGATGCAACTGATCATGCACTATTTCCTTGACAACCTCACTTGAAGTTGATTTCACTTCTAAAGATTTCTCAGATTCCCCTCCATCTTCTTCCTTCTCTTGAACCTCAACCCCTTTGTCAACAACCTCAAAATCGGGAAGATCAAAATCCTCCACCTGTTCTTTGTGCTCTTCTGGTTTCTGGGCAGAGAGAGAGGAATCCTGAACTGGGTTTGGGTCATCAAGATTCAAATCATCCATTCCTTGAATATCTCCTGCTCTTCCTGGCTGTGAAGGAGTCCATGCATCATTTCTGCTTGTCATTCTGGGACTGGGCATGCTGAAGGATGTCTTGGATTGTTTGCGAGCAGAAGAAGATGAAAAATTTCTCAACTTGCTGGAGGTGGACTTTGAATTCTCCAGTTGATTATATATCTCAACTCCTCCATCTTTCTCCATGATCTGGAAACCCAGTTTGAGAACAAGTTCTCCTCCTTTTGCCTTCCCAGATAAGCTGAAGCTTGTGTCCCATTGCTGAACTCGCATGCCTTGTTGGTTTTTCTCAATGGATTCTTTGATCAAATCGCTCAAATCTACAGAGTTTCTTCCAAAATCAAGCTCTTTAGCATCAACGGCAAAAAGATATATCCAAAATGGGCGTGGCTCAAACTTAATCTGCTTTCCACTTCCTTGGCTGGTATAAACATGGCACCTGATGAAAAGGGTCTCTTCAAAATCTGCAGCTCCTTGTGCAACCCGTGATGGCATTGTCTTAACGGCACCATCCTTTGTCTCTTTCTTTCTAACATATACAGCAAGCCTAAGTCCATTCATGGAAGAAGGGAGGCCTTGTGCAGTGACCACTTCAACAGAAAACAAACAGCTTAGTTTCTGCATTCCAATATGAGACAAAGCCCGAATAGGCTTCCAGCTCCAAATCCCTTTCTTGTGACCTGAAGAAGTTGATGTGTCATCCAGCTTTCTGATTTCTGGCTGAATGAGTGGTGCCTTGCCATCTTCAAGCTTTGGCCTTGATCGCCATTGGGACAAGGACAAGCGACGCAATCGAGGTTTGGCACTGGGTTTATCATCAACTTTAGCACTGTCAGTGTCATCTTCAGCAGATGGAACAGGTGCCGAAGTTCGTGGCAAGACAAGTGAAGCTGTTCTTCGAGCTGTGGTGGCGGTGTGTGATTTGTAAAGGGATTCACTCAGAGCCTCTAGCTCTTCAAGGAGTTGAGCATTGGAATTGCTCTTGGCAGAGAAATCAGCTGCCATCCCTAGTGAATGAAGAAGATGATGATGCTGCAAGGAATGGTGATGATGATGTTTGGGACAAGAAAGAAGATAAGGTGATGGTCACGTGGTTGGAAGCTGGAAGGTTGATTAAGCTGAGGCGGAAGGGACTATGCGTTATGGAATTTGCTGGTCCTTTCCGAACCAAGAAAATGTGATGAACTATATTTGTGGAGGATAAAAGATGAATGGTGGCATTGCATTGTACTTTGGTGAGTAAGACGAATTTGAAAATGGATATATGTTAAGACAAACTGGTCCCAGAGAATTTAATGTTGGCTTACGCTTTTTGTTTGTTAGTGGTAAGTGGTACCCTTAGTATCCCAGCACTGATGAGTGAAACTTCCTTTTCAGTTTTATTCCTAAATTAGGAAGTAGAAGAAGTCTTCACTGTTAAATAAAAAAAAAAAAAAAAAATGCAAGGAAGGTAACAACAGAAAAGGTTCTTTCAGTAGTTTCTAACTTTCTGCAGAAATATGATTTTATTGAGAGGCTTGCAGGGGAAGGGAGTCCTTGGTTGGGTCTCAGACTCTCAGTGTTTTGTTTTGTTTTCTTTCTGGCTAAGAGGAATCTTATGAACATCAACCACTGTTCTATCTTCCCACAAAAAACTCATCTCATTCTTACTCAGAGTACTAACATTTATATTATTTGCTTAGCCACCTCTCTCAAGAAAGATTGCTGTACGCGTGTTTTCTCTTTTTGGCGGTTAGTAACAACCATTATCAGTTGATTGCGTGTATATTTTTCTTTGTGTGTTTCGATCATGCTGATATCCTTGGCAAGTTGATGCATGGATCAAGATTATGTACAATCTTGCCTTATATTTCCGCCAATCCAAGGTTCATTTTCTTTATGTTGTGAAGAAACAATCACTCGCTCGTGGAGAGTGCATGAAGTAGATTTACCAATAAAAATAAAAATCACCACTACTGTGAATTTGACTAGGAATAACCAGGCTCTCTCGAAAGGCATTGGTACCTTTGGAGAGCGCCTAACGATGAGAGAAATTATTACCCAAAAAATAACGAGTATTATTAATTTCTCAAACTAAGAAATCATTATCCTGATTATTAAATTTCAGATGCTTATTATATATATATATATAAAAGACAACAATTGACAAATAAGTTTGAGTTGAATATTTAGGGCCATCTGAACAAAATTTAGTCTCATACATTATATGGAAAACCTTGTAAGGGGGAAAAAAAGAAGAAGAGAGATTTCTCCAAATCATCTACGCATACATTACATGGAAAACCTTGTAAGGGGGAAAAATCAATTCATCTATGCAAGAAGTGATTCCTCCAAATCCAAGTCACTCTTAGCATCCAAATCAAATTTTTTCTATTTATTTTAAAATTTTACTTATAGGCAGGTTCAGGTGTTGGTTCTGGTTTTTTACCATTTTAAAATAAAAAAATATTATTTAGGTATATCCTTTTTTTGAAGATTAATTTTTAAAATATCCTGTTTATTAATATTATAAAAAAATTGATTTAGATTGGATTGAGGGTAGTGCACCCTCTCCTATAAATATGTAATCGATCAAGGGTTGCTCGTTTTATATTCCTTTGGTGAGGTTAGAGTCTTAGAGAGAAAAAGTAGAAAGAATTTGGAGAAAAAGTTGGTGGGTAGATAAAAGACGGAGAAAAAAAAATAGTAGATGGAGAGATAGAGAAAGTGTCTGATTGACAAAGTGGAAGAGTAATAGAGTACAATAATTTATGCCGACTTGACACGTTTGAGATATATATCATTATAAATCTTAATATAGAGAAAATTTTCTCTTTTAATTTATTTTTTATTATTGTTTTGTAGTTTAGTTTAAATTTTTTTTATTAATGTAGTTATTAGATTATTCTATTAATTTAGTTACTACTTTATTTCTGTAGTAAAGTAAATTTAGATATTTGAATTAGTGTTAATTTAGTTTAGGGTATGTTAGTATAATTAATTTATAACTTAGTTTAGTTAATTTATTTTAGTGGTAATTGATTAAAAAATTATAGATTTATTTTTTATTAATTTAATTTAAGTACTACTTTATTTACTATTAGTAAAGTAAATTTAGATATATGAATTAGCATTAATTTAGTTTAGAGCATGTTAGGATATTTAATTGGTAATTTAGCAAACAGTATAGCTGGATCGATTTCAATATTATTCAAAATACAACTAGATTGATTTCCATACTATTGGCCTAATAAGGAAATTGATTTCGCCTAAATCGATTTCCCTGTAATATTGAAAAATAGGATATTTTAAAAATTGATCTCAAAAAAAGATATGCGTAAGTAATATATATTTTTTATTTTAAATTTATAAAAAAGCCGGCAGGTTGAGGATCATGGACATGGATGATGGACCAAACCATAATCTGCAGTCTTTCAAGGGAATATTTCTTTTATACACTTGGAGCAAGACATATTTGCTTTATGAAAGAAATTCCATCTTTTATTTTGGTCTTACTCATTTTCTCTCTACTTTTCTTCAAAAACAACGGCTTAGATACTCCTTGGCTAAAGAAAATTTCTTCCTCGTGCAGTGTGTAAATCTTTCTCCTCCTCAAAGTCATCGCTCAATAACAGTAAGCTACAGCATTATGGAGTCGTGGAAAATAGAATTATCAAATAAAAACCCAATTATGATTTGATTATTCGAGCTGATTTTATTTTTTAATTAATTGTTTATGAAAACCTTGGAACACTCTCGCGCTCCCTTTTTCGCTTTCAGGTTTCAGCCACTGTGCCATTTTCAGTTCTTCAACCTTCCATGATTCAACGGCTTTCCTCTTAAATTTTCACACGTTACCCTTTTTTCTGATAAAACCCTAATCTGCTCTAAATGGCCCACCTGTAAATTCGCAATTTTTTTTAGCTGAAATTAATACCAGGAACAAAAATGGCAGAGCTGGATCCGTCGAAAAAAGTAGCCGACAGATATCTGAAGCGTGAAGTCCTTGGCGAAGGTACCTACGGAGTCGTATACAAAGCCATTGATACTCACGTAATTCCCCAGAACTTTTTTCTTCTACTATCTTATTCTGTTTTTTTCACCGATTTTAAACAAAAATTATTGGTATTTTTCGGTGAAAAAATTATTCATTTGGTTCGTTATCTGAGCTTTGAGCATTGGGTGTTCTTTTTCAGTTGGTGCAAAGAAAATCGATGAATCAGAGGAAAATGCATATTCATATAGATATATTAATTTGGAAAGGAAACATACTTTTATTTGCTTTGGGTTCCTGAATTTGATTTAGGGAGTTTGCTTCTTCAACAATTTGCTTAGGATGTTTAGTACCAAATTATCTTTGTTTCCTGTAACTATTTAGAAAGAGTCATATATGGCGGATCATTGGTTTTGAGAAAGTGGTTCATACTCATACCCTTTGATAAGTGGGTCTATGCTTGCTTAATGAACTATCCTTTTATTCAATAGTGAAAATGACAGTACTGTTATCATGTGGTGTTCTTATAAAGATGAATCAATTGCATTGACAGATGGGACAAACGGTTGCAATTAAGAAAATTCGGCTTGGCAAGCAGAAAGAAGGGGTAAACTTTACGGCTCTTAGAGAAATTAAACTGCTTAAAGAGCTCAAAGATCCAAACATTATTGAGTTGATTGATGCATTCCCACATAAAGGGAATTTGCATCTTGTGTTTGAATTCATGGAGACGGACCTTGAAGCTGTCATACGGGACCGAAATATTTTTCTTTCACCGGCTGATACAAAATCTTACCTTCAAATGACGCTAAAAGGTCTTGCTTATTGCCACAAGAAGTGGGTTTTGCATAGGTAGAGTATGTTTTGGTTTTGGTCGTTACAAAGTGATTACTTGCTTTTAGTGCTGAGCTCAAAAGTCTGCTTGTATATTTTCAGGGATATGAAGCCAAATAATTTGTTGATAGGATCTAATGGACAGCTGAAACTTGCAGATTTTGGTTTAGCACGAATATTTGGAAGCCCAGATAGAAGGTTCACTCATCAGGTTTGCTTCTTTATGCATACTGGCGCATGGATCCCTTTGAGCATGTGGTGATCAGTGTGATAGGAACTGATTTTTACTGATAATAACAATGGAGGCTAGCTCCTAGCAAGAATAGAAAAATGTAGAAAATGAAAGATAAAAGTAGAGAACTGCAGATACACAGAACCTCTAGCCCAACCCCTACCCCTTTTCCTCTTAGTTCATGCCATTTTCCACTACCTATTCTTCCTTCTTATATAACAAGAATTAAAACTAAGTTTTGTCCTATTAGGTGGTGTTGGCTATGTGGATCAGATGGCACCATAGTGTCTTGTTGTCAATCATGTATATATTCAAACCATTAAAATCTATATCTCTTTTAATGGTTTCACTGATAGTTTTTCTAGATCTTCCTCTACATCTAGCTATTGGACCACCCTCTATCGGATCTACTCTCCTTACTGGGCCTTCTATAGACCTTCTTCTCCACACATGTCCAAACCACCTAGGGCTAGATTTTACCATTTTTTCTACAATAGGTGTTACCTTAAATTTCTCTTTAATGTTTTCATTCCTAATCTTATCTTGTCTAGTGTGTCCACTTATCAAACTCAACATCCTCATCTCTGCAACATACCTATTCATTACCTTGGCTGCCTTGATTCCTTCTCTTTCCAAATTGGGAAACAGGGGAAGAAATTTGGAGACCAAAACAGTGGAGCATTGAGGTGGACGTATTCTAAAATGCCTGTTTTCTAGGATTGTGGTTCTCTAGGGTAATTATATATTGTGGTGACTATAATAATGGAGTACAGTATGTCAAACCAGTTAGGAAGAACTTCTATGGCATAGAACTTTTGGTACCCTTGTCTTCCTTACAAATAGTTGTCTCTTTTAGAAGTCAGCTTTTATTGAACATGATTTGTTTCATTTACATCCTTATATTTGTTTATTGCACTTTTTGTTAGCAGATCGACATTCCATACACTTGACACTTATTATACATGAATAGGTGTTTGCGCGGTGGTATAGAGCTCCTGAGCTATTATTTGGTTCCAAGCAATATGGTTCAGGGGTAGATGTTTGGGCTGCGGCTTGTATATTTGCTGAACTTCTTCTTCGTCGACCCTTTCTGCAGGTAAAAAAGATTATAATGGTCACTAGGTCATATGCATTATTTTTTGTGGTAAATGATTGATGTTCTGTAGTACATGGGGTTTGATATTAAGAGTTGACCGTTTATTGGTCATTTTAACCATTTAACTTTATGAACTACCTTAAATTGCGGTCTGACTAAATGATGACCCAAAGCTGTTTCATTGAAGTGGGACTAGCTCAGAAGCTGTTGGATATGGTGTTTGTAGACATAGTTGACTATTAATTTAACTTCCATCTTATCCCTGCTCTATGTTTGATTACTGCCAGCCTTTTTTATTTTACAACTTCCTAGAGTGTAGATGTAATTCATTGCATTGGTTGATTTTATTCAATTTTTTTTTCCCTTATTGTCAACCCCACCTGTTAGGAAAAGGCTTGGTGGTTGTTGTTCTTGTTATTTCTTTTTTGTGATAATAATTAAGCATGCTGTTTCTTGTTTTTTTCATCAGTTTGTTTTTATCATTTGGTAGGGTTCAAGTGATATTGATCAGTTAGGAAAGATTTTTGCAGCATTTGGAACTCCAACATCTTCTCAATGGCCTGATATGGCATACCTTCCAGATTATGTTGAATACCAACATGTTCCTGCCCCCCCTTTGCGTTCTTTATTTCCAACGGCAGGTGATGATGCTTTAGATCTGTTGTCAAAGATGTTTACATATGATCCAAAAGCTAGAATTTCAGTGCAGCAGGCACTAGAGCACAGGTATGTGCCATTGTGCCTTTAACTTGCCATTGAGACATCAATATTTTCCCTAATTTAATCTCTCTTCTTCCTCTTTAGGTACTTTTCTTCTGCACCTCTGCCTACAGATCCAGACAAGCTCCCTAGACCTGCACCCAAGAGGGAATCAAGGGCTTCTGATTTCAATTTGCAGGAGGGTCCTACTGTGTTATCGCCGCCAAGAAAGTCTAGGAGAGTGATGCCTGGATGTGATGGGTTTGAAGGAAATTCTTTGCAAGGAAATAAGGCTGATGGAAATTTTGGTGATTTCAGACAGGCAGTTGGTGATAATACAGGCAAGAATCGACCAGCTCCAATGTCAGTAGATTTTTCTATCTTTGGATTAAAATCTCCAAATAGACCTACAATTAACAGGTAAAAACAGGATTGATCATCCAAACAACTCAAAGTGGAGTCAAACATTAAACAATATTCATAGATGATATTCATACTTCAGCTTGCTTATTGAACCATAAACCGTTTGCCAATTTTAATACCAGTGGAAGAAAATATGCAGGTTACAGAAGCATATTATGACATATCATTATAGGCTATTGTACTAGTGAACTTTGTTATTTGCAATGATGAAACTAACACGATATGTTTTAGTATCCTAAATATTGAAACTTTGAAGAAATGAACCAGATATTTGATGTCTATTAGTTTCTAACCTTAAATGATGTTATTTAATTTTATTTCCATCTTTTTGCCCAGCAGTGCTGACAGATCACATTTAAAAAGAAAATTAGATCTAGAGTTCCAACAGCCAGAATGAATATTTTATGACCGGAGCATTAGCTCAAGTATACAGCCACAGCAGGTAAAATGCGTTTGATGAAATGCAGTGAGTCCTTGAAGGCTTGTTTGTTTGTCATTCTTGTCTCTTTGCGGGAAGCTACTAAGGATTTGTAAATGTTTAAGGGAAGCAGTCACGGAAGATTATTTGTATTTCAGTGACCCAATAGTAACTGCTATAGAAATATATATATATATATATATATATATATATATGTAGTAACCACACCTTTTCTCCTCTCTTTCATTTTCCTTGTTCACAGAGAACTAGTGTACCTGAGTCCATGAAGACCTTGAGTGCTAGGGCATCTTCTCGAGCCTATCGCGCTTAAACACAAATTTGTTATTGAACTTCACAGAAATTTTTATAACTTGGATCGTATAATAAATGTACTTTATTGGGTGCTCCAAGCAGGTGATTTTAATTCAAGCTAATAATTTAAAATTCTTTTTATTGTTTGCTAATTGATACCTACTATAGTTGGCAGTTAGTGACTCCTTTGATTCAGTGCTGACATCTATGATGCTAAACCTTTGTAGGTTGATTGTATTCATGATTATTATAAGTGAACAAATAATTGTTCTAAGTGGTTATGAAATTCATTTTGTACTAAATGATCACATGCGAGGTTATTTTATTTTTACAATGCCCAAAAGTTCGTTAAAAATAAGGTTACGTACTTTTAATTTGTATTGCATTATTCTTCCTTCCACAATCTATACGTACTTTTAATTTGTATTGCATTATTCTTCCTTCCACAATCTATATTCCAGTGCTTCGTCCCAGTTTGTTTGGGGATGTATATATCAATGACGGCAGGTTCTGCGAGGAACAGGGTGCGGGGGCCCCCTGGGAATCGAACTTGTTCTTTTTCCAATTAGGATATAAAGATTGAATGAGAGGAATGGTTAATTATTAAAGTAAGAGGAGTAAATTTTAATTATTAAATTTTATATGAATAATCAAAATTAAAATATAAAGTCATATTTTTTTAAATAATTATGTAATTTTTAAATTATTTTAAATTTTAATTATTTATGTATAATTATATGAATTAAATTTTCTCCTTTCATTTTTCTAATAAATCAATTGTTAAATTTTATATGAATAATTAAAATTAAAATATAAAATTATATTATTTTTTTAAATAATTATATGATTTTTAAATTATTTTAAATTTTAATTATTTATGTATAATTATATGGATTAAATTTTCTCCTTTCATTTTTATAATAAATCACTTACTCCTATCACATAATATGTCTTTATATATATATATATATATATATTGGCAATGAAATTATATAAATTTCTTCAACCCCCTAAGTGCTAACTATCACTTGTGGCTTATTGCTTTAGATAACTTCGGTTTGTCTTTTTGGTCATATCATTATTGATTAGAGTTTGTTTGAACGAGCTTTTCCAAAAAGGATTTTTAAATGAATTTTTTAAAAGATTTTTTGAAAAAATTAAATTATTTTATATTTAAATATAAAATTAATTTATATTTGTATGTAATATAAAATTTCTTATTTTTAAATATTTTTATGCTGTAAAAATTTATTTTTAGAAAATAAAAAATGTAATTTTTAAAATTTTTTTAGTAATTTTATTTTTACTAAAAAAATTATTCAAATATATAAAAATTATAAAAAAATACATTTTTTTATTAAAAATATCCTTTTCTTTTTTTAAGTAATGGTACCCAAAGAAGTAATAATTGCAGCCTGTTGGCCTTACAATCGTTATTTACAAAAATGGGTTTCGGACTACACTAGTAGAGTTTTTTGTTGAACCCAACAAAAGGCCAGTAGATATTTTCACAAAAAGAGGAAATAAGTTATCTGCAATGAATGTAGGGCATACCTGCAACCACACTTTTCGTTGACCAAAAGAAAAAAAAAAGTTCATGGATATCATCTACGTAGATGGATAGGGACAAAATTGGCACCATGGCTGATACGTAGGTTGTTCCTGTTAGACATTGCCTACATGATCTTTTCTTTTACTTTATAGTGAATTTATTAATAAATTAAGTTCGTAAGGTTTAGGTTATTTTTGTTGAATCACACTAATGTTATCAATTTAGATTTTGTCATTCTATAGAAATATTTAAAATCTCAACTAATATCCATTCTTGTACCAACATAATATTACAAGTTATTGTTGGTTCTGTTAAGTTATGCTCATTTGAGAAAGCTGGTTTCCGATTGAACTCAAGGTCCGAGTCAACGAACAAGCATCACGGCAAATATAAAATATGTATCAAGATTTTCTTGCCATGATGGCTCTAACTGAAGCATACTTCGGGTTTGGGAATGCCCACTGTGCGTGCAGTTGATATAGTAGGCCAGAAGATCATATAATATTCTCATGAGACTATGGTCTCTGCTCTTGTTGAATAATAGACTCTGTCTTTAGCCTTCTTTGCCTGAAAAATGAAAAAGGATTCCAGAAAAGTGTAACTTCATATTATCAGCACCCCAGAGCTCCAAGAAAATAAAAGATGCAGAAGAAAACACATAAAGGAAAAAGTTCACCTCTTGCTCCCAATCAGTACGTATTGTAATTATCAGAAGACATGACACTTGAACAAACAGTGCACATATGATCCCCAGCCAAAGCCCCTACACAATATGTCAGCAGAAAAGTACAATTACATTTTTATGAAAACTTAAGGTCAGAAGACTATGATAAGGAAGAACGGACTTCTTTTACCTTGCCACCGATGCCCAACACAAAAGCGAATAAGATAGCTGATGGAATCCCAACTAAATAGTATGATCCTAGATTAATTAAAGCGCCAATTTTTTGCCAACCACATCCTCTAGCCGTGCCTACATTAGAGTCAACAAAATGAAGATTACTCCAATGATGAACAACATATAATATTATATATTCTGTAGTAATTGAAAACCTGAAAGAACACATTGGAGTGCATCCAGGAAAATGGAAGTTGCAAGAATGGGCAACATGGTTGCTACATATCTGACCACCTCTGCTTCATTACTATATGCATAGCCCCAGATATTGCGTATCAATATCATCACTGCTGCAACAAAGATGCCCTCAATAATGGCCATTACAAAGACAAAATACACAGCTAAACGTGCGGCCCTTGGATGACCAGCTCCCAGTTCATTTGAGACACGAGTGCTGCAAAGAAGCATGCAACATATTACTGCAACTACATCTATACAAAACAAGCAACAAGAGTCAAAATGCACAATAGAAGAGGACAGAATGTTTCGAGTACTGGTACCTCTAAAATTTGGTTAAGTTACCAAAGAAATTTGAAAATTCATGAAGAGCTGCTCACCTTACTGCTCCACTGAGTCCAAAGGGGATCATCCAAACAGTTGATGAAGTATTCAGACTGATTAAACAGAAGGTGGGTTGTAAAAGACAATAATGATGTCAAGTGTGTGTAGCAGCTCAGAACATAAATATAAAAATATTGCCAAGTGGATGTTGAAATAAACTGTCAATGTGATACTAACTAACCAGATAGAAAGCACTGATGTTTCTAACTTTGGATTTGGGAGAAGGCCAGAAAGGAGAACCATCATTTCAAATGACCACATTTCCAGGCTGTTGGGGACGATGAGAATGAAAATTGGAAACAAAATCAGGATCTCAATTTCTCAAACAAAACATAATTTTTGACCTCAGAATTGTTGATAAGAAAGTATTAAGGAAAATATAATTACCAAACCATAACGGCTGAAGGAATGGCAAGCCTCAGAAAAGAGGGGATGTTATGCATTGCTTCTTTTGAAAAGCCAGTCCAAGTTTTGAAACATGAAGGAGAAAACTTGACATAGAGTGTCAGGATCAAGACATTCAACCAGTAAGATATAGCATTTGCTATGGCAGCTCCTCTGTTCCCTAGCCCAGATTTGAATACCATAATCCAACATATAAGAATATGTAGCAAAGTAGTAACTCCAGAGCTGAACATCATTGGAAACACAAGATTTTGGGTCTGCAAGAATCTATTCAGGCACTGCAGAAGACCATATGCAAAAAGACTCGGAATCATTAGCTTAGCATATTGTCCAGCTTCTGCAGATATTTCAGGATCTTGGCCAAGGGCAATTAGAATGGATCTTGTGTTTGCCCAAATAATTGCAAGGGGTATGCTAACAATCAGAAGAATGAGCATGGCTCTCTGCATGTGTATGCCTAACATACGATGCTGTTTTGCTCCATATGACTGGCCACAAAATGTATCCAATGCACTAGCCATTCCCACCTATTTGAACAGGGAAACAATAATATCTCAGTGAAACAAATACTGCCACATTAGTGTTTGGAGGTTGTGTAGCATAATGTTGATAAAATTATTTTCTTTTTCTTTTTTTAAAACAAAAAAAGAAAGAATGTGTTATCAAGAATATTTATTACAGTATTAGTAATTCAGTATTGATTACACATAAACCTGTCTTGTTGCTTGTAATTCAAATTGCTGCTGTTCTTTTTTCTTTCTTCTGTTTTTTCCTTTTTGTAGATACGTAGATTCGTATACAATTTGTTTGCTTGTTCCTTTACAAAGAAGTTTGCTTACTTGTCTTTGCTTCACAACTCTAGAAGAGAATCAATTAGTAACGGATCAATTATTGAAATATAGTGCTTTAGATATCGAAATCAATATGTGGTGATCAATGTTCAGATAAGTATGGATATCAGTTATGTAAGTGTTAATATATTGCCGTCAGTACATCGCTTATTAGTTAACATTACGTCCAACACTTACATAATTGAATTTCTGCACTTATTTAACGTGTTAAACACAAAGGATTCAGGTTTACATAAACAAATACATAGTGCTCAGCTACACTTGCCATAATCAAACAGTAAAAAATTAAGTATTCAATTCATTACGTCGAGATAAGGAAAATACGACAACTCACCAACAAGCTAAAACCAGTGACAGAGGCAAAAGAAGTAGCCATGGAAGCACCGGAGAGTGGCAATTCGCCGAGATGGCCCACAAACATTACAGAGATTACTTGTAGGCAATAGTTTAGCAGAGACACGGTTACTAGAGGACCTGCCAGCCATAACTGCTTCCTGGCTTCTTCAAAGATTTCTGTTCTTTCTATTGCCTTGTGATTGTTTTGCTCTTCTATATCAACTTTGAGCCTACATTCCACTGTGATATGTTCCAAGAGAGACTCTAGAGATGCCTTTTCACCTTCTCCATCCATTGTTTAGTTTAGAGAGGCAGAGAGAGCCAAAGACAGAGACACAAAGCAAAGAAACCAGAGCAGGGAACACAAGACAAGACAGTAAAGATGCGATGCGCGGGATATTTATAAGAAAATGACTTTTGCATGTCATGTTGTTGCATCTTTAGATATTTATTACTCTCGCCAAATGTCCTTTTTTTCTTTTTTTTAAAACTCGTATTTTATACACATAGTACAGTACGGAGTGAGTATAAGAATTGAAATACGCATCTATACATATCGTGAATAGAGATATTAGAAATCACTGGACTACTGTTGGCTTTTTTATAAAACTGGTTGAATGATAATATTATTATAAAACTGGCTTTCGTGAGATCTATTATTATACATTGTGATTGAATAAATTACTGGAAAGCATATATTAAATTTTGAGTACAAATTTATGAGTGTGTTTGAATATGTATTGGCTCCATTGTTTTCAGTTTGAGATGAATGGAACGTGTTAACCTTTTATATAAATTCAAATATTTATGTTTTTCTATTATTTATTAAAAATATAAAATTTTCTATTGAATTCTCTAATTTTTATTTCACTAAAAAAATCTTGATTTAAATATGATTTTAATCTTTATAAATATAGGTTTTTGATTTTGTTCCCTTTAAAATTTTTGTTTTAGTTTTGGTTGCCCTTTTTCTATTATTATGTTTTTGGCCCCCTATTGTTTAAATTCAGTGTTAAGTGATAATATTTTTATGGATTAAAAGAAGATTAAGAAAATATTTATGAGAACAAAAACAAAATTTCTAATAACTAAACATAAATTTTAAAATAGTTATAAGGACCAAAATTTAGAACAATATTTTAAGTATTAAATTTAAATGTCCTTATTTATCATTAAAACTATATTTTAGTATTCTCTTTCTTTATTAAAATTTTGTCATTTTAAACCGTCAGTTTAAAATGATTTTAATGTTCAATTATGGAACAAGAAGTTTACGGAATGCAAGATTAACTTGGACTTCTTTAAAAAGCCTTTCCATGATTGTTTGCAAGAAAAAGAGAACTTCATATACAAAGAAATCAAGAGAACATCTAGCCAATAAGATTTGGATTTGGATAAGGCTGCCCCTCCTTGCTCCGAATACGACAATCCAGCACAGAAGGAAGTAGAGTAAAGCTCCAACTCCAAAAGGTTAGCACCATTGGGAAGACAATGCTTTGGGTTTGTAAGAACTTGAAAATGCACTGAAGAAGGCCGTAGGCAGATAGGCAGGGTCATGAATCTGGCATATGAGCCAGCTTCTTTAGATATGGCTGTGTCTTGGTGCATAGCAAGTGAAATTGGCTTTCTGTTCACCTAGATGATGGCAATGAATAAACTGACCTCTAAAATAACAAGCATGGATCTCTGCATGTGCATGCCAAGCATATGGTACTGTCCAGCCACATTTAATTGACCACAAAATGTGTCCAGCGCACTGACCAATCCCAACTAATAAAAACATATATAAATTTGACATGTAGTAAATGAACTTAATGTTTTGTAACAGCTAAGTATTTTATCCTGTGCGTTAGCGCACAGATTATAATTTTTATCTAATAAATAAATAAATACTTAAATATATTTTAATTTGTTTTCAATTTATAATTAAAATATTTTAATAAAAATATTTAGTTAAAAGTATTATTTAACAAAAATAAATTTAATTATAATGTTTTAAAGCAACTAGGCAATATATTTTGTTACTGCTTGAGTCTGCTGCAGTTTGAGGACTTGGCGAGAGGATCATGTCATAATCGTGAGACTACGTCCTCTCCTCTTGCTGAATCAATCATATACTCTGTAATTAGCCATACTTTGCCTATGGTCGAAGGAGGATTCTATAAATAAATTGTTTTTTTTTTTTTTAAAAAAAAAAAAGCGAAAAGTGAAACTGCTTTTACTCATGACAGCTTCTCACTGTGAGAAAATTAGCACATTCTGTTTTTGGGGTATACTAGAATGTAAATTAGTATAAGCAATATTAATATCAAACTTAACATTCTGTCTTTGGCGCAATAGTTGGCGACATGGCTGACCCCTCAACTCTAGTCTGAGCTTTCCTTGCCTATAAGAGAACAAGACTTGTGTAAATGTAATAACAGAACAATGTAATTAACTAATTAAGAATAATGTTATATAAAAAGAAGAAAAATCTTAAATGGCTTACTTCTTCCACCCAATTAGTTCGAATAGTGATGATAATGTAAAATATCACTTGCACACTAAATGCAGAGATGATGCCCAACCACAGCCCCTGTTAGACAGAAAAGAATAAAGTTGGTAAGTGGCAACAGCAAGCAAAAAATGACACTAGGCACATAGGGCAGCAAAAGTTATAATTAATGTGTACAACAAATGCTAACATATTTTACCTTGGCTTTCATGTGTACAACAAATGCTAATACAACAGAGCAAGGAACGCCCACAAGATAGAATGAGCCAAGATTCACATAGGCACCAACCTGCTGCCACCCACATCCCGCAACAATGCCTTGTTGCAGACACGTAAATTAAAGGGTAAGTTGGTGAATGACACCTATGGGAAGCACATAGAATTGAAGAACTAGACTCATTGTGATACCACATGAATTGAAGAGTAGATTGACGAGCAATGACCGCTAAGGGCTACACATGGGTCGGATTAGATAGAGTTTAGGACTTAAAAAAAAAAATACAAACTAATCATTTAAGGTTACATTGAAGTTGTGTCAGATTTGTTAGAAAAAAAAAAGGTTTAGACAACTCGAATTAACTCAACTTGATTTAAAGCTGGTTAGATCAGGTAGGATAGTAGAGTTACTTCATCTGAAAAAATATAAAAATAACAGCCAACATGTTAAAATATATATATAATTCAACAACCAACACATATAAAAACTTACATTATAAACTTAAAATCTAGCATGAATTAATCAGAAATGCATATAAAAATTAGAAAAACATATCTATGATAATAAAATTGATAGCTTTTATAATTTGCAAACCGACATAATCGTAGTATTGGATCATCAGATAATTGGGCTTAATTTTTAAACCTGTCATCTGAACCAGTTTTTATTTTTTAATTGGATTGATCAGATTTGATTCAAACTGATTTAATTATCAGAATCAACCCGGTTATTCATAATTAAGTTAACTCAGGTAGTCAGATTAATCTTAACTCATGTGCACCCCCCTAAATTTTAGTGTCCTTTTTCTCTCTCCATATTTTTTCGGTAAAGAAAGTTTTGAAAAATCCGGAGAGTAGAAGTTGATAAAAGATCATGACATGCCACAAATTTTTTGAAGACATACACAGTTTGTTGTCTTACATGAGCACTAGCACCACGAACCCGATACTTTTTGGTCTTTTTGATCACGAGATTTGGCTTAACATTTGTCATGGGGTTGATACTTATCATGATTGGAGGAAATAAGACATGCACTACTCAATGCAGGGAATACCTGAAAGTGCACTTTGGATTCCATCAAGAAAGCAGGAAATGGCCAGAATGGGCGTCGTGGCTGACACATCTTTGATTAATTGTTTGTCATTACTATAAACATGGCTCCAGATATTCCGCAGTAGAATCATGGTTGAAACTAAGAAGATGCCCTCAATGAAGGCCATGGATAACACCACCCGAACTGCTAGACTTGCAGCTTCTGGATTTCCAGCTCCCAGTTCATTGGAAACCCGTGTGCTGTGAACTTAAAAGGATCCAATTTCAGTTACACGTATTAAACTTCATTTTCATGTTAAAAGTGCTTTGATTTATGTCACACGATAAGCTTCTAAGGGACATATTAAAGCAAAGGGTTATTTGAATTTGTCAGCATCAAATACCTTACAGCAGCACTGAATCCAAAAGGGATCATCCAAGCAAGATTAAATGTATTAAGGCTGAAAAAAGAAAAGAAAAGAAAAGAAAATTACTATACCCTTCAAATTTGACACAATTAAGTTGCTAAACAAACGTGCAAAAGCATTGAAGAATGCTATTAGCGTTTGTCATTATATATGTGCAATAGTTCATATACTAACCATATTGAAAGAACTGAAGTTTCTAATGCCGGGTTAGGAAGAAGACCTGACAAGAGAACTATCAGTTCAAATGTCCAAACTTTCAAGCTGTTCAAGTTCAACAACAAAAACTCGCCTGCATCATAACTTTGGTGAATCTAGTTTGGAGCAAAACAATTACTTAATCAGGAGTTCAGAAAATTACCAGAGCATAAGAGCTGAAGGCACAGCAAGTTTAAGGAAGGCAATAACATTTTTTAGGGACTTCTTTGAAAAGCCTGTCCATGATTGTTTGCAAGAGGAAGAGAACTTCACATACAAAGAAATCAAGAGAACATTTACCCAGTAAGCTATGGAATTGGATAATGCTGCCCCTCTACTTCCCAGCCTAGTTTTGAACACCAGAACCCAACACAAAAGGATGTGAAGCAAAGCTGCAACTCCAGAGGTTAGCACCATTGGGAAGACAATGCTTTGGGTTTGCAAGAACTTGAGAATGCACTGAAGAAGGCCGTATGCAAATAGGCTTGGGATCATGAAACGGGCATATGAGCCAGCTTCCTTGGATATGGCTTTGTCTTGGTGCATAGCAATTAGAATAGGCTCAGTGTTCGCCCAGATAATGGCAATGAAAACACTTACCACCGAGACAACAAGCATGGATCTCTGCAAGTGTATGCCCAGCATATGATACTGTCCTGCCCCATTTGATTGACCACAAAATGTGTCCAGTGCACTAGCTAGTCCCATCTAATAAAAACATGTATTAATTTGATATAAAATATATAATTGCTGCTTTTTTTTTCTTTTCTTTTTTTTTTTTTTTGTATGCATCTTGAAACCATTCCAATATAGTTATTGAGGGGAAAAGAAAATATTCAGCATAATTTTACACTAGCTATACACACTGGTAGAAACTATATACTAGTATTACATTAATCATACATGCCTGACAATATTAAGCCATGATCAGCTATATGTGGAACTCATCTTTGATAACACTAACTTGTTTAATGCAAAGAAAATGTTGAGAAGGCTCTGGCAAGGAATCTACCAATAAGGTGAAGCCGCTAACTGCTGCAAAAGAGGTGGCCATGGAAGTTCCGGAAAGTGGCAGTGTACCAAGATGACCTACAAACATCACCGAGATGGTCTGAAGACTGTATTGTAGGACAGCCACTGAGCAGAGAGGCACTGCCAGCCTTAGCTGTCTCTTCATTTCTTCCACCACTTCTTGTCTTCGAATTCTCATGTCTTCTCCACGCTTCCCAGTTTCCTTCGCCTGTTCCATTATGGTATAATATTTGAACAACGGTACTAATAACTATTCCCTTCACCAATGTACTATATTTGTTGGTTTTATTTTAGAGGAACTAATATTTAACTATGGTGGCAAATTGCCAAAAAGTCGCAACATCGAGTTCGTAATCTCTTCTATTGGAATGTAATTCGGAGAGAAAAGAAAGAGATGGAAGTTTAGAACAATGCTATTGTGCCAACAAAGGCTTGCTAATCCCAGAGAAAAAAAAGTAAATAATAAATAAATAAATGAGGAGGCTTGCATATGCGCTTCAAAAGTAGCGAAGCCGTATATGCATAATCCTAAGAGAATATGGGCATAATCCTAAGCTTAATAGTGCGTGCAAGGTGACAGTGCATATTAGTAAGTGAAAACCTATGTTATTGTCATACGAAGAGGGGGCACAACATAGTATAGATCCAAAGAGTGGACGCTACAAAAACGAATCCGCACAAGAGGGAAATAAAAAAGAGAAAAGAAGAAGAGCTATGTTATTTAAATATATGGTGTGATATCATGTCGACTTATTCCTTATCTATCGGTGCCGTTGAAAGACTCAGCTAATGGTAGAGATAAGTTGTGAATGAGGATACAAATAACATTTTTCCAAAAAAGAATAAAAGAAATTAGACAGTACCCAAGATTGCAAACAAGATAAGACAAGAAGTAAGGGACGCCGGTGATTGAATGAATATAATATTCGATGAGTTCAATCAAACTTATTTTATGCTTTTAATTTGTTTATACTATTTGATTACTTTTGTTTACGGTACAGGTAGAAAGAAAAAATAGAAGAAAAGAAACACGAAAAAGAACCACCAAGGCATTGCAGGATTTGGACGTCTCATACCTAATACGGTGATAGAAATGGAGATTCGTATGTTGGCTTCTTATGCATGTCAGCTGTACCCACTATCTTGTTCATGGAACTCCTTGCTGTACTTCGTGTTCAAGAAGATAAAGATAGAGAAACTTGTCGCTTCCCTTTTTCTTGTATTCGTTTTAGTCCTTGCCTTTCTTGATTGTTCCATTTATGTATGATTTTTAAATAATTGGGCTCAATAATCCTTCTATAGTTCCATTCACGTACGTATTATAGGAGTATTAACAAATTTTTACGCTTTAATTACGGTATGTTTGGTTGAAGGGGTTTTCGAAGGAAGGAAGGAGAGGGAAGGGAAAGAAAAAAGAAGAAAAGGTTTGGATTTCTCTTATTTGGATAATAGGAGAAATGGGGAAAGAAAAATTAAACAGTGCAAAGTAGGAAGTGACGCCCACCAAAACAGTGCCAAAATTTCCCTCCCGACCGGTTGGAAAATCAATGGAGAAGGGAGGTTTGTTGATTTTCCAATCTTGCCTCCTCTCACTTCAGATCTCCCTTTCTCTTTCACTCTGACCACTCACTCCTTTCCTATACCGCCACCGCCTGCCTTCAGAAAGCCCCACCACGTCCTACCACAGCCGCTGCAATGCATTCCTCATCTTCTTCCATGGTAGAGAATGACGAAGGGGAGAGAGAGGTGCAGGCGGGAAATAGGAAGGGAACAGCGGCGGTGAGGGCGGCAAAGAGAGGGAAATCGGCAAGGAAGAGTGGAGAGAGGGTGAGAGGGAGAGGGACGCAAGAGAGTGAGCGAGAGACCAAGAAGGAGATAGAGACGAAAAACAGGGGAGGGATTTCACGGGAAAGGGGCAGAAGATGGACGAGGGGGATTAGGATGTATAACACCACTTAAGATGGAGTTGTTGTGTGGTCTCTCCCTTCTTTTATAACACATATTTTAAAATTTTATTTAAATAATTTTATTTTTTTATTATTTTCTTAAAGGTTAATTAAAGAAAATTTTTAAAAAATAAGTTATATAAAATTTTAAAATTTTTTTTATTATTAATATTTTATTTTAAATAAAGTATAATAAGTATACTATTTATAATTATTAAATATAAATTAAAAATATACATATTAATAATTTTACATAAATATAAAAGATTAATTTTTATTATATTTATTTATATTATTTTAATAAATAAATTTTTAATAAAATTATATTAATTTTTATATTTTTAAAATTTTTTTATTAAATTGAATATTTATAGTTAAAATATTTTTTTATAATAATATAAAAATAAAATTATTATTTAATATCATTATTTTTTTACATAAATAAAAAAATTAATTCTCTTTCTATTTTTTGTCTTATTTATTTTATCTAAATATGTTTATAAAAAATAAAAATATATTCAATTTCCCTCCTTTGCCAAATAAAGGATTAGCGTTAAAAACTAATTTGTATGTATGACAGATGCGTTCTGAAGAATTGACGTTGTCAAGAGTAGCGGCTAGTTGCTTTTGCAGTGGCCCACTGTCAGCCTACAATTTGGCTTGCTTTGCCACGCGATTTCAACTTTGCAGGAAGGCCAATTTCGGTTTTACATTGCTGCAGGCTCTGGGTGCATGTGGGTGGATGGAAGTTGTGAATGCAACCTCTGATGAGTCTCTATCAATGGAAACAAAATAAAAATTTCATATGACTAGAATTTTTTACTTTAATCAGGAACGTAGGTGCTAATTTGGATCTCATAAATTTTTTTTTTGTCAATAGTTAAAATTTACAAATGACTCACATGAAATGATTCATTTCTTTCCATAAATGGAGACCGAAAAGCCCACCTGGAATTCCATCTCAAGCTGAAGCATTCAGCGATAGGAACAAGTTATTTAAGCTGCTTGCAGCGAGAAAAAAAGGTTGAGAGATTGTGAGAAATTCCCAAAGTATAATGAGGGGATATATATTGGGAATTTTGAGTATAATTTTTAGTTTTAAATAATACTATAATTATAGAAATTTTATTTAAATATATTAATAGTATAAAATAATTTTACACTGTCAGCTAATAAAAATAATAAAAAGTACTAATTCATATAAATAATCACCCATTATAATAAGGGATTTACTAAAAAGCGTCAAATGGGTAGGCTCACCCCCACTTGGCCCTGACCCATGTGAGCGAGGGCCAAAAAATCCATAAGGCCAAAAGGCCCCCATTTATAAAAAGCCCACATGGGCCTAATGGGCTGAGCCAACCTATAGACTAGTATACTTGCAAAAATGTTAAATTTTTTTAATTTTTTTATATGGGTAATCTTAATCTTGGCCCACATATGAGCTGGCCTTTGCCCACCATAGATTATCTCTAACCTACTAGATTGACCTACTTACAAAAATTGTAAAATTTGCCTACTTTTCTAATGAGTTGGTTCTAATAACTTAGCTATCTATTTCCAACAGTAAGTCATATGAAATAAATATTGTGTTTGGTTTGGATTATGTTAAATATGTAGCATCATTATCAACATCTCTAAATTTAGACACCTTATTATTGTCATGGTATATATATACTGACAATGCAACAACTTAAATTCTTGAACTGCACCACTAAAGATTCTGGAAATAGAACAAATATAAAGAGGAAAAAAAAATTACTCTGTATATTAGGAATGATACTCTTTCTATACCCAATTCAGGTTCAGACGATGCAGGTGCATATATGAAGAAGAAAAGTTTACTTTCAAATATTTTTCAAAAAATAATAAACATTGCTAATACCCATAAGTTATGAGTAGTTTAACACCATTCATCAAGTTCCGCAAATATCAACTTACTATAAAATCACAACCTCCAAAATAGCAAAAAACTTATCAAAACCTTAAATAAAAAAGTTTAAAACTTATATTTTTTAATGATCATATAATTGAATTAAGATTATATATTAATACTTGCACAAGTGATATGGTTCAATTTTACTAACGGTATTTAATTAAGACAAACATAATAAACAATAAATAAAATTTCACAAAAATAATATTTTACACTTTTTTTTAATATATTGACGATAATGAGATCTGAATTTAGGATCTTATACTAATTATCCAAACCCCTCATCATTAAATCAATCCTAATGACTTTAATATTTTACACTATAGAAAATAGGAAAATCACTTAGTGCAGTCTTTTATTGAAAATTCAGTATATATATCTGGTATAAAATTTGGTTTTAATATATTCTTGTGTTAAATTTTGTACATAATTATTTAATTATATATTATTATATTAATACAAGTGTTTAATTTTTTAATTGTTAATTTAGAAGTTACATGTATATGAAATTATAATTCAATAATTATAGAAAAAAAATTTATTGATAATATATTAAAATTAATTTTTTTATAACAATTAAATTTAAAAATTAAATAATAAGCTGCGAATAATTCTGGAAAAATAAAAAGTTTGCCGCATGGGATGCAAGCATCGTAATTTAAATTGAAACTTAAAAAATGCAACAATGTGATATTTTCAAAAATTAGTGAAAATTTGAAAACGGCTTTTTCTTGTTTTCAATTTCAGAAAATGTTTTCATCAAAACATGCGGTGGCAAACTTGTAATAAAGTTGAAATTCGTTTTTTATTTTTCCTTTTCACTTTCACGATGCTTCTTCTCCCCCTTGTGTGCCTAGCCCCTGCAACTTCTCCTTCTACCTACTAGCCCCACCGGCGATCTCCCATATGTAAGCACCAACAATCGTCGCTTGATGACCGCCGCCGCCACAAGTTGCTATCTTCACCGCGCTTGAAAACGTCACAGTCGTTGTCTCCACCACCACCGCGGATGCCGTCTCCACCATCGCCATCAGGAGCCTTGCAGATGTCGTTTTCTTTGTGCCCGGGGTCACCTTATCCGCCATGACCTGAAGCTTGGCGGCCACTTCCTCCACTACACCTGAGACTATGAAGGTCGCTACTTGCTCCAACTTCCACTGCTCGCAAATCACCTCCGCTACCGGTCGCCGCACCAAGATCTGGTTCCTGTAAATCTGACGCTGGTGGTTGAGCGAGCTTCGCCTTCTCCACCGTGACAGGGAGCCTTGCGACTGAGATCTGTGACTCCTTCTTGATCGATTCGCCATCGTTGATATTTGCTTGTTTTGTGCAAGAATCTGATATTGTTGTTGCTGTTAATTTCTTGATTTGTTGATTGATTTGGTGTTGAATTTTTGTTGTTGCTATTTTGGATTGTAGATTCATTTGTGGTTGATTCTAAATTTTGATCCATTGATGTTGATTCCTCTATTTGTTGGGGAATTTTTGTTGTTGCTACTGAAGCTGTCATGGTTGTTCAATGTGTTTTGGTTGAATTTGGATCTGATGTTGAATTTTCTCTATTTCTCTTGTGGCATAAATGGTTGAATTGTATAATATGTAAGAGCTAGGAACCATACTTTTATTATTGTGTTAAACTCTCGTGCAAAATAGTTGCAGGTGAAATATATTTAGATATGTTAGAAGATGACAAGAGTAATTCAGTATAACATGTTAGAAATGATTCAACCATATATAAATTACACCCACAAACAACTTGTAAAACCTGTCTTTTTTGTAAGAACTACTTGGCCTCTAGAATCTAAAGATTAGTTTAATCTGTAACTATATTTCTACTGATCACCTATCTCAGATTTTTTGATATGATTTGTTCTCAATAGAAGATTTTTGATATTATTTGTTTGACAATTTGGATTTTGATATAGCCCAATAATATCAATTGATGCATTGAACTAAGTTAGAATTGGTATCAGAGGCTATAATTATAATTTACTCACAAATCAAATTATATTTTGAATATATTTTATCATTATAAGTTTGCAATTGAGGTTTTAGTAGATGAATTAAATGTGCAAATTAAATATATATAATTCTTATTATTTAATAATAAATATAATTTTATTACCTCAAATTTGATTTTAAAAATATATTTTGAAAATAAACAGACCAAACATATTTTTATTATTTTTATTTTTTGAAAATAGAATCTACTATTATAAACTAAATGCATTTCCTAAATTTTGAAAATCTGAAAATAAAAATCCTTTTCATAAAATGAAACAGAAAATAAAAATAAGAAATATTTTCATAAACCAAACGCACCCTAAGTAACTTATTTTATTCTTAATATTTTATAGAGTTATTTATTATTTTAATAAATATTTTTAATAGATGAACAAAATACTAATATCAAATATATATATCAATTTCATTATTTAATAATAAATATAATTTTATTATCTTAAATTTGATTTTGAAAATATATTTTAAAAATAGACAAACCAAACATATTTTCATTATTTCCCCTTTTTGAAAATAAACAAACCAAACGCATTTCCTAAATTCAGAAAATCTGAAAATGAAAATCATTTTCAGAAAATGAAAACTGACAATGAAAACAGGAAATATTTTCACAAACCAAACGCACCCTACACTTTTTAGATTTTTGAATCCTTTGAAAAGTTGACCAAAAACAAGATAGCATTGTATAGCGTTAAAAAGTTAAATCGTTAGGATTTAATTTAAATATATTGACAGTGTAAAATAATTTTATATTATTAATTAATAGAAATGATGGAAAATATTAATTTATATAAATAATTATCTATTATAATGAAGGATTCATTATAATTTTTTATTTTTTTTATTTTTATTGATTGATAATATAAAATAATTTTATACTGTCAATATATACCAATTAAACTCTTTAAAGTAACACTTTTTATTTTGGGTCAGACCGCCTTTTTAAAACGTGTAGCATATTGTTTTAAAGGATGGGGGCCAGCCCACGATAAAGTGCAGCCCCAGCCCACAACAATGGGGGACTGTGTGGGTTCGGGGGCTAAAAAGCCCCTGCATTTAGGTGGGCTATATGATGTAGGGCAAAAAATATGGGGTTATGGGCTGGCCAGTGAAATAAGGTTGAATTGACAGTTCTTTGAATATAATTTCTTATTTTTTAGTATTTTTATTGGTTGATAATATAATGCATATCAATTAAACTTTAATTATAGTAGGAGAGAATTTCATTGAAATTTACTATATCTTGTACTTGAGTGTAGATAGGATATTGAAATTATTCTTAAATATAGTTAAATATTGTCAGAGATTGTTTGATAATTTTTCTTTCATTATATTAAAATTTGCAAGGCAATTTCTTAGTATATTTTATTAATATAAATAGGGAAAATAAATTCCAATATAAAATATTATTTATATACCTTATTTTATTTATTATTTATTAGAAAAATTTAAATACATTTCTATTTATATTCATAAAATATTTAATGCATATATTTGGTGGAGTGGTAAAATTAAAGATAAAAAATCTATAAATTAGATTTATATTTTAAATTACTCATAAATTTAATTCATATGAATTTTATCCCTCTACAAAATATAGCCATAGGTGTACCAATTCTAATCTCGCTAATAGATGTTAATTCGTTCAACAACTAGTTTAACCGTTTACTCAATAAGAAAAACATGGAAGAGATGAAATCACCTATTCTATCGCCTTCTATAACCTTTTTATACCGCATCTTTTATCATCACAGTCCATTTCCTAAATTTTCATTCGTTTATTGATATGTCCTCGTTACAAATCGAGGAAAAAGGGAAAATTATACACGAACGAGTTATCATAGACGATAGTGATCAAATTATCCTGTCGGCCATATAAAAATATTAAACTGTAACTGGGTCTGGGCTATAAAATATTAATTTAATTTAAATGTATTGATAGTGTAAAATAATTTTATACTATCAACTAATAGAAATAGTGGAAAGTGCCAACTCATATAAATAATTACTCATTATAATGAGGGACCTACCATAATTTCTCATTTTTTTCTATTTATATTAGTTGACGGTGTAAAGCTGTTTTACACTACCACAAATACCAATTAAACTCATGAAATATTCGTAGCATGTTTGTACCAAGAAACCAAGAATGGTGGCAAACACAGCTTGTCTCGCTTCATGACACGATGCCCTCGTGTCATTGAATCATTTGCTCTGTGTCTAGCCTTCTTTGCCTGAAAAGGAAAGATAAATGATAATAACATAAAAATATTACCAAATAAGAACGCTAGCACTCGCAAGTACCAATAGAGTAAGGAGGAAGGAGGGAAAACGGAAAGGCAAAAACGTCACCTCTTGCTCCCAATGAGTATGAATGGTAATGGTCATTAGAGACACTAGTTGAACAACTAGAGCACATATGATTCCAAGCCATAGACCCTATACAAAATATGAAAAATATTTTAGCAGTTAAAAACTAAAACGAAATCAGATGGTTGCATTCTTTTGGCGAAAAAAAGACAAAGGAGGACAGAAGGCTATGCTACACAAGATTGGACTCCTCTTACCTTCCCACCAATGTGGAAGACAAAAGTTAATACGATTGATATCGGAATCCCATCTAAATAGTATGGCCCCAGATTGACAAAAGCACCAGTTTTCTGAAAACGACATCCTCTAACCGTTCCTGCATTACAGACTTATACAGTTAATAAAATGGAGGTTGCATCTTACCAGCTAGCCACGCACAATATTTTGTTTGCTGTATTAGTTGAAAATAGTCTCTATTTGTTTGTTGTAGTGTTAGTTGTATTGATAATATTCATATGTTAATCAACATTGGATGAAATACTAGAATAAGTTAACCGCCAATATTGATAGTAAATTTGGGAGAACCTCGTACAGTGGGAACTGAATCTCATGCCAGAAGGATGGCTAACGGGTGTTATGGAATTATATTTCAGCATCCAGTTTTAGAGTATACAGTAAATAATGCTGAAACAGAATTGTATGAATCATAGTCCAAGGCACTTATGTATTGGGAAATAAGAGAAATAAAATTGCCTAATACAAGGCCAAATGAACAATTTATAATCCCTTAATCTAACTTTTCCCACACTTTGTGTAATCACAATGAGACAATAACAATTATCTTCCACTATGAAAAATAATGAGAATACAAGAATAGTAATTTTACCAAATATGGTGGCTAAACACTCTCTTTATTTTTCTCTCAGACAAGGCTTTCTCTCTCACATAAAAGTGAGATTTTATTTTCTCTTAAAACTCAGCGCTTTGGTTTTCTACGGGATGATAGAAATGAACGAAAGCAATTGGCTTTTATAGCCAATGCCGCTAGCTAATCGATGGCTTAACTGAAGGAGAGTTTCCGCATTCCTTCGCCATTCATTTCCTCTAAACTCTCCCGTACCTTCTTTCTTTTATTTACTATTTATTTTGTTATTTTTTTTCTCTCCTCCACTAAAGAAGAAAACCCATCAATCTCCCCCTCCTGATTTAGGTGGAGGGCTCCAGTTGTCCAGCTGCTCTTTTGCAAAATTCATTTATCCTTAGGTAAGGACTTGGTCATCATATCTGAACTATTATCATCAGTATGGATTTTCTCAAGTTGCAATTGCTTGGATTCCAATATATCACGTATCCAGTGATATCGTACATCAATGTGTTTTGATTTTGAGTGAAAACTTGAATTCTTGCTCAAGTGGATTGCACTTTGACTATCACAATGCATAATGTATTTTTGTTGTTCATGCCCTAACTCATGCAAGAATCGCTTCATCCATAACATTTCTTTGCAAGCTTCTGTTATTGCAATGAACTCGCTCTGTGGTTGACAAAGCAACACACTTTTTTAGCTTTGATTGCCACGATATCGCTTCTCCCGAAAATGTAATTAAGTATCCGTAGACTTTCTAGAATCAATATCTCCACCATATCTCAGATCTGTAGCCTATTAGTTCAGCGTCTTTGCTCCCAAAGCATAAACTCATTTTGGAAGTTCCTCTCGAGATATCTTAAAATCCACTTGACAAGATTCCAATGTTATTTTCCCGGTTTACCCAAAAATCTACTAACAACACCAACTGCATGTGTTATGTCCGGTCGTGTACACACCATTGCATACATTAAGCTTCCAACAGTAAATGAGGCATATGGCACCTTGGCATTTCCTCCTCTTCACTTCTACATGTAGGACTTTGTTTTGAGTGAGCATAAAGTGATTAGCAAGTGGAGTAACAACCTGGCTTTGCTTTTTCCATGTGAAACCGCCTAATACCTTCTCAATATATTTTTCTTGTGATAACCACAACTTTCTTTCCTTTCGATCACGAGATGGTCACACCAAGAATTTGTTTGGTCCCAAGTCTTTCATAGCATAAGACTTTTTCATTTCTTCCTTTAACTTGCTAATCTTGTCATTATTTTGTCCTACGATCAACATATCATCAACATACAAAAGTAGTATAATAAACTCACCATCAAGAAATCTCTTGACAAAGACACAATGATCGGGAAATAGTCCTTTGATATCCATGCTCAATCATAAAGGAGTCAAACTTTTCTTGACGCTGGGTGCTGCTTAAGTCCATATAGACTTTTCTTTAGCCGACGTACTAGATCTTCTTTGCCTTTGACTTCAAATCCCTCTGGCTGCTCCATGTAAATTTCTTCTTCTAGATCACCATGAAGAAATGCGCTTACATCTAGTTGTTCTACATCTAGATTTAAACTTGCAGCCAAACCAAGCACCACTGATGGATACATCTTTACCACGGGTGAGAATATCTCTTCAAAGTCAATACCTTTCTTTTTTGACTCAAGCCTTCACAACTAATCTTGCCTTTGTATCTAGGTTGTGAGTTATTCTCGATCTTTAGCTTGTACACCCAGCTATTTCTGAGTGCTCTTTTTACCTTTCTAATTCTACCAACTCATAAGTCTGGTTCTCATGCAAGGATTGCATTTCTTCTGCATGGCTTTCAACCACTCTCCTTGTATCATCCATTATAGCTTCTTCATAAGACTCTGTTCTCCTCCATCATGAGTAACACATATTCTGTTGTAGGATATTTAGTTTATGGTTTAGGTATCCTAACTGACCTTCTTAATCGAGGCTCTTGAATATCTTGTTCTCCATCCTCAACAAGTACCTCACTTCTATTACTATCTACTACAATTGGATCATTACCAATTTGAGATTCATTTTCTATCTCCAATATCTTCTCTGTTACATCTCCCCCATAAAACTCTGGAAGAGGAACTGGATCCAAGTTGATTGGATGTTCACTAGAGCTAATAGGCTTTACTCCCTTCTGAGTATCTTCAATATTCTGGTGTTCAAAGAAAATAACATCTCTGCTTCTTATAATCTTTTTCTCGATAGGGATCCCATAGCCTGTGAATATTCTTCATTTCCATATCCTATGAAGATGCATTCCTTCGACTTGTAGTCGAGTTTTGATCTCTCATCTTTAGGAATAAGAACAAATACTCTACAACCGAACACCTTTAAATGGTTGTAGGATACATCTTTACCTGTCCAAAACTTGTTTGGAATATCACCATTCAATGGGGCTGAAGGGGATAAGTTGATCAAATCAACTGCAGTCATTAAAGCTTCACCCCAAAAGCTTTTGGGTAATTTGGCATGAGATAACATTGTTCTCACTTTTTCAACAATTGTTCTGTTCATCCTTTCACCCAGCCACCGAGGAGTCTCTGAATGCACCGCTCATGCCGGATTCCTTTACTCATGCAATAATGTCTGAAATCTCCCATATATTCTCCTCCATTATCATGCGACACACTTTAACTTTCTACTAGCTCGCTCAACACTAGCATGAAACTGCTTTGAATACTATAAACACCGGGATCTTTTGTTTTGAGGGCATATGCCCAAACCTTCCCGGAGTGGTCATCAATAAAGGTAACAAAGTACCTTGCACCTCCATGTGTACTAGAGGTCATTGGACCACAAACATCGAGTGCACAAGATCTAAAACATCGGTCTTCTATGTGGGGCCTTGTAGCGAAAAGAAGCTCTATGTTGCTTTCCACCAAGCAGTGTACATGGTTTAAGAGACATATTTTTTCTTTCAAACCTCGCCAATATATCTCTTTTTGGCTAGAATTTGAAGCCCTTTCACTCATATGTCCAAGTCGCTTATGCCATAGCTCGACGAGGAGTCTTCTCCAAGGGCATTAACACACCCATCATTGACTTTAGCTTCTATAACGTAAAGAGTGTTGACTTTCTTGCCTCGAGCTATCACCAGGGAACCTTATGCTAGCTTCCATTTCCTACCCCCAAACACACTAGTATAGCCTTCTTCGTCTAGTATCTGTGGATATTAGGATTGAGACGCATATCGTGAACATGTCTCACATCTTTCAATGTTAGGTGACAACCGTTAGTTTGTTTCTAGGGAGACATCTCCTCTTCCCACAATCTTGGATGCATTATCATTCCCCCATCCTCACATGACCAAAATCATCGCTTGTGTAGTAGTAAAGAAATCTCTTCGTGAGGTTACATGAAACGATGCTCCGCATCCACGACCCAACATGTATCTTATGATGTCAAATTAACATGACCAAAGATCACAAATAAAGATTACCTCATCTCCATGAAAAGTGGTAGCAATGCTACGCATTTGCATCATGCTCTCTTGTTGCTCTCTTTTAAGCTTCCTCGCATTCTCTCTTTATATGACCTTTCTCATGACGAGTAGTAGCATTCCCTACGCCTCTTCTTGTCCCTCGACCTTCCTCTAAATTTATCTCTTGACCTACCCTCGACTTATCTCTAGTGTGGAATTTCTTGTTGTTGCTTCTTCCACGATATTCTCGCGACAAGTGCCTCAGACTGCTGGCATCCCTTGTTCCTTCCTTCTTGATTCTTCATTAAACATGCTATCTTTACTATGTTCAATGTCGAACACCTTGTGGTGCTGAATTACTCAATGAAACCACAAGTGTATCGGTTGTCCTGCAATGAACTAAGAAGTAGTAATGCTTGCAATTCGCCATCAGTACCATCTTCATATTGGGTGAGTTGATTCACCAATCCTTGGAAATCACTCAGTGTTCGTAAACACTCCGAGTCTCTATACTTGAGGTTCACTAATCAGTTTAATCGCCGAGGCTTTATTTTGGGCTGTCTTTCTCTCATACATGGACTCTAGTTTCGTCCATAACGGTAATGCATAATTGTTTCTTGTGCTACGTGATGAAAGACACTTTGTCTATCCATTGTCGAATTTGTTCGGCCAGCTTTCCTATTCATCAAAGTCCAACAAGATCGACTTGGCTTCTGGGTTTCTTCCTTCATTTTGCAAAGGCTGGTACAAATCTTTGCAAGAAAGGATGTCCTCCATTCTCGGGCTTCCAAATGGAGTAGTTTGAAGAGGTTAACTTAATCATCATCGTGAGATGACGCCGTGGTCGACTCTTCCATTGTGAATGACACAAGTTAAATTGTGTAATGAACCGAAGCTCTGATACCACTTATTGGGAAATAAGAGAAATAAAATTGCCTAATACAAGGCCAAATGAACAATTTATAATTCCTTAATCTAACTTTTCCCACACTTTGTGTAATCACAATGAGACAATAACAATTATCTTCCACTATGAAAAATAATGAGAATACAAGAATAGTAATTTCACCAAATATGGTGGGCAAACACTCTTTATTTTTCTTTTCTCTCAGACAAGGCTTTCTCTCTCACATAAAAGTGAGATTTTATTTTCTCTTAAAACTCTAGGTTTTGGTTTTCTACGGGATGATAGAAATGAACGTAGGCAATTGGCTTTTATAGCCAATGTTGCTAGCTAATTGATGGCCTTAAATGAAGGAGAGTTTTCCTCATTCCTTTGCCATTCATTTCCTCTAAACTCTCCCGTACCTTCTTTCTTTTATTTACTATTTATTTTGTTATTTTTTTTCTCTCCTCCACTAAAGAAGGAAACTTCTCTCCTCCACTAAAGAAGGAAACCCATCATTATGATCCCTGGCAGTATTGGACATATTGGTTACAGACATGTATTAGACAGTAAGTGAAATATGAGAAAGTAGAGAAACCGGAAAGAACACACCGGAGTCCATCCAGCAAGTTGGATGTTGCAAGAATTGGCATCATTGTTGCTACATATCTGACCACTTCTGCTTCATTGCTATATGCATAGCCCCAAATATTTCGTATCATTATCAGCAACATTTCAACCAAGACACCCTCACCAAAAGCCAATACTAAGACAGCAGACACTGTTAAACGTGCAGCCTGTCGATGACCAGCTCCTAGTTCATTTGAGACACGAGTGCTGCAAAAAGAAGCATGAAATACATTACTGGAATTACATCCATACTGCAGCAAGGGACAAATGTGTACAAGCAAAGGAGGAAGAAAATGTAAAATTTAGTGCATGTACTATCAAGAAAGTAGTGATCAGATTTCTGCAGAACTCGGAGACACAATAAACACTGCTCACCTCACAGCTCCACTAAGTCCGAAGGGAATCATCCAAACAGCTGATGCAGTGTTTAGGCTGGTAAGACAGACATTAGGTTCGTGAAAAACAAAAACGATGTCAGATCAGTGCAGGAACTCCTGACTGACATAAAAGTTGTGAGAAGCATCTTTATTAAATGAAACTTCAAGATGAAACAAACCAAATAGAAAAGCACTGATGTGTCCAACTTTGGATTTGGAAGGATACCGGATAGGAGAACCATCATTTCAAATGACCAAATTTCCAAGCTGTTCAGCATAATGGGAAGTAAAGATTGAAAACAACAATCAGATATCAAAGAGAATGGATAGTGTACTGATGAGAAAAGCAACAAATAGTAATTTTTTGACCTGCTATAATTGGTGGTATTACAATAATAGAGAATGGAATTACCAAGCCATAGCTGCTGATGGAATGGCAAGTCTCAGAAAAGAGGGGATATTATGCAGTGCCTCATTTGAGAAGCCCATCCAAGTTTTTGAACATGAAGGAGAAAACTTGACATAGATTGTCAACATCAAAACATTAAACCAGTAAGATATAGCACTTGCAAAAGCAGCTCCTCTGCTCCCCAGTCCATACTTGAATACCACAATCCGACTTATGAGAATATGCAATAAAGTAGTAGCTCCCGAAATGAACATCATTGGAAATACAATATTTTGGGTTTGTACGAATCTGTGCAGGCACTGCAGAAGACCATAGGCAAGAAGGCATGGGATCATAATTGAGCATATTCTCCCGCTTTGGCAGATATTTCAGGATCCTGGCTAAGGAAAATCAGAATGGATCTTGTGTTTGCCCAAATAACCGCAAGGGGTATGCTGATGGTCATAAGCTCTCTGCATGTGTATGCCTAACATGCGGTGATTCCTTGCTCCATATGACTGGCCACATAAGGTATCCAGTGCACTTGCCATTCCTACCTGTTTTAACCAAAATTCATGAATATCTAAGAGCAAACTCCATCATCCAATGCCTGCTTACTAATCAACTACTGCCTTATAAAAAAAGCTTGCTAAATACTTGTTCCAGATTTCACTCAGTCGCCATTTATCATATTAACCCCTGGAATTTATTTCAACCAAGGAAAATTGTAGCTTTGAGTGCTAATTCCAACAACTTAGGATAAACAAAAATATATAATAGTACTCAGCTACACTTTCATAACCAATCAAGGACAAAAGTAAGAATCCAACTTGTCAGAAGGGTATTAGATATCTAGATGAAAAAAAGGAAAGTAAGGAAGAACCAACTCACCAATAAGCTAAAACCAGTGACGGAGGCAAAAGAAGTAGTCATTGACACACCAGAGAGGGCCAATTCGCCAAGATGCCCCACAAACATGACAGAAATAACTTGCATGCTAGAATTTAGTACACACACACATATCAATGGCCCTGCTAACCATAACTGCTTCCTCACTTCTCCGAAAAATTCCCTTCTTTCTGTTGCCCTTCTCTTGTCTTGCTTTTCAACAACATCTTCCTCGGATATTAGTACTAAGGGAGCCCTTAGAGATGCCTTGTGGTCTTGTCCATCCATTGTTTTGTTTACAGGAGAGAAGAGAGAGAAAGAAAGGACACAAAGAAACCAGAACAAAAGAAATAGATGCGCGGGCTAACTGTCATTTATAATTCGGTTAAAACATGTCTGAAACTTTAAGGCTGATGATAGATGACAGCTCCTACAAAAAAGGTCTCCCATCAAAAAATAAAAAAAAATATCCAAAAAAAATAAAATGCGAGTTTCGATTTTTTTATAATATTTTATCAAAGTAATTTTCGAAATTATAGTTTGGAGCTTTCGGCTATAAACTAACTGAATAAGTCACTATTTACCTTCTCATAAATCACTCTGTTATCTCTCTGCAATGAAATGTAAATTAGAAATTACTCCTTGTGCAAACTTTGAAAAATTATCTTCGCTAAAAACTTTTATCATGCTAGTACCGCATATTAATATTGACATTAATTAATCACAACAAAGTTCAGAGCATGTAATCCCATGTTCGGATTGCGTAGCAACTAGTTTAGCTCACACATTTTGCTGTGTAATCCTTATGCTATTATAATTAATTAAAATAATAATAAAATCGCCCCCATTCTGCGTTACAAACATTCTTCAAGATATCATATAATTAGATTTTTTAACTTTTTGGATACATAGATACCATATAATTAGTTATTGCTGCGTACATAAAGCTGGTTCCATTTTTTGCATGGGTGGGCGGACGGATGGAAGGATGTTCCATTTTTTGTCTCGTATATTTTTCATGCGAAAAAATAAAAAATAAAAGAAAAAACATAGGCCCTGCCGTCACTGCTTATTTATTGGCTCATATAATAAATATTGATAAGCATATTATATGCTCCAAGATAAATGACAGAATGGATTTAACCATCATGATCTTAAATTATCTTTCCTTTCTTTGATGAAAAAATTGATTCTGGCTAATTTAGTTTAAGCCAGGTCAGTCCATTAGGGGGTAAAACTCTTCCAACGTTAGTTTTTCCATCAACAAAACTCAAACCCAAGATCTTATTTAATGAGAATAAGTGCCGAACTACTTGAACTAACTAAACATTGCCATACAGTGCTCAACTTTGATATATGTATAATTCATTAAATTTTTACAATATTTTTTAATTTAATATCTTAACTTACATAATTTTGGCTTTACAAAAGCCAGCCGCATCAGTATATTGTCGGCAAACTTAGATAACTAAGCCTCCATAGAATGTTTCTACCAAAAGACTGGCACATTATATTAGTTGTCTTCTTTTTTTTTTTTATCCCTTCCAAATATTTGTTCTAGGTGTAGAGATAAAGAGACATTGCAGCTTCATGAGACTATGTTCTCTGGTGTTATTGAATCATAGACTCTGTCTGTAGCCTTCTTTGCCTGAACAAGAAATACAATTTCATAAAAAAAGATGAGGGAATATCAGCAACCCTGCATCACAAATTGAAAGGATGAAAGATAAAACAAAGAGGCAAAAGTTCACCTCCTGCTCCCAATCAGTACGTACGGTAATGATCAGTAGTAAAATTAGTTGAACAAGAAGGGCACCAATGTTCCCAACCCACAGCCCCTACACAAGTATGTTAGCAGGTACAAAGAAATCAAATGGCTGTAATTTTTTGTGAAAATCATAATAGGACCTTGCTTCACACATCACAAAGAATAAACTTCTTTTACCTTCCCTCCAATATGCAAAACAAAAGCTAATAAGATAGCAGATGGAACCCCAACTAGATAGTAAGACCCTAGATTGATAAAAGCACCGATTTTCTGCCAACCGCATCCTCTAACGGTGCCTGCATTAGAGTTAACAAATCAAAGATTGCATCTAATTAAGTAGCTAATATACAGCACTATACTTTTTATTGAAAACCCACTACAAGTTTTCTTCTTCAAGACTCCCGTTTTTCTCATCCATCAACTAAGTTTAAAAAAATTATCTAGATCATACTTTAATGTGATTTGCAGGAATGAAATGTGAGTCCCGTAGAAAAATGGCTATTGGATTATTACTACTAGAACAAAAGCTATGACTAATGTAAAGGATACAAATTTGTTTTCTTGAAGATTTTTAGAATATCATAGATGCCAATGGCGAATGTTAAGCCTATCTAATCCTTAGGATGGCACGCACTAAATAAAGCCATCAGTTTTAAGTCTCATAAGTGTACCATCCACATATTTTATGCATTATGAAACCAAAGAAGGCTGCTTGGTTTGTTGAAGGGTTTTTTGTATTGATTTGCGCCTTGGATGAAATTTTAGAATAAGCTACTGTCAGAGTTCATACTAAAGTTCTTACTAAAGTGGTACACAAGCTAACCCTTCAGGGGAGTGAATAGCAAACCAAAAGATAATTTTTTTTTTTTTAGTTTTTTTGGGCATCACCAGCACTACTGAAGAGGTCATAAAGTAAGATACATTGGAAGCTACCATAAACAGTCGTTATCAGTGCTTCTGAGTTATAAGCCCAATGTAGACAAAAAATGAATGAAATTGAGAAGAAGAAAAACCTGAAAGAACACACTGGAGTCCGTCCACGAAATTGGATGCTGCAAGAATTGGCAACATGATTGCTACATATTCAACCACTTCTACTTCATTACTATACGCATAGCCCCAAATATTACGTATAAGTATCATCACCATTCCAACCAAGGTACCCTCAATAATGGCCATTACTAAGACAACACGCACTGCTAAACGTGCAGCCCAAGGATGACCAGCTCCAAGTTCATTAGATACACGAGTGCTGCAGAGAACCACGCAAGCAAAACTGGAACTGAACATTTCACAGCTGATACAGTGAGGTTGCCACAGAATTCTAAATGTTCATAAGCACTAGTTACCTTACAGCTCCACTTAAACCAAAGGGGATCATCCAAACAGTTGATGCTGTATTCAAGCTGAATAGGCTAACATTAGGTCGGTGGAAATAATAATAATAATATAATAATAAGCTAATATAAGAATTGTGAGAATTATCTCAAATATGAAACTAACCAAATAGAAAGCACTGATGTTTCCAACTTTGGATTTGGAAGAAGACCAGATAGGAGAACAATCAATTCAAATGACCATAGTTCCAAGCTGTTCAGCATAATGGTGAACAAAAATCAAAAACAACTTGACGATCTTGAGCAGAATTGAAAGAGTATTGCTGAGAAAGGCAACAATAGAGTAAATCTTGGTCAGTAATAATAGGTAGTATTGAAATATCAGAGAATGGAATTACCAAACCATAACAGCTGAAGGAATAGCAAGTTGCAGAAAAGAAGGGATGTTATGCAATGCCTCTTTTGAAAAGCCCGTCCAAGTTTTTGCACACGCAGGAGAAAACTTGACATAGAGTGTCAGTATCAACAAATTCACCCAATAAGATATAGAATTTGCGATGGCAGCTCCTCTGCTCCCTAGTCCGGATTTGAATACCATGACCCAACATACAAGAATATGTAGTAAAGTAGTAACTGCAGAGCTGAGCATCATTGGAAATACAATATTTTGGGTTTGTAAGAATCTACTTAGACACTGAAGAAGACCATAGGCAAAAAGGCTTGGAACCATTAACTGAGCATATTTTCCAGCTTCTGCAGATATTTCAGGATCCTGGCCAAGGAAAACCAGAATGGATCTTGTGTTTGCCCAAACACTTGATAGGGATATGCAGACAATCATGAGAACAAGCATGGCTCTCTGCGTGTGTATGCCTAACATGCGGTGCTGCTTTGCTCCGTATGATTGGCCACACAAGGTATCCAAGGCACTTGCCATTCCCATCTGTCATAATCAAAAACCAAGAATAGCTGAGAGCACACTCAAGGATCCATTGCTTGCTTCCTTATGAACTAGTGCCTTGAAAATAAGTTTGTAATGTAAACCACAGACACTTGACACTCACAAGTTCAGTACTAGTTCTGCCTCAATAGCAACTTAAGAATAGACTCAGTTTGGTAATGATCAACAAAATTTATTTTGAACCAGTTATATTGACTTGTTATTAGGGCATGCAAAATCTTAAACTATAAAAAGGTCCTCATTTAGTATATAGAACTCAAATAAAGTTACTATTGCAGCTTCAGTTAACCACCAACAGAAACACAAAAATCCGATTTGTTAAAAAAGAATTCAGATATGAAGATAAAAAGGAAGCTAAGGAAAACCGAACTCACCAATAAGCTAATGCCAGTGACAGAAGAGAAAGAAGTAGCCATTGAAGCGCCCGAGAGAGCCAACTCGCCGAGGTGCCCCACAAACATTATAGATATAAGTTGTATGCAAAAGTTTAGCAGACTCACAGATATCAAAGGCCCCGCCAGCCATAACTGCTTCTTGACTTCTTCAAGAACTTCTGTTTTTTCTGCCACCACCCTTTTCTTGTTTCCCTCTGTACCATTATCAACTTTGACTTCTTCATCTTGCCCTGAGATTTGAATCAAGGGAGAGCTCAGAGATGCATTTTCATCGCCTCTCTCCATGTTTTCTCTACTTTACACTTGGTTTAGCAGTTACACACATGTGACATACACACTGCTCGGTTTTCTCGTGTTCTATTCTTACAGTAATATAGCTCTGAAACTACAAAGCTGTGGTCCGCTTTTTATCTCACTTTCCACTAAAAAGTTCCTTCCTTCCTGTACTGCATGTCAGACAGACTATTATATGACTTTAATTAATTTTTATCGTTCATTCCATCGCATTATCGACAGATTCTTACGTAACCACAAATTTAACGTCTTATATTTATATAAACTCATTATAAAAGTAGGTTTTATCAATTTTTTTACATATACCACACTTATAAGTATATCTAAATATAAGTTATCAAACCTATGCTTATCCAAGAATCTTTTCACATGAATTCAATTGCCAAGTACCAGGGTCTAAAACGGATTGACTTGTGTAAGGACGTATAGATCTCATTATGTGTTGGGGTAATATAGCAATTATATAATTAAAGGCCAATTGTCTAGTGGATATAGTCAACCGTAGATTTTGTAGATTTTTATGTATTTATCAACGTTTTGAGCAAAATTATCAATGTTTTTAACGAAATTACGAGCACTTTAAGCAAAGTTGCCTACATTGCATAGAGTTATTGGTGCTGATAATTTTGTTGAAAACAATGATAATACTATACAATATATTAGTAACTTTATTTAAAATATTGATAATTTTACTGAAAATGCTAGTAAATACACAAAAATTTACAAAATTCACCATTGGCTATATTTGCCAGAGTAGTCACCTTAATTAAAAATCTGAACCATATTATATACTTTAGATAAAAACAAAATTTTCTAAATAATAGATAAATACTCCATGAAAATTACTGCTGAATAATATTATTTTATTGGTGAATGTTAGCTCAAATAACAACTCTTGTTGTTATTTATTTTTTTATACAAATGAAAATTTATTAAAAATGGCGAAAAGAGTATATTAGAAAAAAAAAACAAATTTATGTGAATAAACTGTACTACAAAGGATAAAGCAATACTATTAAACATCAATTATAGATATGTTTAGTTTAACTTTTGTGAGAATTATTTTTAAAAGAATGATTTTTATCTAGATAAGATAAAATAAAATTACTTATGATTGTTGATATGAGAGTAATAATAAAATTTCTTCTTAAAATATTTTTTTCTATAATGAAAAGTAATTTCAATAATACTTTTTTTCCAAAGATCTTTTGGAACTCCAAAAATGAGATTAAAAAAATGTCTTTATATAATCAAGCACATATATTTTTATTCTCATGCCAATAAAAAATTTTTTGGTGCCCCCAAATTGTAAACCAAATGGACTGTATGACATGCAGTTGAGTAGACTTATGACATGTTTAATTTAGCTTTAGAAGTCTCAACCTATGATTTGAGATAAAAAGATTATAACTTTACTTAAATGATAATTTCAATTTGTAAAAGCTAAATCAAAGGTATTATTAGTGATGCGAGTGGGGTGGTAAATTGTTATTTATTTTAGGAGAAACTAGATAAAGACCTGCGTGATGCGCGGAACTAATAAACTATAAAAATGAGTAATAAATATTATAGAAATAAGTTAAATTGAAATGACTATACAATGAAACTTAAAATATAATTTATTCATGATAAAGTGGAAGTCTGGTAATGATTGAAAAAAAATAAAAAAGACATATCTTGTTTACAGCCATATAGATTGAATTAAAAGCACATAGATGTTTGATATTCAAATATGTTTGCTCCTTTTGTATGTCTTCTTTTCTGCATTTGTTTCTTCTTTTTTGTTGGAATTGCTTTTTTTGAAGCTTCAGATTAAGATTGACTCATCATCTGATATTGGTGTCTACTATTTTCTTGGTGTTGGCTTTCTTGTTCCCTTGTAGATGATATCTTCATCCGAGGATGTAGTATCTTCATCCAATGTTGATATCTTCCATTTAAGACTAAGTGATTCTTCTTCAGTCGGTTGTAATTAGGTGTCAAATGTGGTTGAGCTTTATGATTGCTTTAAACCTAATTGGACTATTAATGTTCTTGAGCTTCTAAGATCAGGTTGTTGTCTTTGGTTAATATGTAGTTTTTTTTTTTTTTAAGTGTTAGAGATATTCAGAGATAATGAAGCATCCATCCTTTTTTCATATTTTTTAATTCTTCAAAATACAAGTATAGAAACAGAATCATGTCTAGGCCCCAGGTGAAGGCCATACTTCATCTTGGCGTAGAATCATATTCTGTTCAGCGAACAAAGGTTCTTTATCAAAGCAATTAGTTTCATTGAAAAAAGAAACTATGATCATATTAGAAAATCGAGTTTATTTAGCTTTTGAAATATGTCAAATCTATCTGAGTGCTTTGACATGTGTATCTTTAAAAGTTTAGTGTATTAAAAAGTTTGCAATATACCTTTTGGTGATAGGTAGCAAGTACTAACTTCCAGCAATAAAGATTTTATAGATTTTTTAGCGCAAATATTTTTAGATTTTTTAGTGTAAGGAGATATAAAGAATCTAGAACTACATCCCCACAAACATTTAGCAAGACAACTATAGCCTAATGAGGAGGTGAAACTCCTATAAATATGTGAGAGTTTGAAAGCTTCCTTGTATAAGGTTTCATCAAGTAATTCAAGTTATCTTTCAAGTACTTAGTTGACATTTTTATCCTCTTAATCACAGTAACTTTGTGCCAATGCTGTCTTGATCTTCTCCCAAGAGTAACTTTGACAACTCTCAATGAGATAATGGGTCTAAGTTACAAACACAATGTTGTTGATATCATATAGGAGAGAAACTCTTTGTTGCTCGAGGTTGATCAACCTCCTGTAAGTCAGCTCTCCATAAAATGTTGGCATCATCTTCAAGTTTACAACTCACAATTGTCAAATTCGAATTTGGAATTCAATTTGTTAGTATGTATAGTTTTAAATTTGTTAACATATAATTAGGCATGTTAACATATTTCAATAATTCCTTTATCATAAGCATATTAATATAGAAAGCTTTGTAATTACCTGAATTTGAAGGTAAAGTAGTATTCCTCTTTAAATTTTGCAATTGCTTTCCTCTCATCCTCACTTCTCAGAATTGGGAAAGCTTTTGTGCACCAAAGAGTTGTGATACTGTAATTGGATATTACAAACATAAAATCCCAGTACAAAATATATAAATTTATCATAAAATTAAAAATATTGCAATCCAAATATTAAGATCTCACCAAGGCTCATACGCATCTCCTGAAGTCGCATAATCTCTTATGCCCCCTTTATTCTTAAGCATCTTCATACTCTCTTCAATCTGGCTATCTTGCAGGATAATTTGTGCTGCTTGTTACTGCAACTAAATAAACCTCTACCAACATATGATGTAGACAAAAGTAAGCTATGGTTATTCATTCTAAAACAATAAGAACGCAAACAGTAAGAATTCAAAAATGTGAAATAGAAGATTGTGAAATAAAGTTTAAGAAGAGAATAGGGAGTGTTAATTTAGTTATGTAGTCATAAATGTATCTTAATAATTCTAGCTGTTATGCTAATCATTCATGACCAAATTTGACAGTTATGTAAAAAAATTTGAATCAACAAATGTGAGGATAATAAAGGTCAAATTTGAAATACTCCCTTTTTTTTTAATAAATAATAAAGGTAACCCTAGCAAACAAAAGGGGATTACCTAAGTGTGCCGGTGATCTTCGCGGTCACCACCTTCGTCTTCAACGTCACCTCCTCACCCTCATTCTGCACGGTCAAGTCGTACTTGTTGGCACCATCAGTAGCAAGCGTGTTCTCCAATCCATTGTTTGACTTAAGCATAGACTTGCTTTGGTACACCAGTGTCCCATGGTACTCTAGCAACGCCACTTTCCCTGATGCCGTAATGCTGTTATACCTTGGTAGGAATGCCTTGAAGGCGTCATCCATGGGGCAAAAGATGGTTAATCCACCGTCAACATTGTTGGAGAAGGTGTTCTCTGCTTCAGGGGAGGCTTGGAGAGTGTCGGTGAAGACCTTGCAACTGTAGCGGGACATAATAGAGGTGAGGTTTTGCTGGTTGGGTGCGGGTGGAGGGGCTTTGGCTGCGGCTAAGGGTAGGGCCTTGCTAATTTAGATGATGGAGATGTTGTAGAGGATCTTTTCAACTAACTTGACAAAGAAGGCGGAGGGATGCACCGTTGTTGTCTGCGCCGAATCCGACCTTTCCGCCATGAAGATCAATGATCGGTGATGTTGATGAAGCCGGAGGAGCCAAGGGGCGGAGCCAGTGGCCTGGAACATGGTGGCGGCGAGGGCGGTGCTATTGGTGATCTAGTGGAGCTTCTTGGCGCCAAAGTAGTCAAGGAGGACATGAAGGGAGAGGATGTTCTTGAGTATGAAGGCAGACGGGTGCTTCGTAAGGAAGTCGTTCATGGCGGCGTTGTCAATGGTGCAGACGGTGACAGTGGTGCGCCGGTTGATCTCCGGCGCAAGGTGCATTACGGTTAGGTAGTGGTTGAAGGTGGAGAAGTCAGGGTGCTTTGCAAGAATGCGCGTGATGTTGTGCGCGTGTGCAGTGGCGACGGCGACGAAGAGGAGCACCGACGCCGTGAGCGTTGCCAAATTCGCCGGCTGGAGCTTTTGCATTTCTGGAAGGTTCTGAAGAGAGAAAATGAGATCTACAAAGAGCAAAGAAGGGGTCGTGCAGGGGAAGGGAAAAAGAGAGAAGGAGGAAAAAAGAAAAAAGAAAAAGGGGAAAAATAAGATGATTAAATGAGAAGAGACCAATTAAGTGAAAAAGTTGACATGGCATAATATAAAACAATTAAGTGTCATCTTATAAGAGTGCCAATACTTGATATTCAGAATTTATATATTATAAATAGATAAATAGATATTTTTAGAACATGTGAGAATGATGCACAATGCACCGCACACACAAAAGAGAAGCTTAAGGTGTACTATAACATGATTGACTTGCGGCGGACTAACAAATTTGTGCTGCTTTGTGCATGTGTGTCGCATTATACGTCGCTCTCGTACGTTCAAATAACAATCTTCTTATTTTTGGGTGTATTCAAATATGTCACTAGAATTGTGGCTAATTTTAAAATTGCCCTCAGGTTCCACGCAACTCAATTGATCGAGTAAAATAGTATATGAGTTCGTGTTGGATGGGTTATGTTGAAAAAGTATATTCTTTTATAATTTTGGCACTTGAACACTTCTTTTGACAAGCTAAAATACTAAAAGTTATATCTTTTAGCTTCTAAGAAATTTTTTTTAAAACATACATAAAAATAATTTTTTTAAAGAAAAAATCATCTAAATGACAAATGTGTTTGGAAAGTTATAAAATTAAGATTATGTTAATTATCATTTTTTGATATGATAATATGAAAATTAATTTATGTTTGAATATCTTAACTGAAAAATAGTTTTAAGATAATCTATTTTATTTAGATTTTATGAAAAAGTTGCTTTAAGTAAATTTCTTTGATTTAATTTATCTATCATTTTTACATTTTTATGAAGAATTTATTACTAAGTTTTTAATTATGCCTTTCACATAATTCTAAACACAATAAATATTAAAATATTAATACAATAAATTAGTTATTAAATAAAGGTATTTTTATAAATATTTTTACAATCAACTCTTGATTTTTGACTTCTTAATACCCATACAAATAGCTAAAATAACAAATATTATGAATCAAAAAGAGTATAGTATTTGATATTTAAGGTCAATTTGATAAAAGTATAACAATTTTGAAACAATTAACTTCTATTTATAATTATAAACTTTAATAAATTGCTTAACATTATAAGCTATTTTTTATTTTAAAATTATTAAGTTTTAATTATAATCTATTTTAAGTATTTTACCAAGGAGAAGAGAGAGAAAATGAGGGGGCGTTGTTTTCCAATGTTCCAAACATGTTATTCCATTGGTATAAGAAGAATAATGTTTGGGAGACAACAAATTCACATACACATACACAAAGCAAGAATAACAATAAAAATGTTTAAATAATTGGTCTTATATGATTATTGATTTTTTTTTATTTCACATGATCATTGTTTTTTTTATCAATTTTTTTTATCCAAAAAATTATCAATATATCTCTTATTTACCAATATTTTTAATAATATGCTAATAAGTAAAAAATTTTTGTCATTTTTTTCCAAAAATTTTTTTTATCTAAAAAGTTATTAACATATTATTGAAAATACCAATAAATAAGAGTTATTTACTAATATTTTTAGTAATATATTAATAATTTTTTGAAAAAAAAATTTGACAAAAAACTTTTGCTAATAAAAAATGACAAAAATTTTTTATTTACTAACATTTTTAATAATACATTAATAAATAATATTTTAAATTAAAAAATTTGACAAAAATAATAATAATCATAAAGAACTAAATATTTTTGTCAGTGTCCTCACTTTATCAATATTCGTCGAATTTGTAAGTTGCTCTGACGTTACCCTTGCTGAATGTCGTCTAGTCTACGGGCATAATAATATTCTATTGTAAGTGTGTCACCGTAGATTGCTTTTTATTTTGTTTTCTTTCTGATATGGACACAGTAAATTGTTTTGTAGTGTCAAAATCAGAGTCAGCAACTACTATTTGATAACCCAACAAAATTAATGAAGTACACGAGTTGAATGCATAACTGGTGTCATAGTCCTCGCGCTGACACTTATTTCTTTTGAATATTGTTTTAAATTTGAGTTTTATAAATAAAATATTATAAAAAAAGTTTTCTTGCTAAAGTAGACTCATTTGATTTAAATCAAATTAATTAAAATTTAATAAAATTCAAATACCAATAATCTAAAAAAAAAAAAGACTTAGAAATGAATCTTAATATCACCGTCGTTAAAAAGCGGCAAAGCATAATAGCATTTTGATTTTGGTCATTGAATACTACTCCAAAGACAAAACTCTTTTTTTTTTCCCCCTTGCCTCTTAAAGTTATTGTTATTTTGACCGCACAAGATCCTCCTAATATGAACTGAACATGAAAAGATAGGTGATTATAACCAGATTCAACACATCAAAACAGTGGACTGAGGCAACATCGGTGAAAGTATTTCATGAACTATGGAATTAACTAGCTAACATATTCTGCCACTCTACCAAATTGCAAATTCAAGTCCCTATTTTGCACTCATGATTCGACCTTGGATGGTACTTTGCAGAACGCATAGTCTGTTTTCTCTGCATATAATTTGAAGCAAAGATAGCGAGGTCCTACAACCATAGTTCATATTGCCTAGAACTCGATTTACACCTGTAGCTAGGCAGCGAAACCAATCAAAATGTACTTTGAACTGGTGGATTGCTAAATGAAGGTTAATCTAAATTTTAAGTTGATGCTTTCCATCACTGGACTTATTTCACTATTGCAGCAGAAGAGTCCCACATCAGCTAGCGCACAAAGCAACAAGGGCACACTGCAAGTGTAAAATTGGCAGCGAGGCTCCTCATTTGGCACGTCTTTTTTGGCTTTTTGGCTAAGATTAAGTGTAAGACCTGTTCTCAGTAGTTTAATATTTAATATATGCCTTAATGACCCATTCGATCATGTCATATTACAAAAGATTCTCTTAGTTCATTCGCTGCAAATCTAGACACTATCTTCTTGTAATTTGATTTCATATTCCTATTTTGCGTCAAACTTCGGATGGACATATACCTACTTTCCTTTAGTAACCTTAAGACTCCTAACTTTTCTTTGCTTTCGTACTGAAGTGGCTCTATTCATCCTATTCTATACATTACCTCAAGCAAAATAAGTTATTTCCACTTTTGAAGAAAAGATAGCGAACGTCTCACAGATCACACTGCCTTGAGCTCTTCTTAAGCCTACAACTACATAGCGAAACTGATGACATATAGAACATGGCAATTGGTTCTAATCACTAAGGCTTTTATGCAAGTGATGTATCCGGGAAACAAGAAAAACTTTAATTTAATTAATAAATTCTTTCAATTTTTGTTTAAAATTCTTTGCAAAAATAGAGAAATGATATTTGTATTATAATTTTCTTGGCTTCCGTGCTGACTGACTCCCATCCACTGCGGATGGGATGTGGGATCCAGATGGTGGATGGGAATAAGCCGATATAAAAGCCAAGAAAATTATAATACAAATAACATAATTCGCAAAAATAATATACAATGGCTGAAAGAATCCATACCGCCACCTCAAATCAGAACTCCATGATTTTGTTTCAAGTTGCACTACACATGCCCTTTTATGTCCAATTACTTACGTCCATTTTCTTTGGATGGGACTCGGGAGTCATGAAACTAATAGTAGTAATATTATTTGAATATCATATTCCTAAATATCATTTAGACATTTAAGAAATCATGCATAAATAATTGGTGATTTTAATTGCATTTATGGTGAATATGCATGTGAAAAAAAATAAAAAAAATGTGCTATTGAATATGAATTTCAATGATGTTAATAGTAAATTTGATGAAAGAATTTAACATATATTTATTATTACTTACTTCACCATATTCACCACATTAAAAAAAATGCAACTAAAATATGCAATTATTTATATATTGATATTTAGATGTTCAAATAATATTTAAAATTGTAAGTATAAATATTATTGAGATTAATTTTAATGTATTATCAGTATAAAATATTTTATATTATAATTAATTAGATATTATCATATATATTCACTTTTAAAATAATTATTACAAGAATAAACTTTTTTTAATAATATGTAATATATGATTGGATGATTACGCCTTTGTTGTGACCGTACATCAAGATTATGTATTGCGGTTTCCATGAGGCTGCCCGTCGGTTGAAATCAAGCCCGTTTCTTTTTTGGGTCCAAAACACAAGGTGCGTTTCTTGTGGGCTCGGCTTTTGTTACAAAACTGGTTGGGTTTCGTGAAGCCATCTCGGGCTAAACTTTTCACGGCTATTCAACGTAAAACAATTCAAGGGACGTGGTCACAAGAAAGGTTGACTCGGTCGAGTGAAAATTAAAAAAAAAAAAAAAAGGTAGGTCGATTAGCGACCTTCCTATCCATCGGTTAACTAGAAACTACGTAGAATATGAAAAATGATTAGGGAATGCATCTTTTGTGATGCAGTATACAACACATATAAAAAAAGTGAATAAAATAATAAAAATATTTGGATAGTAAATTTTACATAATTATTATTATTTTTTTTTTTCAATTTTTTCTTAATCCAAAAATTTACTAACATATTGTTCAATATGATGGTAAGTGAATGCAAAATTTATTAGCGTCTTATTTAAGACATTGGTAAATTTTGCGTTTTGTACACAAAACTTACTAGTATTTTTCAATAATACATTGGTAAATTTTTGGATAAAAAAAAGTTGAACAAAAGTAACAATGATTATATGGGACTTATCATCCAAGCATGTTTGTCGTTTTACTCACTTTTTCGGTATACGTCATGTACTGTATTGCAAAAAATGTGTCCCCCTATCACTACTTATAGAATGTTACACTGGCAGGACTAAAAATGAAAAATGGAAAAAGAATATTACACCGGCATTACATGTGTTCGCCACATAATCAGTCCTGTCCTTAGAATTTCCTAACATCCTCTATGAACTTTCTGTGTGTATGACATAAAGGAATATATAAAGAGAATCAAATAAACTTAAAAGAGGCTCCAGTTTCCCTAGATTTATTTCAATTCATCACTGTGTCCTCATTTTCTTGTACTGTTTTGTTATCTCATGTAAGTCAATGTTAAGAATTGTTACTAGAATATCTTACAATATTGCTTACATAGGGACCATGCCAAGCTCAGTTTGGTTATAATAATATTATCCAACATAGATATATGACTTAACCACAAAAGAAAGTCATAGCTAAGATTTTGATTTTGCAGAACGATTAGCAATTGAGATATCCCGTAATTTGTTGGCTCTTCATCTTCCACATGCTAAAAGTTCAACTCCTTTGTAAATTATGGTTTAAAAGAATATAGACTTACGTCGATGGACTATAAAAGATTATATATTTCTGTGCTTCGACCCTTTTGAACGTGGACACGGAAAACGATGTGTTAGGAAGTTTGTCAACATCACAAAAAAGATTGCTTCGACAAATTGCAAACTTCATGATCATTATGGTTGCGTGTAGAAACTAACAAAATCCCTACTGCAAGGCAATAGATAATGTCTTACAGAAATGATAGATATATTTCATTAATCAGCTAACACACTCCAAAGCAGTAGCCAGTAAGAACTGGAAGAATATATTGAACTAATTTTTTATAACAAATATAATGAACTAATGCATCATGTTTAATTTGATCTCAACCCGATTTTTCCCGCATTATAGTTGCTCTTGCTGCTGTTGACTAACTTGCACCCAGTAGGTATGGGGAAGAAAATTTTTTGTCTTCTGTGGCATCAACAAACAAAAAGAGAATCAAATTTTTTCCCTCCAGCTATAATTTTCTAGCTGCTGTCTTCTCAAAATTGGATTTTCTTCTAAACTAATCCATATATATATATATATATATATATATATATATATATATATATATATATATATATATATCGAGAGAGAGAGATATCAAGTGAGGAAAGTGATTATTGTGAGGATGAGATGAATAATAAATTTTGACATTAAATTTTATATAAATAATCAAAATTAAAAGATTAACTACCTGCTTGGTTACTACTCTCAACAGGAAAAATATTCTTTCCAATACAAAAAACCACTTTCCAATGCAAGTTTTTACAAAGCTACATAATGGGAGCTTTTATTCAATACTAGTTTGTGATGAAACCAAATAGGCTATAAGTTATATAATTTTTTTAAGTAATTAAATGATTATATACTTTTAAATATCTTTTAATTTTAATCATTCATATTAGTTTTTTTGGTACATAATTTTGATCATTCATGTATATTTTAATGACTAATATTTACTCTCCTCAATTTTCACATAAAATAATCACCTCACTTACTACACACCCAGTATATATCATTCATTCATTTGTGTGAAATTTTTTAACTAAAATGCATCCATTTTTTGATGGAACCACTAGTATTCGAACCTTAATACTAAGATCCTGACTAATTTGCTCGACTCAATGAAGGTCCTTGAAGGAAGTAAGAGTCTTTTAATAAGATTTTTTTTTTTAATTCTTAGGGCTCAAACCTAGGACCACTGATTAAGGGGTTAAGATATCTATCACTTTGATCAACTTTGATCAACCACACTTTGGTTAAAAAGCATCTATTTGAACTTTCCTTAGTTTAAACTATTTTTTATAATGATTTGTACTAACTATATATATTTTAAAATCACGATAATTACTTTTTTTTAAAACAAATAATTATAGCGTGTGGGAGCATATTCAAAATAAAGAGAAGAGAAACTTTTCTCAACTTTAAAAAAATAAAAATTAAAAAGCTCTATATGTAGAAAGTTTTATATTCATACAAAATTTCATAATGAAGTAAAACTATACACAAATCTTAATGTAGGAAAACACTACAGCGCTGGACTACTGTCTCGCCTCTTGGTTTTCTTTAAAAATTGAGTATTATATAGAAGGGTGAAATTTAAAGTTAACTAGTAAGCATTTTCCGTACTGTTCCTGTGCATTCTATGTTAAGTAATAGCGTATAATAATTAAGACAAACATTCCAATAACTTAATTAGCACCTATTTTCATTTGAAAACAGAATTGGAAGAGAAATGAAAAAATATTTTAGCTAGCTAATTAGCACACAGAAACTCCGACATTCATCGCACTGTGATGGCACATTTTAGTTACATATTATCTATCCTAGTTCCACAATTTACTACCTACCGTTGACTTCAAAAAATCAAAATTGGCATGCAACAAAATATAAGGTCAAGGATTTGTTGGGTAAGTATTTAGATTTAGATTATTCGATATCTTGGTTCTAAATATTGAGTTTGTACGCACATTCATGCGTGTGTTTGCGAGGGAGAGAGTTATTTTATAATGACTCATGAGGTATGTATATGAATTATCACCAACAAGGTGTCTAAAATGTCTCAACCTGCTATGTAATGAGGGCCTAGGGTGGTTGCATTGGGAGATAATCAAATCCATTTACAATTCTTACTTTGAGAACTACCTAACTACTAAAATTAAACATTAATTACGTTAAGATACACACGTATTCCTCAAGAAGACATCAAACATATAATACCAATGCAAGCCCCCCTAATACGCCTGCCTCATCATGCACCCCACCCCACAAAAAAACTAGAAAAAAAATACTCAAGATTGTTAACATGTCTTACTCTCCGCTACCAAACAACTTGTTTGAACGCCTTCCCTTACTAGAACTAGATTACTTAAAATCAGCTTCCTGCCGACAGTCCCATTTGTCTTTGAAATTAATCCTTCTATTTTTGATAAATGAGGTTAATCCTTCTATTCCATTTTACTTTTGTTCCTCTTTTTATAAGTGAAGGTGAGTGTGTGCCATATACAATTATTGTTATTGTCACTTGAATTGCCAAATATGGTGGGAACATTGAACGTCTCCTTTTTAATCTACTTTTTGCAAGCTACATTATAAGTTCGTTAAGTAAATAGTGAAATCCAAACCTCTGAAATTGGCCCATATTACACTTTAATCATTTAATGCAATGGCATTTAGACATATATAACAGTTCATACTGATTGTTAATTTGTCCTCGGTTTTTAGCTTCCTAAGTTAAGTGAGCTTTTTTTTCATGCAAAAGTTGATTCTATGAGTAAAATTTTGGCTTGAGCTATGTGTTGTCACCAAGTATGGAAATCTAGTGGTATCATGTAAGGGTGATTACAAGAACTGCAATAATTGATATGAACATTTTACACAAGCTTTAGTTGGTTAATAGTTTTCAAGGATGGGACCCTGCCGGTGGTTCATGCTTCGTATGTGAAAAAATTATAAGCTAACTAATACTAATCATTGAAAAGGATTCTATGTCTAAACAGTCAACCACAAAGTCCTTTTCATTCCTATTAACATTATATAAGTATTTGGAGAATCCTCCTGATTCAAGGGCTAACAACTACGTGGGGGGCAACAATTAATAGAAAATGCACCTCAACCTTCCTCCATTTGTCATATAGAAGTGTTTCAAAATCTTGCTTCACCGTCTACTTCCACCTTAAAGGATGGGTTACAAATATTTTTGTGGTCATCCACTAATCAGCTTTTGATCAAAAATGGCTTTCTATTTGTAACACGGCATTGTAGTCCTGACATAGAGTAGGCTTGTTGTTGTGTGATCGAAAATGATGTACAATACAATATTTGCCAAAAGCTTTAGCCGTTATGAGCAGAAGAGATTGGGATATGGAGCACTTGTTGGCTGCTTGCTAATAGTTTTGAGTCTTTGCACAGTGTTGAAGCCTTACTTGGGTCCTATTCAAGATTGTGAGTGCTCAACTCTTGCTCTCTCTACCCTTCTGCATTAGCCACCTATGTTCATAATCCAACACCAAAGTACAATCATGCATGGTGTATGGTGTTGTTTTAGGATTTTGCTCTACAGTGTTTTGGCATGACATGCAGGTTACTCATGTCACTCAGTAGTATAAGAAGATATGCACGGCAGCCAGTAGATATATATATATCTTTAACTTCCTTAATTCGTTTCTCCACAGTGAACCTGAAGCTCCATGTCAATGTTGACACCAAAATGTCGATGCTGAATGACACCAGCAGCTCGGCACAAATAGCCAAAGGTAAGATATTCAGAATCTTAGTGGAGCCAGCTCAAATCACCAGCTCCATTTACAGTTTAGCCATACGGATTACTTCTGTCCGAAGAAAAGTGAAAAGCCAATCTTAGATGCTAATTATACTTTGATGAGGCAAATGATTTTGATAAACTGTGTAATGGTGATGATTCTTTGGTCTGCAGACAAAGACATTGTGGCCGAAATTCTTGTTAATGACACTAACAGTTCTCCACAAATGAATGGTGGTAAGATTTGCTAAATCTCAGTTAAGGTTAATCGCATTTGAGCTAGGACTAGCTAGACCTTTAACTATGAATATTCTTATTCTTCATTTGCCAGCTGAAAGCGCTGCATCAAAGAATCTTGTCAATGACACCAGAAGCTCCCCACAAATAGCTAAAGGTAACAAGTTTAAAACAATAAGAACTAGTTCAAATCAGCTTTACTTGCGGTTTAACCATATGAAAACCTCCCTCGGATGGCAATTCATGGAATTTGGAAACCAATGATTTTGACAGAACCTTCTTCATTTTGCAGTTGAAGATCATGTAACAAAGGTTCTCATCAATGACACCAGAAGCTCCCCACCAATAGCTGAAGGTAAAATTTGCATATCTCTCATTAAGATTTCAACTTGAAAGCGAGCTCAAATCAGTCTTCATTCCAATGATGGAATTTTGAGACTAGATATCCGCAAAGAACCTCTCTATATTTAAGAAATCATTCTCTATTTTGCAGTTGAACAAACAGAAACAAAGGAACTGGAGCCAGTATGCTTTTCAGAGCAAAGAACAGAATTTTGCCAAACCACGGGAGATATCAGAGTCCATGGAAAGTCCTCCTCTGTTTACATTGTGTCACCTAAAACAACCCTCTTGCCAGAAAACACCTCATGGACTATAAGGCCTTATGCGCGGAAGGAGGATGCAAGTGCAATGATTCGTGTTAGACAATGGTCAATAAAGCCAGTAAAAGTTGGCCAGGAATTCCCCCCGTGCACACAATATCACAGCATTCCAGCTGTGATATTTTCTACTGGAGGGTATGTTGGCAACCACTTCCATGAATTCACAGACATCATTATTCCGCTGTTTTTGACTTCAAGACAATTTAATGGAGAAGTGAAATTCATCGTAACCGATATGCGTCCTTGGTGGATTTCAAAGTATAAAGCAATACTCAATAAGCTGTCCAACTATGAGGTTATGAACATTGATAAAGATGATGAAGTTCATTGCTTCCCAAGTGTGAACGTTGGCCTCAAACGGTACCACAAAGAGCTAAGCATTGACCCTCAAAAGTATTCCTACTCTATGAAAGACTTCAGGGATTTCTTGAGAAGTTCATATTCATTAAAGAGAGTCGAAGCAATGAAAATGAGAGAGGGTGAACGCAAGAAGCCAAGGCTCCTGATTCTTGCAAGAAGAAGATCAAGATCCTTCATTAATACAGCTCAAATAGCAAAGATGGCTAAAAGCATGGGTTTAAAGGTCATCATCATGGAAGCAGGAGGGAGCATGCCAAGCTTTGCAGAAGTAGTGAACTCTTGTGATGTGCTATTGGGAGTTCATGGTGCTGGTCTCACTAACATACTTTTCCTTCCAGAAAATGCTGTCTTCATACAAGTTGTGCCTTATGGTGGGGTGGACTGGCTTGCCAAATATGACTTTGAATTGCCCTCCAAGGATATGGGCCTAAAGTACTTGGAATACAAAATAAGGGTGGAAGAAAGCACTCTTATACAACAATATCCACTAGATCATATGCTTTTAAAAGATCCACCATCGATAGGGAAGATTGGATGGGAAGCATTTAAGTCTGCTTATTTGGACCAGCAAAATGTAATGCTTGATGTTAATAGGTTTAGGCCTACATTGCAGAAAGCACTTGAGCTATTGCATCAGTAAGCTGGGGTCCTTCCATGTAGTAAGTTGTTCATGGCGAGTGAGTATCAGATCACACTGTGGTCGCTGTATTTTTTGTTTATTATACATTTTTATCCATTGTTTTTCAACTAGTGCAACTACAGAATAAAGGACAAAGAAGTCATCATCAGCAAAAAAATATTTGTATCAGAGGGAAAACGATGTTCAGTGGACAGGACATCTTGCAATAACAAACAATTAGGCTATACCGTGTGGAATTTAATTGAAGTTGTTTACGATGTTTCCTGCTGGAATTTTTTTACTTTATGATGTACTAACGGCAAATGATGATTTGTTTATTTTATTTAGTAAGTGAAGGGATACTGCAGTTCCGATTAAAACTAAAGTATAAATGAAGATATAGTGTATAAACTCATATTCATATTTTTAGGGTCTTGACGTTTACTTTCTTTCATCCTACTATGAAGCTGTGTCTTTTATATGACTTTCTTGTCACACGTTGCACCTGCTACTTTGAAAAGTGGAGTTGGTGAGATAGGTTAATGAATTGAACTTAAGGTCTAGTTCTGCCTCTGATTTTTACCCATGACTATGGTGATGGGGATTAGCATCTTGCAAAATCAAGATTTCAAGACCTACTCTTTTTTTTTTTTGCTTCTTCTCCTTCTTTTTGGTCATGGACATACTCTTCCAAAATTAAAAAAAAAAAGGAGTAATTTCTTCTGCTACGTATCGTTATTGACCACTAATTCTTCCAAGAGCTTCCCAGTTACATAATAATAATAAGAAGAAGAAGAAGAAGCAGAAGAAGCATAAGAAGAAGAAAAATTCACCTTATTTCCAGTTTTAGTATAACTCAATATGTAAGTTCTTGTGTTCTTCAAGAAGTTATCACATTTGTTAAGAGAAATGATTTTTAAATCTTTATAGTGGTGGACACCTTAGACATCTAAAGAGAGAAGAGAGAAAAAAAATTATAAAAGAAAATGAAAAGAGTGAAATGATTAATGAAAAAAAAAAATAGAGAGAAGGTATTAAGATATCTACCTTTTTTGGTATATGAATAATATAGCTCATTTGTTAAATAACACATTAAGAAAAGTTATTATTTGTATATTCAAATTGGCACATCGTCCTGGCATTTTTAATAAAAGCACTAATGAAGTACCAATAGAGTAATTTATTCTATAATAAAAAGTTCGAAGAGAATAATTTCTCTCTAGATGTCACCTCCCATGTCAATATTAGGGTCTTTTGTTTGGATATGGTGTTTGAGAAGATTATAAACGTGAATATGGGATTTGGTGGTTATTTACGGGCATATGGGAAAGTACAAAAAATCGCCATTGGCGGTTTTTATTTTCAAAATTAATGGCTCTGTAAAACCGCCAATGGCGGGTTTTGATGCTTTAAAAATTTTTTATAAAAACCGCCATTGGTGGGTTTTTATGGTGTAAATTATTTTAAAAAACCGCCATTGGCGGGTTTTGGGTTTCTTTTCAAAAAATGCCACTGGCGGTTTTTGACTTGATAAACCGCCACTGGCGGCTTTTAATTCATACACTATATAAACTCAATTCCCCCTCATTGCTCATTGCCAGACGTTTATGTTGTGATTGTGAGAAAGAAAAGCAGAGCGAATAGAGAGTTATTTAGGAAAGGAAAAAAATGAGTGCAAATATAGTGATATATTTTAATGGCGATATTCTTACAAACACGAGTGAAGGTGTGACATTTATATGCAAAAAGCCAGTATATTTCTCTCTTCCGTATACTATGTCATTTGCGGATCTGGAGGATGGGCTTTGTCGATGTATAGAAGCTGAGACCCCGAAAACAGTGGAGAAGATAACATATAGATGTCCAATCTCGATTTTTGGTGGTTTCATGCAATACCAAGCAATTCCAATAAATGATGATGGTGATCTTCAACAAATGTTTCGGATATATCAACAACATCAAGCACAAATTTCTGTTGCTGAGTTGTACGTCAATTTTAAAGAAACTGCTGCTGCCTTTTACCATCAAGCTGACGATGAAGAGGAAGAGCCCGAACCAGGCACAATTCCAGAAAGAGAGATAGAATGGGAACAAACCATCAGCGAAAGTGATGATGAAGACTTTGAAGGCCAATATGAAAGCGGTGATGATACTGCAGATGATGAAGCGAATGATGATGCAAATGACGAGCAGTTGCACATGTCAAACACAATGGTGGTTAGTCAGCATCCATTTGGGGAGCCACCATTCATGCGCGCTTTAGATCTTGAAGCTATGCATGCACCTGAATTTCCAGAATATACAAATTTAAGTAAGTAGTCACTGATATTTCATCTTAATAGTTATTTTTAGTTAAAAAATTTGTTACCTAAGATTTTAAAATTATTAGTTATTATGTTAGATTATGCATGTAGTTCTATTATGTTACCGTATTAATTGTTATACATTTAATTTGTTATCATTTTAATATTATTATATTTATTATTTTATCTTTATGTTTTATAGATGATCCTGCTATAGATGGAGAATTGGGTGTTGGAATGCAGTTTAGTGACAAAGAAGCTGTTATACGGGCAATTAAGCGTTATAGCATATTAAAAGGAGTGGATTATAAAGTGTATGAGTCAGAAGCAACGACATTTTATTGTAAATGTGTGCAGTTTGGTATAGATTGTGGATGGCTTGTTAGGGCCAGTTTCAGGAAGAATAAATATTTTTGGGAAATCAGGAAGTATAATGGCCCACACACTTGCACTAGGGCAAGGATTTCGCAAGATCACACAAAGTTAGATTCAGACACAATTGCAGAATGTATCAAACCCATAGTAGAATCTAATCCTTCTTTTAAGATAAAATCTGTGATTGCAGAGATTCAATCTCGGTACGAATATACGACGACATACAGAAAAGCATGGATGGCAAAGCAAAAGGCTATCGAAAAAGTCTTAAACTTTGGGGTGGGAGAGGAATATTTTGAGCAAATCCAAACTGACGCATTACTCGGTCAGCTGCGTGCCACTCTAATACCTCAAAGCAAATCAATGGGCTAACAGTTGACCATAATAGCTGCTCGCCTCTAACGTCGTCTGGAATATGAGCATTAATAACTTCATCTCCATATGGTCGCCATACAAACTGCATTATCAAAAATAAATCAAATATGCATGGATTATTATATGCGATATCATAAGAGATACTACGGTATATTAACGCAAACCTGATGAACACCCATCTGATCTAATGCCAATCTGATATTCCCAAGATCTCTGAATGGAGTATTATGTGGATACCGTAGTTGTCTCCATCTATAAAAGTTTATATTAATTAGCTAATTTTGACTATGACTAATTAATAATTTGTTTAAATAAAAATTACCTGAGAGCAAGAGGAAAAGCAATTGGTTCAGCTGGTATTGGAGCCAACCATGGGAGCCGATTCCATGCCCACACTTGTAACAATATTATGCAACCACAAATTTCTCTCACATCATTGCGTGTAGCACGATCTAGCCCTCTATACAGACAAGCTAGGGTTGCTGATCCCCAACTATAAAGCCCAATTTCATTTAAATTCATCAACAGTTGTAAGAATTTTCCATGGATTACTGAATTGCTCTTGGTCGGCATCAGAATATGCCCCAATAGAGATAATATATATCCGCGAACGTGTTGTGCTCTTGCGATGTTAGAATCAATACGAAGCGAACCAAGATGCTGTGTGAGCCATGTTAATTTTATTTCACATCCGTCAACATCATATTGGCCAGGTTGGCCGCCAAGTAGCTCGTCACACATATTTTGGAGGGCTATAGTGCTAGGATTAGTAGATCCAATGACCGGTAGACCATCGATACGGAGTCCGAGTAAAATAGCTACATCTTCCAAAGTCACTGTACATTCTCCGCAAGGAAGGTGAAATGTGTGTGTCTCCGGCCTCCACCGTTCAACAAGTGCATTAATAATGGAGCCATTTATTTGCATTTGGCAAATTTGTGCAACACGATCAAGACCAGCTTGCTGTAAATGCTCATGTATTTCAGCCCTGGGTGGCATCATCCGTAAGTGACGAAGTCGCAATGATCCCCTTGCCTGTTACAAACAGTAAACAAACTTAGATTAATAAAGCATTTAATATGATATTTTATTATTATTAACATTTTTTTGCAACATCAGTTAATATGATATTTTTTACAACATTTTTTTTACTCCATGATTAGTACAATTAAAATACTTAACAATAAATTAAATTAGTTAACATATATCTATTAGTATAGTAATTAATGGTCATATATATATATATTACTTAATTTCAGATTATAAAAAAAATCAACAATTGACCTTCTTGTAAAAACAAAAAAAATTGATAATAATACTACAATAATTATTCAAAATTATAAATTATCATAACAAAAAAAATATTTTTTTAGAATATTATTTATTAATCATCCTTTATAAAATATTCTTTCATAATTTCACATGTCAAAAATTTGTTCAAAAAAAAATACTTACATTCTCAACACGGACTTGTTCTGAAATATGTTTATGTCGATTCATTGTTGAGTCACGAACCATTTTTAATTCACTAATACTCTTTTATTCTCTCTATTTTTTTTTTCAAACTATATCACACACTCACTATACAATTTTTCAATTCTTCTTTCTCTCCTTCTGCATTGTGAACGAGTATGAAGAAACACTTCCTCAGAGTGTTCCTCGCTTCCACCATATATATACACGGGAGGGAACATGATGTGATGTTGCTGCAAGATTCCTGACACAAAAACCGCCACTGGCGGTTTTTGAGAGATTCCGTCTGACGTTCAACAGCTTTGCAGGACGCAGGTGCAGGCTTTGTGGCGAAAACCGCCATTAGCGGTTTTTCGGGAGGCTTCCACGTGCTGCAGGACCGGTGCAGGCAGTCAACAGGTGCAGGCAGTGGGGTGGGCTTTGTGAAAACCGCCACTGGCGGTTTTTGGGGTGGCTGCCACGCGTCCTTCCTCTTGCATGGTGCATGGCTGCAGGACGCTCTGGTGCAGCTTTCTGCTGATTGACGAAAACCGCCACTGGCGGTTTTTCCGGCGTCTGACACGCGTGCCTCCGGTTCATGCATGGTGCAGGACGGATGTTCAACAAAAACCGCCAACTGCGGTTTTTCCTAAAATCCCATACTACTGTAAATTGTTTCCTAAACCCATATTAACGTAAATTATGTAACCATTTGTCATATTAATAATAAAATCCCTCAATATTAGAGTGTGCAAATACCATTTCAGTTGTAATGTGTTGATTGGAAGGTGTCTTTGTTACTCCTACCAACCTACTACACGTTCTTATTCTAATATAGAAAACAACAGTGCCTAAATCATGTTTCTTTTTCTGTTTCACCATTCACATTTTGTGAAAAGATAATATATGTGCATATATTCTCTTCTAAGTGACAGAAAATAGTAAGACAGGAAAAGGAACAAATGATCCCTTATTCTACAAAAAAGACGAGCAAGCTAAGAAAGTGAAGTCAAAATTATGAAAATAATAATAATATCAATCAATAACAATAACAATAACAATAACAATAATAAAACAACAAAAATCCGGTAAAAAAAAAAAAATTAATAACAACAATGACTCACGGAGAAAAACATAGCTAGAGTATATTAACAATTACTTTACAGTGGAATGTGGACATAATGACGTAATTGTTTTAACGTTATTGCTGGTATAATATACGACATACGAAGGAATCTACTCAAGGTTCATAGAAATTTGATGTACTGAGCGAAACGACGAGTACGATGAGCGGTGATACTGAGCTTGGCTTTAAGCAGACCTCGTACAGATTCTAGAAATTATAATAAAACTAAAATCAATTACCTTTGATCTTCAGAGACTGAAAGTTAGCTATATCTTTCAATATCAGCACGAAAAGAATTGTAAGTAAAGGATCATTCATAGGTGTAACAATCCTCTTAATACAAGGGGTAAAATTCACCTTAAATACATGTTCTACATTTTAACTCAATGATCAGCTGGCTTGATCAACGTAAACATATTTCCTAAGCAACTACAATTTAATAGTACACAGATATCCCTCCCTCAAAACATCTGGTCTAAGAGTGTGAAAAATGCTTTGTCCCCCCAATGAAATATTGAAGCAGTGGAGAGAAAATGCATAATCAGCATAGAGATGCACTCTAGCCACTTAGTACTCCTACTACTACAAGAACTCTTGTGTTAGTACAGCAGCTGCTAAGCCAGCCGATCTCTGCTCCGGGCCCAAATTAGTCAAAAGCAATTGTAGAATTATATGTCTTGGGTTTTGCCCTAAATCTAGGTAGACTCTGGATGGAATCACCCTTTACAAAAAGACAAGGGCTCAGATCTGTACCTGTCAGATTCTAGTTCCCTCAATAGCTCTCTATACACTCACTGTTGAATTTGTGACTGGAAAGATCCTTGAATCCAATGCACCAGGGCCTTCAACATGAACGTGTTCTTCCACGGTGAAAAAACCATATAACAAACCTATCCAAGATAGAGGTCTTTTAAATTAAGTCAGCTCCATTTAGCGCCTTTAAACGAATTTTTCTTATTTTTCTTGCTCTTTTTCAATAGCACAGACATATGGTCGACAACATCACCAGAAGAATGGGAATCCCCCTTCAACCATAGAAGAGCCTCGGCAGCAGCGGATTTTTCTGCCAGTTTCTTGCTGCCGCATGGCTGGCCAACAAAATCTAAGCCACTGAATATGACAGTGGAACGGAATTGGTTGTTTTTCAGTTGCCTTGTTTTGTAAGTTGGTGCCCCGTGTCCAGCCCTGCTAAGTAATGTTTGAAGCTGGTTTTTAGCATTATCACCCCCGACTCCACCGCTACTTTTGGAGTCTGTTGCCTTTTTTAACTGAGGTACAACCCGGCGACCGAAGACGAATTTGCCATCACAATGGTCCTCTGATATCAATAATCTAACAGCTGAAAGAAGTTCTTTATGCGATTGTGTATCCAACGTGGGATCCATAAGCTGGCATAACATGCAAAGCATAAAGTAACTGGGTCATGGTCTTGAAGAGAGAGACCGAAAATTGATGGAAGAATGAGGCTACACAAAATGAATAATTCCTCGAAGAATTTGATAAGTATTATTAAAGTCCAAAAGCTATGACCAATCCAATTGAACTTACTTTTTTCTGTATCAGTTCCTCCAGTTCCCTCTTTAATCTTAAGTAAGTCTCAGCTAATTCAGGTTTCATGAAAAATTCCAAATAACCTCCCAACATTTTCAGGTGACCATCCTGTCGAAAGAATCATATGTTCACCACATGTTGCAGCACAATAAGAAGTCAAAAGGTAACATCTGGTACATACAATCAATAACAACTGATCCTGTGAAAAGTGAAGAGGAAATAAAGTAGGAACTTACCAGTCCACCTCTGGATACATTCCCGCCAAATAAGAGCAGCACTGAATCAGATATACCAGTCGAATCCCTAAGGAATACTGCATTCACTTTCACCTTTTCATTAAACACCAACCATGGGTATGGAATTCTGGGTACACTACCATTTACAGAGTTCTACACAGCACAAAACCAAGCCATAATAGAAACCCAAAATTAAACTATTAGAACTTTGATGGATTATATTTTCGTCCAATCAAAAAACTGGGTCAGAAGAAAACAAGAATTGATAAAAACATCATATATTTGAATGAGAAACTTACACCATACAGAAGAACCTGACCATCCTCCATTGTTTTCAGTGCTATTGACTTATCTTTGTTCTGCATAACACAATTTGCACAACCTCACATCAACCAGATTTACACAAGAAAATCACAAGTAATTTATAAATAAATTAAAAGGATAGTATTCTTCCAAATCTCAATGCGACAGTTACAGATAAAATAGTACATGCATATATTGCTTAATTTCAACTTTGGTGTTGTAATTTTAACAAAGATCGACTTATGTCCCCCTAATTGCAGTGTTATGCAACCACCACAGTTTTCAAACTGATGCAATCAAGGCCCCCCTGTTATAGTCCGTAGTTGATATGGCAACAGACGATATGATGTGTCCTTGATACAACAGCCCATATCAACAGCAAAATTGAGTAGACACTAAGGGAGCAAAACTGCAAGTAAGCCCATATGCCTCCTACGTGTGTATATGTGTATCACTCAGGTATGTCAGTTTCAGGAAAATGACATTAGTAGAACTAGATAATGAATTCTGCAGATACAGCAATACACATACATAGAGTTTTTTTTTTTTTTTAAAGGTGAAAACTGAAAAAAAAAAGGTAAACCCTAAACCCTAAACTGAAAAAATAGAAGTATCACACAAACAAAACAGAGTATCAGAGTGGATTACCACAACAGAGGATACTCCTGGAAACAAACCCGCACAGATGACTGCTCGGACTAGATGCTCCTCATGACTCCATGTATTCTTGGTTTCAGAATTGTGATCAACCAAACCAATATCTTTGAGCAAGTAAAAGAATTGCTTTCGAAGAGAGTCAATGGCCTTAAGTGTTTGAGAAGAAAGAAAATTCCGCCAACAATACTCGTAACCAGCTTGCTGTGCTTCAGCATCTTTCCAACCCTCATAAGCTCGGACAAGTGCAAGATGATCGCTATAGTCATGAGCAGCAAACTGGGCCTTGGCAGACTCTGCAAGCTGCATGAAACATAAACATAGAACAACTAAACAATTAAATACAAAGCCAGGCTTCTCTCTACCTTGCACACATTGAAGTTTAACACACATTCCGGAAATTGTACTAACTATAACATATAGCATATTGATTATGATAAGAGTGATCCAGCTTGATAATGACTGACATGATTGCATTTTCAAAATGCAGAATGAACCAACATAAGCACCCGGAAAAAAAAAAAAAGAATAATCAATATAAGCCATGCTTACTCTACAGGATCAGCATAGTCAACCAATACAGAGAGCATGTTTGTCCAACGTACTAAACAAAACAGCATGAATCCAAGAACTTGCTATATTTTAATTCCAATAAAAATATTCCCAAAAACAAGTGATCTCACATGATAACATCAAAAATAATAAATCCAATACCGTTCTAGCAAGAGGAACATCCAATGTCAAGAGATGAGGTTGAAGAGGGGGAAACAATAGTCATGATAACTTACTTCCTTCTTGTCAGCTGGCATCACAAATGGATCCCTTACACTAAGACCAGCAACAACAGTCATTATGGGATCCAAACAGTTGAAGATAGCTCCCAAAATAAGCATTTTGCCAAGTTTGGGCTCCACAGGAAGCATTGACAACTTGCGCCCTGAAAAGTAACAATTCAATATCAGCAGTGACTCTCTAGAATAGATCAAATGAATGCATAAAAAGGGCTTGGAGAAACCAATGACAGTAGAAAATTTTTTTGACAGAAAAAATGGCAGGAGAAACAGAGACCGAGAAACAGTAAAGTAATAGCTCTTTTACCTAGAACTGTCAAATTTTCATTCTCATCTAAGGCCCCAATTATCTTCAAATATTCAACAGCATTTTGAACCTGCAGAATGAAATTAATTGACAATACAATTATTGAATGGAACAAAACTGATCAAGATGAAAATGTCTTAAAATCAGCGTTGTTAAATGGCGGCCATGGCGGCGCTATCCCGCCATGGCGTGGCGGATTTTGGCCTGAGCGCCATGGTGAAGCGTTTTGCTGGCGGTTTTGCGTGGCGGCCCATGGCGGCCGATATGCTCATGGCGCCATGGCGTTTCATGGCGGCCATGGCGGAAATATCGGCTGCATCTTTTTTTTTTTTTTTTTTTTTAAAGCTTAAAGGTCAGAATGGGAATTTTGGGTTGAAAATAACCCTATTGCCTCAGACCCTCCTTTCACTTTGCTCTCTCATCTTACGTTCTTTAGTCTGCTTCCTTCATCTTGTCCATCGCCTCTATTCCGGACAAAGAAACACCTCCTTCCCGACTACACCACCACCAAGTGCGGCCTCCTTCCGGTGACGACACCACCACCTGTGGCGGCCTCATTCCGGCGACAACACGACCACCTGCAGCGGCCAAGGTTACTGTTTCTGCTTCTTCTGTTCTTCTTCTTCTGTTCTTCTTCATCTGTTCTTCTTCTTCCTTTTGCTTCTTCTATTTTTTCTTCTTTTTACTTGTTCTGATCTCTTCCCCCCTCCCCTAACATTTTGGTTATGCTTCAACTTTTTTCTTCCCCCATTTTTTCTATTCTGTTCTGGCTCTATCTCTCTCAGTTTTTTTTTTTTTTGTTCTTTATTCTGTTTCAGCTCTTTTCTACTCTGTTTTAAGCTCTTTAATCCAAACCTGTTACTGTTTTTTTTTTTGACTCTATTTTAGCTCTTTCTACTCGCTTTCAGCTTTTTCTAATTGCTTTAAGCTACCATGTCAACCCAACCTTCACAAAGCTCAAGGACTAGTAGTAGATCGCACTCCAGGTTGGAAGTATGTCCATTCGCTGCGTAAAAATAACACAAATGATACTTGTGTAATTTCTCAGAAAGTTATGAAAGGAGGGATTACAAGAGCCAAAGAACACTTGAGGGGACAATCCGTAATGTTTCCAAGTGTCTCAAGTGTCCAAAAGAAGTTAGAGACGAGTTGTTGGCGCATATAACAGTAAAAAGCAAAGCAAAGGATGAATGAAGTTCAAAATGTAAGGGATTTTGATCTTGAGAATTTGGGTTTTGGATTATCTCAAGATGATGTCATGGATTGATGAAATCCCTAACCCTAAGCCTAAAGAGAGAGGGTGCTTTGTAAGGTCCAATGGATTTATTTGTTAGTAAACCCGAAACTGCGATTGCTAGGAAGAATAAGGAGAGATTGAGGCAACAAAATATTAGAGAAGCATGTGATAAGAGAGCTGCTAGTGTTCATCAATACATTGCTCTATGGTGGTATCAAGTGGAATTCCATTCAATTGTATCAAATTGAAGAGTTTTGATGATATGTTGACAGCCATTGGAAGCTTTGGTCCCAATTTGCCTGCTCCGTCTTATCATGACATAAGGGTTCCACTTCTCAACAAGGAGTTGGAGTATACTGAAAATATGATGAAGGATCATAAGGAGCAATGGAGCAAACATGGTTGCTCCATCATGTCAGATGCTTGGACTGATAGGAAGCAGAGGTGTATTATTAATTTCTTGGTAAACTCTCCTAATGGGACAATGTTTGTGAAGTCTGTAGATGGATCTAACTTTGTGAAGACTGAGAAGTTATTTGAGCTTTGATTCTTTTGTGGAGGAGATTGGAGAGGAGAAAGTTGTTCAGGTTGTAACTGACAATGGGAGCAACTATGTTTTGGCGGGTAAGATGTTGGAAGATAAAAGGCCGCATCTATATTGGACTCCTTGTGCAGCCCATTGCTTGGATTTGATGCTAGAAGATATTGGAAAGCTTCCATTGATAAAGAAAACAATCAAAAGAGCAATTTCTCTTGTTGGCTTCATTTATAGCCACTTTAGTACCTTGAGTTTGTTGAGACACTTCACAAACAAGAGGGAATTGGTGAGGCATGCAATCACAAGATTTGCCACTCTTTCTATCATTGGAAAGGCTTCATCAAGAGAAATCAAATCTTAGAAAAATGTTTACCTCTGATGAGTGGATGAGAAACAAGTTGTCTAAAGAGGCAAAGGGAAAAGAAGCAACAAAGACTACAATTATGCCTTCCTTTTGGAATCATGTGAGATATACCCTTAAAGTTATGGCTCCTCTTGTTCGAAAGTGCTTCGACTTGTTGATGGTGAGAGGAAACCAGCTATGGGTTATATCTATGAGGCAATGGACAAGGCAAAAGAAGCCATTATGAAGTCATTCAAGAATGATGAAAGCAAATACAAAGATGTGTTTGCAATAATTGATAATAGATGGAATTGTCAGCTCCATCGACCATTACATGCAGCTGGTCATTTTTTGAACCCAGAGTACTATTATGGCAACCCTGCATTGGAGTTTGATTTGGAAGTTACAAACGGATTGTATGAATGTATTAAGAGGTTGGTGCCTAGTCGGGAGGTGCAACAAAAATATTGCTTGAGCTGCCAATTTATAAGAGTGCTAATGGTCTTTGAATCGACTTTGCAAAATCACAAATAAAAACTCTTGCACCTGGGTGAGGAGAATACAACTTTTAGTTTTCAAATTTCTTTGATTTTTAAGCTTTGAGTGATTTGTTTATATAGCTTTCTTTGGATTTGTAGCTCAATGGTGGAGAATGTATGGGCATTCACCCAAACTTGCAACAGCTTGGCTATCAAGATTTTGAGCTTGACATGTAGTGCTTCGGGATGTGAACGAATCGAGTGTTTTTGAACATGTAATTAACACTTTTATTAGTTAGGTACTTTGTTAATACTTATAATAGTAGTCATTAACACTTAGATTATATTGATATTGCAGATCCATTCTAAGAGGAGAAATAGGCTTGAGCATAAAAGGTTGCACAATTTGGTTTATGCAAAGTATAACCAAGCTACTAAGCCGGAGATACAATCTTAGAGATGAGATTGACCCTATCTCACTCAATGATATTGATGAGTCTAATGAGTGGTTGGTTGGAGAGCTAGATGAAGGTGATGATGATGATGTGGAGATGAGTTGGTTTTTGGGGTGATGACACTTTGAATTGGGAAACCGTGGTATGTGGTATCTCGGGATCGGGACCCTAGAACATATACTAGGAGGCAAAGTAGAAAAAGAAAGGAGCCTTCAAGTGGTGCAACAGCTAGTAGAGCTTCCAAGAAAGGAAAACAAGTAGTGGTGGCTGATGAAGAACCGTAATTTGAAGAACAAGAGGATTCTTCGTAAGAGGAGGAAGAAATTCAATTTGATGACTCGTAATCAAGGAGAAGAAGTGGAGGATATGCCTCACCGTAAAATAATGACAATGATGATTATATTGGAGATGATGATGAGGACTAGTGCCTAGCTTAGCTGATTTTAGTTTCCCTTGGTCTTCATGTTATGACTTTGAAGCTTTGATTATGCTATATTTCTATGTTTGTATCTGACTATGAATATGTTATGTTATGTTGTGACTTTGGCTTTGATTTTGTGATGCATTTGCTGAATTTATTAATCAAAATATGTAATATGTTTCTAATTTTATTGTTCTTGATCTTGTCATCTTGATATATGTTGTTAGTTTTGATTAGTTATTATGTTTAGCAGGTTTTTTTGGATATATATATATATATATATATATTTGTATATTTTCAGTCCGCCATGGCTTCCGCCATAACCCGCCATGCTATCCGCCATAACTTTATGGCGGATTTTTGGCTTACCGCCATGAGCCGCCATCCGATATTGACAACTATGCTTAAAATTCAGTGTATACAATTCATTGGAAACAAAGTCAAATAACAACTATCTTATTTCAGTGCAACTTCCAAAAACATGCACAATGAATTTTACCGATAGAGGTTCTGGAGGCTGTAGAGCTCTAGCTAAAAACTCAGAAATGCTTCCAAGTTGTAGACTTTTGATTTGCAAACATAAGGACTGCAAAGGTGTTCTTAAAAGCTCTGGCAACTGATAATCAGCAAAAGCATCATAAACACATCTGGGATACAGATGGTAGCATTCACCAGGTTGAACACGACCAGCCCTTCCTCTTCTCTAAGAAAAGAAATGAAATCCTTCTAAGAAAACAAATAGTCCAAATACTTTAAACAAAAGTATAATCTGGAATGTATTAAACATTATGAAGCTGTACATAGACAAGGGAATCCTATATGGTAGCTAAACTACACAAGAATGTATGTCACATTGTCGGCAACAATTATATATCAACAAACATTTGCACTCCAACTACATAGACCCATCAAAAGCATTGGGCATTAACATGTGTTTCCAATAGACACATTACATACAATCTAAAGTTATTAAAGAAAACACCTTAAAGAAACTGAATAGTTTACACAAACATTGTCGATCACTTTAATCGTCCTCTGACCTCTGCAGCATATATTTTAATGAAAAACAACATACCTTGAGTATCACACACTATAATTTCAAGTTTCACTTTTGTTATTGACTCAAAAACATATGCTCAGGTTCTAGATATGAAAAAACAACATTTCACACTTAATAAAAATATATTGAAATTAAAACAGAAACAGCCAAGCCTAGTGGCATCGAACTATCAAAAACCAAAATTTCAATAAAATCATTTGGATCAAGGTCTTTTCTAGCAGTATGTCCTGAAGTTTTTCTTAGGTCTTCCTCTAACCCCTTTAATCGGTGTATCTTCAACTTGAAAGGAAATGAAAAAAAAAACTGGTTCTCTTCTCAAATAATCTGTGTCCACAACACTAAGTTAAACAATCACAAATACCTGCCGGGCAGCAGCTTTTGAGATCCAAGATGGAAGTAAACAAGGAGTGTTGTTTAGTGCATCATATGATGTCTCTTTTGCTTTTCCACAATCAACCACAAAGACAACGTCATTGATGGTGATACTAGTCTCAGCCATGTTAGTTGCCATAACAATTTTCCTCACCCCACCTTCAGGGTTTTCAAATATCAACCTCTGCAGAAGAAAAGACACAACAGGAATGCAAACAAAATTTATTAGAGAGTACACTGCAATGCATAAATATGACTAGATATACAAGGTGAAACAGAGATGTTATTTATTCAGTTAGAACAGGAAAATTTAATAGCTTCAATATGACAAGAAATCCCACCCTCCCCACCTTCTGCAGCAAAAAAGATATTTGCATAAGAAAGTAAGTCCCTTAAATACTCAACTACTACTATAAATTTCAACACCAAAAAATCGAAAAACAGAAGAGGTTAAGTTCACGCTCTACAAAGACTTTCTAAACTCTTGATACCAGGTTTCATTTTAGAATGTCTCCCCTTCTTTTCCCAAATGAACCAACAAAGTGTTCCCAGAAACCAATAATAAAGCACCCATTTTTAATACAATACTTATATTCAATAAGCTTAAGAGAGGCATTACTTCCAATTTTTTAAAAGAAAAATATAGCTCTTGGATATCTTGAATCAAATTGTAAACTAGATTCTGACAGTTATCTACTGTGGTTTCTTTCCAGACTATTACTAGGAAGGTCACCTGCTCAGAGCTGGCCATGGATCCATGGCATCCAAGAAGCAATACACGGTTAGGATCTCCCAACAAAGGATGGGCTTGGAGCTTATCCTTCAAAGAGTTTATGTCATCCCAACCAGTCATAAAAACCAAAACAGCACCTGGCCTCTCATTCTTGACAATGTGACAAAGCACATGTTCAATAAGGTTAAAACCAAGTGAATCAGGGCACCAGCAGGACAATGACTCATGCGTGCGTAGGCCATACCCCTTAAAGTCTGCAACTTCTAGTGCATCCTATACAAAATCACAGAGGAACAGAATTAGAAGAGGGGGGGAACCATTAAAAAAAAACCCTTTCCAGCAAAACTTGTGCACCTCAACAGCAGAAGCAATTTGGCTCTTTCTTTTTCTAAAAGCTTGAGCTTGTTTCTGCATTTTCCATGTTTTTTCTTGGCCATAGTCATCTATTTGATTATAAGAAGTCAACCGATATCCAGTCATTTCCAGAATATCCTCAAGAAAACGTGCTCGAACTGGATATGTAAAACCCTACCACAAAAGTCAAAAGGGAAAGTGTATTTTTCAAATCATTTGTAAGCAGATATATACTCATATACGGACCAAAGCACAAAATGAGATATTGGTGTATGCTAGTTTGTCAATGATTAACAAGCACCAACTATTAAGACATGACAGAAAAATAAGCTGTCTTTATTTTATAAAAGAAAGAAATTTGTTAAGAGAAAGAGAAGACAATACAAGCTGTCTGTTTGCTTACCATCTTACACAAAAATGGGCAATGAGTAAATATGCCAAACAACTCCAACCAGAGCTTTTCTTTCAACAGCTAAGTTGTTGGACAGCTAAAGCGTGCAACTTTTACTCTTTAAAAACTTATGCAATAATTATCTAGAGAGAAAAATCACCACTCCCAGAAAGAAAGTTATATCACTGATCACTGACTAGTTCCAGATAAAATCAAATTAGAACAAATCTTTTGACTACTAAATACAATGGTGCAATAAGACATTAAGATGAAACTAATTGGACTTGAACACGCATTACAAAAATGAGTATCCTGAGCTTACAGGAATGTGCATAGTTGGAGCACCATCAAAGTAGGAAGAGAAAAGCTCAGCATTTAAGGTTGCACTCATCAAAATTAACCTTAAATCAGGACGACGAGGAAGAAGATCCTTCAGGACAATCAGAAGAAAATCTGACAAAAGTGAAAACGAGTGGTAAGCATCATACTAAGTACAACAAAACAACGTTGGAATAAAAACATTACATAGCTACCTTCATTCATTCCACGTTCATGAATTTCATCAACAATAACATGAGTTACACCATTTAAATTCCTATCCACAAGTAGTCTCCGCAATAATACACCTGTGGTACAAAAAAGAAGACGAGTATCCCTTCCTTTCATACCCTCCAGACGAACTTTGTAGCCAACCTTTCAGAAGAGAAAACAAGCATAAAATTTAAGTTAATCAGTACTCATGAATACAATACGTACTTCAAGCATCAGCAAGCTCAAAAGGTCCACAAACTAACAGATTCTCCCAATTTCTCCCCGCGTTCTGCTGCAACTCTTTCAGAAACAGACATAGCAGATATTCTTCTAGGCTGAGTACAAATTATGTTACATGCAGCTCCTCGTGCAGCTTCAATCTCAGATTCTAGTATGTACTGAGGAAGTTGTGTGGTCTTACCGCAACCAGTTTCACCTGAGACAACAACGACCTGCAAATTTTCTTTAATAACACCAATTAATATAAACTATCATTCAGCACAAGCATATCAGGGTTCATAGACTCAACAATAAATAGACCAACATAAGAAAATATTGCAATTTACGTTATCCATAGTGAATTATAGCTTGCCCAGAAACTAACAATTAAGCCAATTTGATAGCTAACCTTTGACAGCTATAACATATAAAAAATACTATGTGGTCCAAAGGATTTTATTTTTGCAAATTTTGCTAAATCATATTGAATTTTGTATATTTGTAAACTCATTGATAGCACCTCATATGAGTAAATTAGTTTTTTCTTTTTTTAAGTTGTCCAAAAATGTATGTTCGAATGTCTATGTCTCTCCAAATGTGTCCCCTTACCAATCCTTCATGCTAACCTCAAATTGAAGTCCTTACAAAAGGGCAAATTGGTAGAGGCTATAAACAGTGAAAGTTGACTCATATGCCCACTTGATTAAAATATGTAATCTAGTTCATGCAAATGAAAAAGCTTCACATATCTCAGTAAGTATTGTAATACAACAGTGATGGCACACTACAAAAATAGAGATTGAGCATATAAAACATTGTTTTAGATGTCCCCAATTATACATGATCCACAGCATTTTTCAAAAGCAAGAAGAATTGACTCTAATTCACAAGCAGAAATTATAAATCATACATGGTGTCTTATATGAAGGATCATATAAGTGCATCATATTTCGGAGCCTTTATTTTACAACTTGGTTTTTCTCTTTTGGAAGGACAGCCCAGTGCACGAGGCTCCCACCCAGTGGGGTCTGGGAAGGATAGATGTATACAATCTTATCCCTGCAATTGCAAGCAGAGAAGTTGTGAAGGAACCCCGTGACCTCTAGGTCACAAGGCAGCAACAACCTTACCGTTGCGCTAAAGCTCACCCTCTGGTTTTTCTCTTTTAGAAGAAGAAAGTAAACTTTCATTTAAGCAAAGTAATAATAAATTACAAAACACATAGGGCACCATTTTCCCTTTTCACCTGATTCTCTGAAATGACTTTCAAAAACGCATCCTTCTCTTTGAATGCAGGAAGACTTCTACGAAATTCAAGCATCCTTTGCCCTTCAGGACTCTCCTGTGGATAAATCAGCGTCTGTTATAACATTTTTAAAGGCTAAAACAGTAACAAAAGACACTAATATACAGAAAATTTCACAGATAGAAATAGTCAACAAACAGCTGAATTATATAACTCATTATATAACAAAAGACACTCATTATATATCATCAAGCTCAGAAACCAGATAACATGAATTATATAACTCAGACATACATCTAGAATATTGGACTATTGCTCATTAAGCAGCAAGTTAGAATAACAGCAATCAAATAAACAGCTGTTTTAGTTTGTTAATATAAGCTTTATTATCCATTAAAAATGTATTTAAAAGTAAAAGATACAACTCTTACAATAATGATTGAGACTGAACCTTATGCCCATTTTAAAAAATTTTAGAAGTATATATATAGGGCTGCACTATAAGATTTTTACAATTTTTAGCTTTCATAAATTTGCACTCACAATATGAACGTGACTTAGGTCAAACTAGAAATGGCTAATGCAACTAGCACATCTTGTCTACACAGCAATAGAAATGTGTTTATTGCCAAAATATACAAATTAAATACCACTGAATAGTGAATACTCAAAAAAGGAAATGCAAAGTTATTTAAATTCCACCTGAGAATATAATGGCAAATGAGATGCAATTCAGACAGAGAAAGGTAATAAACCTGCCACTCTTGTTGCTGATTATGCAGTTGTAAACTTCTTCGCCGAAGAATTTTCTCCTTGACAACACTATTATGGGTCATGTGCTCCGGCTGCTCATAAATCCCTTCATTGGCATGAATGCTTCTAGCATCACTTGATCTATGCAAGGGATCATCAAAAGAACCCAGCCTATTTGTAGCCCTTTGTGAAAGATGGGCGCGGAGATGTGTGTCTACTTCTCTATGAACAGTCAATGGTAAGATTACCTGCAAAAGCACAGAAAAATCAGTCAATTATATTATGAACATGCAAGAGGACAAACAATTTACCAAACATTACAGTTTTCCTTTATAAAAGAATTCAACAATGAACAGAGCAGAACAGAAAACTTCGATGCAAGTTGATACCTCTCTTTGTGGACGCATATCATCCAAATCAGGGCGGTAATTTGGCAGAGGCGCTTTGCTAAAGACAACAATTTTTGCATATTGTCGGCTGCCAAAGTAATTTTTTTTTTTTTTCAGAATTTTGATAAATAAAATGCGAGGAAAACTATAGACGATGATAAAGTTAAGGTACCCGTATAAACCCATTCTGGTAGCTAAAGCTGAAAGCTGCTCAAAATCACGACGGTCTTTTTTCTCCCTGGACACAACTTCTTGCTCATCTTTATTGCGAAGAAGCATGGTCAGCTTCCATCTCCACTCATCAATGTTTTCAAGGGTTGAATCACCCTAATAATCAACAGCAAGCAAATACATTGGTCAGGCAAACCAATACAACTATGAAATTAAACTTAGCAAGCACGAATGGCCCTTTGCAAAGCATCACATTATCCAAATAAAAGGTTACTAGCAAAGCAAACTAAGGCAACTTCTCTTATCAAGCACAAAACACTTTCTCCATAAGTATTCAACCCGCCAAGAAATTTTAAGTACAGTGATGCATATAAAGTGCAGCCCGCCAGGTGCCATAAAAAAAATATTTTACAGTAACTAGAAAGCACAAATTCAATTCACTAGAAAAGTTTTAAAAAATAAAAATCAAAATTTAACCTTCAAATCGCTCTAGGAGTAATTAATATCATAAGTTAAAATATAATTCATGTATTACAATCAAAAACAATTTGATGGAAAAAAAAAAAAAAAGCCAGCAAATTAGTAATTTTCAAGCTTTATGAATGGCGTAGAAATGAATAGAAAGGGAGGATAGACATGGAAACAAACCAATTGTTGCTGAGAGGGAGAGCGAGGAGAAGCGAATTCCACATCGGAATCATCATCACTGGAGAAATCCTGATAGGCAAAACGACCATAAGAGGAGTTCTGTTGACGCCAAAACGGCAAAGCAACGGTCTTCTGCTTAAACCGTTGTCTGTCGTTCCAATCCACCTCAACCGCCCCGGTGGGCGCCGCGGAGCAGGGCGGAACCCGGAGGCGAGAGGCTATCGTGGGCCGCAGGTGAAAGGCCCTGAGCCCAATTAATTGGGAGGTGGCGGAAATGGAAGGAAGTGAAGGTCCGAGAGACCTGCTGCACCTTAGAGACATGGCGGTTAAGAAAGGAGTTGAGGCAGATGGGGTGGCGGTTCTGAGCCTGAGCCTGAATCTGAAGTAGCCCTGCAACATGGCGGTGGTGGTGGTTGAGCTGCGGTTGGAGTCGAGAAGTGTTGTGTGGCTAACAGTCAATGGGAGCTTACTGCATCGCCCCCAACTCCGTCGAGCAGCAGTTTTGGGGGTTTTAGCAAGTGGGACTGGGAGCATCCCTACCTCCACGCTATTTATATATTTTCTTTTCTTATTTTTTTATTAATTTTTTTAATGTTTTTAAATTTTAAATAAGTATTTTATTAGCGAACGTCTTAAAAAATTTATGGATGTAATTCTAACACACTAAGAGTGTAAAATTATACTTTCATCCAATTAAAATCTTTTATTTGTGTAATTATTTAAGTAATAGGTGATTAAATTTAATATTTTTATTAATATAATAATATATAATTAAATATTTATATAAAAAAATTTTATATCGATAATATATATAAATTAAATTTAAAATTTATTGCATTATTTTATAAAGTTAATTTTGATACAATTAAAATGTTTTATCTATCAATCATTCAAAAAATATTATATATGTAACCTTTAAATTAGTTATTACGAGAGTTAAATAGTTTTAATAATATAACTATATGTTATTAGATAATTATGTAAAAAAAATTTATATTATTTATTAATACTGCATGAAAATTAAATTTTTATTTTGAAATATAATTCATGAATATTTCAAGAAACAAATTTTAATATTCTTTTTATTTTTTTATAAAACACAAATATTTTTTTTTTACACATCATGCAAATGTACTGTATAAAAATAACAATTTTGTCTTAAGAATGTACTTAAAGCTTTTCTTGATGTTCGATAAAATATTCAAGAATGAAAGCTCATAATTATTGGAAATATTTTTTTTCAAAATATCATATATTTCCTAATGATAAATAAATCCAATTTTAAGAATAATTTCTTATTAAATATTGCTTTCTTATTAGAATATTTACATGAACAATATCCACTCACATGAAGTATATAAAATATAAGTTCCATAAGAAACGCGTTAATTTTATTTTGGAGGTAAAAATTAAAAATCTTATCATACTATAGGTCACACAATTTAAGCATGTAGGGTTAAACATACAAAATAATGAAAATATATTAAAAAAAAGAAAGATATATAAACTATGGGATTCAATTTGAGTTTATGAATTTGATGAGTATTTCAAGTATTATTTATAATGAAAAAAAAAGATTAAATTCTGTAATTTAATTGATATATATTGATAATATAAAAGAGTTTTTCATTATTATCTAATCATATATTTATATAAGACTTTTAAAGTTAGCCAATAGAATTTTAAAAAATTGCAAAATCATACTAAGTAATTATAATAGTCGGTAGTTATTTACTATGAGGTAATAATTCTTTAAAATTCTATTGATTAAAAATATAAAATTATTTTACACTACCAATACATAAAAATTAATCTCATAAAAAAATGACACTTGAGTTTGAAAAAAAACTTTACTATACTATTATAAGACTTGAAATATTACGTGACATTGAAATTTGGATAGTAAAAAATTTAAGGTTAATACTGTGGAGATGACAAAATTTTATTGAATAGGTGGACATATAAGATAAGAGGAAATTAAAATTGAACATACTAGGAAAAAAAACAAAAATTGGAAGGGCACCAACTGCGTAAAATATAATAGATTCTCATCTTAGTTTAATCACGTGAACAAAATATCTGCAAGTTGCATTAAAAAGAGTAGATACCCAAATAATTACAAGTAAAAAGAGATAAAGAAAAAATTATCTACATATATAAATTGTGATAGGATATGATACATCATCTAATCTGCATAGCTAACTTTTGTCGAGTAAAATTGTCATATTTGGTTGGTATGAAGATTGCTATAATTTTAAAATTATATTATTTAAATAAAATTAATTTTTATATATTGATAATATAAAATAATTTTATATTATTAGTTAACAGAATTTTAAAGACTTGTTACCTAATGATAGATAGCTATACATTATCATAACCATTTAGTATAATTTGGTAATTTATTAAAATTCTATTAGTTAAGAGTGTAATTGTAAATATATAAAAATTAATCTCTTCTTGAATTTGAATAATAATATTTTATAAGATTTAAATTTTATATACTTTAAATATTTAATTTAAGTATTTATTATATTAAAAATTTTATAAATATAAACATATGATTTAATGATAATATAAAATTTTTTATATTATTAGTATATATCAATTAAATTCTATTTTATATTAATATATTTGCTTGACTCTAAAAAAGAAAAATAAAAAAATTTCAAAAAAAGATCTAATTACTACAAAGAGTAGAATAAATATTACATAATTTTTTATTTTATGAAAAGATATTACATTTTTATTAAAGAGTTTAATTTATAAAAAAAATTATATTATTATTTTATTATATATTATTATAATATTATATTATATTATATTAATAAATATATTTAACTCTCATATTTATTACTTCAAAATCGAAGAATTTAATTAAATAATAACATAAAAAAATTTTATTTTACATATAAAGTATATCCTTTCTTAAAACAGCTAGGCAAATTTCATTACTCAAAAATCAAAATGAAATAAAATAACTAAAATAGTAGGTGAAAAAGAATAAATAATTTTTGAAAAATAAAAAAGGGAGCAGGGAAAACGCTCTAGAAAAACCGAATGAATCGCGCACGTCAAGACAAAAACGCCACCCAATAGAAAATAGCACTCAACTCAGCTCTCAATCTCAAATCTAGGGTTTTCCATTTTCATCGGTTACACCCATTAGGATTCTCGCTCCCACTCTTACTCTCACTCATCAACTATGGCGGCAATCGCAGCTCCCCAGCAGCAGCGATCGTCGAAGACGGAGTCATACGTTGACAACAAGCGCAAGGAAGACATCCGCCACGCCAACATCATGGCCGCACGCGCCGTCGCGAGCGCCGTGAGGACCTCCCTCGGCCCCAAAGGCATGGACAAGATGATCTCCACCTCCTCCGACGAGGTCATCATCACCAACGACGGCGCCACCATCCTCAACAAGATGCAGGTCCTCCAACCCGCCGCAAAAATGCTCGTCGAGCTCTCAAAATCCCAGGACTCGGCCGCCGGTGACGGCACCACCACCGTCGTCGTCATCGCCGGCGCACTCCTCGAGCAGTGCCTCCTCCTCCTCTCCCACGGCATCCACCCAACCGTCATCTCCGATTCGCTCCACAAGGCTTCCCTCAAGGCCCTCGACGTTCTCTCCGCCATGGCGGTCCCCGTCGAGCTCTCCGATAAGGACTCGCTCGTCAAGTCCGCCAGCACATCGCTCAACAGCAAGGTCGTCAGCCAGTACTCCACGCTGCTCGCTCCTCTTGCCGTCGACGCCGTCCTCTCCGTCGTCGACCCCGCAACCCCGGACATGGTGGACCTCCGTGACATCAAGATCGTCAAGAAGCTCGGCGGCACCGTCGACGACACCGAGCTCGTTAAGGGACTCGTCTTTGATAAGAAAGTCAGCCACGCCGCCGGTGGACCCACCCGCATGGAGAACGCCAAGATCGCCGTGATTCAGTTCCAGATTTCGCCCCCGAAGACCGACATTGAGCAGAGCATTGTGGTGAGTGATTACTCTCAGATGGATAGGATTTTGAAGGAAGAGAGGAGTTATATTTTGGGAATGATTAAGAAGATTAAGGCCACGGGTTGTAATGTGTTGCTGATTCAGAAGAGTATTCTTAGGGATGCTGTTACTGATTTGTCTTTGCATTACCTTGCTAAAGCTAAGATTTTGGTGATTAAGGATGTGGAGAGGGATGAGATTGAGTTCATTACGAAGACTTTGAATTGCTTGCCAATTGCTAATATTGAGCATTTCCGTGCTGAGAAGTTGGGTCATGCAGATCTTGTGGAGGAGGTTTCTCTTGGGGATGGAAAGATTGTGAAGATTACTGGGATTAAGGATATGGGTAAGACCACTACTGTGCTTGTCCGTGGATCGAACCAGCTGGTGATTGATGAAGCGGAGAGGAGTTTGCATGATGCTTTGTGTGTTGTTAGGTGTTTGGTCGCTAAGAGGTTTTTGATTGCTGGTGGCGGTGCGCCAGAGATTGAGCTGTCGAGGCAATTGGGTGCCTGGGCCAAGGTGTTGCATGGGATGGAGGGTTACTGTGTTAGGGCATTTGCAGAGGCACTTGAAGTCATTCCTTATACTTTGGCTGAGAATGCAGGTTTGAACCCGATTGCGATTGTGACTGAGCTGAGGAACCGTCATGCGCAGGGAGAGATAAACACTGGAATTAATGTGAGGAAGGGTCAGATTACCAACATCTTGGAGGAGAACGTGGTGCAGCCGCTGCTGGTAAGCACAAGTGCGATTACCTTGGCAACAGAGTGTGTGCGGATGATTTTGAAAATCGATGATATTGTAACTGTAAGGTAGAGTTGATTGAACAGCAACGGAAATTTGGACAAAAAACTTGAGTCATCATCTTATGTCTTTTGTGCTTTAATTAAAGTTGGTAGTGTGCGTGTTTTTTAGTTGACTTTGGTTAAGTAATTTTCACTTGCTTTGGCTGCTATTGTTATTTAAAATTTTGGATGTCCTTGTGATGCTTCTTGAAGTCATGAGAATCCCTTTTACTTAATGTGCATTGGGAGTTTATTAATATTAGATCATTTATCTGAGAGCCATTGCTATTGATGTTCACGTCTTCCCTTATCTTAACCATTCTAACACTTGTATATCTGTATCATTTGTGACTCTGAAAGGAGTGGTGCTTATTAAGATTATATCATTTGTTATCTTCTCAAAATTGTGTCAGTCGGTGTGATTGAAGTTTTAGAATTTCTGATTTCATGAATGCTTACTCTTGTGATGCTTCCTTAAAAGTACGATGGCAATTTATGTTAGCAAGCAAATATGTCTACTGGTGATGTTTGTTAGCATCATGGAATGATGGAATGTTATTGAATAAGGCATATAATATATGATCCTCTGGTGATGTGTTGGAATATAGGCTTCTGTGCTTTGGATGATCTATTTTCCACAGTTGCCTCTTTAGGTAAGCTCGCATATATGCGTTGAATCTTCAGATGGTAGTTACTCATACTGCAGTGATTATTTATCTATAGAGAAAGCTACAATATGGTTAAATCCATTGAATTTGAGATAGCTCTTATTTAGTTTTGTCCGTTCCTTCTGTTAATGTGTCGAGTCTTTAGGTGTGTTATGTCTATTCTGTTTTAATTTGTTTAGTAATTAGAAAGACCGGTAGGTATGTCGGAAGCGTGTGAAATATGAATAACCCCAAGACTCGAGCCTTTTACTATCATTAGGATGGTTTCTTCAAAAAGGAGAGAGGAGCTATTGCTAATCTCTTTCTGTGTTCTATTCTTGTAAAGTTAAGCTTTGGATACTAGTGATATTTGGGGGTCCGGGGGTTTGGGGGTGCTATTGCAATGCTTGCTGAATTAGGAATAGCTGCTAGAGACTCGTATGAGCTTCAGATGGATATCCTGCCGCAATGGATATCATCCAATTGAATGTAATAAGAAGAATGTATTGAAAAGAACCAGGAGGGTTTTCGCCTCTTGTAGTCTAATATAATATACGTACTTTTTGGGGAATGCCTCTAGTCAGCCTTTGGAGAAAGTAGTTTTAGCATGTCGTTCACTAGGGTATTTGTGGTGTTGTTGATTGTGTCAATGTACGGCTGTGAGTGGTTGTTGGCCCCTCTGCGGTAATAGAGTGCTGACTATCTCTTGGTTGTGGTTGTCATCCTTTGACTTTGTGAGTGACTTCCGGTTCCGTTGTTAGAGAATCATTGAGTTGCATGTTCTGTAACAAACTCTTATAATACTCGATTGAATGAGTTGCCTTGGCTGGTTGCTTATATCTCTCAATTTCTGTAAAGATTAGAAAAGAGATGCGATTGGAATTGTGTTTTACCGCTGTGCGAAATTGTATGGGAAGCAGACTGATTTTTATGCTGTGGCATACCGTCTTTAAAATTGCAACAACGAGGGGAGACTTCGAGCAATCTGGCAGCTCATTGCATTGGAAAAATCCTTACACCCACCTACTGTGTGTATTTTATACACTCGCTGTAAACATGAAACCGATTAAGTGAAGTTTGCGTAGCAAGCAATCAATATAGTGGTGCTACGGGGGAGCTCGACGAATCTCGATCTCGCTGTGCATGGATGTTGAATAATATGCATCTTTCGGCAAAAGTTCTAGTGAGTTAGCTATCGTGAAGTTATTGTTAGTTGGTATGAAGGAGAACTCATCCATTCACCAAGGAAAAAATAGAGTAATTTATCTAAGTGGTTTTCAATGTTTTTAGACTTGGAAGTTTTGTAGTTGATTTCGCGGCAAATATGTTTTAATATATAAATTCAGATATACATGTCAGTGTGTAATGTAAAGCACATGGACACTTGCTTCCAGCCGACCAGATGTTATCTTGTCGTTGAAGTGTCATTGAATTGGCTCTCTTGATTCCACCAATAGGCAAGAGGCCTTATGCCTTGAGCCAGCTTTGCCTCTAATAACTAAGGTATAGTAGGGGGAGAAAAAAGAAAAAAAAAAAAAAACAAAGATAGATTAATGAAAAATCACTTAATCTTGCACAGGCTGCGATGCTGATAACGGCTGGACTATATCAGCGGTTAGGCTGATACTACACCGGAACTAGATAGTATGTGTTTGTCAACGGGTAGAAAGATGTCAAGGTATGTCTTTAGGTGCTGCATCAGCTTGTTTATTCTCTTCTTCATCATTGAGCAAGGGCTTTATTAATGATGCCTTTTCTGTGTTAGTCTCCTTTTTTTCTTTGGTCTTGCTCTTGCCCCATAGGACTAGATAGAGACCAAGCACGATAAGAATTGCACCAATAATCCTGTGATCAAACTGGAATAAATCAGAAGGGCAGATTTTGTAACTTCAAAATGGGGGGGGCGGGGAATTAGGAGATTTTTTAATGGCTTTTTCTTTTCCTCATAAATATAAATTTAAAATTGATTGAACAAATCTTCCATCGGTGGTTAATAAATTGTCTACATACCCTCCTGAGTATAACTGATCACCGAGAATCAGGGCTGCCGTGACAGCAACTAGAAAAGTTTGCAAGGGCTGAAAGACAGCAACACACACAGGACCGCCCTTTTGAATACACCATGTTTGGAGAGAAATGACAATGCCGGAAGATACAACTCCCTGGAATGATCATACAAGAATGAATTGAGTTGACTTCCAAATTGCATGCTTTTGGGACAGACCAGATGTGCCATATAAATCAAATATATATGAGTGTGCATATTTGACAGATGAAGTAATGAGTATTACAGCATATAGGATGGTAAAAAGCTCTTTTGCTGATATTATCTTCCAACGTTCCAATTCAGTTTCTACGAAGGCTGCTATAATCAAGAATTGAATCAACCCAAAGAAACATGTAAATGAAGTGAGTGATAGTTTTGCTGGATACTTCTTCACCACAGGAGCCTGCAAATAATGTTTAGCGACTTTGGTTAATGTAAAAATAACATTCGAACAAATCAAGTGCAACTTCACAAATATATGTAGCAACTGCAGACACTGCAAAAGGTTGATTGAGAATGAAGCAACAGGTTGACGAGTTTGCAGTTTCAGTTTAGATAATCTATGTAAGCCATGATCATTATGAACAGACCTGAAAAACCATCCAAGCAGCCCATGATAAACAATGTCCAAGCAAGTATATGCAACCCCATGTCCAGTTCTGCACTTTAGTTGATGACTGATCTACATATAAGGTGTCTTCTTGCATTTGAGGCGTCTGCAGGTGGAGAAGAGGAGGGCCTTTGTAGAGAGTAATCACGGTCGCACCCCCAACACTGGCAACGGTTCCTAGAACTTTTGCCAATCCATCTACTCTTGTGATGTTGACTTCCTCAAGTCTGTCCGAAAATTGAAAGAATTTATGGACTTGTGAAGAAATCAAAAGACAAAATGATAAAAGAATGTCACAATCAGAAGGAGGCATGAATACCCTAGAGCTGAAGCCATGACAAAAGTGATGGCAGGAACTGAGTTTTGCATCGCAGAAGCAAAAGTTGGAGAAGCATAATATAATCCCAACAAGTAAAACCCTTGGTTTGCAGTGATGCTAATATACAACCAACGAAAAATACAGACAAGAAAATATTATTAGGGATAATAAGAAGGAAATGAAAGTGTGCATAATTGCTGGTTGCAGGTTATTTATTGCTTACCCCAGCAATGCTAATAGGAAGAACTGAAAGAGCAAAGAAAAGGTAAGGGGTGGTCTTTCATTCCTGTTCATAATGATAAAACGTTGTTCCATGTTAAAATCAGTCTAGCACAAAGAAAAACAAGCTGAAAAAGCTATAACAGAATATGTATATATACATATAGAAAACAAGTTTCATCGTGAAACTTACTTCTCTAAGAAATAAGCAAGCGGGCTCAACAAAAGAAGGGCAATTACATTTCTGTAAACCGGGTAAACGACTTTGCTGACACCAATGTTCAGTGCAAGTCTAGAGACAATGTGAAATCCTGCAAAGCAGAACTGCAGGGCAATTAATGCCACAAGAAGCTTCACTTTTTTTGTCATAACACTTTCCATTCTCGTGCTCTCGTTGTACTTGTAGCAACCTAGCCCTGGTAATGAGGGACAATAACAAAGGAGAGGTGCTTATATACAGAGAACAATCTTGAAGGAAAATTAAAATTTTACATTTTTATATTGTGAATATCAGCAGCTAGCAATATTATTAGAAGTGTCAGAATGGCAGTTACAAAGACATATAAACGTTTAACATATATGCTAAGTTATCTCTAGACTACAAAATCTTAGATATATAAATTTAATTTCTTCTGCTGGTTGACTTTTAGATTGAATATTTTAGGGAGACAGAGTAAAGGTGAATCATGTTAGCCAGGTAGTTAGAGAGTGGCCAACCTCTATAATTTGCATGGCCATGTTCCCACCATCCCCCTTGTACTGTGTCTAGCGAGACCGTTGTCCCAATTCTCTATCATTGTCAAGTGATGTTGATTGGCTCCTTTTAAATGCATTTCAATAAAAGAAGGAAGAAGAATAGAAATATGAATTAAAGATGCATGTGCCAGTGTGTTTTATTTAGGCATTGTTTATGATTCATGAAGAAGTGAAGGCGGCACAGATGCACTGAAACTAAGACATTGCCATAACAAAGTATTGGTTTACTGTCATTTATTTGCAAATGAATTTTTTTTTCTTTCCTTGTTTTTCTTGTTTAACTGAATCAGATAATGATAAATCTTAACCCCACTAATTGTCAGTTTTGGGATCATCTGCCTACTTTGTCAAGAGTTGAATCTAAGTGCACATAAAGGTTAGAGGAAAGTGAGGCTAATGGCCATAAGGCTCATGAGTCATGATCCCATATAACTGAACTGCTCAATTGAATAGCCAAAATGTTATTTCGTATAAATCGATATAGCATCATGAAGTTGTTCTTAAAACATAATCCCATTTTATTGTTTCCCTAGACAGAAGCTGATATTCCCAGGCAAACATCTTAGTCAACGCATCAACTAGATCACGAGAGGAAGATTATTGGTTTGATGTGCTTATTTATGAACCTTTTATAGATTTGTTCATACAGGTCTCCAGAAATTTCAACAAATACTAGAATAGGCGCAATTTGAGAAAGTGCGAGAATATTCCAAATGAGTGGCCGATTGTGACAATACACTGTGTGTCTGTTGCGCCAGAAAGGATAGGAAACAAGATTTGTTTACTAAAACTATATCTTTATATGACTTTATAGTTCCATAAAAATTCTTTTAAAGGATGCTAGAGTGCATGTGCAACCCTAGGCACTTTGGACGCAGAGATGCATACATTTGGTAATTGATGCATAGAAACTTATATATGATTACTTGTATGAACTTGAAATTTTACTATTTTCTGATAAATCGTCTATTTTATCCTATCATTAATTTGTAAATTGATAATCATAATTTTTAAATATAATGAGAACTGGTATTATTGACAAATTATTATGTTTTTGTTACCATTTTAGTAAAATTTTATAAATTACATAGTACAGTAAAATTAAATTAAATATTATTTATTAGTTGTATACATAATTTAAAAAAAAAAAAAAAAAAAAAACACATTTGAGAATTTTTTAGATAGATATCTAACATTTCTTTTTTGGTTTCTTAGATTATCCCTTACTTGACAAGTACGAGACTAATTTCTAAGGATAGCGGAAACTCTTTCCAAAAGTATTTTTTTCATATATATAAATCTTGGAATCGAGCCCAAAATCACATGCTCCAGGGACTCAAATCTCTTCTACTCGGATCAACACTTTGTTGGTGATGTCTAACATTTCCCATTATAACTGAAAAAAAGTGTCAAATATGGTAAAAATCTAGCATATTGATGTACCAAAGGGATGTATGCCTGCAGCATGCTCAATATGAATGCTATTTAGCTTTCATCTATCTCTGCCCTCCCTTTAAAAACGTCCTCCTTGGTCATGAGTATTGTCTCTCTGATGCATGAATCAGCCCATTTTCATTGCTGCTAAAGACAGAAGTTTGTTTCTTTTCAACACCCACTTATGTAATGTGCTTGTCTTCTTGTTGACAACCAGCAGTAGCAGCAGTTGGTTAAAGCCACTTCGTTTCAACTAAATTCGAATATTTCTATTTGACATTGGACACTTTATTGCAATTACTAGAATTTTCAAGCTAGTAATCAGCTTCAAATAATTATTAAACTTGTCCATGTCGTGCATTCTGCATCCAATCACCAAACATTATATTCTGAACATAAAACAGAACAAAGATTGATGATTATTTCCCAATCTTTATTTTCAAATTGCCTTGTTAAGAAATAGCTTGCAATTTTCTTCCCAACTTGCGGTAACACTTTCTTAATCATAGAAATAATAAATGTTATGTGATAAACATCCCCCTTTGGTCAGCAACCTCACTTGATGGTCATTTCTTTTCAGGGAAATCTCTTGGCACTCAGGATTACGAGTGAGTAGTCCCTGTAAGATCAGTTTTTGGAGTGATCAATACCTTAGAAGGCTGGATGCAATCTTTTGATTGAACCTCTCCTTGCCATTAAGGATCTCAACTCTCAAGCATAAGTCCGCATGCGGGCTAGTCTTCTATGAGTCGGGCCGATATTATGTCGGTTAACATTTGTTAAGGGTTGGCCTAATCCATATAACTCACAGTCTAAATAAGCTAAGCCTACATCGCCTGAGTCTAAACAGTCTAAATTAGCCTGTACAAGTTTATGAGTCTAAATAAGTTTATGTTAATTTGTTAACATTTACTACAAGTTAGACAAACAATTTATAGACCTAAAGGGGCCAAGCTTAAATGAGCCAAACTAGCTAGTTTAATAGCCCTATGGTTTAGTTTGATCTATTATGGGTTAGTTTGCAATGGATAAATTAAAATGGATTAGGTTAGTTAAGACTAAAATTACTTTTATTTTAAGTTTATGTGTTCAATTTAGCCCGCCCATTTTGTCAGATTATTCAAGCCAATATCTTAGACTTAGCCCATTTTTATACTCTAGTAGTAATTGTAATTTACGGAGATATTTTTATAAAAGTAGAAGTTAAGATTCATTATATATAAATTTTATTTCTTCAAGTACTATTTTGTAAAATTAAATATTAACATAAACACAATTTATATGTCATTATTCTAACTCTACATGGATATATTTTATTGGTCCATGAAAGCAAGATTTGACCCTCAAAATTATGCCAGGTTCCATAAGATTTGTATTTTTGACTTTACTTTGATAAATCGAACCTAAATATTCTAATTGTGATTAGCTTAGTTTGATTCAAAATGATTAAAAAATCTTTAGAAATTAAACAAAATTAACTCAACTAAATTTAATCTATTTTTTAAATTGATTTCGGATTATTCCTAAATCCAAACATACTAACTTGTGAATAACTGAATAATTTTACTAATAATTTCGATTAACTAGTTTGAAGTAAATATTCTCTGCCTAAACAAGTAGTTAATGTAGGGCAAAACCATCCGAATTTCAAACTAGCAATATCCAAATCCTAAAGAACATTCTAGACGACCTTTTAGTATTTGAGCTTATAAAACCACCGAAGTACTAAAAGGAATTTATTATTGGAAATACACTACTTTCAAATTTGTCATTAGAAATATACTTTTTTTCAAGCAATCAATGACTCATTAACACAACTTAAATTTGTAACTTCTATTCAAACTTTCATCCACCAACCCAACCTCGTGTAGAAATAGGCACATATATCTATACATGCAAATTAATGCACACTTATATTAAGTTTATATATATATTTTCCAGAAAAATATTAAATTTGTTCAACCCAAATTACTAAATAGAAACACAGATATCGTAGTTTGTAGTTTTAGGATTTTCATTTCTTAAATTTGGGTGCTTTTGCCTTGTTTACACTAAAAATTAATTACCAAATGACAATAATCAGTGATAAATACTATGTCTATGTTCAAAGTAACTTAAGAATTTAAAGCAATTCATAATCCAACTTCTTAAATTATATATAAAGAAAAATTATATAACTTTACTAATGTATTTAAGGTGCCGTTTGCTATGCTTCTTACTTCAATGGTGCATTATGCACTAGTTTCCATCATAATGCTTTCTCCCAAAATCTACCGATACACCATCAGCTCCGTCTCCTCCCTCATATGCGTTCATGGCGTTCAAAAAGCCACACCTCATTTCCACTCGTGCTCTTAAACAGTTTCTCATTCTCACACTCACTCTCTCCACTTCACAAATGAACTAACTTGAAACTTGAAATTGGTGGAGCTAGTTGTGTTGTTGGTGAGTGCTAGGGTACGTGGTGGTGAAGCAAAGGGTGTCGGGGATGCCGGCGGCGAACAACTCGGGCCTTTCTACGAGAACCTGCTCACCGGTGATAACAGCATCACCACCACCAACTGCTTTGACGCGTCGAACCCGCCCTTGAGCAACTTCACTTTTGTCTTTTCCCCCAAATCTGCAGCCACCCAACTCTATTACTGTCATAATCCATGTAGGGGATGGGTCCACGGCGGCATCGGAGGATGGGTAGGTGGCGGCGTCGAAGGGGGGTTGGGCAGTGGCATCGACAGTGAAGCGAAGAAGCAATTAAAGGAAAATGAAAAGAATAAGGAACGAGGAGAAGAAGAAGAAGAAGAAGAAGGAAGGGAGGCAGCTATGGTGCATTATATGTGGTGGGTGTAGACTTATACCATTAGATTTATACCTTTAGATATCACGGTGCATAAAACACCATCTTTAGTAGGGTGCATATTGTATAGTGCCTGTATTTAATTTTCATATAAAGCAACATAAGTTATATGCCAAACAAGCATAGATGTAATGTGAATCATAGAGCATTTATTAGCTAAATAACCTAAATCATAAATGTATTTTTATATGCTAAGCAAAATACAATTCATTAGCATTTGTCTAGTATGAAATTCAGGCAAAATAACCTAAATCATAGAGCACCCGAAATCCGAAAAAGAACCGACTTAGTTATACAGCTAGGGTTCTTATATAAAAGTCAAAATGAATCTTCTTTAGCCCTAAATCAATATGTCTAGAGCATTCACAAAGAAATGGATAGAATTCTACTCTAATCCTGTATTAGTGAAGCTAAGACATCCGCATAAAGATAAAAAAAAACTTGTTATGATCTTGTTTCAATACAGTTAAAACACTCACACAGAGATCGAAAGAAACTTGCTTTGATCTTGTACCAGAGTGGTTAGGGCACTTGCACAAAGATATCAAACTCATTGCCAAGCCTATAATAGTGTATCTAAAACAATGTCACAAAGGCAAGCCCTATAAATTCTCCACTGAATTTTACCATTTTCATTTTCTAATTTTTATTTTAAATAAAAATAAGCTGAACATCACTGACTAGAAAGAACTCCCCCCCCCCCCCGGGCAAAAACAAAAAAAAAAAGGTACAAGGAATTTCACCTAAAAACCCTAATTTCCCCGTTCAAATTTTCCATTCGGACCCCATTAAAGCTATGATGAGAAAAACGCTAACTGTTGCAATGCAGGGGTCGAACCATGTCCCTCCGCAGCGACTCGACTGACCGCCGGAGGGTGGCGTCGCCGGCAACTAGAAACGCGGCCCCGGGCGGCGGAAACGCCGTTTGCGCCGCGGCGGAGAAGGTGGCGGCGAGGAGCCAGAGGCTGAGGGTGAATCCGATAAGGGATCACGTGCCGGAATCGTACGAGGACTTGGAATTGGATTTCAGCCCTTCGATTTTCAGCTCGCTGGAGAAGCACCTTCCGACGAACATGCTCAAAGCACCACGCGACGACAAGGTCAAGTACATCGGCGACATTCTCCTCGACTATCTTTCCCCTGCGGCGCGCATAAGGGTATTGTGCTCTTCATTAAGTTCATTGCACGCTCTCCATTATTTGTTTCGTTTCTTTATCGTTTGTTGGTGTTGTTGGTTTCTTTTGTGTTTTCGAAAGTTTTTCCCCTTTTTGTGTGTTGCTTTGTTTGTTTGGATTGCAATGTTGAAGGGATTGAAGCCCGATGCTGGAAATGGTTGTGTTGTTTATTGGTGGTCGTGGTGGTAGGGTAAATTGCATACCTTGTGTCTCAAGCAATGTTGTTAAAACTAGACAGTATAGAGAACTGGTGAGGGTTTAGGTTCATGTGGTCGAACCAGATGGCATCGTAAAATTAATTTACAGCTCTTGAGAATAAACACAAAGGATTTAGGGTTATTCTGCATGAAACATCTATGAATAATCTTAACAGCAGTATGAAATGTAGTTGAGGAGATGATTTTGTCCATAAATAATTTCAACTGTAAGGAGAAGCAAGGAAGTTTCAGTATCACATTTGACATCAAAACTCAGTTTGTCAAGCATGAAGTGTGTTGGAACTCAATTTGCACCCTTCAAACCATGGTTGGGCTTTGGAGATGTAAACTTTATACCAAACATGCTCTAAATGACTGTCTGGTTCACGGTCCAACTGGTCTGATCTTATTGTGATAACAGGTCTCAATGTAGCTAAATTGCAAAGATGTCTGGTGTTTTTACACCATGTTTAGAGGTCTTCTGGTTTCAATTCATACTCTATAATGTATTTTGTCCCGTCAATTGTTGGTTCTCTATGCTTGTGAGAAATAATTATAACTCATGTGCTAAGAATAACTTGAGGTAGGAAGTGTAAGGGATTAAATATCTGTGATATTGTTCAGTAGCATTGTGGAATGTGTTGAGATGTATGGTGAGTTCTTATCTCTTTCCCCAAGACCTCAGCTTCAGGTTGTGTGATTTATAACATTGTTGCATTTGATGTTCTCTGTCTGGTTAATGGGCTGTATATGGCATAAAAAGTTTTAAATTATTATTATTATTGGTGTTGATGGTTGTGATGCTATTTGGCAGGATCAAAAGCACAGAGAATACAGACAGAGGATACTATCAAATTATCAGGTATGCAATATCCAAATTGTTAATTATTTGCACATTCTTTTTGTCTGATTATGTTATTGACAATGGGAGTATTGCAGTTTATAGAATATCTTAGATTCTATGCTTTTCTTTTCTCAGTCCTCTGCTAAATATTAATATGAGCTCAGATATTCAATTTTCTTGGGCACTTGGTTCTGTTTGTTGTATTTATGTTTCAATGTTTATGTAGTTGAGACAAAGGAGCTATTATTCCAATTCAAAATAGCCGGTCATAAGGCATATGATTTATGATTCATGCTTAAATTTCTGGTGTCCTGAAGTATAATGACAATCTTCTACACATCTACTCTGTTGTGATGTGTTTTAGCTAGACTGAGGTTTTCTATCACAATTTTGCAGCCTCTGCATCAAGAGTTATACACTATGAATCCTACAGCATTCTTTGTCCCAGCATTTCTGAAAGCAATTAGTGATAATACAGAGCACAGCTTTAGAAGTATAATATCCGAGCCCTCCCCAGGCATTTTTACATTTGAAATGCTTCAGCCACACTTTTGTGAATTATTGTTATCTGAGGTACTCTATCATTTTAACTAGTAGTGTCCCATTCTTTTAATTTAGAATCTGGAAGTGGAAGGCCTATATGTATACTTATATTTTGTGAAATTTATCTGTGGCCTCCCCAGGTTGAAAACTTTGAGAGGTGGGTTCATGCAACAAAATTTCGGATTATGCGTCCCAACACCATGAATAAGTATGGTGCTGTACTTGATGACTTTGGCCTTCAAACCATGCTTGCCAAGCTTATGGAAGGTTTTATTAGTCCTTTGTCTAAAGGTGAATGAAGTCTGCATGATTAAATTTAGCTCATGGTGATTTGACCAATTATGTATTTATTCACTAAGAGAGATTAGCTAGACTCTTTTAAGTTTTTCATTCTCATAAGACATGTTCAGTCAATTAATCCTTCATTGTGCAGTGTTCTTTGCAGAACTTGGTGGATCAACCCTGGATTCTCATCATGGGTTTATTGTTGAATATGGTAGAGATAGAGATATCGACTTAGGTATGAGTTCTACTTGATTAGAATTTCTCTACATTCGATGTGGACCTATCATATATTGCAAGCATTCAAGTTTGTCTTAAAACTTGTGAGTTGCCCTTGCCTTGCCTGGGTATTTTAAAAAATATTAATTATATTATGTTTTATATGTATTAGAGAGAAAGTTGGAGTAGCACTTATTATGGAAAAGATGATAGAATCTTACCAACAAGAGTTGAGTGAAGTGATAAGTGAACTGGACTCCTAAGAAGATGATAACGGTTCAAACCCTAGAGAAGATAATTATTGTAAGGGCCTCTTAGTAGGGGTTAGTTTCATAGTAATGCTTGTGAGGATATCCTGGTCAAAGACCAAAAAAAGATAGTAGAATCTTACCTTAGGTGATTTGGTCAGGTGTGGAGAAGACTTTCAGAAGCACCAGATAGGAGAGTAAATTAGACGGAAGGTAGCCTAATAGTTGGAGGTAAACAGAGACCAAGAAAATTGTCCTCATGAGGCTGTCAATATGCACTAGTATGCACATTTTAGTTAGTTCAAGGAGTCTGTTGCTAACTTTTCAAAGTGCATAGGATTTTTCTTCACGTGACCCATAGTTGGAGATTCCGTTTTTAGTTTTATCCAACAATTTTTGTTATCACTACATAGGCTAGGTGCATAATATATGACATGCATGCTAAAGAAGGCTAGCATCTTCATTTGTTAAACAACTTTATTTTATGCATCTGTTGAAATTCCAAACTATGTCAATAGGGGCTATAAGCTTTATTATTGGCAAACAAATGTTTCAATGATGTAGGATTCCTTTACCATTCAATATGCCTGAGTTTTGCCTTTTCATCTTACTATGTTATAAGCAACAAATTCTAACAAATAGTCTTACATTTGTAGGTTTCCATGTGGACGACGCAGAAGTAACCTTGAATGTTTGCTTGGGCAAACAATTTTCTGGAGGGGAATTGTTTTTTCGGGGTATGCGATGTGATAAACATGTACATACAGAAAGTATTTCAGAGGTAAGTCATGGAGATGGAATAAATAATATAAAATTGGATGGTTGATTATGACATATGTATATTTGTCAAAATATTTTTCTTATTTAGTAAACAGTTCTTTGTCAATTAACTTTTTTAAATGGAGTTCATTATTTGAAAGCAGGAGATCTTTGATTACTCCCATGTCCCTGGACAAGCTGTGCTTCATCATGGTCGTCATCGCCATGGTGCTCGAGCTACTACATCGGGTCATCGGGTCAACCTAGTTCTGTGGTGCAGAAGGTATTTCACTTGCAGTCATTGCTAGTTCTATTTGTGTAATACTCCATGTCATTGTAATTTTACTTGCATGGATAGCCATTTTTAAAAGAAGGGTTTGTCTTTCGGCAAACTTTATGGGAAGGTTACTATTATTTACTCAATATTAGATCTGATTGTAGAATAATGTTCTTCATATGTTTCAATAATCTTGGCTCTCAATGATATCCTTCTTTCCACAAAAGTGAAATGACGTATGCTTCCAAGCTCACTGGATGTGTATATGTGAAGAATTGCCAATTAAAGGAATAAACATGAAATAATGAAGCACAATTGTATACTTTCTGCCCCTAGTTCCTCCTTACGGTTTCTACTTTTTCCTTGTTTATTTGTTAAAGAAATTTCGTATATTCAATTGTGGGAATAGGGTCATTTTCCTCTTATTTTTCGCCCTGATTGAATGGTTAATTAATTTAAATTTATCTTGTTTTCCATTCATTTGTGTTGTTTCCCATCAAATTAAAAATGACGGTTGCATCATTTCTGTGCAGTTCTGCTTTTAGAGAGCTGAAAAGGTATAAAACAGATTTCTCTAGCTGGTGTGGCGTGTGCACTCGTGAGAAGAAAGAAAAGCAGCGCAAACAAATTGAGAATACCAGATTGGTAAATCTTTATGTAGTCTTCATTCTTCATGTGCATGCATTACATTCATAGGAGTTCGATCGTGCAAATTTTTTTTTTTTTTTTTTGGGGTGTGGTGAGAGGGCAATACTTCCATTATATATGGTCAGAGTATATATGGAGTGGTACATTGGTCAAATTTTTAATGAACATTGCTTCTGGGTTTGGGCTTTCTTTTAATTGGCCTCTTTGAATTATAGCTTATTACCTGAAGAATAAGATATTCTGAGGGTGTGTTTAGTTGGTAAAAATGGAGGGAAATTTTTCATAAATGAGCTCTATGTGTGGGTTGTAAAAATAGGGGGAAATTTTCCATGAACGAAGGTTCGTTTATGGAAAAATTCCCCCCATTTTTACCCTCCCAGCCAGACATACCCTGAAGGTTACTTACCCGAAGAATAAGTGATTCTTCTACTGTATTTTTAGAAATGCATTACTGATGTTCTGCAGAACATAACTATAAGAATTTATATTATACAGAATTTGTTCAGCAGGGAACGCGAAGCAGCTGCATGATCTTTTTTGCTCAATGGATCAGTAGATGGCTGTAAAATGCTGCAGCTGTAATCGTATAGTCCAGACAATGACTCTATGCTTCCGGGTGTTTGTGAAAGTTATCCGGTGGAAGGGGATAACTTCTATAAATGAGCTTGCATTTTCCCCTGTAAATTGTTAATTTGTTATTGTTTATCTTAGTCCTCTTTTGTCTTTCAGATTGTGTTTAGGTGTAGGTTCGCAAAATGAATGTCTTTATATTGTGATGCACTTCATATGGTTAGCAATTTAGATTTAGATAGTGATCAAATGCTGATTATGTTGGAGGATTATTGTGAATCTAGTTTCATTTTAATCTGTAGTTGTATTTGTATTTAAAAAAAAAAATTCCTTGGTGGGGTGGGGTGAGGTGAGTGGTGTCTTTGCATACTTTTGGGCTGGTCATAGCTGTTTGCATTTTAGAGAGTAAAGTGTATAATTGTAGTTGTTGAAAAAAAAAATAATTATTTAAAATTTTATAAAATCTAAATATTTATATGGTAGGTTATACATATGCAATAATTTATCTTTTTTTATTTTTTTATCAACTACTATAGCTATGCATTTTATTTTTCAATGTATATTTTACAGTTTGAAGGAGTCAATGTCAAATCTGTCGGGGATGACGGTGAGGTACGTGTACTTAAATCATCTTCATTCAAATGGCCCTCGGTGAGCAGAGTTTGTGATAGTGGGGAAACGGTGGAAATGATCTTTTAAAACAAAAATGGATTGACCTAAAAAAATTGAATGTGTGCTTTCGTTGTCTGACTAGTTCGATTTTCGGTATGATATTAATTAAAATGCGAAAAGAACGCCTTTGATTAATATGATATTTGTATGGTAAAAATATCGAAGGATAGAAATAACATGATTATTATTTTCATATAATCTTTTCTACCTATTAAAATCTTGCAACCGATACGGTACCTTGTCATTGTCAATTATTTTTTGATAAATTTTATTATTTTATTTTTGATAAACTCATTGTCATTAATTTTGAACTAGAGTAAAATAAGTACATGTTTGGATTTCAAAATCATAGTTTAGTAAAAATTACAAATCATAGTTTAGATACCAATAATTATGAATTTGCAAACGAAAAAACAAACATATTATAACAATTAACAACCCTTCGCAATTGACTGAACTAATCTTCCACTTTCAGGCATGGCGGGCGTGGGCTCCACAAGCCGCACGCTAACCATGGGATGAGTGGAATACATAATTACATACTAGTCCAATTTGTTTTGATTGATTATTATTCGGGTGACCCTGGCAATTTCGCACTTTCCTCTGTTTTCGGCCATTTAAGAAAGTTTTGTTAAAGGATGATTTTCCTTGAAAGGAAAATTAAAGAAAACAATAATTATGATTTTGCATAATTTATTAAATTATGTAGCAGTATCGATGCTATTCTCAAACAAATTTAAGAATATAAACGAAATCTCTTTCCATATTTGTGAAAATTAATTATTAATACATGATTTTTTATGACTTTTCATACACATAATTATAATTCTTTTTTATTTTTTTGATAAGCTAAAGTTTAGGTTGAGGATCCATCAAAAAATAAAAGCTTAGGTTGAGGATATGATATATCCCAATTTAGGATTGTCTTTCCGAATTCATCAAGTGCTTATGGAATATAATTATAATTATTTTTTTATTAATAATATAATTATAATTCTTAATTATTGGTAAAGGATTTTTTAAAAAGTGTAATTAATATGCACTGATAATATAAAATAGTTTTATACTGTCAACTAATAAAAATAGAAAAAAATGAAAAATTATGGTGGATCCCTCATTATAATGGGTAGTTATTTGTATGAGTTGACATTTTCTATTATTTCTATTAGTTGATATTGTAAAATAATTTTATCCTGCCAGTATATTTAAATCAATTTTTTTTTCAAATAGCAAAATAACTTCCGCAAAAGTTACGTAGAAATAACAGTATTCAAATAAATTCCACAATTTATCCTAACCGATGTCATAGGCTTCACTGGTGAAGACTGATCAGCGCGGCACCGACACACTCCCCTCGGTTAACATCACACTTGAGATTAAACAAGCCAGAACCCTCTAAACACGCTAAAACAAGAAAGTACGTACGCCAACATTTGTTCCAAAACTTAAATATAAAACTATACAAGACCGTGTCCTGTTATGTACAAGTACAAAACGGGATGCATGTGCTCGTGCTTTAAATTGATATCCAACCCATCCCCAACAGCACAATGACTGCTAAGAGTAGATTCTTGTTGTGTTTGGTGACAACTGTAATGTAGCTGTCGGGTCATTACTTCTTCATCTTCATGTTTATCTTGCTCCCCTTCTCCTCTCTTCTCACACAACACAATATAATACAGCACAACCGCGCCTCACCAGGCAAGCACTCCCACTTTCACTCTCCCCTTCAATTTCATCTCTTGCCCCGTGTCATGTTGTCGTGTCCCACTAATTACCTTTTCTTTTTCTTGACGCTAATCTTATTCAAAGTATAAATGTTTTTTAACACACCACATTCCACCCCCTCCAACTAGCCAAATTAATTAAATCATTATTAATATTATTATCACCCACTAACCCAAAATTTCTTTTCAACTTTATGTAATTTATATAGTACTTCAATTTGTGCAACACTCATCATTGGGGCCTCTTGTTTTCACACCAAACACCTGAGAGAAGAAGAAAGAAGAGAGATCTTAGATTTGAGACATCAAACATCATCATCATAACCACCATCTTAGATTCAGATCAAAGACAGCCAACATCAAAATGCATGCAAAAACAGACTCAGAGGTGACAAGCCTAGACGCCTCATCTCCCACAAGATCCCCTCGTCGCCCAGTGTACTACGTTCAGAGCCCATCCAGGGACTCCCACGATGGCGAGAAGACAACGACGTCGTTCCACTCAACACCAGTGCTCAGCCCTATGGGGTCCCCACCCCACTCCCACTCCTCCCTCGGCCGCCACTCACGGCAATCCTCCTCGAGCCGCTTCTCCGGTTCCCGCAAGCTCAACAACTCCAACAACCACCGCAACAAGTCCCACAAAGCTTGGAAGGATCAGATCGACGTCATCGAAGAAGAAGGCCTTCTCCAATCCGAAGATCATCAACAAGGACACTCTCGACGCTACTATTTCCTTGCCTTTGTTGTTGGGTTCTTCCTTCTCTTCACTATCTTCTCTCTTATTCTCTGGGGTGCTAGCAGGCCCATGAAGCCCAAGATCATAGTCAAGGTTTGATTTTGAGTCCTACCCTTAATTCTTTTGGTTGTTTTATGAAATGGGTCTTGATCGAGTTTGAATCTTGGCTGCAGAGCATAAAGTTTGATCGTGTTAGAGTTCAAGCTGGTTCTGATGCAACGGGTGTGGCCACTGATATGATCACCATGAATTCTACCGTGAAATTCACGTACCGCAACACTGGCACGTTCTTTGGGGTCCATGTCACATCAACACCGTTAGATCTATCATATTCAGAGATCGTAATTGCTTCCGGGGATGTAAGGCACACACAACTTTTTTACTCACACATACTCAATTTCCTTTTAACTCGCCATTTTTTAGGTTAGTGAATTCATAATGGTTATTTCTTTTGGTAACGTAGTGAATTGGAATTGCCGAATTGGCGGTTGTTGTTTGCAGATGAGAAAGTTTTATCAGTCAAGGAAGAGTCAGAGGGTAGTGAGCGTGGCAGTGATGGGGAAAAAGATCCCATTGTACGGAAGTGGTGCTAGCCTTAGCAGCTCAACGGGCATGCCAACGGTGCCGGTGCCATTGAAATTGAGCTTTGTGATTAGATCAAGAGCTTATGTGCTTGGGAGATTGGTGAAGCCCAAATACTACAAGAGGGTTGAGTGTTCCATCACTTTGGATCCCAAGAAGATCAGTGTCCCAGTTTCCCTTAAGAATTCTTGCACATATGATTGATTGATTCAGTGGGAAGAAAAGAAAAAAGAAAAAAGAAAAAAGAAGAAGCACATGGAAAAGAGCATTAAAAAGAGGTGGAGAAGGGTTGGGGGAGGGGGGGAATAGAAGAGAGAATTACTTTTATGATTCATAGGTTTTAGTTAAGGAAGGAAGAAATGGGAATAGAGCTCAGCGGGCAGGTGTGGAGGCGTTTGGGCAGGATTTGAGGAGCGCGTTTCTTGGACTTTTTGGCTGCCCGAATACCCCCGATTCCGGAAAGATAAAGACTGTTGGGTTGATTCGGTAGAAACTTGTGAAGTGTGATCACGATGATCTTTTACTTTTTCTTAAAAAATAAAAAAGAATTTCGTCCACCATTTTAATTTATTTAATGTAAGAGTAAGAAATAATGTATTCAATCTGAATGGTTGTGGTTTCATTTTTCAGGTGATTATAGTGCAATTATAGCCGCATAATTTGACCTTTTTTTGTTGATTAGTTGTGATATGTTTGCAAAGCTGCAATCACGCGCTGCCAACTTTTGGACAGCATAAAGAACACAGGTCATATCTCCATGGTTAATGAGTTTATGATACTATTTATAAATAAATTAAATAGATTATTCCATGTCATCTTTGCTATATGAGTCAACCACATTTACCGTGTCCATCCCAGTTTGGTAGAATATAGCATTTATGTGGGGGAATAGGGTTAATTTGTAGAGTTTTGCTGATAATTTTCTTTTTTTGGTAATATTTGCTGATAATTTTTTAAGAACACTTGTGAAGAATTGTCAAGAGAGAAGTATTATACAAAAAGATAAAATTTTTAAGTATTCAATACATTAAATGTTTTGAAAAATTACCTTTTATATGATTATTTACGCAAACACTAAGTCTTGGTGCACGTGTTGGATCAATGATAATTTGCAATTATGGTGGTGGAACGGTGGGGCAGTAGCAAAATTGACAAATTCATTTGAGATGTTCCATTTTTGATTCATAATAATGAATTTACCCTGTTTCTCTCCACTTATCTTATAGGATGCTGAAGTCACGATTAAGGTGCAAATCAAATCAAAATGTCGGTGGTCAATGATGATTAGAGGTACAAATCATAACAGGGATTCTGTTCGTTGTTTAGAAGAGCTACCTAATGATTTTAAAGGTGCATTGACAACGAAACAAATAGACCTCGATGCAAGCAAGGAAAATTTGTTGTGTATGGAGCGCATAGTGATGGTGCAATCAATCCAGGCGGGCCCCATCGGTGGAACGAAATTCAGATTGTCCGGTTCCATTCAAATGTAATGAACTGAGAAATGTCGAAAGGAATCGTTGTACATAGGATATCATGTTATTTTATTTAATGATGGATAAATAATAAGTAAGTAAAATTTACATTTTATTTAGTGGTGAGTTAGTATGATATTTTATAAAAAATAAATTCTCTTAACATGTATTAGATTAGAGGTCATCCTTCGATGAAAACTTAACAAAATATTTACCAATATTAATGTGAGGTGGCTTTTTCATATTAAGCCATTTGGCAAAATTTAAAATAGACCTTATTGATTATGTTTTATGATAAAATCCCTCTTCTCTGATATCTTGTTTGATTAGGTCTAAGGTGTTGCTATTTTTTTTTGTTTCTAGAATTTTATTTTTTTTTATTGTGGCTATTTTTTATGTGCTATTTTTTTTGCTTTATCTTCTTCCTTATTTTTGAGCGGGTTTTGATTTATTAAGATATAAGATATATGCTTAAAAAATTTCAAAAAAACTAAATCTTTAATTTGATTTATTTTGTAGAATATTTTGATTTTATTCATCAAGAACATATTTGGTTTGATTTTAATTATATCATATTATCTAATAAATAATTAAATTTATTATTAAAAGATAATATTTTATCAATAAAAAATAAAATAATCAAAATAAAAAATTTATTTTATTTTTATATATATTTTAAACAATATAAATAAATTTAATTTTATAATTTATTAATTTACTACAAACATAAAAATTCAATTACCAATACAATACAATTCAATTCAATTATTACATTTCATTTTACCATTTCAAAGAAGCTTCAACACATTCCACATCCCCGCCCCGAGCAAGTTTACTCAAAATGAAAACCAAATCAAGCAAGTGAAATATAAAACTTGTGCGTACCATTTAAAAAATAAAAATGAAAACAGATCTAGTAAGCGACGCATTCGACCTTGGGGTGCGCTAGAGTTTTTCTCTGAAAAATTTATGTGATTCTCGATGGTTCTTATTGACTGTGGGCACTGTGTAGGACCAAAATCGATGGTTGTTCATGGCTCCCCGATTCACAGTTCGTTCGTCTCGACAAGGACACCCAAAAAATGTTCCACCCCTGTTTTGGTTCCAACTCCATGGCGAATTCGAGATCGGAGGTGAAGGCATCAGGGGGAAAGGCACCGTTGTCGTTGTTGGTGAAGAAGACGTCCATGGAGGGGATGAGGAAGTTGTCGGACTCGGAGGAGAAATCCTCAAACGTGAGGTCGGATGTCATTGCCACTGCCGCCGGTGGTGGCGCTTCGGCAGCAAGAATGGGGTTGGACGATGGAGAGAGAGTTCTTGCTCGGCGGAGGAAGACATGTGTTGTTGGAAAACTGACTTTTTGAGGGGTGTCTAATATGAAACATAATAAATAAGGCCTATCCTAAACTTTGCCAAATGGCTTGATTTGAGAATGTTACCTCACATTAGCAATAGCCTCAGCATCAGTGGATATATTTTTTCATTTACACTTGAGAATGACCCTTAGAGCCTTGGATTAGAATATACACATTTTGCAGTCAATTTTAACTTCTTGCCTCTATGAATCTTGATCTGTTGATTATCTAGACTCACAAGCCCACACCGCTGGTTTAGGCGAAATATTCTTAAGTTTTATAATACACAAACGAGGGAGTTGGGCAAACCTTCATTCATTTTCCTGAAATTGACATGTTATTTGGAAACATGCTCAGTCCATGCCCAAAGGAAGTCTTTGATCCACGAGCTCAAGCCATCTATTCAAAAAGCAAAATGGAAAAACAAAGAAATGGTTAGTCTCGACCTATTTATGCTCAAAAAGTAACAGCTGGTAGCATATGATTATGACTGGAGTAGATGGCTTTCGCTTTGCTTTTGGTCTAGCTGAGAGTGACACGTTCACGTGCTGCTCAATCAACCTATACTAGGTGTACGAGGAGAAAGCTCGCTAGCGTGAGATATGTGAACTACTTTTGCTAGCTCGACATGAACTAGAGATGTAACACAAAAGACTCACGAATAAAATTGATTGATAACGAAAAACTGACTCAATTAATAAGATAAATGACGTCAACCCAAAATGTCTTCAGGTTTTTTGCCGCCCCCCCCCCCCCCTTTTTTTTTTATCTGGGGAGGTGGATTGCAGCAACGAGGCTCTGCCTCTACTACTCGAACTCGCGCCCCGTGGGTGTGATTCTTTAGAGGCTTGGCTGATTTGCCAGTTAGACCGCGGCCTCAACCGCATCCCCAACTAGTTATCTCTCTGATTGGTTCTTCGTTGATGTATTGTATGAGGGTCTTTTAGGCCTATTAACCCAGCCAATCCTCGGTCAATTAGCTATGGAATCTCAGGCCCAACTCAAATGTACTACTCTCTTGCAAGCGATTAGTCTAGCACACGTTATCAAAACACATCGTCTATGTCGACCTAGGAGCTGGTTATGCCTGGTCCACATCGCAATTAGGGCAGAGGTACTGACTAATAGGAACGAAATGGAGCATGGTAAAATTTAACCGAATATAAAAATAAGGGAATGGATTCTCTTACTTTTTTATATGATAAGATCATAAGAGTATTTATGGTTTAGTTTGGCTTGATTTTTAGATAAAAATCCAACTGATTCAAATAATAAATTATATTTTGATTTGATCCAATTCAATTTGATTATGTTTAAATAACCAAATTGATTTAAATTAGTTTGCATTAATTCGATTCTCGGTTTTCCATTAAATGTTTCATAAAATTATACAATTATATAATCTAATATAAAATCAATTATAAAAGAAATTATACTAATGTCTAATATTAACAAGTTAAGCAAATAATAAAAAATTTGAACAAAAATCATGTATATTCATATAAATTTAGATATGGATAAGTAACATATATATATATATATATATATATATATATATATATATATATATATATATATATATATATATATATATATATATATATATATCAATGTGTAATATATTATTAGTTTGATTTGGTTCGATTTAATTTTAAAAGTTAAAATCGAAAGCTGAACTAAATTGATTGATTTTCATAATATAAGAACCAATTTAAGTCAATTTATTTCAGTTTGATCAGTTTTAGATTTTTTTTTTGCTCGATTTTCGATTTTGATTCGGTTTGGATCAGTTTTGAACACTTTTATAAGGTCATGTGTGATTTCTTATTATTAATTCTCTTACATTACATGTTTTGCCTGAATCCCAACTTTTAAATCAATCGTAAGAGATTACATATAACCTTGTCATGCAAAATTAACTTAAGAGGATCCATTATGTAGAAATAAAAGGAAATTGACAAGAAAGGTAAGCTTGAAGCCTTGAACCTTGCCTTCTAAACCTCTCCTTCCTTGAAATTTAATACTAATTATCTTAGTTAATGGACTATATTTGTGAGTATACTTAGTTATTGGAGTACATTTGTGTGTATCCTATCACATTACTCAAGGCTTTGCATTTATATCCTATCACCTTACTTGAGGCTTGGAGAACTATATATCGGGGGATAGCAATAGATATCTATGGAGGCGGGGACATACTCTCAGTCCCCAATTTCTGTTTGAAAATTTGCCCCCAGTCCCTATCACCGTATTCGTCACGGGTCCTCATTCCTTGTTCACTGTGAGGATTTGAATCCCCACGAGTTTATTACGAAAAAGTTCAAAAATCTTCCAAAAAAGGAGGAAAAAATCCTAAAAAATATTCTTAAACCTAACACATAGCATATATAATTTTCATAATCTATTACAATATTACTAACATAATACAATTAAAATTAACAATGAAAGTTAATGATAAAAATCTAATAATTTTAACAATTATAAGAGGACATTTATGTATATATTTAAAGACAATTTTGGTGTATAATAATAATAATAATATGGGACTTAACGGGCCTCTATGGGGAGGGGACCTCATCCCCTCCCCACTTGTTTAGTAAATGGAGGACGGAGTCCTCATCTCCATGGAGATCAAAACTCTCCCATAGCCATCCTTAATATAGATAATCTCTAGGATACCTATTTAAATGGATTTTTTTGTCATCCCTACGAACTACATCTTAGTGACCATCGTGTAAGATATGAACAATTGGTAAATATTTAGTCATTATAAGTAGCCCCTAATCATATGAAATAGAGTTAGTCTTCATATTGGTTCTTAAATTTGTAAATGTCAATTAAAATAGTTATTGACATTTAAAAACTAGTACCATTTTATGCTTTGAGAATGTAATCCTTTAATTAAATTAGTCCTTATAGAGATTTAAGTGTCAATCTAGACATATACATAACACTTACTTATCAAAGTAACTTAAATAAGTTTTTAATACAAATAAAATTGAGTTAAATCAGCTCTTGCATTCGAAGCCATATTCTTTGCAGTCTCCTCTGTCCTCATGAAATCAGAAAGGTGAGGAACTACTTTTAGGTTTCCTTATTCTATACATTTACAATGTTATGGCAAAAATTTGGTTGTTGACATATTGTCCAATTGCATATAAGATTCCACTATAATGCTATGACAAAGAAGATGAGTCACAATTATTTTTCAACATAAATTAATTGTTCGAGCATACCACTTGTATTGGAAATGAAATATTATCAAGTTCACATTACAAAACGCTAAGCTCCTTGCTAACATAAGAGTCCCAAAGACAAATAATTAGTTATTAGTTTTACATTATGATAATTTCAGTTGATGAATTTATCCACGTTATAACAAGTTATGAGGACAATTTTGTTAAATTTAGAGACAAAATTTTTTACTCTATTTATTATAAGATAAGTAATTTAGGGACGGATTTGCTACACCCTAATGTTTCAAAGACAAAATTATAGTTTTTCTCAATTTTAAGTGTTGCCTAAAACTTGTAACATGTTATGATATTGGAATAAGAAAACTTCCTTTATCTTTAGGATTATTTTAAGAAAAATTAAAATATTTAAGAGTTTAATTTTTATGCACTAATAATATAAAATATTTTACATTGTCAATGAATAGAATTGTAACAAAATGACAAATTATGGTTACTTACAATGATAAATATCCACTATGATTTGATACTTTTATGTAATTTTATTGATTGATAATATAAAATTATTTTATATTATCAATATATAGAAATTAATCTCTAATTTTAATATATTTAATTTTTTTAAAAAATATATCATTAAAAATATTTGAGTCTAAATAAAAAGTGCTTTAACTTGTAATTGAAGATCAACTATTTAATTAAAAATCCCCTAAAAAAACTATTTAATAAAAAATAAATAATTAAATTAATCTTTTAAAGCTACAACAAATATTAAATTGATTTTAGAAAACTTTAGATATTAATTTGGTCTTATGATATTTAAAGAAATGTCAAATTTATTCTTTAAAATATTTTTATACATTATTTTCATGTGCATATTTTAAAAATTAATTTAATTATTAAATTAATAATTATTTTATATAAACAGACTAAGTTAATATAAAATTTTGTTTAAGAATCAATTTAGTGTTTTATGTATCTTTAAAGGCAAATTTATTTTTTGTTTTCTTTAATTAACTGCCAATATAATAACACCATATTATGAACCTGAAAGTAAAAATAGCATAATCTCTAATACTGCAAGGTTTTAGTTAAGTGATCAGATTTTCGTGAAAAATCTTTATCTGTCTTTTTTTAAAGTTAAGTATCATTTTAATCCCTAAAATTTGGAAATTAACTTTTTAATCCCTAAAGTTATATTCTGTCGATCACTTTAATTTTTGATTAGTCAACTGTTACGATTTTTCTGATGTGGTACGTTAAGTAACATGTCAGCATGCCACGTGGCATATTGACATGTTATCGATTTTAAATTGATTCAAATTAGCCTCTAAAATTTTTAAAATATGTCAAATTAATCCCTAAATTTCTAAATATATCAAAATATTCCTTAAAATTTTTTAAATGTGTCAAAGTAGTCCAAAATTTCTAAATTTCTCTTCTTCTTTTTTACAAGCTCTAAATCTTTAATCCTTCTTAAATCCATTAATTTCTTTCCTATTTTCACACCCTACTTAGACTAGATCCTCCCCATATGGAATAATAGGAAGAGAATATATAGAAATGAAATAATGAAACACAATAAATAATTTTAATATAATTCATCCTAATCCAAGATCCAAAAATGCCTCTAGACTTAACGAATACTTATAAGCGTATTTATATAAGAAATATAAATTTAACATATTTTATTAAAAATTAAATAAATAAAATATTAATTTTTCAATAAAAATTAACAAAGAATAGACTATAAAGGCTAAAGTAATAGAACACTAAATTTTTTTTTAAAAATGTTCAAAATATTGAATATGGGTGAGTTATTGTCTATATATGGATTGATTAGTCATCATTTACTCACCAAGAGTTAATTCACTTGATTGGACTTTTACTCATATTTTATTATAAGCTAGATTAAATTTGTTATTACCTTATTAATTAGTTATTTATAAGCACTTATATAGATAGGTACTTAATAAATTTGAACAAATTTTCTACAGCAAAATTAGATTAAGTCATTTTCTTACCATAAATTATAGTTTTTTAATTTAAAAAGAAAAAGAAAAAAAGTTAATTTCATTTTGAGTAGGCCACATTAATGGAGCTTTTATGACAAATATATCAATTAATTGCATGTTTGAAAATAGTTGTTTCAAAAAAAATAATCATTTTTTAAAATTATAGTTTTAGAAAATTCTTTTGATATATTGATTGTATTGAAGTTTTAAATTATGATTTTATCTAATTACCAAATTCTTCATCATTTTTTTAGTGATGTGTTTTAAAAAACTTTTGATTGTAAATTATTTTAATTTTAAATTAGTTAATCATAAACTTTAAATCTTAAATTAAACGGGACCAAATAAATATTTAGAATGTTAATTAAATCTATTTAAATGTTAAGTTTGAATTTTATAATTGTCAATAATTTTATAGTTTATCAATCTTAATCTATTTAAATTTACTTGTTACTTTAATAAGATGAACAAACTTTTATTTGGAGGATCTAGTCTAAGTATGGTGTGAAAATATAAAAGAAATTAATGAGTTTAAGAAAGATTAAATATTTAGAACTTGTGATGGAGAAGAGGATAAATTTAGGAATTTTGTACTATTTTGACACATTCTAAAAATTTTAGAGTTTATTTTGACACTTTTAGAAATTTCAGAGACTAATTTGACACATTTAAAAAATTTCAAAGATTAATTTGAACCAATTTAAAATCGATGACACATCAGCATGCCATGTAACATGTCACTTAATGTGACACATCAGCAAAATCGTAATAGTTAACTGACAGTTAACTTACCAGGGACTAAAATGATTTAAGAAATGCAATTTCTTGAATTAAAAAGTTAATTATTAAATTTCAGGGATTAAAGTGAAATACGCATACAATTTCGGGAACCAAAGTGCTATAGCATATTTGAAAAAACTTTCAGTAGCACTAGAATCAAATTTTGGATTATTTAGTTTAGTATAATTGAAATGTATTGACAGTATAAAAATTTTTTACATTATCATTCAATCAAAATATTCTATTTGAATGATCATTTAAGTAATAAGTGGTTATATTAAAGACTTTTACTGATGTAACAATATATAATTAGATATATATATAAAAGTTTTTTTAAGTGATATTGTATTCAAATTAAATTCTATTTAGTTATATATTTCTAAAAGTAATTCTTGTCTTTAGAATTGATTATAAGAGAAGTAAAAATTTTTATTTTTTATTAAAATTATTTTAAAAAAAATTATCAAATATAAATCACCTTATTTTAAAATCAATTCTAAACAAATTAATTCTAACAAAATAAATTTTAACGAGAATTAATTCTACCGAAAAACGCATCTACTTAACTCGTCTTTTTTATTATTATATTATTTAATTTTTTTTGTTGTGGCTGTTCGTCATTGCTCCGGAGCGTTGCACCAAACGCACTCGTTCTCTCTCTCTCTCTCTCTCTCTCTCTCTCTCTGCGTGTACGCTTCTTCTCCTCTTTCTTTTTCTTTCTGCAAACTCTATCCATTCCTTCTCTCTAACCTTTATCGTCGTTTCTCCCACTTCCCCAGGTTCTTGCATCGTTTATTTATTCTCATGTATTTATTCACCGTTGTTCCGATCGAAGATTCGGGGGTTCAACCATCAACCATGGCTCAACTGCTACATCTACAGCAATCCGTCAAGGCGCAGGCTTTCCGCTTCTAATCGCGTCCTATTAATCTCTTTGTGCTTTGTGCTGATTTACCATTCTAGGGTTTCGGTTTGAGAACCCTATAGTAGCTTTGTACTCTGTATTCTTTTGGGGGAACCTTTTGTGGGTGCATTTGTAATTTTTATTCCCTTTATTCCCCCATACTTTTATGGTCAAAGTTCACAGCTTTGAGTTGTTTTCCCCCCAAATACTGTACAATCAAGAATTATCATCACATTGTTATAGTCCTTTTTCGTTTTTGCTTTTTGTTTTTCTTATTCATTTTGCGTTGTTTGATTTTATTGGGAAAAGACTGTAAAATATCGTGAATAACTTTTAACTCTTACAGCTCTCCTTTCGTCGAGGGCAAAAAAAAGAACATTATTACTATAATAATAATTCAACCAAAAAAAAAAAAAAACTCTATCAATTCATTCATGGGGAGCCCCGGATTGATCAACCGAAATAAGGGGCAGCAGCAACGATTAGGAATAACTGAGCCCATTTCATTGGGTGGACCAACTGAGTATGATGTGATCAAGACCCGTGAACTTGAAAAGGTTCTGTTTCTGGCTGTTGTGAATTCTTGTTACTTTTGAGGTTTTCCAAGTGTTGTTGTGATGAATTTGGATTCTTGATGTTCAGTACTTGCAAGATGCTGGCTTGTACGAGAATCAGGAGGAGGCAGTGAGTAGGGAGGAAGTTCTTGGAAGGCTAGACCAGGTTGAGTATATTTTCTTGATTGCACGTGTTTACATCACGTGATTACCAAGGAAACTAAGGGAAAGAACATAACTTAGATTCATGAGAAATATTCTTGAGTAGTTGTATGACACATGCATTTGAATTTTTTGTTGCATTTTCATTTCATACCATAGTACCATCTTGGAAATGTACTGGTGATCCTTATGACTATGAGGTCACTGATTCTCCATTTGCTGCTGTGATATGAATTAGATTGTGAAGATTTGGGTCAAAACCATTAGCCGCGCAAAGGGACTCAATGAACAACTGGTGCAAGAAGCAAATGCCAAGATTTTCACTTTTGGCTCATATCGGCTAGGGGTATGAATCTGTTTTATCTTCCGATTCTTTCATGTTTTTGTTTGTGAGTGCGCGCATGCACATACATTTATCTTCAAATTGCACTTAAAGCTTGGACTGTCTTCTGGAGAAAGGATTGGAGAGGGTGAGTAATAGGGGTAGCAGTAGCATTGTCATATGTTATGATGCTCCTGTCGATGAATTAAGTGGTATTTATATCTTGTCATAGAATGTACAAAACTGTGGACTGAAAACTGATAATACTGGTTACCACTCTAATATGTTTATTGCAATCCTTTTTTTTTTTTCAAAAAAAAAAAAAAAACTGATTGTATTATTTTACCAGCATTCATCCCAAATTTTGTAGGTGCATGGCCCTGGAGCAGATATAGATACTCTTTGTGTGGGACCTAGGCATGCATCCAGAGAAGTATGATAACTCTTACCATTTGAAGGTGCAAGTATAGATTTTGCAGGTTGTATCTTCCATCAGCTAAAATTGTTATTTGACATGGCCTTAGGAAGATTTCTTTGGTGAACTACATAAGATGCTATCTGAGATGCCAGAAGTAACAGAGTTGCACCCTGTGCCTGATGCTCATGTTCCAGTCATGAAGTTCAAGTTCAATGGTGTTTCTATTGATCTCCTTTATGCAAAATTGTCTTTGTGGGTTATTCCTGAGGTAAGTGGTTTTTGCAAGATCAATAGGTTTAAATTGATCCATTTGGCATGTTTGACAACAAACCTGGTTGAGTGACTTACACCTCCCTGCCCACCATGTCTTATATCTGCTGACAAAGTAAATCATATTTTACCTTTTATTTACCACTTAGTAATGCTGTCCGGTTTTTGTGGGACAGGACTTGGATATATCACAGGAGTCAATATTACAAAATGTGGATGAACAAACTGTTCGTAGTCTTAATGGTTGTAGAGTGACTGATCAAATCCTGCGTTTGGTTCCAAATATTCAGGTGGTGGACATCAAGTCTTATACACAATTGGAGATTTTTGTGTTGAGCTTTGTTGTGATATCATTGATTGTATGTTTGTTTATGAGGTGCAGAATTTTCGCACAACATTGAGATGCATGAGGTTTTGGGCAAAGCGTCGCGGTGTTTATTCAAATGTATGGCAAAGCTTTTGCTCTACACAACTTGCTTGCTTTAAAAAAGAAAAAAAATTGGGCCTGAACTTGTGCACTACAATTTGTTATGTTATTCTGATTTACCTAAAGCATGATATGTTGTGGGCAGGTTGCTGGTTTTCTGGGTGGTATAAACTGGGCATTGCTTGTTGCTCGAATATGCCAGTTATTTCCAAATGCGCTACCAAATATGTTAGTTTCTCGATTCTTTAGGGTATATACTCAGTGGCGCTGGCCAAACCCCGTAATGCTATGTGCTATTGAAGAAGGATCTCTTGGACTTCAAGTTTGGGATCCTAGAAGATATCCCAAGGATAGATACCATCTAATGCCGATAATTACTCCTGCTTATCCTTGCATGAATTCTAGCTATAATGTGTCGTCAAGTACATTACGTATTATGTCAGAGGAGTTTCAGAGGGGAAATGAAATATGTGAGGTATGATGGATGGTTCCAGAAATATTTGTTTTGGAAAATTCAAGGAAATAGTCTTAGTCCAGCTATATTTTGTTCAGCTATATGAAGTCTGAAAATTTAGACAAATTTTAGTTCGAATTTCTCTTTCTCTTGTTTCCTTTCATTAACTGCAGTGTATTGCCCCCAAGAGGATTTGACATCGGTTGGCAACTTACTAAATTCTGGCCCCTTTCTCAAAGCATGATAATTCTAGCATAGATGCTTGATGCTTCTGTGATCTGCACTACTTTTGTTCTTCCTCTTATTTGGTGAACTTCAATATTGAAACTTGGCCTAGAAGGCATATTGTTGTGTGTTGGATGAAAGTAAGTTTGGATAATTCTAGGCACTAGAGATGGCTTTATGTTTATACCAAAATGATATATTTTTAACTATATTGAACTTTTCAATGGGATTGAACTTCGTTATTAGGAAAGAAACATTTTCTTGTAGGGTGGTTCACTTTCTTAGTTTGATAAGTCTAGCTACTATTTCTGTTAATTATGATTACATTTATTCTTGTTATTGTGATATTTGGGTTGCTTAAATTTGATGTTTCTGGCATATGTAGGCTATGGAGACTAACAAGGCTGATTGGGATACTCTTTTTGAGCTTTATCCCTTTTTTGAAGCTTACAAGAATTATCTGCAGATAGATATTTCAGCAGAGAACGCTGACGATCTTAGAAAATGGAAAGGCTGGGTTGAGTCTCGCCTCCGCCAGTTGACATTGAAGGTATAGCTCTATATTAGTGTTTGTTATTACATTTGTTTTCTTTCTTACCTCTTATTTTCTTTTGTGAGAAACGGGGGATGGAATTTTTTTCATTTCCATTCTTTATTTATATTATATATAACCTAATTTGCTTTTCCTTTAAACATCTAGATTGAGAGGCACACATATGGCATGCTTCAGTGCCATCCACATCCTGGTGATTTTTCAGACAAATCTAAGCCTTTCCACTGCTCTTACTTCATGGGTCTGCAACGTAAGCAAGGAGTTCCTGTGAATGAAGGTGAAAAATTTGATATAAGACATACTGTTGAAGAATTTAAGCATTCTGTCAACATCTACACTCTATGGAAACTCGGAATGGATATCCAGGTCTCCCATGTGAAGCGCCGTAATATACCTAACTTTGTATTTCCTGGTGGTGTTCGACCTTCCCGCCCATCTAAGGTAACGTGGGAGAGTAAGCGTAGTTCAGAATTAAGGATTTCTGGCCATGGTCAAGCAGAAAAGTCTCAAGAAGGTAAAACAGTTGTATTTGGAGCAGACGATGAAAGGAAGAGAAAGCGAGCAGAGGATAACATTGATAACTTGAGAAATTCCAAGTCTCCTGCATCTTTGCCTCCCTCCAGCAGGGATGTTCATGAAGATAGAAATCCTATTAGCATTACTAGTTCTTACTCTATTAAATGCAATGACTCAGAAGTCAACAGTATGAGTGAACAAAAGAGTGAGAAACCTGATTTGAAATCTTCAGTGGAAAGTTCTAGGCATGGTGAGACCAATGGATCAATGAGAAGCATCCCGCAAGTCAACGTTATGCTTGCTGCTACTGATGCATCTAGTTCTAAAGAAGCTGAAAAGCTAGCCATTGAGAAGATGATGTCTGGTCCATATGATACACATCAAGCCTTTCCAGAAGAACCTGATGAGCTTGAAGATGATCTTGAGTATAGAAATGAAGTTAAAGATTTTGGTGGGAACATGAAAAACATGAACTTGGACTCTTCAAACTCAAGCTCAACGCCTGCAGTGGCAGGAGAACCAGTTATTACTAAGAAGGAAACCACTTGTTCAACACATTTATGCTCTAATAATGGGGGCTTGGAGGAGCTTGAGGTTACCCTCTTAATCTTAAATTTGGAACATTTTTATGGTCCAGTTCTTCAATCAATAATTCTGCAACAATCATATATCATAGATAAAGCTTTTCCTTACTTGGTTGCGATGCCTGAACTGTCTGTGCTAAGTTGCTCGGAACTCGGTCAAATCTGTGTATAACTGTTAATTTTGCTCAACTTCTTTTCAATCTCTGACTCCTTGTGCGTGTGTACATGTCTGTTGCGTGTGTACATGTCTGTTTTCTCTTTGCACGATGGTCACTTCTTGCCGTTTCTGGTTTTGTTTTTCTCATTATTATACTTAAGATAGAATTTGGTTGGCATAATTTTCTCCAATGATGTGTGGTGCAAATATGGTGAGAAATTGTCAATTAGTAAAGTAAAATATGAGACTATCCGTTGCCCTAGATTATATCATGTATCGCATTTGCTTATGAATTTTGAGAGAAGAATTTTGAATTTGGTTATCTTTCTGTCACTTCTTAATCTGAGCTGAACCTGGATTTTGTTTCTCTGCTTTTGTTTTGTGTAGAGTCCACAGATCCCTAGTTTGCATTTCCTATTACTCTGGCATTTTTGTGAAAGTTACATGGTGGTTTTACCATTTAATTGCATTAACAAATAGAAGCTGTTCTGACTATTTCTTTCCTTTGTCTCTGAAAGCCTGCTGAACTGACAGCTCCATTTTTGAGTGGGACTCCTGCGCCTGTACCACAGCGGAAGCCCCTTATCAGGTAAACTACATTAAATTGTTGAACAATTTATTCTTTGTCATGATTTGATTGATTTTCATATTCTTGTACTTTACCTGAGAGAGAGTTTGGAATTGATAGGTTGAGTTGTGTCGAATTTGGTTGGCTGACCATTCATTTTCCTTGTTGTCTCAGGTTGAACTTCACCTCCCTAGGGAAAGCTGCTGACAAAAGTTCTTAGATAGTTCAAAGCTTAAATTGCAGATAAGCTGGGTTGGATATGGTCTTTTCTAGTTCCTTCTTTCGTTATGTGATAATAATGATACAATAAATAAACCCCGAGCTAGAAAAGCCGTCAATTTTCACTGACCTGTGTAGCATGAGAAACTGTTGAATATTATCACCGGGGAAAACAGATTTTGATATGGCTGGGATCTTTTTATAATTTAAGGGTTGCGCATTCTTTTCATGTTTTCTATTCTTTTAGCATACTATAGCATTGTGTGTAAATATGTTGACCCCTACTTATGAAAGGAGATACCAAAAACTCTAGAAGTGAAGCGCTTAACCATAATAAAATTGAAATTAAAATATAGGTAATGGGGTGATATTGTAGTTTTAGTTAGTGGTGAAAATTATTACCAACTTATATTTAAAAGCATAGCAAATTAATAGTGAATTTTATAGTTGATAACTCTAATATGCAATAATTTATCGGTAAATAATGTTGAGTCCATAATTTAATAGTTATTTTTGTATGTCTCATTAAATATGGGGTATTCCACATTTGCCACTTATTCTCTCTTCTTTGAGGGGGGAAAAAAAAAGAAGGGTTAAATAATAATTTATCGGCAAATAGCATGACGCGATGTCTCAGCGAATTATTTGCAACGTTGAAAGTGGTTCTTGTACCGTATTTGTATTGGAGTCATGCTTTTGACGTTGGAAACCATTCACTTTGCCACGGAGTTATTGTTGCAATGTTCACGTGGGATGGGATGATCAGATGACAGGAAATTTCACTTCTAATGCCCAATTTGTGGCATCTTGAGTCTTGAGCTATTGACACATTAGGCTTTTTGACCAACTACTATCTTTTAGAAACAAAATTTCATAATATAGCACATTTGAAACATTTTCTATCTATTGTTGTATGTGCCACGGTGGAGGATTGCAAAATTAAATAATTTTAACCCGTGGCACTAAAACAATTTACGCCACCATTCACCCATCACTTCTGCAATGGCGCAACATGAACTAGTGCCGCCTTGGGGGGGGGGGGGTCAGGTGGATAAAGTTGAAGTCGCTCCATCCACAACGTGCTTTCCCATCCACAGAATGGTGTGGGATGAAGCAGCTCAATCAGTGACATACCCTGCAGCCTCCCTCTTTCTAGCATCGATAATAATATTTAAAATTATTTTTAAGTGGTTATAAAAATATTTAAAATAACACACTGATAAAAAGAAAATTTTGAAAATTTAACTTAAATCATGATAAAGTATAAGAAAAAAAAATAAGCAAATGAACCAATTCTCCATTGACAATGCATGCAGAAAGTTTATACAAATTTATATTCACAAGCAACGGCATAATTTGAAGTGATATTAAAATATATGGAGTGAACTAGTGTCGATTCTTAATATTAAAATATAGTGAGCTTCCATCCTCTTCAGCCATATCCTCGAGTTTCGCTTCTCTCTCACACTAATTTCTTACCCTTTTCATCAGTAGCTTCTCAGTCTCAAATTTCAAATTTCTTCTGGTCTACAAGCGAAAGTGCTAGTGAAAGCATAATTCTGTAAGTTTGCCAGTTTGTTTAATTTGTATTATTTACTTTTGTAATATGTTAGAATTTTATGTTTGAAAGTGTTGATGAAAGAATTTTATGTTTGATAATATCAACTAACTAACAATTTTTTCTTTTACATGGTAAATTTATTTGAGTTCAGTCTAAAAAAAAAATTAAATAACCATAAATACATACATCTATGCAATTATTCAATGTTGTGTTTTACATCTCATTTACATTTTTTTTTTCTGGTGACAATTTCATTTTTCGGTGGTAGTTTACATCTTATTTAGTAAGTTAACAACTATATATTCAATAAATTAAATGATGTGAGAAGACATCATTTGACACAAAGATAAATATATTTTGTTAATGTAAGGCACATGTTAGGTAAAAAAGAATAAATATATTTTACTTAGTTTTTTTTTCTTATACTTCTTTTCTTTTGAGATAATTCATTTGCTTAGTTTTTTTTTCTTATACTTTATCATAATTTAAGTTAAATTTTTAAGATTTTCTTTTTATCGGTGTGTTATTTTAAATACTTTTATAACCACACAAAAATGATTTTAAATATTTTTATCAGTGCTGGAAGGAGAGAGGTCGCAGGGTACATCACTAATGGAGCTGCTTCATCCCGTGTCATTTTGTGCGTGGCGACATGGCCAGCACCCTATTGATGGAGCAACTTCGACTTGCTCCACCTAACACACCCATGTACCAGTTCATGCTATGCCATCTACAATCTCTGACGTAGAAGTGATGGGTGAATGGTGGCAGAAATTGTTTTAGCGCCATGGATTAAAATTATTTAATCTTGCAAATCTCTACCGTGACACAAACAACAATAGATAGACAAATTGTTTCAAAAGTGCTATATTATGATAATTTATTTATAAAAGGACAGTAGTTAGGTCAAAAAGCCTGACACATTAATTGTTTTATAATATGGACATGTCATCCTTTTGTAGAAGGTGTCATTCAATTCCACCTGACTCTATCTCATTCCACATCCAACATTCCACATCTCACTATCTATTATTATATAGATATGTAGATATTATCCAGATATATAGAATATCTAATATTCTATAATAGATATATATATTATTCTATTTTATTCTTTTTTTTTTTGAATTCAATATTCTAATTTTATTTTTATTTTAGAGAATTAGAATAATTTCATTTTTCATATCCTATAATATAGGACATGTAAATTAAATGAATGAAGCACAAGGATGAGAAAAATAGGTCAACAAATCGTATACTTATATTAAAATCCTTGCCCAATTACAAAATTCATAATTGTTAATAGTAATGTTAAATGATATTAATAGTTTCCTATCATGTAACTGGCAAAGGTTATAAAATAGGGAATTAAGCTCCTTTGCTCCGAGCAAAAATGCTGTGCGTATATATAATATAAGCAAATTGATATCATATTCACACCTTCATTATGATATGTAGCAGACATTTAGCAGGCAAATTAACAAAATATAAAAATTATTCATTGTCTTAAATCCAATTTGATAGAGTTGAATGGGAAATCCTGGAGAAAGTGATGAGGTCGATGGGCTTACCAGAGCATTGGGTGAATCTTATCGTGCACTATGTAACATCAGTTTCATTCCCAGTACTTCTCAATAGAATGCCAATTGATACATTTAAATCAGAGAGAGGCCTAAGACAGGGAGATCTACTATCGCCGTATTTGTTCATCTGTCTCCGGCAAGTCTTTACACCAAAAATTCAAGAGCCAATTTTTTTAAAAATAGTTATATTGGATGAATAGGTAATTACTATTTACAAATAGTTACGCTTACTCATTCATGATGATTTGCAAAAAATAAAAATAAAAAATCAACGATTAAATTAATGATTTTTAGATAAATTAACGATTAAAAGAAATAATCAACATCTAGGATCATAAATGCCAGAAACAAAATTTCATAAGAGTCCCAAAAGTTATCTTATTTACAAAAATGCATTCAGTCTTCTTAATGTGGCAATGCGGATATTTGTCAAAGGTAGAATAAGATTGGAAAAATCAACTGAAAGAAATAAAGCCACCTTCGTATAACAACGATTATTGTTTATAAAAGAATAGTAATGCTCATAAGAGAACAATAATTCTCATAAGCATAGTGTGGGTTACAATAGTAATTCTCATTTAAACTGTATACAACGCATTACTACTCAAATATTAAAATTATAATAAACAAAAAATATTTTCAACAAAGTAACTTTTTATTATATTAATAATCATAAAATTAATTAAAACTATATTCAACTAAAAAAAATATCTTATTTATATTTCTTTAACTTAATGTTCATCCTTCAGTTTTTTATATATACTTTAAATTAATTAATTATACTCTTAATACATTCTTTCTCACTTTACTAATCCTTTTCTTTTCTATCACACGTTTACACAAAATTTGATTTCAAATTTCAAGCATAGGTTACAAGAGGAAAGAGTGGGCTAAAGAACAATACTACTAGGTCAGAACACTAATATTTAAAACCGTTTCATAAAAGTATATTGTTTTCACAAAAGTAAATAAGCTTAACTAATTTTTACAATTATTTCAGATATTACAAAAACTTTTGTCCCAACCAACATATTTGAACCACAACCTATCTTCAAAGAAATCAAACAGGTAGGCTGCCCTTCAAATATAATTCACAATTATGTTGTTCCAAAATTTAGTTCTAACATTTAATTCTACTATAATTCAAAAATCACAATCACGAATACCAATATTATCGGCTGAAGAGTCCATAATAATACAAAGCTCAATAAAAAGGAATCACAAGCAAGAACAAGATAATGAAGAAGATATTTATGAAGGAAGACGAAAGATAAAAATGAAAATAAGGACACATCATCATTAGATAAAAAGTCGATTTTAATTGAAAGTGTCAAGAGAAACAATTTCAGATAAACACAACCTACTAGCAATTAAATGAAAATGGTGACAAAATTCAAGAAAAGAGATGAATACGAAGAAGGATAAACATATATGGAATCAAATGGAAGAAGCTCATTTAAACAACACATATCTATATGGTTTCATTTTATTCAAAATGGCCAAAAGTTCATATATCTTTATTTCATTTATATTACTACAGTATCATGTTTTAATATATTCATGGAGCAACTATTAATTTATTTCTATACTGGACTAAATAATACATATATATATATATATATTTTCATTTTAGTAATTTTTTTCTCTCGCACATCACACGGGTCTACATCTAATAGTAACATATTCAGAAAACACGTTTACATATGAATCTAATTTAGTTTATACATGGTCAGTTGTACATGATTTTTTTTGTAAATATTTATCCATAATTCTTTCTTAATAATATAAATGATGTCAGTATTGAAATTGATTTCGCTCGAGTTTCCCGAAATAAATTCTAGTTAAATAATTGTATATAATAATAGACAAATAATTAAACTAGCATTGTAATACTCAAAAGTTAAAACTAAAAGGAAGATTATTGACATTTAATTGATTTAAGTATACCTTAATTAATAATTTGAAAATTTACACTATATAAATTTTTTTTACTATTTTCTTTGTAAAATTTTTAAAATAGAAAAACAAAATATTAATTATAAAAATAATAATTTAATTTGTATGTATTGTTAGTGCAAAAAAATTTTACATATATATTTAATCATATATTATCATATTAGCAAAAATATTTGATTCAATCATCTATTACTCTATAAGTCTTATAAATAGAAATATTTAATTGGATGACACTATTAGTACATCAAAATTTATCTTTGAAAATAATAAATAAAATAATTGGTTTTGAAACTAATGAGCCCTTAAATTTATTAATGTTTTGAATATTTTTCAAATACATAAAGATGCTACTTTGTATATAAAGATGCTATTTCAAATATTTTTCAAATAAACAAAATATTAAATTTATTAATGTTTTGATCTTTTGGGCCAAATTCATGGTTCTCCCTTTTTTGTTTTTTCTTGAAACGAAAAGGAATCTGCTTGACCAATCTAATAAGCCAAAAGCTAAAGCAAACAAAAGAAGTGTTGAGACTTGAGACAGGAAAGGGTATCCATCAGATAACGTGGGGCGACACAACATGTTCGGTCACAAACCAAGTCAAGACAATCAACTAATCTTTCTTTAAGTGTTATATAATTGAGTTATAATAGATGAAGTTATTTTGAATGTAACATTGTATTGACTCACATACTATCCATCATTATATAAGATGTCAGTTTAAATGGAATTTATACTTCATTCAATAATAAATAGAATATAAGTTGGCACGATATCTTATACAAAAATGAGTTTATTAAATATTTTCTTATATAATTTCAGTTCTGCCATTATCAACATTTTTTTTATGGGTTAACGCCACTATCAACTTATCAACAAGTGCCACAGGCAACACCCTATCATGTGTGTGGCCTTTACTTCATACTCTTCTCTGACATATGAGATACATTAGATCCATATATCTTTTTGCAACTTGTAAATGATTGATAGGTATTCAGAAATAGGTGCCTCACAGCTTCACCCTTATGCTTTGTGAAAATGACTTGGATAGATTCGTGTATAAGAGACTTGGATATACTTAGAATGAATAATGAATGATTGCTTTCAGTTTCGCTTTCCAAATCTCTTAATACAAAACATAGGCTGGGGGAGCTAAGTAACTGGTGAAAGGAAAAGTGTTGTTGGCATGGGGATGGGGATGATGCAGAAGGAGCACCTGGAATATGTGTTGGTGCCACTGGGTCTGTTGGTGTTTTTGGCATACCATGTGTGGCTTCTCTACACCATACTCCGCAACCCTCTTCGAACTGTCATTGGCTTAAACGCTGAGTCTCGTCATCAGTGGGTTCTCTCTATGATGAGTGTGAGTTCTTCATTCATACCTCCATCTCCTATGCGCTGCTCTTGGCTGTTGCTCGAGCCTATTCTCAGCCTTTCTATCTCTTTCAATTAGCAGCAGGTTTATAATCTGATTGTGTATATCATGTGGCAGCAATAATAGATGGAAAATTTTGACTAGAAAAGGGTGATAGCAAATCCTGGATTCTAGTTTAACGAACTCCATGCAGTGTACTGCAAAAGAAAGAGAAAAAGGGGAGTGGGGTTCAATTTGTGGCATTCTGCTTTCTGTGTTTTTGTATGCAACCGGTTGGTGGCTGCACAACCGGGTCATTGGTAGTCTTTTGAGATAAAATTAGTGACATCTTAATTGCTATTGTTATCCCCATCAGGTGCTTCAGAACTGACATTTACTTAGTTGAGGCTGCTTGTTTTACTCTGACACTCTATCGTTGGATTTTCTTGTTTTATCAAATATTACAAGCTCAATTCTGGTGTGCAACTAGAATACCGACTGCAGCAAATAATTAAGTTTGCTGTCATGTCTTCGTTTTTAATATGAAATACGGGGCAGAATTATTGGTTTATTATTTGGCAATCTTGCTTGAAAATTTTTTATTTTATTTTATTTTTTTTTAATTTCTTTGACGCCATTTCGGACTAGGAATCCAGGAGCCTAGGTAGGTAATGGCGGTTCTTGTTGAGAGGATACAATATTGAAAACTTGTTCATTAGATTGAGTTCTGCGCTTTTCAATATGAGAATTTTTTTTTTTTTTTTTTTTTGGGTACTCATTTGTTACACATCACTAGGGGAACATCATAATTTGTAACATAGACATTGGTAGGTGTACATAGACTCAGTTTTTCTCTTCCTTCTATCTTTTTCTTCAAGTGTTGCATTTTGTTCAGATAACGAGACTCATCAGAAATGGTTGTAGTAAATTTTTGGAACAAAATGTGCTGGAAATAGGTGAACGACCAATTTAACTAAACTTATGGAGGAAAACCTTGGTCAATTATTGTGCTGATTGAGGACAGGATCCATTTTTTTCGGTAATTCATCTGTCAGTTTATTCACTTAGCAGGTAGTTGGTTGAAACTTTTGATTGTGCTCCTTTTAAGTCTCGTACATTAGATTTATAATATTAGTGGGGAATAAACTGGTTGGTGTATATGTTTGCAAATCTTTAGAGTTTAGACATATTAGTTTATGCGGCATGTGCCTAATTAATTCCCTGAATCCAATCATAGAACATAAGTGAGACTGATTCGTTGGAGTGATATTGGACTAGTGGGAAATGATACTGTCTGGAGAAATAAATCCTGAATAATTTTTTTTAATCTTCTCATTCTCACCATCGTTGGTTCTTTGTTATCCTCGTTTCTTTCTCAGTACTATCACATTCTCTTTCAAAGTTAGAATGCTTTCTTGTTTGACTCTAATTACTCATAATTTGAAACGATCACACACCCCAACTGGAAAGAGATGGGAAAAAGTCGAAGATGAAATAAAATCATCAAACAACGACTACCACATGTTGTTATGTGCACTTCTGTGAATGAAAACGAAACCCTGCCTTTGTATTGAACTCAGAGGAAGAACATAAAAAAGAACGCACTCTGCACTTAAGGTAACTAGTGCCTCGCGTTAATGTGCTTTCCTCAGAGTATGGTATTTGCCGCTTACTGGTATCGGTGTGATACAGAGTTTTCTTTGATTGAATATCCTTGCTGACTGTGTTATCTTGGACTCTTGTTGCTATTATTTGTTTGATCGAGATATTTGACCATTTGAGGCTCTGATTCCGGGTTCTTTGTTTTATAACCATGCATTCCCTACTTCTATCAGCACTTCTAAATTCCATTTTGACAAGCTGTTAAATAATTTTTCAGGATCCCTTGAAGAATGGAGTTTTGGCAGTTCAAACCATTCGCAACAATATCATGGCATCTACTCTTCTTGCTACAACAGCAATCACACTTAGTTCACTTATTGGTATTTTTGCTACCAGTACGTGGAGTTCTGACGACATGGCTTATGTAGCTTACAGCAGTTCTTCAATCAAACGTATTTCTATCACCATTTGCTTCCTTGTTGCATTTTTATGCAATGTGCAGTCTATAAGATACTATGCTCATGTCAGCTTTTTAATCACTGCACCCACACTCAGAGACAAAGGGGAGTATATGCAATATATTGCTAAGACCTTGAATAAAGGAAGTCATTCTTGGTCCCTTGGTCTGCGAGCATTTTACCTGTCATTTCCTCTCTTCCTATGGATTTATGGGCCCATACCTATGTTTGCTTGTTGCTGCTTGACATCATTCATTTTGTACTTTTTGGATACAACAGCTAAAATTACCCGGGATCTTCATAGTGACTCATTCAAGAAGGAGAGGGGAGCTCATGATGTAGAATCTGCAGCGGAGTCTGATTATTATCCTTTAGCCAGTAACAATTTGTCCCAAAACTTAGGTGCGGATCATCATGTATAAATATATTTGTAACATGTTTGGTGACATTTTGTATGTTTCTATTGGAGGTTGAACCTCGGCGCAACGACAATGTTGCTAACTTGTGACCTAAAAGTCACGTATTTAGAGTCTGGAAATAGCCTCTTTACTTGCAGAGGTAAGGCTGTGTATATCTACTTTTATGTATTAGGTCGCCTCTTTTTGCATGTTTTTATTGAAAATTATGAACACTTGGGGTTGCGGAAGATTCATAGAGAGTAGCGGCTAGTACTTTTTATATATTGTTAATGGTCGTAGAATTCATTTAAGTTGTCTTTGCATTAATTACTTCTCATAATTTGCACTTTCTTGGCATGAACTTACCGATGCTGGCTCTTGTTTCCAATGTAACAAACTGTACTTGTGGAGTTGGAGAGGAACATTCCTCACTCTTGTAGCATGAGCTTTTTTGTGAAAAGGCAAGCAACAATTTGTTAAGTCATGATTCATGAAGGGGCTTGAACCATTTTGTTTAGATATACATAAAGTTTGCTTACCCCTTTTTCACTGACAAAGCAAGCCATGCTGGTTGTAAATCGTAATATTATATCCAAAATCATTCTTGCACCATTTCGTGTTTACAGCCTTACATCACCTTTTCTTTTCTTCAACATTTCTCACATCAAAATTCTGCTTAGGGATTGTTTTCTATGTGTGATCCATAAGGTTGGCTAGAGATAACAAAATAGGTCGGACTGATTGAGTTAACCCAAATAACCCATAATTTTTGGTAGAGTGTGTTGATATTTTCAATCCGTAAAAAAATTCCAACTTGCATAACTCGCCCTACTTGACACGCAGGTTGAAGCGAGGTAGGTGGATTTGGCCCGCAGGTCACCTTTTCTTTTAATTTTTTTTCCCCCACACACAACATTTGAGCCCTTTTTGTTGGTATTTATGTAATATTAATGGACTTCATAGATTTTATTTTATTTTTTACTATATTATTGATTATATTTATGTTTTGTGGACTATATTGTTATTTTGTTGATTATGAATTTATACTTTGTTATGGATATAATTAATTTGTGGAGTATGAATTTTTTAATGTATTTAGATTTGAATATTGACTTATGAGCTTCTTTATTATAATTATTTTAATTAGAAGTTCCATTTTATTTTTATTAAAAATTGTGATTTTTAACTTTTTTAGAATTGAGTAAATAGTTTAATATTTGATGAGTAAATGGAATAAATTTTTTTGCATGGATGTTATTTTGATACATTTAATTAAAAAAATTTTATTTTTTTAAAAAATTAGATAAATTAATTCATATAAAAAATTTTTTTATTTTTTATTTTTTTATGGGTTAACCCACCAACCCATAGTAAGATAGAATGAGTTAATATATTCAACCCAAATTATTAACATAAGATACCCCGCTATACCTCATTTAAAACTTGACCTGCTGCACGGTGGGGCGGGTTGACTCAGACAATAATCATATGTAGACATCATTAGCACATTATCTGAGGCTTTAATGTGTCGGTGCTTCCCAATGTTTGTCACGTGCCCCATTTAAGCATGGCCAATTAATATATACAGAACAGATGAAAATTTTGTGATTATACGAGATGTTTACACGATCTTTCTTCATAAACTCTGGATAAAAATAGGATCGGTGATGTTTAAAATACTCACCCATAAAAATGAACATTTAATGTTCATCTAATTTTTAATTATTGATTAAATTAAAAAAAATAAATCTAACGGTTAATATTATATAAAAATTGATTATAATGCTCTATATGATATTTGGAGTATCAGTGATCCTTTAACATTAATCGTTAGATTTATTTTTTAATTTGATCAACGGTTAAAAATCAAGTGAATATTGAATATTCACTTTTTAAAAGTGAGCACTTTAAATCACTCTAATGGGATCACGTATATTTTGATGCAATTATAATTCACGTGAAAAAAAAAAGATCTAGCAAGTAGCATTACCTTAAAAGAATTATGAATAAGGAACTTTGATCATTTTGAATTGTTTTTGATCCCGCTGACAGGCAGATAAAGCAGCAATTAGTATTACTCTGATGAAGATGACGCCGTAGTCATTCTTTCACAATAAGCCTTATTTATTTCCATGTGAATGTGACATTCGAGCTCAGCTTTTGAAGATAGTCCTTTGAGAAAAGAAAAGGGGGAAAAATCAGTTGTTATTTGTGTGAAAAAAAATTAGCGCTACCAATCTTGCTTTAGTCTGTAGACACTTGTTGGGTTGCTAGTGGCATGGTTGTTTTGTGAGCATATAATACATGAGAAGGATTTTGCAGGGCCACATCAACATGATAGTTTTATGAGCATATAAGGATTTTGCAAGGGCCACATGATTGTTGTAGCCGTTGGATTCTTTATTTATTTATTTATTTTAACTTTCAAGTAATAATTGTTAATCTTTTTTAATTTTTAAGTTTGTGACCCATATAAAAAATTCTTCGATACTCAAGGTATCCGATTGAACTTGACATGTATGAAGAGAAGAACCATGTAAAAATCTACGTTCTTACAGTGTTGGCTTCGATGATGACATTGATGAGAGCCTAAGATATGTCTGAATAAGGTGTGGAATACACTACTACTCTTCATGTTTTGTAACTGTTCAAATTTAATTTAATAAATACCTTTTGTAATTCAACAATATAGTATAATTATAAAATATCATAAATGTTTCTTTAAAACTCAAGTTTCAGACATCATTTTAAATACGTAAGAATTTATGCACTAATTATTGAGAATTTCAGTTGTGTTACTGTTAATTGTGATGAAAAATTTTGAAATTCGTTATATTACTATTCTATATTTCAATAATCTAACTGAAATCGTGAATAATTGATACAGAGATTCCTAGGACTTATTTAAATGAGTTTCTCTAAATTGATCTATTTTATAATGATTGTTTCTAAAAGATCGTTTGAAAAGCAAAAGTTATTTTATATTTGAATATAAAATAAATTTATATTTGGAAGAAATATTAAAATATTTTTATTTATACTTAAACATCTTTTTTATGTTATATAAAATTTTGTTGAAGAGGATGACAATTGTAACTTTTTAAAAAAGATCTTTCTATACTTTTTTTAATAATTCTATTTTTACTAAAAGTTTTTATCTAAACATACTAAAAAATATTAAAAGATCTTTTTTTTATTATAGAAAAATCATTTTTTATTAAAATAACGACATCTAAACAAGCATTTAGGTCCAAATCATGTTTGAAAAAAATAGTTTTAAATAACATTTCTGATAAAATATTATATGTTATGTTTCGATTGGAGTGATGCGTTACCGATACAATAGACACCAATATTTCCACCGAAGACCACGTAACGGCTTCACTGAGGCCAAGGGCCCCTTCACTAGATTTCTATGGATAGAATATTAAGAAAAGGATAAATCGACAAATCACAGCATTTGAGTTGAAGTAATTCAATTTCAATTTTTTTTTTTTTTAATTTTAGTCAAATGTGGACTTACACACATTCATATCATGATTGGGCAATGTGGCGAGGATGGAAATGCGAAACAGCTGACGCAGACATAATCATATGATAACTGGGGCAATGTGGAGAGTTGGAAGTGGAAAAAAGCTGACACAGCTGCATGCAAGTTTAACTAACTCTGTTTCTTTTTTCTTTCACTTTTTTCCCCTCATGGTATGAGAGTTATTTATAACTCTTTCACACTTTATCCGACCCAAAAAAGATGTATTAAATGTGAGTTTGTGCATCAATTGCAAACAACTTTACTGGTTGAAAGAACAAACGAGGCTGTCTTTTTCTAGCTAGTTTGTGCTTGCACACCACTTTAGGCGAAAAAAGAAAAGAAAATTAAGAGGAAGGTTTTAGAGTAGTATAAGTGGGATCCAAGAATGCGAAAGGTGGCCAACGGTTGCCGGTTATGCATCATACGTGTGAGTGAGTGACAGGAAAGTGGAACTATGGAAGGTTGGAGTGGGGACTCTGTGTGTTGTCTGTGTATGTGATAAGGCTATGGCTATACCAACCTCACCTAGTCATGTTTTGTTATGACTTATGAATATAATTACATGATGGTACGAGGTAGCAGGGTGAGTGGTGAGAGGTGAAAGAGAAATTAAGGTGAAGTTTGAAGAGGAAGAGGCACTGAGGGATGGAAGTAGGGGATTTGGATTATGTGCTGGTGCCTATTGGTCTTATGGTGTTGGGAATATATAATGTTTGGCTTCTCTACACCATAATCCGTCACCCATCTCGCACTGTCATTGGCTTGAACGCTCAGTCTCGTTATCAATGGGTTCTTTCCATGATGTCTGTAAGTACTCTCTCTCTCTCTCTCTCTCTCTCTCTCTATTTCCAGTATTCGCTTTAACAGTGTCGGATTTTGTTTATAGGTATCTGTTGATAGAGTTTTTGTTTAGTACTTGTTTGTCGCTTTTAGTGTTGTGGAATATAGTTTGGGCTAGTACCATGTTCCAGTACTAGTTACTTGCCCTTTCACACATAGATCTTGTCCTTTTTACTTCTGGTTGTTCCTGTCTCTCTCACAAAATTATCATGCTTATCTTGTCAAATTTTTGCTTACTCCTATTCACCAGAATGTGCTTGTGTCCGTGTTTGTGTCCAATTGTTTAGCGACGGATATTAGCCGTGGCATATAATGAACCTTAGTATTGTTAAGAAACCCAGGTGTAAATGAGAATGTTCTTAAAAGATGCACGTTATTGCTTTTGAAAATCTAGAATGCTGTTTATGTTATTTTTCTAACCTTTATCCTAATTCTTGCAATTTTAGACAAGGTTTCTTTCACCAAAGTTCTCAATTGCTGGTTAAAATATGTAGTCATTGGGAGAAATTATGCTCGCAATATGGTTAACAACTGCATTGAATTCACAATTGCCTGCTTTGAGTGCATACTGCATGTCCATGTTAGGAATTTAGTCTATTCTGAGTTTCTGGTAGAAAAGAGTTGGCAGCATGGTTGCTCATTTTTGCCTGAATCTGAAAATCCTAGCCTTGAAGGAAAATGGTCTAATCTTATTCTCGAAAGAGAAGTGATATTTGTACATCACAATTAGACATCTCGAAGACATAGTTAGAAAGAAAAAGATAGAAAGGTGTTAGATGTTAAAAGAGAAAGGGTAGTGGACCCACATTCTTTATATTTTTCTCTTTCTTACTATATCTTCAAAATGTCTAATTGTTTTGTACAAATATCATTTCTCTTCTTGAAATAAAGGGATAAACTTCTAAAGGGCAGCCTAGTGTACGAGGCTCCCATTTGGTGGAGTCCAAAAAAAGTAAATGTATGCAGCCTTAGCCTCGCAATCAAAAAGACTGTTTTTAGTATAAACTTCTACATTCATGATTTGTATGAATTAGAAAGCCATAAGTCTAGTGAATACTAATTTATGACTAATTGATGTAGGCATGTCATACCTTATTTGATGGATCTCGTGCCTGGTTCTAGTGATGTAGTACCGTTTTTTCAGAATGTACTCATGCATCATAAATCTAGAAGTTTTTGGATTAATTTTTCACTGTCCTAAGGATGATCAGTTATCAGAGTCTATTTCAAGCATGGTTCATTTACTTATTCGACCAACCTTCTGCTTCTTCTTTTATAGATGATTGGCCTCTTACCGTTTATCTTTCTTTTATCTTCTACAAATTTCTTTCAGGACAAAGCTTGAGTTATGTTTTTCTTTGTTATGTTTTACACTTTTTTACCCTGAACCTTATTTCATTCACCATGTATGATTACTTCATTCATTAAATTCTGGTAAAAAAGTTTGGTTCTCGAGGCAACTGGGTAAACAAACAGATTTGGAAGCCAATGAGTCAGAATAGAAATAATCAGTCTGTATTTGTGAAAAGAATTTGACGAGTGCTTCACATTAAGTTTTAAATCAAACAGATTGACTTGTACTTTAAGAACAATTGTTGGGTTTGAAAAAGGTTTTCAAATGGCTTCGCATTTGTTGGTTTTTATTTTTCACTTTTTGATTTTGAGTAGCTTGGTTTAATAGTGGTTCAAGGACTATTATTACTTGAAAGTTATTAAGATACTCGCTACAATATCCCCTATAGGACTTGAGTTCTATGCCATTGCGTTTGCCAAGGTTCATAGCTCTTCACTGATAGTTTATGGAGGGAATTTCACTAGTGCTTTACATGTTCTTTAAGAATAATTATGGGCTGCTTCAATAGTTGATATTCTAAAGTAAACATTCAACCATCTTGTAGCCTTGGTCTATCCTTTATAAGCTCATAAATCAGCTACATGATTCCACCTGCATATGGTCATTATATGTCTATGAAATTTGACCAGTGATTTACCTGTACAGTCTGTACTGTTAAGGCACAATTCTGGATTGGTTCAATAGTTAGTATATTCTAAAGTTAAGACAATTTTCTTGTGAGATAAAATAGATATTCAACCATATTTAGTTTTAGTCTCACTTTTATTGGCATATAGACGTTATATGTCTGCTGAACATGTTGCAAATACAAGTCTTTTTTTTTTAAATTCCAAATTTGCCATCCTCTGCCCTCTTTGTACATGGACGTTGAGTGGTAATACATACAATGCTGATGCTAATCTTTCCATCAGGCCCATCATAAACCTACTTTAACATCCTGATAGGATTTCTCATTTCTCTAGCTTATTCTTCTAGTTATATAATTCAGGTGAAACTGCTGTAGGGAGATGATTGAGCAATAAAAAGGATAGCAAGGTGTTAATTTGAAAATATATTTTTAGGCAGGGACAAAATATGGTGCAGGAAATAGTGTAGGTTGATTGAACTTTTATCTTGAATAATTCAGTGAAGCAGAAGGAAGTTCACGCGGAAAGAATAAATAAAGGGTTGCAAGCATGCCCAGTTGTAATGTGAATGAGGAGAATCTTATTATTTAACCTTGTATTCAAGTAGAATTTGGATTAGACATGAGCTATGTAACTCAATAAATGTACTTTTAATATGTCAATGAGCAGCTACATAACTAATGGAAGAAATATTGGTGAATTGTTCAGTTGATCAAACCTGGAGTCAGTTATTCTGTAATTCAATTTAAGAAAATGTTTTGCTGCTTCTGCATTCTGTCTTAATAGAGGTAATTCAAATGCATCTCCTCTAAAACTTTAGCTGGTTGAAAGTTGGTTGGGATTATCTCTTTGAAGGCTCTTTAGTAAAAACTGGATTTTATAGGGAACTGAAGCTAGTTATTTATGTCTGCAAATTCTTCAACTGATGTGATTCTGGTGTTTTCCCAGATTGAATGTGCTTGCTGTTTATTTATTAAGAGATTCTATAATAAAATCCATTGCATTGTTTTCAGGATCCCTTGAAGAATGGGGTTTTGGCAGTTCAAACAATCCGCAACAATATCATGGCATCAACTCTTCTTGCTACCACGGCAATCACACTTAGTTCACTTATTGGCGTTTTTGCCACCAGTGACTCAGAAACCAAATTAGTTTATGGCAATAAAACTTCCCTTAGCTCTGCAATCAAACGCCTTTCTATCTCATTATGCTTCCTTGTTGCATTTCTATGTAACGTGCAGTCTATTAGATACTATGCACATGTAAGCTTCTTAATCACTTCACCTGCACTGAAAGGCAAAAAAGATTTCATTGAATATGTTGCAAAGACATTGAACCGTGGAAGTCACTCTTGGTCTCTTGGGTTGAGGGCATTCTACTTGTCAATTCCTCTTGTCCTATGGATTTATGGCCCCATACCCATGTTTGCTTGTTGCTGCTTGACATCTTTTATTTTGTACTTCTTGGATACAACCACTCAAATCACACGAGACCTTCACACTAAGTCATTCAAGGAGAGGGAAACTGGGGACATGGAAGCGGCATAGGTCTATTCCATGATTCTATCATTGTTGTTGTTGAACTTGAGCGACTTGGATTCTCTTCTCCCACTGGACCATCCTATTGGAAAAAGAAACAAGTTTTCTTGTACAAGGACTTGCCATATGGGTTATGAGGTGTAATAGTTATATTAAAGACCCTGTTCTTATTTCTCTAACAAGAACCACTCCTGTTATTTAACAACATGGGAGAATCTAGATCCCAACGTTTTAACTGTTATATTTTAGCTGGTAGTCATTTCTGTCGAAGTTCAATTGTAAATTTTATATTATTATCTTTCTGTTAAAAAAACTATACAATTATCTCTGTAATAATATAATTATTGGTGAATGATTGTGTACTATATAGTTGACCACATCTAGTGACACAAGACTTGGCCGTTATTGTTGATTGTGTACTAATTATTGAAAAGTATGTTAGTAGCATGGGGTGTTTTGAAAGGGGGAAGGGGGAAGGGGGGAAGAGATTCTTAATTTTGCACCTCATGCTTAATTCGTGAATAAATAAAATGAGCTTCAGTGCCACTTGCATGTATATGAGATGCCTGTTCCCATAAGTGATTAGAGATACTGTCTTGAATCCTTTCATTGCAAGCCCAAATTGGTACGAATGGCATATTTTGGAAAAACAAATCTTAATCAGATATCGTTTTTCATTTGATTTATATCGGATCAAGGCATGCTACAAGTCACGTCAGCAGCCATGAAAATGAACATAAATGAATTTCTAAACATGTTTGTATAATCTTGATGACAAGCAATCTGGAACTACATGATTATCCAAATTTATAAAATCATATATGCATGGGAGGTCAATGATTGGGAGAGGTCATCATTGGACTGCAGGGACCGAAAAAACATTTCATTTCATTTAATTTTTTTGATTTGGTTCAATATGAATCACTTAATTTGTGAGAACAGAACCAGCAGAATCCTGTACAAATTGGCAATTTCCATTGCCATGACAATGAATAAGACGGCAAAAAAAATCTGCTATCAATATATTCGGTGGTGGGAATTTTAACATAGATAAAGCAAAAGCTTGCTTACCAATCAGATACCCTTTTTCATCACTATAAAGAGTGCCATATCTTAGTACACCTAGCCTGTGACCTGCTTTTGACTGGATCCAAAACGAAATTATCTGCATTGGCCTATCAAGTTGACGGGCAATAAAATAATTGCAACCAACACTGATTTTCATGCTCTAAGTACTTAAATGCTTAGCCTTAAAAAAGTGAACTAAATCAATGAGTCATCTCATGATATGCCCGAGTTTATTTGGCATTTCATGCTTTGAATGACAAGATTATGATCAAGAAAGAAAGCAGAATATGGATATTCAAATCCTTGATAACGATCGAATCACTAGTTGCTATGAACAACAGCATCATAGAGCTGATATGAGACGTACACCATGACTTTACTTCATCAACTTGGGCACAATTCAGGACACATGCACGTGATAATGGGCCACCAAGCATGCTCGCTACCGAGCCAATCCGCAGCCGAAACGTGCAAATTCCAAGAGATGCATGCTTACAGGCTATTCATACATTGCTGGATGGCAAAATGCTTGTCTCACACCACTCTCTTTACTCATGTACTGTTTAATGATGTATAATTTTTTAAAGATTTAATTTTGATGATATGGCTGTGGAATATCCAATCATATATATCCATGTCTTTAAAAGATTATGAATTTTTTCATAACTATTTGAAAAGTCATACAAAAAATATAATATAATTGATTAATAGGGTAAAATTTTTGCAATAATCATTTATCATAAAAAAGAATCAATGACATATAGAATTTTTTTTTAATACATTGATTACATTAAGATTTGAACCTATAGTTCATGCAAACTAGTCAAATTCCTCACAACTAGTCCGCTCCTAATGGTTTATCACACTGGACAAATTTGTAATTAACTACATCCATTTTATAGTTAACGCAATTACAACTAATGTTGTTGTACTGATAACGAAATATACGTTGTTAACTATAAATATATGCGTTACATATTAACTAAATATTAAATCAGTGTTAAATTTTATAGAATATTTTCTTATGTCAAATTTTTAATGAATTTTTAAAGCTTTTCAAATTGAAGTTTCAGTCTCGTGATTTTGTAGAAACGAAAAAATAAACAATAACCAATAAAAAAAGGAAGGTTAATTATAATAAATCAATTAGGGTAATTTATCCATAATAATAGCACTGCTATATAATTAAAATCTTGTTTATATTCCTAAATAAGGAAATTATTTTTGTCTTACCAAATCTTTAAATAAGTTTATATAGTTTGAAAGTTTTTAACAAAGTATTTATACTTCTAAAATTTTTTAGATAACTCTCTATTATGTAACTAAATTTTAATTAAGTTATTACTAATTATAAAATTTTAAAAATTAATTCACTTTCTATATTAACATATGACTTACAAGATTCTATTAAAAACTTTTAAATTATAAGAATTTACCTAAATACTAATAAAATCAGAATAATTCCAACATTAGTTTTGTTTAAATTTTTAAATACCAAAGTAGTACTGACCCTACACTATCCCGTGTTGGCTTTGTTTATGGTGATTGGGGTATGTATTTATTCTTCACTGATTAAGGTAAAATGAGTTTCTTATAAAAAAAATTTGTATAAAAAGTAATTTATAAATAAATTATTTTATATTTGGATATGCAATAACAGAAGTAATTAGTTTATTTTATAATATTTGTTCATAGAAAGATGTGCAAGAGATTTTCTTTAGAAACTAAGTATTTCAACTTTCCAAAACATACTATTTTTTCAGGAAGTGATAAATTGTATAACCAATTTGATCTAAATAAGTATAAAGTGGTTTTCAACTACTGAAAATTTAGAAAAGGTCTGGTGCTATCCAAACCCACTTTGAGTAATAAGTGATATACAGTAAACTCTTTTTTTTTTCAGTATCTAAAAATCTTTCATAATGTGTTTGAGAGTACAAAAAAAAGCAAACCTCGTTTTAGATTAAAAGGATCAAAATTGTTTGTTACTCCAAAAGTACATAAAAATTTCTTAGATAGAACTCGAGTCATATTCCATCAAAGGTGCCATCCGTTATACACCTCATTATTTATAATGCATCATGCACAGGTGATGTGATAGTACAATATTTGCTAGAGTATTTGTACTTTAAGAAGCTGTTATGCACCGTAAGTACCCCCTTCACTCTATTCTCTCTTTTCGCCGCTCGTCGTGTGCCACAACGACTACTCGCCCTGCTCCACCAGCACAACACCCATGACAAGTCCGCTGCCCTAGCTTCACTTCCAACAAGCCACTGTGAGCACGCCACCGCTAAGCAACACGCACAACTGTCCTTGGTTGCAAGCCAAACATCGTGACCTGCACAACCCATAGCCACAACTGCAAGATGTCACCATCAAGCGCCACCCCACCTTCCTCCAGCATCACCACCGTCCCCAATGCCACCACCACCCACCACTAAGAAGCAACAATGGAAAGAATCCTTGTGTGGGTGCGCTATTCCATGGAGGCTTTGATGTTATCAGCGAGATTTTCTTTCCCTGCCTCACCTTTGCCATTGTTTGATCCCATCTTTTCTTGATGTTCCTTGATAATGAAAATCTAGTCCAGCTTCCTATGCATATTTTAAATCATGTTGTTTATGCATATTTTGAATGTTATATTTCCCAAAGAAGAACATTTGAAATAATGCCAAAACGAGGAAAGGGAAGCTCTTTTTCACTTGGTGAGGTTCTAAAACATTGTGGTGGTGCCGGGTGCTGTGTAGTGGCCGCGACAAGACTAGAGATTGTGGGTGGTGTCGGCATTGAGAGGAAGGAGGAGGAAGAAAGAAAGAAGAAGCAGCTCGTCATGATGGTGTCTAATTGCTGCGTCAACGAATGGAGATGGAAGAATGGCTGAGGTGTCTGTAGTGCTTCAGTGTTATGTGGTGTATGCATACTCCAACTAAATACTGCACTGCCACATCATTGATGCATAGTACACCATAAATAATGAGATGTATAGCAAAACGCACCTCCATCAAAATGTTCTGTTTGTTAGAGGATGGATCCCACTGTACATTGTTTCTTCAAAATGCTAATGGCAAAGTTCTTTTTTTTTGGTCTGGTGGCACAGTTCATTTAGCAAAAGAAGTTATAACGGATGATGAAATATTAGTGGATATCAGTCATCAGATCATCCTACTAGCTCTACTTTGGTCTCTGTATTTGGTCAGCGATGGTATAATCATATATAATTGGAACAATGTCAAAAAGAATCTTCCCTCTTCTGTATTCCTTCTTTTCAAAGGAAAGCATCAGCCATTCAAAACTAAATGTTAGCATTATTGATTCTGTAGAGCTAAAACTGCATTAGATTAGATTTGACTTAATTGACAAAGCATATTATAGCACGAGATTTGCTGATTACAGACGCATGCAATAAAAGTAGCCCCCCCCCTTTCTTTAGGACGTGATTTGATATGAACCATATTAATAAAGTGAAAAAAAGAAAAGAATGGCATAGAGGATTGGCAAAGAATAAATAAAATAAAGATCAAAGCAAACCACTCTAGGTCCTTAAGTAACTTACACGCGCTATAGTTTCATATAGAAAATATGTTTCATGCTGCGAAATTTTTTCAGAAAACTGTATACGAATGTGCACAATTCAAGAATATATATAATATATGGAGCTCTAAAATCATGTTTCCCTCTCTTGTCATGCTTACTTTTGCATCTCACCTAATTGATCTACCATGTTTCCTATCAAATTCCGTATAAAATTAAATAAATATTAGTGCTAAATAATAGTTTTTTTTTCATATATTATATTATGCACACTTTTACTTCCTTTTTAATTTTCATCTTACATTGTTAACTTTTGTTTTCATTATTTTTATGCCAAAATCATTATCAGAAAATAATGAGTTTAATTTTAATATATTATTAGGGTTTACGTTGTTTAACAATATGATATTACATTATTCAATAGTATGATATTACATTATTTAATAAATTTACTAGCTTTAAGAGTTATTTAAAATGTCAACTTATTAAAGGATATGTATTTTTCAATGTGGTTTGCTTTTAGGAATCCTCAAACCATTTCTGCACTATTCTTAGCCATTATCTCTCCATGACTAATTTAGAGTGTGGACTAGTCTATCTGGTTTGAATTTAAAGAAATAGATAAATAAATAAATTTGAACCATTTAAACCTAATTAGATTGTTCTATTGGTTGAAATTGTTTTAAGCTACTTCAACCAAGATCAAGTTGATTTGGTTTGGATTATAGAGCTCAGAATTCTCATATTTTCACTTTCGAGATGTAAACAAAACACACAAAAAATCACTACCATTTGAGTCATATCCATCACCATTGCCTAGATAGATCCAATTGACAATGAACACAGTGCATGAATATAGAGAAAGAAAATTAATGTCACATAAAAAACTCTTTTTTGAACATATGTTTTAGACACTAGTTTAGATATTAATATAAATAATTAAATATTTCAATTATGTTTATGGTGAATGTGAAAGATATAATAAGGTAAATAATAATAGATAAAAAATCATTTTATCAAATTTATTAATAAGATAATTGAAACGTCTAATTATTAATACATAGTTCCCCATAACGTACACGCAATGTAGTAATATAATTGAAATCTCTACTTATTTATACAAAATTTCCCATATATTGAAGTGGGTGTCCGCAAACATTATATTTAAAATATAACACTATTGTTTAAAAAAAATGCTCACTTATAACACATTATTTTTTATAATTAATTTTTCTTTTTGTTTTTTTTTCTCTATTTCTTCTTCTTTTATTTGTTTAGATTAATGATGTATAAATCTCTTAATAAATTATTTTTAAGTATTATATGAACAATTAAAGTTACTCGAAAGAAGAAGAAGAAGAAGAAGAAGAAGAAGAGAGAGAGAGAGAGAGAGAGAGAGAGAACATCAGAGTTGATAATGATGCTTACTCAAAATGAATGGTGAGCGATGGTTTTTCACTTTGTCGTAGAACAAGAATTAGTTGGGAACCTAACGATTTCAACCTAGATGAGAATAGAATTTTATATTTCGGGTGAATATTGCATTCCCAATTAAGAAAGTTAAATAACTACGATTTTTTTATTATTATTTTTTGGAAGTGAACTACGAACTTTTCTTATCCCTATCAAACATTGCAACATTTCACATTCTAATGTTCTAATTTTTGAATATTTGCATGATACTCATACCAAAAACCACTTTAATGTCGACGGCTATATTAGGTGAGTTCTATGGTACCTTTGTAAAAATATGTATTTTGTGCATTTTTTGTGATGAATGGTGAGGATCGTGTCATAGATTGTGAGGTGCATCAATGCATCAATCACCTATGATGCACTATAAAAATATCTAATTTTAAGAAAATTTAAAAATATAATTAAATATATTTTAAAAATTAATTATCATACACTGACAGTATTAAATTATATTGATAATATAAAATAATTTTACACTATCAGTATAATCAAAAAAATTTATCAGTATAATTTTAATTATCATACATTGACAGTATAAAATTATACTAGCAGTATAAAATAATTTTATACTGTCAGTGTAATCAAAAATTTTTATCAGTATAATTTTAATTATCATACACTGACAATATAAAATTATCTTTGACAATCTTGTAAAATTATCTTGATAAAATTTTTTTTATTACAATCGACAAAGGTAAAATTATTTTATATTGCCAAAGATAATTTTATCTTTGTTAGTGTATGATAATTAAAATTACACTGATAAAATTTTTTTATTACATTGATAGTGTAAAATTATTTTATATTGCCAGTGTAATTTTATACTGTCAGTGTATGATAATTAAAATTATACTGACAGTATAAAATAATTTTACACTGTCAGTGTAATCAAAAGATTTTATCAGTATAATTTTACACTGTCATGATAATTAATTTTTAAAATATATTTAATTATATTTTTAAATTTTCTTAAAATTAGATATTATTATAGTGCATCATAAGTGATTGGTGCATTGATACATCTCACAATCTCATCACAAGATATATCACAATCTGACCGTTCATCACAAAATGTACATTTTGTGCAATGTACCAGAGCATGCACCGCTATATTATGGCTTTTCCATGTTGTGATGAGTGATGTCCGAGTTGGCTTACATTTACCTCCACTAATACGCATTTCGGGCTAAAATTCGGATGATCAACTTGTGACATATAACACACCTAACCACAGATCACACCATCATCTCCACCACAAGCCAACTATTGCATTGCTATGTGTTGCTTTAATAATGTGGCACAAATTCTTAAGGTGAACTTAAAAGAATTTATAAATGTAAATAAACATTCAAAGTCAGAGTGGTGCCTCTAATTCGTGGTACTTCTGTTCAAATTGCTAATATTGTTCTATACGTTAAATAATATTAATAAAAAAATTCTGGAATATACTGAACCTAGTATAAAGTGGTAAATCACGTGGAATAAATTTAAACTTGACAGGAAAAATAATGAGGGACCCAGTATATTTAGATATTAACAGAAGGCTCAAATAAAAAGTGAAAGGAAGATATAGAATAAATGAGCAAATTGAATTACATTTAACAAGGAAAAAATAGAGCAAACATATTATGTTAAACTACCCTATGTTACGTGCTTGGTAGGAACATAAACGGAAGGAATGTGGGAGGGGAAATGAGTTAAAACTATAATTACATAAGTTAAACTAGAATGAATAACATTGAGTAAAGCGTTATATCTAGAAATATTATCAATTTTTATAGCTTCCCTTTCAATCCACTGGTTTTATATTCTATCGTACCAAAATCATCTTAAAATAGTATTGGCCATGTAAGCATCTCATGTGTATATCTGGAAAACGGTATTTTTTTTCATGGGTTCTTCTGCAATGCACCATGCTTATTTATGGTGCATCACGTACCTTGTAAATGTGTGGCCAAGATCACTTGGTGCATCCATAGACTGATTAATGTTGAGACACTATAGAGAGCACGCTTTTACTCTCTCCCCCCCCCCCCGAAGCATGCCTTACCCACTGCAACTCATCCCCTTCTCTACTCGCCGCCGGCGCTTTGTTCACGGCCGGTCATGCTCCACCACAGATGGCGGTGGACATTTGTGCAAGGCAATGGATCTTGCTTGATGTGGTGATGGTGACGGTATGCGGTGGTGGTGGGTGGTGGAGGGCCATGGCGGTTGGATCTCGCCGCCAGTGCCTCTTTCATAGCCAAGCAGTGGTGTGGCTGATGAAACCGGTGCCTCCTTCGCCTCCTTCGTGAAACCGCGATGGTGAAGATCGAAGTTGCTGATAGCGTGGCTAAGCTGTCGATGGTCGTGCGGAGTAGCTCAGGCATGAGTCGAGGTGTCTAGGAGGGGTCAAGCCATGGTGGGCTATGATGGCGATGGCTCTGTGCATGCGATGGCAGTGGCTCCTCGGAGGCCACGACAGCGGTAGCCATAGTCGAAGGATGGCGGGTGGGGAGGGGGGTGAGGTTGCTGTACAATCCACGAGCAGCAATGGGAAACTGGAAATTGAACTTCCTACAATGTTTCAGCAGTAGTTGGTGCATAAGTGTACTATCAGATCTTAATCATTGATTTTTCATGGTGTTTGAAGCACCATTTATAATTTGGTACATTAAAGATAAACCCCTTTTTTTTTTCATCATAAAATAGCATATTATCCTTCCTGAAGAGGATATTTCACTAGTACTTTGGTAGGTCTAAAAAATGAGATAATATTTTCATAAATTTCGCTGTGTGCTTCACAATATTGTTGACTAGAGATGGTCTCAATCTTGAATTGCACAAGAGAAAATGAAAGCTTTCATGAAATACATTAATTGCCTGCTATACCACTCTCACAGTTGCAACTTTTAATACGTCACATTAATAATAATGGGGGTCATCACACAGAGTTTTAATTTTCAAAACACAAAAATGGCAAAGGTTTTCTAGTCATAGATAGAGACTCATTTCTCTCCTCTAAGTTTGCCTTGAACTTGGGTTCATCAACCATGACCAATTTACCATACACGGGCAAAGATTATATAATTATTAGATCAGATTGTTGGTTAATTTGTTCATGAATAGTAAATTCTATTGCTGTATATTTGGACCCATAATGTTGCATTGTTGCTGTTATTGATGAACAGACATATAACATATTCACATCAAATCTCCACTCAGTAACTCGGTCCCTCCATAATCCGTACACGGCTGACTGACGGCATTAGAGGTCGCCTTGGCAAATCAGTGAAGAAGTGTGGGGTACTGACTTGGAAGAATCCAGAGCAAGTATATGCCCTACAATGAGAAATATTATTTGAGTCAGCCATGTCGGGATATAGTATAATCATAGCATATAAATGTGAATACGGGCAAATACAGAGATATACGTGTATTGAGATAAAAAAAAAAACTGTTATATATATTTATACGAGAAAAATATTATATTTGATATTAAAGAGTTATGTATAAATAATATAACTCACACTACAATGTGTCATGGTCAGTTTGGACCCCATATGTATTTTCTTTGTTGAAATGGCTTCTGCAATCCCCTTGCTATAAATTCCCGTTTGCATGTGGTCCTTCTTCCACAAAGCAAGTGGTAGTACATTCTTCTTGCTGGGAATCCTATTGTGATCATGATACTGAGCGTATGTATCACATATCCCTAGCATAAAAAAAGGAAGCCAGATTTTTCTGAGGGAAGAAGGAATGAATTAAAACACTAATTTTGCCAAATCAAAATATAATTAATGCTTTTGATAGTAAAAAAAGTTAATAATAAAGGAAAAAGATCAAGACCTCTCGAAGCTTCTTAAAAAAGAGGGATATAGAATGAATTGCAATTGCACAGGTAATTAACTCCTTCAGTTTATCATTCTGTCTTCCTCACATCATCAATAAACAGATTTGTGTTCTTCAACAGCCACAGCGTTGTCCTCATCTAACTGCAAAATACGAAGTTTAATGGCCATTATATATACACCCAAGTATTTATCTGAGAAGCTGATAATTGTAACAACTTCAATTTTGAGGGGAAAAAAAAACCGGGTTCATCGACAGGAAAGAAAAAACAAGGCCATTTGCCTAGGGAGAACATTAGCAAACACACACACACACACACACACATGATCATTAAGCTAATTCATGAATTATAATACAGAGAAACAGGATATTAACAACTGGAGTAGGGGCTGAATAAGAAACGGAGGCTGAAGGTGATGACAGAAGCATAGAGAGCACAAAGGAGTGAGATGCACAGTTCAGTTCTCCATATACATGTGTGTGTGTGTGTGTGTGTGTGACGCATATCATCATCTGTGCTCTCTATCTTCTGTCAACAACCTTATCAACTAGTGCCTCCCTCCCTCTTTTCCCAGCCCCCTATTCCTCTACCCTACGTACTGTTCATTACCAAAAACAAACTAGCTAGAAAGGAAAATAGACATATATGGAAGAAGGGGCTGATCAAAGGGAGAAATAAAGAGAAGAGTGCCGGGTTTGGAAGTTTGGAGTGTTAGGTTTCTCACTGGACAGGAGCACCTATTTATAGGAAAACTGACAAAGAGGAAGCCAGCCAACCCATTGAAAGAATGGGAAAAAAGGACTTAAAATATTCCATTAGACTAGCTAATTCCAATGCAATTACCTAAGGCACAAAACATATTGTGCAATAGATAGGGTTAAGACTTTATGTTTTTTTTCTCTTTATAAATATTTACTATTATATGTCTACTTATCATATACAAATAATACTATTCTTATAAAAAAATATTAAAACTCTTTAATAACATAGCTTATATAAAATATTTATAAAAATATTACTGAGGAGTTTTAACAATGCTTTTATATTTTTAACAATATTTTCTAAATATTACTAAAGAGTTTTAATAATTTCTTTTGCTAACAAATGTTTCTAAAAGTTAAATATATAGTAATAGATATAATATAGAGAGATATATAGTCTTGAGTTTCAGATGTTGAAAATATCATACTCCTATTAAATCTTAAATGCTTAAATAGAATTATTTTCGATGGAAGAATACTTGTGGAAAATTAAAAAGAAAAAAAAAATCTTGAAATCCAGTTTTAATATTTGTGCCTGTCTGTATTGTAGTATCCAATTTTAATATACAAATAAGACTCCTCTTTCATGTACTCTCCATTTTGTAACTGCTTCTCACGCGATAAAACTTCCTCAAAACGACACCCAATGTAACTTCCTAAAAATCCATTCACGTACTCCATGTAAAACCATGCATGGTAATTCGCTTCTCAATTATGTACATAGATTTTAATCTCTACCCCCTACTTCTTATATATTGAACTCATAAAAGGAGTTGTGATATTTGAGGCACTAACAATATGAAGTATTCAAAATATACAGTGCAGTGGTGCGCTAAAGATCCATCCTTAACAGATTTATGCAACAGTTATTGATATGATATGCACCCATGTGCAGCAGGATTTCTGTAAATCTTATGAGATCATCATTATATCTCCAAGTGTTCTTTATAACTCAATAGCCCAGATGCTACACATAGTTGTTGTGATTCACATCTATCTTCTTCGATCACTTGCTATCAGTGGTCTGTGGGGCCCACAATTCAAATGCTCCACTGGAGTAGGGAACTTTCATGGGTCAAGGCAAGTGAACCTGTCCAGTGGCTCGGAAAATTGTAGAATATACAAGTAAATTAATGCATATATGGATAGATATACCCAAAAAAAAAAAAAAAAAACACGCATATATGGAGATAAATTAGTCTTAATCTCCATCTCTTTTTTTTCTAGAGTTGGAAACTGAAGGCTCAGTGACTCGTGTGAATTGATTTGCCCTATTTAGAGACATGACTTTTAAAAGAAACCTAACCATACAAGGAGCATTGCGGATGATGCTATGTATATGCTTGGTTGGGAAGTCACCATCAACACGAGAGGTTTCATAAAGACTGGGTACCGTTGGGAAGTGAAGATTTTTCCTCTGAATGTGCAATTTTCTGTGTTTGTGATCTTCATGTTTCATTTAATTTTAATTTTATTTTACTTTATTTTTTTCGGTATACAAGTTGAGGATAAGGTTAGCTTTTTATCACTTTACTTCATCTATTCAATATTCATTATTAAAGATATATCCTTTAATTGGCGAAGTGTAGAGTTCACAATAAAAAATGAAAAAAAAAGGGATTTTAACTGTTGTGAGGACCTAAAAGAACCACAAGCTATTTATAACAGCATGTAATGTATCGTTTCAAATTCCGAGTAAACAGACATCGTGTTTCGAGTGGGAGGTTCCTATGTTCCTTTATTAATGGGTAATACGTAAGTATTCAGTAAGTGGTCAATAAGTCTTGAAGCATGCTCTCATTCAGAAAATTTTTCTCTCAACCTAAACATGGTCAATAAAAAAATTGTGTTTTGATTTTAAACTTAAGCAAATTCATATTAATTAATGCATTGGGTCATGTCAAAGTAGTCATTCGTGCAAATGTCTGATTTATCGTGAAACAAAAAGTTGTTTAATATCCAGACTCAAACGTTAAAAGATAAGCTATATATCCCTGTGATCAGGGTTGCTGTCTCCATTCAAATATCTGATATATCAGTTTGGCGTTATGCTATCCTGCACCCTCTGAACTCCAGAGGTATCCAATATCTAAGAGTGTAAAAGATAGGCAGAAGAAGCCATAATCATAATAGAGAAAGAACTATAATTAACGGTCCACATTGATTGCGGAGCAGACAGGAAATCAAATCAAATTAATTTCTTGATTTGCACAGAAATGAAATTCTTGTTTTAAGTGCTGATTAGGAGGCACTTGTATCCCTTTTCCCTGTACTATATTTCATTCAGCCATGCGTGAAAACCTAGTTGTCCTTCAGCGTCAGTTGACCCTATATAGAAAACAAAGACAAAATGTTAAATAATTTGGAAAAATATAAGTGGCTATAACTGGATGCTTTTATAAAATCACTTCTGTTTTTTCAAATAAAATTATTAGTTCGATAAATTATTAGTATTTTGTTGCACATTATATTTTCACGTTGATCCTTTTATTCTGCTCAGGCTTCAATTTTTTCGTATTTGCAACATATATGGACTCATCTGCAGTATGAAATACTCTCTCTCTCTCTCTAGAATAAAATGTTTTTTTAATTTTTAAAGAATGATAAATCCTCGAACAAATGAAAAGAAAGAAAATACTTAAAGAAGAAATTCGATATTTTTCTCTTCCATATAATTTTACAGACATAATTAGTCAATATGAAAGAAATGTAGTGTCTGAATTTTCGTATGTAACTTGCAAACTATGATTTGAACAAAACCTACAAGAAATTAATTTTTGCTCAAACAATAATTTAGAACTTTGCAAATGGAAAATTCAAACATACTAGTAGCTTTATGTGCCTCCATGGCAATAAGTCAACTATGAGAAACAACTTTTCACCGCAACTTGCCTGGAAGCATGGAAAAGAGGGAGCATGACTCAACACACATTCCTTATCACTTTCTAAGTGACTTTAGTTTCAAGTGCTGCTCCACAAGCAAAGGGGGAAATCTGCTGCACAAAAAACATGTAAAAGACTAAAAGGAGCATTGCACAAATTAAAGGAGGAGGCTTAGTGCTCATTAAAGCATAGAGAGAAAGGCAAGTTATCTTCAACACCTGTCAACACCCCATACCTTCTTTCCTCATTTGGCCTCAACAGGCCCACCTCGGTAACTGGGAATCGGACACTACAGATGCTGCCATACATTACAATGTGGACAGCTAGTATGTGCCATTGGAGACTATATTATATCTTGGAACCTTTCAGATTTTCCCATTTTGGGTTTTGTATGATTGACCAATATGTGTCTTAGTGCTAACTGGCTAATGGATTCTTGGTTGGGTACCACCTGCCCACCTCGATTGGCCAATATAAGGTTCTGGTTCTCTCCGGAAAAAAGTAAAGGATAAGCAGGAAAATGAATCAAAATGAGCGAAACAGCATCACCATAATTGCTGCAAATATCTTCTCATAGCTTTTGATTGGTTCTGGAATTATGTATGGTTTGGTTGGTTGGTAATGGTATCTTTGAAAAAGAATTCAAAATGGGGTAGCGTTTAGACCACGAGGACCTGACCTGACATTCAAGATCAAGACATATATGAGGCTTCTTTCTGAAAGGCCATGCAATTCTGTTATTAATAATAACCTTTCAATGATGATAACTTGTGTTAAGCTTGCAGATAACAGAACATATGCATGTGCACTTGTGCTGTGTAGGGAAGGACAGAGAAAATGAGAATGATAGAAAGTGAGAGCTGATTAGGTATATACTATATTCTTATGAGATTAAAAAATATAGCTAGCCACTGTTCAAGTATTAGACAATACTTATTAGGGAATTAATTCCATTTTGGTCGATAAAATTTTTCAACAAATAGTCGACAAACCGAAGGAGAATGATGAACATGGATCAGGTGGGTCACCCCACTTGCAAAATCCGACCACTGTGGTGGCAAATCATATAATTGAGTGGCATCAGCAAGTGCGGCCACGGGGTTTTCCTTCCCACTTTATTGAAGCTACAGTAACGTTCACGAGAATATGGTTCTATTTTCGAAATAACATGCAATGAATGAAACCTCTTGTAGTAACATCTAGTTGTGGCTTTGCGGCTGATGCTACCATGACTAGATAATAGTAAATGCAGGAATGAACGAAAGAGATATGGATTTAGATTATTTTACTAGATTCTTCAATGGAATTTGTTCTTAAATCCATGAATTGAGCAAAATAAATAAATATATTTGTCCCTTCGTGGAGTCTTGACGTAAAAGTGCTTAAGCTAGTTTGGTAGTGTTCTTTGAAGGGGTGTTCTGGTTTATAAATATTATAAGCCAGTTTTTTTTGTTTAGTAAACCGAAAAGTTGTTTTGAGAGCCAATGTTGCTCTCGGAAGTCCTAATGAGGTGCTTTTCGGAGTTGCCTTGTGCTCTCCAAAATTTAAAAGACTAATATAATCTTATTCTATTTAATGACATTAAAAATAGAAATTATTCTCTTTAATGTTTATAACTATTATAGTCATTTTAGATATTAAGAACAATTTTATCAAATATTACTTTTGTGGCTTCTGTTTATTGAGAGCAATTTTTACATTATTTTACCAAATGATACGATTATGACTTTTTTAGAGCAGTTTTTAGAAAGTCGAGAGAGTTCAGCAGTTTTTAAAAAGTCACAGCAATATCAAACCAAACTTTAAATGAATCCAAAAGCACACAATTGCAAAAATTTAGGTGCAAATAAAGCTTATTTGTATCTTATTATTCATTAAACTCAAATACAAGTCATAGGAGCTAATGGTTTTTTGGTTGACTTAATCCACAATTTTAACAGAAAGAAAGAAGAAAAATGTTACATAATGCAAATATCAAACCCCCACATGCCCGACCTACTACCTAAAGCAAGAAGAAGAGAACTACTGCCCGAGATGATGGATTCCATGATTTCCCAGTTGTGTGCGCCGGGCAATGAGTCTCGAGGGATATGTACACATATCACTGCTCTTTCTAGAAAAGGAGCTTATGAGTACAAGAAAATGAATTAATTTATTTTGATAAAAAACTGTGACTTTCAACGGTGTCCCTTATAATTCTTCTAATGATCATAGATAGGTCTATTAACCCATTAGTGTTGCATGACAGCTTCTCGCCTTATATTGTAGGATAATTACTAATTATATTATATTATATAAATATATATTCATATAATTTATTCAATACGATATAGTAACAAGTGGGATGCTCTTAGAACTTTGTAAAATTTTCTGATTGTTGATCTAAAATATTTATTATAATCTAGTCAATCAACTAATGTCACAGAAAGCATGGGACAGGAAACAGAGGGATGTGAGGAATGGAGAAAGTGAAATGGGAGACACGCACCTCTTGCTACGTGATAATGATTTGAGTTAAATTGATAGAATCTCAAATCGAGATAAATAATCTGCTTGTTATTACCCTTTGGTAGTTTGGTTGAGATGCCATGCACTTCTTGCTTTACCAATCTTGTTACGATCAACTTACTGATCAGTCACATTGGTCAAAAGTGCAATGCTGGAAGTTGTTGTGATTTCAATATCAGTCTCACCATGCATTGTCCATTTTGTGTTATAAAAAAAGTAAAGAGGTATAAGGACGATGCATGTTTTGGCCATTTTGTGTGGCAAAAAAAAAAAGGAAAAAGGTCAAAGGAGTAAAGACGATGCATTTTGTGGGTCTACTGTGTCTTAGGTGCAATATGTTTCACTGGTAGTGTGACCCAAATTTAAATTAATTGCATTGCATTTGGATATTGACCGGTTCAATTATTATGTACTTATAACAAGAACATACAGTTGGTACATGTTGATAGTGACAAAGAAACTGTCCTTGAATTATAATCTTTGTTTGAAGTTGTTGTTCTGTTAGATCTCTGCCCCGGGTAAGGTTCAAATTCTGTGAAATTATTTATTCAATTGAACAACATGAAGCTGATATCTTCAAGATTCCTTTTTTGAAATTGATTTGTGGCAAGGAATTGTGTCGACCAAAGCCATATCAGACGTCTAACAATCTAGACTGTGCTTTTGTTCAAAGGAACTCTGAAGCAAAATAGCTGACAATTAATGTGCTAATACTAAGATGAAATTAATGAAATTGGAGGCAGAAACAAATTAATGAAATTGCCTTTCATTGTTGACCATATTGAGGAAAAATAGGTCCACTACTTATTAGGAGCGTTACTTACAACAAAAATTAGAGGCAATATGCAGAATTTACTATAGTAGGGGAAGTAAGTGGTTTAGGTTAAAGGTTATGGGTCATACGTAAGAAGCTTATGACATTCCTCACACAGGCGAGGCAACAAGAAGACAAGCATGAAGATTTTCAAAATGGTTTAGGTGTTGGGCACTCCAGAAATGGGTTAGGTTGCCCATAACATTCAATTTAACAATGAGGAACAAGTTCATTTTAAAAAGAAATGTACTAATTTGATCTCATCATAGGGAACTCAAATCTAAAATTATATGCCAAACTTCTTGAAGTCTCCAATTGATGCACAATGTTGCCCAGGATCATATTCTGCACTGCAGTTTCTCTAGCAGCCATAGCAGTCATTCTTTTGGCTTTGTTATCACCTGCTGCATCCCACAAAAAGAGCCGCTCAAGGCCTTTGCTTGATCCGTCCTTGTACATCCAACAGCCTCACATATCAACCTCAGATACACATCTTATACCAAAGGAAGATGCTGGAGCATTCATTTTTCACCGTGTACTTACAGAGGGGCCAGAGAACACTTCACAGGTAGTGGGGAAAGCACAGGGCTTCATAATACCAATGAAGCAGTTCGAGGAATCAGCATTCAATGTTATGTAACTGACATTTGACACCCCAGATCATTCAGGTAGCCTGAGTGTGCAGCCCAATAAAGCGGTACACTGAACTCAACCTTCAATTTTTAATTTTTCAAATTTTCAAACACGGTGCAATCTTTTTTGTATTTTTGGATATATTGGGAAGGGGTAGAGGTGGAACATATGGGACCTGTCCGCTGCAGCAAGGCTAACTCCGATAAACCAACGCCTCGCGTGCATGCAAAATTAAGACAAAATCATATTAAACCAGAAAATGGAAGATGCACAACTTTTATTTCGACGTTTATTTGAACTTCAATAAAATTCATTTAGTTTTTTATGAAGAAAAAATTCTTTTTAACCAGAAAACACAAACTGTTGTTTCGATTTTTTTTATGTGAACTATTGTTTCAATATTAACCTTTTTCATGCCATTAATTAATATGAGAATTTTCATCCGTCATTAACCACAGTAATGCTTAAAATCATTCTTCGCCTTTTTTTTGTCAGTAATGCCTAAGTTTACTTGTGAGGAGGGCAGTATTATATGGGTCAGTTAAGTTTTAACTTAAGGTAAAATAAAATGTAAATTGGGCTTTTGCCCCGTCTGTTTTACCAAAAACAAAAAATTAAATTAATTACTTAAACCAGATTGAGCCAGTTTGTCAAAAAAAAAAGATAAAAAAGAAGAGTAACTCAAAAAATTTCACCCGATCTTGAACGGGTTAAGATTAAGTTGGGTTACATTTTTAAAAAATTTAAATAGTTTTTAACATGCCAAAAAATTATTAAAAATATACAACAAAAACAGTAACTAACATATAAGAAAATTTGCATTATACTTTTATAACCTGCCATTAAACAATCGAAAATGCACAGTAAAAAAAATCATAATAAAATTAATAGTTTTCACATTTTACTAAACAACTTAGTATTAGTATTGCATTATTGGATTATTCAGTCATATTATATGTGCATTTGGATAAGATTTTTTTTGCCCAAAAAATCACTTTTGATATATTTGGATAAATCATTAAAAATAATCAGAATTTCAAAAAAATCTGTTTTCAGCTTTTTTGTAGAAGCTAAAAAAAGTAATTTCTGAAAAAAAATTAATTTTCAACTTTTTTTAGTTATATATAAAATTTTAGTTTCAAAATTACTTTTTTCAAAATCTGAAATAAATACACCCTATAATTATGTATTTTTTTTTTAAAAAAAATCATTAGCTAAATTAATTTTTAATTAAATTAATCATGTTGAACTTGAGCTAACTTGATTATTTAATTTGTAATTAAGCTAAGTCAAGTAGATAGAGTCAATACAAATTCAAATGCACCCCTTACTTATAGTTTAGCAGAGAGGCTTTCCTTGTAAGACCCTGGAAGTTCTCATAATGTGAAAGAGATAGAAGGTAAAGAAGAGGGCAAAAAAAAATGAGTCTAGAGTAAACTATGCTACTCTTACACAAATTCTTACCAAGGGTCGATCTTTAATACACTGGGTTATAAATGATGCTTAATACATCTTAAATCCGAATCACCAAAACCCTATTGATGTATTGATACATCAATAATATATGAAGCACTGTAAAAAGCACTCTCTCACAACCACCCACAAATCGACATTCACTGTCGCAGCGGCTCTCTCTTCCATCCTTCTGCTGTCAGCTCCCCATTCCCAACTTCCTCCCTTTTTGCCCCGCCATCCTCCAATCGTGGTTGCCGCCCTCATGGCCTCCGCTGAAGTAAGAAGAGAACAGAGACTTGGGATTTGTGTCACCATCATCGAAGTTGGAGGTGGAGAACTGGTGGGTCGGAGAAGGTTTTGCAAGAGTGAAGGTTTTCCATTTGATTCTGGCTCTAAGTTGGAAGGTTAGAGCCATCACTTCGCCGTTGTTGATGGTATGGAAGGAGGCCAAATGGTGAAGGAACAACAACACCAGCAAGACATGATGATGATGATGATGATGTAGTATGGCGAATCTGTGGATTCCTCCAACTTGGCTGCATCCTCTCTAGTGCTATGGTGGTCGCCGATCCGGGATTAAGTATAGGCAAAGGTCAGAGGACAGGATGGGGTGGTAGAGGCACGTGGTGGTCGTGGCAGGTGGGTGGGCAGGCACCATCGGTGAGTGTTAGAGAAAGGGTGGGGTGGTGGAGGGTAGAGGTGTGGGCGGTGGGGTGGTGGAGGGTAGAGGTGTGGGCAGTGGGTTGGGTAGAAGAGAGAGTCGCCTAAGAATGGGAGAGGGGGAGAAAGAGGGACAGTGGATTTTTTATCATGGATCAACAACTTTGATGTATTGATACACTAGGGTGGTTTAGATTCAAGGTGCATCAAGCACCATTTAGAACATAATGCATTATAGACAGACCCTTCTTACCAAATGAATTCCTAAGATTGTTTCTCAATTAGTAAAACATTTTATTTGAAATACTCGTTCCGTAGTTACCGAAAGGTTCCCAAGTAGCTCTTTCCTTTTTTTTTTCATATCTTTTATAATAAGGGCAAAATGCTTCAATACTATATTCAAAATTCTTATTTGAGAAAAGATGATTAGAAAAAAAAATAATAGCACAAAGGAAAATGCTAGGCAACTAAAATTTTATCGTCAGAATAATGTAGCATTGTTACTTACCCTTAATAAATAAGTGCGGCCTACCACTTCATAACATTATAACATTCTGGTTATATTTATCTGACAGTATAACATTGTTCTAGTACAAATGGGTTATGGAAATAGGTGTCATAATACTATTGATCCATTGTTTTCCATCTCACTCTCCCATGTAGGTTAATCCAGTTCTCCTTCGTATAGTTATACATTTCGACAATTTTGTATTTTGAAGTTTCATACAAAATAACTGCAATATTTTTATTCAAATTGAAATTAATGCACCAATGAGCACGTGGATTAGTTGGTGAGTACTACTCTAATTCAATCAAAAGTCTTGGGTGTGAGCGCTGGATACTTAAAACTTAGAAGAGAGAGTTTTGCCGTTCAAATAATCCTACTTGACTCGAGCAAGATTACTTCCTAAAGGAGGATACATGTGATTTCAACCAAAAATTCAAACCAATGTATTCTTGTGTATCTCACAAAGAAAGGATATCTTTGAATTAATCGGCAGCTAACTCAATTTCAACACAGATTACCATGTCTGCTTCTTCCATCTTGATGCCAAGGTCCTTAGCATATGTTTAGATTTCCGTTTGCAGCTCCCAAACTATAGTTTGGGCAAAAATTATAAGAGACTAGCTTTTGTCATAATTTGGATTTGTGCAAACAAAAAATCAAACATAGTTCATGATAAGCCTTCATGAATAGGACCATCATGAGAGGGAGAAGGAGGTGAGCTCTGAGAGTGACTCAGTTTTCTTATCTTCAAATCTGCACACAAATAGCTGTAGACTTCTTGATCTCAAATTAAGTTGATCTATAGCAGTTTCCGTTGTCAGGATATATATCAAATAAATAATATTGAAATAACGCTGAAATTGAATTTAATTGAACAGGAAGTGAACTCAACTAGCAGAGGAATCGAAACTATTCATGAAGACAAACCTGCGTTAACGTTAACATGATACAATTGGATGAACGCCGTGGAGATTATTAATGCAAGTACAAGAATATAATGGGAAATAGAACAAAGACTCATCTTTTAGACTTTAGAACAGTTTATGCTATGAGTATGTTGCAAAATCGTGGTTCATTCACTCATATTTACAGTGATCATGCGCCTCCGAGTTAATTTTAATTGCATGAAGTGCGCCCCAAAAAGTGATGCAATATTCAAAAGGTAGCAAGGAATGATGAAAACAAGCAAAGCTCCATAATTGCGGCTAGTGGCTACCAACTGGAGTTTCTTGTTCCTGTTGCTGTGGCTGCTAAATCACAAATAACATAGAAATTAAAGGTGCTTGCATGTCGGTTTTGTGGAAGACTACAATTAACAGTGCCTGGAAAGTGAAAACTGAAAACCGTGTTAGGCGTAAGCGCATATGAGCGAATTAAGCAGATCACTTAGCCAAAATAATGCAAACGCTAGATACTTGAACCACTTCTGCCACCATTTTATATGGAAGAGAAGGGAAAAGCACACTTAAGCTTGAATTCAGAATATTATGAATTTGAGTTGAGATTATACTTGCTCTTATCAACACCAGGTATCTGACCGAGGCCAAAAAATGAGAACGGAGGAAAATACTCTGGTTTAGTTCCTATCACAAATCAATATTTGGCATCCGACTTAGGTCCATTTATATAGCTTTACATGTTACTCTTTTAAATTTCTCAGTAGTCAAAAGTTACACCACAATCGTTTGAACCAATTCTAAAAAGTCATTTTTAATTCTTTTAGGGAAGTTAAGATTCAAGCCTCTCAAAATAGTCTCTTGCATAACTTTATATGAACAAGCATTACAAATTCAAAACGAACATTTCTATTTATATGCATCCAAATACAAAATACCATATATATAAGTTACTTCTCATATATACAAGACCTTCTATCATAAACTCCTTTTACATAAGGCCGTAGTTAAACTATTTGGCCAAACGGGACCTTAATTTGTTATAATATAATAAAACATCAAGCGAAACCTTGGGTTCAACAACCATTCGCTGTTAGTTACTATAGAATGAAAGCCCATTATATAAATGATAAAAAGTGCTTAACAATCACATCAACATAATGATACAATTCAAATTGAGACTACATATAATACATTCAGAATTCTAATAAGCACACATTATATGTCTAACTGCATCCACCGTAGAAGAACGCTTCTATGGAAATCAGGATTTGAAGTGGGGTACGAAACGGCCGAATTGAAGGAGGTCAAATCATGGAATGCTGCAACCATGTCGAATACCAGGGTTCTTGTTGCAGAGGGGAGGTGATGGAGAGAGCTAGGCATGGCACGTAGCTTCCTGGAATTCAGATCTGTAAAAACACATGAAAATTATGGGTAATTAAAGTTGGCTCAACTTTAGCGTATGCCTAGTACTTTTCTGTAAATCTATTGGATCAACTTGAGATATTGAACTCCGCAAACACAAGAATTATACAGCTCAATTAATGCACGATTAATTTGATTCCTGTACTTATTTATGATTAATTCTCTAGCTTTCAATGGGCTGCTACATATCAATATCTACCGAATATTTTGCATGATTGGTGTGAAGAAATGTCCTACTGAATATACAGTTTTCACAATTTCGAATGTAAAATATAAGAAACACATGCAAAATCACATCAAGAGAAACCTGCACCAACTTGTGTCAACTGCATGAATGAAGAGGAGGCGATTAATACAAGCAACAATTAGAAAATGGTAAAAGGAAGGCAGAACATTGTCCTAAAGCTCGAATGGTAGTAATTGGAAGGGAGGACATGCCACGATTCAAATTTATAGCTAGCGATCATGCTCCAAGTGATCGGATTGTGATCGGTTGTTCATTCCTTTTTACTTCTCTTCTTCATTAGATTATAACTTATCGAAATTTTAGATCATTTTCACAAAAAACAATGCAGAGAATACAAGTTTCAATCTCGAGAAGTACACTTGTTTGTTGAGAGAAAGTGTTGCCATAAATGCTTCATCTCCTGAATTATAAAAACAATGTCTCCAACCATTTTTTTTTTTTTATAAAAAATATGAAGAGAACAAGTACGTATTTTGAGTTGAGGACAGTACTTTACAATTCTAATAGTTTTGAGTACAATGACTATTGACAAAGGACACCAATGATAAAGTTATGACTGGATCAAAATAATAATAATAAAAAAAAAATCACATCAGTACCTATTTAATGTGGCCATATGTTGTATTTCAACTTTTACTCAAATTAGTGCAAATAATATTACTTTTTATTTAATCACCTTAAAAGAGCATGGTGATTAGTACTGTTACGTTAAAGTTATAATATTATAATTAGGTAGCTGTCTACTCAGAATCATAATATTATGCAAGAAAATATAATCGCGCATCTTATAAGGATGTAGTGTTTGACGATTTAATCTGACGGTAAGTATAATCATGCATTTAGCAAATTCAGTATTCTATATGCAGAATCATAAAAGAAGGGTAGTTATCGAATCATAATATTAATAGTGGATTGTAGGTTATTTTCATATGAAATCAACCAACCTAAACACAAGGTTTTGTTCCGTCAAATAAAAAGAAAAAATGAGTGGACTGAGTGGACTGCGTGAGCAAATTCGCACAGATGATTAATGCAAGCACAATGAGGGAGCGGCAGAGGGAAGAGAGGCCCATCTTCTAATCTTGTGTGGAAATGTTGGTCTTGCTTCATCTCAGGCTTGTTAATTTATAGACTCGTGTCTAACAAGAGATTGATCAAGATGGTAGGGGTCTCAACTTCTTAACTAAAGATCTTGGTTTGAATCCTGAAAATGGAGAATATTCTTGCGAGGAGACCTTACCCTTTTCAGAGATCTCCGTTGGATCGGGATGAACTAGTTGAATTTCTGATAATAGGGCTCAAATATCGATAATTCTATTAAGACAAAAAAGAAAACTATAGACTCAGGAAAATCGGAATGCTGTATTCAGCTGATTCAGAATTTCGATATAATTTCATTTTCACGGAAAAAAGAGGCAATTGCAGCTTTGACGTGAAATTGTTTTGCAAATGTTGGCGCTAGTGCCGCACTAATACATAAGAGGAATATTTAATCTTTACATATGAAAATGCAGGTTAGCAACCCTTTTCTTGGATTGAAAAAATTGAATTTTCTTTACTAAGTAACTTGGCCTTAACTTAACTGTAACACCCATTCATAATAAGGTTAATGGCACAACTTTACATAGAAAGTTCGGATATATATATATATATATATAGTACAAAGTTCAAAAGCAGGAGTAAAGTCTGCTCGTCATAAGCTAAACATTCTTAAGCTAGATAATGACACTACAATTTATTTAATTACAACTCTATATATTTTCGGCAGTTGTTGAGAGTCCATATTTCTTTAAGGCGTTACTTGACTAATCTGAAATCAACAAAAAATGTAATGAGAATTGAAAAATCTCAATAGATAATGAAAAGTTTTAAAACTTTTGAACTATAATGGTTCCATCCGTATCTTAGCACGAAAATTTATACAGCTATAGTATCATAATCTCATCTCATTTCTTATAATCAAATCATATTTTATAATATTATGAGTAGTAAATGCTAAAAACATATATGCTATGCAACCCATAATGGGGCAAGCATTAATAGGGTTATAATATTTTTACTTTAATTTCCATTTTTCTTTGTCTGCTTGTCTCACACATATTTGAAGGCCTTCTCTTAGGGAATTCTCATTCTCTGGTATTACTTGTAACATCGTGAAGATAAAGCGAGACTTTTACGCCACACTAACTAAGGTAGGTAACATAAAAGGATTTTACATCTTATCCCTCTGTCTTTTTGGCAGTTAGCTGCAAATCTTAAATATCTTCTTTCAAAATAATTACTTGCCATAATATATAAATTCACAATAAATATACAAATGCATAAACTTAAGCCATAAATATAATTTAAATAAAAGACTCAAGTAACATAAGATAAACAATAATTTGAATAATAAATTTATCTCATAATAAATTAAATAATAAATCATAGAATCAATAAATGGAATAAAATATAGAAACTATAAATTAATTCATAAGCTTAAAACAATCGAAATGTGCAAAGACTTAAATAATATAAATTTGAGTAAAATAAATAACATAATATTTCAATAAAATTTCTCAAAATATTGAGTTGTCAATTCTAAATATTAATTTCTAAAATGACTGAATATAATATTACTTTTATTTAATTCCTTATTAACTTTCTTTTTATGATCCATAAGTCTGTCATTGTCATCATAGTACATTTAGCACATATTGGTCCCTTAAAGAAATTGCCATAAAAATTGATAACTCAAAATAATATATCAATATAAAAATAACATTATAATAACAAGAATTGTAATAATAATAATAACAACAGTAAGCAATAGTATAAGAGAATATCAAATAAATTAATGTGAAAAGATAAATAAAATAAAACTAGAATAATATTAAGTAATAATATAAATTAACATTAGATAAAATAACTTAGAGCAATAAATAAAATATATTATAATAATAATTAATATGGAACAATAATATAAAAGAATATAAAATAATTTAGGACAGTAAATAAAATAAATTGTAATAAGAGAAATATTGAGCAACTTTAATATAAGAAAAATAATAACATAATTTGAAATAATAAAATAGATTGCAGCGAATTAAAGAGTAATAATATAAAGAACATAAAATGAAATAGCTTGAAATAAATTACAATAAGGAAACATCAAATAAAATAACTTGAAATATAACATAAATTACGATAGTGAATAATAATAGGTAAAGTAATATTAAATAACATAACTTATAATGAGTAAATATAGTCATAATTTAATTTTATAAATAATTTTATTATCTACCTCTAATTATTGTAGATAACCAAAATATTGTGCGCACACCGAACTTGTGTTTCCTTTTCTCCCTTCCTTTCTTCCTTCTGCTTGCTCTTATTTTACACTCTCTTTTATGTAACACAATACCAACTCCTTATGGCCCGTTTGGTATGTCTGATAGTATAAGGCCTGATAGGATAAGGGCTGACAGTATAAGGCCTAATTGTATAAGATTTGATAAAAATTTAATACCATACAGTATTTGATATGTCATTATATAAAATATTGTATTATATAAAATATAATCAAAAAAAGATAATATAATAAATATAATTTTTAAATAGCTATCATAATTATTTTAGCTATTTTTTATTATATATAAAAATAATTTTATATTAAAAATTATTTATTTATTTATTTCTAATTTTTTTATAAATATAAAAAATATGTGAGAGAGAGAGAGAGAGTGAAATAGAGATGGAGTTTTTATATATCAAAATTTAAATAGGCTTAGTATCACATTCCTATATTTGATTGTATTTTTTATTATATATAATTAAATTTATATTAAATATTATTATTTATATATTTTAATAATAAATTTTTATTCTTATATTTTTATTTTGAATAGTTATTTTATAATTTTTTTAAAAATATTTATTTATTATTAAATAATATTATTTTTTATTTATATATTTTTATTTTTTATTATTTAGTTAATAATTAATTTTTTTAATAAAATATATTAAAAAATAAAAAAATGAAAGAACCCTTATACATTGAAAGCTAATCAGGCCTAATACGGCCTCTCTAGGCCATATTAAATTATCCATCATTCTAACATATAAAGGAGGTTTGATGGATAAGTTTATACAATACGTTGACTGCACTAAACAATAAATAAAATTATAATATATTGTATTACCTTATCCTATCATGCCCAATACAGCATATGAAACACCCCCTTAATTTTTTATCGTAACCCTCTCTTCCGTTTATATAGATTGTTAGAAATGTTGAAAACGTCATTCGTGACGTCTTTGATTACTATTTTATTATATATACATATGTTTTTCTTTCTATCATTTATTACTGAAAATTTTTTCTTTACCTACTCTCTGCAACCCGCCCCCAAATTCGAGTTTCTTTTTTATTTTTTTTCCTTTTTTCTTAACATTTATTGTTTTGTGTTTGTTTTCAAAGTTGAAGACTTTCACCTCACGCCATTAACGTGAGTCTGTGTTTTGTTTTATATTTTTTTCAATTATTTTATAATTATAACTATATTATTATTTGTAATTAATATTACTATTGTTGTTATTATTTTATCTATCAAGATGCTAATATTTGATATTATAGAGTAATGTATTTTAAAGTTGTTATTATTAATTATAGTCTTACTCTAAAAATTAATATCACTATTTTAATTATTTAGTCAATTAACTAAAATATATCAACAAAAATATTCTATGGAGACTGTGAGATTATTTATGGGTTTTGGTCATTTTTGGTTGATCCTATTACTTGTCCTAACTTTTATACTTCTAGTGTGAATGATTGGCTTTTGCATAACCTTAACCCAAGAGGTAAGGGTGATGTTGGTTGGCCTCTTTTATTTGGGTCTGTAGTTCACTTTCTATGGAGAATGAGGAATGAGGAGATTTTCTAGCATTTGACTTTGACTAGTTCTGAAATGTTCCATAAATTTTGGGCTTCTTATATTAGCCATTGTCACAGATATGCTCTTTAAAAAGCTATGGCTGGATCTGTGATTCAATCTATTCAAGATATTCGTTGGTTTTTCCCTTCTGACGGGGGGGTTAAAATCAAGTGTGATAGGTCAATTTCTTATGACTTTAAGGCATCTTGTGGTGGTTTAATCAGGGGGTTTGCCAATTACTGTAGTTGAGGTTTGGGGAGCTTATTATGGACTTCTTTTGGCTTGGAATAAAGGTTATCGCAGGGTTATCCTAGATATGGATTCCTCTAGTGCAATTGCTATGATTAACAAGATTGATACGACCCGCCACCCTTTTGCTTTGGTTCTTATTCTCATTTGCTGTCTTTTGCAAAGGCAATGGGAGGTTCGAATTCAGCATACATATCGCAAGGCTAATCGAGCTACGAATTTTATGGCTTCTCTTGGACATGGTTTGAATTTGGGTGTCTGTTTCTACGATCTTTTTTCCTTCTGATTTGGCCTCCTTTTTAACGGAGGATCTAGTGGGAGTGTCTTTCCCTAGACTTATTGTTTAGTTTTTCTAGTGTTTGGGCGCTTTGCCTCATTTCATTACCAAAAAAAAAAAAATATTCTAATCAAGTAAACTAACCAGACTACTCTATATTACATATTCTATGAAAAGAAGAGGAAGTTACATTAACCATAAGTTAGTCATTTAATATTTCATGTCAAGATCCAACCCTCAATTGTGGTTTAATTTAATGATTCATTTTGGCTCAATTAAAAAAAAGGGGAACAAATGATGGTTAATTATAGTAAAACAGAGAATATTTGAATTTACATTCATTAAAGGAAAAAAATATACTTTATTACTTGCTGTAATTATTAAATTTTTTACTAAAATATGTTGAAGTAATTAATGAACGAATTTATTTATTAAAATGATGCAATTTCTCTGGAGTATCAACTAATTAATATTTACAATTTACTTATTCACATGTCCTGGGTCCAGCAGGTGGCCTCGGCACGCGACCAAGCTTTCTCATCTCCAATACTACAAAATGATCATATATGGCCGTTAGTCCACAAAGGTTAGTTCTCACAGATTTCGCACCCAAGTTGACTGACCCATAACTTCCGCCAATTGCGTGAAAAAAGGTGCAAGTGATCAATGCAAGCAAAATGACAATTTGACAAAAGGGAGAGACCTATCTCTTAAGTCGTGAAAAATGCAAGTCAAATTCTATTGCTCGAGTTTTTCCGTAAAGTTTCATAGGAAATAAGATGCACTTCTAAAAATTATATGAAATTAATTTAGATATATCATCAATATAAAAAAATTTAATGTTATTATATATTAATATATATATATAAATTTTTAAATAATAAATATAAAAATTAAATATTTTTATTAATTTAATAATACATTATTGAATATCTATATAAAAACTTACATCTCATTTATCTTTTTCTATCCCTACTCAAGGAAGAACATTATGCATCTAGCCAATGTTTTCAAGGCATCGTTATTGACTTGAAGTGGGCCTATTGTTTGACTTTTCTGCCGAGTTTAACGCGAAATAATTCACACTGCTGAAAATATTTCATGCAGCTGGTGCTAAAGTACTCCTTTTATTTTTATAATTATCGTTTTAGAAATTGCTTTTATTTCATATTATATATTATTTTATATTTAACAAAAATTTATTATTTTTTAAAATAAGCCAGAAAGGATAATTTTATCTCTCAAAGTTATTTTTTAAAAAATTAAAATTATAAAACTTCTTCTTTAATTTTCATATTATTTTTTCAAAACAACACTTATGATATGAATGAAGGTGATAGGGACTACCAAATTAGGAATCCAAATCATACGACTAGGATGCAAAATTTGGTCCAAAGAGCTTTCTCAAATGACTGCATACTGTAGATTGAGTTTGCTATATAACATAATCTAATATGGTTAATTTTGACCGCTATTGAAGTTTTAGGTTGATGATGTTCATGATCTAATATTGTTTCGGCTACATTTGTATTGATTGAATTATTATTAATGTTTTTGATCCATATTAATATTTATTAGTAACTTAAGTTTCTGTTAATTATTAGTTTTTGGCATTATTATTTTTTTTTTTTTTGGATTTTGTGGAGCTCCTATTAAAGCTAAGGGAAATGGAGAAAAGGATGGATAAATAGGGATAGAACCCTGACCCAATACCAACAAATCCCTTGTCACATGGACTTAGAGAGGTGTCACTTGAGTTACAGTGCATTGGCAATTTTCTTTTTAGTCTTAATTATTATTTATAGTTGAGTCTAATTAGGGTTAGTTTAGGATCAAATCCTTTAGGTTGAGTCAAATATTTTAGTTTATGTTTTTATTGATTTTTGCCATTTTATGCTTTAAATAGGCAATTGACCTACATACTATTTAGTTTTAGATATCAATAATATTGTGAGATTTTATTTTTTCCTCTATGAAGTATTTTGTAAATTCTTAATATTCTTGATTCCTATTTTATCCATAAACAATAGGTCAAGAATCCTCATCTTTATTCCGAGATTTTTAGTCACTTGCTAATTGAGAGTCATGGGATATATCCAATTATTCTTATTCATGGGTTAAGCAAGAATTATGAGCACCATACGATTCTAAATCTTTTATGGGTGTCGTGTCTTTACATGAGTTTCATAGCAGGAGGAATATTAATATTAACTTGGAGCTGTCCAATTTGATTGCATATATATTTAATAAGATATCTAATTCTTTGCAGAAAATTCGGACAATGGAATTCAAAGTTCCATGCTACAGTAGCTAGTAATTTCTCAAATGATATGAACGAACAAAGTGATTATGTTGACAATAACAACTTATTATTAATAGAGAAATATTTGATTAACTCATTTTATATGGTATATTGTGCCAACTTACATCCTATCCGCCATTGGATAAGGTGCGTACCTCATTTGAACTGAGTCCACACCCCATCCAATAGTGGATAAGATGTGAGTCAATATGGTATCCCATGTACAATAAGTTCACCTGTCATAACTCTTGTCAATAAAAAGAAGAAACATGATAAAATAATGCTATTGAAAAAAATTGTATAAGTTTATAAATATAATAAAAGTATAAAATCCTAAAAATTAAGAAAATAAAATATTTGCTTAAGAACTTAAGTTTAATATAAAAAAAGGTAAAAACCAAAATAAGCTTATACTATTGAAAGAATTTCTGTTAATTTTTATGCTATCTCGCCAAATTATGCTACTAACCATGTGGATTTGGGAAATTACACTTTAAAGTAGAGGTGACGTGTGTTAAAAAAAATGATATCCAATGAGGCGTTGATGTTATATCATTTAAGAAAGTTGAAAATACATGAGAAGGCAAACTTAGTAGCTAATATGACAACCATTGATAAATGGATTTAATTTGAATATATTGTCAATATAAAATTTTTTTACACAGATATTTAATTATATATTATCATATCAATAAAAATCTTTGATATAATCACCCACTATTTGAATGGTTATGCAAATAGAAGGTTTTGATTGGATGACAGTATAAAAAAATTTTACACTGTCAATATACATCAATTAATCTCTTGATAAATATCAACACTGTAATAATCTTCTGCGAGGTGGGTGGAACTTAGAAGTTGCCCTCTCCAGCCTAACGTCCGTGTCCTGGCACTCTATTGGGATCTGCCATGGGTGAAGGAGGTCCAATTGGCAAGCGACCAAGCTTCTCATTTCCACCCCTGCAAAATGATCGTATGTGGATATCAGTCCACAAAGGTTACTTCTAACAGATATTAATATTATCCGTAAGACATTTGAAATATTCCTACATATAAACATTCCGCTCAAAAGTGGTTGCCCGCAGTTAGAGTGAATCTTTTTGGTACATTCGCAGTTAGAGTGACTGACAACCCTAGATAAATTTATCATGTCTAAATTTTACGGTTGTTATTTTGGAGAAATTTTTACTTAATTATTGTTTTTGACCTGAAATTATGTAAACAATACCTTGAATAGAATTAACCCTTTGCTTGTTTCAAGATAAAAGAGAGAAAAAGTAGGAAAGAAAGAAAATAAGGAGATTTTGAGATTTTTTTTTATATTTGGATGTGAGAAAAAAATAAGAGAAAAAAAAATATTAGTAGTGAGATTCACAAAAAAATTTTCTTTCCATAATAGATGAGAAAACTAAAAAAAAAGAAAAATTTCATATAAAATTATTATTATAACCTATATATAAATACAAGAAAATATTTATATTATATTATATAAAATAAAAAAATAATTTAACATAAATATATTTTCTTTCGCTTTACTTTTTTTAATAAAATAAGAGAAAAAAATTTTCTTTTTTTTATTTTTTTATCTAAATAACTAAAAAAAAATTTCTTTATTTTCTTTTCTCTTTTTTTTTTTAAATTTTCTTTTATCGTACAAACACAAACAAAGGGTAAAAAACAGCTAAATGGCTCAAAAATTTTTGTCACGACAATCTCGACGAATACAGGTGGCTCAACTTGATTAAGCAGCAGCGAAGAAAAGGTCATGGTGGGGTCAAACAAAATAAAAGCAGTGGATGACACGTTCGTGTGATACAGTACGAATAGAAATTCGTACTATTTACCATTGAGCGCTGCTATAGGTACGAAAACTTTTTCGTAAAAAACACAAGAACCAAAATTGCACGATAGTTATTTTTTATCTCAATAAGTAAAAAATAAAATAGAAAAGATAAAAATACAATAAATGTTGAGATGTTTCGTATATTAATTCGTGCAACTAATTTTCGTACTAAACAGCAATTTTGTTTACGATTATCCAAACTAAAAAATACAAGGCCCGACAACACAATTATAAGGAATGTAGCATAGTGTTGTGGGGGTGTCCAGAGAGACGGACCTGCATTAACTTGCGCCAACTGGGCGAAACAAGTGCAGGCGATTAAAGCAAGCACGATGAGAAATTGACAAAAGGAAGAGAGACCCATCTCCTCGATCAAATCTTGAATATAGTAGTAACTAGCGAGTAATGCTGCTGTTTCTTGGGTTCCGTTCCAATTTATTGAGTCGCGAAAAATCCAACTTGAATTCTATATATTGCTCGAAATTTCTGCGAAGTTTCACAGGAAATAAGATGTCAATGTTGGAGTTTGACGGACACCGGGTCGGGATTTCAAGAAAAACATGCTAAAGTGCTTCGCACTGAGACTTTCGTGCCAAACCTTTCATACCGTTCATCTTCTTAATCCTAGCTGAAAAGAGAAATTATTTATTTATATACCTAGTAGTGTTTTCACATTGACTTGGAATCGTCAAATTCCATTGTTTGACTTTTTCTGGCGAGTTTTAATGCGAAATAAGCCACACTAATGAAAATCCTTCATGTAGCTGGTGCAGTAGTGCTAGTGCTAAAGTACTCCTTTTATTTTTAATAACTATCGTTTTAGAAATTTCTTTTATTTCATATTATATATTAATTTTGAATTAAACAAAAATTAATTATGTTTTAGTAATTTCATATTTACTCTTTCTTTTATTATCTTTTTTATTAATTTATTACAATCATTTTTTAAAATAAGTCTAATTTTTTCTCTTAAGTGGCATTTGACTTATTATTTAATATAATCTAGATTATCACTAAAAAAAAAAAAACCACTTTTTATATCGCTGGTATTGCTACAATATAGTATTTGATAGATACAAATATTCTAACTAGCAATTCATATTAATGATAATAATAGTAATAACAACAACAATAATAATAATAATAAAATTTATTATTAATAATAATATTCTTAAAACATTAATTAATAAAAATAATTATCATCATAATATTATAATTAATTAATATTATTAATTATTAGTAATAACTAATTATTATATTTTTATTAATAATAATATTAATATTAATTATATCTTACAATAATAATAATAATAATAATAGAATAATTATCATATAGGGGATAATCTACATAAACACCTCTATGGGAGCAACCACATTACCATTATGAAAGTAATATAAATTACTTTAAAAATTTAGATTGCCAATAATAAAACTCAATCAAATAGGCAATGTAGCGGGTTTAGATAATTTAAAATTATATTACCACTAATCAAGATAAATTACTCTGAACCAAATATCCTCTCAGGATGTATTTAGTATGTTGTAAGAATGCGGGGTAAAATTTCATAAGCTCCATATGTAAAATTCATGAAATTTTATCTTTTATGCCAAATATACACTTAAAAGTTTTTTTTTTAAATAAAAACTGAACTTATAAAACTTCTTCTTAAATGTTAATATTATTTTTTTTCCAAACAACACTTATGAATGAAGGGATATTAATGTTAACTTGGAGTCGTCCAATTCTATTGCGTGTATTTAATAAGATCTTGCGGTCTTTTTTGAAAATTCAAACAATATAAATAACGTCAGTGTAAATCTTGTGTCAGGTGGGTGGGGTTGCCCTCTTCAGCCTAATGTCCCGCCCCTGGACCATGCTGTGGCTGGGGTCCAGGCGGTGGGCTCAGAACGGGACCAAGCTTCCTCATCTCCAACGCTGCAAAAATGCATCCTATGTGGTCATTATTACTTCTCACAGATTTAGCACTCGGGCTGATATTATTATCCATAACTTTCCAGGCATTTGAAATATTCCGGTATAGTACACCAAAAAAAAAAAAAATGGAAATAGAAAAAATGTTCCTACATATAAACATTTTAGGTTTTTCTAATTAGTGCCCTAATGACACTTATTTAAAAATCAAAAGTAATTAATAAGTGAGATTTTTTAAATTTTTAATGTATTTGATATATTAAAATTTTCAAATTTTTTTTATATTTGATTCCTCAACCAATGCTCGTAGAACATGGCTAGAAAAACCCGAACATTTAGGTTGTCTTAAATACACCAGGTAAAGTATGATTCATGATGCACTTGGCGGTGTACCGTGAACTTGCTTTACCCACATTCGAAAAATATACTTGAATAAATATTTGAGTATGGTTAAATAAGGTAGGAAATATGGCTAAATGAAACTAAAAGTATGGCTAAATGAGCTCCTTGTTTTCTTCCTCTCTGTCCACCATTTCGCCTTGGTGACTCCCCCTCTGCAGTCAGTCACCTCAGAGACCCACCGCCACCACCAATTCCGCATAGCCATCGTCAATACCGGACCACCACCATTCGTGACCATCGCCCTTATAACCAGTGCTGCTCTTCAATCCACCACTACTGGTTTCCCAATCTCCACCATGCCATTGGAAAAGGAACACGTTGTCGCTACTCCACGTCGTTCGTCGCCGCCATTAGAACCTGTTGTGAGGTTATGCACGAGAAAGAAGGAAAGCTGCGATATCGCGCCGAGTTTTATCCCATATCCAGCCACCTTCGTCCATCTTGCCTTCAACGCCCTCAAATCTCGCCCCTTGTATCAACATTCGCAACCCCTTCCTGCGGAAACATCGAGGATGAGCTCTCTTCTTCTTGACCAAAGCGCAACATCGGCAGCCCTTTTTCTCCACGAACCAGACGTGGTGGTGGGTAAGGATTGTGGCAGTGAGATGGTGGTGGTTGTGAAAGGAGAGGAAAAAGATAAAGAGGAGTCACTTAGCCACATTCACACCTTCATTTAACCGCATTTATAGATTTATTTAACCGCACTTTTATCTTCCTTTAACCACATTCTCTGAATGCGGATAAAAACAACTCCTATAATTTTTAAATAGTTATCATAATTATTTTAACTATTTTTTATTATATATAAAAATAATTTTATATTAAAAATTATTTATTTATTTATTTTTAATTTTTTTATAAATATAAAAAATATGTGAGAAAGAGAGAGAGTGAAATAGAGATGGAGTTTTTATATATCAAAATCTAAATAGGTTAGTTATGTTTTTTATTATATATAATTAAATTTATATTAAATATTATTATTTATATATTTTAATAATAAATTTTTATTCCTATATTTTTATTTCAATTTGAATAGTTATTTTATAATTTTTTTAAAAAATATTTATTTATTATTAAATAATATTATTTTTTATTTATATATTTTTATTTTTTATTATTTAGTTAATAATTAATTTTTTTAATAAAATATATTAAAAAATAAAAAAATGAAAGAACTCTTATACATTAAAAGCTAATCAGGCCTAATACAGCCTCCCTAGGCCGTATTAAGTTATTCATCGTTATAATGTATAAGGGAGGTTTGATGGACAAGTTTATACAATACGTTGACTGTACCAAACAATGAATAAAATCATAACGTATTATATTACCTTATCCTATCATGCTTAGTACAGATGTCAAACACCCCTAAGAAAATAAAGTGTATAGTGTTTGTGTGTAAGTGTCTAGAGAGACAAACCTGCATTAACTTGTGCCATTTTGGTGAAAAATGTGCTGCGATTAATGTGAGCACAATGAAAAATTGACAAAATGAAGAAAGACCCATCTGAATCATGAATGGTACTATCTAGTAAGTAATGCTGTTGTTTCTTGGATTCGATTTCAATTTATTGAGTGGCGAAAAATCCAAGTCGATTTATGTTGCTCGAATTTTCTGCAACTATTCCGTATGAAATTTTTTTAAGAATCTTTGAATACACATGACAATATGACATAGATTGAGTGGGAAATAGGCGAGAAAAAAGTAGGAAATGGGGATGTGAAGAAAAAAAAGGGGTGGAGTAAGAGATACACTACAATACTTCATTCGTGTAGAATTCAAGAATTTTAATTGGTACTAATTATCATCATTCTTTTTGCAAAGTTTCATGGAAATGAGACAAGCCACTGCTTCCAAATGCGCAAACACTGCTGCATTTGTGTCCATTTTGAAGATGCCCAGAATTGGAGTCTCCCAATGCTCACAGGTATTGGTCTCTAAGCTGCTTTTCTCGATTTCTAGTTTGAGCCTTTTTGAAGCTTCTTAATTAGGTTTGTTAAAATATATAAGACTAGTTGGAAGGGAGTTGCTATTGATTTGCCTATCCATGCTTGGTTTCGTTGCTCCCAAATTCCTTCCCAAAGTGCTGCCATATGTCCCATTCGCTGCCTTCTAAGCCTCCAAAGAGAGAGTGCAAAAAATTCAATCAGGAAGCTAAGTTTTGAATGTTGGCCACTGCTTTTACCTGCAAACTAGGAAAATTCATCACAACAACATTGTATTGGCAATTATTAAATAGATGCCATACCTCCTTTGACTCTTCATTACAAAGGCAGCATCCATTTCCTACTTGCATATCTTTTGACAACAATTTACTTCTAGTAGGCAGAATATTTCTTGCAAGCCTCCACTTGAATATTTTGCTCTTGGTTGAACTTTTAACTTTCAAATATGTTTCCATACCTATTTGAATTGTGCCAATTTAGAGAGTACCTGTTGTAGGTTCTGGTTGTTTGATAGGCTTTCTTCAATCTTAGATCTCCAGAGTATATTATAACCACTTTTTACAGGGTATATTCCCTTATGCTCATGGACCATGGACCCTTGACAGTATGTCTTGATTTTCATTTTGGGTTAATAAATGCTTTTTGGGGATAAAAAATTTGGTCTATAAGTGCCTTATTCCACCTCTTTGGCCTTTCTCATAGGAGTTGACTTACCCGCTCTATTTCTTCCAGGATTCAATCATTCAACTGCACCCCAAAGTTTGGTGCATTATAGGAACCCATGGGTTGTCTCTAATCTTAATCTTCATTCCATTTCTAACTCTCCATAGCAAGCCTTTTTCGAAAACAATTCTCCCTGCCAGCAAGCTTCTCCAAGTATATGAGGGATTAGAATCTAGTTGAGTTTCCATGAAACTGAAATTTGCAAAATATTTAGCTTTTAATATTCTAACCTCTAAGGAATCATCATTTGTTATTATCCTCGACCCTTGCTTGGTTAGCATAGCTAAATTAAATTTAATATTTTAAAAATCTAAAAATGTATACAGAAAACAAAATACCGGCCAACGGACTAACTCGAATAATTCCAAACTCACAAAAAATATTAGGCTGAACTAATAAGATACAGATCCACACCCAAATGAGTTACATTGGCCTTGATTGACACCCTTAAATAGCATCATAGCAATTGCATAATGATGGGTATGATATATATATATATATATATATATATATTGTGTGTGTGTGTGTGAATGTATGTATATTGTCTTGGTAGAATAGTCTTCCGAATTAAATTCAAGTGATGGGAATGATATGAAATAAAAAAATTAAATTAAATTAATTATGATGATGATTCCATATTGTAATGAGTCAATGCTTTGACTTTTCATGTCAATTCTGAAGAAATCTCTTAGTTGAACCAAGGGTGAAGTAATATAATTTCATTCATATAGATGTTGGTTTTTTTTTTTTTAAAACATTTGATTTATAATGCTCCTTTCTTAAAGATATTTCCTTATTTAAAATCAGCTTTCAGAACTTGATTACAATAAAAATTAAATTAGAATAGTATTATTGAAACAGTTTGCATAAATTTGTATTAAAATGAGGTTGAGATATTCAATAAATAAAATAAAAATAAAAATAAAAATTAAGTCGATAAAAATCAAGAAAATAAAATATGATTAATAATTAATTGAGAAAAATGCTAACAGGATTTAAATTAGGATAATGACAACTTCATGATGCGAATGAACAAAGTGGTTATGTTGATAATAACTACTTAATATTAATAAAAAAGAAATAAGAAATATGATAGAATAATGCTATTGAAAAAATTCATATATGTTTATAAATATAAATGTTAATCAAAAAGGAAAAAAAATTAAAATAAGATAATACTATTGAAAGAATTTCTATTAATTTTTATTCCATCTCAGCCAAATTATGTTACTAGCCATGTGGATTTGGGAAATTACACTTGTTAAAGTAGAGGTGACATGTCTAATTCTCAAATTCAATTGACATATAAACTCTTTTTTTTTTTTTCTTTTTACATTGACACTAACGAGATTCGAATCTAGATTCTCATATAAACTATTTAAATTCTTTATCACTAGATCAATCCTAATAGCTTTATATAAAGTCAGTATTAAAAAAAATAAAATCGTGAATATCCAATGACGAGTTGCTATATCACTTACCCTTTGTTTGTTTTAGGAGAAAATGGAAGGAGAAAAAAGAGAAGGAGAGAAAATGAAAAAAAAATTGAGTTTTCTTCAATTTGGTTATCAATGGAAAATGGAGAAAAAATGGAAAAGGTGGGCATGTCCGCATCAAAACTTTTCTTCTCACTATGGCACAAAAAACGTGAGGGGATCAAAGAAAAGTGCATCAATTACATTTATACTCTTAGAATTCATCGATAATGATCAAATATAATACTTAAAATATAAAAAGCACTTAAAAATTAAATTAAAATATTATAATACTCCTTTATTACAATAAAGATATATATATCATTTTAATACAACTCTTATTTTCTTTTTTCCTATTTTTTATTTATCCAAACATATAAAAAAAAAATACACATTTTTCTTAATTTTCTTTTCTCTCTATTTTTTTTCTTTCCATTTTTTTTCCTCTCTATTTCTTTTCACATCCAAACATCCAATTAAGGAAGTTGAAAATACATGAGATGATAAACTTAGTAACTAATATGACAACCCATTAAACTCAACACTGTAATAATCTTCTCTGAGCTGGGTTGAGATTGCCCTCTTCAACTTAACGCTCATGTATCGGCGATTGATTAGGATTGGGCTTGGGTGAAGAAGGAGTTTGGTATGGCACGCGAAGTAGCTTCCTCATCTCCAACCCTAAAAAATCATCGTACGTGGCCATCAATCCACAATGGTTACTTCCAACAGATTTCACACTCACGTTTGCATTCTCAAGATCCCTTAATTGGCCAGCCCATTATCTATCCCTCCACTAACAATTTATTGTAACTTTTTTCATTTAAAAAGGTGAATGAAAATCAAACAGGCATGCACCTTGAAAACATCATATTTTTATTTTTTTCCAAGCATTGTGGCCAATTGATAGTTATCGAGATATACCACAAAAAACAATAATAAAAGTAACATTTCTATCAAGAAACTTACACGAGAAGCTCTCATAACTGTGACTTTATATCTCCCTCTTCTAAACAATTTTGATAAGATATAAATACTAACTTTTTTGAACTTCTTATTCATCGTTCAAATGAATCTATGAAATTTTAAATTCCAACAGCATTAGCATTATTCATCGTTCAAATGAACTTACATTTTTTAATACAGTTCATATAACCTTTTTTTTTTCTCCCTCTGTAATTTCAAAAATAACTATATACATTACAATAATACTTTACTCATAAATTATTAATGTAAAATTTTATATGTAATTTGTACTTTGTTCCAATAAAACCATTTATATTCTTCAATTATGTTTTAATAATTCGTTATTAGAATACTAAAGAAAGTGGTGGGGTTAAAAATCAAATGAATTTTTTTTTGTTATTGAATTTTTACTTAAATATTGCAAGAATGTAGTTTTTGTTTATGATTCATATAAATTTATTTAAATTTGGTTTTAGAGTCTAAACAATGGGTGCTATTTCAACTATTTAATCATTATTTAAAATTGAAAAAATATTATTCATAATATTTGTTTAAAGACACTTACTTTAACCAAAAATAATTTTATAATTATATTTTTCATTTCTATAATTATTTCATCTAAAGTTAATGATACATGTAAACATATATATATATATATATATATATATATATATATATATATATATGAAATATTCATAATCATTTATAGCATTATGTATGAGACTGAAAACTTTATATGAAATATAGGCACATTTTTTTTAAATCTCGTATATTGCACTAGTAAAAAAATACTAGTTATCCATAATTTTCCAAACATTTGAAATTTTCCTGCATATAAACATACAACCTGAAACTCTCTCTCTCTCTTTCCATATATATATATATAAGTATAGTGTTGTGTGGGTGTCTAGAGAGACAAACCTGCATTAACTTGGGCCAACTGGGCGAAACAAGTGCAGGCGATTAAAGCAAGCACGATGAGGAATCGACTAAAGAAAGAGAGCCCCATCTCCTCAAATCTTGAATACAACAAACTGGTGAGTAGTGCTGCTGTTTCTTGGATTTCAATTTTGTTGAGTCGTGAAGGCAAAATCCAAGTCAAATTCTATAACTCCAATTTTCTACGAAGTTTCGCAGGAAATAAAGACACAGCTGGAGTTTGACGGAATGTGAAAAGAATCTATCAAAATGCTTCGTACCAAAACTTTGGACCAAAAGCTTGGTGCTAGACAAGGCTGTTCTATATGGCGTCGACTGCGATGCTCTTGGCTGGTCAAAGGTGCATTATGCACCTTTGCAATCTGACGATGAGATTGTGAGGTGTATTAATGTACCAATTATCTATGATATATTGTAATAATATCTAATTTTAAGAAAATTTAAAAATATAATTAAATATATTTTAAAAATTAATTATCATACATTAACAGTATAAAATTATATTGATAATATAAAATAATTTTATACTATTAATGTAATCAAAAAATTTTATCATTATAATTTTACTCTGTCAATATAATTTTACACTGATAATATAAAATTATTTTATATTATTAATGTAATTTTACACTATCAGTATATAAAAATTAATTTCTAAAAATTATAAAAATTTTATCAGTATAATTTTATATCGATAAGTGTAAAATTACATTAATAGTATAAAATAATTTTATACTATCAGAGTAAAATTACACTGATAAAATTTTTTGATTACACTAATAGTATAAAATTATTTTATACTGTCAGTATAATTTTACACTGTCAGTGTATGATAATTAATTTTTAAAATATATTTAATTATATTTTTAAATTTTTTTAAAATTAGATATTATTACAATATAAGATCATAAAAGTGATTGATGCATCGATGCACCTCACAATCTCACTATTGGATTGCAAGGTGCACCATGCTCCTTGACCAGCGAAGAGCACTGTAGATGGCGCGGTTCTATATATGAAATTTTGGTAAAGTAACAAGTGTGATGTAGAATTTTTAAAAAAATTTTAAAAAAATAATATTTTAAAAGAATTAACAAAAAATGTAGATAGATATCACAGAAAAATTAAAAATAAATCTATTATTCGTATTTATAGATTAAAAAATAATAAAAAGGGAAATTTGTCATATTATCGATCAGATTTTAATTTTTTATTATTTTTTTGTGTTTCATATGTAAGACGATGTGTGTGAGTGAAAAGAAAGAGCGGGAGATAGAGGGAGAGAAAAAGAAAAAGGACAGAGAAAAAATATTAAAAAAAGAGAGAAAATATAATATTTTGTAAAATTTTATCAAAAATATTATATTTCGCAAGAAATAAAGACACACATAGGTGGAGTTTGACGGAATGTGAAAAGAACCTATCAAAATATTTCGTACCAAGACTTGTGGACCAAAAGCTTGGTGCTGGATAAGACTGATTTTTTCTATATATGAAATTTTGGAAAAGTAATAAGTGTGATGTCGATTTTTTAAAAAAATTAAAAAAATAATATTTTAAAAGAATTAATAAAAAATATAGATAGATTTAACAGAAAAACAAAAAATAAATCTATTATCCGTATTTATAGATTAAAAAATAAAAAAAGAAATTCATCATATTATCGATCAGATTTTAATTTTTAATATTTTTTTTTTGTCTTTCATATGTGTGACGGCATGCGTGAGTGAAAAGAAAGAGCGAAAGATAGAGGGAGAAAAAAAGAAAAAAGAGAGAGAAAAATAATATTAAAAAAAGAGAGAAAATATAATTTTTTTAAATTTGATAAAAAATATTTTTTTTTTATATCTTTTTACAAAAATTTTATCAAAAATATTATATTTCGCAGAAATTAAAACACACAGAGGTGGAGTTTGACAGAATGTGAAAAGAACCTATCAAAATGATTCGTACCAAGACTTTTGGACCAAAAACTTGGTGCTGGATAAGGCTGATTTTTTCTATAATGAAATTTTGGTAAAGTAATAAGTGTGATATAGATTTTTTAAAAAAATTAAAAAAATAATATTTTAAAAGAATTAATAAAAATATAGATAGATTTCACAAAAAAATAAACAATAAATCTATTATTCGTATTTATAAATTAAAAATAATAATAAAAAAGGAAATTCATCATATTATCAATCAGATTTTAATTTTTTATTATTTTTTTGTGTTTCATATGTGTGACGGTGTGTGTGAGTGAAAAGAAAGAGCGAGAGATAGAGGGAGAGAAAAAGAAAAAGGATAGGGAAAGAAATATTAAAAAAAAGAGAAAATATAATATTTTTTAAAATCTTATAAAAAATATTATATTTTTTATATCTTTTTACAAAAATTTTATCAAAAATATTATATTTCGCAGGAATTAAATAAACACATAGGTGAAGTTTGACAAAATGTAAAAGAACTTATCAAAATGTTTCGTACCAAGACTTTTGGACCAAAAGCTTGGTGCTGAATAAGGCTAATTTTTTCTATATATGAAATTTTGGTAAAGCAATAAGTGTGATATAGATTTTTTAAAAAAATTAAAAAAATAATATTTTAAAAGAATTAATAAAAAATATAGATAGATTTCAAAAAAAATAAAAAATAAATCTATTATTCGTATTTATAAATTAAAAATAATAATAAAAAAGGAAATTCTTCATATTATCAATCAGATTTTAATTTTTTATTTTTTTTTGTGTTTCATATGTGTGAGGGTGTGTGTGAGTGAAAAGAAAGGGCGAGAGAAAAAGAAAAAGGAGAGAGAAAAAATATTAAAAAAAGAGAGAAAATATAATATTTTGTAAAATTTTATCAAAAATATTATATTTCGCAGGAAATAAAGACACACATAGATGGAGTTTGATGGAGTGTAAAAAGAACTTATCAAAATACTTCGTACCAAGACTTTTGGACCAAAAGCTTGGTGCTGGATAAGATTGATTTTTTCTATATATGAAATTTTGGTGAAGTAATAAGTGTGATGTAGATTTTTTTAAAAAATTAAAAAAATAATATTTTAAAAGAATTAATAAAAAATACAAATAGATTTAATAGAAAAATTAAAAATAAATCTACTATTTGTATTTATAGATTAAAAAAATAAAAAAGGAAATTCATCATATTATTGATCAGATTTTAATTTTTTATTATTTTTTTGTGTTTCATGTGTGTGACAGTGTGCATGAGTGAAAAGAAAGAGCGAGAGATAGAGGGAAAAAAAAAGAAAAAAGAGAGAGAGAATATAATATTTTTTATATCTTTTTACAAAAATTTTATCAAAAATATTATATTTTGTAGGAAATAAAGACACACATAGATAGAGTTTGATGGAATGTGAAAAGAACTTATCAAAATGCTTCATATCAAGACTTTTGGACCAAAAGCTTGGTGTTGAATAAGGCCGATTTTTTCTACATATGAAATTTTGGTAACGTAATAAGTGTGGTGTAGATTTTTGAAAAAAATTAAAAAAATAATATTTTAAAAGAATTAATAAAAAAATATAGATAGATTTCACAGAAAAATAAAAAATAAATCTATTATTCATATTTATAGATTAAAAAAATAATAAAAATGGAAATTCGTCATATTATCAATTAGATTTTAATTTTTTATTATTTTTTTGTATTTCTTATGTGTGATGGTGCATGTGAGTGAAAAGAAAGAGCAGAGACAGAGGGAGAAAAAAAGAAAAAGGAGAGAGAAAAAATATTAAAAAAAGAAAAAATATAATATTTTTTAAAATTTTATCAAAAATATTATATTTTTTATATCTTTTTATAAAAATTTTATATTAAAAATGATTCCTTACTAGAAAATATGATCCAGATTATAAAATATTGTTTCAACGATTCATATTTAAAGTTAAAATAATTATATAATATTATAAAATAAATAATAACTTTAAAAATTAAATCCAAAAATTAAAGATATTAATTTTTAAAATGCCAAATTATCAAACAACCTTTCTCTGGTCTTTCTGAACCCTACTCATCACTACTATCATCTCCTTCTTTCCAACAACCACCGGCTGCCACCACTACCATCATATTCTTCCTCGCTGCGTCGTCGGCGGCTTCGCGGGCTCACTGGCTCCGACTACCATCGGCACCCAAAAGCCAAGCTTTAACATCAACACAGAAGTCTGGATCTAAATCTATAACTTTTGATTAGCTTCACCACTGCACCCACATGAACATTGCTTTGTTTTTGTTTTTTCCAAAAGGAAGTGGACTTGTAATTGTCGCAGTGAACAATTTGCGATGAGAACACATCTTGACAATTTGACTTGCCTTTCTTTCTTGTTATCCCTTTTTTTTTCTTTTTTTTTTTTTTTTTGGTTACTTCTTTCTTGTTATCTGACCAACACACCCACAGCACCCATCTCATCTTTGCCTCCGTTCTTTCCATATAGTGCACAATAAGTAATGAAAAATAAGAAAACCACTCATTAGAAGAAAAATAATACTTTTATATATAAGTTTTAAGTAGACTACTGAAAAGAACGGTGATGGAGTTGAGTGGACTTGAAAGTGGAGGTGGAAGATTAGCGGCTTCTGGAAATGGGTTTAGTTATGGTGGCACTGTGGCAATGCCAAAGGGGAAGAAGAAAGTTGAAAGAAGATGGATGGGAATGAAAAAGAATTTAAGGAAATTTGTGTAATTTTGATATATATATATATATATATATATATATATATATATATGGCATATTTTATTATGTATCACCTTAAAAATGGTGCACCATGCACTTGGGCATCCGATGGTGAAGATCGATAATCTATCAATACTCTAATTAGTTATGATACATTACAATAGCGCCTCTTTCTTCCTATTTTGCCTACAACGTTAGCCGCTGTTCTCCATGCCCTGCCGCCTCATCGAAATTCACCATCGAGATCCTTGACACCTGGCTCAAAATGCCGTTCAAGTGCCCCTGCCCCGCCAACGACAACAAACCTTGGCTGCTCAAGATCTAGCCATTCCTTAACAACTCACTTCTCGAAGCAACAAAAACAATGAAGCAGAACCAGAACCAGCAACAAAAACGACAGCAATAGCTGAAGCATTAACGGAAAAAGAAGCTTTAACAGAGGAGCAACAACAAAACATGACCACAAACACACCACCTCTACCACCTGATGTAACACCTTTGACCCACGTTGACGTTCGTGAGGTTCAAGGCTGGGAGCGTAGAGCCGGCGCACCACCACATGTTTTGGCATGACCTAGTGGTGATCGAAGGGAAAAAGAGCGTTTGGAATTTGACGAAGGATGAAGTTCGCAACGAATGTTGAGGACTGGCAACTCAATGGCAACAATCTTCAGTGAGGCAAAGCACCAGCAATGGTTGGGTTGGAAGGCAACCAATAGTGGCCACTGTCGAGCAGTTGAGGGAAGAGAGTAGTTAAGAAATATTACAGTGAATCATAAAGGAAAAATACTGATACACTTTTTAGCTGTGAGAGTTGAACATCACACAAGTGCACCAAGCACTAACTTCAAGTTGGTGCATAACGGATGGCACCTATATATATATATATATATATATATATAGTTTACATTGTATACATACTACGGTCAAAAATCGTCTGTCTCAACTCACTGTCTCGATGTCTGTCCCACCAATAAGAATTTGACATGTAGGATAAAAAACTTACCTATTAATTATAATGTTTTTTATTAAATATTAACGCCATTCCTCTTCTTCCCCCCTAATGTTTACATTCTTTCCACTCTCAATAATCGAGATGTAGCAACCACCAAAACCCAGACCCAAATCTAAAACAAGCTTCCCTACGTGCCATTTTCCATCGTTTCATCACCAACACTTGTCCATGACACTCTCTGAAACAATGTCTATTAACTGAATCAATATGAGATGAAATTTATATGTTTGTTGAAGTAAAACTGTAGTGTAGAACAATGAGAGTATACAACTCTGAAACAGTAATGAAAATAGACAAATAGCTATGAATTCAACTTTAAGTATCAGTAACACTCAAAACAATCTTAATGGAGTTAGGAGCTTCCATGGATGTAGCAATATAGGTTCACACCTGAAGAAGAAGAGAATGATATCAGATCAGAAGAGAAGGTCTTAAAGAAGTCAAAAAGAAAGAGCTCAGTAAGGAGTTTCATACCCCACACATAGTTCCCTCACAAGCGTATCCCTCCAATTTTGTGCTTCTCCTCTTGACCTGTGTGCTTTTCCTCATGCCCACCAATTCTGGATCTGTTGCCACCTTGCCATTTGATGTAACTAACTCAGCTGAATGGTCAATGCCAGGTTGTAACTTTAGCTCCAGCTCATGAGCCTTGCTGGCTGTCTCTTAGTTACATGTTACAATGCCCCCTATCGAAAACAACCTTATCCTCAAGGTTGAATTGTGGATATGACTTCTTAATTTGCAAAATATCTTCCCATGTAGCTTCATTAGGTCCTGTCAATTCCCATTGGACCAGAATTTGAGAATTTTGAGTGATCCTCTGATGATAGTGTGAGAAGCTAGGATCTTAAGGGGTTGGACTATTGGACCAAAGACTGATGTAGTCAATGGCAAGGGTAAATACTACTGCTGAGGGTGTCCTTGAAACTTTTTCAACAAGGAAATGTAAAAAACTGGATGAATTCATGCTGTCTCTGGCAATTTCAACTTGTAGGCCACCTTGCCTATGCGAGCTATGACCTCAAATGGTCCAAAATACTTCAAACCCAATTTCTGACTTTTCTTCAAAGAAACTGAATGTTGCCTATAAGGCTGGAGCTTGACTAAAGCATAATCTCCCACTTCCAACTGCAATTCCCTTCTCTTCTTATGAGCTTGATTTTTCATATAATTCTGAGCCTTCAATAAATTCTATTTCAACCCTTCCAATACTTTATCCCTCTCTCTAAAAATCTCGTGCATTGAAATTGGGTCCTTTGCATGATTCTCATATCTGATAATTGAGGGAGGGTCTCTACCAAACACAGATTTGAAAGGAGACATATGCATGCTATGATGAAAGGAAGAATTATACTAGAACTGAGCCCAAGGCAACAGACCATACCAGGTCTTAGAATTGTCATAAGAAAAGCATCTTAAGTACATTTCTAGAGTCTTGTTCAAGACCTCAGTTTGCCCATCGGTTTGAGGGTGGTAAGAGGAACTCATTGCCAGGGTCGTCCCTTGAGATTTAAAAAGTTGCTGCCAAAAGGAGCTGATGAAGACTCGATCTCTATCAAAGACAATGGATTTCAGAATGCCATGCAGCTTAACTACGTTACTGACAAAAGCTTCTGCTACACTCTTGCTTGTGAAATTTGACTTCAAAGCAATAAAATGGCCAAACTTGGACAATCAGTTAACAACTACCATAATGGTGGAATAACCATGTGAAGAAGGCAGATTAGTGATGAAGTCCATGGCAATATCATCCCAAACTTGTTGTGGAATTAGCAACGGCTGCAACAAGCCCGCAGGTAAGGCTTGATCCACTTTTGCTTGCTGACAAATTCTTCATTCTCTAACAAATTTTCTAATATCATGTTGCATCTTAGGCCAATGAAATTGTGCAGAAAACCTTGCAACTGTCTTAATTCCCTGCATGACCACCTGTTTTTGAGCTATGATACTCATGCATGATTTGCTGAATTAACTCTTTATGTAGGGGAATTACAATTTTGCCTTTCCATAACAGCAACCCATTCTTGATGTCATAGTCAGAATTTGCCCTTGTCTTCGCTGCACATGAATTGTAGATGTGCTTTAGTTCATCATCCTATTGTATCATTGCTACCACTTTGTGCAACCATTGACTAATTGGTTCAGACCAAGCCATCATCAAACTTCTGGATAAGGCATCTACAGGGATATTCCCCTTGCCTGGCTTGTATTATATTGTAAAATCATACCTCAAAAATTTTGGCAACCACTGTGTTGCTCAGGTGTCTGTAAGTTCTGCTCTAGCAATTCCTTTAGACTCCTCTGATCAGTCTTAATGGTGAACTCGTGTCCCAACATATAGTGTCGAAATTTGGCTAAAGCTTTTGTGATAGTATAAAATTCCCTCGTGTAAGCAAATTGCTTTTGCATTCTAGGGGATAGTTTCTTAGAGAAATAAGCAATAGGGTGCTGGCCTTGACTCAAAACAGCCCCAATACCTGAATCTGAAGCATCAATCTCCAAGATAAATGGTTCTTGAAAATTAGGAATTGCTAAAATAGGTGTTGATGTCATAGCATCTTTAAGTTTTTGGAAGGCCATTTCAGATGTTGCATCCCATTTAAACGAGTCTTTCTTCAATAAGTCAGTTAAAGGAGAGGCTATACTAGCATATCCCTTCACAAACCTTCTGTAATAGCCTATGAGACCCAAAAATTCTCTAAGTTGTTTTGGATTTTCAGGTTTAGGCCATTCCTTGACTGCAGCTAATTTGGTGTTGTCCATTGCTACCCCTGAACCTGATAGTGTGTGGCCCAAATAATCAATCTCTTGAACTCCAAAAGAGCATTTGGAGAATTTAACATAGAGCTATTGTTGTTGCAGAATTCTTAGAACAACCTCTAAATGACTTAAGTGGTCCTTCCATGTGGGACTATAGACCAAAATATCATCAAAGAACACCAAGACAAATTTTCTCAAAAGGCCTTTGAAAACCTCATTCATTAAACTTTGGAATGTTGCTGGGGCATTGGTAAAGCCAAATGGCATAATTAGCCACTCATAATGGCCATGGTGTGTTCGAAAAGCTGTTTTGTGTCTATGCTTTGGATGCACCAATATCTGATGGTAGCCAGACCTTAAGTCTAGTTTAGAAAAAAAAGAGGCACCAAAAAGTTCATCAATGAGTTCATCCACTATGGGTATAGGAAAGCTGTCCTTAATAGTGATAGTATTGAGAGCTCTATAATCAGTACAAAACCTCCAGGAGCCATTTTTCTTCTTGACCAAAATAATGGGTGCAGAGAAAGGACTTTTACTTGGCTGGATGATGCCTTCTTTTAGCATATCAGTCACCATTTTCTCTATTTCTTCCTTCTGGTTGTGGGGGTATCTATAAGGTTTCACCTTCACTGGATTTGATCCCTCAACTAAGGGAATGGAGTAATCATGTGTTTAGGGTAGAGGCAAACCTGCAAGATTGCTAAAAACTGAGCTATAAGTATGAAGCAATAAAGCTAGTTCAGGTTCCATGTCAGTAGGTAAATCCAGTAGGGAAAGCTGTTGCTGTTCTTCTATCAACTGCATACTGTAGACTTCAGCAATGGACTTAGTGTGTACTAACCTTCTGATATGATGCAAGTGAGCTTGCGTAGGAAAGCAGTCTAAATCACCTTACAACTTGGCCAACTTCCCTTTTATGTAGAAACTCCAGATTCAAAGCATCATAATCTGCTAAGTGAGGGCCTATGGTTTTCAACCACCTAGCATCGAGTAGCAAATCTGCCCCAGAGATTGGTAGTAAGTAAACGGGGGCAGCTGAAGGGTGTTTCCTTGTGCTGTCACAACTAGTTGCTGGACTAGACCTTCCGCAGTCATGTAATTCCCATTCCCAACCATCACCTTGAACATAGGAGCAGGCTTAATAGGGAGTTTTAAAAATTTAGCCACCCTGGGCTGTAGGAAATTATCTGAGCTTCCACCATCTACAAGCACTTTAACTAGAAGTTTATTAATATGAGCTATGAATCTAATAGTGCCCACACCAGTACCACCTTTAAAGGCATTTAGAGATAAATGGTGATCCTCAATCCCTGACTTTGTTACTATGTCTTGTAATTTAGAGTTCTCAGGTTGCCTGCTGTTGGTAGAATCTGCTTCTTCGTCCTCAGATTGTAGCAACAAGTATTGACAATTTTGACATTTGTGGTTGAAAGAAAATTTTTCATCATAGAAATAACACAAGCCTTTTTCTCTCCTTAATTGCATTTCAGCCGGGCTAATCTTTCTAACATTTGGGTTTCGAAGTGGTGGTGAAGTTGGAGTAGGTAGTAGTGGTGGTAGTGATTGTTTTGGAAATGGTTTAGGTGATATGTGTGGGGGCAGGTAGTGAGAAGTGTTGGTTGTGTGGTATTTGTTTATGCAGGTAGATTGGTGAGTTTTCTGGTTTGGTGTGTATCTGTCCTCATACAATTTAGCTAGTGCTAGTGCTCGAAGTAATGAACCAGGGGATTGTGCAACTACATCCCTTCTAATCTCATTATGCAATCCACTCAAGAAACAATTGAGTAAGGCTTCAGGTGGAAGACCAAATGATCTATTGGCTAGAGACAAGAATTTAAGATAGTATTTAGAAACTGGCCCCATTTGTTGTAACTTGAACAACTCTGCCATTGGGCAATCGAAGGGAGAAGGTTCAAATTGAGACTCTAGAGCCCTGGTGAGGTCATGCTAGGAATTAATTGCAGACAAGTGCTACAGTATCTGAAACCAAGGTACCACGTCCTTTTCAAAATGAATGGCAGCTATATCCACCCGTTCCTCATCTGGAGTATGATGGTAATTAAAAAATTTCTCGGCCTTGAAGATCCATTCCAACATTGGAGTATGACCATCAAAATGAGGAAAGCCAAGTGCTATATCCTTCACCTGAAATGCTGTGTGTAGCGGATTCAAGTTGGGGAGGATGTGTTCGACGAAGAACCCCCATGTGGCTGAGAGTGATTTTGCAAGAGCAGTTCCAATGCAGTCTATAGCTGTTCCATTCTTTCTCTAGTATCAGCTTGAACTTGGTTTGTGTGAGCACGTTACTCTTGGTCACCTAAGTCTAAGAGGACCATTAATTTCAGCACCTTGATTCTCAATCTTAGCACCTTGATTCTTGATCTCCATTTATAACTCCTTCAATCTAGTATTCTCAGCCATGGAAGTCAATGAAAGCACCAATGAAAAAATGTCTATTGACTGAATCAATATGAGATGAAATTTATATGTTTGTTGAAGTAAAACTATAGTACAAAACAATAAGAGTATACAACTCTGAAACAATAATGAAAATAGACAAATAGCTATGAATTCGACTATAAGTATGAGTAACACTCAAAATAATCGTAATGGAGTTAGGAGCTTCCATGGACGTAGCAATTTAGGTTCACACCTGAAGAAGAAAAGAATGAAATCAGATCAGAAGAGAAGGTCTCAGAGAAATCAGAAAGAGACAGTAAGGAGGTTCATACCACACACATAGTTCTCTCACAAGCATATCCCTCCAATTTTGTGCTTCTCCTCTTGACCCATGTGCTTTTCCTCATGCCCACCAATTCTGGATTTGTTGCCACCTGGCCACTTGATGTAACTAACTCAGCTGAATGGTCAATGCCAGGTTGTAACTTTAGCTCCAGCTCAAGAGCCTTGCTGGCATTCTCTTGGTTACATGTTACACTCTCACACACATTACTTACTAAAATCTCTCTCTGTGTTGTGTTCATGAACGCAGAAACTGAAGTGTGCGAACAACGGCAAGGTTGTGCTTGCCTCCGCAACCCTTCTCTTCCTCTCACTTCTCATCACCATCTTAATTTCTCCATACCTTCAGCCGCTTCTGTTTTCGTCGCCGCCATCAAAACCACTGTCACCACCACCTTCTATGCGATGCCGCCCAAGAGCTTACGCCACGCCTTCCGCTCACAAATTTCATCCAACAAATGGCCGACACTATTTGGGATTGTTAGTAGCCACCGCAATGAAAATTGCCACGGTCAGAATGGGGTATTGAGGGAATGCACCGACAAGTGCAAAAACGATGAAGTAACAAAGACGAAACAGAGGAACATCAAAAGTTAATGCCTTAATTAATGGAGTTAATTTTAATTGAAAAAATTATAATTAATATATAATTTTTATTCTTCGTGGCAAGTGCCAGCGTGCTGACTGCTGGGACAGAAGATTTTTCATCCTTTATACTGCATCCACCCACGGGAAGAACTCTTCGGATTTCGCGAAGTGGTGCGTGAAACGGCCAAAGGAGGTCAAATCATGGGAGGCCTAGGTTCGTTACCAAACTTCCTGGAATTCAGATGTGGTGTGCAATAGCCACGAGAGCACATGAAAACTATGGGTAACCAAAGTTGGCTCAACTTCAGCGTATGCCTAGTACTTTTCCGTGTATCTATTGGCTCAAATTGAGATATTGAACTCTGCAAACGCAAGAATCATACAGCTCAAATTAATGCATGATCAATTTGATTCCCGTGCTTATTAGTGATTACTTCTACAGAAAGATCAATAGTACCTACCGAGTATTTGGAGTGATTAATGATGTGCTGCACGTGCGATCATTAAAATTTCTAGCCCTCATGAGCTCCAACAGAGGAATGAGGATCTTATAGTGAACGAGAAAATGAAGAATTAAATTTAAAATACTCATTTCCTTACTTTTAGTAATAATTAATTTTAAACTTTTTAATAAATATTAGTTTATACTTTTTAATATATATTAGTTTTTTTTCACTTTCATATAATTAAATCAAATTCTTTTATATATATGATTTTTAAAGTTACAAGTGTGAAAATATATATACATATAACAAAAGCAAGTGAGAAGGAGAATGAGAGTCGAATATAAAATATCCCAAATTCAATGAAATATGTAAGAAATAATTATTAGATTATTAGCTTAACTACAAATCTAATATATTTGCAAATATGCCAATATATAAATGAATAACAATGTTAATACATCAAAATTAAACTTTTAATAAATATCATTATATCAACACTAAATAAATCTTGTGCGAGGTGGATGTGGGTTGTCCTCTCCAGCCTAATGTCCTGCTCCTGGAGGCTTTTGCGGCTGGGGTCCAGGAGGTGGGCTCAGCACACGACCAAGCTTCCTCGTCTCCAACCCTGCAAAAGGGCATCGTATGGGGTTAACAATCCACAAAAAGGTTACTTCTGAGTTCTCAATGATATGGCACTTTATAAGACATTTGAAAATTGAAATATTCCTACATAGTACACCAAAAAATAAAAAGAAAAAAAAATTCGTACTCCATGACGACATACCATCTATTTACCATTTGATAGGTGTGGGATCTAGTTTAAAGGAGATCACACATTCATTCAATGAGTGGTATATCAGCCCAGAATACAAAATAAGTTATATCAAAATAATATTACTTTCAAACATTTATACAAGGTCCATCTAACACAAAATTATAAGAAAACATAGTGTATAGTGTTTAGAGCGACAAACTTGCATTAACTTCTACCATATTGGTGAAAAAAGTGCAGGCGATTAATGCAAGCACTAGGGGTGTAAGTGGATCGGATTGATTCAATGAACTCGAAAATCCTAACCAAACCAATGGAATCAGTTTGGATAATCGGTTCACTTTTAAGGTGGAACCAAATCAAATCAATTATTATTGGTTCGGTTTCGGATTTATGATTTTTCAACCCGGTTATCTAAACATCCAATCCAATCACCCGATCAATTATTTTTTTTTTTTAAATTTCTAATATTTCAAAGTTTTTCACTTAAATTTCTAGATATATAGTCACTTTTTATCTGGTTGTTAATACTTATTTAAAAATTTTATCTATTTACACCATCATTAAATATATCATAATTAAATTTTATATTATTCTTAGTTGTTATAATAATATTTTTAAAATATATATATAATTTTTTATTTTACTTCAATTCAATAACCTAAACCAAACCAACCTAGTCTTAATCGAATTGGTTTGGTTCGGATTTGTTGAAAAAAATTTTAAAATATAAATCAAATCAATTCAATTAAATTTGATCGATTTAAATTTATTTTTCACTTAAATCCGATTCAAATCAACCCGATTACACCCTAGCAAGCACTATTAGAAATTGGTAAAAGGAAGAGAGACCCATCTCCTGAAATCTTTGAATAACTAGTAAGTAATGCTGCTGTTTCTTGGATTCAATTTCAATTTATTGAGTGGCGATAAATCCAAGTTCGAATTCTGTTGCTCGAATTTTCTGCAACTATTCAGTGTGAAATTTTTTTTTAAGAATCTTTGACGAATACACACGACATTTATTGTGTGGGAAACAGGTTAAAAAAAGTGGGAAATGCGGATATGTGAAAAGAAAACGGGAGCGAGAGATATAAGTGAGATCACAGTAGTACATATATTATCAGAAAGTAGCAGTCAATACGGCTTCTCCCACCACATGCCCTGTTATTGCGTTCAGCAGCCTCCTTCGTCACCTGCCAATATTTTAAGCGAAAATTCTCACTTTTATTTCTAATTTTAAGTTGTGAAGAATGAATTTTTTTCTTAAAAGATCTCTTACAAAAAAAATTGGAGTTAGGCATTCCATATACATGATCAAATCATCATGGATTATTAGTAATCATCGTGCTTGGCGTAATCTATACATAAGATTTTCTATAAATTCATTTGTAATCGAATATAAGCTAATAACAAATAGTAAATCGGTTTTTCCCCCTTTCTTAACATCACTTTCACGCAATTCTTGTTACCAGAGTAAGAATTAGTTCACTTGTTTTCGTACAGGATTTTCGTGTAAAAATAAAATTTCAGCAATAAAAATATATTTGGTTTCAATAATAAAATCAGTTAAGTTAAAATGTGAAATCATTGTTTTAACAGTTAAACTCGAAATTTAACAATATAAAATCGTTAAATCTGTGATTTTGAACGAATTGAAAAATATTTAAATAAAAAGTATAATTAATTAATAGTTCAACTGATTTTAACTAGACTAGACTGTTCACAGTTCGATCTATTTTTAAAATATTTTTTCAAATTATTAAATACAATATCAAATTTAGTATAGCACCATCAACGGTCTGGTACCTGGTTATCAAAGCACGTGTCATTATCCAAAGCGTAGAGCCGAAACTCAAACCTATCACCATAGTTAGGCATCTTGGGGCCACGCCACACATGCACGTTCCAATCGTTAAGCCCTTCTTCGATCCCGCCGTACTCATCGTCTTCACCACCCACTCCCCCTTCCTTCCCGGAGAACCCTTCCGGCGGCCCCTTCACGGTCAACGGAATGTTGACCACCAACCAATGCGTTAAGGGTACCCTACGACCCGTAGGGTCCATAAAGTCCACGTCCTGGACCACAAGGGCCAACCTCGGAAGAATTAAATTTAAAATACTCATTTACTTACTTTTAGTATTAGTTTATACTTTTTAATATATATTAGTTTTTTTTCACTTTCATATAATTAAATTAAATTAAATTCTTTTATATATATGATTTTTAAAATTACAAGTTTGAAAATATATATACATATAACAAAAGCAAGTGGAAGGGAGAATAAGAATCAAATATAAGATATCCCAAATTCAATGAAATATGCAGGAAATAATTATTATACTATGAGCTAAATGACAAATCTAATATATTTGCAAATATGCCAATATATAAATGGATAACAATATTAATACATCAAAATTAAACTCTTAATAAATATCATTATATCAACAACTAATAAATCTTGTGCGAGGTGGATGTGGGTTGTCCTCTCCAGCCTAATGTCCTGCTCCTGGAGGCTTTTGCAGCTGGGGTCCAGGAGGTGGGCTCAGCACACGGCCAAGCTTCCTCGTCTCCAACCCTGCAAAAAGGCATCGTATGGGGTTAACAGTCCACAAAAAGGTTACTTCTGAGTTCTCAATGATATGGCACTCTATAATTTTCCAGACATTTGAAAATTGAAATATTCCTACATAGTACACCAAAAAATAAAAAGAAAAAAAAATCGTATTCCATGGCGACATATCATCCATTCACCATTTGATAAGTGTGGGATCCAGTTTAAAAGAGATCACACATTCATTCAATAATAGATGAGTGGTATGTCAGTCCAGAATACAAAATGAGTTATATCAAAATAATATTACTCTCAAACATTTATACAAGGTCCATCTAGCACAAAATTATAAGAAAACATAGTGTATAGTGTTTAGAGAGACAAACTTGCATTAACTTCCACCATATTGGTGAAAAAAGTGCACGCGATTAATGCAAGCACTAGGGGTGTAAGTAAATCGGATTGATTCAATAAACCCAAAAATCCTAACCAAACCAATGGAATTGTTTGGATGATCAGTTCACTTTTAAGGTGGAACCAAATTAAATCAATTATTTTTTGTTCGGTTTCAGATTTATGATTTTTCAACCTGATTATTTAAACATCCAATCCAATCACCCGATCAATTATATTTTTTTTAAAATTTCTAATATTTTAAAATTTTTCACTTAAGTTTCTAGTAATATAGTCACTTTTTATCTAATTGTTAATACTTATTTAAAAATTTTATCTATTTACACCATCATTAGGTATATCATAATTAAGTTTTATATTATTCTTAGTTGTTATAATAATATTTTTAAAAAATATATATAATTTTTTATTTTTACTTCAATTCAATGACTCAAACCAAACCAACCTAGTTTTAATCAAATTGGTTTGGTTCGGATTTGTTGAAAAAAATTTTAAAATCCAAATCAAACCAATTTAATTAAATCTGATCGATTTAAATTTATTTTTTATTTAAATCCAATTTAAATCAACCCATTTACACCCTAGTAATCACTATTAGAAATTGGTAAAACGAAGAGAGACCCATCTCCTGAAATCTTTGAATAACTAGTAAGTAATGCTGCTGTTTCTTGCATTCAATTTCAATTTATTGAGTGGCGATAAATCCAAGTTCGAATTCTGTTGCTCGAATTTTCTGCAACTATTCAGTGTGAAATTTTTTTTTAAGAATCTTTGACGAATACACATGACATTGATTGTGTGGGAAACAGGTTAAAAAAAGTGGGAAATGCGGATATGTGAAAAGAAAACGGGAGCGAGAGATACACTACAACACGTCATTGGAGTAGAATTAAAGAATTTCAATTGGTGCTGATTATCATTATTCTTAATTTCCTCAAAGTTTCACGGGAAATAAGACAAACTACTGGAATTGGGTAGCCAGTTTCCAGAGCATCGATATTGACCTGGAGTCGTCAAATTCTATTCTGTGAATTCTCTGCCGAGTTTGACGGGCAATAAGCCACGCGACTGAAAATCATGTAGTTAGTCCTAGAAATTTCTTTTCATCCATATTATAAGTTATTTTAGAATGGGTTTAATTTTGATACATTAATAATATAAAATTTTTTTATATATTTAATTAATTATATATTTTTATTTATATGACTATTCAAGTAATAAGTATGAGATTTAATTATATATATTGATATTACAAGATATGATTGAATAACAGTATAAAAGTTATTTTATATTATTAGTATATTTAAATTAAATTTTTTAAAATTTAACAACAATTAATTACTTTTATTAATTCTATCTCCATTTTTTCTTTTGCTATCTCTTTTTTATTAATTTATTATAATCATTTTTTAAAATAAGTCAAACTATTAAAGCTTTTTTTTAAATTTAAAATTATGAAATTGCTTATTTAATTTTGATATATTAGTGATAACGAGATTTAAATCTATGGCTTTATGCAAACTATTAAAACCGTTCACCACTATATCATTGTTAGTGGTTTAAATTTCTTCTTTAATTTTAATATTATTTTTTGAAACAACACTTAATTATGAAGGAATATTAATATTAACTTGGAGTCACCCAATTATATTGCGTCTATTTAAAAAGATATGGATGGTTTGCAGAAAATTCAAACAATAGAATTCAAAGTTTTATGCTGCAGAAGCTAGTATTTTCTTAATCGATATATTGGAAAGAAAACGTGTGCTATGTTAACGTTACAAGTTACAACTGAACATCAGTTTGAAAAAAAAAAAAGGTTACAACTGAACATAAAATAAAGATAAACAAGAAAATGATAATTTTAGGAAAAAAGGTTGGGCAAGTTAATAGAACCTTTAGTGATTGTTTGACTTTTTTTTCTTGATAATTATTTATGTAACTTTGGACTAATAGTAGTTATCAGATAAAATTATTTCTAAAATTCCTCTCAGCTCTCAATTTATTTATTTATTTATTTTTTGGTCAGAGCTCTCAATTTATTTGACTGTAACCAACCAATTCTAAGATTTTTTATTTTTTTTGGGTCCGGAGCTACTTCTAAGATTTTGATTGAATATAACATGAGGGTTTATTGAAGTAGGCCCAAATTTTGGAAATGCCTATACGTTGTATAACTTTTCTTCCAAGAAAACTTGAACATTAATATGAACGTGAATAAATAGCTCCTATTTTAAGGATTTTAATAATATGTATTATATTAGTTTTGACATATATATAATTTTGATGTATACAAAAAAAATTTAATTTATATAAAATTTTCTAAATATAACCTGTAAGATATCAATTTTTAATATAGTGATGGGTTTTGTAAAAAAATTAACAATAAAGTTACTCAATAATGTAAAAGTTAATAATTAATATTAAGTTATACGTCTCTTTTCAAATTAAAAAAAAAAAAAACTCATGATTATCCACAAACAAATTTACCAGGAATTCATCAATTATTAATAGAAAATTGTCCAAGTGACTAAATATGCAAAGAAAAATGGCTTTTTTTTTATGTAATATATAGACACTTAAATCGATACATGGTGATCACAATTTAAATAAATATGAATTTTATTCATATAAATTTTGAAAATAATCTGTTAATTCGGTATTCACAGTTAATCTATACTATGGTTATCACATGCTAGTATAAGTATTCTAATATCTATGTACAAGTTTTTGAGCCAAGGCCAGCATCTGATAACTATCGGAAAAAAAAAAATCTCTATATATATACTAATAATGAAACTGATACGTAAAACATAGTGTGGGGCTGTTTTACGCACGAAAGTTAGTTTAGCCATTTGCAGACAGGCCGGATTAGTCTTGAGAGTTTGAATAGAAATATTATAATTGTATGCTACGGTAATAATTTATTAATGTACCCATAAAAGTTAACCTTCGCTTTATCAATGGTTTGAGAAACTAGAGTCAAGGGAATCTAGACCCGTATAAATGAAGGAAGGAAATTAATTACATGAAGATAATCGAGATTTTATAGTAGAAGGTAGAGATGTACCGGGGAAAGGGGGAAAAAACAAAATTAAAAAAAAAAAATGTAGAGGGTAAAGCCAAACTGGAACACATCAAGTACAGCTTTCAACGTGTGAGGAGATTGAGATTGAATAACAGACTGGACATCAGACCTAACCAGTAATTTATGGTTACAATAGTCGTCAATTTCTTTTATTTCATGGGAGTGATCACACACACACACACATATATATATATATAATATATACTCACATGACGGAGCAATTGTTGGGGTATTGATCATAAACCACGTAGTAAGAGGGACCAGGAACACATGGAGAAGGAGAAGGAGGACACGGAGCAATGCAATAACACAATCCTTTGTTTTCATCTTTGTTGTCGTCTTTATCTTTCTTCACTTCTTCCACACTCACAAGGGTGACACAGCGGAACTTCTTCCTCAGCATAGAAGCCAAGCACACCGCATCCACAAACCCCGTCACCACCAGTTGGTTTCTTTCTTCTCCTTCTAGTGACACTGAGATCACACCTGCACCCATGCATGTTTCAGTGACCAATGTGACCATGATCACAAATTTAGAAACCAGAGAGACATGCACCTTGTGCCTCAGCAGCCACCTTGAGGGCCTTGCTTCTGCACTTGTCGTCGTTCAGTTGCAGCACTATTTTCTGCAGCACATGTGGACAGTTTTTCTGTATATTTTACTGGTTTGTTTGATGCAATTACAAAGCCCAAAAGCGAATAACTCATCATATGTATGTATAAATATTATGCAACATTAATTGCAATCATCGGTTTATAGAAGTGAAGAGTAATGAAGTCTCACCTTCATGTTTTGATTGCTTCAAACAAATGGCTGCGTACTTTATGTGTTGTGCGGGAGCGAAACTTGTGATACCAACAATTCTTTTTCTTATTAACCGGAGAGATAAGAAATTGATAGAGATCGAGTGCCTATAACTATAATTAGTGCCACTGTATTATATATAGAGGTGATGAGTTTAGTGTAGTATTAGTGTTTTTCTCCAGGTAGTGAATTGCTATTTGCTACCACGAAGGCGCAACGAGGGAACTAGCTCAATTATCGAGTCATTTGTCAACTTTGGGCATAGGTGACAACGCATAGCTAGTAAATAGCTCTTCCATAATAAGTACAAAAACTTATAAAATATAATTGAATCTCGTATTGACCATATAAACACAGGTTTAAAGGGAATTAAGAAGTGAGTATATCCCCACTTGTACCAGTGACATGTACTGCTACAATGCAATGTATATTATAAAAAGTTCTAAATGGTTGAGATCATGAGTAGATATGGAACAAAAAATTTTGGTTTGAAGAGCAGCGACCACATGTGCAGCACATTAATTCATAAAATACGTCTATGATCAATGTCAACTATACATATATTGGAAGACAATTTTGGTTTTTACTCTTGTATACATATATACACACACACAGAAAAGATTTTACTTAGTTGGTTTTCTTTTTTTTTTTTAATACAAAATCGGTTTGAGCTAGCTCAACACTCAACGTGGTTTTGGAGAAAAAACACGAGAATTTATCTGTTCTTTTTTTTGGTCGTGATATGTTCATTTCTCGTGCAGTATATATTTTGAATAGAGTACGCGTGGACTATTGAAAATGAGACCGGGTCTGTCTAGACAATGGACTACAATCACTGTTTTGTAGGCCCATTCTATTAGCGGAACAAGCTAGATGCCTAGTCTTTGTTTTTGGTCAACGAGCTTGCTGAGCCAAACAGGCTTCACCCTCTGACCAACCAAAACGGGAAATTTCACCACTTCATTTTATTGTTCTCTAAACCAATTGCTCAAAAGCTTGTAAATTATTGTTTCAAGAGGCTGACCAGTGACCATTCTACACTCATTTGGCCTCAATTATTTAGGAATGCAGAGATTTGGAATTTAAAATGTATAATAATATAATACAAAGCCACCAGACGAAGATCGAAAAGGGTCCACACAGACCCGTCATTGTACACCTAAGTTAAAAGAATGTATAGAATAGACGAGGGGTAAGGGTTTAAATGAGCTAGCTCGACTCATTTAAGTTTTTATGGATATATATTAAAATTATTTTTATATATATATTTGTCTAATTAAACAGGTGAGTAATTTTGAAACCTGACCTGTCTAATCTTAATGAATAAATAGACTAGGTTAATGAGTTTAACCCATTTGACAGTCCTATTCAATATATTTTTTCATTTTTTGACGTGGAAATGCAATTGGAGCTGTATTACTGAGGACACATGTCCAAAAAGGCAAGGGAACAAATATTGTCTAGAGCACCTTCCATCCACATATTTGGACTGGCAAGGGCAAATTGAGCAAGCTCATAAGCTACGCAATTTCCATCTCTTTTCACATGTGATAAATGAAATGTCCTAAAGGAACTTATAAGAGAGACAAACAAATTTGAAACGAGTAGACCAAAATAATTGTCTGGGTACGTGGATGATTTTTTTTTTCAGTTAATTGGGTACTTGGACAGTGAGATAGCCTAGATTGCTTCATGTTATCAATGTCCAAAACACAGCAGTCCATAGCAAATTGGAGGCCTTATTGGCAGGCTAAATGGGGCTCAGACGCTGCAGAATGGTCCAAGATGCTGAGGCCAAGATATGGTCCCAACAAAAGCATATGTAGCTGGATTACATAAAATAAACAAAAATATAACAAAAATTGCAAACATGATTTATAGAAGTAATCAAGGTTCAAAGATTCATTGAATAGGCATATGAGGCGTAACTCAGATGCTCATGTTTCCATCTCCTTAGAAGGGTGCACCCAAGGGGCACGAGCTTGACTGGCAAGGGTGAGACCGTAGCCCCAACAATTCCCCACTTCCCCAACAAAAAAAAGAAAAAGGTTCATTGAATTGTATTTATATTTTAGCTCATTACTTATTACCAGGGGGCAAATACTTTTATTTTGTTTCTAAAAAATATTTGAAGGTTGTATTTTTTGCGATGTAATATGGGATATCTACGAAAAAAGTGAGTAAAATAAAAAAAGTTTTGGATAATAGATTTTATATAATTATTATTATTTTTATTTAATTTTTTATTATCTAAAAATTTACCAGCATATTGTTTAATACACTGGTAAATTTTGTAGTATGTGCATTATTCACGCAGGTAAATTTTTTTTTTTATATAAAACTTATCGGTGTAAATAGTGCACACACTGAAATTTTTTTTTTTTTTCATAAAACTTACCAACATGAATGGTGCACATATTGGTAAGTTTTGTATAAAATTTCTAAGTTAAAAAAAATTAAATAAAAATAATAATAATTATATGAGACTCATCATCTAAATATTTTTATTATTTTTCTCATTTTTCAGTATGCATGCCGATTGCGTTCTCTTTGTTCCTTAATGAAGTTAGGGAAAAGTAGAATGCTACGTATGTCAGCAGGATTTGTACCAATTGTCCATATAACAGAGTGCAATTTGGGGATGCAAGATTTGAATTGCAAACTCCGAAACACGGGACTCTTCAAAGTATAATATCAGCCTTCAAAGTTAAGGGAATGAATTTAACCTATAATTCATCCATCATACAAGCTCCAAGTATATAAATCAAATTGAATGTACTACACCAAATGCCATATTTCAGAACTCAAGAAAGCATTTAGATAATAGAAGAAAGGGAAACCTAACACTAAATCAAGCCCCTCATCTAATGTTTTTATTTTTTTATTTTTTTGGTTACAACACTTGAATTGAGTTTGGTTGAAACTGAGTTCGATTTTTATTATGAGTAATGTTATTTATATTTATTTTATTTGAGATATTGTATTGAGGCATTCATTATTTATAATTAAAAATAATAAAAATTTAAAACAAATAACATTACTCTTCTATTATAGAAGATAGTTAAGTTAAATTCTGTTGCATAGCCAATGCCACGAAATTAAAAGTTTAAAAAAATAAAAATCAAACATCAAGATTTAAGGCTAATAAGCAGCATTGTTTTCTGTTGATCACGTTACTCTCACCTATAGTTGCTCTCTTGGGTTGTGTTCCTCTTAAGCCCAACCTCGTGCGCCAGGGGATGGCCAACCCAAAGGGACAAAAACTCGATAACACCCTGTACGTGTTGCGTTTCTAACCTGCCAATTCAAGCGCAAGTACCAAAGTTCAGCACCTGCATGTGCTTTGTTCAATCCCCTTGCCTAAACGTACTTAAGGTGGACGAAGATTGGGAAATAAAATAAACAAATAAATAAATAGGAATATGCAGAGAAGAGAAGCGAGAGTAAAAGGTATAAGGGGACACTCTTTTCAATCATGGGAGTTGACGGAAAGCACTGTAAGTACAATTTTGAGTGTGAGGGAAGACTTAACCCTCTTTTCGATGGTTTAACACTAAAGGAATATTTAATTGGGAGGTAAATTTTTTTTTTTGGGGGGTGAGATTTTTAGTCAACTTAACCCTCTTTTTGGTTTAACTAAGGGAATATTTAACTGGGATAAAAATAGAAAAAAATTTTTTATAGATATTTCAATTTTTATCCCTCAATCAAATATATACTAAATATAAATTAGATTTAAGAGATTAATTTTGATATCCTATTAATGAAAAAAAAAAATTTACTAACAATCAATCACATTTTATTATATATATGACTTTAATGATAGTTATTATAAAATTCAAACACTTTTAATTATGTAAAACTCTATTTTCTTTTTCCTTACATCATTTACAAAAATCTCCCCAACTGAAGTGTCTTGACATGTGCAGTGGAGATAACCATATTACTTGCAAGTTTGATGTGCTTCAAATGGGGGTTTTAGGGGAGGGGGGTTAAAATTGATTTTGTCCATTTTTTGTCTTGTTTGTTTCTTAGTACAGTTTCTTCTCAAACAAGAAAAGTAGAATCAAAATCAATTTTGATGTGAAGTAGTTCGTGTTGTTTTTACTGTGAAACATTATCAATTCTATCAAAAATCATTTCTCAAATTAAACTATTAAATATAAATTAATTTATTTTAAAATTACTTTTAACTAAAATTAATTCTAACAAAATTAATTTCCTTTCGAATCAATTCTACGAATTAGAGGATCAAATACATACATCACTTTCAATTTAAGTAACACGTTGAGTGTTTTAAATTGACAGAGGAATGCCACTTTTTCTCTGTACCCTGATATCGCAATCGTGCAACTTGCACTAAAGCTCCATAGGCTTTGCACACAATTAGACAGAATTAAGACCAATTTCCTCGCATCTGCATACTCGGTTTTAGCAGGGGTGATTATGGATCAGGCCACATATATTGAAGATGATACGCTTTGATCATGTTGCATAAATTAGTCCATGACAATGATGACATTTTATGTTAATCATCTCAAAAATAAATACCTTTATTCTGCCCACTTATATCAGGTAATGTAAATTAACAAAATCCCCCAATCTCACCTACAAATGAACTAAAATAACGATAAACGAGGCATACAAAACCATAATTCTCAGCACAGAGAAATGAAAAGGAAGCACCGTCCCTAAACATAAGCCAAAAGTTGAAGTGACCCTCGGGCATTTTACTTCTTTATGCCTCTGGTTTATATGTTTAATATTATTAACTTCCTTTGATCCTTGAAACCTGCCATCGAATACATTTATTTTCTGGAAACTGCCATTGAATACTTTGGTTTGGGAAAAGCTGGATGTAAGCAAAATGCAGCCCCCAAGAAGTTTTGGCCGACTCGGCCTCTGTTTCGCCAATGAGGCATCCCATTTTGATTGCATTACACTCTAATATAATAATCAATATGAAAAACAACGAAGACACACGAAGGAATAGAATAAGTCCCAATCCTACTATATCAACCTAGCTACCTAGCTATAAGAATATATCACCTTAAAAAGGATTAGACTAAGTCACACAAAGTTTGTGACTCTCCTCTCATTCACTAGTTCCCACTGAAAGTAAGGCATAGCAGAGTCATCACATCACACATGCAGGCAGCAGCAGCAGCAGCAGCACCTCCACCACCACCACCCCTGGTGGATCCACCACCGCCACAACCACCCCTCTCCGCCGCCGCCGCCGCCGCCACGACCATCCTACTAAACAACCCTGACTTAGTTGAATCCTCTCCTCGGTGCCGGACGGTTGAACCATTGCCTGATGATCATTGATCAGCCCCTCCTCCCCAATGTCCCGGGCGCCAAGCTCCGGCTGATGTGCAGCTACGGCGGCCACATCATGCCACGTCCGCACGACAAGTCCCTCTCCTACGTCGGCGGCGACACACGCATGGTCGCCGTGGACCGCCACACCTCCCTCAAGGACCTTTGTGCTCGCCTCTCTCGTACCCTTTTGCATGGAAGATCCTTCACACTCAAGTACCAGCTCCCCAACGAAGACCTCGACAACCTCATCACTGTTAACACCGACGAGGACCTCGACAACATGATCGAAGAGTACGATCGTTTGGCTTCGAAACCTTCTTCTTCTTCACCCTCGCGTCTAAGGGTGCTCCTCTTCTTCTCCAAACCAGACACCGCGGTTTCCATGGGTTCACTTCTTGATGATGCCAAGTCCGAGACGTGGTTCGTGGACGCTCTCAACAACTCGGGGATTATCGAGCGTGTTGTGTCGGATTCTGCTGCTGTTGATGAATGCCTCGTGAGCCTTGTTGATGGGATCACTGCTGCTAGTGGTGGTTCCAGCAACGATTTGGAGGGTAATGCTGCTGCTACTGTTGGTGGTGATGCCAAGAAGGAGTTTAAGCATTTGGGTGATGTGCATTCTGTGCCTGGCTCGCCTATGCTGGAGAATAACTCGTCTTATGGGTCTTCTTCTTCGTCTTCTTCAACGGCTAATCTGCCTCCGATAAGGGTTCGTGTTGATGACAACGGTGGTAGCAGGCTCCAGCTTGTGATGGAGGAGCAGTTTGCACAGATGACGTTTGGGACTGGTGGTGGGGTTGTGAAGCAAGATGATGGGTTTGGCATTTCTTCCAATGCTGCTACTGTGCCCGCAATCCCTGCACCTATGACTATCGTTACTAATGGTTGTACTAGTGATAGCGTGAGTAGGGCTGTCCCTGATGAGGATAGATCTTTAGACCATCATGGGGCACCTGCTGGACTCAGGAAGCCCCCTTTGCCGTTGCAGCTTGTACAACCAAGGACTTTTTGTGGTTTTGGTTTGCCTTCACCAGGTTCAGTTGCAAGGTATTCATCCTTAATTTCTGTATGCAACTTTTGTCACTTTTCCAATAGTAATGTTAGTTACATATACTCCTTTAGACATATTAATTGACATCCATGAATAGTAGTTAAGTAAGTGTGTTGAGTAATCACATTTTGCTTTTATTAACTGTTTAGATGCATGTTTAGTTAAAATTATACGAGATCCTTGTATCACTGAAATTTACACTTATTTAAAGTGCAATCTATAATATTAAATTATATGTCCAAATAATATATCTCTTTTTCTAATTTTGTTCTTTGTCTCATTATGTTTTTTCATCTGAAAAGAAGAAAAAATCAAAATCTTCACTTTAAATTATATGTTTACTATGTTGATTGTTCTTTTTTTGGATGAATTGATAATAATATGTGTTTTAAAATTGTTCATTTTGATTTATTTATATGCACAGTGATAGCAGTATTGCATCTGCAAATTCTTTCTCAAAGGGGGTTTACTATCAAGAACAAGTGCAAGCTTCACATGTAGACAGCAAAGCTTCTAGTACTTTGCCAAATGTCAAGAGCGAAATATCTGATCACAGCCATGGACTACAAAGGGAACAAGTTCAGGATTCAGCTTACACGTTACCCCAACAACTGGATCAAAATCAACAACTCCACCAGCAACAACAACAACAACAACAATTTGTCTTCATGCACCACCCTGCATCCACCACAGGTCAAGTTCCAATGTCATCATACTACCCAGTTTATGCCCCACCAGCATCACATCAGCAACTTCATCATGCAATTGGTCAACAGCAGTACCCAGTTTATGTAATGCCTGTTGGCCCTACACAACCGTGCAACATGACTATGCAATCCAATATAGCCGACCCAAATGTTGTAGCCTCAGGCATGCCACTAATACACCAAAGTGGTGCTGCCTCAGCATCATACAAGGATGGCACTCCACCTATTTACCCCACTAAGTTACCAACCCGAGCTTTAGCTGACGTGGCTCCAAGTGTTTACAAAGGCCCGGTGACATCAAATCCTGCGTTTGTTCAAATTCCTTCCAATCAATTTCAGCAACAGTATGTGGGTTTGCCTCAAAATATTCATCATCCAACACAGCCTATTGCGGTAGCCCCCTCAGCCACAACAAATTATGGTTATGAATATGGTGGACCTACTACACAAGACCAAGTATACTACACACAGCAGCGATCCACTGCTCCACAGCCCCCACAGCACCAATCCATGAACCCAGCAGCTGCTGCTGCGGCACTATCAGATGTTTCAAAACAATTCCCTATAGACAACATTCAGCAGCCAAGCAGAACTACACAGCCAGTATAAATCGATTAGGATAAAAATGAACCATTTTGTTGAAGGCATGTTGGGGTGTTAATTGGACCTGGGGTGTTAATTGGACTTTCTTGTTTTCTTTTACATGGACCTACTTTCTAGAAACGAAAAAAAAAAAAAAAAAAAAGAGGACCGAGTTGTGTTTCTTTCTTTTTTATATATGACAGCGAATCTAATGTAAGTTCATGTTCTTGTGAAGCCAGCTTTTCTGGTGTTATCTATACAAGTGATTCAGTTGAATTAAGGCAATCTACTGCCATTAGCTTCATGAAGGAACCATTTTGTTGTTGCTTTTCTTTTTATAAAATTTATATAATTTCGTGGAATTGAGAGCCAGATTTGTTTCGTGTTCAGATTAACAGAAACATCGGATTTCTGAAAGTTCAGGTATTTTATTACCTCACTTTGTCCTGTTTTGAACATTGTCCAAAAGTTAAATCTGATAACTGTTCCATGCGGTTTAAAAGAGAATGGGACTTGTACGTGCAATGCAATTTATGTTATGAGCATTTGATCACACCACACCACGCACAGATGGTTGTTGTCAGATATTGCCGCCAACGGAACTAGCATCAAGATTCATATGTTGTAAACAAACAAAAAATTGCAACAAAATCAACATGAGGCAGGTGGGTTACTCTGCTCTGACATTTATTATTGGCGCCAAAGGGAATCTATGAACGTGCATGGAGCGAGCCCAAGAACACCCTGTGCGTAGTTGAACATGTACTGTGAGTGGACTTGGAGAATTTCTCTTCTTAATATAGCATACTACACCAGTTGTGCTATCCTATGCTAATAACCAACGGATACAGCATCATCACTTTACCCTCGAGAGAGCTCAATTGACAAAACTGTGAAACATGCAAAGATTAAATGAAGCTCGTAGAAGCGCCTCTATTTTTCGTTGGCCATCTACCAAAATGCAACTGCAATTTAGTTTACAGTAAAATTACTTCGCCAGACAATTAATGCTATCATTAAACATTAAAAGTATTATTATGTCAAAAAGTAAATACAGATATTATTAATAATTTATTTTATACATAAATAATTTTTTAAGAATAATATGATTTTATTATTAATAAAATTATAAATGTTCATGTATCAAGAGAAAATTATAAACAAACAAAAATATAAAGTTATATAATTTTTTTTAATAAACAAGTGATTTAACATTATAGAATTAATTTATTTTACATTCAAAAGTTTTCTGTCAAAATTTAATTTGAAATACTTTTATCATAAATTTTTTAAAATAAAATCAGCTGACTCAAGATTCACGAGATTAAAGAAAGCTTGATGCATGTGCACGCTCTTGCCCCAAAATAATAATAAAACATAATTAATCTCACATTTTGAAAAAGACCAAATATAGACGGGGGAAGTCAACGAAACTGATTCCCCTCATTTCAACAAATCTAACTAAAATTCTACGCCATCATAAGAAGAACTTGTTAGTCATAATATTTCTAAGATTTCAATTTTAAAATAACTAGTTAAGATACGACACCTATAAATAGTAAAAGGTAAATAATCATACAATATAGTTACTATTTAAGTTAAATTTAAAATAAAATCCTCATATTAGTAGATTAGTTGACCCGAGAATCATCATTCATTATCAGTTTATCATCCTCTTCTAATTTCCTCTTACATGATTACATCGATAACAAAAGGTCAACCGAGACTTATGGTGCTGAATGAGAAAAGGACCAAAGTGGACCTTGTCTTTTTGGTAAGAAGAACTCCCCTCATTCTTTTTGCTGCGATCTGATAGATAGATCATCAAACACCTGGTTATTAGAGAGAGTTCATGTTAGAGGCAACTGCCAGAAAATCAGAATTTTGAGGAAAATAACAGCCAGTGATTCAGTGGTGGTCCAACAATGCCTTCGGTATCAGCCGCCACCAGATACTGATCTGCAGAAACATGTTAGAATCACATTGCTTCCAACACATTTTTTAGGCCTAAGTCGCTACTGTACTACTACCGCTTGCGTTGTGTCTTATTCAACGCTTACCCAATTCACAAAAGGTGCCAACTTTGCCGCTCTCCCTCCCTTTCGTGCTTCTACCACTTCAACCATGGCCACCACCACACATACCCTCTTCACACCCTTTCCCAAGTTCCTAACTTTACCATCACCACACCCTTTTCTAACTTCCCATGTTCTCACTTTGCAACCGGCACACCCCAGGCAAGTCTCTCTGCTCCTTTCTCTTTCACAAACACACATAACTTCTCATCTCTGTTCTCTGAACAGAACACTCTGTTTTACTCTGTTTTTCCGAACACTCTGTTTCCAATTGCATCAACACAGGACCCTTCAAGTCATATGCTGCTTATCCCTGAAAACGACACCTAATGACCCTTCAAATCTCACCGCCGTCGACAACCTCCGAGTGGTCTTCGCCGCCGGCGGCACCGGCAGCCACGTGTACCCTGCAGTGGCCATTGCAGATGAGCTCAAACTCGCCAACCCCACATGCGAGTTCCTCTTCATTGGCACCCCAAACAGCATGGAAAGCACTGCAATCCCCTCTGCAGGGTTCAACTTCGCCTCTGTTCCCGCGGTGAGGTTGACTCGCCCCTTCATCGCCCCTCACAACCTCTTCTTCTTCCCTTACCGTTTGGTCAAGTCCCTGATCCATTGCTTCCACCATTTGCGTGATTTCAAACCCCATGTCGTTGTTGGAACTGGTGGCTATGTCTCTTTCCCCGTTTGCCTCGCTGCTAAGTTGAAAGGCATAAAGCTTGTGATCCATGAACAGAACTCTGTCCCTGGTTTGGCCAACTCTGTTCTTGCCCTGTTTGCTGATGTGATCTTTGTTGCTTTTAACTCAACTGCTGATAGCTTGCCGAGGAACAAGTGTGTGGTGTGTGGGAATCCGGTGAGGTCGTCGCTGAGGAACTCTGTTTCGAAGGTGGCGGCGAGGTCGCATTTTTTTCCAGGTTATGGGAAGACAAGTGATTCTAGAGCCAAGGTTTTGTTGGTTCTTGGAGGGTCTTATGGGGCTAATGCTGTTAACATTGCAATGCTGAATTTGTATTATCAGATGCTGAGGCAGAGTAGTAGCTTGTACATTATATGGCAAACGGGGGTTGAAGCATATGATGAAATGGACAGCCTTGTTAAAAATCATCCACGCTTGTATATGACACCGTAAGTGTTGTTTGTTCCATCCTGCATAGGTTTCTTTTCTGTAAATGTTGTATAGTTCATCTAAGAAGAGTAGGGTGTATGTTAGTAAGTGGAATTATGGCAAACCATTTTTACTTTCTCTTTATGGAAGAATTATATTCATATAGCATCATTGTCAACAGGTATTGTGATTTAGGGAGTCCAAAAATAATTGGAGATTGGAAGGGCACCAACTACCTTGTTGCCTGTCCATTATCCATGAAAGTATAAATAATATGTCATTGACACCTTTTTCGGCTAAGGTGAACCACCTTTGAATTGATGGCTAGTCCTGTAATCTGGAATTCAAATTTGTTTAAATATTAATCTGTGGTTTTGTTTTCGATAATTTGATTTGTGTTAGAGTACAATGTCATTGTTTGATTTATATAGCCAACTGTTTAGTAGCAAAAGGCTCAGTTCTTATTGTTGTTGTAGAATTTATCAAATTTATCCCTTACACCTTTCATTTAGTTGAATAGTCACTTGTCTTAGAGTTTGATAATGGTAGTTTTGGATGAGCTCTTAAAATATTCAATGTAATTCAACTCATTATATATGTGATTATTTTGCAAAGTTTTATGATTGTATTACATATTTAGCTGTTCCTTGACATGGAGATATATTATATTTATTGTAATGCTGTGACTCTGGCTGTTGAAAGATGAGAAGATAGTTCTCTACAGCTTTATGACATGAAAAGTCATTTCCTTACTAGCATAACACAAACCAAAGACTGTGCATGATCCAAAGTCCAATCAATCATGCGCTTCCTGGCATGAGATCCCTCTTGAGAGTCCTGCTTTCTTCATTTAAAACATAACCCGAACAAGCATGCTATTTTAACGTCCTTATATAGGACCAGTTTTAAAGTTCATTTTATTTAAATAATGACTACATTATCTAGGATTTTGCTCTTTCTCCATCTTTCAGCCATAAATTCTATTATTTGACCCCTCATTAAAATCAGTTGAAATTTTGTAAGATATTCTTCGGCAATGAAGTATAATTTTGGGTTTCATCTTATTGAGTTTCATTTTTGAAAATGATTTTGCCTGCATCCTTTTTCACATTTCACTGAATAACCTGGGGTTTAGTAATCACTTATCTTACATATCCTCTTTTTATGTAGGTTTATGCATTGTATGGATATGGCATATGCAGCTGCAGACTTGATTGTTTCTAGAGCCGGTGCAATGACTTGCTATGAAATATTGGCCACCGGGAAACCGTCTATCCTGGTAGTTAGACGTTGTGTTTAATTATTCTTTTCATTCCTTCAGTTTTGATTTATGATTAGAAGTATAAAATATATCATCATTGAATTAGATTAAAGGGTAAATGGAATAATTCAGCTAAAATTATGTTAAACGGCCTTTTATTCTTTGACCTTAAGCAGAATATTAATCACTGTGTGGGGATGCATGAGATAAATTACTTAAACTAACATGTATTATTCAGAGGTATTTATACATACTATGTTACCAAAGACAGAGGTGTAGAAGTTAGACTAGTAAAATTTTTAAGTTCATGATGGTCCCAGCAATTTTGATATTGTCCAAAAAATAATTTAGAGGTCATTACACTATTCCTTTCAGTAGTCCTCCAAGAGGCTCAGGGATTCAACATTAATTAGGCTGGATTGGCTCAAATTAGACATGATACGTATTTGTGCAGTTATGCAGTTTTATGCAACAAAACAGGAAACACCCTATCCTATGAGGTGTCTTCCAAATTTATGCTAATTGAGGGCTAGAATATGAATTAAAAAGAAAAAAATAATAATTGTGCATGAATGCGTGTGTGCATGCTTGTCCCATAGCTACAGTCACATCAGCTACGCATGCATGCTTCCCAATCCATTTAAGTTGGATCTGCAGCTCAACAAAAGAAAATAATGACCCTTTTTCAATTGTTATTTGCAGATACCATCACCAAATTTCTCTGAGGGGAATCAGTTCAGGAATGCTTCCTTGATGGCAGACTTAGCTGGTGTGACAGTTATAACTGAGGATGAGCTTGATTCAAGTACACTAGCAATTGCTATTGAAGAGATTTTAAGTATGTTGTCCTCCTACTGGTAGAAATAATCTTGTGAAAAATATGCAAATAAACAATTTCGTTCTATAACTCTTCCTAAAAGGTTATTATAGAAAGAAGGCTATATTTTGCTGATTGTTCATATGCTTTCAAGTTTCAAGTAATGATGACCCCATGCCATGACGCACAGTGTCGCACACTTCTAACATGTAGACAGTGGCACGGTGCAGTAACAATACCATAATTGAGACTTGAAGTTTAGGAAAGTTTTATCAAGGAAATAATTGTGTTATCTTTGGGAACAAGTTCAAGCATTCTTTGACCCCGACAATCTTACCCCTTTTCTGCCTCTAACCTTACCATCATCTAACTTGACTTTTTTGTTACTCCAAATGTTAGTCAGTTGCAAACAGTGCAGTAATTATTTGCTGCAGGCTTAACGGGTTACTAGGACTTATTTATAGATCCAAATAGATTTGCATGTTAGTTTGCAATATGATTCTTATATCCTTACCGTCGAAATTATAAATTTTCCCATTAATGTGCCAGTGCCACTAATTAACACCTTGACTGCTTGCTGTTGTTAGTTGCATGAAGAAGGAATCCATCATGTTCATAAATAATTCAAAAATTCAGCACTTTACATTTTAAGACCTTGTGACCAAGATGAACGTAATGTACAATGAAGAAGAGACATACATCTCTTTTTTTCTACTATTTTATCTCTTTCCTTCTTTCCTGATTTGTAAATTTTAATGCTTGGTAGGGGATGAGAAGAAGATGGAAGATATGTCAGAGAGGGCTCTGAGAGCTGCAAATCCCAATGCCTCTGCTGAGATTGCAAATCACATTCTGTCTCTTGTAAATCAATCAACAACAAAAAAGGAAGAATTGGCTACAAAGTAGGATCGTAGCAGCTTGCTGGTTGAAATAAGTTCTGAACCCAACCGTAAGTTTTTCTTGTGGGCCAATAATAAAACCACTGGAAGATCAGAAGAGCTCTTATTCTCTTAGAACATAATAGCAAAAATTGTTTGGAGTGTGATGATAGAGTGAGACTTCCTAGCATATCGGCCATTAGATTTCTGTATTATATACTTGTAGGTGAGTCCTAGATAACTATTCAAAGGTAAGAATGTATTGTGGGCGTATAAAAGAATCTTTTGTGATGGTAATGCTAAAAAGTTTGCCGAGCTCAGGTCTTTTTAAGAGACTGGCAAAGTGACACTCAAATGAATGATGGAGGCATTAATCGCCCTTCATGCAGGGATAAGAGTGACATAATATTTTGCTTGAAAAACCTTGAGTGGCATGTATTTTATATTGTTTATGTTCATTCTTGCATAACATTGAGTGGTCTGTTTAGTGGCTTACATCTAGATACATTCATCACTGAGAAAATACTAGAATGAGATGTGTGGCCCATGTGGGGCTATTTATGAAAACATTTCATCTTATTTTGCTGACTAGTTAGGCCACAAACACATATTAACGGAAATATTGCAACACAAACGATTACCATATGATCCGAAATGGGCATGTAGTCGAAGACAGCCATCTCAAATATAAGCACCCTACCTTTTCTCAAAGACACACTGCATTAACCAACAAAAAAATAAAAAAAGGATTATCTGCTCACATGCAAGGCCCACTCTTGAGTATAACATGTAAAGGTCTCATCCAATTGAGAAACCTTTACACGATAACATATATTGCCGACTCCCCCAAAAAGGAGGCTAATGTTTCAAAAGACGAAATGAAAGATTGACGGAAACAAATGAAAATTCTTGCTTATATTGGATATGAAAAACTATACACCAATTTAATGATGAAAATATGCAGCTGTCCAAAAAACCATCAGGGGTGTGTCCCTCAGTTCAGTTGCGAGCCACAACTTGTTGCTTACAGACCGGGCAGAAATTCTTCTGAGCAACCCATTGTTTTATACAATGGAAGTGATAGCTGTGTTCACAATTTAACCTCCCCACTTCATCACCTGCTTCATACTCCTCCTGCACTCAAAAGCAAGATAAATTATATTAATCATTCAAACACATCTTAAAAAGCTTACTGCAATGCATATACAGTATGTGAAGGAAAAGCAATGTGATGAACTTAATAAATCAGAATTTAATTTAATGTTAGGAACCTACCTGACAAATGCTGCACTTTTTATCTGCTTGATGCTTTGATGCATCATCTGAAAATTGAAGCTTAGTCTTCCTGATGTTGCGTCCCATCTCATCTTCTTTAAGTCCAGTGTTCACATAGCCGATTCTCTCACTGAGCTCAAGCAATTGCTATCAAACACAAACCAGAAATTTCAACATACATAAATTAAGATGCATGTCAGTGACAGTATTTCAATAGCTTGGGGATACATTTATTTCGTGAGAAAAATAATAGGCAGCTTAACCAGAGAGAGTACTCACCTCATATGACATGTTATCAACATCAAGTCTCCAGTCTCTGAATTGGTCATGTGAATTTAATCGTCTCCCCATTAGTAGACCTCCTTGAAGCATCATAATCTTCAAAGTGCCAGCAACAATCAAGAAAGCACTATTAGCCCTTTACTACAATAAGATCTAAGCCAAGACTTGTTTGGATTATATAACATAAGGCTCTTGCATACATACGTTCTCATTATAAAATCATAACTTCCACTAAAAAACCTCTGCTAACTAGCAGGGGATAGGCATCAAAGTTACTATAATCTAAATATATGGTGAAACCTTTCAATTCATAAATTACCAAAACATAAGCAAGCAGACATGATAGTCCCCCCCCCCCCCCCAAAAAAAAAAAAAAGAAAAGATTAAAATCGCAACTACAACATTCAACAAGTGACCCTCTTCAGAATTACAGGAAGCATGAAGTAGATAGAACAATGACTTTTGAGACATCAAAAATATGTTATGAACCAATAAAATTAAACTAACTTCAATGCAATGTCGATTAAAGTAAGAGTTGAAAGTCAAGGTAGAAACAAAAATTCTTATTCCAGGAGGAATCGACACCTATTGATTTTAAGGATGAGAAAGAAAGGAAGAAAAATGTCACTCAACCATGTAGATCTGGAATATACTGATCTCCAACCAATCAATGTATGCGCAAACGCATGATTTCCTAAAGAAAAGGAAGTGAAGAACTATACAGTCCAGTTCAATTGAAAAGATCCAAGCTAAACAACATTTGTTGGTGACTGAATAACAGTTTCCCTGCTACTACAGACAGACATCAGTGCAGTTGACAAGACTCTACATTTGCTGATTAAAATTTCAACAGTCAATGGCAACCCATTAACAGGTCATTTCTTCTACAGTTCCACTTATCAGATAATACCTCCAAACTGACACCATTGGCACCATTTACAATGCAGGATACTCTCTCCATCTTTTGCATTTCTATACACACAAAAGCGATCAACATTCCAAGGTGGAAATATTTACAATGCAGGTCACAGCCTAAAAATATGATTAGGTATATACATTCAATCTAAGTTAGTCAAAGACCAATACCAGAATATAATAGCCATACTAATCTCGCTCATCTGTGTTCAAAACGAGAATAGATGAAAGGGTATGTTATGTTAGATCATGAGCAAACCTCAGCAAAACCATCAGAGGAAGGATCTCTAATATGTCGATAGTATGTGGCAGGTCCAAAAGACTCTGAGCGAGCTGTGAAAATGTCAGGATCAGTGTCCAGAAAAGAGATGGTTTCTGGGGTGACAGTGCGCCTTCCCAAATAAGATGAACGCTGCCAATAAAATTATGATGAACCAGGGTTTATTGTTAGCCCATGATCATATCAAAGGAAGAGAAACCGAAAAATGATGATGAAACTGAATAAGATAAGCACAAATCACGCAAAACTCGCAACTAATCATTCACAAAAACGTATTGCTGTCACGCCACTCCCCACACTAGCTTCAATATTTAAAAGGGTCCACAATAAACCAATCAAGAACTCCTCCTAACGTCTGTAACTAGGTAAAGGAAAGGCTGTTAGCTATTAATATATACTATTAAATTATCAAAAGAGAATTTATTGAGTATTGATATATATTCTCTTGACAACCAACCTAAAAATCCTCCTAATTTAAAATTTTATTCATAAGTTACAATTTACAAAACATTCAAAAATTATTTAATTCATGTCAGTGAAATTTTGAATTAGGAGAATTTAACATTTTTCTTTTACCTAGCATAAACATACCCAACTAGGCATGTGGTGATTTATGCAGTTAGCGAAGTTAATATGTCAAATTGATATTTAAATAGCTAAAATTCACACTTATTATTTAAACTATGATCAACCCATATCAATTTAGGTGTCTGAGTGATTATGTTCAAATAATGTCACTGTTATAAGAAAACACATGCACTGGAATAAAAACGAAAATAGTCCGTCTTGGAAGACTTCTAGCTCATATTCAAAGATTAGTTTTAATTTTGTCTGGTTTATTTTATGGAAATTTAAATATGACAAAATGGGCTTAGGAGTTTAGAATGTGGATAAAAATCAAAAGGAAAATACACTTCACCGATCATCGACAGAAAACCAGCGATCACTTTCTATCCTTGCTATTATTGTGATTTGTGAACAAAAAAATCAGAAATCAATCAAGAAAGGAAGGCCAAACAAGAATGGCGATCTTAGTGCATGCAAAGGATCAATTCGATAGATAAAATGGAAACTTTATTAATGCAACATATCCATAGAAAAACAAACCTTGTTCCGGGTCTTCCCACCTACAAAATTAGACATACAAGAGAACACAAAGCAGAGGTCGAAAAAAAAAGACAAAAACCAAACTTTTCAACTGATTTAGGCACCAAATCACTCCAAAACAAAAGAGCGATGAAGAGAAGAAGAAAGATCAATATGCAGAAAATGAGAACACACCTCTCTGTGATTAACCTTATCCACATCAATTTTGCCTCTTGAAGAAGACACATTCTTCCTAGCCACAACACAATCAACAGAGGCAGCAGCATCAGCAGAGAACCCAATTCCGGGTCCACACCAAACATCTTGAAAATCCACGCAAGTTGCAGGATTGGAAGAACCATCAACAACACCACCACCATTACAAGCACCCTTGCTGCTGTTACTGTTCTTGCTGTTGCTGCTCCTCTTGTGCTTCTTCTTTCTGGCCTTCTTCCCTTGCCAATCGGCGGAGGTTCGGATCACCGCCGGCACCGACACCTGCTGCGATGCTCCGGCGGTGCAGCCGAGACCCCTGAAGGTTGCCGCAGCAGAAAAGTTGCTCTTTTTCCTGCTGTGGGAAGTGCCATTAATGGTGGCATCATTGGAAGTGTTGTTGTTGGAGAAAGTGGAGAGGAGGAGAGAGGAAATGGTGGACTTGCATCGAGTGGATTGGATTATGGAAGGGATTTGTAGGCTTGGATCTGTTTCTTCAATGATGGGGTGGTGCTGGTTGTGGTGGTGGCTGAATTGGTTTCTGGGTCTTCTCCATTTGATGTGTTCTGCTACTGTTGTTGTTGTTGTCTCTGTTCCAACACGCATGGTTCAGAGAGAGAGAGAGAGAGAGAGAGATGGGAATAGATGTGAATGAAATGGAAGAAGCAATGTTAAGGAGGGAATAGGACATGGGATTATGCAAAGAATATATTTTGATTGATTATGAGTTTTTAAAATAATGAAATTTTATTTTATTTTTTAATTTTGTGGGGTGCCCTTTTCTTCTGGGGTTGTTAAGTGGGCTCTGATTTGTCTTCTTGCTGGAATTGTGGGCATATGGCTATTCAAATCAGGTTCAATCAGTAGCCTCAGCCTCTGGAATCTGTGACTAACTTTTGCTTCTTTTTGTGCTTTTCAAGCTAAACTGATGCTACTCATCAAAAGAAAAGGTTGAAAACCCTTTCCTCTCTCATTGTTCTTGACTTTAGTGCTGTGCTTTTGAGGCTTGAATGGGAAATTGGCATCAGGGAGGTATAATTTAATTTAATTTAATTTAATTATATGGCTTTCACACTACAGAAAATCAGACTACTTCACAGTAATACTTATAATCGGCGAATGTGACATAAAACTTAATTTACATTATTAGATTAATTTTAAAATGAACTTTGAGCTGCCAAAATTATTACTATACGTGTCTCCATTGGGAGTAGCTCTTTTCAATTGTATTTTTCATATGGCTAAGTCATTTATTATCTTTTATCAAGTGTAATGTATGGCACCATTCTCTTAGTTAATAGTAAAAAATGACACGTGACTTGATCACATGAAAAATACAATTAAGAGGAGCCCTTTCCCTCTATGTTAGAGTGGACGGCATTAAAAAGGTTCACACATCCCAAACAAAAATGGCAATGTGCAAAAACCATAGGTGTATTCGAATTATAGCATCATTAACTTGCCATCCCTGTATAGAAATAGTTGTTATCATCTGAGGAGTCTTGAATTTTGATCCAAGGAATGTCTTCCTTGTAAAGCGTCCTCTCTGTAAGTCCATGCAGATCAGTATTGTATTCTTCTTTGTATGGTCTCAATTCTCGAGGCCAAATGCATGGCTGGAACCATTGTTTATTTCCCACCAAGAAACATTCAGAAGAAAAAATTGATTTAAATTTCGAGCCAAATACGTACCTTTCTTGTTTTCTATTGAATTGTGGTATATTTGAAACTCCAATGAAATAAAAATAGTTGACTTGTTGACCTGTCAGGACAAACTCAATACACTAGGTAAAAAAGAAATTGCAAATTGAAAACATGTGACTCTATAATATGTTTGAAAAATTAAAAAAAAAAAAATTTTGGTACCCTTTGATAGATTTTCCTTCTTGGTACAAATGACATGATATTACAGTCACTTTTCCTTCGAATTTTCTCTACCTTTAATGAGTGTATTATACTAAATCCCTGTGTCTTTAAAAACTGACCCCTGTCCATGTGTTGGTTTTAAAAAATTGACCCTTGACCCAAATGATGGTGTGCTCTCCTTTGAACGAAATGAATTTGTCACCAAAATATTAGTATTTTGTAGTTCTTATACATCTATGAAAATTTCTCCTTTCGAAAGCTGAGAAGTCCATGGAATATAGTGGCTTATAAATAACCTTGAAATTTGCAATGTAGATCAGAAAATTAGAAAATATGGAATTGCAAAGTAAAGAGCAAAAGCAAAAGGACAAACGAAAAAAGTACTGTGCAATTTTTTCTCTAGCCTAGACCTGATCTATTGGATAATTAAGTTACATTGTACCATTGATTTTGGACCAAATCTTCAGTTATGGGAGACGAGAATAATTTGGGGAGAGAGCTAGAGGGATGAACCATATTGCCCTTCTCAATAAGCAAATTTTGTTATTAATGTTTAGGCTTAGCTTGCTATTTCGCCGTGGTTGATTGGCCAATGGAAGCAATAATGGCATCTTTTTAGTTAACCATTAATTGCCTGTGCAGCACTAACGCCAACTACATTCAACTTTTCTCTTATGGTAACTTCTTGCTTGGAATTAGATTCAAATTTGACCGAAAGCCATGCAACCCAATATCTAACTGCCGAAGAAAGGATTAGGATTTAGGCAATGCCGTTTGGTTTAGTTACGGCTTTCTAATTAGTATTTAATTGACAGGGAAATTTGGTTATCTTTTGAACAAATAAATTCATATATATAAGAGTCACACGAATGATTCCAGTTAATGTTGAACTGTGCTCCTTAATCACTTCATTAAATTACTAAAGTATGATTAAGTCTCTTGACTTGAAAGCCAGATTGTTATGTCATCTCAGAGAATACATCTTTTGGAGGGTGTCAAGGTAATACAGTGACTTTATCTTGATTAAGGGTGCATTTATTTGGAATTATTTTGGTAAATAATTACTTTTTCACCCAAAAATATTAGTTTTCGCATATTTGGATAATTTTTTAAAAATTAACAGAATCTCAAAAAAATCTATTTTCAATTTTTTTGAAAAAGTTAAAGAGAATAGTTTCTAAAAAAATCAATTTTCAATTTTTTCAACTAAATATAAAATTTAAGTTTAAAAAAAAAAAATTTAAGTTTAAACAAACGCACCCTAATTTTGGCCTTAATTAATTAGGGAAGTTCAACATAGTGCCCTCCTCTAACTCTAACTTTGCCAAAACCATGATGTTTGAGTACATAATGATAATGTCTCAGTTTATGATTATTCATGAGCTCCATAAGATTATGGTGGCCACTGTGCCGAAAGTTAGACCATGATCAGATCTTTTATGATGTTGTATCACATATTATCGTCTATTAAAGACGGAACAATATCATTATGTACGTAGTTCATGATGCAGCATACCTGCAATTAAGGAGAATACTCCCAATACTTAAAATGCATATTAATTTGTATGTCCTATGCACTTTTCCTTTATTTGACTGAGTACAAACCTCTTCCAATGTGCTATGTGTAATGACTGGTGAGATTATTAGTTTGGTTGGCAGCAAGACATTTAAATGTGTGTCAAAATTGGAAGCCATACTTGCATTACAGAATTTCCCATACTTCAATACTTGAAAAATGGAATATTCTGATTCCTTATGAGTTATGATTTAGATCCTCAATGTGAACAAACGAGATAGTTAATGTTTGGAAGCCAGTCGCAGTAACAATTAAAGGGCAATTTGTTGGTTTGGTTGATGAGTGTAATGACCGCCAGAATTTCATTTTTAAGATGTTAATTCTCTAAAATTAAAGGCAAGTTTGAAAAAGACAGAAAGTGTTGCTGCTTGTTGATAGGAATGCGTGTAATCAGCACAGCAACAAAGCAAACCTCATTAATGCCTTTCTTTTTGGCACCAGTTAAGTGATTATCTTTCCCCTATTCTTTCTTGTTTAACACGATTCATTTAGTGCTTTTTTTTTTCTCCTTTTCTATTCTCTCTCCCTTCCTCTCTCTGACTCTTTTCTTTGCTTTTACTCATCATCAATCCCCAACCCTATTCCCGCTACAACATCCTGATGGCTCTTTGATTACTTGTGTATTTCTTTTTTTCTTATTTATTATTTGTTTGATTGATTATGTAGTTTCACATATCATAGCATGTTTTATCCATTACCTGCACTTTACTATTTTTTTTTGGGGGGGGGGGGGGGGGAACGTGTGACTAATAGCGTGTTAACAAAGCACAAATATATCACTAACGTGGGTTGATCATGTTGGTAAGTGTTTTGATTTTTTAATCAAAAATTTTGAATTTGAGTTCTAAAAATGAAAAAAATTCTCATTGAGAAACCTTTGCCCCCTTCAAGGACCTCCATCGAGTGAGGCTGGATTAATTGAATTCCTAATAATAAAGCGCGAATACCAGCGGCTCTATAAAAAAAAAAAAAAGACACAAATACTTCGTTAAGTGAGTATTAAATAATTAGGGGAACTAGTTTGTTACAATTGCAAAAGAAATATTGCTTAGGTGGCTTGAGCTTACACATTGTTGGCACATCTGAAAACACACATTTGAAGCCCAAATAACTTTTTTTGTAATAAGTCCCAGAAAAAAGAAAGAGATTAACTCATTCAACTTTTGCATTGAAAAATGACACCAAAAAAAAAAAAAAAATTATGCATTGAACAATTTAATTGATTTACAGTTAGGTATTAGAGTGTGTTTGGTTGTGATTTTTTTTTAGTAAAAAATCATTTTTTTGGTTGAAAAATCAATTTTATATATTTGGATAATTTTTTAAAATAATCAAAATTAAAAAAAATTTATTTTTAATTTTTTTGTAAAAGCCGAAAAAAGTAATTTTTGAAAAAAAAATACTTTTGAACATTTTCAACTATATATAAAATTTAAGTTTTATAATCACTTTTTTAAAAAAACTTAAACGAACGCACCCTAAGATTTTTCTTGCCTTTCATCCATCTTAGGGGTTCTTAGAACTCCATGTCTTTCTACTCTCTATTGGTGGATGATATATTGCTCCTTCTGTGTTAGGGAGTTATGTTAGTCCCATTTGTAAAATTATGAAATAACTAGAGTTATCAAAATTGGTCGGCCTATTCGAGTTAGGCCATTTTCAAGTCAGGTTTGATCAATCTAAGTTAGTTTTAAACTAATATTTTGTTAACTCGGCCCAATCTTATTTAGGCCATGACTTAGATATCGACTCAGCCTATTGACTTTTTAAATAAAATAAATATGTTTTGAAATGATTAAAATAATTAAAAAAGAAAGATGATCTTATTATTGTCTTATGGTTTATACGAAATATCAATTGACAAAAATATAAGTTTTTTTTCTAGTAATTAGATTTAGCAATTTTACTTATTACTAAAGTGAAATGATGATTTTTCTTTTGTATTTTTTGTAATTTAAACTTTTTAAAGTGAAGAATGGGCCAATAAAATCCAAAATTAAGTAGTAATAACATATATTTGAAATTAATTATTTTAAAGAATTAAAAAGTATTCGAACAATCGGGCTGACCCAACTCAAAAGCATGCTAACCCATTTAGATTAGGACAAATTGAGTTAGACTAAATCGAGCTAACTTTATTTTTTATTATAACTTATACATTTTTTAGCATTGTTCGGGCTGGCTCGTCGAGCCAAACCCATTTCCACAGCTCTAGAAATAACCTCAAAAAATAATTGTAAAAGAGGTCTATTTCCCATCCTCGTTTTCTGTTAAACACGTGACCCTTCCACCACCATGTTAACTACGACTCTCTCCTCTTCGATTCCATCATCAACGACGCCTCCTCTGACGAGGACACCATCGACTAAAGATCATCCTGAACACAACTAAAGCTTATTAAAACAACACTTTTTATTTTCCCTTATTCAAATATAGTTAGCCCAACCAAACAATTTTGACTTGAAGCATAGAAAGTTGGTAAAAAGTAGCAACTAGGAAAAATGATTTCACCTTGAAACCAGAATATAAGCAATAAAATGGGCAAACTATTGATCCAAGTAAACTACTGTAAGAACCTTGATATTGAGAGGCAAATTGGTAAACCTTTTGGGCATCCTCATTTTCTTCGAAACATGCGACCCTTCCGCTACGATGTCAACTACGACTCCTTTCTCTTTGATTCTGTCATCGACGATGCCTTCTTCGACGAGGACACCATCGATGCCCTCGACATCGTTGACTGCCAGCCCCCTCCTTCAACTCAATTAGGGTTTCCGATTTCTTCTTCTACCATATCGGCGACGCCAACAGGAGGGCTTTTACCAAGCATTCCCCGAAGGGATGGGAAGATGGTTCCCACCTTGTTGGAATCTTAATCTTCGGAAATAGGTTAGGATGATCTGAGCAAGACCGCATTTGGCTTTGATAATACAATGCCGTCGGTGTACCTGGCATGGCTACGACCAACAAGACTTAAGGCTTCGTCTACAAATATTCACACTTGCGAGATTTTAAATTGATTTTTGACTTACTAAACCACATCTTCAATAACAACCATGGGATTTCAAAAAAAAAATTGATCCAATAGTTGACATCATTTTTATTGCATCTTTTTTTTAAATGGACCAACTTAACTCCCTAACAAACAAGGAGCAACGTGTCATTCACGCTGTCTGTTAGTTGTAGTCTTGCAGGTCAATGGATGCAATTTTACGTTATAGGAAATAGTAATACTCTCTCAATTGTAGATGTGGTTGTTACTGAAAACAACTATAGATTTTCTCTATAAAACAAATTGACTGGAAAGAAAAGTGACTCACAAATATATGATGAATTATATGAATCATTTGGCGGCGGGGCACCATATATTACTACTATATTTATGGATAGTATGACATCTGCAAAGTTAGTTATTAGGAACAGTTGGCTAGTAAATGGAATCAATCACATATTGAAGGCATGACTTGCAAAGAAAACAGAAGGAAGACATAAGATTTTATCGTATGGTCTGAAATTTCCTGTTCTTGCTTGGCTGAGTTATATGTGTTTTTGTCAATTTAAGTCACATATCTTATCTACCACAACACACAGCGCAGAATCAAGCAAGGGAACATGCATTTCTCTTCCTGAAAGATGTAAATCTATGTACAACTCAAGCAAATTCAGATTCAGATGTTTCGACTCACAACCTATACTTATTCGTGTATTTTTCAACGCTTTTGGTTGTATACGGAAGAGGTTGATCAATAATCAAGGAGAGAAACCCATGCCTTTGTGGGCACTACTGGCTTTCAGCTTGATTCTTGTGTTTTTAACTCATTGATGGGCACGTTTGCTGAACTGGGAGTTTTAAATGCATGTTTCAAAGAAAATGCCTTTGCAAGACTAGGTTTCTCGAACATCTCACGATTTCCTGTTATGTCAAGTGCCGGAAACTTACTTTGAAAGTCCATTAGTGTTTTTCAGCGAATGTGAAAATAAAGCAATGGTAAAGACTCATGAAGCCATAATCTTGAGCACTCTATCAGCCTGTATGGAAATGAAAAATGTGGGAGATTTTGGCAAGGAAATTCACAGTTACGTGGCAAATGGACTACATTTAACAACTGTAACAGGGAATACATTGTTGGCAAAATGGACACGTGTCGTATGTAGTTAAGTATGGTTGTCTGAGTGTAGCTCAGGGTATTATTCTTGGACAGCTATGGTTAACGAGCATGTAGCACAGTTGACTTGGTCAACCTGAACTGTCAAGGTTGTTTGAACTAAATATGGATGGTTTGAGTTTTCACACACCTGTTGCTAACATTTATGCTTCTGCTAACTGTCGATTACTCCATACCCTGAACTTAAATCCGAAACTACTAATCAAGGGAAAAAACCATGTATTGGTGCCAATTTAGTTTTGTAATGAGTATTTAAAAATTCAATAAGTATGATCAAATAGTTAATAAATATTTAACAGCTCATTTTTAACATTAGCATCTATAAAAAAATAAAAGAGTGACTCCAAAGTTTAGGGAAAATTTCTTAAATAGCAATGCATGACTCTATTCAAATATATTCTTTAGAAGTAAATACATTTCTAATAAGTTAGTTATCTAATTAAACATCATGGAAACTATTCCTATTTCTAATGTTACCCACACAACTTTACAAATATTTAATGTTAAATATAGTATCTAAGCACGCTCAAACAATTTCAAAATAAATTAAATTTGATGAGTCAGTCTAAATAACTTGTTAAAAAAAATAAAAGATATAATCTAAGTTAATGAAGTTAAAGCCAAAAAAAAAAAAAAAAAAGCTCAATTTGATTCAGACCATAAACTTAAAAAAATTCTCAAAACTTAACTCTTATGATTATTAATTTTTTATTTTAGGTTTATTTAAAATATTACTTTAAAAATATAGTTTAAATAGTATGCAATAACTATGTAAAATAATTTTATATTATCAACTAATAAAATTACAAAAAAGTATCAAATTATAGTGAATAACTATTATGGTGAATAATTACCTACCATTATTTGGTATTTTCTTATAATTTTATTAATTAATAGTATAAAATTATTTTATATTGACAATGTATCCAAATTAGTCTCCTAAAAATATTTATGTATTTTAATAATAATTAATTTTAAAATTTTAATATAATTGGTTAAATAAATTATTATAGAGTAACAGTTTTTTTCGGATACAGAATAATGTTTTAAATAATTGAAAATTATAAGTTGAAGGTTTTTTTTTTATAGTTTAATTTTGATACACTAAAGATATAAAAATTTTCATACAGTCAATTAATCATATTTTTTTATTTATATAACTATATAATAATATATAATTAAATAATAATATAAAATTTATTTACATTAACAATATATATATATATATTTTTTGGTCAAAACAGTACATTCAAAATAAATTTTATTTTATTTTTGTCAACTGTTGCGGGCTAAACCAAATAAGCTAATAGCAAGCTGGCCCAAATGGCCATGGGCTGAACTTTCCCTTATTGGGCTATTGACATGGATGTTAATGGCATTTAATGACCCAAAAAAAAGGGAGAGTGGGGCCACCTGCTTACTTTTGGACCAACTTGTGACTCCCATTGGTTATATTTTTCTAAAGCTAAAATTTTTTTTTATTAAAATAAAAATAAAAATATATAATAATTAATATATTTAAATATATAAAGAATATTTTTTAAAAAGTTTTTAAAAATTTTAAATTTTTTTTAAAAACATATTTTTAAGTTTATTTTTTATTATAAAAAAATATTTTTTAAAAAATTTTATTATTATTTTTATATAATAATAAATAATTATTTTATTTTATTATATTAAAATAAAAATTATTTTTTTAAATTTATTTTAATATATTTAAATTAAATAAAAAAAAATTTTTTAAAAATAATTTCGCTAGAAGGCCATTTTTAAAAGTTAAATTAAACAATGGTAATCAGCCATTGATCTTGTAATCTCTTAATCTGTGCCGTTGACACTTTTGACTGATAAGTGATGATAACCCAATCAATCAAGGAGGGGCTTTCTTTTTTTTTTTTAGCATGAGAATCGACGAGGAAGTTCGACATCCTTTATTTTTTTGGGTCAACGAGGAAGTTCAACATCAAATAAGTGAATATTTCAATTGGGCCACAAAACTCTTCGGAATCACATAAACAACCCCATGTTTGGGTCCAATGGCCAAATAATAAACAAGTGAGTGGGGTTTTCTTTCAACTCGCGAGAATCAACAATTCGTGCCCTAGCTCCTCGTCCTCTTGTACCATCGCAGAGGGTGCAAAGTGTCGGAGACACCTCAAGCTCCAAACTTCGGCACGAACCCTATTCGGACGTGAGGTGAATCGAGATGGGTAAGAAGAAGAAGAGGGTGTCATCGAAGGTGTGGTGCTATTACTGCGATCGGGAATTCGACGACGAGAAGATCTTGGTGCAGCATCAGAAGGCCAAGCACTTCAAGTGCCATGTCTGCCACAAGAAGCTCTCCACCGCCGGCGGCATGGCCATCCACGTCCTCCAGGTCCACAAGGAATCCGTCACCAAGTAATAACGAAACCCCTTATTCCCCATCCCCCCTCTTTTTTTTCTTTTGATCTGGCTCTGACTTTGGATATTAGGGTTTAATTATATTAAATTTCGTGATTACTATGTGGCTGATTCCAATTCATTTCGAAAATAAAGGTTTATATAATTTGCGGTTTGTGGTTGCTTGGTTCGTTAGTGCAAGGATTTGCTAATGTTATATGCTCCTTTGACTCTCAATTATTGTTGATATTTTCCTTTTATTTATTTATTATTTATTTTTGTCAGGGTGCCCAATGCGAAACCTGGTAGAGAGAGTACAGATATTGAGATATATGGAATGCAAGGGATTCCACCAGATGTCTTGGCTGCTCATTATGGAGAAGAAGGTGATGTATCTTGTCTAATGGCTTCTTTCCTTGATTATCCTAATATTAATTTGTAGTGAGTAGTGATGATGAAGATGTTGAATCAGACATTAAAATGGCTTAATCTTGTTTCTCACGTTCCTGTGTTTAATGCAGAGGATGAGGCTCCATCAAAGGCAGCCAAGGTGGATATACCATCAACCCAGCTTGTAGGTGGAATGTTGCCACCTCCTTTGGGCACAGGATATCCTCCTCGACCGACCTTGGGCACAATACCATCAATGTATGTTTGTTAAATTTCTTGTCAATTTTAATTCTCCCATTTGTATTCACATTCTGTTTGCCGTATGGTGAGAGTGGTGAATTCTTATTTTATTTTCTGAAAATTATAATGTAACTGGCAAGAAATCTGCTCATGTAGTTGTGTCCCTGCTGCAGTTATAATCCAACAGTGCCTGTCCCTCCAAACGCTTGGGGGGCTGTTCCACCTCGACCTCAGCCATGGTTTCCTCAACCTCCAGCTGTTTCAATTCCTCTTTCTGCCCCTTACACACAACAGCCATTATTTCCTGTGCAGAATGTGAGGCCACCATTGCCATCAACTGCTCCTCCTGCACTCCAAACTCAGGTTACTCCTCCTGGGTTGCCTTCATCTTCACCTTCTGTCTCCGTTTCACAACCTTTGTTTCCTGTTGTTGGAAATAACCCTACAACAACTCAAACCTCAACATTTTCTGCTGCCCCTTTATCTTCAAGTGTTCCATCAATAACTCCAGTGCTGTCTACAAATGCCCCTGTTGATGCACACTTGGGTACCAACTCTTCTGTAACAGATGCTTATCAGGCAATAGGGATGCCAGGTAATCTTATCTTTTCAGTCCTTGAGCAACTTGTGTTATGACAAAATTACCAGTGTGTTTGAGGAAATTGAAAAATATAGTAATGAATATTTAGCATTTCCATCTTTAGGTGGGACAGCAAGTAACTCACATTCTTATGCATCTGGTCCAAATACCGGTGGTCCTTCAATTGGACCTCCCCCAGTAATTTCAAACAAAGCTCCTGCATCTCAGCCTGCTGCTAATGAAGTCTACTTAGTTTGGGATGATGAGGCAATGTCCATGGTGAGTTGTAGTCTTGAGAAATTCTGTTTTGTTCCATTTGTCTTTGTTTCTCTGTTTGTAATGTTATGATGCTTGGTTACTGTAGGAGGAAAGAAGAATGTCTTTGCCAAAATATCAGGTGCATGATGAAACTAGCCAGGTAAGTCATACTACCTCTGCAATAAATGGAGTTGCTTTCACATCTAACCAGATGAGTAGGCTTTATGCTTCCTATTTTCAGATTCAGTTGTTTACGCATTGTTTCCTATTTATAGAAGTACACTCTGTATAAATTTCTATTCAAAACGAAATTGAATGACTTAAGTAAATATGATCCATTTAGTCCTTCCTTTTGCTTCAAACCTGAATGGGGTAATGCATGCTGTTTTATTTTGAATGGCCACTCTGGCTGCAAACCATGCCTCCAAATTTTGTGGGCTTCCAAAGATTCAAGTAGGTATTCTACTGATTTATTTTGGTAGTTAATTATAATTACTACAACATAAGTTGTGAAGCATGCTGCAAAGAACCAACTTCGTGATTCTTCATCCCAGCATTTGTAGACCGTAAAAGAGTATGTATATATGATTTTTGTTGGGTTTGGTATTTGCCAATGTTATTCTTTCTCCCTATGCTTGATTCAAAAGTTTGGGGTTTTGGGTGGAACATGATCTTATCCAACAGATTTTTGGCTATTCGTAGCATCATTACAATTTATTTAATGGAACAAGTGAATTCAGACTTGGCCCAGGTCAGCTTCTTTCGCAGAGTTTGGATCTCTTGCATGGGACCATGCTCTAAAATATTCGGTTTGTCTTTGTAAATTGTGGTCTATGATTAATTGCTGATCATGATTCTCATGTTTATCTTTCAGATGAGCTCCATTGATGCAGCCATAGATAAGAGGATACTTGAAAGCAGGCTGGCTGGTCGAATGGCGTTTTAGATCAGTCTCATCCATATACACTAGTCAAATTTCTCCAACGATCCATGGGCTCAAAACGGGATTTATATAAGCTTCTGACAACGTGTGTTCTACATTCCATTGTGGTCTAGTAAGTAACCTTGTTTTTGATGCGATTCTTTGTCAAAGTGAGGCAAATGGGCAGTGGACCCTACCGGTCATATTGGAATTAAAGGAAGAAGGTTGAAATGGTTTTCTGATGATAGTATTGTTCTTAGGAAGTTGCAGAACGTTGTTTATTTCTTTCTCTTTTCCTTTCTTTCCTCCTATTTTTAGCCAACCTTTAGGACGTGATACTTCAGTATCATTTGGTGTAATTTACATGCCTTTTGTTTTGTGTTGTTTTTTTCTGTTTTTTGGGGGTGGGGAATAGCATTGTTTCTTGGTTCATGAGTATATTCTTCATTATAATTTTTCTTTTTAGCGCTTTTATTTTTAAATTAATTTTAATATACTATTAGCATAAAAGAGATTTATTTTATTATTCAATCACATATTTTTATTTATAAGATTTTTAAAGTAATGGATTATTAAGTCAAATATTTTTATTAATGTGGTAAGATATGATTAGATATTTGTGTAAAAAAAAATTTTATTGATAATATATCAAAGTTAAATTATTTTATTTTTTGTATAAAAGAAACTGTCAAAAAGGGGAGAAAATACAAACCTATGCAATACAATCCATGACAAAATAAAAAGCACGCTAGGATCAGAATAAGATACAATGCAATACTGTCTACGCAATAACCCGTAAAAGGTGCATGGATTACATAATTCCAAGAGGTTGCTCAAATGCATTTGTTGGTCTGAGTCAGCTATCTTTAATGAGAACGGTGTGCCGCAATGGTTAGGTGCGTCTGACGAAACCTTTTGAGCGTTAGACACCTCTAGAAAAACGGCTTTCATGATTTGCATTATCCATTACTTCTCGCATGTTCTTTCAGTGATGACTTCACCGTTTCCAAAGTTTTTATTTTCCGAAAGGTAGTGCACTTGTGCAAAAAAAAGAAAAAAGAAGATAAAAAAAAAAAGACTGCTTTTTCCTCTAAATAAAATATATGTGAGAAAATTGAGATGGTACCCACTAAAAAAGAAGGCCGTCAAGTCACCACAAGAACAGGGAGTCAACACGATGACAATATATAGAAGTGGGGAAACAATAGAAGATCACCACTACGAGAAGCTGGAAAAGGCACCCTATTTTCAGATAACTTCACAGAGGAGTAAGCTATGATGATTGCGGAGGTAGTTAGGCTTTGTAGGGATTTAACACTAGATAAAGCTGTGTAAAAGACGATTTAGATCTAGTCTAAAAATCCTATAATAAGGTGAGAGGTTAGATTTGCCGCTTAGACTTGAAGCTCAGTAGTTTTTACCAATTACCAAAGGGTTGCTTGCTAGAGAGAATAAGGCTAGAAAAAGGTCACCATATCATCTATTGCTTTCACGTACAGTTGTACACCCGCCTCTTAAAAACGGCACACCACAGTGGCAGAGTAGTCAACGTAATGCTATTTTATTTGACCCCTTATACCTCTTGTTTCACATGAAGCTGGCTTTTCTACGGTGATTCTTTAAGGTGCCTCAATTTTGGAATTTTGCTATTGCGTCCATCACTTCGAAATCAAATAATGTGGCTAGAAAGGGAAAATCCTTTTATCTTCAAAACTTCAATTAAGTTTGCATATTTGCACATTTCTCCCAACCATCACTTTCACCCACATTCTTAAACTGCAGGACAATTATCGAATAGGGAAATATGCAGCGGGTGATTACATATACGCCGCATGTTTAGAAGTACAAAAATAAGAATTTCACAATATAAAAAATAAAGAGACCCCAATTATGATGGGTTCAACAAGATGACGAGTCCTCGATTGATTTTTAGATTAGCTTTTTGTCTACAAGAATTTTTATTCCAACACAATACCGAAGGATGCTATCTGAATTATGTCTATTTTGGTCCTTGTATTGATTTATAAATGAAGTGAACTTATCGGTCACTTAAATGTACCTTTTTCTTCGTTTGTTGTTCTGGTTTTTGTTTTAATTTTCACTGGTCCTTACTTGACTCTCTTCCTTTGATACTTTATTGCTTCATTGACTAGTGAATTTATAAAAATGTTGAGAGTAAATTACACTTATCTCTTCTTAGATTTGGTGAAATTCACATCGACTCTATGTATTTATCTAAACCATATTAACCTCCCTTTATGAGGAGATTAAGAGAGATCATTATTATGTTTACAAGAATATTTAGTGTCATATTTTACAAAATATAAGAGTATTGGATATAATATTATCTAAAACTCAGAGGAGGTCAATATATATTTTTGTAAGTCGAAAAAGATCGCGAAAAATTTCACCAAACTTAAAAAAAGGTCAGCGTAAATAATCCCTTATATAAAACTAATTTTTACAATAGCATAATTGCTTGTGCTATACATTTATGAATGAGAAATGGCAAGGATCTGAGTTAATGATATGGCTCGATGGAAATTAAATGTCACATGTGATCTAAAATATATGAAGTACATGCCTCTTAATTCAAGGTTTCATGTCTGAATATTAAATCTGAAAATGACGTATTCCCTACTTCATGTACCACAAGGGGTCACGACAATCACTCAATGAGTTTTTAGAATAGAATATTTTTATCATTAAGAAAAATAATAATATAGGCTTGGGTTTACAATGAACTAGATACATGGTAATATATCAACTAGTGATTCTTATAATATTTATATATTATAATTATAAATTATATTTTGAATTATTGAGATCTTATCATATGTAGAGCTTATGATAAATCTGATACTATCGTATCATTACTCTATTATTAAGGGTAAGAGCATCATTTTATATAATGGGCCAATTTTCAGTTAAAGTACACACAAATAATGAGGAAATTGATAGAGAACTTAGAAGTAACTAGACATGGTGTTATGGATGGAACACGTACGTGAGAACCTAAGCACAGACTACAGACAGCTGATTAGAGAGAAGAGAAGTGGAATCTCTTCAAGGTTTTTGTATCTGAGAGGGATTTTCAAGTTAAACTATGAGCCATTTGCAGATGAAACCAAAACAACAATCTTTAATCACATAATTTAATTGCAAAACCATAGGTCATGGTACACTTGACGATCCAAAAGACAGTAATTTCTGTTCAAATTAGTTTCTATAATAAATTTCCTTAGCTACCTGCGTACACATCAATGTACAGAATTTGAAACATTTATCATACAAATAAAGCATTAATCATTTCTTAATTTATACTCCAAGCGTATAAGGATGACGTTATGGTATTATTCTTTGAAACTTGTTACCGAGTATTTATCTTGACGAGTATTGGTTAATAAATAAAAAATAAAAATATAATGCTGAATAATGATTCTGTTAGTGAGTAATGGAGTATATTTGAATATGCTAGTATATTTACTATTTATATACAGATATTTTTAATTAATGAAAAATATTAAAAAATATTTTCTAAGTTTTAAACTATCTTGAAAGTTATTATCAGCAAATATCTTCCTTTAGATATAATCTCATTGGGTTATTAAATATCTTATTCATTATAAATTTTACAAAAGATGTTGGAAGATTTTATAAATATAATTAGGCAACACATAAAGCTTTTTTTTTTTTCAAAATTTGTCATATATATCCTCTACAAGAGGTAATTATATTCAAGGTATGATTTAGTATTAAATGTGTACATGTCTCTCAATTGGGATTCAAACCACAGTTCACTATATGCGGGGGATTAGGTCCTTTCACTATACTCAACCCTATTGGTCATAAAACACTCAATAATACCTAATATCACACATCATTTTATATTTATGTAATTTGATTATTTAAATGTGGGTTATGCTAACCTTAGCATTCTTCACTTTTTAGTTAGACCAAAAATCTATTGTCATTTCAAATTAAGTTGGATAACAATGGCCAATTTAATACTACCTCCAATTCATTTTATCTGTCACTTTGAATAAAATTTTTAGTCTATTTTATCTATTATTCTCACTTATCAAAGAAAAATTTATTATTAATTTTTCAACTTTAACATCACATACTTCTAAGCACAGTATATTTTTAATGAGTTTAATATGATGAATTGATTAGATGTTAAAAATTAAATAAGGGCATTTTAATAAATATTTTTTATAATTAAGCATTAATTTTAAGTTTCTTAATCATCATGCATATGACTTTAACAGATAAAGTGGACTAGAAATAGTTTTTTTTTTTGGTAGATCTGAAAACAAAAACTACAATCTAAGATAACTCGTCCCATGAAATCTGCTTAGAGCTGAATTATTTATAGGTGTATAATTTTCTATCTCTTAATAACTAATAACAAAATAATTATTTCTCTCTCTTTATGACTATTAAATTCTCTCTTAGTAATTATTAACATCATAAATTTTATTGCTTTTAACAATAAATTTTTTATCTTATTCGATATTAAATATATTTATATAATATTGATTAATTTAAAATCATAAGTTATCAAGTATGCATAGTTAATGCTAATAAAAATTTTATTTAATGTTTTTAATATTTTTAAAAATTAAATACATAAATTATTGCATTCTTTATTTTATTATTTTGTAACGAGTTGAAAATAAATTATTTTATTATTATGTTAAAATTGATTAAATAAAATTAATGATTTGTTAATAATGAAATCCATCCAATAATAAATATTAAAAAAAAACTATGTGAGTTAGTAGGAATCAAGAGAAGAAATAACGTGTTATTGATTAGTATTGAGAGAAAAATATTTTTTTAATTACTAACTTAGATGTTATTATTAAGTTAAATAAAAAAAATCTAACTTCTTTTATCCAACTAAAATATCAAAGGATGCTAATCTTTCAAAAAAAGAAAAAGAGAGAGAGAGAGAGAGGGTTGAAGATTAGCATTTCTTTTACACACAATTTTGGTTTTATGTCTGTTCATGCTTTAATTGGCGCAAAAATCAGGTGGTGTAACTCGAAACGATATATATTGAACGTTTTCCTTGAATATATACACGTAATTGTTGGAAGGTATTTTTAATCAGTACCCTAGGAATGTTAATTATAAAACTGAAAGTATAAAATTTTTAATACATTTACTACATTAAAAACTTAAAAATCTCAATTTTTAAGAAATTCTGTTTTGACTTTTGTGCCTTATGGAAAAAGAAAAAGTATTGAAAAAAGCCGAGCACAAACATTTTTTTGAGATTTGTCCGACCCTCAATTTTGTAAAAGTACAACACCAGTAGTGTTACACTACTCCTACTGCTACACATACAGAGTCCCTCCATGGTGTGGCATCCATACGATAATTTCCCAGGGGCAGAGGACCCAGCCCATAGAGTGTCATTTAATATGTTCACATGCACTAACCCTATCTCATCTCACACTCCCACTCACACACACACAACACATCCCCGAGTGACAGTGACATGGTTGGTGGTTCCGTGATCCACCGCGCGCAGAATAAATGTGGGTAGTTGGGTCTCTAGTAACTGGCCTCGCGAGAGTTATTAGCAGCTATTAATGTTACCAATTTCCTTTCAGACGTTAGCATTTATTGAAGGACCACCTCGGTAGTGTATGTGCATCGCTACCCTCTGAACCTGACATGTCACGCACTCGCGGATAAATCAAATCAAATCATACACAAATTCTACACTCTCAATACGATACAACACAATACCCCACAACCACAATGGCTTCTTCTTCTTGTCCTTCCTCTTCCTCTTCCTCTTCCTCTTCCAAATCCCCTCCTCTCCCTTCTCGCCATTCTCCACAATTCACCCCCGTGAGTACCATTTTCATATATGCTTCATCTTCTAGTGACTATATATAGTACTAATATATGTATATGATTTTTGACATGTTTGTTATTAATGTAGCAGATTCAAGAAGAGCATGAATTGGATGAGTACAGTGAAGAGAGAAGCAGAACAACCCCAACCCCAAGTGACAGGACAACAGGGCTCACTCCTCTACCAAAGCACCACCACCACCACCCTCCAACCCCTATTGTGAACAAGAGTGCCAAATCCAATCACAAGAAGAAGAGGTCCGAATCTGATGGTTTCATCAACGGTGAAGATGGCTCAGTGTCATGCAACAAGTGCAGGCCACACTCCCGCGACAAAATCTTTGTCCTTCCCATATTTGATCACACCACCACCACCACCACCACCACCACCAACAACAACAACAAGCACTCCTCTTTGTTGGCCTCTCCCAACGGCATCTTCAGGTCCATCGTTTCAAAGCTCACGCGCAGGAGCCCCATGTCCACCACCACCACCACCACCGAGCCTCTCTCAGCTTCCAGAGAAGAACAATGGAAGATGGCCGTGGCTGAGCTCTCTCACAAGCTGGTCCAAGCCACAAGGAAGAGAGACGAGGCTCTTGTGGAGGCCTCAAGGCTCATGAGATCCATGGCTGAGTTGGAGAAGAAGCTCAACAAGCTCGAGTTGTATTGCCACAGCTTGAAATCTGGCCTCGAAGAGTGCAGCAACAGTTCCCCTTATACAATGGGTAACAATAATACTCAGAATTCCCATCAAGATTCGGTGATTCAACACTTCTTGGTTTCGGTTTCTCAAGCAAGGTCTTCTGTGAGGCTATTGAGTCGTTCCCTCAGTATGCAACTGCGGCACATGGGTGGCAAAGTGTACGAGAAAGTTTCCTTGCTTCTTCAGCCTTATGACATAAGAGTCTCATTCTCCAAGAACCCCAGGAGCTTGCTCTTCTACTTGGAGGCACTCTTGAACAGGACTTTCTTTGAGGACTTTGAGTCAATAGGGTTCCAGAAGAACGCGTGCAATCACATACTGAACCCTATGGAAAGGTGCGAGGCTAGTTTTGAGTCTTTCAACATGCTTCACCGGTTGACTTGGGAGGAAGTGCTGAGCAAAGGGACTAGGCACTTCAGCGAGGATTTCAGCAGGTTCTGTGACAGGAAAATGAGTGAGATTGTGGCAATGTTGGGTTGGAATAGGGCTTGGCCAGAACCATTGTTGCAAGCCTTCTTCGGTGCATCCAAGAGCGTGTGGATGGTGCATCTTTTGGCCAACTCGGTGCACCCGAGTTTGCCAATCTTCAGAGTTGACAAAGGGGTGAGGTTTGATTCGGTTTACATGGAGGATATGGGTGGGGACAAGTCCTCTAGGTTGGTCCCCAGCATGGTCAGGATAATGGTTGCGCCTGGGTTCTATGTCTATGGCAGTGCCGTGAAATGTAAGGTCCTTTGCAGGTACTTGAGCAATAACAGCCAAAATTGCAGTAACAAGGACGAGAAAGGTTTAACCCCATCCCCTTAACCTTGTTAAGCCATTATTTAATCTTTTTTGTTTCGTTTTTTTGTTCAAGATAGACAAGGCTGGATTGGATCAGCTTCTATGGTTTTTACGTTGGCCAATGTTATGTATATTATATTGATATATATTATATTGGGGCAGATGGGTTGGCTTTCTTTTGTTTAAACTTGAAGTGGACGTATAGTGTTAAAGGGCAAATGTTTCTTGCTTGGGATGTTGTTGGTATATGGAGATTTTTGGGTCAAAGTGAAAATTTTGGCATTTTCTGGTTTCTCCTTGTTTTATCTTCTGTCTAGTCTATTTGGAGTTCCTGTCATTTTTGTTGCATCATATGTCTCCCACGAAATTTTACTTTTAGGTGCTTAGATGGGGGTTGGGAAAAACAAGTAGGGTTGAGATTCAGATTCTCATGTGTCCTAAGCATGTGGATTGCGGTCAGAGATAATCATTATGAACTCGTGAAAAGAAAAAATCTGGGGGGAGGAAAAAAAAAAACACTAAGATTTTGCCAGCTGAGTTTTGAATCCTATGGTTCTGTTTCATTATCAATGGAATAATTTAAATATTATTAGTAATATTTAAACTATTAAATATATAGAATATTAAGTATTTTTTATGTCTTAAAATATTTAACATATTTATTTTTTCAATTTAGTGTTAAGAAAATATATAAGGGATTCTATCTGTATTTATCCTAACGGATACAATGCCTTATGCCGTTGGGAATTGCGTTGCATATTTACGGAACTGAAAACGTCCAAATTAGGCATGGTGATGGTAAGAAACTGAGAATCATACGCAGATATGCAGATATTTAATCTTTAAGTATTTTGCTATTGCTGGCCCTTCATTTCTTGCGTCCTCCCAACGCCTGTCTTAAAAAGCGCCGCAAGATACGTAAATAAGGTTAAGGAGAAGAGGCCGCGTTTTGGATGAAAGGAAAAGACCAAGATGCAGTCAAATGTGATTTGCCAAACGGTGGAGGGTATGCCTGATTTAATTTTTGGGGAAATTATTTTTTTAAAAAATATATTTTTTAAATAAATTATTTTTAAAGTAATTAATTTATATTTGATTTGAATATATCAAAAATAAATTTAAAAAAATAATTTTTATTTAAATAAAATAATTTTATGTTATCGATCTAAGAGTAATAATATAATTCTTTTTTAAAAAGATATTTTTTTTAGAGTAAAAAGTAACGTTAAGAATTTTTTTTAAAAAGTCTTTTGAAGTTTTAAAGTAAGTTTAAAAAAAAAATTTATACATATAAATATATTAATTATTATATATTTTTATTTCATACCAATAAAAAATCATTTGACTCACAATATGTAAACCAAAATAACCAGAGTTGTTGAGTTCATCAAACATAATTATTTTTATAATGATTTTCTCATTTTGCTATTAAGGGTTTATTTGGTTTCAAGTTTGAAATCTGATTTTATATGAACATGATATTATAAATTTAAGTTTGATTAAAAGTGAGTTAAAAGTAAAGTAATTTACATTTAAATAAGTTTATTTGAAAAATAATTTGGATTATTTTTGCCAAACATCAGAGTATTATTGCTAAGCGCTAACATAGTTTAAGGTGTTTTAACCGCGATTCTAAGGTATGATGTTAATCTCTCTTCTTTCACCTATTTAATATACTTTCAGATAAATGTAGTGGACCATCATTTCGAAATCACAATCATACATATTAATTAGCAGTAACTTGTAAGTGATTGTTAATTTCAATGGGTGTCAAAATTTCTTCATAAATGTTTTTTGATTTTTCCAATCATTCGATTGTTTATGCATTACTTTAAAAAGAGAAAAAAGAAAAAAAAAACAAATTGTCAACAATGCTAATAAGCCTGTTTGATTAAGATTTTAGGAGAATTATTTTTTGAAAAATAGAAGTAGAAATGAAAGTAGAAGTAAAAGCAGAAAAAAATTTTACATTTAAATATAATTATATAAGTATTTTTTATCAAAATTAAAAGTTATTAAATTGTTTGGATGTGATAATTATAGAAGTATTTTATTTAATAAAATTACAATTAAGAATATGGAGAGAGAGAGAATGAGAGTGAGAAGAGAGCGATAATTTTTAAAAGTTTTAAGAATAAAATCATAATTGAATGGGAAGAAAGTGGTTGCGAATTTTAAGGAGCAATATTCTCTCTTTTCTACTGCTTCTACTTCTGCGAAAAGCAGCTCCTTATCTGTTTCTCAAAAAAACAGAAAAATTGATTATTTTCTACTTCTTTTTTTTTTAAGTACGAACAAATAATATTAAAAATTTTATAAATATTTTTTTAAAAAAAAATACTTTTTTTTATACTAGATGCCAAAAAAAACGCACCCAATAACGCTGTTCCACTCAGACCAGAGCACGGGTGATGTATAACTGATAAGGCAATTGGGCATATTATGCTATGACAAAGAATAACGACAATCCCGAGACAATTGGAAGGAAAAAAGAGTGACAAAGAGAGTAATTCAGATAGCTATTCTACCTCCTGTCCTATATGACATCTCGCATTGGGCTTCCACTGATGGGCTTTGTCTTCAGATAGATAATGGGCCTGATGTGAATACGTAAATGGATCTACAACTGCGTGCCCAACAAACCGCAGATTCAAATATGTAAACCACTTCTTTATCCTCACATTCTCTTGGGTTGGGCTGATGGGAAACAGTACCTTTCGTAATCGTCTTTCAGAACTTCCATTTAATAAAGCATCATTGTCCACAACCAAAAAATGAACCATCATTGTCTATGGTCCATTCGATTTCCACAATTAGGGCTTGGGCATTGCTGGGTAAGCTCCGCACGCATCATGAATTATTTGGACAACCCTTGGACCAATTGTCCCAAACAAAGAGAGATAAGCCTTGGAGCTGGCCAGATCTACTTTATGCTTTTATGCAACTAACTCATCATGATCAGTATTAAAAAAAATCAAAAAGGAAAAAATCAAAAGAAAAACAGCCAAACAAAAATAAATAAGAGAAATACTAAAGGGCAAGTCGTCCATCCAACCTTAATACTTCTTCCCATAATTTTAGTTAAATTTAGGGCACTGACTCTGATATTATCTCTAAAAAACGTAATGTGAGGTAACATTTTTTTAAAAAATTACGCCTTATGATCAAAAAGTTGAAGACTAAGAGTGGATTTAGCATAAAGAAAAAATGAAAGAGAAAATTTTATGAATTAAATTTATGTGTTATCCCATACAATCCTAAAATAGAAAAATTACAACATTAAAAATATTTGTCGTAGCATAAGTTAAAAAGTAAGCGGTAGGTGCCCCCAAAAAAAAGTGACGGGTAGGACAAAATATTTTAAAAGATTGGTGGTGAGACAAAAATTTTTCAAAAATTAATGGTATAACTCAGTTCATAGTTGTAACGTTATAAGTGGAGATATAGGATTTGGATTTTTGAAAGTGAATATTCTTATAAAATAAGAAAATAAGAGATTAATTAATATTAAATCATTTGATGAATCCATATATAATATAAATTATTGATTTAAGGATAGTTAATTTTGTATTTTCTCATTTTATAATAATACTGAAGAATTAAATTTAGATATATAACAGTAATAACTTTTTTTTATCCTAAGTTATAACTTCTTTAGGCTCTGAATTTTAAAGAATGTTGCTTTTTTTTTTTTTGAGGTAATACGAAAGTAAGCACATAAATTTCAGATATAATGCTTTTGTTTCTTTTTCTTTCATAATGTGATCTAAGTATCAGATCAACTTGCTTACATCTTAATCAATTAAGTTCCTCAATTTGATCAAAGGTATATATCATTTAAAAGAACTCTATCGACAAACATTTGAAAACTTTATGTTCATAACTAAGCTGAATTTTGAGTAAAAAATAGTTCTTCATTTAAAAGGTATAGAGACATCTCACCATATTACCTAGAAAGAAAAAAAAAGGCTAGAGCATTTCATAATGAATTCTTTACTAGTCAATTTTAATTAGAGGTTAATTTTGATGTATTATTAATAGAAAAGAGTTTTATATTATTCTCCAGTGATATATTTCTATTTGTAAGATTTTTAAAATAGTGAATAATTAAGTTAAACACTTGTACTGATATAACAATATATAATTACGTATCTACATAAAAAATTTAACATTAACAATGCATCAAAATTAAATTTTTTAATTGAATGAAAATGTTAGAATTAAAATAAAATTAAGAAATTGGCATAAACAGAGGATAAGGATAGGATAAATGGATAATTGAGTTCGTTGATGAATGATCACATAATAGTCCACAAAAACAATTCAAGCACAAAACCAAGAGGCTGGAAAATTCCATCCTTAATTATGACACAAGTGATGACTATTTTAGGACTTAATAATTACGAGCATGATTTAATGTTCCCTCCAACTGGGAATCCTTTCAAGATCATTCCAGTGAATTTTGTTCGTGTTTTATGACCAATCTAAAATTCATATTCTGCGAACCAAGAATAGCCATATGGCTGCTACGCTCCATACAGTCCAGTCTGTTTATATAGCTTTATACAAAGCCTTAACCGATTCCTAGAGCTTCAGGTTTTCAATGGAATCGCCTAAGTACTGAATAATATCATCAAAGCATACTTATTCGATAAATAAAAAAAATGATATTAGAGAAGTGATAGGGGCACTCACTTTTTGTGGGATACTATGTCGATTCATTATTCATCTACTATTGAATTGGGTATGGCCCAATATAAATGGGATCCACATCCCATCCAATGGTGAATGAGTAGTGAGCCGACACAATATCTCATAGGAAGTAAGTCCTCTCAATATTTCTCATATGATATTGCTATCACGCCAGTTTCCTCTAACGACAGATGTGGTATGTTAAATCACTCATATTAGGTTGGTGGGAATTAAGAATCTTCTTTTGCCATATAATCTCTTACTAATCCTTCGTTGAATGAGCAAAATTCTCTTTATGTAGTTTCAAACTTTGAAATGTGGATACCGTAACTCGAATTCCCGCATATAATCGTTTCATATTTTGAAGAAAAAAAATGTTCTCGATGGTTTCCACTTTGCAGTGTACAGTTGGTTGTTTTAAGGTGACTTGCTGTCGTACTTTGCACTAATAGCTTATTAAAAAAAAATAATAATAACTGAGGTATGAAAGCGACTAGCATTTTTGCCAGCTAAAAAATTTAGGGGGGGACTGGAATTCAAGCTTTGGTTTTTACCCTTGTGGGAGACCTTGAAGCAAGTTTGCTGTGTATCATTAAGAGTTTATTATTAGGTGAAAAGTTATAATTGATAATCAAGTGCAACTTTTCTTATTTAAGTGTACTACACTTATACTTCAACTGTCAAACTCAAAATTTGATCCCACACCGCTCGCCTACACCTTAATGTTGGCCCACAATATTCCTTCAACGGTTTCATGTCGTTCTGATGATTAAACCTGTGATCAGTTTAACTGCAACCACAATTGCTGGATCAAGGATTTGTCAAAATAGTTGTACATTTTTGTATTACTTACCAAAACATGTAAGTTAGCATCCAAATCCTAACTAGAACTTTTCTCATTTTTCATTTCCTTGAAAGTTTCATGAGGACAGCTTGTTTTTATCATCATTTTTAGTATTTTTACATTTATAAAATAGGATTTGATTGATTTCGGTCTATGCTATTTTCTCCCTGATCAAAATTCACTTTAATTAGTTAATTAGATATGCTAAATAGTACAAAATTAATAGTTAAAATGGATTTATGAATGAGATAGGCCATTATAATCAAGAAAAAAAAAATCAAAACTCGGCAACGTATAACTAAATCAAAGGTGGGTAGATGTTAAAATGTTTTTCACTACAAAGTAAAATTTTAATTTATGCGTCATTTCACGAATATACTCCCCTGCAAACAAGTATTTCTTCTAGTTAATTTAGCTATTCCATATTCAAAATTAAGTTTGTTTCTAAATGCAGATTGTGATTAGTAAAAGATTATATTGCAAAAATCATTTTGTGAAAAAAAAAACTAAAAGATAATCTTCATGTTGAAATAAAGAAAAATTTTAGTATGCTGTATGTGATTGATCCATATTTGTTCACAACAAATATAATAATGTCACAAGTACCTTGTACTCTATTTGGATGGAACAATGAAAACTGGTGACTTGAATTGCACCATGTTTTCAAAGATAAATAGCAACAAAACATGCATGGTTTCTGAGCTGAAAGGAAAGCTCTGAGGCAGGGAGTGGCCACTCTTACGATCCCCCCCACACGACCAGAAGAATGGAGACGGTATGGCTTCTCTTGAGTCTTAACGCCGTGATGTTTGGGGGTCTGGTCATGCTTCACACATACTAGTCTCAAAAGTCGTCAATTCCTAGCTAGGACCCATCCCCTTTTAGCTTGAAAGTCATTGATACCCCATTGACTACCCACAGCAATGGGGTGGTGCTTTCTTTTTCTATTATTTTATTTCTAAAAACCTTTTTTCTTTTGTAGGAAGGATTTGACCCACAAATTGACAATCAAATTTATAAAACGGCCTTTAGGATATATTTTGTTGCTGCTATAATGTAGACCTTTAAAGTAGCAATAAATAAAAGTAAAATAATACTAAGTGAGCAGAGACTGTTGAAGTCAATTAGTTGAAATTAAAAAATATATACAAAAATTATGAATGAATGTATTGTAAAGAATGTTGAATTAGCATTTAGTAAAGAAACGGGTCTGAAACGGTTTGGTTATGTAAAAATAAAACTGATATAGACTCTATCCAGGACAAAAAAGTAAAAATGCTAGACCAAATGAAAGACAGTTTGATTAAAATTACAGAAGAAAACAAAAAAAACATTTAAAAATACTTCCAGATCAAAAAAATAAAAATAAAAGTACTTTTAATAGTTTTATTAAAAATTTAATTTTTTATAAAATTCAACAACAATATATTTATCTAGTAGATCTCACATATTGAAATAAAGGTTTAATTAGTTGTTGTTAGTTATTATTAATGTTATATAGTGACGTGGTAAGTAAAATGATATCCTCATATATCATTTCAAAAACATATAATAATGATATAAATTAAAGTTGAGGAACGAGGTGAAAGAGGGTCCCTCCTCAATCTTTCCTATAATATAGTATAAGTTTATTGTACCGCAAACAGTGTGTTGGTCACTTGCGGTGTCAAATATGAGGAATATTTGTCGCTTTCTTGGGATTTATTCAGGCTCCACATATGCATATTATCTGATCGTACATGATCATTCGTTTTTAAATAAACAAAGCCAAAAAAAAAAAGGGGATGCCTTCGAAAGTTTTAAAGGGCAGCCATATTTTGTCTCCTATGAAATTATATCTCCAACCATTTGGCCTTTGAATTTTTAACATAGCATTGATGGTGAAAATTTTCACCATAAAAGAAAAAAACTTTAGATCATTTACAATATTTGGGAATAAACCGATAAACATCGGTGGGCATTAGTATTATATTTGGATTGTTTTTAGATCACAGTTTGAATTTATTTTTTATCAAAATCACATACATCTTTGTATTGAAGGAAATTTTATTTGAATATTTGAGATTTTATAAAAATCATAACTCACTCAATTCTAGTTATTCGATATCCAAAACTTGAATCTAAGACCACCGGCTAAAAAGAAGAAATATCTATTACTTCAATTGGCCATGTATTGGTATCATAATTTGGATTTTAATTCATAGTTGTTTGGGCAGGTACATGATCAACTAAGTTTTTCTCTTTTGATTAATTTTAAATTTTATTTTTGACCTTGTTAAAATATAAAGTAAAGTACACATCATAAAGTTTACTGTATAATTGTAAGTATTAAGAGTTTGATGATCAAATTGCTAGGCAACAAATAAAAAAGTGTAATACCATTCCTTTAGAATTTTCAGCATTTTGTATGCAAGCCAGTGAAACCACTAAAGACTTTGGCGGGGGCATGGATACTCTTACCATATAATAAACGTCCTTTTACATAAGCATCACCACGTAGACTTTTGCTTTTTGTATGATAACAGAGTACCAGGGCACTTTAATTTTATAAGATAACTTAGCCTTTTGGTGATTGATTCAATCCATTATAAACTCGTCTAAATCACATTATTTTTTGTAAACGCACTAAGCCAAGTCTGAAGATATTTTGACTGTTCTGAACAAATTTCAACTCTTCAAGCAAGAAAATATTTTCGAACTAGACCAAGTTAAAAACGCATTTTAAAACAATTTGGGAAAAGTGACCTAGAATCCTAGGTCCTTTCTTCCTAGCTAGTATCATACTAGTATTATAAAATATAAAGTTTATCTTTGCTTTTTGCTGAGCCTGAGAAGATATGTTGCAAGGGATATGGTCTTGTAATGAATCTTGATTCCCCAGCACTCCAGCATACGGCCCCATTGGGACTTGGAAGGCCACATTAATTTCGTCAATGCCATAGTCATCAGGACACCAATAATTTTTTCAACATCATGTGGCTTAATCAATAAAGCCACAAATACTATAAAAAAAATTTGGATATACTTCTTAAGTTTCGCAAGTGCAATATTTAAGGTCATTGTTTAGTACAACGTATTATCCCAGCATGTTGATGGAAATAATCCTCGTTATTATACATTTTTTTTTAACAATTACAACTGTGCTATACCTAATTGTAGGGTCGGGCACCCGTCCAATGCAGCCTAACAAAAACATGTTTCATTTGGACTAAAATTTAAAATCGTCGCTTAACTAAGAATCTCACACTTCCAGATTGAGTCCAAAAAGAATTAAGGAATATATATATATATATAATAAGATGAGAGGTTTATTTTGTATTTAAAGGTACTCAAATACATTGTACATCTGTCTATGATTATTAGTGGGACAATTCTGCGATGGGATTATTTCGAGGATGTGAGGGTGTATTTGGCATGTTTAACTAGGTATGATAGGATAAGATAATACAATATGTTATAATCTTATCTGTTATTTGGTCCAGTCAATATATTATATAAGGTTATCCATCAAACCTCCCTTATACGTCAAAATAATAGATAACTTAATTCAATCTAGGGAAGCCGTATTAGGCATAATTAGCTTTTGATGTATAAGGGTTCTATCATTTTTTTATATTTTAATATATTATTAAAATAAAAATAATTATTAAATAAATAATAAAAAATAAAAACCATATAAACAAAAATAATACTATTTAATTAAAAATTTTAATAATAAATAAATACTTTTAAAAAATAATAATTATAAATTAACTATTCAAACTAATATAAAAATATAAGAATAAAAATTTATTAATAAAATATATACTAAAAAATATAACCAAATATAAGAATATGATATTAGATTTGCTTGGATTTTGATTTATAAAAACTCTGTTATTCTTTTTCTCTCTTTCACTCATATTTTTTATATTATGAAAAAATATTAAAAATAAATAAAGAATTTTTTTAAAATCATATTTATATATAATAAAAAATAGCTAAATTAATTGTAATAAATATTTAAATAATTATATTAATTTTTAAATTTTAAATTTAATATTCCAAAATTGTATTTATTATATTCTCTTTTTCTAGTTATATTATATATAATACAATATCTTATACAATGACATACCAAACATTGAATAGTATTACATTTTATCAAACCTTATACTATCAGCCCTTATCCTATCAGGCCTTATACTATCAGGCGTGCCAAATGGGCCCTAAAAGTATGTTCACCCTTTACTATCTTACAAAGGAAATGCAGTCTATGTGAACGTCTGAATTAAAATTGTGATATAAAATTTTTTTATTTTTTTAAAAAATTATAAGTGCTTTAAAATTTTAAGTTTTATATTTGAGTTTGTTAAAAAATTAGAATTTGAAATGTGATCTAAATTTAATTTGAATTTTATTATTTAAAGGTGTAATTTAAAATTCTTTTTTTTTCCAAAGATGGTGGATGATATTCATTCAAATTTGTTGGATCTATAATAAGTTTTATTTTAAATGATGATGCAAACTGTGTATTGAAAACTTTATGCACTTGATCTTGGAAAGGATATTTTTATGAGTGTAGGAACTAAATTCTCCAACAGCATGAAGTGAAAATCATATTGTAAAATCTACAAAGAAGGCAGCAGATTTAAGCCATTAATATGTTCAAAGCTTCAAGGCTTAATACCCAAAAAGTTGACTCTTGGCGCAATATTCCAACGGCTATAACATCAGAAGCTATAGCAACTTTTGTATTCTCTTAGGTTGTTTAGTACTAGAATAGGAATACAAAACACATGAGCCAAAAAGTTATCAAATCAAGTATGAAAAATGGCAAAAAGACTTGTACCATAAGACAGAAAAGTCATGGCACAATGTACAACACTTGAGTGCTTGAAAAGACAATTGGATGGACTCTTGGAAAGCACTACAACATTCAAAACTCTTGGGTGGAGCCCAAGTCTCATGCACCAGCTGAAATCTTCCGTATATACTTATTTTCTAAACCTAGTACATAGTCTTGGTAACATTGTCTTTGCGGCTCAAGTTCTTTGTGAACTCTTTTGAGAATTTTGTGTTTCTTGTATGCAAACTTTCTTCTTCTCATTTCATATTCTAAAATTGTTGTAACTCAAGTAAGTAAAACTTGAGAAAATAGAGAAAATCTTGTTAGGTACAGAAGTGAGAAAAATACCATTAAAAGAGGTCTCTTAGTTGGTGAGAAAAGAGTAGCTCAAAGTTGAGTGAAATTGTAATAGAGCTTTGAGAGATTTGTTGCAACAAAGAATACTTATACTCCAAGTTGTGGAGATCGAATCAGTATAAATCATTGGTGCAAGCTTTTCTATCCCTTATCTTTTACATTTCTATTTTTAAGTTATATCTATTAAATTTGAACTTTGCTTGCCATAATAATTTGAATTACATATTTTGCTTATATTTTGAATTATTTGATAACAAAGTCTAATAGGTACTTACTAGATTTCTACTAACTGTTTACAAGAAAATCTAATTGTGTGAACTTTCTGAATTGTGTATTAAGTGTGCAGAAAAAGCTTTAACTAATCAAGGAGTTGATTCAACCTCTCATTCTCAAGTCCTCTTATACTATCAAAATTGAAAGAATACAATTGGTCCAGAGGACAATTAGCAAACTAAAAATAAACTAAGAATACCCAAGTATACTACCATCGCAGCAGGTAGAAACAACAAATAGACTATTTAAAGGGAGGAAAAAGAATTAAATGACCCCATCTGGAATTCTTTGCGTAACTGCAAGGGGCTGCTCTTGTCAATTCCCGTGGGTCTGGGCTCTTATCTTCAAAAACTTTAAGATTCCTTGCTTTCCAAATTTTCCACAGCACTATGGCTACTCTATTAATCATTGTCTTCCCATTGAGATTAGACTTTAATGCTAAAAGATAGTGATGCCACCAGTTTGCAAATCTCTTGAATTCTTGGTTTCTAATAGAAGGAGCCCATGATAGTAGTCTCCAAACAGCTTCTGATTGATGACACTCGAGTAAGCAGTGTGAAATAGATTCTTGATGAGAATTACATCTAGGACAACTATCATTAATCCAAGAGAGCCTTTTCTTAAGGTTCACTTTGACTGGCACTCCCTCATGTAACAACTTCTAAATAAAAATCTTCACTTTGTGAGGCACTTTAAGAGACCAAATTGACTACCAAAATTTCTTATTTCTCAAATAAGCAGGAAACACTTCAATTGGAGGTTGGAAGAAACCAAATGCCACTTTATAACCTGAGCTAACCGTATATTTACCTCCCCAGATAAGACTCCAAATTCTGTTGTCATCAGAATCTTAGGGAGTGATCGCTACAAGTCTATATAATAAAAATGTTAATATAATAGTAATATTTATAACACTATAGTAATGATTTACGTTATTATATTTTATAAAATATTAAAATTTATTATTGCTAGGCCAAAAAATTAGAAAGAAAAAGAATCATGAAGACTTTAATGAGAAGAGAGATATCTAATTCTTAAATTTCAAAATTAACATTTCCAAGAGAATAGTTCAGTAATTAAAAAGAACCCATCTTAATTGTTTTGCACTTCTATATAATTGGTTTATAAAATTATAATTATAATTTTATATATTATTTTAAATATAAAAATTGGAATTGAGAAACTCAATTTCAGACATCAAACAGCATGGTAAAATTCAAAATCTTTAGGATAAGTGGAAAAATTCGCCTATTCCATTTTAACAGCTAATTTTACTTCACTTATATATTTAAAAATGCTCCATATATTAAATATTTTTCATGTTTTCTGTCAGAATATTTTTATAAATATTACCCTAAACTAGTCTTACAGCTATTGTCATAAATAAAAATATTTTTAATATTTTTCATAGTTTAAAATTTGATTTTCATTAAATATATTTTTATTTTAAAAGACATATACAATATTTTAAAATATATTTCTTTCATGAAAAAATTTTCAAGTCTTTTTAGTTTTTTAATTTGAGGTTTAAGATCAAGGTGGAGGCCATTCATTTTCATTTCATCGTGAGCGAGCTTAATTTTTTATTTAATTTTAATATAGTGTTTGTGAATTATTATTATTATTATTATTATTATTATTATTATTTCGTCTAGTATTGATACTTTATTAATAAATTAATAATTATATGAGATATTCACCTCATTAAATGATGTATCAATTAATATATTATTTACTATAAGTATAAAACTTTTATACAGTAACAATGGAACAGAATTAATTTTTTTATCTTAAATGAACGTGTTTTGGTCATTATAATTTGTGACCACACCTTTTTGCACATTAAAACACCATCTTCTAAAAGTCAAGATTTTAAAATTATTCAATTATTTGATTTTAGATAATGTATATATATCGTTGGGAAAGATTATTTAAGAGAAATAATCAATTTTTTTAAAAGGTATCTTAAAAAACTCTTGATTATAAATTATTTTAAACTCATAATAATCTAATCTAAGCACACTCCAGGACAAAATCTTTGGTATATAAACATATTTTTTCCTAAATCAGGTAACTTTTTTCAATCATTTTTATCTCTTCTGGCAATTTACTATCTAAAATATTTTTTATACACTTCAAATGATGTTTTTATCTTAAAATTGTTTATAAGTTAACATATCTGAAATAAATTTTATTTTAAAAAATGACTTATAATAATATTACAAAGTAATGAAAATCATTAATTAAAAGTTATTCTAAATCTTATTTGCAAGGTCTAGTCCAATTAATGAATTCAGCTTCATTTATTTGAAGTGTATTTATCGTATAAAAGCTTAACACCCATAGTCATTATTTGAATGTGGAGAGAAAATGAAGATAAAAAAGTTATTTTTTCCTTCTTATTTGATTTTTTTATATCTTTGTGATATCTCATGAGACATTAATGTGCTATTAAACTCCCAAAAACTATCACAATTGAAAAATGCTCCCAACAATTTTTTTTTTTTTCTAAACTTTGAACTTTAATCATCTCCTTAAAATTACAATTCACTTATTACTACATCCTGAAAATCTTTTACTTTGGTCAAATAGAAAATAAGACAAAAAAATTGTATCTAAGTATTTTTTATCTTTTTGTTTTATTTAAAATTAGGATAAAATTATAATTTCAATCCCTTTTTATCATTTTCCAATTTTCTTTTTACTAATAAACAGAACATCTTTCAGTCCCACAGAATTTTTTTTTTCATTTTTTCCTTTGATTAAATAAAAGAAAATTTGAAAAATTGTTTTATTTTTTCTTGAGACATTTTCTTTCCATTGTATCAAAAACAAGTGTAAAAGTACTTTGTGAGTAGAATATGCTGAAATAAGAATTAATCCGCTTTGCTAATGGGTTATAGCTCAAATGACATTTACTTTGGTCTTTTTGTCAATAAGTTGTGGTATTGGATGTGGGGTTTAATTTTCACATATCTACCTTTTTTCTCATCCCCTAACTCTACTAAGAACGCCTTAGAATAAAAAAAAAAAAAAAGAAGAATTAGTCCCTTGCTTATAGTATGGGACACGTCGTGGACTTAAAAAGTTGCCATAAATTTCTATTTGTTTTGTTATTATGACCCGGAATTCAAACACATTAATTGCAAATACTGCTATAAATTTAGAAGGCAAAGAAAATACTAACGTTAGTATCGGTAAGTGCCGCTGAAATAAAAAACTCGTTGTAGCAAATGGAAAAGATCACTAGCCAGAAGAGAAATTTTTGAGTGTCCTGAAGCACAATATAGTTGTATTCATAATTAATAATATTATAATATTTTAAATAAGACTCATCACTATTTTATGGATTCCACTTCAATATTATGATATTATTAATTATGAGTATAGTTACATAATACTCCAGAACCTCTTAAATATTTCTCGTAATCAGAACCAGATTCGTTCATATAAGTTGAGTGGATTATTTGAATAAAATTTCTCCCTCGCTTACAATAAAGAGGAACCGTAACTAAAACTGGAATATAAAAAGACTGAATATAGATTACGTCAAAGATATGATTAAGACTGAATTGGTTGAAACTTCAAGATGAAGACTTAATTAAAAACATTGTTCTCTTCAACTATATGATCCTTAACTAACGTCACGGGTTTTATATAAATTCTCCATGACTAAATTACATGATTAGACTTGTGAACCATGCCTAGCACATTGGCTTCTCGTTTAATTTTTTTTTTCTTCTTATTCAAACATTGCCATCTAATTGAACAAATTTTTTTTTTGAGGTGTAATTGAACAAAATAATAAACACTTTAACAATAAAATTATGCATGCCCTTTTTAATTGAGCAATATTATACAATAAAAAAATATTGCTAAAACTTTTTACAGAAACCATGATTATTATTAATGAAATGAAGCAATATGGTCAACTTATTTATTTAAATGTTAATAAATATATCACATCATTTTACCAATTAAATTTTGGCAAAGTTTATGACCCTCTAATAAATTTCTTTCTAATTATACCAATCCATAGTGATATATATCCACTTGAGTTATGATACTATGATTTAATCTCTAGGACATGATTTGATTCCCCGGCCATGAGAATATTTTGGCCCATATTGCGACATTTTCCTTTTTATAATTTCTTATCGCAAACGATCGATGGTAGCAACTCAACATATTTGAAGTCCAGCCAATGTCAAAGGACAAACAAACTATACATTAACATATGGTATCCAATAAAAACCCTTTTCTCCTTGTCTATCAACGATACGAGATATCAGCAAAAAAGAATGATAAAGAGATACAAATCCCATGCATACTGTAAGGTAATTTTAGTCACTCAATTCATCCACATTCCAGAGACCAGAAGTGACCTGAAAGGGTCACATGGCTCAATGACGCGAGCCTCAGGGGGACCACAACATTGAGGGCAAGCCATTAGGAGGGCATCATGCATGCAAATGCAAGGGCAATACCCTTTCTAAGGAGGGAAGAAGGCCTCACTCTTTCAGGTCAGTTTGGCCTTGTGAGCAGAGAAAACAGGCACCTGCCCCATGTGATTGGTGCTTAGGCATGGGCTGCAGCAGTAGCAGTAGGACATGATGATCATTTATTGAACAGAAAAACATAGACTTTTGTTTCGGAAAGTGATGGGGGTGGGCTATTTTACTAGCATACCACATGGCCGACACCACCAATATTTACACACTTTGAGTGGCACAAAAACTATATAGATAGGCCCCAAATAAGGTCAATTTTACTAGAGGACAAACCAAAGGCTTCAATTTTCACTGCTTACTCCTTGGGTGCCTATGTTAAAAATAAATTACTATATGGGGGGGACAAACTTCAACTTTAAAGAATCAAAAAAAAAAAAAAATGGTCCCCATGCAATCTTTCCCATATTCCATCACAAGATTTTCCTTTTTTTGAGTGTGCCTACTCCCTACCTCTGCTACTATTCCAAATCTGATTACAAAGATTAGCCATTAAATCAACCAACTAACTCATCAAAAGGGAGAGTGATTTGTTGTCCAAGACTCTTATTTATCTTTTTCAGCATGTTTTGTCACTTGTGATTCATCTTCCTATGCCGGTTATGGCGAATTTGAGGTAAAGAGAATCAAAGCAATTACATGAATCTTCAACTTGTACCTTTAATCTTTTCCCTCGCCTTTCTGCTAAATTGCTATTCAAATATTTTTTGGACAACTAATAAACAAATTAAGAATTGTGTAAACAACATTGCCTTTTTAAGTCCTCTTTTTTATTTTTTCCTTTTTTATTTAAAAAAATTCTTCTCCCCCTTTTGCCCTTTTCCCGTTGCTTCCAGTGGTGGTGAAGAAGTACTCGTGAACATGTCTAAGCACTCAACAAATGAAAAAGAAAAAGGACAATAACTCAGTACGTGAAGAAGTAATCTTCCTTTCAATCAATCAAGCATGAATAATTTTTCTTTCTTAATTTCTTAGACAAAGAAAAATGTTGAAGGTTGAATGTTGCCACTACTATTTGTCCTTTTCTAAATCATATGCTAATTCACACGTGATTAACAGTTATTAATATAAGTAGTCTTCTAATCAATACTCTTAAGATGTCAGTTAGCTTTTTACCGAAGAAAAAAATATATACAATTAAAAACCTATATAAAAATCCCAATTTCTCTTATCATTTTTGTGAGATCAGATACCATTCAATAAATGTAAGGATAAAAGCAGCTTTGAATTATTATGAGAATTTTGTTAATTTATATTATATGTTTAAGGTATGTATATTATAAAATAAAAATATTTAATGTTTTGAAAATTTAAATATATTGATATTAATATCTTTAATTTATTGTTTTTTTTAAGTTTTTTTTTTAATTTATTAGCTTGTATTAACCAAAACTCCTATTAATATTATTATTATTATTATCTTCGGGGTCTTACCCGGTTTAACAGAGATTCAATTAATTTTAAAATGGTGTAATTAATGCTGCTTTTTGACCAACAGATATGACAGGGAAAGTACACTGAAGAAAATCAACATATACATCAAGGCATTTATAAAGAGCGATAACCCTCAGAACAAAGAAGTAGGATCTCCTTGAAGTCAAATATCTGCTATTATAGTTTACCCAATAAATAAATACTGCGATTATAGCATGCAGCCTTCTTAATCAACAACTAAATCTGCTGTACAGTACTGATGATCCTAAACTTTTTTTCACAGGTAACTTACAAAATACAAATTATAACCAATAGCTCTATGCTTAATACATCATTATTAATGGTTGAAGGGAAATTTAAATGTAATAGAAGTACTTAATTAGGCCAAATCTGTGTTGCATTAATTTAAGTATAATGTATCACACACCATTTAAGTTTGACTAAGATTTAGGAAGGGAGTTGTTTAGTTTGTCATTTAGCCAAGTTTATGAAATGTACATAAATGTATTTCCAGAGTGTGGCTAAATGCTTGTGGTAGAGCACTGCAACCACACTCACACCCCAACATCAGTATCTGAGCAACCTCCCTTCCCCAACCCATCGATCACCTAATACAAGTTGTCATCGGCATCCACTCCCTTCCCCACCATGCATTGAGTCGTCGTCGTCATCGTCATCGTCGTCACTAGCGTCCACTCTCCTTCACCTCTTGATTCACTAGATGCAACCACATGCAATCGCACGACCTCGAATCGTGTCACCACTGTGCCCGCTGCCATTGTGTTGTTCACTGATGTCAAGTGGTGGCGATAAAAGGTGTGGTTCCTTGGCCTCTTGTTGCACCTTGATAGGTCATGGATGACAGGGACGTAGCTGTCAACACTTGACAACTTCAAAGTTGTCATTTGAAGCAATGGGGAAGCTAGCTATGATGATGTCGACAGCGAGCTGGCTTGCAGGTCATGGAGATGCTAAAGAACTACTCATTGTCATGGAGGGTGGTGTCGAAGATCTGCACATACAAAGAGGTTCGGTGGAGAAGGGATGCTATGCCAACTGAAGGATCGGAGGAGGGAGGAGGTGATGCGGAGGTGGCAAAAGGGGGATTTCGGTGATTTTTGGGAAGTGAATTTAGGTTTAGGTTGGAAGAGTGCGTGGATGTCTCTGAGGAAGGAGTAGGAGAATCTGTAGGAATAGAATAGTCATGGAGTTTGATTTGGTTATATTTGAATTTTCCAAAGCTTCAAAGAGGTTCAATGGACAATGACAATGCTACTGATAAGGAAGTATGGAGGAAGTGCAGTGCCATGGAGGAGAGTGGAAGTAGAACATGATATATCTTATTTTTTTGGTAACTGATGTGTGGTGCACCAATTTGCACCATACTAAATTGGTGCACCATTGCACTAGCCCATTGTTGATATTCATTCATCTCTTAAGTTGATAGTTTTAGTTGTCCTGGTGGTTGTTATTTTATGATATTTTACATTCAGCTATTTATAAACTCTTTTTAATAAGTGGATAATACAAAATAAAATAAAGTAGAGAATTAATCATTTCTCGATTTTGAACTAAGTCATTTGAGTTTTTAATATAATTGATGAATCGGTTTGATTGTGCCCCTAGGCCGATCATTAAAATTGGGAATGCCTGTACTGAAATACAACTCTAGTTTCTTTTACTTCCCTTACTTAATTAGATGGTTCACCATAATTTTAACGAAATAGCCGTTAATTTTTATCATTTGTACAATACTTACATAAAGCTAGGAATGTAGTTAAAATATCTATATGAGGGGGATATATATACTAATAGAGGAACCTATGCGATGCACAGGCCAAAAAAAATCAAAGTGAAAAATTAATGTATTTGGTATTAAATTTATATAAAAATTAATAAAAATAAAATAAGAGAAGATAAATAATACAAAAATGAGGATGAATTAAAAAAAATGATACAAAGCAAGCTTTATGTATGGTGATGCATCGCAATATTAATCACCGGTTGTGAAATTACATTAAAATAAAAGAAAATATTAGCAATGATGAAAATATAATTTAATATATTAAATTCATTTTATATATCAATTTGTTATTGCAAGTGTAATTTAAAAAAATAAATTCTACTAGTTTTTAAATAATAATCAAACAACAATTGAAAAATTTATTCTATTTTTCTCTTCCTCCACTTTTAGTAAAGTAATTTTAAAGAAAAAAAATTTTATAAAATCATTTTATATAACAACTCCTTATTTAAAGTATAATTTATTGTATAAGTGAGGATCAACCAACTCTAAAAAAAAAATTCATTTCATTTATCTTATCCTCGTCTTTCTTCAACCTCCTGGTAAAATAATTTTTTTGTAAAATTAAATTATATTGAATTATACCATTTTCATCTCTAGTTTTATAAGAATATATATATTTATAGTTTCTAAATAAGGATCAATCAACTAAAAAACCAATTTTTTACTTTCATCTGGCTCCCTTTCTTTAGTGTCGTATTAAAATAGTTTTAGATTAAAAAAATATATTTAACCATTTCATAAACAAATCATTATTAAAAGTGTAATTTGTATTATAAAGACAAAATTTTCAAAAAAAAAATCATTTCATTACTTCATCATGCTAGTAAAGTAATCTTCTAAAAGAATTGTTTAATATAATAACTCATTATTAAAAGTATAATTCATTTTGTAATGATAATTATCTCTAATTGTTAACTGAGAATCAAACAATTCAAAAAAAAAAAGGTTAATTCCACTTTTTTTTCATCCTTTTTCTTCATCTCCTACTAAAGTAATTTTAAAGAAAATTTTTTATAGATTCATTTTATATAATGAGTCATTATTAAAAATATAATTCGAGTTATGAGAATATCTAATTTTAATTTTTAAGTGAGGATTAAATAATTAAAAAATCACTCTAATTCATTTCCCTCCCCTTTCTTCAATTTTTTAATAGCCATTTCTTAAAACCAAATTGAAGGGAATATATATAGCATAAAAAATAAAAGTTAATTTAAGATATTTTCTTCCAATATTTAAGTGAAAATTTCACAACTCAAAAAGTTATTTATTTTCCTTTTTCTTCCTTTTCTTTAGTATCTTTTTAATGATTTCTTAAAGTTTTCGATCTAGTAATAATAACTAAATAAAAAAAATCTCATTACTAATTTTCATAAAGTCTCTCTTATTATTTTTTAAAAATTAACGAAGATAAAGAATGAAATATTTAATAAGTAAAGAAAAGCATAATACCATCTCGGTTAGTGTTGATCTTGGAGAAACATTTTCTTATTCTAGCTACTTCAAGATTATTTCAATGAAAAATTTATTTGCATCCTTTATATTCTTTAGCAATAATAAGAATATTACGTGAATTATAATGATTTATAATATTAAGATTAATAGTATTTAAGAATAATTTCAAGAAAAAGATAAGAAGTATTTAATTTAATTTTATATTCAGATTTTAACTTCTTAAAATAAGTGATCAAAGAAAAAAATTTAATTTTTTATATGATTTATTTAATATTTTATCTTATTCTCATAGTGGATGGAGATAGTGGATTAGTGGGTAATAAATACTTTATTTTGATTAAAGGATAGTGAACAGTAATAATAATGTCATAATGAAATAGTGGAGTAGTGGACTAATTATTGAATACTAACTTAAAAAAAGAAAAATTTCAAATATTAGAAGGAGTAGAAAGCATAGGAAAGTACCACTTGGCAAAATTTTTTAATTTATGCTTCTAAAACATTATAGTATAAGTGTGTATATATATATATATATATATATAATTTAAGTAGCAAAACTAATAGCACTAGAGCTAATAACTTATGATCCATTCATTGACTTTCGGTGGTCAGTTTTCAATTGAAATGTGACCAAAAAAAAAAAATCAACTAAGTCAAAATGAGATCAATCTAGAGCAGAATAAGTACCAACTCCCCTTTTTTATTACAAAAGGATATTTTAAAACAATATAATCAGATTCAAGAAAAAAAAAACATAAATGAAGTTTAATCCAACTTAAGGGTAAGTAAGTACTTCTAAAGAGAGTTGAGTAGAGTCCTGTTTTGATAGCTCAACTAACAAGAGTTAGAAACATTTAAGGATGGTAGTGGAATTAAACTATAGCATATAATTTAATCATAAATTTCTTCCCTTATTAGAAGAGAGAAAATTTGAAATTAGTGATTTAATCTTTTTGCTCATCATATGAGAGTTTATATACACTAATATCAGATAATAGAATAACAATCCTTTCTAATTAACTAACTATTTACAGTTATAAATAATAACTCTAACTGACTCTAATTAATTTAAGCCTAATATCCCGTATTCACATCCCCTTCTCATATCTTATTAGGGTGCTTCTTATTAAGAATATTAAAGTCCCTCTACCATATTCACGAGATGGATTCTATGCCTTGAAAAAACAAAGTTGAGCATAATAATTACAATATTAACAACACTTAATAAACCCTTTTAAATGAAATCACGAATTTCAAATTTATTCAAATAAACTTTATCAATAAGATTAATAATAATAATAATAATATTGATTATTATTAGCTGATTGACAAAGTGGCTTATGTTAACTGAAACCATGGATTTTAAATTTATTCAATGAAACTATATGGATACGATTAATAATAAATAATAATAATGATTATTATTAGTTGATTGACAATGCTGCTTATGTAAATATGTCAGCTCGTAACTAGTTAGAAAGGTGCACAGGCAATGAGTATATTGAAAATTATTTAAAAAAGTAAATGCGTATTATTCAACCCACATGCAAGACAAGTTTTGAAGTATAAAAAAACTACGTATTTCTGTAAAGTAACATGCATACAAGCTTTTATTAATGGGAAAAAAAGGGACAGCATTTATAATTTATCATTATTAAACATGTTGGTGAATTTGCTTTGGTTAGACAGGACCTGATTTTTTTTTTATTATACATCCCCCCCTCTCTCTTCTCTCTCTCTCTCCCCCTCTTCTTCTCTCTCCTTTTTTTTTTTTTGTTTTTGGCTTTCAGCTTTGGTGCTATGTCACGGATTGTTCATCCACCACGTGTTCGGACGCAAAAGCAAAGCTTGCTACAGTTGTTTACAACTCATTTTGGGTAATACGTAGTCAATATCTGTCATTAGTTTGAGGTTTTGTACGACAAAGAACTAGGGTTTCATTAACTAAAGATTTTAGTGTTAACGTTGCACTGGAAATTACATTTAAATCTTAAATCAAAAGATTTTTTTTTTTGTGTTTTTGGGGGGAATCAAAGGTCGATAAGCCGAGTACACAGAGACGTTGCATTTTTCTCTTCATTTAATAAATGAAAAAGAAGCATTTATTTAACAGCCCATTTCATACTGCTATCAATCGAAAGAATTATTATTTTTTTAATCTCACTTGTTCATCTTTTATCTATGGATATTTGTTGTAATCTTTTAGATTAAATATGAATCTAGAAATTTGTTATATAGACTAAATCCAAAATGATACAAAAATTCTGAATGGAACCTCACTCTAATGGCCCAATTGAAAATTATTTCATTAAGGCTTATTTTTATTTATGATACATTAATTTCAAATTCCGTAATGTCATGAAATCGGATTGTGTAACATATGCGATTTGAGACCTTTACATGAAAGTCTCAAAAATTATTATTATCCTATTTTTACAAATAAGGGATCTCACCCTTAAAATAGGTACGTATAATTTTAATTCAAACATTTATTTTTTACTATAATTAACTTAAATATCCAAAATTCTTACAGGAACACCCATCCACACCATGCAACCTGGTGCAGCCACTCATCCTCATCGCGTAACAATCATGAAATCCCTTATCTTTGTTTGAGTAAATGACTTCTTTGTAAGTTAATCCCTCACTTCTATTTGAATTGACAAAATAATTAATATGTATTACTTTTGCTATCATATCAATTTTTAATGCTCAGCAGGAACCATCATTTTCATCCTTGCACAATGTGGAACTACTTTTTGGTGAAAAATGAAAAAATATCTGTTCATTTAGTTTATATATAAAGAAAAGTACATTTAGATAGCAGTTGATAGATGTAGTCAATACCGATATAGAATTGAAATTACAAGAACTTAATAGCTGTAACTCATTCTATCCGTTACCCAAATAGAATATTGCTAAAATGTGACTGCTGGATGCTGCAAAAAGCTAACATCTATCGAATAAAATAAATATCAAGTCACAACAAAAATAAAATTACATCATTTAAAGTTGTTAAGGCAAGAGGTTTGGGTTTACATTTAACTAATCTCTCACAAGTTTGTGTTTTAATATACATTTTGCATTATAATTATTATTATTTTAAAAAAATTCTTCAACATTTGACGGGGTATTACATGCAAATTCACCATTGATTTCTGTCAGCCATATCTCATATCACCACGTATTTCACGATGATTATGTAATTTAGACAAGTATATGAAACCGAAATTTGTATATATTTGCACTAAAATTCATTCTTTCAAAAAATTATGGTGCTGACTGTACAAAAATGAATTGATATTTTTTAAAAAGACGCTGACAATTAGAACTGTTTCTAAAATTAATTCTTGTTTAATTTTGAAAATACAAAAATTATACAGTTTTTGTATAAGTGTTATTTTTCAAAATTAAAAACTTGCATTATTGTATTAGATGTATAATATATAAGATTTCAATTTATGTCAAATATTTATGTAAAGGTTAAGAATTCTAAATTCTAAAATTTTATTAAAAAAATCATATTTTTAATAATTTATAACATAGTTTCACCCACAAAATAATAATAATAATAATAATAATAGATTTAAAGTAAAAGAATGATAAACATAAATTGAAAAAAGTTGAGTAGTTGACTCTTAACACAATGAAGGACAAGGAACAATTACGCCCATTAATTGAACCGATGTTCACGGGCAAAGCCTCTCTTGATTTTAATTTCTTCCTTAGTTTAAAAAATAAAGATTTTTTCGTTGTTGCGTTAATGATAATTTGTCTTTGTTTGTTGATGATGATGATGTATAATAGTACCAGCTGGTATCAAGATATTTTAAAGTTCTATACTGTTAAAATGAGTATTATGAGATCGTCAATTCTACGGTATTAATGTAAAAAGTTGACATCACCGCACTTCAGATTTTTTTTTTTTTTTTTTGATTTACAATATACTTAATGCAAGGATATATTTTTGTTTTGGGGAAAGAGATTATACAAATATATAATAAAATAGAGAATAATTTCAAGCGTTATCATATTGTGATTTTTGAAATAATTATAATTATTATAAAAATTCAATATTTTAATAATATGATAATATATAACGGATAACTATATAAAAATATTTTATATTAACAAACTTAAAATCAAATTCTTTTATAATTATGTGTACATATACTGAATTATAAAATACACATGCAAAAGTATTTAGATATTTATATCTATTATGTTTTACATGATTAAAAACATCTACTCTCTTAAAAGGACATGCATGTCTTAAATCCTACTCCATGAAGAGTTTAAAGCATAGCAAGCAGCATTTCATTAATATTCTCATGACTGTCTATATTAAATGTTTAATGTGTCTAACCAAAGTAGGGAACCAAACTAACTGTTAGTTTGGCCAAGAAAAGAAAACCCAAAAACGAACTAAATTAACTGTTTGAACAGTGATTGTCACAAAAACTTAAGAGTGGCTACATATCGATTAGGGAGTTAATGGAAGTACATTAGCTTAGTCCGCAGTCACAAATACAAGCAAAGACTTGCCAACTAATTCATTATTAAACTAACTAATATTGATTATCTATAAAGGCAATTGCGGAATTCCGGAAATAAAGGAGGGGTACTTCCGGTAATTCACATGGGAATAAGATCCGCGCCTTGTCGCCATGTCATTATCGCTCAGATTTGTGATTGCGATTTCTGGTTTTTCATTTTTCTCTCTCTCTCTCTCACTTCACTCGTTCTCTCTCTCTCCTTTGTTCCAAGTCTTTAACGTTGGAATTGGAAACACAGAAAAATACAAGGAAACGATGAAGTGGGAATGACCCAGGTGAGGAAAAAAATGAGTCAGATTGAACCATAGCGTTCCATTTTGCAGATTCATATTCCAAAGTGGGAAATTGGAAACAGAAGGTAAAAGAAAGAAAGAAAAGAAAACTACAGGGTTGTGTTCAGTTTTGAGCACTCACTTCATTGGTACATAAAAGCTGCTTTTGTTCTTGGAGCCTTTTTTTGGGGTTTCTTCTCAAGCTATCAACTTGGACATGATCACTGCAAGAAGATGCTACCTTGAGTAGTAGACACTGTTGGGTGTGAAAACAAGAAATGCATTAGTATTGTTGCAACAGAGAAGGTGCCGCAAAGAGAGAGAGAGAGAGAGAGAGAGAGAGAGAGAGGGCTTGACTTGACTATTGTTAGAGCACTATACTATTTGTTTTTGTGTGTTGTGTGTGATGGCTGAGGAGTAGAAGGGAGACAATAGCGTATCTGGGAAAATCGCAAAAATTCGATTCAGTTTTGTTAAGTGCTTAATTAAACAAAGAAAAGTAAACAACAGAGAAAAGGAACCATATAAAGGGTATATATAATAAAAAAGTATAAACCAGTACTTAGAGAGAGAAAGAGGAGCAGATCAAGACGAACCAAGGGTGGTTCTATTGTTCATTGTACCGCCACCTTCTCTTTCCTGTACAGGTAAACATTGTTTCCCTCAACTCTCAACAGCCCTCCATCTCTCTCTGTCTCTCTCTATCTTTCTTTCTCTCTCTTTTTTATTGGGGTGTGTGCTGCGCTGTGTGTGTATGGTGTTTTTGGGGTCAGTCTCTGGGTTTTGATTATTATATGGAAGGTAGGGTTGTGAACGTGCTCTTCCTTTGTCCTCGAGTCCGAGACTAGATTTCACGCCTATACAGCATGTTTAGAGTACTCTTTCATGTTTTTTAATGTGATCCTTAACTCCCAGAACTCTGTTAAAAAAATCAAACTAATATTGGCTATAGAGAAAGCCAAAGGTGGTTCCTTTGAAATTTGAGCTGTTGTCCATCTTTTGAGAACCATGCTTGCCTCTCTCACCTTTGTGATTTTTCCTCTTTTATATTCTGGGTCTCTTGTCTGAGTTGTCTTTCTTCTCTTTCCTTTTCCTTTTTCCTTTTTTTTTAAAAAATTTTTTAAGTAATTTCTGAAATGGGCTTTGTTTCTTAATTTGGCCACTCATTTTTCATCATGCTTGGTTTGTTTTCGGGTTCTCCTTTCTGAGGTTTGAATCACGCAAAACAATGCTGTAATGATGCTTTTTGCTTGGAGTTTCGTTCTGTAAACCTTTTTCTTTCACACCATCAGGGAAAAAAGTGTCTGAGATTTTGCCAGTACTTTCAACTTTAAAAACAAAGTGAGCTCCTCCTATATAAGCACTCACTATAATTATTCTTGGGACTTCTTCAAACTCTTAATAGATATGAAGAGTGCAGAGAGGAAGCAAGGGGACATAGCAGCCCAGAAGAACTAAGCAGAGAGGTTTTTCTTGTTGATGGGCCTTGGGTTGAAGATGAAGATGAAGATGCAGATGCAGAGCCACCACTCTGTCCCTGTGGCTTTGAGGATGCATGAGCAAGCTGGGAGCCAAAAAAGGAAGTATACGTTCATTCAGGCACATAGGGCTTGGCTTCCAAAGTTTCTGCTTCTGTGGATCCTTCTCATGGCTTTGATCGGTTGGTTCATCTACAGTAGAATGGATGCTGACACCAAAGTCAGGAGGAAGGAGGTGCTTGGTAGCCTTTGTGATCAAAGGGCAAGAATGTTGCAAGATCAATTCAGTGTTAGTGTCAACCATGTCCATGCCCTTGCCATCCTTGTTTCAACCTTCCATTACTACAGAAACCCTTCTGCCATTGACCAGGTTTGTGCCTTGATCTCTCTCCATATGATAGGCTATTTGGGAATTTTCACCTTTCTGTTTATGGTTCTAATAAGAGCACAGTCTTCCCACTGTGTTTGCATGTATGTTGTTGACTATTGTTCATTACATCTCAGGAAACCTTTGCAGAATATACAGCTAGGACAGCATTTGAAAGGCCATTGCTGAGTGGGGTGGCCTATGCTCAAAGAGTGGTTAACTCTGAGAGGGAAAGATTTGAGAAACAACATGGATGGGTTATAAAGACAATGGAAAGAGAGCCCTCACAGGTTAGAGACGAGTATGCACCGGTGATATTTGCACAGGAAACCGTTTCTTACCTTGAATCTCTTGATATGATGTCTGGGGAGGTAAATAACAAAACTTAGCAACTTTGATTATACCTATGTTGTTGTGTACAGTGTTTTTTTTATTTTTTATTAAACTGTAGTTTCACATAATTTGCTTGATACAGGAGGACAGAGAAAATATTTTGAGGGCCAGGGCCACTGGGAAAGCCGTTCTGACAAGCCCCTTCAGGCTGTTGGGTTCTCATCATCTTGGTGTGGTTTTAACATTTCCTGTTTACAAATCTAAGCTCCCTCCGAAGCCAACAGTGGAAGAGCGCAGTAAAGCAACAGCAGGGTATGTCAATTTTTGTTTCTAGAATATTTTCGTGGTTATTTTTGTGTCTAATAGCTCATATGAGAGATAAGAGGATGAGGTGTGGTTATAGTCTTAGGAGCATTACTGGATAAAGAATGAGGCGTCAGTGGATGATTGCATGTCATTCTTGAATTAGCTTTTTCCTTTTTTTTTTTCAAGAAAAAAAAAACAGTTTATAATTAAAAGCTTACTAATACAACTTAAAAAAAGTCCCCAAAAAAAATTAATTTTAAGGATGACTTGTTGGTACTATTCTCAATCAATAACCCTGATGATTACACTGGTGTAGACTGTTCATACATAACAAAGACAATCTCCCACATAACTCTAGTTACTGTGTCAATTATTACCACATTGCTTGTACTGATAACCAAAAGCTCTGACAGCTTCTGCTTCTTTTGCAATTCATGATGAGTCTAATGCGAATTAGTTTCAGATGTTGTACTGCATTACTGTGCTTCGGTTTATTTGTCTATGCTACCTTCGGTGCCGTTCACACAACTATTATCAGTCTGTCTGACTATAACAGTTGCTATTATCAGGCGTGCATTTGGTTATATTATGTTTTTGCATTTTCATAGGTTTAAATCATTGGATGCACAACAATGGTATGTTGAGGGAACATGTCTGATTTTTGTTCATGTGCTGTCTGATTTGTAGTTTGAATTCCATAATTACTTCTATGAAAAACTTGGTGGATAAATCTGTTACCTTTAATTCAATCTGGTTGCTTTATTTTTACTGTAAGCTACTTAATGGAAGATGAGTTCAATAAACTTTCTAATTGGAAGCAGATACGTGGGAGGATCCTTTGATGTTGAGTCCCTTGTGGAGAATTTACTTGGTCAACTTGCTGGTAACCAAGCCATTTTGGTTAATGTATATGATGTCACAAACTCTTGTACCCCCCTAATTATGTATGGCAACCAATATGAAGAAGGAGATATGTCCCTTGTCCATGAAAGTATGCTTGATTTTGGAGATCCATACAGGAAACATCAGATGATATGTAGGTAGGTGATTCTGTCTGCTGTACATTTTCTGAAAGGAGTTTTAATAATGTTTTGTCAGCAGATGCTTATCGTCAAATTTTTGAACAGGTATCATCAGAAGGCACCGATAAATTGGATAGCACTTACCACAGCATTCCTATTCTTTGTAATTCTCTTATTAGTTGGTTACATTTTGTATGGTGCTGGAAATCATATTGTCAAAGTAGAGGATGATTTCCAAGAAATGCAGGAATTAAAAGGCCGGGCAGAAGCAGCTGATGTTGCCAAGTCACAGGTACTGTTCCTTGCATATTGTTAGCATGGTTTGTTGTTTCCTCGGATTGCTTACTGATCGCAAAAACTGAAATTTTGTTTTTAATGCCAGTTTCTAGCTACTGTCTCCCATGAAATTAGAACTCCCATGAATGGCATTTTAGGTAACATCAAGATTCTTGCTCTCTCTCACTCTTGTATTAAAAGATAACATATGCTTTCCTCCCTTTGACTTTCTTGTAAGTGATGCTATCGTTAAACTCCATATTACTGTAGGAATGCTTGCTCTGCTTCTAGATACAGAGTTGAGCTCAACCCAACGAGATTATGCTCAGACTGCTCAAGCATGTGGGAAGGCTCTGATAGCATTAATAAATGAGGTGCTTGACCGAGCTAAAATTGAAGCTGGAAAGTTAGAGCTGGAAGCAGTTCCATTTGACCTTCGTTCCATTCTTGATGATGTCCTTTCACTTTTTTCTGAGAAGTCTAGACATAAAGGTTTGGAGGTAAGTCTAATTGTTGCTGAACCTGTTGGAAAGGCCTGAAGGTTGTTTTGATTCGTCCGAGCTTCAGAGTTTTGTAATTCCATTTCCTTTTCTTTAACTGAGGATCTTATTTTGTTTTCCTCTGTTTCACTTTTCTGGGTTCTTGTATCATTGGGTGGCGACGTTCCCACTGTGATCCCAATGTGCAATTCTTCCAATTTGGACTTATATTGTTTGGGGAGCATAGCTCGCAGTGTTTGTTTCTGATAAAGTCCCAGATATTGTTATGGGAGATCCTGGGAGATTCAGACAAATAATAACAAATCTTGTTGGCAACTCTGTTAAAGTAAGTGGAATTTTCAAGTTTTTTGTATTTGTCCAACTGTGATTTGCATTACTAATCTGCGTGGTGTGTTGGAAATTTCATTCTATCTGTATGCATTTATTTGTTTGGAAGGTACTCTAGTTGATAATATGACTAATTAACTTTATGTATTTTGCAGTTCACTGAACGAGGACATATATTTGTTAAAGTCCATCTAGCTGAAAATAGAAAGCCCACAATGAATGGAAAATCTGAGACTTTTCTAAACGGAGGATCAGATGAAGTTGGGCATATGTCTGGTGGTTGTCATTTCAAAACCCTGAGTGGATGTGAAGTAGCTGATGAACGGAACAGCTGGGATAATTTCAAGCATCTAATTGCCGATGAAGAATTCTTCTTTGATGCTTCAATTAAGAAGGCGGCCTCTAGTGAATCTTATGAGCAAGTCACCTTGATGGTGTGTGTGGAGGACACTGGAATCGGGATTCCTTTCTCAGCCCAGGATAGGATTTTCATGCCTTTTGTGCAGGCAGATAGCTCAACCTCTCGAAACTATGGTGGTACTGGTATTGGCTTGAGTATTAGTAAGTGCCTGGTTGAACTAATGGGTGGTCAGATAAACTTCATAAGCCAACCTCAAGTTGGGAGCACTTTTTCATTTACTGCAAACTTTGGAACGTTTAAGAAAAATTTGATGACAGATGTGAAGAAACTTAATGTGGAAGATCTGCCTTCGAGTTTTAGAGGGCTTAAGGCCATAGTGGTTGATGGAAAACCTGTTAGAGCTGCCGTGACTAGATACCATTTGAAGAGACTAGGTATCCAATCTAAAGCTGCAAATAGCATTAACAAGGCTGTTTCTTTATGTGGAAAAAATGGTTCTTTGACCTCAGGGTAAGTTTTTAATTTCCCTAGTGATAAAGTTAGTATCAATGTCTACGTGTGTGTTTGGATTGGAGTTTGCAAAATTTGATTTTGAAATAATGTGATTTTGTAAACTTGATTTTGATCATAAGTGAGTTTAAGTCAACGGGATTTATGGTTGGAAATCTTTATTTTAAAAGTGAGTTTGATAAAATGAATATTGTTTGGATAATATTGATTAAAATCACTTTTGCTAGCAAAATTATGAAAAGGGTATATATTATAATATTAGTATTGTCTTTCTTTTTTCATTTCATTATTTTTCAAAAATAAATTAATAAATTATATAAATATTATTATATAGGAAATTATAATTTAATTAAAATCTTATTTAATCTAGTTTTATAAGAAATAATAATATGTATAAACCAACATAATTACTTTATTTTTTATTTATTGGAGATGTAGGTAAAAAAGATTATAAAATAAAATAATATAAATAATTTGTTGAAACAGCTGGCAAGTGGCAATGTACACCTATACTTCAAAAAAGAATTCTTGAATAAAAAGGTTGTGTCTAGTTACTGACAGTACACCTATACTTCAAGGATAGAGATGGAAATTTACAATTCAAAATTTTTGAACGTGAAAATCAGTAACACAAGAGCAACAATATCTAGCCTTGGGCTTAACTGGGGTTTAGGGGTGATTGATTGGGAGAACATCCAAATGACACTGCACTGCATTCTATGAAGGTGAACGCGAGTTTGGATGCTCAAAACGCCAATCCAAGCATGCACTTAGTAATTGTTGTAGCATATGCTTATATTATTATTTTTAACTCCATAAAATTGAATTTGCAATATCCATTGAACTATTGAAGTGCATTTTCTGCATTAGGTCAGGGAGTGCACCCTGCTAGTCTCCCATCACTTTTAATGGTTATCTAATCGACAGGCATTTATGGAATTTTCACATCATACTATGATACTAAGTTGCCATATGGATTTTTTCTAATGTTTTTATGTGATATGTTGGCGGAAGTTACCTGCAATTTGATAACAAATGAGGCATTTTATCATTTTCTTTTTGGATGTGGCTTTCGGAAAGTTAATGTGGTTTTTGACATGTTAATCACATTCTATCTCTCTGATTTATTGCCTGTATTATTCTTCTAACTCATAATGAAATTAGAAACTGTGTTGGCTGAATTTTTTTTTATAATTTATTTACAGATATTGGCCGTGTTTTTTAGTGAATAAAATATTGTACCAAAGACTATGTTTTCCTTCAATGTGCATATTTGTTTACTCCTCTGGTTGAAGAACATCCTTGTAACATTATGATGATCTATATGTTGTCTTATCTTATGTCTATTTAGGCATCAAATGACAACAAATGTTAAGCTGTTTTAAAAAAATACCATTTGAGGAAGATATGTTTATGTTGTGTGATTCAGTTTGTTCACTGAGTTAAACTACTTGTGGATGTGGCAGATTATTTCAGCCTGATATTGTTTTCGTTGAGAAGGATTCATGGTTTTCTGGAGAGGATGGGATCTTCAGTGTCTGGCAACTGGACTGGAAACAGAATGGGCATACGTTTAAGATGCCTCAAATGATCCTTCTTGCGACCAATATTAGTAATGCTGAATTTGATAAAGCTAAAGCCGCAGGTTTCAGTGACACAGTGATCATGAAGCCTCTGAGAGCTAGTATGGTGGCTGCTTGTCTTCAGCAAGTTCTGGGGATGGGAAAGAAGAGGCAGCTAGGGAAGGACATGCCTAATGGTTCCACTTTTCTAAGAAGCCTTCTTTGTGGAAAGAAAATCTTAGTGGTTGATGACAATGGGGTAAACCGGAGGGTTGCAGCAGGTGCACTAAAAAAGTTTGGAGCTGATGTTAAGTGTGCGGAAAGTGGCAAAGTTGCTCTTGAAATGCTTCAATTGCCTCACAATTTTGATGCTTGCTTCATGGATATTCAAATGCCAGAAATGGACGGGTATGTTTGTTTCTATTGACTGTTAATGCTTATTTTCCTACTTAATATTATTGTATATATATTACTATTTGAAATTTTTGCTGCTCTCTCTGAAGATAACATAGATTATATACATTTTCTTTTATCAGAAGTTAATCCGTTAAAAGTGTGATGGCTATAAGATTTTATCATGATGGCTGTTGTGTTAATATGCAATCTTGTGCAATTTATATGCAGTCAGCTTAGCTGGTTGAGGCTTAATCTACTGATTGTGTGGAAGCATCATAAGCCATAACTTGAGAACATATTATAACAGAGATTATATGGGAGAAATCATGTGTCTTATCTACTATTTTTATCGGGGATTTTGAATGTTATCCTTATTATCTCTGCAAATAAAACAAGAAATGAAAAGAAAAATTCAAAATAGTAGTTTTTTTTTTTTAATTAAAAAAAAAAACATTGTAGTATATGATTAATAAGTTTGCGTACAAGAAATTTATATTGTATTTTTTTACTTATAATTTTTCTTTTTTTAACACAACTACTAAGGAAGGTAAAATGTTTAAATATAATTCACAATGGACAAAGTACCTTTTCAAGTGTATGTTATAATTCACATCTAACAAAAATTTATAGCGTTCTCTAGAGTTTTTGTAAATTATTCTTGCCTATATTATAAGCCTTACTGTCGTCTCCTATTAACTTCTGTTCTTGGCTCCGCCATTAGAGGAATGACGTCATTACCTCTTCATCAAACTTAGATGTGTAGGGGATTTTTGATCTTATATCACAATATTTGCAGGTTTGAAGCAACTCAACGAATTCGGAAGATGGAGAGTAAGGCAAAGGAGCAGATGAATGGTGAATGTGGCGAAGGAAACACAAGGAAAAGTGAGTTCCATATACCTGTATTGGCCATGACAGCTGATGTAATCCATGCTACATATGATAAGTGCTTGGAATATGGGATGGACGGATATGTCTCAAAGCCCTTTGAGGAAGAGAATCTCTATCAAGCTGTTGCACAGTTTTTCAAGTCCAAGCCTATCTCAGACTCATGACATGAGTTGGAGGCATTTGAGCGTGTTCACTACTGCCAATTTTTTCATATTTTGCTGGTAACTAATGCCTTCATGCTGCATGGAGCAACAGTTGGTTTCTAAGATATCTGAGGATTCTTGATGGTACAAACGTATGCAGGCTATCATTTCTAACCAGCTGAGTTTGACATTATTTGAATCTGAGTATATGTATACCACATAACAATCCATCCCCAACTTGTGTACAGATTCTCGGGAGGGATGAGGGAAATTATGTAAATTCAATATTTTTCTTTTGCATCTCAATACTTCCCTATAAGAAGGGTTTCTCAATAGCTTTTTTTCTCTTTTTCAAATTAAATTATCTCGGACGACAAGATTTGGTTATTATATTCAGGAGGAGGTTGGTTCTTAACCGGTGGACTCTCTTGGCAGAACGGTTGATCCATTAAGAACATTTGCCATATGCTTCCTCATGTATTCTTTTAATTCATTCAATCTTACTGGGGCTACATAGAATTTGGGACATGCTATCAAGAGAACTCATACTGTGGTTCAACACTTCAATTGGCTTGGAGCTGGGGCTGTTAAATTGGAACTTACATGGTTAATCTAATTGGCAAATTGGTAATCTTATTATGATACACGGTAGAAGAAGTTGATATTTGATATGATCACCTTTGGTATACAGTCTAAATTGTAATTGTTCGGCGGACAATGGAATTAACTTACTTGAAAATACATTGTCATTTCTTGATTTTTCATCACACAAATTACAATTGCTTATAACAAGAAAGTGATCTGAATATGGACAAATAAATGAAAATTACTTTTCTTTAACGGTTCATTGTTGAATTTATTTATTTTTTCTTAATCCTTCAATTTATTTCTCCACTGTTTAAGGTGGCAGCAGAATATTCACCTCAAAGCTATATTCAACACAAACACATGACATGCAAACCCACATTTGCCCTTCAATCGATCGGGTATTTTGCTACTGGCCAGTCTCTCTATTGTACGTTTTCTGGAATTGTACTTTTCATATATCTTGTTTGAAGCAAAACTAAGATAATCATTCAATATTCATATCCATCTCATTTTTAGCTGTTAATATCAAAGTTAACTGTAATCCAATCCATAACAACATCCCATCCAACAAATAGATCGAAGGGCATTACTTTTCTAGTTAAGTTAAAAATCAATATATTTATTGTTGAAATATCTTTGTATTCTTTATACACCTACCCATTTGCTAAAGTCAACAATGGAAGTAAATAGGTTTAATTTCATTCGACTAATTAGTTATGTTTAATATATTGTCAAATCATAAATGCATAGAGTATGAGGAACACCCACACCATCACCCAGTAATCAACCTCTCAAAGACAGGCAAGATGATACCTACAAGTTGCACGATTGTCACATCATAAATGCATAATATTATGAGGAGCACCCAAGCCAAGTAGCCAACCTCAGACTCAGAGATAAGGTGGTTATACATGTCCCATGATTGTTGTCACATAATAATTGCACAATGTAGGAAGAACACCAAAACCCACGACTCTCAGACAAGATCGATACATGGGCAATGGCACAAGTACTATCACTTATCCAGCTCAACACGCATCAGAAACATTAACCCCGTCTATATCTATGTAGATGATACAGCTAGAATGTCTCGTTCAAAAAAAAAAAAAAAAAAAGGATACAACCAGAATGTGCACTAGCGCCTTGTGGTTCCGTGGTGAGAACAGAAACTGATTGATTTGGTAGCATGATTGCATCGCATGAAACCCTGGATTACAAAGCCTCAAATTCAATCTCCGCCCCCACCTAAGGAACAAAAGGACCAACAGTCACATGTTTTTATTTTAGGTCTTTGGGGAGAGGAAGTTTTCTTTTATGGGTATTAATGGCTTAAATATGATGCATAACAATTTTCGCAACTCAGGCTTTGCTGTAAATAAAATACAAGCTTGTATTTGAATTTTTTTTTCAAAAAAGATTCAATATAAATTAAATTTTATATTTAAAGCTTATTATTAAAAATTAAATTTCAATTTATTGGTCAAATCTCATGATTACAACTCATCAAAAATAAAATTGATTTGACTTCAATCATTCTTGAATAATTTAGTTAGTAAAGCTAAAATAATCAATTAATATGATTAAATCTTAATAAATTTAATAAAATTCGCAAAATAAAAAAAGTAAAATTCAAGAGATTCTAAAAATTAAGTCATTACTATTTTTTTTTTTATAACATTTCAAATATAAGGTTTAATTCATAAATAAAATTAAATTTTATTTTTTAGCATTCCAAATTCACCTAAACAACAATTCAACACACTACAAGAAGTTATAGCATTTAAGAAATAATCACTATTTGTTTTATGATGCATTTCACCACCAAACAAGGGAGAAGGCAAAGTTACACACGTTTCCTCAAAGATCTAAAACCTTGGCATGGTGTAGTCACGTGGCTATCACTCCAGCATCCTCAAGTGGCACATGTCAACACTTGGTAGCATTATAGTGACTAGGCAGCGACCACTTCCTCTCTCTCTCTCTCTCTCTCTCTCTCTCTCTCTATATATATATATATATATATACGCAGCATGCATAAACCCTACCAATTAACTAAGTTAACGCAGAACCATAACGTTTGAACTGTGAACAGAAAAATAAAAAATGGCACACTATCAGAATCAGTACGGTGCAGTTCCTGCAAGCAAGGTCAAGGATCCAATTCAGAAGGAAATGGACTTGAGCGGAGACATCACCGGTACCGGCGTTGGCAGTGGCGGCACACAAGTTACAGCAGATGATTATCATGATGCAACCACCACTGACACTACCGGCGTTGGTGTTGCAGCGGGTGTGGGTGAGGAGGGTGGTCATCAGCACCACCAAAAGAAGAAAGGAATAATAGAGAAGATCAAGGAGAAGCTTCCTGGAACACACCACCACAATAAGTAGCCACCTACTCCTAGCTAGCTCCCTGTCTTTCACTTTCTTCCATTTACTTTCATCACCATACTGAAAATATGTAATACGTAGTAGGGATGTTGGTACGCGACTTTGAAATAAAAGAATTTAAGTTCAATATAATGTCATTATATTATATTTAATTCTCATAATAATTTTTTTAAAAATGTGTACTAATATTTTTTTAATATTTAAATAATGAGAGACATTGTTCTCATAATTTTTAATTTTGTCAATAGAATATTTACTATTACTTTCTTTTTAGCAATTGGATTTTTTGGGATTCAAATGCTTGCCACTTGTCCAACATCTTATTAGTAATGTAATTAATATATGATTAGTTAAAAATACATCAAAAATAATATGATTAGTTAAAAATAGTGAATTAAAATCATTTATAAAATAAAGACATTATATGAACGAGTCTCTCTCTTGACAGGTTGTTAATAAGTTTTGGTTTTCATTGTAACGGTAAGTGGCATATATGGAGAAAGTTATGCAGCTGAGTTGAAAAAAAAAAAAAATCAACTAGGGATGTAAAATGCTCTTTTAAGAAGGGAAAACAACAAAATAATTAAAAAAATTAATCAAATAATAAAGGGAAATCAAGTCCATGTTGCCTACTTGCCTTCCTCATGATTCCCGCCAGGAAAATTGTTATACAGTTAGAATATTTGATAGAAATTACATATCATGTTATATGATTAGTGATTTTTGAATGGATAAATGGATTCTATTATTATATTTTATTCAATTATTATTATTATTTTTTATATGATTTTAATTATACTTTATTCAATTATTATTATAATTTTTTATTAAAAAAATGAGATTCTCTTATTCAATTAAATGTTTCTGTTTGTGAAACTTTTAAAGGTAGTGGGTGGCTAACTTGATAATAAATAATTAAATTTTTATCTAAATTTTTTTTTACTACATAGAAATTAAATCTTAAAAATATTGGTTACATTTTTTTTGGTTGAATAGCATGTTCGCCTAGCATTGTTCTTCCGCCAATTGCTCGCTGTACATTTAATAATAGCATTTTATTATGTTTCGTGCTAACGACTCTATCTTTGAATAAATTAGCATTTTAGTTGGGTTGGCATTTAGATAAAAAAAAAAAAATACTTTATCATCAATTTTACCTAGCAGATATTAATTTAATTTTTTAATTATAAAGAAATCAATTTAGTCTTAGTTTTAAAAAATTAACAATAATTTAGTGTTTTAATAATAAAATTAATATTAATTTAGTCAATCTTTTACATACGTAAGAATGATTTTTATTTTTTTGTTAATTATTTTCAAGATTGAGACACTAATATCTTTTAAAGATTCAATTAGTATCAAATTAATTTTTTACTCGTAAATTTTATTTTTAACAATCACAATTGTCATCATAATTGTGGGCCTTCGCTCTTACTAGAAGCCCCTAAAAGGCGCATGGGGGAATTTATCCTATCAAATCCATCAACCTCTGCACTATGCCTTTTTACGAGTTATGGTAGTTGAGAATGGTGTGGTGGTGGTGGTGGCGGCAGCGGCGGCGGCTGAGGATTAACAGAGCAGTTAGAGAAGAAAATCATCTACCCTCATCAACTCGGATGGAATGAGTTAATTGCAAAGGATCGTTCTGTGAAAATGCGGTCGAATAGTAAAGTTTTATTTTATATTTTTCACTTGAAATAAATAAAAATTTCAAGCAAATAAAACATCTAATTCAAAAAATATATGTTCCAGTATTTTACCGATCTTTTTTTTTTAAAAAAAAAAACCATTATCTAAATTTCAAATTCAAATAAATTATCAAGTCCATCACTTGGTGAGTATGTTAAATGGACATTTTCTTTATATTCTTTTCCTCAAATTTCATAAAGTAAAATTCTGTCATTAACAATGTCAGCTCTTTATTAGAAGCCTCATTAAATGATATGCCGATAGACGTAAAAGAAATAAATTATGTTCAATGAGAATGGTTGGGATTATACAGTTTACTTACAACATTACGCAACGATAATATGCTGATTTAAGATGATTACACGGTCTCTTTAAAAAATCACATAGTTCGATATTTTTATCTTAATTACACCAAAAACCTTAGAACCATAATCGACTCATCTATCTTTCATACTGAATGGAAGTCTTAAAATTTATTATTATTTTAAAGATTTGATGTTAATGAGCACCCCAATTGTTTGTGTACTAAAATTAAAAAATTTAAGCAAAATGCAAAAAAATTGTCCCATGCTTTCTTTGTTGTGAATCTTATCATTATTATGGTTACATCATTACAAACCGAATAAGCTTAAAGATATGTAGGTAGATTCACCTTTCATTTCAAGCCAAACCATAAGACAAATATTTGCAGTGTAAAATGATCATGGTCAGAAAGTGCAATAATTGCAACGTAGAGTAGCATCAATGCCCACCACGAATTAGTAGCCTCAATGCCAGCAAAGAGTAGCTCCCGTCAGAAGGAAGGATGGTGGGCATTACTCGAACCAGCCCTTTTATAAAGGTCATCAACGTAATTCTTTTTACTTTTCCTTTTTTTTTGGTGAACCGGTTCATTTTAATTTGACTAACCAAAAAAAATGTAAATCTAACCAAACAGTGATTGGACCACTACAGACTATAATAATGAATGAGAGGAATGTCAGCTCTTAATTTCACATTAGAATACACATTTGCAAGCTGTTAATTGTAAAGCATGAAAGGGTTAAGACTTGAGACATCTTAAACGAGAAATGAACTCCTTAACAGTGCCACCACCCTACAAATAGAATCCTTGGCCCCATTAAGTGGCCAATAATTAGAGAAGCATTCTTCAAATACAAATGGGATACGATAGAAACACATTGAATCCTGAAGTTTGGCCGCATACTGCTTCTGTCCCTCAGTTCCAAAATATATATAGTAAGAACCAGTTCACATATTAACCACATAATGGAGCAAAAAGACCACACTAGCAGTGCATTAAGAACCAAAAAATCCACGCCCCAGAATCTCAGCTTCAAGGGGTAATAGAGTGAAGTCACTTTCGTGTAGCAGCTTTCCACCAGAGAACCAGTAATCTAACCACCATGAATTTTTGAGCTTTGCTAATCAGGACCATATTCAGGAGGTGTACTCAAATGGCTGCGGAGGTTGAGGTTCTTCATCAACAGCCATCGCTGATGCCGAACTCTGCAATCCTGCTGTTGATCCGCCAGCAGCTGACGTGGTAGATGAGGGTGTGTCGGTGAGAGAGAGCACTTCAGGCTCAGTAGGACGTAAGTCTTTAAGAAGCACAAATCCTGAAGGTGCCAACTTAACTGGAATGTATCTGCTGTCCTGCAAGAATTTAATAAACTTCTCCTGAGCAGGAACCACCCTGGCTGGATTTGTAAGAATCTCAAAAGAAGGCTCAGGCTCTGATTTCTTCTCCGTAGGGCTATCAACCTTCAAAAAATGAAGCAAGTTATAAATGTCTTTACAACTATAAATTAGATAATCCATCTCAAGCAAACATGTAATAATGCATGTATCTGACAATACAGTGTAATCAACAATACATTGTTATAGGATTAATTTTGTGTTCAAAATGAAAATATTAGAATCTGTTTAGTTTCAAAACACCCTTTCTGTTTTCATTCCCCATTTTCAATATTAATTACAAAAATTCCACCTTGTTTTTATCCTGTTTCCATCTTCAGAATTTTGTAAAGAAAACTGTGAAAATAACCAAATCTTGTTTTCAATGTTTCCTTCACAAAATCCTACAAATACGAAACAGAAAAATAAGGTAACATTTTTGTCATTAATGTTGAAACAAGAAATGAAAATAGACAAAATTTCTGAAACCAAACATACCCTTGACATCTACGCCAAGAGCCATAGCTCAAGTACCTTTAGGGACTGCTTAATCCCAGGCTCAAATCACAGCCAAGTCAATTTGCCAGCTATTTAGCCTACCCTCCCTCCTCCCTATACCAAATCTTAGACCTCCTTGGTGACAAAAACAAGGCTTTATTCAACAATAGACAACTGAAATAAAAAATGCTTGGTGAAAATATATTAACTTTATGCTAGTCAAGAAAACTTTTCAGCCACCAGAACCACGTATGAAACAAAAATTAGCAACAAATGATTTGGCAGGCAAACACATTGCAGATAAGCAGAAATTGAGGGGAGGAGCAGGAGTAATTAGTATGGATTTATATCCTCCAAAGTGAGTATCCTTCACTTATCCTTGTAGAATGAGAAAGTGAGGGATTAACCATCTTGGATATAATAACTTCCATTGTGTGTTAAGTCCCACCATATGATCCAGGGGGGGTTAACGCCTTACTTTCTCACTCTACAAAGATACACACTTTCAAGAATCCAAATCCAGTAAACATCCTCCAGATAAAATGACGATGAAGCAAACTGAGTATTGTTTGCAGCTAATGCAACTAATACATATTGCATGATGGCAAGGAACCTAAAGAAAAATTTCAACCTCCAATAAACCTAACAAGTTTCTATTCGTCTAGAAGTCATCTACATAGCCTGAATTCAGGCAGTTCTAAAGAACGCCTTCATTCATAAATAAAACACACAGAATACAAATTACCTGCATGGTGTCTCCATCCTTCTCACTTGAAGACTTTCCTTTCCCAGTGCCTGGAGCAGCTGATGTAGAGTCAGATGAAATTTCAGCATTCGCCTTCTGTTCTTCAGCTTTCTTAGCCCTAGCTTTGGCCTTAGCTGATGTTGACAGAACAGCAGTGGGAAGTTTCACAGCTGATGTAGTCGTGGGAACAGTAGTAGGCTTTGGGTATTCAAAAAGCGAAGGTTTTGCATGTGATAAGAACTCAAACTTTGGAGACTTGATATCGTAGTTTAGACCGATAAAAGCTGTGGGTGAAAAAGACAAGCTTATGAAATAGATAAGAGGGTACCAATACCAAAACTGGCTGAAAACTGCAAGACCAACCACTGCAGTAATTTTATCATGCTTTGTCTTAGAAAGTAGTCTTATGGTCACATTTCTTCCACCAGCATCAAGGATCCCAGAGGCCAAAATTGCACCCATCTTGCTCATTGTATCCTCATGCTTGTCCAGAATAATTTTCTCCAGTTGTCGCCTAGAATACAGGGAATGTCAGAAAAGAAGAAATCAACTGCCTCAACGTCCAAAAGGTTGGATGCCTTACCTGAATGTTCCAACACGGGAATCACTAGCTTCGCTGATCTGAACCATGACCATAGCCATTGCTATGAGGGCACCTTGACGAACAAAATCAACAACATCCGATGTCAAAGGCTCCAGCAAAGATATAGCCTCACTGAGACCAGTACCCGCACAGGAAATGCCCACGGCAAGAGCCGCTCCATATCGAACATGAGGATTGTAAGATTCAGACAGGAGGGAAACAATTCGTGGAGTCTGCAATTGTAGAAATGTAGCACAGCATCTCAACAAGACTTCCAAAGGAAGCATACAAGCACAGAAAACTAAATTCAGAGAATAAAAAAGAAAGGATGGTACTAACCTGCTCTGGATCAGAGTACAGCACAAACCCTAATGCTAGAACTGCAGTCCTTCTGACATCATCGCTCACATCAGATACAGCAAAGTGCAGCAACTGGCGAATGGCCTTATTGTTTGCCGTTCCCCTATAAGCCAAGGCCAATGCATACATGCCACCGTAACGCAATATTGGATCCTGATCCAGTGTCATCTGCTCAATCAAAGTGTCTGCTTCTTCTTCTCTTCCATAAACTGTAAGGGCTATGCCCAATGCCAAGCCCCTGAAACATTAAATGGCCATATAAATATCAACGCAAGATAACCCATGTTTTAACACCTTGTCAGGTGAAACACCGTTACCTAATAATCTTTTCATGCTGTGTCTCATGTGCATAAGTGAGCATTTCATTTGCCTTATCACTGCCTGTGCCAACCATGAGTAAGCCCATACTTATACCAGCAGCTTCGCCAGCTACAGCACTATCAGTGTATAGAACATTTTTTATTTCTTCATAAACATCCTCATCAGCAGTTCCTAGGGATGCCAATCCAAGACCTAGACATGCACCGTGTTGAATAACCTGAACCATAAAACTTACATTAAGTATAACAGTAGGCTAATCTTTTTCTACAGAAAAGCATGATTAATATTTATAAGCACCTCAACAGTAGTACTGCGCAGGCTATCACGAAGAAATTGTTTGATGCCCTCTCCGTGGTTAGCATGAATAAGACCAAGTGCATAGAGAGCACCACCTTCGGAGTATGGACTACCACCACCACCAGTCCCACCTTGAGGCAAGTAAGGTGCCATCAGTGACCTTCCTTGCTGCAAATGGCCTCTGTGGATAACACCGAGACCAGCTGTTGCACTAAATTTGGCCCAATTAGTAGCTCTGCTCAACCAATCCTAAAATATTCCAGGGACAAAAATCTTCAGAATGAAAAGCAATCATATTTCTAGGGAAATCAGGAGGAGAAAAGAAAGAAAAAGACAAAGTAAGCTATAATAACTGACCAAATTTTCCCTCAGGAAAGTATCCACAGTAGTTCCAGCATGCATTATTGCATTGGCATATATTGTAGCACTGTGGCAGACACTATTCCTCATCTCCACTGACTGCTTTATTGACTTTAGAATAAGGAGGTCGGATCTAAATGCAGATTACAGCCAAAGAAGTATAAGAACCAATATAATACCCGAAGGAGATTAAAAGGAACAAGGAAAGGATGATGTGCTAAAATATTGCTAAAGAAAATTGCCTCACTTGTTATGACTGTACAGGAACTGCAGAGTCAACTGTATTGAAGTTTCCCCAGACAAAATTCCCTTTATTTTGTTTAGCCTCTCAGCATATAAGATTTCACTTGGATCCTCAGGCACATTGGCAACAGAAGCTGAATCACCATCTGTCATTTGAACATCTTCTGCTCCACTTGCACTAGCATTCTGAGTAGAACCTGTGTCACTGGGTTTTGGCTGTGCAGATGCAGAAGGCTGAGACTTTGGTGAAGCAAGGCGATCTCTAACATTTAGAAGAAAAGCTTGGTGCTCATTCTCCACCAAATCAAAGGCTATTTGAAATGCCAACAGAGCATCATCTTTGTTTTCGGAGCGTAAAAGCTTCTCTAGTATGCTTGCAACACCTTCTGGCTCATCCAAGAACATAAGACACTGACAAATGCTCAGATAATCTGGTGAAGGAAGCTTTTGATATACTTTAACAAGGAGGCGAAGAACCTAGACAAAAAGAACAATGATCAATGCAAACCTTAAGTCAGAGACAACTCTGATAAAATGTCTTTCTCACATGTGGCAAATAACAAGTCATGCCACAAGCCAACAAGTTGCCAAATTAATTCCTTCAATATTTCCAGTTGCAAATTCATACAATATTTTCAGATCTTCCACTATCTTGACAGCATAAACCAGTCCAGCAGGCCAGAAAGCCATCTCATTTGAGTACCACAGATGAGAAATTTATAAGATTCCATTTAGGTATCAAAGATCAAAGATATATTCCAAGGATGATTAAAACCATAAGCAAATCTCAATAGAATACAAACCAATAACCAAATTTGAAGGGGTTAAAGAAAAATTCACCAGATGCATGTTATGTATAGCAGTATAGAACTTAAATATAACTAGAAAATCTTCATTTTACTAACCTCCTGTCTGTATTCCCTGAGATTCACAAAGGAATGAGAGACATAAATGCAATATGATAGAGTTCCTTGTATGTTTTCGCTCCTTGTAATTGCTTCCTCTAGTTTATCCAATCTCCTGCATTCAATGGCAGTTCCCATAGCTTGCTGGTATTTGCCATCTATGATACACCTAAATGAGGAGGAAAGCAACCAAAAGTGAGGGAACTCCAAGAATTAAGGTACATTTTAATACCAAAATCATTAGAATAACTATGGCTTACATACTTGTCCAACATTCTCTCCACAATTGCTTCCAATCTTGGGTCCACCTTAACAGATTCGCCACTTGACTCTGCTGCCTTAGACTTAAGACTAGCATATTCATCTATGGCTTTAGCTGAAGATAAAAGAAAATGAACAGAATGTCCATTGGAACTTATCATGACTTTAATGTAGCTCAAAATTAACTTACATTAATCATTCTGTTTAAACTTTACTAAAATGAAAGAAATCAAACCACTATCACATAAAAATAATTGAACCAATATTACCAATCAAACCCCAATTTCATAGACAAAGGATGCCCCTAGCAAGGTGTAGATAATATAGCTTTATCAAAATAATAATAATAATAATACTAATGATAATAATAATTCTCACCAAGAAGAGTATGCACATAGTCAGAATCCTCTGAAACATTGAACAAAGGACCAGCTCCAAGGGCATAAGATAATGAGTCATTAAGTTCACCCAAGTAATAAAAAACCTGAAGACCGAGGAGCAAAACAAAATTAGATCATAAAAGACATACCACGAAACCAACTTCAGTATCTAAGAATAAAAATATTAGTTAACTGAGGAAACATATATCCTCTGATGACTGCTATAGAAGGTGAGAAAAATCAAAAGGGAGGAAAGCCATGCTACAACCATAACAACCAAGTTACGTGAAGATGATGATTTCATTAAGCAAAAATGAAATAGCATTATTTTCTCAGCAGAAGATGCTAGTTCACCGATTAGCAGAACAATAATACCTTTGATACGAGAAGGGCAGCAAGTTGCCTTTGGTGTTGATCAAACTCCTCATCTTCATACAAACTCTCTCTGTTCAACAAGTATATCAAAACACACAGGTTTAAATCTTCAACGCTCCCCTTTCTAACCATGCGCACCAAATATCCAATTAAACCAAATAACAGAAGATAGAACAATTATATAACCAAGCCAAATAAGGACAGAAGGTTTCAACTAACAATTATATCATGAGCTACATCAAAAAGCCCTACTCTGAATACTAAATTGAATAGCATATTATTATTACGGCTAAATGCATATGGGAATTGAGTTCTACATGAACGCAATGGACACCTGTAAGTTGAATTTGACTATTAAAACATAATTAGAACTTACAAGCCCTACCACACCACCATAATTAGACATTTTTCTTCCATGATTAACTAATATATTGAGCAAAACTAAAGGGATACTGCAATTGAAACCAAACTACTTTCACCTTAATAAATATGCATGACCACGCAAACCCCACAAAGAAAAAGCAGAAGCAAAACCCCCAAATCAAAGGAAAACAAATTCAGAAGCAGGAAAGAAGAGATCTTGAGAATGCATACATGAGGGGAACACTGGTTGAGATCTCGGGCCAGAAGCTATCAACCAGGTTGTTGAGGTTGGAGAGAGCGTGAAGCTTGAGCGAGAGATGGGACTCGTTCAACATCGCCAGCATCCCACCGGCGGAGCTCACCAGCGTCGTCGCCATGATTGCGCTCTCACACGAACAATTCGAGTAGCTAGGGTTAGGGTTTTGGTTTGGGAGTCGTTGGGATCGGCGATCTCAGAACAGGGAATGAAGAAATTGGGAATTCCCTTTGTGTAGTAGTAGCATCTTCAATTCTTACTCAACACGAAATGTATCAAATTGGCAATGCCCTTTTTTCATTTTTCTTTTTTAAAAAAATAATAAAATTCAAATTTTGAACCTAATCTCTAGAGGTGAGTATTTCAATTAATTTTGATGGAAGACAAGGGTGATCATTAGCTTTAGTATGGATGTAAATGTTAAAAATTGAAGGTGAAGCATTTTTTTTTTTTTTTATAGGGATTGAAAGTGAAACATTTAGTGATAATTATTATATAAGGGTAGTGTAAAACAATTTTTTGTTATAATCTAATAAAAATTTAAGAAACTACCATATTATCATATATATTGTATGAATTTAAATTTAAAAAACACAATAAAGTATATTATTATATTCTTATTAGATGATAATATAAGATTATTTTATATTTCAATATATAAAAATCAAATTCTAATTTCATCTACAAATTTAATTTATAAAATTTATTCTTTATATTTACTCTTATACCAAATTTTAGTTTTACATATAGTCATATAATAGTGTATAGTAAATATATTTGATTATTACAATCATTATTTGAATCCTAAATAATAATATAAATTATTTTTATATTAATAATATATCAAAATTAATTTCATATTTATTATATATATTTTTTTTCTAAGATTATATGTGTTTTAAAGAGATTATTTATCTTTTATATTATTGATAAAAGAGATCAGTTTCTTTACAACTAATTTATTTTTACATGATTGGTTAACATTACAAAACACAGATGGTGAATCAAAGTTTTAATAATATATTAATATAAAAGATTAATTTTAATATATTATTAATGTAAAAAAATTTTATACTCTCACCCAATTACATAATTCTATTTGTAAAATTTTTAAAGTAGCGGGCGATTAAATTAAATATTTTTGCTGATATAATAATATATGATTATATATTTGTATAACATTCTTTTATATTAACAATGTATTAAAATTAAATTCTTAATAAAAGCTGATATATTTATGAAAATCATATATTTAAGATCCATTTATTTTTATATTTTATTAATAAATTATTAATTAAATAGGTTTAAGCTTATCCATTAGGTTATGTCAACCCACGAGCCCATAGGTTTTTACCAACCCACAAGCCCATAGGTTTTTACCAACCCAACCAATAAAATACAGGTTGAGTTGAGTCAATGGATTAGATTGAGTTGGATTAAAAAATCTTTAATCTATAATATATGGATTGGGTTATAGAATTGAAAATTTTCAACTTACACAAATTAACCTAACTCATCTTTTTCTTAAAAAAAAAAAAAAATTGGTGGTCATTCCTCTTCGTGATTTCAAACTTATGAAAAACATATGCAATGCAATGACCTTTTTTTGTCGAGTTTGAAGAATAATTTTTATGATTTAAGTATTCTTTATTAAGAACTATCAAGATTCATATATGCTTTCTTGAAAGCGTTTATGACTTATAGATGTTTTTTTGAAAACTTCTAGTATCTATCTATATTTCTCTAAATTTAAACATATTATGACTTATAATTATTGTGCTAGTTAAAAGATTAGATATGTATATAAGAAGTTATATACATTTAGATTTAGGATTTAATTTGAATACACTGTCAGTGTAAAAAACTTTTACACAGACATCCAATCATGTATTGCCACATCAGTAAAAGTCTTTGATATAACCACCCACTACTTGAATGATTATACAAAGGGAAGGTTTTGATTGGATGACAATGTAAAAAAATTTTACACTATCAGTGTATCCCAATTAAACTCTTAGATTTATTGCATTTGATTATGTATTATAACATACTTTAATAGGTCATTTTTTTCAAAAAAAAAATAATAATATCGAATCGTGAGGTTCAACCAAACCCAACCAACTCATAAATAAATTGGGTCAAGTCAGATTTAAAGGAAAATTGTGCTCAACCCAATTCAACTCAACTTAAATGAGTGGGTTAGGTTGAAAATGTCCTCTAGAGCCCATCTAATTCAATCCATGAACACCCTTAAATAGTTTGGTTCTTTTATTTATAATTTATTTTTAAAAAATGTCTTTATAGTAAAAAAAATGATTTTGAAGTTTAAATTTTAAATATACTTAAAAAAACTAAAAATTAATTTTTTTTAAAAAATTACTATTTTTAGCTTCTATAAAAAATTAAAAATAAATTTTTTTGAAATTTTAATTATTTTTAAAAAATTATCTAAATATATGTAAACTAATTTTTTAATAAAAAATGATTTTTTGTCAAAAAATTTTCAAATAAACACCCCCTATATACTTTCAAGAGTTGGCTGCAAGGTGATAAAGGGTTTTCACTATTAGATAAAGCCAAGTTCAAACTTTGAATAAAATAACTGTTGGAACTTGCAAGAATTTCTTAATCGCAACAATGTACAAGAGTTAAGTATCATAGCAATATTTATGGCATACGCTAACGGAAGACCAAAATATGAGTATATTTATTATTTGATATAGTATATTTATTATTTAATATAATAAATCATTGGTTGCTTTTTCAAGGAATATAAAAATAAAATATTAAATATATTCTATTACTTTTACTTTTATCATAAACTAATTCGTCACGAATCAAATTAACTAAAGTCCTATAAAATTTAGATACTAATAATTTAGGTAAATAAATTTTTCACTAAAAAAAAAACACCCCAGCTTGAAACTAATCTTTTTGTGTACTTTTCGCGTGTACGCATACTAATAATACTTTTCACATTAGTTTAAAGAAATTAAATTTCACCCGTACTTTTTAAATAACCACAATATGTTGCCGCATTATACCTTAGACGCTGAACGTATTACTGCCCCTTTTTCTTTTCGGGGGTACGTCTCCTCTTAGTTACGGGGGTGTTTGACATACTGTATTAGGTATGATAGGATAAAATAATATAATATATTATAATCTTATTTATTGTTTGGTGCAGTCAATATATTATATAAGTTTATCCATCAAACTTCCTTTATATGTTATAATGATGAATAACTTAATACGGCCTCCCTATGCCGTATTAGGCCTGATTAGTTTTTAATATATAAGAATTTTTTTATTTTTTTATTTTTTAATATATTTTATTAAAAGAAAATTAATTATTAAATAAATAATAAAAAATAAAAATATATAAATAAAAAATAATATTATTTAATAATAAATAAATATTTTTTAAAAATAATTATAAAATAATTATTCAAACTGAAATAAAAATATGAGAATAAAAATTTATTATTAAAATATATAAATAATAATATTTAATATAAATTTAATTGTATATAATAAAAAACACAATCAAATATAAGGATGTGATATTAAGTCTATTTAGATTTTGATGTATAAAAACTCTATATCTATTTTATTCACACTCTTTCTCTCTCTCTCTCTTATATTTTTTTATATTTATAAAAAAAATATTAAAAATAAATAAATAAATAATTTTTAATATAAAATTATTTTTATATATAATAAAAAATAACTTAAATAATTATAATAACTATTTAAAAATTATATTTATTATAATCTATTCTTTTGGTTATATTTTACATAATACAATATCTTATACAGTGACATACCAAACACTGCATAATATTAAATTTTTATTAGGTCTTATATAATCAAGTCTTATACTATCAATCTTTATTCTATCAAATCTTATACTAACAAGCATATCAAACGAGCCCTAAGCCATGTTTTAACGTTCTAATAGGTGAGGACATATTCAAAGGCTCAAAGCAAAGGGAAAAAAAAACAAAAAATCTCTTCCATCCATATCTTATTATACTTTTTTATTTGAATTTGTTAGCTTTCGTTAATATGTAAATGACATTACAGTGATAGTAATCTATTAAAAAAACGACATTATAGTTATATAATATCACTTGCATAAAATATTATAGATGAAATATTATGAAGAGTTTATACAAATATTTAACATCCATAATTTTTTCTTGTTATGAATAGTTTAGATCTTTAGTATTTTTTTCCTTATAAATGCTTTGTTGTTAAATTCAGTAATGGGAGAAAAATTTTTTTCTTGAATCTAAATATTTTGAAAATATTACGCTGAATTACTTAAAGTAAAATTATATAGTTTGGAAAAAAAGTGAGCTTCAAATATTATATTAATGATCAAGTGAAATTAAATAATTAAAGAAAATAAAATTTAAATTTTATAAAATTTTCACATCATTATATTTGATGACCTGATATTCCATTACTTATAGAAATATATATATATATATAGATTTGAAGCACACAGCTTTTCATTGAAGGAATCTGCCTGTTTCCAACCAGTTTGAGAAAAAAAAAGAATTAAGAATAAATATACAGTCGCAGAGATGGAACTAATCAGTTTATTAATCATCAATTGAAAAAATAATAATAAATGAAAAAAATTGCTTCCATAATTGCACACGCTTTTATTTAAGTGTAAAACTATTAAAGAACTAAGAAATGTACAATTGTTTAGGCAGGAAAAGTTTATGCTAGTTTTCAAATCATTTGAGAAATGATTTGTTCTTATTTTATTTATAAAGATATTCGTTATTTTCAAAGAATTAGAATAATGATGAATATGACTTTAAATTAATTATAATTTAATTGTACTCATTTAAAATTCATTTTGAGTGAGTTTGATGTACTTTTAATTTGAATTGTTTAGATTGATAATTTTCACCCTTTTTTATATCCTCATTTTTATTGATATTGATTAAGGGTAAAATAAGACTATTAATTTAAAAAACGTATATTTTGCAAATAAAATAAAATTTTATTTATTTTTAATAAGTTGCAAAGTCATTAATTTCTAAATCCAAATAAATTAAATGAAGAATCTAATAATTCCAACTCACAAAATTAGCTTGATTGGTGGCATGCAACACAGATCTATTGGATAAAGTCCTAACTCATCTGCATTCAACGAACACATCTTACTACAAACATAACAAACGAACATTTACGTACAGTGTCCTTCGAGGGTGAGTTTGCAACATGCATTGCAAGCCATTGATTCTCAAACGTCCAAACTATAGGGGTCAACACACACTTGTCTTCTCCACCATTTTCTCTCTTCCCAAACAAACAAAATAAACCCCATGCACTTTCTTTCTTTCTCTCCTTCTCTTTGTTGCACCCTTTTCCCTTTCTTCCCTTAACAAAAAAAAAAAAATTATTTTTTTTTGTTGGGGGTTTTGTTTAGGGTATCCTCCCCCTTATCTAATGCAATGTGATCAACTTCCTCGTTAAACCCTTTGGGGGAATTTTTTTTCTTTTCTTCATCACCCACCTCTTTTCATTTTTTCATAATTTTTCCCGCTTTCTTGGTTTCTCCCCCTCCCCAACTTTTCTGGGCTAGTTTTCTTGAGAAAAATAAAATGACGATGGGGAAATCTCAATTGGGTTTTGGAGTTTCCATTGTTTCTCATATTCTTCTAATGCTTTGTGTGTTTGTTGTCCCAATCCCAGTTTGGTGTCAAGACGTAGAAGTGATGCAAATGCTGAATAACACGATCAATGCCCCCATTAGCTTCCAATGGATAGATATCGATGTATGCAAATGGAGGCACATTCAATGTGATTCAGGAAAACGTGTCACTGCTATTCAAATTGGGAACCAGAATCTTCAAGGCTCTCTCCCCAAGGAACTCGAGAAGTTGACAGCATTGGAAATTTTTGAGTGCCAAAGCAATAGTCTCGCAGGGCCATTCCCTTTCCTTTCAAAATCCTTGCAAAGGTTGATAATCCATGACAACAAGTTCAACTCCATGCCCAACGACTTCTTCAAAGGCATGAGTAGTTTGCAAGAAGTAAACATAGACGACAACCCCTTCCCTCCATGGCAAATTCCTCCCACCCTTCGAGACTGTTATGCACTCCAAACTTTTAGTGCTCAAAATGTTGGCTTTGTTGGGACAATCCCAAATTTGTTTGGCAAAAATGGTCCTCTCCCAGGTCTGGTTTTCTTGGGATTGTCCGATAATTCTCTTGAAGGTGCATTGCCTGCAAGCCTTTCGGGTAGTTTAATAGAGAACCTATTGGTGAATGGACAGAATAGCAATGCTAAACTCAATGGTACCCTCATGGTGTTACATAACATGACATCCTTGAAGCAAGTTTGGGCTAATGGTAATTCATTTACAGGTCCTATACCAGACTTGTCAAACCATGATCAATTGTTTGATGTGAATTTAAGGGATAACCAGTTGACTGGTGTTGTTCCACCCTCCTTAATGGCTCTTCCAAGTTTGCAGGTCGTGAACTTAACCAATAATTATCTTCAAGGATCCCCTCCCATGTTCAAAGATGGTGTAAAAGTCGACAATAACTTGTATAAAGGGAGAAATCAGTTTTGCACAAATGTGCCAGGGCAGCCATGTAGTCCTCTTGTAAATGCTTTACTATATGTTGTTGAACCTTTAGGTTATCCTTTGAATTTTGCTAAAAGTTGGGGGGGCAATGATCCATGTGGTAATAAATGGATTGGGATAATTTGCTCAAATGGGAACATCTCGGTTATTAACTTTCAAAACATGGGTTTGTCTGGCACTGTTTCTCCTAGTTTTGCTAGTCTTACATCTGTGACAAAATTGAATCTTGCAAACAATGATCTTACTGGTACAATACCAAGTGAACTTACCGGTATGCCTCTTTTGGAAGAACTAGATGTTTCCAATAATCATTTATACGGTCATGTACCCTTATTCCACAACAGTGTGGTTCTTAAATTAGGTGGGAATCCTGATATTGGAAAGGATAAACCTACTCCAACTAGCTCAGATTTTAGAGTTAATAACAAGAAGCATAATACTGCAGTTATTGTTGGAATTTTGGTGGGGCTTGTCATTTTACTTAGTTTGGGAATTTTACTACTTATTAAGTTTCGGAAAAAGTTTAAGCATGCAAGAAAATTTCATAATCCAACTGCAATTGTGACACATCCTCATAATTCTGGGGATGGAAGTGCTTTAAAGATAAGTGTTGCAGGTGCTGGTGTACATGGTGGAGGAGCAGAAACATTAAGTCCTACTAGTAATGTTTATCAAGTAGAATATGGTAATCTATTAATTTCAATTCAAGTTTTGAGAGAAGTTACCAACAATTTTAGCGAAGAAAATATACTGGGGAAAGGCGGTTTTGGCACTGTATACAAAGGAGAATTGCATGATGGGACGAAGATTGCAGTAAAAAGGATGCAGTCGGGATTGGTGGGTGAAAAGGGGCTGGATGAGTTTATGGCTGAAATTGCAGTACTTACGGTTCGACACAGAAATTTGGTTGCACTCTTGGGGTATTGTTTGGATGGAAATGAGAGACTTCTTGTTTATGAATACATGCCTCAAGGTGCTCTTAATAAACATTTGTTCAATTGGGAAGATGAAGGGTTAAAACCACTTGAATGGAAAACAAGACTTATTATTGCCTTGGATGTTGCTCGGGGTGTTGAATATCTTCATGGTTTGGCTCAACAAATTTTTATCCATAGAGATCTCAAACCATCAAACATTTTGCTTGGGGACGATTTTCGGGCTAAAGTATGTGACTTTGGATTGGTTCGGCTCGCTCCAGAAGGAAAAGCCTCATTTCAAACTAGACTTGCTGGAACTTTTGGATATTTGGCACCAGAATATGCAGGTAGGCATTTAAATTAGCTTTTGGAAATTGTGTTGTATATGGCCAATTTGTGTAATATGGAAAAATTATTAGTTGTTATGCTTGCATTTATATCTAAATTTTGTTCTTATGCATGAAAATGTAATTAAAAATTTCTTTCATTAATATCAATAATGTAATTTGTAGGTCAAGTATCAATGGCAGATGATTTATTAGGGTCATGGGTAATATGTATATGTTAGATAGAAAAATGGAAGAAAATAATCCTGCCATATCCTAACACTTTTCTTTTGTCTTGTTTTCCTCCAACTTTAGCCAAAGTTGAAATCCTCTTTTATGGATATACTGAGTATTGTTATACTAAATCAAAATGACTGCATCTCTGTATATCTGTTTCCCAAATAATGTCTTAAAAAAAAAGTTTATATGCCATATTATTTATTTTATTTATTATAGGCATAACAATGATTTAATTTATTAAGTTTGTTCTATAATAGGCATCATAAGAGCCACTAGACTTGTTATATGTCTGAAATCCGCTTAGTCAATTTATATAGATTGTAACATTGCTACTGCTTTGAAAGCTGGTAATTAGTTTCTAGATTATTTGAAAGCAAGCTTTTTCTCAAGCACTGCTCATGGTACTACTACTTTACATATGTTTGATCGATTATCCGAGGTAATAAAATAGAAATTTCATGAATGATTATGCAGCCACTGGACGACTTACCACAAAGGTTGATGTGTATAGTTTCGGGGTGATTCTCATGGAGATTATAACTGGAAGGAAAGCGCTTGATGATAGCCGACCAGAAGAGAACTTCCACCTTGTTACATGGTTTCGTAGGATGTTACTTGACAAAGACTCATTTCGAACAATCATCGACCCAACAATTGATGTTGATGAGGAAACCTTAGGTAGTATTAGCATCGTTGCTGAGTTGGCTGGCCACTGCTGTGCAAGGGAGCCTCACCAGCGTCCTGACATGAGCCATATAGTGAATGTGCTGTCACCTCTTGTTGAGATATGGAAGCCTACAGAGCCAGATGTTGATGAAATATACGGGATCAACTTTGATATGACGTTACCCCAAGCACTCCAAAAGTGGAAGGAATTTGAAGGAAAGAGCACCTTTGATTTAGCTTCTCCTTCTTCATTAGCTATTACTAATGGAGACAACACAAAGTTAAGCGTACCCACTCGCCCAACCGCAATCACAGGTTCATTCACATCTTCAGATGGACGTTGAAGTTAGAAGAAAATTTAGCATTGGCCCTGACTCCAATGTAGTTGGGCATCTATATCACACCCTGCATCCCCCAAACATATGGTTTTATTCTTATAAAAGAAGAAAAGAAAAAAGAAAAGAAAGATACATGCTATTTTAGAAGTCATGGGATGCGAAAAGATAGAGGTGTTAAAATTGTCTTAGTCTTGTGAAGGAAATATTTCTTTTTTTCTATTCTACTGCCTTTCAATTTAATAACATATCACCTATACCATTTTACTTACTTATAGTCATTAAATAAAATCTCTACACTGCAAACTATTTCTGTACTGGATTTTTTAAGATGGTATTTATTTCCATGGAATACATACCTTATTATGGTCAGCTGGTAAATGAGAATGCATTTGCGAATATTTTGACATGATTTTCTTTTAGCAACTAATAGCTTTTGCTTTGATCAAATAGTTACTAAAATTATCATCAAGCGATTCACCAAAAAAGTTATCATTGAAATGGTCAAGTGTCATAAATCATTAATTTTCTTGTTACAATTGCGCTTATTAGTTGAGAGAGGATCAATATTTACAACATTGTTTAAAAGATGTAGTGTGTTCTAAAACGTGTGTTTCATTCTTTTTTTTGTCTTTCCTTTTTAAAGTTAATTTTTTAAAAATAAAATATTATAACTATTTTCCATTTCTAGTATTATTATTATTATTATTATTAGAAATTATAAAAATATAAATATACAAAAATATTTGTACATTTTAAATTATTTATATTAATTTTGATATATTATCGATGTAAAGAGTTTTATACGATTATTTAATTATTTGCTACTAAATAGGTAACTTTTGATATAATGATTATAAAAGTCAAATGCTTTTTGTTGATCTGATAATATTCAGTTACATAATTGTGTAAAATTTTTTTATAGTAACAATATATCAAACTTAATTTCTTAATTGATATTTAAAAATTTTGATATATCTATTAACATAAAATATAATCAATTATTTTTATTAGTTTTGTTTGAATAAAGATAAGACATTTATTAAACAAAAATAAGCATTTAAAATATAAAACAAAAAAATTAAAGATGTGCAAAGCATAAACCAATAAAAACAACAAAGATTGTAAGGGAATAGTGAAATTTCCCACCCAATGCTATATAATATCATATCTTTAGATGGACTGGTGGAAGGATAAAAATATTAAAAAAGTTGTAACAAGATTTTGATACAATACGTAAGTAATAAAATATCCCTTCAACTTGAATTAGGGCTGGACATCGAAAACTTGTTGGAGTTAACTCAACTAGAAAATATCCAAACATTGCTATACTAGAGATTGAGGAGAAAGAACATTTATTTAGTGTGGGAAATGCTAAACCAAATACGCTGACAATTTTCCTATCATATATAATATATAATGATAATGAGATTTTTTTTTTTTACCCAAAATTTCAGTTATTCTATGTTCTGATTCATTTTAGTTTTACAAGATTTGCACAGCTTAGATGTTTTGAATTTAACATTTAAATAATCAATATAAATATAAATGAAAAGAAAAAAAAACAAATGAAAGCATTTTTTCTTAAAAAAAATTTCACGATTCAGTCATTTTTGTTCTTGTTGAATGGATCATCAATTAACTATTATTCACTATATTCACCATAGAAAATATTGGAATATGTACTAATTAATTTTGTAAAACAATATATGGGTATGAACTTCAATATTTTGTAAAATAATAAAATATTGCTTTTACGGATTCCTCTTACAAAAATTTTAAAATAAAAAACAGATTGAAAATAATGTACATTTTTATAATTAATATTGAAAAAAAAATGAAAATATAAATATTTTCTGAAACCAATTCCACTGCATTTTTCGTCCAAATCGACCGAAAAGAAGAATATGAATATGGAATGAAACGAAATAACTCAGTTCTATCTAACATTATTCAATTTTATCATATTTTAAAGTGTAAAGTATTTAAACAATAAAACAAAGGCGGGCCCATATATATTTAGAGTCTATTGTCATATCAACCACACATGTCCTCCTATTTACTCATCACACCTTAAAATAAAGTATGGCTTTGAGAAATAAAAATTAAAACATTTTGAATTTACAATATATTCCCCAACAAACTAAATTTCCTCAGATTAATATAGATAATGCTTTTTCTATGATATGAATATAATTTCAGCTGTGCCTACAGATAGTCATTCTTTTTATCGCACTACGTTCTACATTGTATAGAACTCTCATTTATTCATGATTTGCTTATATTCCAAAACTTCTACCCACTGATGTTACCTGCTAAAAAGCATAAATAATGTGTTTTATGAAGCAAAATTTTATGACCTAGAAAACAAATTTTTCTAAGTTATTTTTCACCACATAATAGTGTTTACGGTATTTTCCGGAAAAGGAATTTAGGATTATAGAAAAATGAAACCTTAAAGGCATCATAATGAGAAATAGAAGTGGTACTTTCCTAAAATGGTAATGATCAAGGATTTAACTCTGTCCTTTAGATGGTAAAATGCATCATCATAACCATTAATGAAAAATCAACGCTTTAAGATTTTTATTAAAATATAAATATCAGCATGACAAACCATATATGTGATAATATGACTCGTTAGTTTTCTTGTTAATAGTTTAGATTGTATACTTCACTCTATAACAGCCCCGATCTATTTAATTAAATCTTTATCTATTGTAACAAGCTAATAGAAATTATATTAAATTTAATTTTGATATATTAATAATATAGAAGAGTTTTATACTATTATTCAATTATATATTATCACATCAACAATCATATTTAATCTTTACACTTACTATTTCTATATTTCAAAAGTCTTATATAATAAAATTTGATTGGATGACAATATATACATTATTAGTGCATCAAAATTAATGTCAACTATATTATATAAATAGTTTTATCTTTTTATCTTTAATTTTTTTTTGAGACTTGATCTTCAATGTATTCTATTCCTTCTTCACCAACCTTAACCTACCTCAATTGTCATTATCATTTCATTCATTCGTGTAATCTTTGGCTAGACACCCTTTTTTCATTCTTAAACCACCATCCCTCATCTTTTAACTAACATTCAACATGAAAAATTTACTCCTCAAACCTAAATTGCAAACTCCTCAAACCCATATGTTATTTGCTAGAAGCACCTCTATTATTTGCACCATCAATGCTTCCTAACTAATTCCAACCAACAATTATATTCCTATCACACCCACCTTCAAATTCATTCCCACCAAATAGATACCCATATTTTCTTATCTTAATTAGAGATATTTAATTCGAGTATTAGATATGTAGTTGCATTAAAATTTGAAGAAAAAAGTTTTAGTCATCCTAGTAATCCTACACAACTCGAGCATGATTGCCTTTGCTTGGAGAATATTTATGGAACAAAAAATCTATTATCACAAAGTACCTATATTTCCACATTGTTATACAAATTAATCCACCTGAGCTTGATGACCCTTGCCATTTACACAAGTCGACTTTAATGTTGGGATAGAAGGAAAGTGTAAAAGAAACTTTTAAATAAAAAAAATGAAGGAAAAAAAAAACCTTACTAATTTAACTCTTTCAATACTTCTGTTGCCTACCCAATCAAAGTCCTTTTGCACCCTAATATGGAAGTTGGGTAGGCAGCATACCAAATGCGTCTACGTTTTAACAAATTTCATTTTTAAACTTCGGTAAGTACATATTAAAACTAATTAGTAAAATAGCTTCTAAATAGCAACAAATAGTTAGAAAAAAAAATGTATTTGCCCCACGGGAGGTGGGTAATGCAACTTGATTCAGAGATGCTGAATGAAGTGTGGTAATAGTGAGAGCAGATTGACATTACACATATTGAAGCATTAAATTTTCATCCCATCCAAGAATAAAAAAATGCAAAGACCAGCAATAAGCCTTTTCGCACACGATCCATTTTCGAAAGGAGCATAGTTTGCTTACTATTGTGTCCTCCTTTCCGTGCTACAATAAAATTTTGGGAAAACCATTATAATTAACTAATAAAATACTTTTCTATTTACTTTTGTTAGTTATTTTAAATTTTTTTTTATCATAATGTCAAGTTACTGAATTAATAAAATTTATTTATTACTTTTTTTAATTTTTGAAAAAAATATTGATATTTCATCAAAATTAAATTTATAAAAGTTGTACAATTTATGGGATAAAATAACTAATTTTATTTATTAAAAAACTAAATAAATTAAATTACCAAAATAAGTTTATGCAATTCTTTAAAGAATTTAAGTTTCAACAATTTTAATTTATAACAAATGAAATACAGCAACAAAATCCATTTAGTTTAATAGAAAAACTTTTTTACTTATTTTGTTAATAAATTTTTATAATTTTATTAATTTAATGGTTGAATCATGTGATATTATTTTGATGATTAAGTATATAAAGTTTAAAAAGGTTTAGGCATTGATAGATATATAATCTAATAATAAATATTTATTTATATTTTTAAATATATATTATATGTCAAAATAAAGAAGGATAATGAAGTAGGAAATCATTTTAAAATTGTATACACTTGATTTACTTTATAGAAAATTTGAATTCAATGAATGAATTGATAAAATTTAATATTGACAAAATGTTATTCAATAAAGTAAGTATAACAAGACTTATTGAAAGGATTTTTTTGATATGTCCATAATATTTAAAGGTACTAGTATCTTTTTGTTAATTATTTTTTTCTAATTATATCTTATTAATTGAGGAGAGAGAGTAAGTAGAAAGAGATAATTTTAAAAAATAATTAAATAAAAATATTTTTGTAAAATATATCTAATCTTTTTGAGATTGAGATTTTTTTCAATCATTTTAATAATTGATGTATATATTTAAATTTAGACAATTAATTTAAAACGGAACATATTTTAGAACGGATAGAGTGGAGATTAGTATAGAATGATGGAAAAGACAAATTTGTTGAATTATTTTTTGGTGGATAGATGTTTAGGTGGGTTTATCATTGCATCAGAATTAGAATATAATCTTTGTATATAGAAAATATTTATAGAAAATTTATGAGTTTACATACTAATGGATTCTCGCATTGATAACGGAATTCGAATTCACATCCTTCTGCAATATAGAAATTTGTTGAATTTAAGGTTATTAAATCCGTTAATAAAAGGGATTAAAGTTGTAAACCCAAAAAAAAAGGGATTAAAGTTTAATTAGAACTATAAGCAATTGCTATAAAACTTTATTTTTTATTTTTTTACATGGTAAAATTGGATCACCGGCAACCCCAACATGTGCTCAAACGCAAACCCCTTGGTTCTCTGAAAAAACCCTAATTTCCCCATTGCTGTGTCACAGTCACCCCATGGAAATGCTATTCTCTGCTTAAACCCTCTTTCTCGATTCATCTCCGCATCTCAAAATTCGCGATTCCCTCTAGGGTTTGCAATCGGGAAAAATGTCTCTCCCACCCGTAGAGTGTATATACGTAACAGAGGACTGTGTTCGCGAATGGAAGAGTGGCAACCCTGCCCTCAAGGTCTCCGAGCCCGTCCCATCGCTTCGCTTCCTCTACGAGCTTTGCTGGACTATGGTGCGTTCTTTGCATGGGTTTTCGCACCTATAATGCATGTGCACATAGCTTTATTTTCTTTTCTAATTCTTTTTTTTTTTTTTGTGTGTTTATATTGGAAAATTGAAATTTGAGTGGTGAATTCAGAGCTTTGATCCTTCATTTTTGGATAAAGGACTGATCTTTGTTTCTTGGTTGCTGTCAGGTTCGGGGTGAATTGCCGTTTCAGAAGTGTAAAGTAGCGTTAGATTCTGTCATATTCTCAGATAGACCGTCGAATGAGAAATTAGCTTCAAATTTTGCAGATATAGTGACCCAAATGGCTCAAGATGTGAGTTACCGCTGCTTGAAGCTATTGTTAATCCCTTGCATTCTGTTTTATTTTTCCTCCGTATTTTCTGTTAGATTAGTTGTTATAGCTGCAAGTTTGCCCCCCTCTGTCTCTTTTTTCAGTATATATTAGAAAGAATTTTTCTTGATGATTGAAAATTGAAATGATCAATATATGGAAGTCATTTTTCCTTTCTGTATTGTGAATACTGAATAGCGTGCCTTCTGAAGTTATATAATGCTTTCTTTCTCCTCATATTCTCTCATTTCAAGTTGTCCCGGCCAATTGTTGTTATTAGTAAAGGATAGCTGTGCATTTAATTTCTAGCATCTTCCTTTGAGTTCAATTCATTTTTCTGTTTCAAATTGCGCGAGCATTAAACTGAGCAGAAGTTGCTTTACAACTTCGTCTCAATTGCTGAGGCAAGAGGAAATTAAGACTTATCTGATGGCTGTTGCCATTGAAACAACCATTTCTTGTATTGGTTATAACCATAGAAAATATCATTTTAACCACGTTTTATATGAGGTTCTAAAGCATCTGAATATGATTTTGCTTTATTTACTAATTAACACATCAAGAGAGTGAGTCTTGGTGCAACAGTAAGGTTGCTGTCTTGTGACTTGAAGGTCATGGACTCACGGGCTCAAATCCTAGAAACGGCCTCTCTGCTTGTGGGGTTAAGGCTGTGTATTGAATTAAGTTCCAATTTTGAGTTTTTGACCGTTGAGAATTATTTATCATTCGTAGTCAGCACAATACATCCACTTATGTGTATTATCTTCTATGCAGCATACACTGTCAGGAGAGTTCCGATCTCGTCTCATCAAACTGGTCAGTATTTGCTCTCACAATGCTCTATTTGATATTCAGTTAAGATGTAATCTTAGCTTAGCTTCTGCTGGCTCTTCTTAATGTTGACGTGTAAATCTTTATATTTTCAAATTAACCATTATGATTCTCATTCCTTGGAATTTTTCTACAGTTTGACATTGCTTGTAAGCTTTTGTTTTTATAGGCAAGATGGCTTGTGGAATCTGAATTGGTTCCAGTTAGGCTACTTCAAGAACGTTGTGAGGTCTGCTTTTTTTGGTTCCTTACTTCCCTTCCTTATTCATACATTGTATAACTTGATTTTCTATTTCATTTGGGGCTTCTGGTTTGTGTAGAGTAACCTTACCAAGGTACTCTTGTATGAACTGATATGAATTTTTTATTTCTATTTTATGTGTTTGTAGGAAGAATTTTTGGGGGAGGCTGAAATGATCAAAATAAAGGCTCAGGAATTGAAGGGAAAAGAGGTGAGCAATTAATTTCTATAAATGTATGGCATAACACAGGGGCTTCTGGTTCTTTTCTTGTTTCCTTTGATTATTCCCATTTCTTCTTTTTATGTTTCTTTTTATTTCATAAAAAATAAATACTACTTAATTAAAATACTTGTAGTTTTTGTTTTACAAGGAGATAAATTGATTGTTTAGTTCAAAGAAAGAGGAGAAGGCTGCTAACCTCTGCCAAAGTGGGATATATAATAGAAAATGAAGCTGTAACTAATAAGAGAAGCAAAGTACAAGTATGGAGGGTTGAGGATAAGGTATCCTCCAAAACACATAAAAACAAAAGGAAGATAACAGAAACTAGGAATGCTGCAAAGCTGCCAAATTTCTCTGCATGCCAGGGACAGCTAGATCCCTGAACAATAGTGTACAGAACACACAGGCTAAAAATGTAAGTTTATCCAAAAGTAGATTTAACAGCAAGGAAATACCCTTAAAGATTCATCCATTTGCTCCAATGGAGTTACCCAAAGAATAGCATAAACTCTCCACTGCCACAGATATTTGGCCTCTTTCTTTTCAAGAAGCAGATAAAACAAGCCAACAGGAACTGCTTCAAGGTAGATGATACAGCCATTGCTCATTAAGATCCCCAAAAGCTTGTAGCCAAGGAAAGTGGCTGTGTTGCATTGCAGAAATAAGTGAGTCGTCAATTCAGAGCTAGACTTGCACTTAAACACGTCAGGAGAGAAAGCTATGTGAGGCCGATGAATATGTATGTGCAAATAGGGACCCTAGAACATATAAGCATTTCTTTCCAACAAAATACACCTCTTAATTGCATAAATTGCAGACTACCATGAAATTGTAACCGCCTTATTCTCGACAAAAGGCAAGCATGTTAAGCTTTATTCTTAGTTGGCAGTTGGTCATTGTGTTGCTTGTGTCAAATGTACAAGAACTATGTTTCAACTTGATTGGAAATTCATTTATTGTATGTATTTGATTCAGTTGTGATGTTGATTTCAGGTCAGAGTGAATACACGTCTTCTTTATCAGCAAACCAAATTCAACCTTCTTAGAGAAGAGAGTGAGGGCTATGCAAAGCTGGTATAATCACAAATTCATTTCTTTTGAATTTTTATGGTATTTTCTATGAATTATTTATCACTTATTATAGACATTGAGATTTTGGCTGAAGAGAATTAGACTTTGTTTTTCCTTTATTTGTTCAATATTTTATATTTGTTTTCCCTTTCAACTTTATGTGGGCTTTTTAATCCACAATTCGGTTCTTTGATGTTCTTACATATTATTTGTGATAGAAGTAAGATTGAGTTTATGGAATGTAAGTTTAATAGAAGATGCACTAATTCTAGATTAGAGGTGAAAATTGGAGATCATACTATACCACGTGTCACACGATTTAAGTATCTTGGGTCATACAAAATGATGGCAAAATTTAGAGAGATGTAAACCATAGAACTCAAGCTAAGTGGATCAAATGAAAGAGGTGTTTTGGCTGTTATTTATGAGAAAATAGTACCACCCAAACTTAAGGGAAAATTTTACTGCACTTCTAAAAGACTTGCAATGTTGCATGGGATTGAATGTTGGGCAGGGAAAAGCTAACAAGAGAGTAAGCTTAACGTAGCAGAGATGAGAATGTTGCATCAGAGGAATGAACTCACTAGTTAAGATAGGATTAGGAATAAGTACATCAGATAGAAAGTTAGTGTAGCACCTATTGTGTAAAAGGTGATAGAATTTGCCTTAGGTGGTTTGGTCATGTGTGGAGAAGATATGTAGAAGTCTTGGTAAGGAGAGTAGATAAGCTGGAGGTAGCCCAATAGTTAGAGATAGAAGGAGGCCAAGGATTTAGAAGGGTTTAGATTTAAATGGTTATTGACGCGGTTTGCAGTAGTACATATGGTGTTGTTTGATCATGTAGCTGACTCCATTCAGTGGGAAAATGCTTGGTTGTTGTTGGTGTTCTTACATATTGTGTGATTTGGTAGATATAACATGAGAATGAGAGAACGTATAACTAACATCAAGTTTTAATTTTTCAGGAAGTTGAATATTTCGGTTGAATAATGTTGTAGTATGTTCCAGATGAGATGCCTTGGTATGCTGTATTCAATTTTAATTTAATTGTGTAGGTCACTCTTCTTTGCCGGGACATTGAAGCCCCAACTCAAAAAGCATCTGCAGCAACAATTGGCATTATTAAGGTTTTAATGATTTTAATTACTATTCTATTATACTTTTCTTTGTTTTATGATGATCATGGTGCTGATTTAGATTACTTCTGCAGTCGTTAATTGGCCATTTTGATTTGGATCCAAATCGTGTTTTTGATATTGTAAGTTGCACCATTTTAATTGTCTTTTCTTTTCCTTCAATATTCTTTAGTTCACATGCCTTATCTATGTTCTCATTTCATGTTTTACTTGGCTACTGATGAATGTTTTTAATCAGGTTCTTGAGTGTTTTGAACTTCAGCCCGACAACAATGTGTTTTTAGAGCTGATTCCCATTTTTCCCAAGGTTATTTCTAGGTTATTATTATTTCAGTTTCCGATATTTATAGGACAAGTTTTATACTCTGGTTTTATCTCTTTTTTGCAGTCTCATGCTTCTCAGATTCTTGGATTTAAATTTCAATATTATCAGCGCACGGAAGTCAGCAGTCCTGTTCCCTTTGGGCTCTATAAGCTTACAGCCTTGCTGGTGAAACAAGATTTTATTGATCTTGATAGCATGTAAGATGTTGTGCTCACATGTTGCCTAAGAATTACATATTGCATTTAAAGTGGCAGTAAACACTAAACATTAATCCTATATTTGACGCACTTTGGATCTGTTTCACTATTAGAAGCATGGTGGTATTGGAGGAGATCCACAAATTCCATTTTTGTGATTGATAGACTGTTGATATCATTCCTTATTTTGTGAGTTGTGCTCTTAACTTCTAGGAAAAATGTTGGTCTAGGGACAAAGGATGCTCTGTATAATCATACTGAAAATTGAGTAGGTTGTAGTTTGGGATTTAATAAGGATGGTCAAGAGTACCTCACAAACTCGTAATTCTTGGTAAATATCTTTATTTTTTTTATTTTTTTAAACAATTTGGGAGCAAGTGTTTTAGGGCTTTAAAATTCTAATATTTAACCTTTTTTTTTTACCAAAACAAAGAATAATATTTGCTTACTTAGCTTTTGTGAATATGTTTTTTGCTATCTAATTCTTCCTTTTTCACATGCATTTTTTCCTGAATCAACTTCGAACACTCTCCACACTGAATGATCAGCTATATGTTGGAAAATAAAAGCTGTGTGATACTTTCTTTGTTTACTTCTGCTGTTACCATTGATACCCCAAATCTGATCACCAATTTTGAGGACAATGACATTGTGAGATCCGTGTAACCCGCTTAATGGAAAAAGACTTAATGGAACAGTTAAACATATCTATTTGGGCTCTTAAAGTCAGGCTTGTTGCCAAGTAATTAATTGTCTGACAAGAAATAAGGAAGTGGTTGAAATCAGCAACTTAGTGTTGATTGTCTGTGATAGCTTATTTTATTGAGAAAGTTTTATGAGGGGTGAGTTGTTTTAATTTGTGGTTCAGGTATATGTCCTGCTCAGCTGAGGTGCTAATGCAACTGGCATCTGGGCCTGAGTTACTTATGCAATTTGACAGTTTTCTAAAGTATCATTTTGATTGCAGATATGCGCATCTACTTCCAAAGGATGATGAAGCATTTGAGCATTATAACTGTTTCTCTTCCAAGCGCCTTGATGAGGTATTCATGCTTTGACTGCTTATTGAGCATGCGTTTGTGCAAGCATTTGCTTCATGTTTTCTATTAAACCAGTCCTCCATGGTTTTCTTATTATTGGCTAGCGTGATTTCCACAAGGTTGACTATCTCATTCACAGGCCAACAAAATTGGAAGAATAAACCTTGCTGCTACTGGAAAAGATCTAATGGATGATGAGAAACAGGGTGATGTCACAATAGATCTCTTTGCTGCTTTAGACATGGAAACTGATGCAATTGAAGACCGAAAGTCCGAGCTTCAAAACAGTCAAACTTTGGGCTTGCTTACTGGCTTTCTTTCAGTGGATGACTGGTATGTGTGTTTTGTAATTTGCATGTACGATGTGGCGTGGCAATAGACTTGTTATAATCATATGCTATGTTATTTTTTCTCTTTTGGATACCAGAGGTACAATTGGATAAAATTTTTTGAGCAAAAAAATCAATTTTTCACTAAAAAAAATAATTTTTGATATATTTGGACAAATTTTTAAAAATAATCATAATCTCAAAAAAATGTGTTTTCAGCTTTTAGTAGAAGCTGAAAAGAGTAGCTTCTAAAAGAAAAATCTATTTTTAGCTTTTTTAGGTATATAAATTTTTTTTGTTTTATAATTACTTTTTTCAAAAGTTGAAACAAACGCACCCTATGTCAAAAAATAGTGAATATATTAAGCTATTTGTAGTATAATGAGTTTTAATCTCGTGACAATGAGAATAAAGGAAACTGGTTCTGCTGTACGTGGAGACATTTGTCTTTCTTCCATAAATTCTCACATTCATTAGTGCTTACATAAATGTTACTATGCCTGGTTATCTACTCAGCATCATATGTGGCTATTGAGGTATATGATGGATCTCAAATTTATGGATGTTTGCAAAAGATTTGGTACCTTTTCAGTCTTAATAAATTGATTTATGGCTCGGCCAGATCCTTCTTTCCTGTAGAATAATATATCTTTTAATTTCTATTTCTTTTGTTTTTGCAGGTATCATGCGCATATACTATTTGATCGTCTATCACCACTCAATGCAGTGGAACATATCCAAATATGTGAGAGTTTGTTTAGGTAAAGCTTGTTTATAATCTCTTGCAATCATGTAGCCCCTGGCATAGAGAGCTTATATTTGAGTTGCATCCCTATACATGTATGTCATTTAATGCATATATTGAATCTGTTGTTATTATTTTATTTTTTGGATAATGCATTTGGAAATACATGTCAATATCAATGGCGGGGTCTATATTTTTAATTGAGATTGGAATACTATCCGATAAAATAGAGGGATAATACAACTAGAGGGTGGGTAAGATATCCTCTGCAGATGAAAGTTAGAAAACAACGAAAAGAAAGATTCAAGGATGCAAGGATGATGTGCAGTGCCTCTGCATACCCTGGGAATAGCCATCAGTACTGCACTTGATAGAGGCCATGGTAGTTATCTTATCCGAAAGGAAGGGCAAAGGAAAATGCCCTTGAAGATGCTGCATTGCAAACTACCCAAATATGCCAGATAACTACACCAATTGCAAGCTGCCGCCAAAATATGCTCGTTTTTATACCAAGAACCTTTGAAATATACCATGACACACTGTTCCAAATTGGAGGGGTTCATGAGGGTGCCCGTCTGTTCAAAGCATGTGCATGCATCTAACAGCTTGTATCCTTGGGCCTTAACTAGCTTTGAGTTTTGTTGTATTCAACAGTTTGTTTGCTTTTATTTTTTCAATAGCTTTAATTAATATTCAGATGTTTATCCAGGCTTATTGAGAAGTCAATTTCTTCAGCATATGATGTTATTCGTCAAGCACATCTTCAAAACTCTGGATCATCCACAGGAGGCAGCACTGATGCTATGGATGTAGATAGCTCTTCAGGACACAGTTCTTTCATAGATCTTCCAAAGGAACTTTTTCAGATGCTTGCTTGTACTGGACCTTATCTCTACCGTGATACTATATTGTTGCAGAAGGTGCATTAATTTGTTTTGATTTTCTGTTAACTTCATTTTCGTTGGTATGTTTTTGCTAATAATGATTCCCCTTCTCTCTGTTTCCCCCAAAAACTTGAGTAGGTTTGTAGGGTGTTGAGAGGTTATTACCTTTCTGCTCTGGAGCTTGTAAGTCATGGGGATGGTGCCTTGAATCCTCAATTTCATGGAATTGGAAATCGTCAACTACACCTTAAGGAAGCAAAGCTAAGGGTGGAGGATGCTTTAGGAGCATGTCTACTACCTACTCTGCAGCTGATTCCTGCCAATCCAGCTGTTGGCCAGGAAATTTGGGAACTAATGAGTCTCCTTCCTTATGAGGTTGTCCTCTATATTAGCTTTTCTTTTACCTGATATATTGTTAGCAATTATTGACTAGCTTGGTTGATGAATGTTATTTATCTAGGTGCGATATCGTTTGTATGGTGAATGGGAGAAAGATGATGAGCGCATTCCTATGCTCCTTTCTGCAAGACAAACAGCCAAGGTGCTGATCTATATATGTTTGGGGGCATCTGCGGTGAATGTTGCAAGCTTGATTCTTTGTATCCCTAATTCTTTTTGCTTTTTTTTTCTACAGTTGGACACAAGACGTATTTTGAAACGGCTAGCAAAGGAGAATTTGAAGCAGCTAGGCCGAATGGTTGCAAAATTAGCTCATGCCAACCCCATGACTGTCCTCCGAACAATTGTTCATCAGGTGCTGATTTAGTAGAACTTGTATACTGTGGAAACTGACAAGCACTGACTGCTTTAGATGATGTGCATTCTATCATGTTAATGTTTCAATTTGTGTGAAATGCAGATTGAGGCATACAGAGACATGATTACTCCTGTAGTGGATGCATTTAAGTATTTGACTCAGGTCTGTATATTTCTTTGTGTTTTTACTTTTCTTCCATGTTCACTGCATCTATCTATTGATGATGTCAGAGGGTGTGAGTAGTATTTTATTCATTCTGATAGTGATATAGCTTAAGGACACTGTATGGTGGTACTTCTCCATTTTATATTTCTTTTGTGTATTCTTTATGCTGTTGAAGTTGTTTTCCTATTGGTAGATAGTTTTTAACTTGGAAACTTATTTACCTTTTTCTTTTAACAGCTTGAGTATGACATTTTGGAATATGTTGTCATTGAGCGCTTGGCACTTGGTGGACGTGATAAGCTAAAGGATGATGGTCTAAATTTGTCAGACTGGCTTCAATCTCTAGCTTCATTTTGGGGCCACCTGTATGTATATTTGTTTCCTTCCCAACTCACACTTATATTATTTCTAGAGGATTTCGAGATGAAGTCTGGTTTATCTTCTTATTGTCAGATTGTCCTGTGCATCTGGATAAGTTATAGGAAGTAATTATGATGCTTTTGGGTTTGCCATCAGTTATATGTGGCTGAATCTTGTTCGGTGATATGTTTTATTCTACTGATTAAAGTGTTAATTATAATGATGACATAATGGATTAAGCAACAAATTGTAGGTTGACCTTCATATATTGTTTTGTCAGCTTTTCTATTTCTCTGTCTTTGGTGATATTTGTGTTTTTACAACTATTTCTTGCAAATCCTAATTTTATTGGGATTATTTTATGTTTTAGACTTTTAGTAATCATGGTTGATAATGACATGTAATAGTCATTTTTGTGCATTTATGCCATCCTATAGAATTTAGACACATCCAGGATGCCTTGTATCAAATTCCAGGTTGCAGATCAACCTTAGCAAATGCAGGATTACTGGACATAGCAACTTTTTGTATCCCTGAGTGGTGATGTCAGATCAATTCAAACCACTTGGCTTGCCATTTGGTGGGCATGCACAGACAGCTGTATGATGTGCCAATGGGATTTGCTGTCAGATTTTTTGGGATGGATATTTGTTGTTGGTCGAAAGGGGTGGGCATTTCTGTGTTGTCCTTTCAAATTTCAAACTCCACACTCCAAACTTCTACTAGTCTGGTGCCCTTATCATTTTATAAGGGAGATTCAAAAAGATGAGGAGTGCCATTATAAGATATACAAGTTACTTGTCAGCTGCAATAGCACTCTACCACGTTTGATGGAGAAATATCTAACTTAAATAAAGCTTTTCATCAAGTTGGACCTTGATCTTCTTCATGTAGCTTGGGAAGGTCAGTACTTTTACCAGATACAAATACAATTAGTTAACGGAGATGAAAGAATGAGTACTTTAAAAAGGCAATGACATCAGTTGGAAGTCATCAGGTCTTTTTGTGTGAAGAATGATCTGCGTTGTAAACATGATATCTCTGGTTGTCAATGATTTGTGGTAATTTCTAATGTCAATTTCGAAATGACAGCTTAGTGGCAATTATGGGGTATGTTCAGGATGGAGACGGATCCATATATTACTGTGAACTTACCATCTTGTTTATGCTTATTTCGTGATGATTTTCAATAAAGTTAGGGGGATACATGTGTAACCTGTTGGTCTTATAGAGAGGATGGAGCCTGAACTGTTTACTTTGGGTGGTTGTTACGTGATGATCAGTGATTGCTGATATCCAACTGTTTGGGCTGATAGTAGGGTAGGTTTGGATCGACCTGAAGACACTTAAGTTGATGGTAGCATTCTTTTAAGTGGTCTACTCCATTAGCTATTACTTTGATCTTGTGATGCTAATGGAGACTGCAAGATACCAAAGAACTTGTTAACTTTTTCTGAAGCTGTTTACTGTGCTTTTCTACAAATGCACCTAATGGAGGAGTGGTACTGATAAATAGTATATTTGTTCTTCAGATAAGAGGAAGACAGAAAATACAGCTTTTCGTTTGACTTTATCATCAGTAGTTTGTTTGATTGACCAACAATAGTTCAGTACAAAGGGATGATTCATGATCATCATTGTGTTGTCTGTGTAGCACTGAGTTTCCCATCTTCTGAAGAATGGATAGCATAACAAGTTTTTGTAATATCTGGTCTTACTGAGGTATATACTTCAATGCTTGTGGCTGCGTTATTTTGGCTGAGCATAGCTGTTAAATCCTGAACAACTTTGTGGGCCAATATTCCACTAGGAATTTGTTTTTGACTTGGAGGCATGGGGATTGAAATGCCTGGAGCAGTTTGGTTTTGGTTTTCTTCTCTCTTTCTCTCTACAGCATTCCCTTTCTTTGAGTGTGTAATAATATAAAGCATGGTAATACTGTGTTTGCTTTCTGAATTCCTCTGTTTTGTGAATTGAAGTGTATGTTGAATGGGTTTATGGTTAGCTCCTCTAAAGTGCCTTAATTATATGTTGATAGTTTAAAGATGATTTGAATTATTTTTTCCCTTTATGAAGTTGTGGAATTAATGTTGGGTAAAAGTAGGAAATAAATTACATATTAAGACTGTAATATGTCAAACAAATTGGAGGAAAGGTAGTGTCAATCTTTCATGATTAAGTTTTTTTTTTTTTTTTTTGGTTGTTTGGGGGAGGGGGGGAGGAATCAAAGTAAAAAATTTGAAAAGAAAATTAATATTAAGAACCATGGGACCATGATAGTTGAGTCAGAAATAGAATGCATAAATACTAACTAACAACTGGCTTCTGTGCATGGCATGCTTTTCAAATGTCTTCTCTACATTGTTGCTGCAGAATTTGTGCTCATGTGTGCTTCCAATCTTCATCTATTTTTTTTCCAGATAGATTATCTCAATTTGAAATCATTTTGACAATAACGTTAATAACATTAGCATTTTGATTGTAACATGCCCCAAATATTTTGAGCAAAAGTAGGACCTATTGTGCACAATGTCTTGAGTGAATCTAGTACGGGTTACATTGTTGATCAAATTCTTCATCTGTGAGTGACCAGTACTTGATTTCCTTTCTGTATTGTGATTCAGCTAATTCTTTGTATATTTTGGTGGCTATTATGATATGTGTGGCAATACTACATTAATAGGGTTCTCACCAAACATAGTTCTAGTTATCAAAACTGCACATTCAACTTCTTGCTGTTTGCGGTAAGATTCATTGGGTTCAACCAATTTTTTTTTTTATTGGTTTTTTAACAAAATTGGTGTTATCTTGTTATTAGTAGTTTGACTTGATTCTTGTAGTGTAGAATGTAGTATGATCTATGTGATTTTCACTTCAAAGAGGCAAAATCTTCTTTGAATGTTTTCATGAGCACTAGTTATTTGTTTGTTGTAGGTGTAAGAAGTACCCCTCAATGGAATTACGGGGCCTTTTCCAGTATCTTGTGAACCAGTTAAAAAAGGGGCAAGGAATCGAGCTTGTTCTACTGCAGGTTTGTCTACTTTGTTGTTGTTTTTTTTTTTTTAAATTTTTAAATTAAAGAACAATATTATGTATTATATGCCTCAGGAAAGAGCCAAATGCTCCATGCTGGCTATAAATAAATCTTTTAACTGATAATTTTCAGGAGCTTATTCAACAAATGGCAAATGTCCAATACACAGAGAACTTGACTGAGGAACAGCTGGATGCTATGGCAGGGGGTGAGACTCTTAGATATCAAGCAACTTCTTTTGGAGTAACTCGAAATAATAAGGTACGTAAAGTATATCTTAGAAGGTTTTTGGAAAGCAGTAGATTGATGAAATTGCAGTTTAGCCAGATTGAAATTGTGCTCTGGGTGTATGAGAGACAGTTGTGTTAGGTGTGGGTGTTTAAAAAATCTCTTTTCAACCTTTTTTTGCTGAAGAGAGCAGTGAATACAATTACTCATGTTTGAATATTGAGTTTTGTGTTGATTTTGTCATATTCAAGTTTTATAGGGTGTAGTAAAGCATGTATCTTGTGTTCTGGGTGACAAAAAAGTCTCATGTATTAATCTTTAATTATTATTGTGGAATTATGCATAGTTTAAGTTGACATACCAAGTTAACGAGATATATCTAACCTTTATGATGCAGGCATTGATAAAGTCGACTAGCAGACTTAGAGATGCATTACTTCCCAAAGATGAGCTGAAGTTGGCAATACCCCTCTTATTGCTTATTGCTCAACATCGTTCTCTGTAAGATAAAAAACTTATAAATGCTAGAGTTAATACTCAATATTCTGTTCTCATGATTTAATATTTTTGCAGGGTTGTCATCAATGCGGATGCACCCTATATTAAGATGGTTAGTGAGCAATTTGATAGATGCCATGGAACTCTTCTTCAGTATGTGGAGTTTCTTTGCAGTGCAGTTATGCCAGCATCAAATTATGCTGTACTTATTCCCTCACTCAATGACCTGGTCCACCTTTACCACCTGGACCCTGAGGTTTGTGTTCTGCTTCTATCTCTATTTGTCTTATAAACTTCCGGCATGATTTCATGATAACTACTGTGTGGTTTAATCGCTAATTCTGTTATTTTCCCTTATGGTACACTGTTCTTTGCTTGAACCTGCATTTTTTATGGTGTTATTTTTTTCCTGGACATAGGTTGCTTTCTTGATATATCGTCCTGTGATGAGACTTTTTAAGTCTCAGAGGAGTCCTGATGTTTGCTGGCCCTTGGATGAAAACAATGCTGCAAGTGATGCATCTACGAATTCTGAGTCTGACCGTGTAGATCAATCTGGCAGTATGGTTCTAGATCTTGGCTCTGCTGAAAATCCTATAAGGTTATAATCCTAGCTCCCTTTTTTTTTTTTTTTTTGCATGTTGAACTCTCTGTTCTTCTTGCTGTCAAGATGTTTTAGATGCTACTCCAGCTGATAAACTTAAGTCTAAATTTGTAAAGTATAATCTGTGCCTATCAGATATATTGATAAGATATGAAAGTTTATTTATGCTATTTTTGTGGATTAGTGTTTACTATTTTACTACTGTATGCAGCTGGTCATATCTTCTTGATACTGTTAAAACCATGTTGCCTTCAAAAGCGTGGAATAGCCTTTCTCCTGATCTTTATGCGACGTTTTGGGGTCTCACATTATATGATCTGTATGTTCCAAAAAATCGTTACGAGTCAGAAATAGCCAAGCTGCATGCTAATCTCAAGTCTTTGGAGGAGCTGTCTGACAATTCAAGTTCAGCAATCACCAAGAGGAAGAAGGAAAAGGAAAGAATTCAAGAATCACTTGATCGTCTGATTAGTGAACTGCATAAACATGAAGAGAATGTTGCATCAGTCCGCAGACGGCTTTCTCACGAAAAAGACAAATGGTTAAGTTCCTGTCCTGACACCTTGAAGATCAATATGGAGTTTCTTCAGCGATGTATATTTCCACGCTGCACATTCAGTATGCCGGATGCTGTTTATTGTGCTATGTTTGTGCACACACTTCATTCACTTGGAACCCCCTTTTTTAATACCGTCAACCATATAGATGTTCTGATTTGTAAGACTCTACAACCAATGATATGCTGCTGCACTGAATATGAGGCGGGCAGGCTTGGCAGGTTTCTGTATGAGACTTTGAAGATTGCTTACTATTGGAAGGTAATTGATTATTACTGGTTTGTTTACTATCTATAACTTTGTATTTTGAATATTGTTTTATGCTTTTCAGTGGTTGTTCCATCAATATATGTTTACCTTTTCTTTTGTTCTAATTCATTAATTCTTTTCAGAGTGATGAATCTATTTATGAACGTGAGTGTGGAAACATGCCTGGCTTTGCTGTTTATTATAGATATCCAAACAGTCAGCGAGTTACATATGGGCAGTTCATTAAGGCAAGTGTATGCTAGTTTAAAACTGCTCTGAATTTTCTCCTTGCTGTGCTGTTTAGATCTAATGACTGCTGTTATCTTCTCAATTTGACTTTAACTCGTTTCTTTCTGACCCAATATATTAGTCTACACAGGATTAAATAATTTTGGGAGTATGAAATGTGTTTTCTTCATGGCTGATAGGTACACTGGAAATGGAGTCAAAGAATCACGCGGTTATTAATTCAGTGTTTGGAATCTAGCGAGTACATGGAAATTAGAAACGCTCTTATTATGTTGACAAAAATTTCTAGTGTTTTCCCTGTTACTCGGAAGAGTGGAATAAACCTTGAAAAGCGGGTAACTTATCTTTATAATAAACTACGCTTGTGCTAGTAATTTCTGACAATAAATGCATTTTTTACTTATTTTATCATCCATGCAGGTAGCTAAGATTAAAAGTGATGAAAGAGAGGATCTTAAGGTGTTGGCAACTGGTGTTGCGGCAGCATTGGCTGCTAGGAAGGTATGCTGTTTTTTTGGTACAAGCATGGTCATATTTTGTTTTGAGTTTAACACTTCAAATCTCTTCCATCACACAGCCTTCTTGGGTTACCGATGAAGAATTTGGTATGGGTTATCTTGAGTTGAAGCCTGCACCATCTATGACTAAATCTTCAACTGGAAATTCAGCAGCTGTACAAAGTGGGATAAGTCTTGGTGTTTCTCAAACTGAATCTGCCAGTGGAAAACATTTGGACTCTGGAAGCACAGTCAAAGACCAGATATCAAGAACAAAAGTTGCAGACAGCAAGACAGAAAGAACTGAAAGCACAACGGCAACAAAATCTGATTCTAGCCAAGTAAAACTCAAGGGCAGTTCATCGGTGAATGGCTTGGATGCTCAATCATCCTTACCCTCACCTGCTGTACAATCTGGAACATCAAAATCCATGGAAAACCAAAAGCAAGTGGAAGAATCCATAAATAGAGCATCGGATGAACACGTGACAAGAGCTGCTGAGGTAGCATTCATTATCACACTTATGCTGTGCAGTTAGGCATTTTTCATTTGTGTGATGGACTTGTGCATAGTCCAATGTGCATCACTTTTTTATTGTTGATTACCTGGTGATTGCCTCAGCTTGTTACTTGAGTAGAAGGAAAGGAAATTGGGAGAATAAATGTGATCTGAATGAAGAAATTCTTCTGCTATTAGGGCCAGGGTTTGTTGGATGGATATTTTGGATTGAAGTTTTGAAATAAAACCAAATTTGGATTTTAGGATTGATGGATTTGAGGGCAAAATAATGCTAGAGCCAATGAGGATTCCTAACAGCAAGAATTTTTTCAACATTGTGTGGCAAGGAAATCGTGCCCGATGGTAAATTGAAGGAAAATAACTCATTAAGAAAACATGGACATTGGAAAAGACCTGGTAACACAAAAAAAGTTTGGTAAAAGAAAACCCTATGCCTGAAGGCGGCCCATGGGTTGGGACTGCAGTAATTAATAAACAATATGGAATTAAATATTTCTATGACCCATGTACTATTATCAATAAAATAACCAAGCCTTTGCCAAAACTGCCAAAACTTACAGTTTTACACAACTATAACTATAGTCTATTAAATTATATGGAGTAATATGAAAATATCTCAATTTCAAAAGTAAACTAAAATACTAAAACCTTTAGTTCTGTAGGTGCAGCTGCTTGCACTGCATTGCTAATTTTCATTAGTAGTTATGTAATTGTTGTTTCATTCATCTTTGTGGAATCCTTCATGGCAAGTCATTAGTTCTTTCAGTGCTTTTGGCTTAAGGTTGCATTGGAACCCCAGAACCCCCGGACCCTAGAGCCAACCAACACACACACATAATCTTTTACTCTGCTTTTGTTCAATGTTGCTGTTGTTTTTTTCTTTTAAAAAAAAATAGTTATAATAACTTGGTTCTGCTGTTTTCAGTCAAGAGCTTCAGGGAAACGTTCAGCACCTGCTAGCTCACTTTCAAAGACCTCAAAACAAGATCCTTCAAAAGAGGATAATAGATCTGGTAAAGCTGTTGCTAGAACTTCTGGCTCCTTGAGCAGTGACAAGGATTTACAAACCCATGCATCGGAGGGAAGACACACTGGAAATGCCAATGTATCTTCTTCAGTCAATGCTAATGGTAACACGGTTTCAGGTTCTGCAAAAAGTTCAGGTCCATCAGCAAAGATTTCATTGGATGGTCCTGGTAGTGAATTAAAGGCTGAGATGGGAGCTGTGAAGTCTTCTGATATTAGGGCTTCTGTGGTGAAGGATGACGGAAATGATGTTACTGATTTGTCAAGAGGATCCTCTTCTCGTGTAGTTCATTCCCCTAGGCATGAAAACACAGTTGTTGCTTCAAAGTCTACTGATAAAGTTCAGAAGAGAGCTGGTTCTGCTGAAGAACCAGACAGACTTGGTAAACGACGGAAAGGGGATGCAGAGCTAAGAGATTTAGAGGGTGAAGTCAGATTCTCTGAAAGAGAGAGGCTTGTGGATCCTCGATTGTCTGATGACAAACTAGGACCAGATGAACCTGGTTTGTACAGGGCAGGGGATAAGCCGTTGGAAAGGCCAAAAGACAAAGGCAACGAAAGGTATGAAAGGGAACACAGGGAGAGATTGGACCGTATGGACAAGTCTCGCGGAGATGACTTCATTGCGGAAAAACCTAGGGATAGGTCAATAGAAAGATATGGAAGAGAACGATCTGTTGAGAGAATGCAAGACAGGGGTAGTGAAAGGAATTTCAATAGACTCCCGGAGAAGGCTAAGGATGATAGAAGTAAATTACGATACAATGATGCATCCATAGAAAAATCTCATGCCGATGATCGCTTCCATGGGCAAAGCTTGCCTCCGCCACCCCCTTTACCTCCTAATATGGTTCCTCAATCTGTTGGTGGCGGCAGGCGTGACGAAGATGCTGATAGGAGGTATGGAGCTACAAGGCATTCTCAAAGACTTTCTCCAAGGCATGAAGAAAAAGAACGGAGACGGTCTGAAGAGACTGTGGTTTCTCAGGATGATGCCAAACGCAGAAAAGAAGAAGATTTTCGAGATCGGAAACGTGAGGAACGAGAGGGATTGTCACTGAAGGTATGAATCAATATTGTGTCTTAATCTCTCTCTCTCTCTCCATGATATGCTGCTAAAAATATATTTTGCGGTTGAAGGACTTAAACAGAGTAGAGATGGTTTTTTATTTGGCTGCATGTGTTTCTTTGTCCACGAACTAGTTCTTTTATTCCTTATAGTGGCCAACAGAATGCAATGCAATTTGATTATTTGGCTGAATATGCTACTTGTTAGGCATGGGTTGTTATGAAGAACTATGCATCATTTACCAAGTATGAATTTCTATAAAGCGCTACTTGTTCTCTCAGCTGATGGGTGATGTTATCTATCACTTCTAGTTGAAAATGCAACAAATGTGAAAAACACGAGAGAATATTAGAATATGAGATGTTATCGGGGTTTTGCGGTTAGAGTAAATCTGAGCAGATTATTTATCATGAAAGTGTAGCCATCTTTAGATTTAGTATATTAGCTTAAGATTGCTTCTCATGATTTGATTGTCTTTCTGATTTATACCTTTACAGTTTTATATATTTTATATATCTTTCAATTGTTTAAAGAATTTGGTTTTTGGTTTTCATATTGTCCCAAATCTTCTGTTGTGTTTTATGAAGTTTTGCTTCTTAACATAAATTACTCTCTTCTGGTTTTTTTGATTAGATGGACTGATGACTACGCTGTTGTTATTATTCTAATATTACACTATTTTATTCAGGTGGAAGAGAGGGATAGGGAAAGAGAGAGGGACAGAGAGAAAGCAAACCTTCTAAAGGAAGAATTGGATTTAAATGCTGCATCCAAGAGACGTAAGCTTAAGAGGGAGCATCTACCAACCAGTGAACCTGGGGAGTACTCACCGGTAGCTCCTCCACCTCCTCCCCCTGGTATTGGTATGTCACAGGCATATGATGGAAGAGACAGGGGAGACAGAAAGGGACCAATGATCCAGCATGCAAGTTACATAGATGAACAAGGTCTCAGAATTCATGGTAAAGAGGTAGCCAGCAAGCTGAATCGTCGTGATTCTGATCCGTATCCTCAACTGCATAATGCTTAGGCTCATACACATGATTATTTAATTCAAGATTACTTGTCTGTTAGTGTATCTTTTACTGGAATATTGCTTGATACTTACATTTACCTGGTCTGCATACGATTTTTTTCCCCCACTTGTCACATAATTCATGGAAGGAAGCTAGCATATGGAGTCCTTGGTAGATGAGATGGCATGATATTTATTACAGTTTGCACTGCATGCTGCTGATTCACTATTTTTACAACAAAAGGAGCGTTAATTTAATTTAAGATCCTAGAGTAGCTGTGTTACTTACAGTCAAACACAAGATGTTTCTGTTTTGATGTTAGGTTGCCGTTTATAATGGTGCACTGTTGTGTCCTTAACTGAGTAATAGCATGTATGACCGCGAATGGGATGATGAGAAGAGGCAAAGAGCTGATCAGAAGCGAAGGCACCGGAAGTAAAATGCTACAAAGGGAGATTTCGCAAGTAAACTTTTTGGAAGAAGCTGCTGAAATGCTTAGTGCCAGTAGAGGTTCCGGGATCACATCACTTTTATGTGCTACTCCCACATTTTCTGGTTACTTGTAACAAAATTTCAGCTGTTCAAATTGTTTGGTCTTCTAAAGGCAATGTGAAGAAATTGTGAATTGGCTTATGCACTTGTATATAGTGTTGTATATTCTGGGTAGCCAGTGATCAGGTGTACCTTGGGCAAATGTTATTAATTCGCCTGAACCTTCATTTACATGAATAGTCCAACCAAGGAAACATGAATTTTTGTAGACTGTAACTGCTTTTCTGATCTTACATGAAAAGGGTTCGATGCACATGTGATTCCAGCCCTGCCATTGCGGATGAATCCTGTGCATTCTCATTTGATGAAGTTAATGCCTTTGGTGACTTCTTCCTGAATTTTTGCGCATTGTTGATATATCCAAACCTCTGAAATAATTAAATGAAAAGAAGTAAAGACAGTCCTAGTTATCTATCTAGTCGATTTGTGAACTTTTTTGTTTGCTTTGAAAAAGAAAAAGAAAAAACAAACACAAAAACAAAAACAAAAATGCCAGTACAATAACTGTGAACACAAACTACGATTAGGCAGTTACAGATCTTTATTTGTAGTGTAGCTAATCAGATCCGTTTTTTCAGAAAAGAATGTTGCGTAGATAGTTTTACTCAAAATTTTATTTTTTGAGTGAAATAAAAATGAAAAAACTTGTGGGCAACTTCACATTATAAGAAGTCGATTTGGCTTCTCTAATTAAATTCTCAACTTACAAAGTGAAAGGCACATTATATAATTTTAAATATGGTATAAATAACATTTTTCTTTTCTAATTTTGCACGTTCGTACAAACACATATACATAATAGACACATATACACATATACCCGTGTTAGAGCAATGTCGTTCAAAAAAATCAATAGATGAATTTACTTTAATCCAGACTATTTTTCTACGTCAAAATGCTTACTCATCTCAAATCTTTAATTTAGGACTGTAACATGATCTTTTAACTTTTCAGCCAATAGCTTATTTCCCATTGAAAAATGATTTATGTTACGAATTGTACAACCTACGAAAAGCCATACGAATGCCTGTGATTGGTTGTTTCCTTTTTCTTTTATATTTTGGATTTATTTGGCATGAGAGTAAAAATGAGGAATAAAATTTAATAAATAAACTCCATGTGTTATATTATCCATGTAGTTCATCTATGAAATTTCACCCCTTAGTTTTATCCTTATACTAAACACACCCATCTATGTTATATTTTAGTCAAAAGATCATTTATCTCTATATGCCATTGCCATATTTTTGGTGCTCCATTTGAACAAATTTTTTTTAACTAAATAGTATGGCTATTTTCAGTTTGACTAGCTAAGATATAGATTTCATGTAGTTCCAGTGTAAAAGCATTTGTTGTTATTCAATTATTTTTTCTCATATTATTAAAAATGTTTAAATTTTATAATAAATATCTAAAAACAACATATATAATAATATATGTCAATAATAATAACATGAATAACTCTACACTAATTATATATCAGATTAAAAGAAATATTATTTATAATACTTTTATATCTTAGATGTGTTTTAAATATTAACGGAGAGTAGGTGCTTTAAATATATATTGAGAAAAAAATTATAACAAAAGCTGTTAACCGGCCTTGTGTTGCTCTTACTTGGTTCATCACAAAATGGGATTGGTCCCTCTTTTATGGGACACAGACCACAAGCCCTCCAGTGGTTGGGGACAAATCCAATCCCACTTAGGGCCCTAACAACTATAAATAAGATAATATTTTACAACTATTGAAGTTGCTCTAAGAGATATCTCAAAGTGTCTTTTTAAAGATGTTTAGAAAAATGATAAAAATAGCATCACTCTAAAATTAAACCCAATCAAATTTAAAAATCAAATACTTAACAAGAAACTTATTAACCTGAACTATTAAAAAAAAAAAAAAACTTATTAACCTACATTCACCCAACCCTTCTCTTAGACAAGCAGCAAAAGTACTACAACAGAAAACAAGAAATTCTAGTATGGTGGAACTCAATTCTACTTCAAACCATCATGGATCAGGACACGAAAAGCTATCATAGACCCCGTGGGTAAGAAGGGTTAGAAGCGAATCTCCCATAGTAATTAATGGACTCTTCATTTGGTTGAGAGAAAGGGTTATAAGCAGCAGCAGCAGCAGCAGCAGATTGGTCCACTGCGATCTTCCATCTACCATCATCTGCATCTCCATTATGCCTAATTCCCTTCCCATCAATGCTATGTTCATCATCAAACCCATCTTGACATCCCCATTGATACCCATTAGAGCTGAAGAAGCTGCACATCAAGTCACTCTGATGAGAAAAAGTAATAGAAGTTTCCAACAGTGTCTCCCAACTAACGTCATCTTCTTTATCATCTTCTAGATCAATCAGTGGCCTCTCTTCTTCATCCTCAAACACTTGACCCTTTATGTTAACAGTATCTCTTCTCACCACTAGCTGCTTTTCTCCTTCTCCTTCGGTGAACAATGATCTAGACTTTTCAGAAGATGATGAAGAGCTTGTTGGTGATGATGACGACTCCGTTAACTGCCACATGCCACTGAGAAAAGTTTCAAGAGCTTTGATTTGTATATGTGGTATTGGCTCTACCAAAGGGTACTCATACGAACCACACAACCTCTTAACCTTGCACCATTCGTAGAACTCATAAAGCTGGTTTGATTGCACTGATGCTTTCTTGTATATGTTGAAAGCAGCTATGCAGTTCCTATATGGCATCTGAAGGAGATTGTCCAAAACCGCAGTTATTTCTTCCCGGAACTTCGTGTAGCAAACGAAGCTGTCACGGATTATGAGTTTCATGGCTGATTGGACCACGAAACTTCGTGCTGCCACTCCCACTGGGAAACAATCCATAACCCTATCTATAACGCTCTGAAGTTGTGGCAAGAGTTCAAGTACTTCGCCCATTTCCTTCATTTTCTCTTGGAAAGTTTCATGCATAGCATCCCCTTCTTGTTCTTCTTGTCCTTCTTGTTCTTGATCTAGGTTTTCGAATTTGGTGCCATCCACCATGACACAGTTAAGGGCTTCATCCACAAGCTGTGCGTAGGATCTGATGAAGTTTGTGTAGGAATCTGAACATGAGGAAGAGTTATCCCTGAAGTGGCAAGGGTAGAGAGAGATCAAGCCATTGGAACGAGTCCAAAGGAGTTCGGTCCATAGAGGGCTGTTTCCAGGGACAGAGCGAAGCAAACGGTGGAGAAGAATGAGACACTTGAGTGCAACCCTCCAGCTGCGTGTGGTGCCAAAGCGACGAGTGAAGCTAAGGGCAAAGGAGTGACAAGAAGATGGAGATATGGAGAAAAGTCTCAAGAGGTGTTGTATGTATTTTTCTTCCATTGGCATGTCATCTGGTGTTGTTGCCTTTATGATGATGACATTGATATCAGAAAATCCACTAGCTGAAGCAATCTTGGCATAACTCACATAACCGTGCTCTCTTAGAGCAGTGCAAACTTTCCTGAACCTCCTATGCATGTTTTACGTATGCTTCAATTCAATCTGTTCCTATTGAGATGAAGAGATGTTGGAAGAAATTAAAGGAAGATAGATGGTTTGGTGGGTGTTGTTTTGCAAATAGGAAGCCTAAAAATGGTGTCCAAAGAAGAAGGTGATGGCTGGCTTTGTTTTGTTGTCACTATGCGTGCTTAAGTGACAAATGTGATGTTTGTTGGAGTGGTTTATGTGTCCTTGGTAGTGTCGTGGCTACAACCACGAGAGATGTGGTTGTATTGTAATCCAAATGGGGCGGATGGAGCTGGAACTATGCAAGGAAAAGGAGCTATAAATTATTTGGTCTTGAAAGGGATACTCAGCCTGCAAATCCGCGGCCTTTTATATAGAAAATCTTTTTGGGATAATTTAGGAATTCTGTGGTTCTTTTGATGAGGATCCTTGTTGAAGAATCTGTAAAAATATATATCTAGTAAAAATTCTACATAGAAGAAGACAAGTTTTTGGTTTCACGTACAGCTAGCATTGTGCTCCATGTATAGTGCAACCAAGGAAAATTCACCAGCTGTACTATAATTCTTGATTGGCCTGATTTTCTATGTAAGAAGAGACAACAATGAAAACGTTGTGATACAAATTATGCAGAGAACGTAACTTCTTGTTTTCAGTTGTACTTGAATGAATATGTGCATCAAGATAATTAATTAATTGCAGCTGGATATACGCCCTTTATCAACTAAGATACATAATTCAACAAAATTCAATAAGTAGAAAACATGTAGATCAGGCATTGTGTCCTTTTTTTTTTTTTCCGGTCATAATTCATTTTATTTTGTCAAGAATTGTGAATGAATCAGAAAATAGATATTCAAGGGGTGTAAGCTGGCAAAAGATTGTCTTCGTTTTTCATTGGCAGACAGCTTCTCCATTTTCACCCAAGTCTGAAGAGAGTGATGAAAATACGGCTCCTTGGTTCCTTCCATCTTTGTTACTGACATTTTCCATTTTCTTGATCTCTTTCGTAGACCAACTTAATAAGGATTATTATTTCTTAATCTAACCTTATACCGCGATGAGGACACACAAGTAATGGATGAAAAATTCATAAATTAGTATTACATTGTGCTCGTTCACTGTCTTTTAAGTGTCAACTCAAGTTCATGATGAAAGTCTATCCCCAAAATTAACATATTAAGATAGAGAGAGTATCATAATTTGGGCTAAAATTTGAAAAACCTCTTCTCTAACTATTGGTTATGTGCATGAAACCTTATGTGCTCAGAAATTCAGTAACATGATTTTTTAGGCTAACCAAAATTAACTTTGTGATTCTTGCATAAACCTAGCATACCAATTTGGGTACATCAAGTGAATAAAATATTAACACATTTTTTATTTTTTACGCAAGGGAGAGAGATAATAGTTGAACACGGAATATGATAGGTTCAGTGAGATATGTAGAAGAAAATTATTAGATTGTGAACTCAATTGCATAAAATATGAACACATTTATCAATATAATATTGAACATAACATTTATTAGACAACAATTTATTGAATTATTTCAACAAGTTAGATACACCAGGCTTATACAATAATTTCTCTTCACCCCACGCATAGTTTGGCGAGTTCAGTGAAACGTTTGTAAGTTTCAAAACATATAAGAGTTTTTTGCAAATGACCAATAATTAAAAACTAGGTGCGTATTACGGTGGAGCTTCTCACGTTAAGAACCTTTTGATGGTCTCCTATTTTATTTGCAAAAGAATCCCTGCATACAATAAGTTTTCAAGGTATTAATATTACAATTCGGTCCTAGTACAATTTCTTTGACATTAGAAGTTACGGGTGGTACCACCCCCACCCCCCGGGCGGGAGCGAACAATGGCTCGAAGTTGCATGTAATTAGAACCTAATGGAGGTTCAAGTATATTTTGGCCTCCCGCAAACGTTAGCCCATGAAATAAACTACATGCCTTTGATAGGTTGCATGTTGATTATAGTTTCCAATTGCAGGTTGCTGGTGGTGGCAAATGCAGGAGATTGTCGACCTGTGCTGTGCCGCTGTGGAAAAGCAATTGAAATGTCAAGAGATCATAAACCGATTTGCATCAAAGAGAAGAAGCATATCAAGGCATCTGGGGGGTATGTCTACGATGGATATCTTAATGGACAACTTAATGTTGCTTGTGCTCTTGGTGACTGGCACATGGAAGGAATGAAAAGCCGAGATGGTGGGCCACTCTGTGTAGGACCAGAACTCATGACTACAAAACTCACCGCTGAGGATGAGTTTCTCATTATTGGTTGTGATGGGATTTGGGATGTATTTATGAGCCAAAACGCAGTGGATTTTGCTCAGCGCAGGTAGGGTCATTATGCTCCGATTAAATAATTGCCAAATGACCCCCGCGTCATGTTAAAAAAATTGGCTTTTATGATTTTTAGTATTTTATTTGTAATAAAGTCCCCCTGTCAATTATTTGCAATGCTTTGTTCTCCGACCACAATTTGCTCTCAAAATGGAAAACCCAACAAAATTTACTAGATTTCTTTGACTTTCTCTTCAGGATTGAAATTGGTTTTTCTTTTATTGAATATGTATTAAGCGTAACCCAGAGCAATGTAATTTTTTTTTAACTATTTGTTTATAAAAATCTCAAGCCATGAAAAGAAGCAAAGATGATTCAGATACAAAAACTAAGGTCAAATTGGAGCAATCAATTTCGAGGTAAAAGAAGTTGTGGGGTTGGAACCTCAGTTTGGGAAACAAGACAACTGAAAAGTGTTGTGTCAGGAAAATTTTGTGGGTCTGATACAAAGAAAACGAGAAAAACTAAAGAAGAGCCACAAGAAAAGTTTTCGGGGTAGTGAGGCTGTGGACACAACTGGGGCCGGAGACAGTGAAAAGGACACCCGGGGTGGTGAGGTAGCCGTAGGCAAAGGTAGCGTAGTCGGCGAACTGCTAGATGTGGAAGACGAGAAAGTGGATACCCAGGAAGATGACACGGGTTGCCAGGGAGGTCTCGTGGAAGTGGTGACCGCCGAACTTGGCAGGCGACCTCGCCGCCAGAGGGTGTCCTCCATTGGAGCTTTCAGTGAAGCTTGAGGAATTTTTTTTTTTTTTTAAGTGAAGATATTTTTCAATAGAGGTTTAGTGTCCTCCATTGAAACTTTACTTTCTATGTACTTGGTGACGAAGGAGAAGTGGTGATGAAGGGAGGGCCAAGGATGGTGGAGGTAGAAAACTAGCGACACCAAACGCCTCACACTCCCAATAGCCAATATCCCATCCCAAAATGAGAGGAGGAGTAACTTGCAAACCTAAAGACTACAAGCATCCCATGCCAATTTCTAAACAAAAAAGCACAGGATAAATTCCGACCATCTGATCTTCATTAATGCAAATCTAACAGTGAAAACACCCGGAACATCATAAACTCCAAGGCATGGGGCGGACTAAATTATCTTTCACCTAAAAACTAACAAGTTTCTTTTTTTTTTTTTTTTTGGTCTTACACATGCACGATGAAATATAACTCAACCACTTGTCCCAGACCAAAAAACAAAAAAAATGTTATATTGACTTGAAAAAAAAGAAAAAAAACAGCCACTGGTACAGGAACTAGAAATCGACATATAAATACCATCATTATGATACGCCAGTAAATACGCTCAAAAAGTTACCAGTGAATCCATAGTCACCAGTTGCACTATTAAGTTGAAAATTTGCTTTATTCTTAAGGATAACTTTTAATAATATGATTACATATAGTTGAATTAAATTATATGCATAAACGATAGCTTACAATTTAATAATTGTATCAATACGATGCAATCCGTATAAAAATGATGATTATCTATCTATCTACAATATATATTAAAGGTCTTTCCCTAAGTTGCCTTGCGGCAGTTTTCATAATTTTGATTATTTTTTTATTTTTCCTTATGATTTTATTTTTTTTATCTTCATTACTCTATTACTTATATTTTCTTTGACTCATCATTTTTCACAATTTTTTAATTTTTCTATTTTTCAAATTTTTCTAAAATTATTTTGAGTGAGAAGATTAATGATACCAATAACTATTAGAATTAAATACAAATAATTTCAATAATATTTTTAAGAGAAAAATGATCATAATACAATGATCATTTAAGAATAAAATAATTTTAGTTTACAATAAATATCAAAAAGTTTTTCTTTAACATATTGATATTGTTCTTTTCATTAAGTTATTTGTATAAAGTTAAAAAAGTATCAAAATATTGTCACAAATAAGTGAAAAAAAATATGTCACGTAATTATTAAACTTAAAGTAGGAGTCCTATTATATTTTTTAAAGTTACAAATATCATTAAATTAATTTGTTTTACACTAAAAATAAATTACTTGAATTATAAATATAACTAAAAATTTTTAATTTTTAAATAAAATATTTATAATAATAAATATTAAATTTAAATAGTCCACACAGGCAATTTTCTAATTTAAATTTTAAAATCCTTTTAAACTAAAAATAAAGAGTACTAATTATAAAGGATTTTCACATCATGAAAACAATACTTAAAATATTATGAAAAATATTATGAATTTTAATTTAATTTTTATATATAAAATTAAGAAATAAATATGAATATTAATTAAACAAACAAAAAAAATAATTATTATATTTTAAATATATGTCCTTTAGTATATTTTAAAATATTATAATCTTATTTACATCAATTTATTTTTTTCAAAATAAAAATTTCAAGTATATAATTTTATTTAAATATTTGAACTATTATTTTTTAAAAAATCAATAATTTTTTAATTATATGCAAATATTTATTTATTAATAAAAATATAATAATAAATATTTAGTTCATACAATCCTTGCATCGAAAGTGATAAATTTACCAATTATTTTATTAAAAATGAAAACAACATTCTAATTACATTTTTTCAAGGGGAATCTACTAATTACACTTTTTTCTTTTCTTTTCTTTTCTTTTTTTTGACTTTTTTAACCCGGCAAAAACGTTTTTTGCTCCCCTTATGTGATCTATATATAGTAGCATAGTTTGCCCGGTCCAGTAAAAAGGAGAACGACATTAGTGTTACCAAAGCCCGGCCCAAACGACATTAGTTTAAGAATGGCAATCGTGTAATATGAAGGCCCAAAGAGGGGCATTCATGCAATCTTAAAACCCTAAATCGTTTGTGCTGTATATATACGAAGCAGCCACCACCACTTTACAAACCCTAATCCTCAGAAGAACGGAGCAAACGAAAATGGCGCAGCAACCACTGGAGCAGGTTCAGTGCTTCGGGCGCAAGAAGACCGCCGTAGCAGTCACCTACTGCAAGCGGGGCCGTGGCCTGATCAAGATCAATGGCTGCCCCATCGAGCTGGTGGAGCCCGAGATCCTGCGGTTCAAGGCGTTCGAGCCCATCCTCCTCCTCGGAAGGCACCGCTTCGCCGGCGTCGACATGCGCATCCGCGTCAAGGGCGGTGGACACACCTCTCAGATCTACGCCATCAGGCAGAGCATAGCGAAGGCTCTGGTGGCGTTCTACCAGAAGTACGTGGACGAGCAGAGCAAGAAGGAGATCAAGGACATCCTCGTCAGGTACGACCGTACGCTCCTTGTCGCCGATCCAAGACGCTGCGAGCCCAAGAAGTTCGGTGGTCGGGGTGCTCGTGCTAGGTTCCAGAAGTCCTACCGTTAAAAATTCTCAGTTCGAAGCCTTTCTCTCTTTTATATGTTTCAGTTTTGAAATCGTATTTTATGTTATGTTAAGAACTTTTGAAGGTTGAATTGTAGTCCTGTGATTTTGATGCTTGCAGTGTTGAGACGCTTTGTTTCGGTTTTAATTGAACTCCTTATTTAGCCTTTGAATACAAGTATAACATGGTTTTATTTTGCTTTCTGGTTTGGAATTTATTTTGTTTGGGAATTGTTTTACTAGCTGCTGCTTTGTATGTTGCTTTGTATTTAACTTCGTTAAATTAACTTTGTTGGTGTTCAAAGCGATGGATGATATGTGCAAATTATGTTTAGATTGGTCTCAATGCAAACTTGCTTGCACATGATTGAGATTAGACATGTTTGTGATGGTGCATTGGTGCTGTGAATCTCGGATGTATGTATGTGTATGTGATTGAGTTATGCTTAATGAAAAAGCTGGGTTATTGATCTGTCATTTTGAACTTTGGTTGCTTGCTGTGTGATGTTGATGTACCTGGGTTATTTCTTTTTTTGTATGAGTATTTTCAAGTACGGACCAGTTTGCTAAGTTTATGGTGAAAAATCTAATACTCTTGTTAGTTTCAAAGTGTGTTTAATCAACTTATTTTGCGTTTATATTAATTTATATTTAGAATTTTACCGAAAGTTTTTGAAAAATAAAATTCTTCAAACATTAATAAAATCCAAACAGACATTTACCCTTGGATGATAGATGATAAAAGAAAATAGTAAGAAAGAAAATAGAAAGAAAGAAAATAAAGAGAAAGAAAATTTTGCTTGGTTGGAGAAAAAAAGTAAGAAGAAAGAAAATATATTTATATTAAATTATTTTTTTAATCTATACAATATAATATAAATATTTTCTTGCTTTTATGTATGGGTTATAATAGTAATTTTACATAAAATTTCTCTCTTTTTTAAGTTTTCTCATCTATTGTGTAGAAAAAAGTTTTTTTTGTAAGTTTCACTATTAATATGTTCTTTCTCTTTTGTTTACTTCTCACATTCTCACATCCAAGCAGAAGAAAATCTCAAAATCTCTTCATTTTCTTTTCTTCCTACTTCTTTCTCTCCCTTTTCTCTTAAAACAAGCAAAGGGTTAAGCAAGTTGATCATGAGGGGAAAAAAACCAGTAAATTATAGATTTATGATAACCCAAGTTTTTGTTTGTCCTAATAAATTAAATTTCTTTTAAAATTGTAACCACTAACTACCCCAATTCACAAGCCATTAGTTAATGTTAAAATCAAAAACCCTGTACGATGAAAAGGAGCAACGCACAATAAATTTTTTTTTTTTAAAAAGGAATGAAGAGAAATAGGATGGGCCGATTGGAACAATCTCAGTTTATTCCGCTGATTTCCCTTGCTACTTGTTCTGACGTCTGAGCTCTGGAACCTCAATTTGTGGATCTTTCTGCCTTCTTCTTTTTCATTCATCTCAACCGACTGCCGATTATGTGTTCTATGTTATTGCATATCCTTCTACACTAACAAGCATGTTCTATGTTATGTTTATATGTTAAGCTTTTGAAGACTGTAGTTATGTGATTTTGCTTGCAGCGTTGATTCGCTTGATGTGATGTTGGGACATTACATATTGTGCCCTCAGTTGGAAGGACTTATATTGTGTTTCTTTGTATGTGAAAATATGTAGCTTTTGCCGTCCTTCGTTTGCGTTTGTGTATCTTTTTTGGGTATTATAACAGTGCATTCCGACCAAATCATATCTCAAATTCCCAAATGCCTAACATAAAACATGACGAACTACTTGTTAATCCCGATATTGCCATTGCTCAAGGAGAATCCAGTTCCCATACAAAATTCCTTCCCCCCCCCCAAAAACAAAACAAAAAAAGCTATGCATGATTGATGTAGAATAACCACCAAGTTTGAACCCTCGGCCACCATGTTAGAACCCTGCCAATAACTAATCAGCATCTCTTTATTTAACCCCTGACTCGAAGGGAGGGTTCCACGTCATACCCCGCGTTTACTGATTCGGTAGCTGCTTCGTTCCTGCGTTGCCCTGGTAGCCGCATTACAAATATCGACCATCATTCATTCCTTTTGCACACCCTGTGCTGATTAATTATGTGGCGGCGGCTATAAGCGCTGAATGCTATTGTGTTTCTGTCCACAGAATAAACGCGTGTTTAAGTTTTGTCCGATTGTCATTGCTTTGCTCGAAGACTTATCGTATTGTTTTCAATGAAAAGTAGTGTAGAGCAGAGGTCTCTCCACAATAGATGTATCTTTTCTATGGTTCAAAGAGCGAAATTATATATCCCACCTAATAATAATAGATCCATTTATCTTGGTTTTTAATATGGTCAATTATATTCTATTGTCTCCTGGTATTTATGTAATTCTCGTACAATACAGCACGAATTTATAATTAATTCGTATAATACAGTACGAATGTATCTAAACTTCAACTACTTGAATATATTCCCAAGAAAAAAGTTGAATGTCCGTTTCACTATTACTTGAGAGTAACAAGCTGGATCAAAATCAAGTCCAAAATCCAAATTCCTAGTATCTTCTTTGGTTCTCCCTATTCAGTATTCACGCAAGTGTAAAACTGTACAGTCATCAGGAGTGAGTTGCCCGCTGCCCATCTTCGGGGCGACGAATTTGAAGCTCAATAATTTTATTTGTGCTGTGAAATCGAAGCCCAAGTGATCCCCCCTCCCCTTCCCGGGTTGTCGAAAGCTAATTATATAGCAAACATCACTCTTATCTGAAAAAACAGAACATAATTTTGCTTCAAGTGATTTTAATATAAACTTGATTTTATGATGAACTTTATTCGTGATAATATATTTGATTTTGTAATATTTATATATTTATTATTTTAAATGAAAATCTCAATACATCTCCATTAAGATGTCAAATATTTACACAAAATATTTTCATTTTAAAATTAATTGCCGCATGTTAGAATTATACTTCTACAAATATTTTTATTTTAATATTAATTACCACATGCCAAATATAAACACACAAAAAAAATTCAAATATATAAACACAGAATATTTTCACTAAACGTTTTTATTAAAACACAAGATATTTCCTTTTATTAACATGTTTTTTGTTATGAAAATATTTATAATTGTCATATGTCTCATATGAAGGGGAAAAAAAAGCCAAATATCTCCTCTAAAGCACTAAATATTTCTAAGTAATATATTCTCCTTTTATATATAATAATTTTAATTACTTTAAAATTCATATAAATAGAAAATAATTAACGGATAATATAAAACACTTTATACTATCAATATATTAAAATTAATTTCTATACATTTACTTATTTTATTGTTTGGTAATAAACAAGTAATAAGTAATAACTAAACGGGATGGGGGCAGCGATTCGGATATAGGGTGTTTTTTCATTCGTAGAAACCCGGGCCCAAACGCGTGTAAATTTGGGGATTGAGTCGGGTCGGGTCGGGTCGGGTCGGTACAAGAAAGGGCCGAGGGTAAGTGTAAGGGTGAGGGTGAGGGTGAGGGTGGAGACTAGAGTGCGATCGCATGAGTGAATGGAGTGGGTAGCTAAACTTAAACTCAAGCTAGGGTAGGGTTTTAGCAGCCGTCGAAGGCCTCTGGGGTTTTAGAAAATCAATTCATTTCAATTCCAACAAATTCACAAAATACATATCACACACACACACACACACACAGTTTGCGAGCAGCCGCTGACTCTCTCTCAGCCCTAACAATGGCTCACGCGATTCCTCCCCATCCTTCTGCGACTGACACGAAGGTCGACGAGAAAGTCGACTACTTCAACCTTCCATGTCCCATTCCCTTCGAAGAGCTCCACCGCGAAGCTATGAGTCTGTTCCCTCCCTTCGATTCACTCTTCTCTCTCCATTTCTGTCTTTTTTCGCGAGATTCAAGATTCTCACGAGCATCCTGATCTCGCATCTCACTGTTCATTAATCTTGACCTTGGCTTGATTTCGGAGTCTTTTCGTTTGATTGTTACAATTACGTCTTTGTACGTCAACATGACACACTTGAATTTGTTTGTTTTGTGGTCACTGCTCAGTGTCTTTGAAGCCAGATCTTTTTGAGGGTATGCGTTTTGATTTCACCAAGATGCTCAACCAGAAGTTCTCCCTCAATCACAGGTACCTTCTTTTCTTTTCTTTTCTTTTCTTTCTTTGTTTTAATGTGGCGGGTTCAATTATTAAATTATGCTGGTTTAGTTATTAATCTTGCATCAAAGAAAGTTTAGTTATTAATCTTAATTTATTAATTGTTGTAATATGATCAGCGTGTTGATGGGGCCTACTGAGATTCCTTCTCAGTCCACGGAGACTATTAAGATCCCTACCGCTCACTATGAGTTTGGTGCAACATTCATTGATCATCCTAAGGTGCCGGGCTTTGATTGCAATGAATGAGGTTTTTGGTTGGTTCTTTTTGTAAACTGCACCTCTCAGTGACGATGGTATTGTGCAGTTGTTGCTCTGGGGGCGAATATTGACTGATGGGAGGCTGAATGCAAGAGTCAAGTGCGATTTATCTGAAAATCTCACTTTCAAAGCCAATGCTCAGGTATGCTTATTTCTATTATGGGGAATGCCAGAATTTTTCTGCTGTTTCACACCCTTTGTATTCTGCTAATTCATCAATTAGGTGTAAATATCTTAGACAAGAACTTGTTGTGACATAGAATGACCATTACATTTATTCATACAGTATTTGGTTTTGGTTTATGACATCCCCTTCCCATCCTCATGCTTTTTACTGTTTGCTTTTCTTGTTTCTTTGCTAGCCATAATCTTCTATCTTCCTTTCTGCTTCTGCAGCTTACGAATGAGCCACACATGTCTCATGGGATGATCAACTTTGATTACAAGGTCAACTATTTTCACATTTCTAGATTAAATCATTTAATGCCCTCCTCTTCTAGTTGTACATGACTGCATTTGCAATTTTTTATTTTTCCATTAAAACTTATTTTTTGTTTGACATATATTGTACTGGAGTTTCTTAATGGAAGTTTCACATACTAACCATACAAACTGTCTTCAAGCCTTTTTCTTGATATGATTCAATATATGTTTGCAGGGCAAAGACTATAGGACACAGTTTCAACTTGGGAATGGTGCCTTACTAGGAGCAAGTTATATTCAGGTAGAGGATCGGCATGCAATACTTCTATTCCTTTTGTGGATGCACACATTTTAGTGACAAACTGTCTGGGATGGTAAAACTGAACATTGCTTGTTAGTTTGTTATTTAGATCACTAATCTAAATTATGCCTTATTTTTGAAGTGGTTTAATACGATTGAAATGTATACGTAAACTTATAGACTTGTGCCACCGCCTTTTTTTTTCCTCTATAAAAAAATTCATCAGCATTTCCTGAGCAAGGTTCTTTAGGTTTAGATATTTTTATTTCATTTGGTTCATATGCACGCTATTTGCTTCCTGCCAAAATTGTAAAGATCACTAGAATAGCATGTTATTATCTATTTGTTTCCTTATTTTAATTGGTTACGGTGTTTTGTTAGATAAAAATAGTTTATTATGGTCAATTTTTTTCCTGTTGCCATGTATTGATGCATAATTGTTACCTGTTGTTGTTATTGTATTGACAATCAAATTATGTATGTAAAATCACGGAAATTATTACTGAAGTAGTGACTTCGTTTTTTTCCAGAGTGTGACTCGTAATTTATCAATGGGTGGGGAGGTATTTTGGGCTGGTCAGCATCGGAAGTCCGGTGTTGGTTATGCTGCTCGCTATAACACTGACAAAATGGTATGATGGCCTAAGAATTTCCACTGCTTGCATTACTAGCTTAAGGATTGCTGCTACTGTTTATATTCCTTATCTTAAATGCTTTATATTGTTTATTTATATAAGAATTTGTACTTTTATTCTGTCCTATGACAGTTCTGCTACATAAAATACCAATATTATACAGTGTGCTTTTATTTATTCAGTTGTCAACCGTTGCATATGTGCTTCAATTTTCAATTAATTATATTTTCAATGATTCCTTTTCTTTTCTTATCTACTTTTCATTTTTAATGATAATTAAACTCATACTTTCTCATCCTCCTATGTCCCTGTACTGCATTTTTATAAATCTGGAAGACTTTAGTCTGACAACCTCTCACTCCAACTTATCTTCTAATTTTTCCCCTGCTTTTTCTTTACCAAGATTAAATTTTGAGGGCTCCAGTGTGGTATGGATGAGCTATATGTAATGATGCTTTTGAACCTTGTAAGTTCATTAGTTAAAGGAGTGATATTTTCTTTGATTCTCTATCAGGCATTCACATGTTTGTCTCTCTATTGAGTAACCCATCCCGTGGGTGGCATATATTGTTTTCCACTTTGTAGTCTTACTAGATGCATTAAAAGTAGAGTCTTCATCAGAGGACACAATATATAAGCTATATTTCATTGTATCATCATTCTTTTGGTTTAGATTGTCTTTCTTTCATTGAACTGGCTTCTGGTAAAAACGATATAAAAAACATTTAAAAGTTTCAACTTGTTCATGTACATCCAGGTTGCTACAGGACAAGTTGCTAGCACTGGAATGGTTCTTCTAAGCTATGTTCAGAAGGTATCCGAGAAGGTGAGTCAATCATGACGTAGTAGATTTATGTTGTTTTTCAATTGAACATTTTTCATTTCTTTTATAAAATGTACCTTTCAGGTTTCTCTAGCATCCGAGTTGATGTGTAACTACTTGTCAAGAGATGTCACAGCCAGCTTTGGTTATGATTACATCCTTAGACAGGTAGCTTTTCCTTTTCCTCATGAATTCTGTCACAATGTCAGTACTGTAGTGAAACTAGCAGGAATGTGGGGAATGGACTAAAAATTGGCAATTTATCAATCTGTGCATCACATCTAGATGCATTTTTAAGTTTCACTCTTCCCTTTATGTTCACCTCAGTTTAACTACATACGTAATATAACCATAAGGACTTGCAAACTTAAATTTTCGTATACATTATATGTATATATGTTTGCATTTATGTGCACTTCATTTTCCCAAGTGCAAAGGTTGGATGGCTGAAAATTTCATTAAAACATGTGGGTAGTAGGCAGTGCATTTAAATTGTACCTTCCATATTTCTTTTTTCTTCATCTTTCTAAGTTATCCTTAATTTTTGGAACTTATTTACATATATACTATTAAGCTATGACACCCAACATTTGTTTAAGGTGTTTTTGCATTCCTTAGAATTTGTCTTCAGAATTACCCGTTTGGGGATCTTTTGTCCTCCTTGCTATTTTTAATATTCTTCTCTTCTTGTTAATAATATTTCTTTTTTTATCCAAAAAAAAAAAAATTGTACCCTACACGTTTGTGTTTTTGCTTTAGTTGGGGAAAATTTGAGCAATAGCTACAATCTTGAACTTCTAACGTCTTTTTACTTATAATTTTGTACCTTGAATTTATATTTGGTAAGAAGAACCTATATTTGTGTTTTTGCTGTAATGTCTTTTACTCATAGTTCATTGGGTATTATTTTTTATCCAAAGAAAGATACTTAATTGGGTATTTTAAACATAACTGATGTTTCAAGTGGTACAGATGTTTGAACAAAATGATGCAAATCGGCATTTTGTTTAGCAGAACTAAGGAATATTGGGTTTTTTTTCCTTTTTTATTTTTTTTTAAAAACTTTTGGATAAAAAAAGTTATTAACAAAAAGAGAAGAATAATACGAAGAGACAGGAGGAAAAGAGATCCTCCTTACCAAAACAATATCTAAGCGAAGAGAGCGCGCGCGCGGGGTGAGGAGACCCATCATGAACCAAAGCTTTCCCTTGTTTATTTTAATGAACCCAAAATTTTTTGTGCTATTTGTGAATTGTATTGGGGATTTAGTACTGCAAAATTTTACATTACAAGAGAAGAGGAAATGAATTGAACTGAACTTGGAGAATATACAGAAATTTAAACTAACCTACTTCTGGGTCCTTTTAACCTGTAAAAAGGGGAAAGAAATTAAATGATTGAAAGGGAAAAAAAAAAAAAAGAAATTGTGGATTCAGGTGATTAGGATCACACGGACATTAGAAACATGCATTCATAAGAATAATAGGTCACATTCATTATGTGGATTACTATGTGGTTCACTTTGGATTAGTGAGTTTATTGCTTGGCTGTAAAGCAATTATACTGTTCTGCTTTACTTATTCCAATCTCTAATTACCAAGGCCCATTACTCTGGCCCGATCCTTATCAGATAATAATGTTGAATTGTAATGATAATGTCCCATTTTAAGTGATCTTATATACTTACCAAATCTTGTTATGCTTATTATAGTGCCGCCTAAGGGGAAAGATTGATTCCAATGGCTGTTGCGCTGCTTTTTTGGAGGAGCGGTTAAATATGGGCCTGAATTTCATTCTTTCTGCAGAGGTCAGAGGACATTGCTTTCTTTTTATTTCTGCTGATTGTTGGGGGGTATGTGTGTGTGTGTGTAGAATGCATGAAAATCTAGTTTGGTGGGATCGTTCAAATAATTTGTTCAGCTTTTGCCTTTTGCCTTGACATGATTGTCATATTTATTGATTGCAGCTTGACCACAAGAAAAAAGACTACAAATTTGGGTTTGGTTTGACCGTTGGAGAGTAGATTAGCATGGCTAGAGTTATGTTTCCATTGCTGCAGCGAGCTTAGCAAGCTTTCTTGCTTCTTTTTCCTTGTTGGATATTGTTCTTTCTAGAAAAGAAAAAAGAAAAAAGAAAAAAGAAAACAAAGGAGAAAAGATCATTTGTGTCGGGAAAATACATTATTATAATCCACAAGTTGCTGCAGAAATTTTAGTAGTCATCAATTTATTTGGAACTTGGGCCAAAAAGAAAAATGGAAGAACCTTCATTTATTTGGAACTCTTGCCCTGTTTTCCCTTGAGGGGGATGTAGAGTGATGTCAGATTAATGCATATTATGAGATTCATTTTCAATAATGATTTTAGTGCTCGTATTACATCCGCCCATTTCTTAAGATTTTGAGGACCTAATGTGACTAATGCAGCAAGAATGCCTTGTGGTGTGCCATTTTTTCAGGCTAAAGTCATTGCCTAATTTAGTGATAAATTAAGGTTGAGTCTCCCTTTACTCACAAATGAGTCTTACGAGCGAGAAAGATATCGTGAAGGAAGTCCCCATTTTTCATCCAAGGGCTAATTAAAGCAATTTGTGTTTCTCTTATTGCGGATCCTAACCTGTTTTCAGGTAAAACCATGGGAACAATCTCCCTATTCCGTTGGGGTAACTTACACTTCTTGTTGACACCTGCCCTTTGTTGGCCTACCCAAAATCTTCATTTTGAATTTTTTTTCCTAAATTCGTTGGCCTACCCAAACTCTTATATTGCGAAGATAGCTTGTTAGTTATCTTCAACTTTATCATTTAAAAGTAATTTATTTTACATGAAGAATTTTTATACTTCCTAACAATGTTATTCGAGTTATTATACCAACTTGATTCTTTCTATCAATTAAGATTACAGAATCCTTTTACTGGCGTGATACTAATTTTCTTGAGTGTTAGCTTAGCTTTGACAGAATGTGCTTTGTGGGTATCTATTATATTATTATATGAGATTAACTTTGAAATACCATATAAAAGTTTTACGCTGTCATTTAATTATATACTTTGATTTGTAAGATTTTTAAAATAGTGAGTAGTTGAGTTAAATATTTTTATTGATGTGATAATATATAATTAGAGATATATGAAATTTTTTTTTTACACGAATCAAAATTAAATTCTTATTATATTACAAGTCTCATGGTTTAAAAATTAGATTTTGGGTTGAATTTATTTAGTTGTCTTTCTATTATTTGAAATTTTTTATTACATGCTTATATTTTAAATGGTTTAAATGTAGATATAATTTATAACAGAATATTATGTTTTCATCCAATCTATATAGTCAACTCGTGAAACAAAACTTAGTCATTGTTATGCATTAAGAGTTTATAATTAGATTCTTATTTTTTTAAAAAAAAATTAACTAGGTCTTTCATTGTTACAAGTTTCTAACAGCAGGGTAGATTAAGAGACTGCATTTTTTAGATTATTAAGACTCAAAAGTTTTGTAGTTATGTTCTTATAATTTCAAAAAATTCTAATAGAACTCTTATTATTAGACAGCTATTAAAGTTCTTAATGAAGTGATTTACTGAAGAGACTAATAAAAAATCTAACACTATAACGACTTTTAAAATAGGCATCTAAATGAAAAACTCCATGATATAGTCAATTAATTTAATTGACTTTTGGTTTTGCGGATTTTTTACATCTAAGTTGCAAATATGCGTTTGCTAATTTTTTATAATATCTTTTTATGCCAGCAACAATTTTACAATATACATTTTTTTAATCTAAATACTTTCTAATTGGTCGCAGTTCATAGTAGCTTTTAGCACATTTTTACCAAACCATTTTAAATGACTCTTCATACCACTTTTTCACAGCACCTAAGTTGCAAAACCTTTTGGTAGAAACCACTTACCCGTATTACTTTTCATTAACGTGTCAATAAGGACTACTATTATTATTATTATTATTCCTTTCCATCAGTTTCCAGTTCAGACCTTGTGGTAGAAACTAAATTAAGGGCTCTCAAAAGCCTCGCTACTTGGAACTTGGAAGGTATTTTCCAACAAAGCTTTCAACTTTCGTCAACGACATAATACTCTGGGAAACTGAGGCTATCCCATTATAGCCCCGCAAGTTGTGCCAAAAAGATGCACCCACACCCTTCAAATTAAATTAAATACAAAAGATTTTAGCCCATGCTTTTATTTTAGGCGTTAAAACCCAAATTTTGTACTGGCTTTTCCTCCGTGTTAGTGTTCTCCTGCTATTATTATTGAATAAATCTTTAACAGAAGATCTCAAATTCGAGTATCGAATAGAAAAAATTTTTGCTGGGATCTCCTAACCTTTTTAGGAGTCTCTATTGGGTCGAACCGGATTAGTCAAATTATTAGTAATAGAATCCGGATATTTGTGGTTTCATTAAGATTAAAAAAAAGAAAAGAAAAAGCAGAAATTAGAAAATCAAAGGACACCTAACAAAAACAAAAACAAAAGCAGAAATTCGATGAATGTCAAGCCTTTTGAATATTTCAATTACCACCGCACCTATCTTTTCTTTTTTCTCTCTCCAGTCTCCATCCACACCGTTTGAAGCAGCATCATAATTAAATTAATATTTGAAAGCAACAGCTCTGTAGTCTAAATCCAGTTGTCCGCAAGCAAACCACGTTAACTCAACAGAAATGAGAAAAAAAGTCGGTGGTGCCGCGGGGGAAGTTAAGAATTTTGACCATGCATGTGCTTCAACAGGCACAAGATTTGGCTTTATTTTTTCTGTAAAGAAAAAAGTGTGAGAAAGAAAAGAGACTACCTTTTTGATGCATGTCAAATTTTATGTCTACAATAGTACTTACAAATCGCTTAGAGAGGGTAGCAGCATGAATCAAACTTAAGCTTTTCAGGCCAATTGCTTCAATTTTTATCAACTGAATCAATTTCAATTGTTCAAGATTTGTGGCTTTGTAATTGATTGTGGGGACACTAAATCTTTGCCATCTTATTCACTTAACAACCTTATAAGCTTTGACGACCTTTCTGCCTGCCATATTGAGAGGGAAACATGGACACAAGTTGTTGCCTGTACCGCGAAGGGGACATGCCCCATTATAAAATTATTAACACTACACATATAGAAACAACATCCCATCACTTATCTGTCAGAGACTGGGAATCCTACAGGGAAAAGCAAAGTAAGTACTATTCCTTGCAGATTGCATAATTTTGTCAAGTGCACATGGGACATGAAAGGCAGAAGATAATAGATGTTAAACTATGCTAAAGAAATGAAATTTTACATTACTATATGAAAGTTTTTGTTAATAAGAGTCATTCAACCACAAGAGATGCTAACTTCAACCATAAGAACTGAAAAGGATGATGGAAGGGGAGAGTAACCCCAATTCACCCTTTACGCCTTTGGACTACTACTGTTATTCCCTTATGCTGTACAAGCTCAGCTAGTTACTTTTCTCAGTGCAACTGAACCTCAAACTCCCAACTTATACTTAGATTCCAATATGGGGTATAGTGGGGTTGAGTTTCAATCAAATGTTCAAGAAATCTTATTCTCCAAAAATGGAAACAAAAAAAATAGAATCAAAAGAGAAAGGAAGGAACTGATATAGAGTAGTGATAACTCCTAAGACGTGAAAACAAAAAGAGGCCTCTGAGGGGTGGTTTTCCTTGGACGCTTTCTGTAATTCACTACTTCAACCCATCCATATGGCTCAGCTTCGGATATAGATGACTCCGGTTCTGAATTCTGGTTATCACTGAAAGTAAAGTCACTTTGACTGGCGGGCTCTGCTGAACTCCTTTGTGAACAGTGATTTTGACCTTGGTTTTGGGGCTCCACTGGAAGCACTGAGACCTAACAATTCCACATGATTTGAATCACAAATGATATCTAAGTAAACAACAAAATCTAAACATTAAATCAAAGCATGGCTTGTTACCTTGCATGTAATGGAGCAGAAGCGATTGCGCTCATCTTGTAAGTGTTTGCCACATTCTTCACATGTACCACCGGCCTTTGCTCTTGCTGCTAAGTTGGACTCTTTGGATTTAGATTCAGGGCTTAGATCAGCAAATTTAGATTTGTTGGTTGAAGGTCGGGGTTTTAGATGCACAATCCTTTCATTGTTGGATATGTAAGTCTGCCAAAAAAATCATGTCACCATTATAAGAACAAAAATATGTTCATTGATTAGTTTGTAATTACAAAAATAAGTTCAGAGCTTACTATTAATAGGTCAGCTAGGTTTAGTGAATCGGATACATATAAATGTACCAATAAAGTCAACAACCAAAATACAAATGAAACATAAACATAGCTTATTTCATGGATGAGAGCATCAGAAAATTAAGGGTAGGTCATCACCAATCAGATCAACACAAATCAAGCACCATATACCAGCAATAAATAAGATTAATATCAAGAAATTTAATTGATTTAAGTCAAGTAGAAAATCAATCAACATCAATAATGAATTCAATACAATCTTGTGAGAAAGAAGAGAGTACCTGAATTTTTGAGCAGTCAAAGTACTTCTGCAGCTCGGAATGGCGGAAGACATCCTGATAGGAATATTTGTATATCTGAAACCTTCTGTGTAGGGAATGAGCTTCCTTGCAGTGTCTACACAATCTAACTGCACAGTCTATACAGAACACATTCTTCTCATTAGAACGAAGGTCATGGTGATCATCACAATAGCCAAAGCTGCTATTCATAAGAGCTTTAATCCAATCTCTATTCCTTTCCCTTTCCCTCGGTAAGTGGTTCTGCCCCACCTGCAAAATTCATCCATTGGATGCAAAAGGAATTCAAGAACCCTTCAAAAAACAAAAAAAACAAAAAATCCAAACACACAGTTCAACAATCAAGGATCAAAGTATTAAACTTTACTCTTCAAATTACCAGAAAAATAGTCTTCAAGAAATCTAAACCTGCTACCACAATTGACACCCAAATTCTAAGATTCAAGATACAAGTACAAACCAACCTAATCCGTAGATTCAAATTGCAAATTCGATCCACAGTGAAACTTATCCTCTTATCTGAGACCAACTTAACAAATAATGATAGAAAGATTACTCCAATGATCACAATGAGCTCATACTAAAAGTGAAAAAGTGATCATGTAATTGCAATCAAATTACAAGAAATCAAATGTAAAAATCAAAACTTTTCAATAACCCATTAAAAATTAAGCTCCAAAGGAACAGAGAAATGAGGATTACCATGTCTTTGGATTGAGATTTGGTTGAGAAAGTAGCAGAGGCGGCTTGAGGGGAAGTGAAGAAACAGAGACCTCTGTCTTTGAGTGTGTGAAAGGATTGAAATAGAAATAGGGGAAACTCTAAGGAAAAAGGGTATTTTCATAATTTAATATTTAAAAAGAATAAAAAGAAATAATTATTGCAATTTTCTAGGAAATTAGGAAAAAAGGGACAAAATCGTTTCCTTTTCCTGCAGAGTGCAGAGTGCAGAGTAGAAGCGTCGTACCATAGGCGGGAATGGGAATGCGGTGGTTGCCGTTCGATTGAAGAGTGATCGTACGGTGGTGGTTGGTTGGGATTGGATGCGGCGTGGGACCCACGCGGGAGAAAATAATGGAAAACCCCAAAAAGGCGCTAGCTGCCTCCCACCCATTTCCCGCCAATTTAACCGAAATTCTCGGAATCATTTATTATTATTATTATTATTTGTTTTGTGAATGAAAAGCAATTATGTGTGTGTATGTGTTGCCCCAACGCCAAAAAAGACGCGATGTTATAATTGCTTGCTCTAAAGCTCTTAAGAGCGGCTTCCAGGGCATGCAGGAATGCACGCAATCGTTCCAAATATGTAATTTTAAAAGGTTAAAAAAAATTGTAGGATATTTTAACTTAAATTTATACTTTATACATAAAATAATAATCTTATATTAATTATTTTGATTTAAGGTAAATATTATAAAATATAATGATTTTCTAATTAAAAAAATATAATGATTTTCATGTGACTAAATATTGTAATTCAACATTTGAAATTACATTCATAATTTTATATCAATATTTAATTAATTCAAATAGTTTGATATTTATTCCATTTAATTAATGCTTATACTTCATTCTTATGATTAAAAACAAAAAAAGAAATAACACTAGCATTAAAGAGTTTTATGTATCTCTTCAGTAAGTTGATACAACTAAAATCAAATTAGTTAAGGTCCCACAAATCTCCTGTAATAATAGTTTAGACAAAAAAAAAAATTTTATCTAATTTGATTTCATACCCGTAATTACGATTTTTTTAATCTTTTTTATCTGGCCCCAATTGGGATTAATAAGCGGTGAAAGTTGATCTTATATGCACTGTACGTATTTTAAAATATAAAGAAGAAGCCTATACATAATATCTAAGTTAGTATGTTTTGTATTTATCTTAAGTCAATCTTGATCCTAGCCTTGTTGTGGTCCAACTACGACTGATGTCACATTCTCGATCTGTAGGGGGGGAACCCAATCACCAACGAGGTACAAAGATTTTGATGTCATAAGGAAGAAAAAAAGGAAGGGAATGAGCGTTGACCTCTGCTTGGTTTGTTGGAAGACTACCCACTAGCGCATATGACATATCCAAGGAATAGCCTTTATTCTTATTCACCAGAAGAATCAAAAGCACGTCATGTCAAATACCCTTTCTGCCACGACACTACCTTCACCCTTCTCATTTATCAACCTTCCCATTTTCTCTCACTATTGGACCTTGTACCAAATCCAAATGTCGGTATGTTGTCTTAAGGTTCTCATGTGCTTTTGCTTACGTCCCTGCCTTCATCGCACATTCTTCTCTCCTTGTTTGTTTGGTGCTCATTCCTATGAATTTTCTCGGTAGAAGAACACGTTTGTTCCCCCAAGTTTGTCTTCCGTTTGAGATCCAACATGCATTTCTTCTGTTATGCTCTCCTTGTTTGTTTACGTTCTGTGCTGTAGTGTTCTGCTTGGACGCTGAGAAATTCATCTGATCTAGTGTATGGATTTTGTGACAGAAAGCAGATTTTAACTTACAATAGATTCTTACGCAAGATATACTTGGGAATCTACAATAAAAGGAAAGGAACTTTTATATATATTTTTTTATACAAAAACATAGACTAATTATATCATTTGAATGAATTCATTGGCATAGATTAATTTTTCAGTGAGGTTGATGCTCGTCTCTAGATCGGTTTGTAGAGCAAGGCTTGCATTTAAACGTATGCATGAAGTCTGTTACGGAAATGATCGTTTTAGTTGCTGACACCACCACATGTTTATTAATATTTATAACCTAAGGAGTTACATAGTTGACTCGTGTCATTTAAATGGATGTTTTCAAATTTCAAGTGATCATGCTATATCACATTTATATAGTCTCTCTGATACTGTTTAACTAGTTGGTTATTCATTTTTCACCCCACATATCATTGCTTCTCAGGCTCCTTGGTTTATACAGAGTATCACCCTAGAAATAACCAAATTTAGTATTTCATGTGCAGGCCCCAGTGGACCACACTGATCACGGGGTTGAAGTGATTCCCCAATCTACAGCCGCAACAAATTGGACAATTAATGTTTCAGATGTGACGAAGAGATTGTTCCATATTAACATTGGTTAGCCTTATCATTACAGCATTCATGACTCAGCAATTGATGTTATGTTGTGAGCGTGGATGCATGGACATTGCAGTATAAATCTGCATGCCTTTCAAAGTAAAATCTGTCCCATCAGCTGTAGCAGCATTGGAAGACTAGTAACTGACGTTACAATAATTATTAAAGATTCTTAATCCACATGTGCATAGGAAACAAAAACTGACTCAAAAGACAAATTTGTGTCTGCTGGTTTTGAGTACCATTTTAGTTAATCCTTCAAAATAATTCTTATGTGTACCCTAGTGCCCTGTATTGGTATTTGGTTCACGACGCTAGTTTTCTAAGTTTAACTGATTTCTATGAGCTTTGATGAAGAAATCCCAAGTTGATTCCTTTTTATTTCTGACAGTTAAAAACAGTTAAGGTTGGCAATTTATCAGTGTCTACTACAGAGAAGGACATTAGAGATGTTTTCTTGTTCTCGGGTGATATTCATTATGTTGAGATGCAAAGGTCAGATAACTTGCTATGTATTTATCTCTATTCATTTTTACGATTTTTAGTGCTTAAAGTTTTAGGCAAAATGTCTCGCACAATATCTTTGGTGGCAATTTTGCAGGGAAACTGAGAAAACCCAGATTGCATATGTTACCTTCAAGGAGTCACAGGAAGCAGACACAGCAGTGCTCTTGACGGTATAGTTATATGAGGGAAAAAAAAGATAGCATTGAAAATCTTTACATTTCATTTCATAATAATGAGATGCGATGTACCAATTTTTACTATTAATCCTTTCCATTCAATCACTAAAATTGATGAAAGAAAAGATACAAGAAAGAGAAACTTTTGGTTTATTTTTCTTTTGTTAAAATCATATCCTCATGCTTCTATTTGAACTGTAGGGTTCCAGCATAGCTAATGTTCCAGTCACTATCACACTTGTTGAAAACTACCAGCTGCCCCCTGCAGCTCTTCCCTCAAGTCCAGTAAGTACTCGCTGTGCCACTACTTGTAGTGCATCTGTATGTACTTGATTATGATAATTGTGTTCAACTTTGCTTAACATGAATGTTGCCCGAGCCCAAGATATGAGGGCCGCAGTAACAACCGCTTGTATCCTTCCTAGCAGATCTCTAGCTATGGTCCTGTTAGAACATTTCCATGTGAAGTTAGATTAATAACTCAATGGCTACATTTGTACGAAAGTCAATCTGGGCTATTCTTTCCTTCCCAGCGCGAGTTAGGAATTTTAATTTCTTCGGTAGCAAGTGTTTACAAATGAAGTTTCTAATGTACTCCTCAGGAACAAAAGAAAACATCTGCAGCAGCAGTTAAGAAGGCTGAAGATGTGGTGAGCCCGATGCTTGCTAACGGTTTCATCTTAGGAAAGGATGCTGCAATCAACAGGGCAAAAATCCTTTGACGAACGTCATAACTTGACTTCAAGTGCTTCTGCGACAGTTGCTTCCATTGATCGTAAAATGTAACTCAGCATTGGAACAGCTATTGTGAATGAGAAGGTGAGAGAGATGGATGGAAAAATATCAGGCTTCTGAGAAGACAAAAGTCTGCTATTGCTGTTGCTGAGCAGAAGGCAAGTAGTACTGGGTCTGCTATCATGAGCTGGCACAGGTACACTATGAGGAGCCTTCAGTTGAGGGCCCTCCTGTAGTTCCTGTTAATTCAGGTGGTGATTGTAAGTTGGCAACTCTATGACTTAGCTGACTCCCAATCATTGACATGCTCATGTGTACAATTAGATCGATTTACTTTGCTTAGTTATAGACGGTCTGTAAGTTTGTTGTATGATGATAAGATAAGCCTTGTTAATTGTTACAATGTAATGTAATCATGTAAAGGGATCACAGGCTTGATTCTTATTAAATATGGATTAACATTTTGGAGGAAATGATTAATCTTTGTTTGTTGATAGTTTACTATATTTTCTTTCATACATTTCTTTTAACAAAGACAGTTTTCCTCATAACAAAGACACAAAGAACAAAACAAAAATCGTAATTGTTTCATAAGAGATGTAATCCTGAAGAACAAGACTGTAACACTTCTAAAGAAGACCGATTAAATTTAGTTTTCAAGTTTCCATGGTTCTATGATAGATATGATTTCTGTTTCCATTTATTTTATTTTCTGCACGGGAATGCTGTGCTACATTAGACCAACATGATCAATTTCTATTTTTTGGTGAACAATCACGACATATTCTTATTTTACCTAACACAAAAATTACCTTATATTATCCTTACTTCAGTGGATAGCAATATCCTCTTCATTTTTCAGCTAAATTTGATAGAGCATCCAGAAATTTTAGACAATGGTGTTTTAATGCAGTTAACTTAAAATTCAAGTGGCCAAATATAGTAAAGTATTGCAAGGAGGATTAGGAAAAAGGGAATCACTTTGCAAGTCGATAAACTTTTGTATAATTGATTTTGTAGGACATTAACAATTACTAGCAGATCGTCTGCCCCGTTGTTAGGTTTTTGCAGCATTAGAAAGAGGTGGTGTATGTTTTTTCTTCTATACCTAGTCAGTTTACAACAGTCAACAAAGTTATATGGGAAAAAGTTTTCGAGTGTTGGATATGGAGTAACTAATATTGGAAGAGTTATATCCACAATAAGATCTCAAATGTGCGATTAGAATCACCTTAATAAAAGGATACTTGTAATTTCAAAAAAAAAAGAAAAAGACATACTACACCAACAATTGAATACAGTAGTAAAAGAGCTAAACTCCCACAGAGAGAATTATTGTTCAAATCTTGAATAAGAGAGTTGTCAAGAAAACCTTTTAATCATGACAACGGCCAAGAGATTAATCTCATTTTAATTCTTTACTCTTTAAAGATCACCTAAGGACTAAAAAAATAATTGAGTTTAAATGCATCCAACTAAATGAAACATAACATGTGAATAAAAATTAAATATGTATTGTCCAACTAACTTTAAAGTAATGTCTTCAATACTTCACCATTTAATATATTACAATAGTGTAAAAGAATTTCTTCTTATAGTGTGTGGGTTTTCTTAGGAGCAAGATAATGGATAAGTTTAAGTATTAATTTTTTTGTACGGTTACAAATATCTCTATTGTTTATTACTTACGTGCTAAAATCTTTTTTTTTTTGGATGAGTAAAATCTTGAAGTTCAAAGAAAGTTAGATATTTCTTTTATTTGATGGTCTTTTTTTATGTACAGCTTTTTTTTTTTTTGGAAGTGGACAACTTTCGTTTTGGTCTTTAGAATGAGAGATGTTCCGATGCGTGTCTCTGTATGCTCAACACAACAACATCATCTGGGCTAGTTGGGTTTCGAAAAAGTAGTTATGGGCTTCCCAAAACGATACATAGGCCGAATGATAATGGGCTACCCAACCAACTAAGGTTTTGATCTGTTGAAACAAAAACCCCACAAAAGGAGGTGAGAACAAAGTTAGGGTTTTGCGATTTCACATTATAAATTGTACTGGGGCTGGTAGCTTCGCCTTCGCGTTCTATGCTTTCAAATTTCAGATCTTGTTCGTCCTGCGCAGTAAGGTATGTTGCTTTACCATTTTCACTTGCATCATTTCTTTGTGAATTGTGGTTCTGTGCTTGAATCTGTGCTTCTGTCTGTGTGTTTGTGTAATTTTCTTGTTTAAGTTGGTTCTGGGAATGCGGATGTCTTTGATGAGGATCGAATTCCGTAAAAACTTTCGTTCTTCTGATGAACAATTCATGAAGAATGCTGTTTTGGAGACCTGAACTGAAGAGACATGGTTATCACTTCCGAAACACAAACTCCCCTTGTATCTGTTATGCTCTATTTTTGTTGTTGTCTTTTTTTTAAAAAAGAAAAAAAAGAAAATAGATTGTTGGTTCGCTTATAGCTTTTGCTGCACCATTCTTGATTGTTTTGGGTTCGACTTTAATTTGATTTCCTTTTTCTGTTGTCATTTGGAGTCCTAGGATCCAGAACCCTAGCTAAGGTTTGTAGGAGATGGTTGTGGGAAGCAACTCCCAGATGACGTTTTTGAGCCATTTGTCTTCTGAGCTACTTACTGAGTAAAATTAAGTCCCCATGATTTAGGGTTTTAACCTCAATTTTGAGCCAAAGCATCTTGGTCTTGGTATGAACCTTTATTCTTAATTTGAAGGACTTTGAGTTCTATTTTTCCTTTTGAAGAGATCTTTTACTCCTCTTTTGAACATCATTAGTGTATAGTTTGTCCTGTCATCTTGAAACCTGTCAGAAAGTCTCTGAGGATGATAAAAAACATAACTTCTTCCGAGTTGTCCATGCGGAAAATATATGGAGACCTGAACTGAAGAGGCTTCCTTATGCTTGCTTGTTTTCTTCCACGATCCCTCCCCTCTTTCATGGTGTTTATTCTTTGGTATTATCTATTCACAATATTCAACTGTTTTACTTTAGCTTGATGTGTGCATAAGTAGTAGGATAGTTTCTTGTTTGTTTTCAGCTTTATTAATAGGTTAGCTCTTCTATTATCCAGTCTTTTGAGTCTGTCCCATCTTGAAACCGCTCAAAAAGCCTCCAAGGATGATCAGAAAGATAACTTTCGTTCTTCCGAGTTGTCCATGCGGAAAATACATGGAGACCTGATCTGAGGAGGCCTGCTAATGTTTTTCTTCCTATTCCCTTTCTGCCCCACATCCTTTTTACTTCTTTGTTGCACTTTTTTTTAACTACTATAAATTTATGATATTTCTTATTCTTTGCAATTCCTTTAAAAACTTATCCTCAAGTTCGTCACTTTCTTGTCTCAATTGATCTTTTGATTGATATGTTCTCTATTATGTCAGATTCAGCTTTATTTGAAGAATTTTGCATCTGAATTGCAGTTATTTCCAAAATGAGGTATTTATTTGCTTAATTTTCACTTGTTGAATTGTATTGTATTATTATTACAAATTTTGCAGCTTTTCCCTCCCTAGCACTCACATTTTTTTTTGGTCTCTCCCCTACTCTCTCGTTTCAAGCCGGCCAATGGAGGAAGATGTAAGTTCTTTTATTCTTTAAGCATATTTATTTCGTCAAGTTTGGATTATGATCCTCATACTATATATACTTGTGTGGCTCGTACTCTGCTGAACATCTGTATTTTTTACAATTGCAATCTTTGTTTTGCATGTTAAGGTTTTTAGGGTTGCAGATTTTGAGCCAACAAAATGTTAATCTGTCAAATTTCCAAGTTTGAAATATAGTAGCTTTTTACATTGTACGAATATGTGAATTGTGATCATATGGAAGCAGCATAGCCTTTCTTGATGGAATTTTAGTTTTACCCATCATCTCCATATGCATAATGAATTGGTTTTTTCTATTGTAGTGTTCTTGGCATTTTAATATTAGGTGCTTTAGACGGGAGTTTAATATGCTTTCAATATCTAACCAAATTACCGTACTTTATTCCTCTAGACGGGCAAGAATGAGGAAGAAGAATTCAACACTGGTCCACTATCTGTACTCATGATGAGTGTTAAAAATAATACCCAGGTATGTTTGTTCTTAAATTATACAGTTCTTTTGGTTCTGAGGCAGGCTCAGAGGTATTTGATGTCCTGTTTTACACAACCAATTCGCTCATGCAGGTGCTGATTAATTGTCGGAACAACAAAAAGCTTCTTGGTCGTGTTAGGGCTTTTGACAGGCACTGCAACATGGTTCTTGAAAATGTCAGGGAGATGTGGACTGAGGTATGCTTTGTTTCTTTGGATATAAATCCCTTGTGTTCATTACATGAGCTAATAGTTCTGATTTCAATCAGGTGCCAAAGACTGGTAAAGGAAAGAAGAAGGCTCAGCCAGTCAACAAGGATAGATTCATCAGCAAAATGTTCCTCCGTGGAGATTCTGTCATCATTGTTCTTAGGAACCCCAAATGAGCTAGTATCACTATCAATCTTTGGAACTTATTGGCTCTGCAGTATTTGCCTTTTCGTTATCTTGAGTTCCTGATAACTATTTGGTATAGACTTTCGTGCCCTTCAAAATTGTTGACGTGTTTAGATGTTGGCGGAGCATGTATATGTAGTCGCCCGAGGACAATCGAAAGTTTGAAACGAATTGCTATCCTTTTCAATTATATGTACTTATTTGACATGTACATCTAATAGCTGTATGGAATATTTTTATCATTTGAAGATCTTAATTCACTTCTATTAGATTGTCTTGCTTCCCGTGGTTTCCGCTACCAGTTACAATTTTAGAAATGAAGATTTGTTGTCAAATTATTTCATTTGTGAAATGTCAATTGTGGTACGTAAAATTTGAAGCGTTGTTCAATTACTTGCGGATTTCAATGATAATTAATTTTTAATTTCTTATTCATGGTCTTTTGGAAGGTAATTACATTGTTGAGACTACAATAAACCTTAAATTATAATTCTTGGGTATTTTGCTAGATGACAGTATATTAGTTCAATTATAGTTTGTTATATTTTCAAATTATTAGATTGTTTAGAACTATCGTGTAATTTATTCTGCACACTAAAAAGGAAAAAGGGTCCTCTTTCAATCTAGTTGTCTGTATAAGCGGTTGTTTATAATTGATAACCGATTATGATAAAATTAATTTTATATTTGAATATATTAGTTAAAAAGTAATTTTAAAACAATTTATTTTGTTTGGATTGTATAAAATAAATGAGTTTAATTGTTATATATTGACAGTTTAAAATAATTTTATATTATCAACCAATAAAATAGAAAAAAGGGAGAAATTATAGTGGGTCTTTTATTATAATTAGTGGTTATTTGTATGAATTGGTATTTTTTACTATTTCTATTAATAGTATAAAATTATTTTATACTGTCAGTGTATTTAAATTAAATTCAAAATAAATTATATCAATATTTTTATTATTCTACAAAAGAAAATTGTATTATTTTAATAGTATCATTTTAGATAATTTTATAACTTAGTTTAACTTAATAGTATTTTAACAGAATGACATAATTTATTTTTGCGGGGAATATGGCATCCATAACTATATAATTATGAAAAAATTTATTTGTACATGTAGATGGAACACATTTGCGATGCATTATCAGCTTTTTCGACTGAGTTATCAACTAGTTACAACGTATAAATATCAATTTTTTTTTTCTCAATTACCAACTTTTTAAACTAAAGTTACCAACTTATTTGATTAGGTTACCAACCAATTACATGCAAAATATCCTGTAATGTTATGTTGCAATTGATTAATAACTCAATCGAATAAATTAATAATTTCAATTCAAAAAACTAGTAACTGAAATAAAAAGTTGATAATACATCAAATACATCCATTTTTGCACATCCAAATAACACTACTCTATAATTATACTTTATTAGATTTACATTTTGATTAAAATAATATAATACTTACAGAATAAAGAGTACACGAAATTCCTTGCAAAGGCTGGATGAAAGCTGTTACTTTTAAACATGAGTTCAATACTTTCTTGATTTTTCATTTTTCCTTGCAAAGACTGGAAGAAGGGCTGTTACCCATAAACACAAGTTCAATTCTTTCTTGGATCACATCCATTTTTAAATGCTTCTTATTACTGGTACTTTTCTAATTTGAAATATTAAACCTATGACAAATGAGAGGGTCAACAAAAACTATAACGCAAATTAAAAAGAAATTTGACTTAAGGTAGATAAGGCCTTGTGAATACAATAAAATTTTAAAATTCATTGATGTGATTGGAGTGAACTGGAATTAGGGAAGACCGGTAAGTTTTTTTTTTTTTTTTCACCTTAATTCTCTCTCGAACATAACCAAGCACTGGCTGATGTCTTCCTACTCAAAACCATTGCTTGTCATTCGCAATGAAACGGACTACAGAAATTGCACAAATAAGACCTTGATGAAAAACAGAAATTGTTTCAAGCTAGTGTACTAACATCTCCTTGAAAAATAACCTTAGACAAGTAAAATCTCAAAAAAGGAATGAATAACCGCATCCAACTAGCAGGTACAAAACTGATTCTAAAGAAGCATAGTCTAGTAACACAACCTTGAAATATCAGAACTCATAGCAGCATCTCAGCAATCTGGACTGCATTAAGTGCAGCTCCCTTACGAATTTGATCCCCACATACAAATATGTCCAACCTGAGTGTATATCAACCATTGATGTGAAATGCTTCTGATAAAGTGCAATGCTAATTGAGAAATAATAGTATATTGCATGGAAGATATTTACCCTAGATTCCCATCCTGAGACAAGTCTTGGCGAATCCTGCCAACCGCAACATCGTCCTTATTTGACACTTCCAATGGAGTAGGAAAATGATTGGCCTCGCGATCATCAATAACCATTACACCTGGAGCATTGTTCAGAATATTTCTTGCAGTGTCCTGAAGTAATGAAAACCAAAGATTAGCGAGATCATAACTTCTGGACAAGTTTTCTCACACATATCCATTTCATATTCCTAATCCTGTATAACCATGATTTTGGGCAAGCAAAATATGAAAGGAACCACCCTTAAAATGGCATTGGATCATTCCAAGTTCCAACTGAATACACGGAATCATAAAACATATACGCTGACAAAAAGAAACGCTAAAGATCCTCATAAATGACAAAAGGCATAAGCCAATACTTAAAAGTTTTATCAGTACAAGATGAACGATGATCATCCACAAAATGACTGTTGCTTTGTGAAGCCATTCTTTGCCCACTATTGTTACTCCCCATCATTGTGAAACGCACCTGCAGTGAGCCTTTACGGGACTAATCTATCATTTGTAAACCCAAAGACCTATATAGAAATACAAAATCATATACCCCTAAACAGCAAAGACCATATGAACTCTTTAGTTTAGGAACTTAGGTTGCTAACATGCCATAATTTGTTATTAATTCCGGAGTTTGCACTTTGCAGATTTGTCTATACATGTGATAAGTCTGAATTTTAATACGAATAAAGACCTATCCCTCCTGCATCCATGTATATATGACAAGTGAAAAGTCAACTAGGTTAGAATCCTAAAATTAATTCTAGCAAGTAGCAATACTAAACTAGTACCCCACAAACATCAGTTTTTGAAAAGCCTTAGAGCTAACGTTTAAAGGTTAATCACTCTACCTCAAAAGCCAGTTATCCTTGACATGATGGATGTCAGCTATGGGTTAGTTATCACATGACCTAGCCTCCTAAGTCAACTACATAGGAAACTCAATGTAGATGGAACAGAGGAACAGAAGATAACTACCTTCATCAACAAACTTCAATAAAAGAATTCAGTCTTACTTAGCAAAATGATCAAAGGGTAATAATAACGTACAAGGAACTTGTGTGCATATAATGCTCTATTAATTTGTATCTTAATTCAGACCATCAAACACTAAAGAACGCAAATATTATTTCCTTGAATTTTAAGAGGGGAAAAGAATTATCGAATCCTTTGAAAATATTATAAAACATGGAATAGGATGTATGTAGTTCTCGGACTGAAAAGCTATGTACACTTTTAGCTATAACGTAAGATGCATAGCATCACAACATGAACTACCTCATCAAGGGGTTTCTCAAATTGAAGATTCACACTCTCGGCATGAGCCCGCATAACAGGAACCCGTATACACGTGGCAGTCACTTTAACATCCTTGTCATTCTGCAAAAGAGTGGAAGTAAAATAAGCAAGGCATAAGAATTGCACAATGTGAAATAAGCTAATAAACAAGAGAAATATATTAAATTACAACTTACCCAGATTTTCCTTGTCTCCTTGACCATTTTCATTTCTTCTTCATTATATCCGTTTGAAAGAACAGATGCATTGTGTGAAAATATATTAAAAGCATACTGCAAAAGAGTAACATGATGAGGGAGTAGTTCTTTAGCCTTTGATCATAAGAGGTGTATACATAAACAGAAATGACAAACCTGTTGCTTAAATATTTTACAAGTTGGTGGCCTTCCTTCCAATACCTTAAATGTCAAAATAGGAAAAAGAAAAATCAATTTGTGATCAAAGAAACCAATTTCTCTTCTTATTCGTTCCCACTGGCAGAATATGAGCTAAGCTAAAGAACTATGTATTGTAAGTAGATAGATCAAACCTCACGAGTTTGCAGCTCAAGCTCTTCCATTGCAGCAGCACCAGCACCGCTAGCAGCCTGATATGTGCTAACAACCATACGCAATACCTATAACAGTCGTCAACAGTTGAGAAACAAATTCAAACCAAGCATGCTAACACTAAAATGATACCAAACCTCTACCCGAATCAAACACTCTCCTTAACACAAGACTGACATTATCAATTTGGCATAATGTCCACTAATTCAAAAAACCACACATCAAGATTAAAAACCCATCAACAAAACAATGAAAAGTTTCAAACTTTGGCACCTTGGCACGCCGGTGGAGAGGCGTAGCAGCCATCAAGCAAATGATGGTGGAGCAATTGGGGTTAGCAATGAGAGCACCCTTCCCCCTCCCAAGCTTGATACCGTGCATGGCTTCAGGGTTCACCTCCGGAATCACCAGAGGGACCTTCTCGTCCATCCGAAACGCCGAGCTGTTGTCCACCACGATGGTTCCCTTATCGGCGGCGATGGGGCCGAACTCCCTGCTGATGGAGCCGCCGGCGCTGAAGAGTGCAATGTCGACGCCGGCGAAGCTCTCCGCCGTGAGCTCCTCCACGACGTACTCGTTCCCTTCGTAGTTGAGGTGGCGGCCGGCGGAGCGCTTCGATGCCAGCATCTTGATGGAGCGGTAGGGGAAGTCGCGGTCGGAGAGGACGGAGAGGAACTCCTGGCCGACGGCGCCGGTGACACCCACGACGGCGACGGAGGGTCCGTTTTCGCGGAGCGACATTCGGACCTTGGCGGGGGCCGCGAATCTGGGCCTGGGTCGGGTCGGGAGGGACCCGGAGAAGAGGTGGTTCTGGCTCGGGAGGGAGAGGGAAGCCATGACTGACGGCGGTGATTTAGAGAGAGAAACGCCGGAAGTGTGCGTTGCCTTTGCCTTTTATAGAGAGAGAAAGATGCACACAGACAGAGAGTGTGTGTGCGTGCGTGTGATGGCGGCTGAATGGGATGGGTTTTGCTCTTTTGGTTTAAAAACAGGGGACGAGAGGAACCAGACAGAAAACAGAGACGAGGGTCGAGGGTACGATGGACTTTCTACTTCCTGTCTTAATATTTTTTGCCCGTATCCTGCAATGCCATGTTTATGTGTGTAAAATAAATATGAGAAACTCCATATTATAAAGTATAAACACATGGTATATTAATGCAAGTGAAGGGGTATGTATAAATGGTAAATATTTTATGAATTTAATTTAATTTTAAAAAAATATATATATATATATATATTTAATTATATATTATTATATTAATAAAAATATTTGATTCAATTATTTATTATTTATAAATATAAATATATAATTAAATAATAATATAAAAAAATTTGATATTGATAATATTTTTTTTATGTGATAGATAATATATTTAAAATATTGAGGCATAAACTCAATAGAAATAAGATTTTTTTTTGGCTTGTGTTGTATTTTGTTGCTTGAAAAATTTACTTATAAATCATCTTTATATTTTTGTACCCTTGGTTGGATAAATTGTTTTCCTTAAAAAGTGATACATTTGTGAAAGAACAGACAAAATAAATGCAAAAGTAATGGGTTGGTGTGCAACATGAAACAGGGGACTGGAAATCTGAAACGGCGGCTATTGGCTGCGGTGCTAGTTGTTGTTAGTTTCAACTTTCAAATACATGAGACGAGCTAAGCTCATAGACTGGAGGGCAAAATGGTCTTTTAACTTGCGTTTCCTGCCCTGTGTTGAAGACTGGCGTTTCTTGCCCTACTTTTGGATTGATAGAGAAAGGAAGGGAAAACCAGAGGTGAAAAATATGGATTTCCCTTGTTTGGATACAAAACTGGTGATGAGTTGTCGAAGCAAAGGATTTGTGTTTTTCAGTTTTGGAGCATTGAATGAAATTGATTTCTAAAGTAAATTTCATCAAGCATATATGGAGAAGTTTTCTTATATCGGTTCATTTTGATTTAGGCATTTACCTCATTTTATTGCCGTTGCCGTTCCTGTCAATTTCGGGTATCTTTCCCGGGTAAATGCACTTCACATTTTTTTTTCCCTTTTTTTTGGGTAAAAAAATGGTCTATTTTCTTTTTTGTTTGAATGCACTCCAAACCTTAATAAAAATGAATAAACTTTGTATTACCACTAAAAATAGATTAAGAATGGAGCAATAATTATATCAGCTCATGATTTTAACTAACTCATTTAATTTGTATATTTTTAGGAACTAAAATTTAAATTTATTTAAAAAAAAAAACTTTGGCATACCATCTGTTTTGATTTGTCCTAGTGCCATTAAGAACACAATTAAGCGAATCAACAATGCTGCGCTGGCGGTAACAGGAAAGAAAGCTTGAGATAGTAGTAAAATATACAGTTGTGGTCTTATATTAAATGATAAATACATTTAGGTTTAGTTTGATAATGTTCTTTGAATAGATACTTTGACTTATAAAAAATATAAGTAAATTTTTTTTATTTGATAAATCAAAAAGTTGGGATACTTTTGCTTCTAGTTTTTAAAAGTCAAAGGATACTCTAAGGAGCTCTCATGAGGTACTTTTCAGAGTTGACTTGTGCTCTCTAAAATTTAAAAGATTAATATAACCTTACTCTCATTAACAATATTAAAAATATAAATTATTCTCTTTAATATCTATATTCATTATAGTTATTTTAAATTTTAAGAGTAATTTTATCAAATACTATTTTATGATTTTTGCACAATTTTTATATTATTTTATAAATAATACTACTATACCTTTTCAAAAATAATTTTTAAACAAATTAAAAAGCTCAATAATTTTTAAAAATCATAAAAATACAAAATTAAACCTTAATTTATCAAAATATTTCCCTTTTCTATTATTTAAGAGGGTGACTAATCTCTTTCAGACACATTCAAACTTACCCTTTCAACCACCATCCTTTACAAAAGTCGAACCAAAATTCTTTTTAGAGTGATAGTATATCTCTACCACGCCAATGCCCATGTTGATAAATGGTCAATACATTTAACTAAAAGTGTACCTTACCTAGTTAAAAGAATTCACACGACAAAATTAAATGAATAAATAAACTTGGTCAATTGGTGCGGCGTGAGTGGTGGCAATGTGGCATAGCGCCGATAGCGGTCAATCCCTACGATATGCCGGCAATATCATGCATTATTTTAACTTAGTTGATATCATGGGTTATTTTATTTACGTAAGAAAAACTTTATTAGATCTACATCTATTAATTGTTTAATATTTGTTGAAGTATATCTCAAAAAAATAAAAATAAAATAAAATAACATGTTGAAGTATAAAATAAAAGATTGATTACTTAATAACACAAACAATTTAAACGTGCTTCTCTACCATTTATTTTGAAGAAGTAATTACTTCATTGTTTAGTGTTATATGTACTAGCAAATTCGCAGTCATGAATCGTATGTTAATTTTTTTTTATTTCGTTTGATTTTTATTTTTCTGCGGTATCTGGTGAGTGTGTGACGAAGAAACGTTCACGTTGATCTTCTCAAACATGTTTGGTAAAGCTGATGAAAGAAAAGTGCAACTACTGCTACTTTTTCACAAGTTGAACCGTTCCCGTAAAAGAGCTGCACTTGCAAGAGAGAGAAGAAAATAGAATTTTATGCATCCTACAAGTTCACATAACGTATGCAAAAGGACCTAAAAGGTGCAGGGAGAGAAATTTGGATCCAAAATGTCGGGGAATTCTTCATCAATTGTTGTGTCTCCTACTCCAACGAAGCATGATGTGTTCCTCAGCTTTAGAGGGGAAGACACCCGCAAGGGGTTCACTAGTCATCTTTATGCAGCGTTATGTGGTAAAAGGATTAGGACTTATATGCATGACATGCTTATCAGAGGAGAAGATATTTCACCGTCACAGCAAGAAGCGATAGAAGAATCAAATATCTATGTGATCATTTTCTCCGAACACTATGCTTCTTCGACGTGGTGTTTGGATGAACTCACAAAGATTCTGGAATGCAAGGAGAGATATGAAAGGGATGTGATACCAGTTTTCTATAACGTGGATCCATCAGATGTTGGGAATCAAAGAGGGAGTTATGCCGATGCATTTGTTAAGCATGAACAACGATTTAGAGACAAAGTCAAGGGGTGGAAGGCTGCTCTAGCCCAAGCAGCTGGATTATCGGGCAGGGGTTCAAAAAGAATCAGGTGATTAATATTAATAAGATGCTCTTTGAGATGTTTTATCCTTGTGTTTTAAAGTTATTATAATACAAATTTAATTTGAATTAAGTAGGTTTTAAAATTATATTATATATTTAGAACTCTTTAAATAAAAAGGTTTGAGTTTTCATATAAAACAGCTTAATTTATTTTAAGGATTAAGTGTATTTTACTCTTAAATTGTTTGCCATCAATCGTATGGTCCATAAATTTGGTGAAACAAAATTTTATTATATGTTTTATTTATACAAAAATTTCTCCATGGTTTTTCAAAAACTTCTCATGTTAGTTTCCATGGAAGCAGTAGTACAAGAACTGTTATATGTGTGTGTGAAAATATTGCAATCCTGATTTTATTAATTTCAAAGCAATAATATGACAGTGTTATCTAGGCTCTGGGTTACCTAACCAAATTTCATTTTTATTGACTCCTCATTTGCCGTTAGGTTAGCTTTGTAGCTAATGCATTAGTTTCTTTATTATGTGCCAGCCCTGAATACATACTTGTTGGAGAAATTGTTCACGATATTTGGAGAAAATTGAATCGCTATTACTCAATTGATTATCAAGGACTGGTTGGAATTTACAAGCATATTGCACAAATCCAGTCCTTGTTGCATGTTGACTTAGCAGCTGTTCGGGTCATAGGAATTTGCGGCATTGGAGGAATAGGTAAAACAACAATTGTTGGTGCAATGTATCATAAACTGGCATCCCAGTTTAGTTTCAGCACCTTTGCTGTAAATGTTCAAGAAGAAATAGAAAGATATGGTATACACCATATACAGAGCAAATATTTGTCAGAGCTTCTAGAAGAAAAAATGCCTCGAGACCATTTGGGATTGAGAAATTTAAAGGAAAGGCTTAAAGGGGTGAAGGTTCTTCTCATTCTTGATGATGTGAACGATTCAGTTCAAATAAAAGATTTGATTGGAGGGCGTGGTAGCTTCGAGCCGGGCAGTAGAATCATTGTTACTAGTAGGGACATGCAAGTGCTTAAGAATGCTGAAGTTGATGAAATATATGAGGTTAAGGAGATGAACTTTGAAGATTCTCTACAACTCTTTAGCTTAAATGCCTTCAAACAAAACTACGCAATAGAAAATTATGTGAACTTGTCAGAAAAGGTATTGAATTATGCCAAAGGAATTCCACTATCTCTCAAAGTTTTGGGCTCAATGCTTTATGGTAGAACAGAGGAAGAATGGGAAAGTGTACTGCAAAAGCTCGAAAAGCTGCCCAATCTTGAAACTTCTAATGTGTTGAGATTAAGTTATAATGGACTTAGTGATGAACAGAAGGATATGTTTCTTGACATAGCCTGCTTCTATAGAGGACATGATATGAATACAGTAAAACAAGCGTTAGATAGCTGTGGTTTCTCTGCTGCCAGTGGAATGAGAGTTCTCATTGATAGGGACCTTGTATATGTTTTGAAAGGTAAGCTAGTGATGCATGATCTAATACAGGAAATGGGTCAAGAAATTGTTCGTCAACAGTGCGTCATCGAACCTGGAAGACGCAGTCGATTGTGGAAGCATGAGGACATTTATCATGTTCTAAGAGAGAACAAGGTAAAACCCTATGTATTCAGATCTCATTTTACTCTCTTCATTCCCTGAAACCTCATTTGATATATCATTGACTCACATGGGTTTACTTTATCACATATTACAAAGCACTTAACAATTGTTAAATTTCATGCAACTGCATTTTTAATTATGGTTATTTCTCCCTAAATCGTTGCTGCTTGAACTTTCAGGGGACGGATGCTGTCCAATGCGTATTTCTTGACATGTGCCAAATCAGAGAGGCTCAACTACATTTTGAAACTTTCAAAATGATGCATAATTTGAGATTGCTCTCGTTCTATAAGTCTGACTCAACTCGAGACTCAAAAGTGTACATTCCTGCATTTCTTGAAAGTCTTCCAGGTAGTTTACGGTTTCTCTGTTGGGATGGCTTCCCTCAAAGATCTTTGCCGCTAGACTTCTGCCCCAAAAATCTTGTTAAACTTGACGTGCGTAATAGTCATCTTGAACAACTTTGGGAAAGAGATCAGGTATTGTAAACTCATTTAGTTTCCCTTCTGTTTTGGTGCTGGTTGATGAAAGATAACCATCTATGCATGTATGATTGGGTGAAGTTCACAAGCATTTCTTTTGTTATCTAATTATTCATTTACTTTTTTATTTCAGCATTTACCAAATTTGAAAAGGCTTGACCTCAGTGGTTCTAAGAACCTGATTCAAATACCAGACCTTTCCCAGTCCCCAAATATTGAAGAAATAGTTCTTAGTCATTGCACAAGCTTGGTTCAAGTTTACTCCTCAAGTTTCCTCAACGAGCTCAACTGTTTATGGTTAAATGGTTGTGTTGAGCTTAGGAGTTTAAATCTTCCAAGCAACATTCTGTCCAAATCTTCTGGATTAATAGTTCTCTATGATTGTTGCAACCTTGAGTTGTTTTCAGTAAGTAAAATCACCAAGGATGTTCTGTTATATAGTTGCTCCCGTAGTAGATCAATAGAGAGTCTATTCAGAAATTGTTTGCCTGGCGAAATAACTCGGTGTTTTATGGGTACAAGAGGAGGGTCCATGTTTGAGAAATTCTCTGATACTTTTGACCCCGTCAAGGATAGTTCTGACTTAGATGAAGAACCAAAGGATAATATACACTTACTAAACTTGAAAGTGTTGAGAGAAGGTTCACCCTCGTTATTTCCAAGTCTCAATGAGCTCTGTTGGTTAGATCTCTCTTACTGTGAATCCCTCACAAGCCTTCCAGTTGACCTTTGTAAGTTGAAATTTCTAAGAAGACTGTATGTTCGTGGTTGCTCAAATTTCGAGAAGCTCCCTGAAATAGAGGAGACTATGGAAAATTTAATGGTGCTCATCTTAGACCAAACAGCAATACAAGAACTACCTTTGTCATTGCACCATTTGGTCGGTCTTGAGGAGTTGAGTTTGCACTGCTGCCGAAGGCTTGAGTTTATTCCATCTTCAATTGGATGTCTCAGCAAACTCTGCATGTTAGACCTTACCTTTTGTGAATCACTTGAAACTCTTCCTAGCAGCATTTTCAAGTTGAAGTTGACAAAGCTTGATTTGCATGGTTGCTCAAAGCTAAGGACATTCCCAGATATCTTGGAGCCTGCAGAAACCTTTGCTCACATTCGCTTAACAAAAACCGCAGTCAAAGAAATGCCTTCATCATTGGCCTATTTTGTTGGGCTTCAAACCTTGCAGCTGAACTTGTGCAAAGATCTCGAGTTTCTTCCAAACAACATTGGTAATGTAAACCTCCTCTCCAAGCTTGATTTTTCAGGTTGTGACAAATTATCAGAACTTCCAAGTGACATTGGCCGCTTGTCATCATTAAGAGAATTGTCACTGCGTGAAAGTGGTATCGTGAAACTTCCTGAGAGCATTGCTCATCTTTCAAGCTTGAAATCACTGGATTTAAGTGATTGCAAAATGCTTGAATGTATCCCAGGGCTTCCACCATGTTTGGAACACTTGTTAGCATTTGATTGCCCATCCATTAGGAGAGTATCAAGTTCAAGGTTTAAACTCCCCTCAGATTCCAAAGAGGGTATCTTCAAGTTTCATCTTACCAATAGCCAAGAACTGAATCCAAGTTCCCTAAGTAACATTGCAGCAGATGCACGGCTTAGGATCCTGCAGGATGCATATAGGTCTGTGTTCTTTTGCTTTCCAGGGAGTGCAGTTCCTCATTGGTTCCCTCATCGTTGCAAGGGACATTCAGTAACATTGAATAAAGGTTCTCTAAGTTGGTGCAATGATAATAGGTTCATTGGTTTCGCTCTATGTGTGGTTTTGGGACTCGAAGGTATGAATGATGAAGGTAAATATAGTGTTTTTAGCTACAGATTCACATTTGAATGTGATGATGGCATTCACACGTTTCCTAGCCATGATCAGCTAAGATACTACTTCAATTGGAAGGGTCGACAGAGATTTATTGTCCATGATCACACTTTCATATGGAAATATTACTTGGACTCTGCAAGCATTAGCCACATGCTAGCTCATGCCCACAACTTCACTTTCGAGATATGCAGGTATGATGTTGGTCGCTTTTGGCCAAACCATAGACCAACTTTCAAGGTAAAAGAGTGCGGAATATCCCCCCTTTACACCAATGAAGAAGATGATAATGCTGGCGCTGGTGACTGTGTCAACTTTGAGAGACTCTCAAACAATGACATTGAACAACCCAGTGGATGCAAAATTGTATAATTCGTAGTAACAAAACACAAGTAGAAGGATTGATGATTGTTACGGAGATCTGCCATCTGTTATTCCTGGTCATTTTATTAATTATATAGTTGCTTATACTGATTTTTCTTTTCTTGTATGTTGTAATAACTAGCTCTATTGAATATAGTTATGTTGCTTCTACATCAAATTTTGGCACCAAAACCTCCTTCATATAAACATGTAATATATCTACGCATATATTGATATTTGTACGCACTCACATTAATTAATATGCGTATTTATACACTGTCCATAAACCATGAGATCTGTAACATCTCATTTTTCATAAAATATTTTGTATGGACTGATATTTTAATCAATTTGTTTGAATTAATTGTGACAACCGTAGACATAAACTCTTCAAAGTAAAACTATATGTTATTAATGATAATCTTAAAAGAACAATAATATTAATATTAATATTAAATTTTAAACTTATAATATCACTCATTGATGCCTAATGTTAGAAAATAAAATTGAAAACCAATGCTTTATATATATTGAAAATATTATAGGCATACTATGTACTCCACACCTCTTGTTAACTAACCAATTCAATTATAACAAGATTATTTCATTCTAATTATTATCTTTGTATATGACTTATACACATCAGTACAATATTTTGAAGTAATGCAACTAACGTAATTATTACTATGTGAAAATTAACACAGAAGCTTCAAAAGGTTTATAAAAAAAAAAAAAAGAGAGAGAGAGAAAGCTAAGTCAAGAACATGGAGTTGGTCAAAGACATAAGTTTGAAAAATATTACATAAGAGTAAATGAACACAAAGAAAAATGACAACAATAATAATAAAACTAACTATTAATTAAATATTTTATTAAACGTAGAACAAGCAAAACTAATAACACTAGTATAATAACATAATAATATCATATACATACATATATAAAAAGAAGAGGAAGACTCAGAGAGTCTTGCGTGAAGACTTTAGGGGAAAACAAAAAAGGAACACCTATGTAACGTGACTATGCACCACTAACCAACTCAAGTGCAATTATGAACTTAATATTCAAATTTCTAGAGGCTATAGATAGAGCATAGTAGATTGAGGTAGGAAAAAGAATGCAAAGGTGAGAAAAAAATGGTCTTAAAAATTTAATGATGGCTCAGACGAGAAGAAAAAAATTGTCACAAGCGACATTTCTACGGAGTCTTTGAACTATTATAAATAAAGGTGTGTTTTACAATGTATTTCATCGATTAAGGAGCATGGTGCATCTTGCAATCTGATAGTGAGATTGTGAGATATATCGATGCACTAATCACCTATGATGTATTATAGCAATATCTAATTTTAAGAAAATTTAAAAATATAATTACATATATTTTAAAAATTAATTATTATACACTGACAGTATAAAATTATACTAGCAGTATAAAATAATTTTATACTGTCATTATAATCAAAAAATTTTATCAGTGTAATTTTATTCTATCAGTGTAATTTTACACATAATATAAAATTATTTTATATTGTCAGTGTAATTTTACACTATTAGTATATAAAAATTAATTTCTAAAAATCATAAAAATTTTATCAGTGTAATTTTACTCTATCAATATAATTTTACACTATCTATCAGTGTAATATTACACTGATAATATAAAATTATTTTATATTATCAATATAATTTTATACTATCAATATATAAAATTAATTTTTAAAATATATTTAATCATATTTTTTTTAATTTTTTTAAAATTAATATATTAATACAATGCATCATAGATGATTGGTATATCGATACACCTTACAAATCTCTACCATTTAATGCGCTACAGTCACAAGGTGCATTAAGCACCTTGGACCGCGAAGTGCATAGAAGTCGGCCCCATAAATAGAGGGGCGTAACTTTTATCATTTGAAAGGCAAAGCGAGGGTGAAAATAATGTTAAAATGTGAGATTTTAGGGAGTAAGTAAGAGAGAGTAAGTGAAATAGATAATGAGAATGACAAGAAGAGAAAGAAAAAGACAAAAGACAAAATGCAGGGATTATCAAAGAGCTTAGTGGATCATTATCCTTGCAAAATATAAAGGTAGATGATAAAATTATTTACGAAGTAAAACTATGGCTATATTTACTTACTACAAGTTATGTTATTTAATGTTGCTTCATATATTCATTATTATTTACTATTGTAGTTTATTTTATATTCTAAATTATTTTGATGTTTCTTTATCACAATTTATTCCAAGTTATTTCATCTAATATTTTTTATATTATTACTTTTTATTATTTATTGCAGTCTATTTTATTGTTCCAAGTTATTTTATTTATTATTTTCCTTACATTAAATTGCTCAATATTTCTATTATTGCAATTTATTTTATTGTCCCGAGTTATTTTATTTCTCCTTATTAATTATCATTACAATATATTTTATTTATTGTTCTAAGTAATTTGATCTAATGTTAATTTATTGCTTAATATTATTTCAATTCTATTTTATTTATCCTTCCAAGTTAATTTATGTTTCTTTATATTATTATTATTATTATTTTTGTTGTTGCTGTTGTTATTGTTGTAATATTGTTTTTATACTAATACATTATTTTGAGTTGCCAATTTTTATGAAAATTTCTCTAAAGGACTGATATTAATAATGAAATATTATATTATTTGTTATGCTTAATCTTATATTATTTTAATTCTTGTACACTTTTATTCATTTTATTTTTATTGTTTAATTTATGCCTTGATAAATTTAATTATATTATGATTTATGTTACTCAAGTTCTTTTAAGTTCTACCTATTTCTTAAAATTATGCATCTTTATAATGACAAGTAAGGAATTTTAAAGGGAAAAAAAATATTTAAGATTTGCCGTTAACCATCAAGAATGCAGAGAGATAAAATGTAAGATCCTTTATATTATCTGCTTTAGTTAGTGTGACATAAAATTTTCACTTTGTTGTCACGCTGTCAAAAATAATACCAGAGAATGAGAATTTCCTAAGAGAAGACCTTCAATATCTGTAAGACAAGCCAATAAAAGAAAGTAAAAATTAAAGTAAAGAGATTATATTCATATTAACACTTGTCATACTATATATTGCATAACATATATATTTAAGTATTTACTATCCATAATATTATGATCTTCTTATAAGTAAGATGATAAGATAATTATACAGTAACTGTGCGAATTTCTGTGATAAGACACAGTTGAAACCATCATAACTCAAATACTTTAGAATTATTCATTATCTACTGAAAACTTTCAATTTTCACTCTATTTCTAGTGATTTTAGATTAGTCAAATAACGCCCTAGAAGAGGGTGAACTCCTCCAGCTACTAGAAGCATATGGCGTTGCAATCAAATAAATTGTAATTTCATTATTTAGCCTAAAAATGCTTAGCTTATAGCAAGGAAAATTTTACTCCTACTATTGAACTCTATACTCAAGCAATAAAATACAACATAGGAAAAAAAAAATCTTATTTTCTATTGAGTTTATACCCCAATATTTAATATTAAATATATTATCTCTCACATAAAAAAATATTAGATTAATTTTAATATATCATCAGTGTAAAAAATTTATATTATTATTTAATTATATATTTATATTTGTAAGACTTTTAATTAATAGATGATTGAGTCAAATACTTTTACTAATATAACAAGAATTTAATTCCAATAGAAATAGTAAAAAGTGCCAACTCATACAAATAATTATCTATTATAATGAAGGACTTATAATAATTTCTTATTTTCTCCTATTTTTATTAGTTGATAATATAAAATTATTTTATACTGTCAATATATATTAATTAAACTTATTTAACAATATATAATTAAAATTAAGAAATAAAATACTATTATCGCAAAAGTTATTTTATATATAGATATAAAATAAATTTATATTTGAATGTAATATTAATTTTTTAATCTTTAAATAGTTTTTTAATGTTATAAAAAAATCTTTTATTTAAAAAATCCAAATTATAGCTGCTGAAAAAAAAAAGTTGTGTTTTGGCTGTTAATTCCACTTTTTTTTAAAAAAAAATTACCCTGCCATATAAAAAAAATAAAAAATAAAGTGTACATTAAAAAAATCTTTTTTATTACAATAATGATGCCCAGAATGGCTTATAACTGTCGCCCATAATAGGCCATGCTTATTCAATGAAGAAATAGGTTTTGAACTTGTAACAACTTGATTGGATAAATTGTTTTCCTTAAAAAGTGAAACATATATGAAAGAGCAGACAAAATAAATGCAAAAGTAATGGACTGGTGTGCAACATGAAAGAGGGGACTGGAAATCTGGAACAGCAGCTGATTGGCTGTGATGCTAGTTAGGGGCGTTTAAAACTACTTGAAAAATCAAAAATCGATTAAAAATTAAAAAAAAATAAAATTATTATTATTATTATTATTATTTTTTGGCAATAATCGATGGATTTAGTTTGATTTTCAGTTCCAAAATTGAAAATAGAAACGAACAAACCAAATTAATATCACTCGTATTCGTATATGACTATTACACTCAATATAGTACATTCACAAAATTACCCACATAGCTTACACCCCCCTCCTTCAGAAAACCTAACCTAACATTTCATTTCGCTCTCACCCCCTCCGTCACTGGCTCACTGCTCAGTGCTGCACTGCTCACACTACTCCCCCCATCATCTCACCATCTCCATCTTTCCCACTTTCTCTCGCCATCCTACCATCACCATCTCACCATCCTCTTCGACGCTTAGAGAAACCCATCGGCAGCCCCACACATCTTGGTGTTTCGCAACTCGCAAGTCTAGGCCTTTGCGTTTAGAGTGTGAAGATCATTCAGCGTGAGGAAGGGGTGAGGATTGGGTGCACCATCACTCATCAATGCTTCCAGCAAGTGCAAGCCTCCATGGTGGAAGACCCTTTTGGTTCCAAACCCTCTGATTTGAAGGAGCAAGAGCTCTTCTATTCCCATCCATCAATGTCGCGGTCCCTCTTCTTTGTGTCTCTTTCCTGGATCTATTTTTGAGTGGAGGTTGGTGATTGTAGGAATTTTTTTTTTTCTTTTCTTTTTGATTTGTTGGGTTTGAGTGGTGTGACTTTTGTTTTGTGCTGTTAAGTTTGAAATATAGTAGCTTGAGGCTTTCATAGATCTGCAATGATGAAGATTGAAAATGAAGATAGGGCTGCGGCGGTGGTTCTATAAGCAGTGGTGATAGAGGTGGCTGTGATAGATTCTGGTCGAATCATAAGTTTAGTTTCTCATATTTCTCAATTTTCATTTTTCATTTTTCATTTTTCTTCTCATCCGCGTATGTTCTCTGATATTTATATTCAAGCTAGCTTTTAAATTTATAAATTTATTTTTTAGTACTTATTGTATCTCATCTCAATTTTCTAAATATAATTTAATAAGAATTTTACAAAAAAATTGAATATTATATATTTATATAAGAATGATGTTATACTTGATATGATCGATTGCGATAAAATAACGATGTGGACTATACAATATAGAGGATAATTTTAGAAGTGAGAAAACTCTTACTTATTCTTTCAGCAATATATTCTTGTTGGCATTTGGTACTTCATTTAAATTTTAGAATAAATTATGATAATACTTTTAAATACACAATATAGTTTCTATAAGCGGGAAATTAATAAAATAATTGAATTTAAAAGACTGTGAGTGAAAAAAATGAATTGTTATGTGAGTATTTAATAGTTCATCGGGCATGTATTTGATATACGACAGAATTCATCGGGCATGCATTTTATTTGGTTTTTGTATTTTGCCGTATGTGTTGAGGGTTTGACAAAGAAATATTCATATTAATCTTGTTAAATTACATGTTGTAAACCTAAAATTGATGTCATGTATAACTACTAGCATTGCCTTTTACAGATTGAACCGTTCCCGGAAAGCAGCTACACTGGCCAGAGCCACAAGTAAACGTATATAAGTTTATATATACATGCGAAATTAGACCAAAGAGGTGCAGTGGGTGAAGAGAAATGAATTTGACTGCGACTTCAGGGAGCGCTGTGTCTCCTCCTCTACCGCAACATGATGTGTTCCTCAGCTTCAGAGGAAAAGACACCCGAGTCGGTTTCACTGGTCATCTTTATGCAGCGTTATGCCGTAAAAACATTGAGACTTACATGGATGATAGACTTAGCAGAGGAGAAGATATTTCAGCTTCACTTCACAAAGCAATAGAGGAATCAAATATTTATGTGATTGTTTTCTCTCAAGAGTATGCTCATTCCTGGTGGCGTTTGGATGAAGTCACAAAGATTCTGGAATGCAAGGAGAGATATGGAAGGGATGTGATACCAATATTCTATAAGGTGGATCCATCAAATGTTAGGTATCAGAGAGGGAGTTACGGAGATGCATTTGTTAAACATGAGCAACGTTATAAGGACAAAGTGCAGGGGTGGAAGGCTGCTCTAACCCAGGCAGCTGGATTATGGGGCTGGGACTCATCAAAAAACGGGTGAGGTCACTAATTAACATGTTTTTATGATATTTTTAAGATTTTAAGAGTGTAGGTTGTAAGGGCATAGGTTAAAAATTTGAACTAATGTCTATTACGTTATTAAAATTAAGATGAAAATATTAGTCATTTTTAAATTTATGAAAATAAAATTTATATATTTTTTATGTTAAAACTAGTTTTTGGTCTTTGCTTGTGTCGAAGATTTTGATTTTAGTCCCTACACTAAAAAAATTTTGATTTAGGTCCCTATAATGTTACTCTATTAAGGAGTTAGTCCTTGCCCTTAAAAAATTACTAGATAGTGTTAGTTTTTACTGATGTGACTAATAGGATCTAATATAGGTATGGTATCTATGTTGTTAGTGTAATTCTAAAACGATCTCTTTTAGCTATTTTTGGGCATGAAACGATCTTTTTTCAAAAATAGAAAAGTGATCAAACCAATATCAAATGACCTTTTTTAAAGCCAAAATGACCTCAACTGAGTTCCACCATGTTTCATATTAGCTCTTGTTAATCATGTCAACAAAAATAATCATTATCTGATAATTTTTTAATGATAGGGATTTACTTAATACTATTGTAGAGATATAAACTAATTTTTTTTTAGTATATAGATATCTAAACCAAATTTTTTTTAGTGTATAGGAACCTAAACCAAAATTTTTTTAGTGTAAGGACTAAAATCAAAATCTGAAATACGTGTAGGGACTAAAAACTAGTTTTAACCTATTTTTTGTTAACTTTTTATTTCTTAAGATTATGTTTTAAAGGTAGTAATTAACAAAAACTATCTTTTTATTTGAACATTTTTGAATGGTGGACTTTCATATTATAATGTTTGCCAAAAATTATTTGAAGAGCTATGTTTCATAAACATAGCAATCAGACATATTTTGCCTTATATCCGTGTAATTCACCATAAAAGCATATGTATTTTTTTTTTTTTTTAAAAGCTTTCTTGTGCAATTGCTCGACTCTTGAGCTTTGTGTCGAGACATTGAATGTACTATTAGTATTTTCCTTAATTGAATGATAGCTTCCACAACTTGGAGAACCCATGTTATAATATTGTAATTAAAGGTATCAAAAAATCAAGTGTGCTACTTTCGCATAGGATTTGGATATCTCATGTTTGTGTTGAACATAACATGAGAGAGAGAGAGAGAGAGAGAGAGAGAGAAATAAACACAAGAACTTTAAATAAGTGAAATTCTCTTAAAATTTGTAGGATCCAAATTAAATATTTGTTTCTATGTCTCTCTTACCATTCCATGATTATGTTCAAAACAAATGTGAGATAATCCTAATCCCTTTCGTATATACGATAGAAATCAACATCATAATCATTAAGAAAGGAGTAAGGAGAGGAGTTCATGTTCATATAGCACACACAGCGGCTTGAATATATTCCATAATTGAAATCCATGTAAGAGATACACAATTATTCTCAATATTACTCACGTACTATAATTGCAGCAATTTGTGTTGGAATACTCCATTGTGATTTTACATATTCAAAAGCAGTATAATGGTCTCCTGGATAAGCAAGAAAGTTCATTAATTCTTATTAACTCCATAATTAACATTAGGTTTATCATTGTTCGTTGAAGACTAGTTTCTTTAATTTTTCCAGGGTTGAATACTTGCTCATTGAAAACATTGTGACGGACATTTTGAAGAAATTGAATCGATCTCCCCTAAGCAATTATCAAGGACTGATTGGGATTCATGAGCATATTGTACGAATCCAGTCCATGTTGCATATTGAGTCAGTAGCTGTTCAGATCATAGGAATTTGGGGCATGGGAGGGATAGGAAAGACAACAATTGCTAGTGCAGTATATCATAAGCTGGCAACCCAATTCAGTTTCAGAACCTTTGTTGTAAATGTTCAAGAAGAAATAGAAAGATATGGGATGCACCATGTAGAAAGCAAATTTATATCAGAGCTTCTAGAGGAAAAAGTGCCTCTAATCTCTTGGGGGCTAATAGATTTAAAGGACAGACTTAAACAGGCAAAGGTTCTTCTCATTCTTGATAATGTGAACAATTCAGTTCAAATCAAAGATTTGATTGGTGGGCATGGCAGCTTTGGCCCGGGCAGTAGAATCATATTAACTTCTAGAGACATGCAAGTGCTTCAGAATGCTGAAGCTGATGAAATATATGAGGTTAAGGAGATGAATTTTCGAGATTCTTTACAACTCTTCAGTTTAAATGCCTTTAAAGAAAATTACCCCACAGAAACTTATATGGGCTTATCAGAAAAGGTATTGAATTATGCTAAAGGGATTCCATTAGCTCTGAAAGTTTTGGGCTCATTGCTTTATGGTAGAACAAGGGAAGATTGGGAAAGTGAGTTGCAAAAGCTGAAGAAGCTCCCTCATCCTGAAACATTTAATGTGTTGAAATTAAGTTATGATGGGCTTGATGATGAACAGAAGAATATATTTCTTGACATAGCTTGCTTCTATAGAGGACATGGTATGAATGCTGTAAAACAAACACTAGATAGCTGTGGTTTCTCTGCTGCCATTGGAATGAGAGTTCTCATAGATAGGTGCCTTATATCTATTTTGAAAGATAAAATTGAGATGCATGATCTAATACAAGAAATGGGTCAAGAAATTGTTCATCAGCAATGTATCGGTGAACCTGGCAAACGCAGTCGATTATGGAAGCCAGAGGACATATATCATGTTTTAAAAAAGAATAAGGTAAAACCCTGTATATTCAGTTCTCATTATATTTTCTTGGAAGAATCTTCTGTTCTATTGGAGGAAGAGTTTTCTTCCTCGAGCAGCATCTTCATATGTGGATGTGTCAATGGGACCTATAATGTTCATACTTTTTTTTTCTTCCTCTATATAAGAATTTTACTTGTTCTTCACTCTAAAACCTCATTTAATAAGAAATCCAGTCAGATGGATTTAATTACTTCATCACAGATTGCATATTAAGTTATTAAATTTCATGCAGGTTTCTGTTTAATTATATATCTCTAATTCCTTGCAATGGTCGGGCTTGTAGGGAACAGATGTTATCCAATGTATAGTCCTTGACATATGCCAAATCAAAGGAGTTAAACTACATGCTGACACTTTCAATAGGATGCATAATCTGAGATTGCTTCAATTCTACAACTCTAACTCAAGTCAGGACTCAAAAGTGCACATTCCTACATTTCTTGAAAGTCTTCCGAATGAGTTAAGGTTTCTTCACTGGGATGGCTTCCCTCAAAGATCTTTGCATCTGGACTTCTGTCCAGAAAACCTTGTTCAACTTGACATGCGTAATAGCGATCTTGAACAACTTTGGGAGACAGATCAGGTATTGCAAGCTTTATATTAGGTTCCTTTGTGTTGAAAGGTTTCTCACACACACTAAATTATTTACATTTTTTCTTTCCAGAATTTACCTAATCTGAAAAGGCTTGACCTCAGTGGTTCTCAGAAGTTGATTGAAATACCAGACCTTTCGCAGTCCCCGAATATTGAAGAAATAATTCTTAGTCACTGCAGAAGTTTGGTTCACGTTCACTCCTCAAGTTTCCTCCACAAGCTCAACTGCTTATGGTTAAATGGTTGCAATGACCTTTGGAGTTTAAATCTTCCTAGCAACATTCTATCAAGATCTTCTGGATTAATAGTTCTCAATGATTGTTGCAACCTTGGGATGTTTTCTGTCAGTAGTATGACCCTGGGGGTTCTATTTTACCGCTGTTCACAGAAGAAATTCAGATTCATCAAGGATGATAGATTCTTGCTGCATAGGGGAATAAAACGTCATCAACGTTCTCATCGAAGGGAATCAAACTTCATGCCTGAGAAATTCTCAGATACTTTTGACCCCATGAAGAGCGCAGAATTAGATAAAGAACCAAGGGATAATATACACTTACGAGACTTAAGACTGTTGAGAGAAGGCTCGCCTTCATCATTTCCAAGTCTCAATGAGCTTTGTTGGTTAGATCTCTCTGACTGTAAGTCACTCACAAGCCTTCCACTTGATCTTTGTAAGTTGAAATTTCTGAGAAGACTTTACCTTCATGGTTGCTCAAATTTGGAGATTTTCCCTGAAATCGATGAGACTATGGAAAATTTGATGGTTCTAGTCTTAGACCAAACAGCAATAGAAAAACTACCGGAATCCTTGCACCATTTGGTTGGGCTTGAAGAGTTGAGCTTGCACATTTGTCAAAGGCTTGAGTTTATTCCATCTTCAATTGGAAGTCTCAGCAAACTCTCCAAACTAGACCTTACATACTGTGAATCACTTGAAAATCTTCCTAGCAGCATTTTCAAATTGAAGTTGACAAAATTTGATTTGCATGGTTGCTCGATGCTGAGGACTTTCCCAGATATCTTGGAGCCTGCGGAAACTTTTACTCAAATTCGCTTGACAAAAACTGCAATTAAAGAAAGGCGCCGACTTCGGTGCTCTTCGCTGGTCAAGGTGCTTAGTGCACCTTGCAATCTGATGGTGAGATTATGAGGTGTATCGATGTACTAATCACTTATGATGTACTGTAGTAATATCTAATTTTAAGAAAATTTAAAAATATAATTAAATATATTTTAAAAATTAATTATTATATATTGACAATATAAAATTATACTGGTAGTATAAAATAATTTTATACTATCATTATAATAAAAAAATTTTATCAATATAATTTTACTCTATCAGTGTAATTTTATACTGACAGTATAAAATAATTTCTGTCATTATAATCAAAAAATTTTATCAGTATAATTTTACTCACAATATAATTTTATCTTGACAGATGTAAAATTATTTTATACTTGTCGTGTAATTTTACACTACTAATGTATAAAAATTAATTTTTAAAAATTATAAAAATTTTATCAGTATAATTTTACTCTGTCAATATAATTTTATACTGTCTATCAGTATAATATTACATTGATAGTATAAAATTATTTTATATTATCAGTATAATTTTATATTATTAATGTATAAAAATTAATTTTTAAAATATATTTAATTATATTTTTTAATTTTTTTAAAATTAATATATTACTATAATGCATCATAGGTAATTGATATCGATACATACAAATCTACACCATCCGATGCTTATATCACAAGTGCACTAAGCACCTTGACTGTGCACCGAAGTCGGCGCCTTAAAGAAATACCTTCATCGTTGGCCTATTTGGTTGGGCTTCAAACTTTGCGCCTGAATTTGTGCAGTGATCTCAAGTTTCTTCCAAACAGCATTGGTGATGTAAACCTTCTGTCTGAGCTTGATTTTTCAAGATGTGCCAAATTAACAGAACTCCCAAATGACATTGGCCGCTTGTCATCATTAAGGGAGTTATCACTACATGAAAGTGGTATTGTGAACCTTCCTGAGAGTATTGCTCATCTGTCAAGCTTGAAATCACTGGATTTAAGTGATTGCAAAATGCTTGAATGTATCACAGAGCTTCCACCGTTTTTGAAACACTTGTTGGCATTTGATTGCCCATCCATTAGGGCAGTGTCAAGTTCAAGGTTTAAACTCTCAGATTCCAAAGAGGGTATCTTCAAATTTCATCTCACCAATAGTCAAGAACTGGATCCTAGTGCTCAGAGTAATATTGCGGCTGATGCATGGCACAGGATCATGCATGATGCGTATAGGTCTGTGTTCTTTTGCTATCCAGGGAGTGCTGTTCCTCGTTGGTTCCCTTATCGTTGCAAGGGACACTCAGTGACATTGAATAAAGATTCTCTAAATTGGTGCAATGATAATAGGTTCATTGGTTTTGCTCTATGTGTCGTTTGGGGACTTGAAGGTATTGATGATGCAGGTGAATATGAATTTTCCAGCTACAGATTCAAATTTGAATGTGATGATGGCATTCACACTGTTCCTAGCCATGATCAGCTAAGATACTACTTCAATTGGAAGGGTCGACAGAGATTTATTGTCCATGATCACACGTTCATATGGAAATATTACCTGGACTCTGCAAGCATCAACCATATGCTCTCTCGCGCCCACAACTTCACTTTCGAGATATGCAAGTATGATACTGGTGGCTCCTCTCCAGACAATAGACCAACTTTGAAGGTAAAAGAGTGCGGAATATCCCCCCTTTACACCAATGAAAATGGTGATAATGCTGGTGCTAGTTACTGTGTCAACGTTGAGAGATTGTCAAACAATGATACTGAACAACCCCAGTTCAAAAAATTTAAGTTAGACAGTTCAAAAAAATGATATTGAACAACCCAGTGGATTCAAAATTGTATAATCCGTAGAAAGAAAACACAAGTAGAAGGGGTGGTTGACTGGTGCAGAGATGTCATTTGTTATTCCTGGTCATTTTATTGATTATAGAGTTGCTTATATGGATTATTTTTTGTATATTGTAATAACTTGCTGTATTGAATAGGAAAAAGTGTTTTGAACGCTTGCTGTATAAATATATATAGACATATTAAATTAATGTAAATGTAGGTAAGTATTGAAATACTAATATATCAACGTGTTCAGGTACTTTTATATATATTTATGTGACAAAATTATATTGTATTAATGTATTTAATATTAAGTTTTCGTGTACAAACATCATGCCTGTAATAAATAAGCCTGGCTAATCATGGGTGACAGCTATGTCAACTGGGCTGATAGTTGACATATAAGGCTTGTGAATGTCATCTGGCTAATATCTGAGCAGCGTTTCTGAAAATGCATCACGACGAAGAATTCCAGAAGACATTATCACTCGGAAATGATTGTATGGAAATCCCTTATAAGTACAAATTGCATAGATCTAAGGTGGTTTTTAATAAGATTATTAATAATTCAAATTATTATTTACAATGATTCCCTCTTTTTAAATTATTGGTAATATTATATTACAATATTTGATATATATAAATAATTTAATTAAAAATTTATATTATTTTATTTGATATATTCAAAAATTCACTAGGAAATGCATGTTATTTTCTAAAACACTCTCCAAATAATAAAAAAATAATAATAATAAGAGAAATTTGCCGTAATCCATATTGACTACTCCCGTGACGGCAATATAGATTGCCATTGTAAAAGCAATCTAAATTATTTAGGTAATTCATATTATTAGATAATAAATTATATCAAACAGGATAATGTGATTGATCCAAATTTTGTTTTTTTAGTATGGACTACTAATATTTGAAAGTCCACTAAATTTAGATTAATCTAATTCGAGTCGGGTCGACCTATTATGAGAGTGATGTTCTCCTAACACTAATTTTTTCTATCCACAAAATTCAAATCCAAAACTTTGCTTATGGAGATTAAATGTCAAACCACTTAAATCAATTAAGTATTGGTTGATCAAGATAATTTAATTGAAAATTGTCAATAATCTAAATAGATTCCCTTATACCAAATGCAGGCTAAGAGTTACAATTATGATGGAGGAAGAAGACTAGTGTTAAACGCAAATGAATTGATTTAGGACTTATAAACAAAGTGGTTGTTTTTCTATTTTTCAACATATATATATATATATATATATATATATATATATATATATATATATATATATATATAGCATTTAAAATACCCTGAATTTTTATCTCTTATTATCGCTTCGTTTAAGTTAAAGAATTTATTTATTTATTTGGTAATTGTTCAAGAGTTTAATTTTGATGCATTTATAATGTAAAATTTTTTTATACTATTATTTTTTTTTTTTTGTTAGATTTTATACTATCATCTAATAATATTTTAATATATCAATAAATATGGTTAAGTCGCACACCTACTACTATAGTTTAACTCGAGTAAACTCTTAGATTCTTATAAGTTTACGATTCTATCATACAAAAATGAGTTGACTTGCGTATAAACTTCCTTTGTCAAACTCGTACGAGTTTAAATTTATACTTAATTTTGCTCTTAAAATATAAAATATTGGTCACTTTAGTTGGGTGCTTCAGTTTACTTGTTTATCTTATACAATATTTATTGATTTTATTCGACTAATTTTATCTATTTGTTATTATTTAATTATACTTTATTGAACTATAAAATAATATACTATGGAATAAAATATGATATGAAAATTAAGTCATGTATTTGGCTATATTTTATAATATTTATTTTATTTATGTTGTTATAAAGTTAAAATTGTTTACTATTAATCATAAATATGCTATGTAATTATATTTAGTTAATAAAGTATATTTTTTAAGTAATATTTTTTAGATATGTAAACTCTTATAAGTCTATGGGACATCATAAGTTTACCTAAATTTTTGAATTTGATAATATTGTCTATTACTTAAATAATCATGCAAATGAAAAGATAATTAATTGAATATGCAGAAATTTTTATACTATAAATTAAACTCCATGTTAAAATATTATATGGCATAACGTGCTTCTTACCTTACAATTGTCAAAACTATAGTGTTGAGCAAAATAGACTGGGAAACTTTTAAATTCTAACGTATATCAAATACATCCTCGATGAGCTATTAAATACTCACATAACAATTCAAGTTCTTCTCATTCTATCTGTATTTATATTATTTGGTGTTTTATAGTTTGCCGTATGTGTTGATGGTTTGACAAATAAACATTCATCTTGATATTTTCAAACTGCACTGGCCAGCGCCAGCAATAAACATATATACAATTTTCAGCATTAATTAAGTTTACATATATATAAACATGCGAAAGACCAAAATGATGGATGCAGTGGGTGAAGAGAAATGAATTTGGTTGCAATGTTGGGAAATGTTGTGTCTCCTTCTCTAGCCAAGCATGATGTGTTCCTCGGCTTCAGAGGAGAAGACACCCGAGACGGTTTCACGGGTCATCTCTATGCAGCGTTAATTATGCGGTAAAAAGATTGAGACTTACGTGGATGATAGACTTAGCAGAGGAGAAGAGATTTCAGCTTCGCTTCACAGGACAAAGCAATAGAAGAATCAAATATTTATGTGATCGTTTTCTCTCAACACTATGCTCATTCATTCCAGGTGATGTTTGGATGATATGAAGTCACAAAGATTCTGGAATGCAAGGAGAGATAAGGAAGGGATGTGATACCAATATTCTATATTCGAAGGTGGATCCATCAAATGTTAGGTATCAGAGAGGGAGTTACGGAGACGCATTTGTTAAACATGAGCAACAGATTTAAGGACAAAGTGCAGGGCTGGAAGGCTGCTTTCACCCAGGCAGCTGGACGGACTATCGGGCTGCGCTGGGACACAACGAAAAACGGGTGAGTTCACTCATTAACATATTTTCGGGGAAATTCTTATTTAGAGTTTTTATTAAAAAAAAATAAAATTTGTTCTATATCATATCAATTATTGCATTAAAAATATAAGGAAAATGAGAGATAATAATAACTAACAAAATTGATATGTTGAGTAATGAATGGTAGTAAAACTTTCTTCTTGTTATGAGAATATATAGGAATTTCTATTTCTTTAAACATATCTTTAATATTTTAATAATATAGGTTGATAGGGCACATGTTTATATTTTAAATAATATTTGTTATCATTTTATTTAAGAATTTAAAATTTAATACTTATTAAATTTACATAAAATGAAAATATTAATTACTTTTAAATCATGAAGATAATGCTTATTTTCTATTATATTAACCTTTTATTTCTTAATATATGTTTCAAAGATAAACATTAACACAACCTATATTGTTATTCGGAGATCAGATTTATCATTTACATTACTGAAATTTTCATTTATCTATATATAATTTCACATATATTGAAAAGGATGTCCACCGTCGATATGTACAAATAATTTTTTATTTTTAGTATAAATAATATTGTTTCTATAAAGCATAGATACTTATACAAACACGGATACAAACACGGACACGGACACGAGGGACACACCAAAGTTTAAAAATTTTAGGACACAAACATGTATATATATAATTAAAATTTTAAAGAAAAAGATTCATTATCACATAATATCATTAATATAAACTTCTATTATGTCTTATTTTCTTTATTACATATTAGAAATTATTTAAAATTTAAAATAAATTCAAAATTTATATATTATTTCCTTTTTCAAATTTTAAATGACCATTGTCATTTTATGTTAGAATCAGACACATATGTCATCAATATGTTATACAAAATTTAACACAAATACATATCTGACGTATAGACACAGTACCCAAATAATGTGTCTGTGCTTATAATCTTTAAGAAAGGAGTAATTAGAAGAGGCCGTGTTCACATAGGACACACATGTATGCTACCTTACAAAGGATTATATATTGGCTTGAATTTATATTCCATAATTGAAATCCATGTATGAGATACACAATTATTCTCAGTATTACTCTAGTACTAGAACTGCAGTCGTGTGTGGGACTACTCAATTGTGATTTTACATATTCAAAGGCAGCAATATGCTGCTCCTGGATCTATAAGCAAGGAGACTCATTAATTCTTACCATCCTCATAGTTAGCATTTGGTTTATTATTGTTCGTTGAAGACTAATACATTAGTTCCTTTAATTTGTGCCAGGCCTGAGTACTTGCTCCTTGAAAACATCGCCACAGACATTTTGAAAAAAGAAGAATCGGTCTTCCCTATGTGATTATCAAGGACTGATTGGAATTCCTAAGCATATTGTGCAAATCCAATCCATGTTGCATGTTGAGTCAGCAGCTGTTCGGATCATAGGAATTTGGGGCATGGGAGGAATAGGTAAAACAACAATTGCTGGTGCAATATATCATAAGCTGGCAACCCAATTCAGTTTCAGAACCTTTGTTGTAAATGTTCAAGAAGAAATAGAAAGACGTGGGATACACCATATACAAAGCAAATTTTTATCAGAGCTTCTGGAGGAAAAAGTACCAGGAGATTATTTGGGGTTAGGAAGTTTAAAGGAAAGGCTTAAATGGGTGAAAATTCTTCTCATTCTTGATAACGTGAACAATTCACTTCAAATCAAAGTTTTGATTGGTGGTCATGGTAGCTTTGGCCCAGGCAATAGAATCATATTAACTTGTAGAGACATGCAAGTGCTTAAGAATGCAGAAGCTGGTGAAATATATGAGTTTAAGGAGATGAATTTTCAAGATTCTTTACAACTCTTCAGTTTAAATGCCTTTAAAGAAAACTACCCCACACAAACTTATATGGACTTATCAGAAAAGGTATTGAATTATGCTAAAGGGATTCCATTAGCTCTTAAAGTTTTGGGCTCATTGCTTTATGGTAGAACAAGGGAAGAATGCGAAAGTGAGTTGCAAAAGCTGGAGAAGCTCCCTGATCTTGAAATATTTAATGTGTTGAAATCAAGTTATGATGGGCTTGATGATGAACAGAAGAATATATTTCTTGACATATGTTGCTTCTATAGAGGACATGATATGAATACTGTAAAACAAACACTAGAGAGCCGTGGTTTCTCTGCTGCCATTGGACTGAGAGTTCTCATGGACAGGTGCCTTATATCTATTTTGAAAGGTAAAATTGTGATGCATGATTTAATACAAGAAAAGGGTCAAGAAATTGTTTGTCAGGAATGTATCGGTGAACCTGGCAAACGCAGTCAATTGTGGAAACAAGAGGACATATATCGTGTTTTAAGAATGAACAAGGTAAAACCCTGTATATTCAGTTCTCATTATATTTTCTTGGAAGAATCTTCGGTTCTATTGGAGGAAGAGTTTTCTTCCTAGAGCAGCATTTTTATGGGTTGATCTATACATGTGGATATGTCAGTGGGACCTATTGGTAGTTAAAAAATAATGTTCATAATTCTTTTGTTCCTCTATATGAGAATTTTACTTGTTCTTCACTCTGAAACCTCATTTGATAAGAAATCCTGTCAAATGGATTTAATTACTTTATCACAGATTGTAAAGTAAGTTATTATATTTCCTGAATGTTTCTGTTTAATTATATATCTCTAATTCCTTGCATTGGCCGGGCTTGTAGGGAACGGATGCCATCCAATGTATATTCCCTGACATATGCCAAATAAAAGGAGTTAAACTACATGCTGACACTTTCAAAATGATGCACAATCTGAGATTGGTTCAATTCTACAAGTCAAACTCAAAAGTGCACATTCCTACATTTCTTGAAAGTCTTCCGGATGAGTTAAGGTTTCTTCGTTGGGATGGCTTCCCTCAAAGATCTTTGCCTCTAGACTTCTGCCCAGAAAACCTTGTTAAACTTGACATGCGTGATAGCCATCTTGAACAACTTTGGGAGACAGATCAGGTATTGCAAGCTTTATATTAGGTTCCTTTGCGTTGAAAGGTTTCTCACACACACTAAATTATTTACATTTTTTTCTTTCCAGAATTTACCTAATCTGAAAAGGCTTGACCTCAGCGGTTCTCGCGACTTGATTCAAATACCAGACCTTTCCCAGTCCCCAAATATTGAAGAAATAATTCTTAGTCACTGCATAAGTTTGGTTCAAGTTTACTCGTCAAGTTTCCTCAGCAAACTCAACTGCTTATGGTTAAATGGTTGTGTTGGCCGTAGGAGTTTAAATCTTCCTAGCAATATTCTATCAAGATCTTCTGGGTTAATAGTTCTCTATAACTGTTGCAGCCTTGAGATGTTTTCAGTCACTAGTATGCCCATGGGGCTTCCATTGTACAGTTGTCCACGGGAAAAATCAATGGAGAGTATGTTCGGAGACATTCTGCCCGGGCAATAACAAAGTCGTGTAAAGCAATCATCACGGTCCATATTTGAGAAATTCTCAGATACCTTTGACCCGGTGGGTAGTGCTACTGGCTTAGATATAGAACCGAAGGATAATATATACACTTACTGAACTTAGACGTGTTGAGAGAAGGCTCGCCCTCATTATTTCCAAGTCTCAATGAGCTTTGTTGGTTAGATCTCTCTTACTGTGAATCACTCACAAGCCTTCCACTTGATCTTTGTAAGTTGAAATTTCTAAGAAGACTTTATCTTCACGCTTGCTCATATTTGGATATGTTCCCTGAAATCGATGAGACTATGGAAAATTTGACGGTTCTAACCTTAGACCAAACAGCGATACAAGAACTACCTCAATCCTTACACCATTTGGTCGGGCCTGAAGAGTTGACCTTGCATGGTTGTCAAAGGCTTGAGTTTATTCCATCTTCAATTGGAAGTCTCAGCAAACTCCAAACTTCCAAACTAGACCTTACCTATTTTGAATCACTTGAAACTCTTCCAAGCAGCATTTTCAAATTGAAGTTGACAAAACTTGATTTGCATGGTTGCTTAATGCTGAAGACTCTCCCAGATATCTTGGAACCTGCAGAAACTTTTACTCAAATTCACCTAACAAAAACTGCAATTAAATCAAACTTTGCGCCTGAACTTGTGCACTGATCTCGAATTTCTTCCAAACAGCATTGGTGACGTAAACCTTCTCTCTGAGCTTGATTTTTCAGGATGTGCCAAATTAACAGAACTCCCAAGTGACATTGGCCGCTTGTCATCATTAAGGGAATTATCACTGCATGAAAGTTGTATTGTGAACCTTCCAGAGAGTATTGCTCATCTTTCAAGCTTGACATCACTGGATTTAAGTGATTGCAAGATGCTTGAATGTATCCCAGAGCTTCCACCCATTTTGAAACACTTGTTGGCATTTGATTGCCCATCCATTAGGAGAGTGTCAAGTTCAAGGTTTAAACTCTCAGATTCCAAAGAGGGTATCTTCAAATTTCATCTCACCAATAGTCAAGAACTGGATCCTAGTGCTCAGAGAAATATTGCGGCTGATGCATGGCACAGGATCATGCATGATGCGTATAAATGTGTCTTCTTTTGCTTTCCAGGGAGTGCTGTTCCTCATTGGTTCCCTTATCGTTGCAAGGGACATACAGTGACATTGAATAAAGATTCTCTAAGTTGGTGCAATGATAATAGGTTCATTAGTTTTGCTCTATGTGTCGTTTTGGGACTTGAAGGTATGGATGATGGAAGTAAATATAATGTTCTTAGCTACAGATTCACATTTGAATGTGACGATGGCATTCACACTGTTCCTAGCCATGATCAGCTAAGATACTATTTCAGTTGGAAGGGTCAACGGAGATTTATTGTCCATGATCACACATTCATATGGAAATATTGCTTGGACTCTGCATGCATTAGCCACATGCTCTCTCAAGCCCACAGCTTCACTTTCGAGATATGCAGGTATGATGTTGGTGGCTTTTGGCCAAACTATAGACCAACTTTGAAGGTAAAAGAGTGCGGAATATCCCCCCTTTACACCAATGAAAATCATGATTATGCTGGCGCTGGTGACTGCTCCAACTTTCACATATTCTCAATTAATGATGACATTGAAAAACCCAGCGGGAGCAGAGCTGCATAATCCATAAACAGAGAACAGAAGAAAAGGTGAAGAAGACCGTTGCTGAGATCCCTTGTATGTTTGTTGTCGGTCATATTATTTGTTATATAGTAACTTCTTAATATAAGAATTGCTTTTGTATTTGAACATGTTGTTACACCCAAATTTTGAAATTCTTTATCAGCGCTTACATAAATTGTAATCAGTATTTTTTGGGGGGGGGAGGGGGGGAGATTAATTTGAATAGTTCTCTTTTTAGGAGTTTTGGTTGTAAAGCTATTCGTAGACATTATAAGATGGTAGCTGATGCATTAGCTAATCATGCAAACAATATTTTTTTAGGTACTTGGCTAGCTTGTCCTCCTGGATTTTTAGCCTAGATATTGGTGTTGCATTCTCCTTTATTTTAATGAAATTTTCTTGATGTTCAAAAAATAAAAAAAGTTAACTCTGCATATCATTTGACACAGATTTGATAATTAACTGTGTCTAAGTCGTTGTTCCACAATTTTACTAAAACATATATACTATTACTATTGCAAGTATGGTCACCTCGTTAACTGGCATTAACAAAAATCATAAATTTAAATAAAATCGTTATTTGGTGTTACAATAGACATATTATTTCAACCTAATATAGGTAAATGTTTGAAGAATATTCGGATCGTATCATACGGCAATTGGATGTTATGACGATTCCATATAAAAAGGCAATGGAGTTACCAAAAAGGAAAATATCCTGCAAATAAAGATTTATTTAGAAAAAAAATTAGAGTTTTTAAAATTTAATTACAACCTTTCAAATTATAAAAAATTATTTAAAAAGTAAATTAAATTAGGAATTAATATTATTATATAATCATATTTTTTTTCTTTTTATGATATTTTTAAGATAATTATAATTAAATTAAGAATTTAATTTAAATATACTGATAGTATAAAATAATTTTATACTGTCAACTAATAAAAATAGTAAAAAATACTAACTTATATAAATAACCACCCATTATAATAAGCGGTCCATCATAATTTCTCACTTTTCCCTATTTTTATTGATTAACAGTTTATATTTTATACTATCAGTACATACTAATTAAACCCTTAAATTAAATTTTTTTAAAATCTTAACTTATCAGTACGGATTATATGATTTATTTAACAGCCGTGAACAAAGCGGAAGCGACTCCGCTGAACACGAGAAGCAGTAGAGCGTGTATTTATGTGCATAGGAAAAGGCTACTACGTACGGCACCGAAATTCAGAGTAAGGCTTTGTTTGGGTCGAAAGCTCACATACTCACCGAAGGAGCGCTGCACAAATGGGTAGCGAGGAACTAGGAATAAGGCTGGAACCTGAGGAGCAGAAGCTTCTGAATCAGCACAAGGAGAAGCACTTCACCGCCGGCGAGATAGTCCGCGACATCATCATCGGCGTCTCCGACGGTCTCACCGTCCCCTTTGCCCTCGCCGCCGGCCTCTCCGGCGCCAATGCCACCTCCTCCATCGTCCTCACCGCCGGCATCGCCGAAGTCGCAGCCGGCGCCATCTCCATGGGCCTCGGCGGGTGCTTTAAAACTATTTCCTCGCAATTACTCAATCTTTTCTTAATTTACGTAACGTTAATTTTCACGCGAACCAAACGGACCCAAAAATGTTGCAATTTGCAGGTATCTGGCGGCAAAAAGCGAATCCGATCATTACATGAGAGAATTGAAAAGGGAGCAAGAAGAAATCGTCACTGTTCCTGATACTGGTCTGCACTATTTTCTTTTTCTTTCTTATTTATTTATTTTTTAAATAAAATATAATATTTTTCATGTTTTAACATCTTTTTTTGGTGTTTATTATATGTTTTGTGAAAAATCAGAAGCGGCAGAGGTAGCAGAAATTCTGGCTCAATATGGGATAGAGGCACATGAATATGGACCTGTGGTCAGTGCTCTCAGAAAGAAGCCTCAAGCATGGCTTGATTTCATGATGAAGTAAGTTCACATTCTCAATTCATTCTCCAAATATGACAACTTAATTATGGTTTTTATTTGTTGAAGATTTTCTACCATAATATTTATGTGCAAGATCTCGGTGTTATAATTGGTTGACAAATTGAAATGGAAAGCCACCTTTTTATGTGTGGTTGCAAAGTAGAGGCTTTTACCTTTTGAATATGAACATATGGTTAATATTATACGGTCCAAGTTTTGGGCCCTGATACAGACATATTTAGGGTTCCAACCATTTGGCATGTTCCAATTGGAGGATTGGGTGGTGCAAACCGGTAAAAACTGGGGGAAAGTGGACGGATTGTGGGGTGCAGATGATCATAGGGTATCTTTTTTGGTTTTGTTCTATTCTCCAACTTGTGTTTGGATAATTGAGGCCATTCTGAAGTGATCACGTTAATACTGCTATACATGTGATATAGGTCGATTGGTCTTTCTAAGAAGGAAGTATAAAAAAGTAAAAGTCTAGTCTTTAAAGATTATTTAATATATTAAAACTATGATATATTTTATTGAATTATTATCAAGTATAATTTATCTTTTTACTTTAGAATTATATATGCTTTATAAAAAAAATTTCAAGCTGATAAATTGCTATAAAGCTGGTTAAAATTGTTCTTAGAAAATATTTTCCAAAAGCGGAATATATAGTTATGACTCTTTATTTGATAACATATTGTAGCGAAATCATTATGTTTAAAATCATGAAACAAACATTAATTTCATTTAAGTTAGAAATCAAATTCATTTCTGTATGTGCACAATTAAAATACGAAAGAATGTTTCAAGAGAACATTTTTATAATTTTTCAACATGAAATTTCATTTATAAATCAAATTAATTCTAAAGATTTTTTTTTAAAAAATTCTTAACTGACTCTGTATATTTTACTTCATAAATTGCAATAATATTTTTCAAATTAATTAATAACAAATTGCTTACTGGGCTTGGCAGATTTGAGCTGGGACTTGAGAAGCCCGATCCAAGAAGAGCATTACACAGTGCAATGACAATTGCCGTTGCTTACATATTGGGTGGGATTGTTCCGCTCATTCCTTACACGTTCATTCCTAGGGCAGCAGAGGCTGTCGTGATTTCAGTTGTGGTTACCTTGTTTGCATTGCTTATCTTTGGCTATGCCAAGGGATACTTCACTGGCAATAAACCATTCAGAAGTGCTTTAGAAACAACTCTAATTGGTGCCATTGCGTCTGCAGCTGCTTTTGGTCTGGCAAAGGCTTTCCATACATAGATTCATGCTTTGGAGCTTGGACTTGATGAACAATGTCCCTTCCAATAATTTCCCTTTCCAACCTTTTTGCTATTAGTTGTTACTTGCTAAAGCTTTTCATTTTCTTACTATTTTGTTTTTATACAAGTACAATTCCCTTTCCAACTTTTGATGTGGACTTTGGTTAATATACTATCACTTGGCATTTTGGTCATATTTTACTTTTTGATACCCTGTATGAGTGTGCATCTCGGTGCAACATGTTACGTTAATTTAAAAAATTAGAATTAGATGTCTAAATAATATTTGCATTGTTAGAATTCATTTTATCTCAAAAAATTAATTTTGCACTGTTGGAGGCATAAAAGGAACTTTCTTTCAACATGCATTCTTGTTAGGGCAAAATAACAAAATCCTACCCTTGTCTAGAATAAATTTTAAGTATACGTTATCGATTTATCTATACTAAAACCAATAAAAAGTGATGTGTTAATAGATACAAGAATTGGGAAAAGGGATTAGTCGAAAAAGGAATTGTAATATGTGATATGTGATATTTGTCTAATTATCTAATGGGGAATGGACCTCTCATTAAAATTTTCACTTAACCTGATAATATGTTATAATTTATCATTGATTCAAAAGGTGGAATGAAAATCACACATAACCAAACCATGTGAAAAACTGAAATTTGTATATAAGAAAATTCATTCCCTTTTTTTTTTTTGGGGTCAACGTCCATCCCTTTGTTATATTTTTTTTAGGCCAACAATTTAAATTTCAAAAGCTCAATAGAAGACATGAAGCATGGGGCCCAACAGCACCAATATATTCCCTTATCTATGTGGGAGCCTAAGTCATTTTTTTGTTTTGGCACTGGAAACCTAAGTCATTAAAGCAAGTCCACTTCCTTAACGACTACCCCAATCCTTGGGGAGTCACCGAACCTAATTCATTTTTTTATTTGAATATTGGTGAGCCATAGGCCCAAGAGAAGGAAGAAAATATACGAATAGAACTTCAGCGTAAGGATGCCCCTAACTAAGTGGCTTGCAGGTGGCTTCCCAAACCCCACCCCTGACTTACTTATTCTTTGCTGATGACATAATCGTACTTGGCAAGGTTAATGAAGAAGAAGCCTATGAAGTCATCAATATACTAAACATATTCTCAACGGCATCAAGCTAGAGGATTAATACTCAAAAGTCAGGGTTAATCTTTGGAAGGACGGTTACTAGAGACAAAATAAACAGTATGAGCATAATTTTCAATATTTAGAGTTGGGGGACTCCTAGAAAGTACCTTGGTTTGCCTGCTCAGTGGGGTAGATTGAGGAACTCATCTCTATCATGGATCAGAGAAGCAATCTTAAGCAAACTTAAAAGGGTGGAAAGTAAAGCTCCTAAATGTGGCAGGGAAAGAAATGCTTATTAAAGCTGTAATTCAAGCAATACCAAGCTATGCCATATCAGTGCTATGCTTTCCGAAAAAATTATGTGAAGATCTATGCACTAAAGTGGCTAGATTCTAGTGGGCTAGGAGCAAGAGAGATAGGGGGATTCATTAGAAAAGGGGGATTTGCTGACACAAACCAAAGGGAGTGGAGGCATGGGCTTTAAGGATATCAACTTAGCCCTGTTGGCCAAGCATGTATGGCGGTTAATCAAAGCCCCGTATGCTCTCTAGGTGAGGTTCCTAGAGTCAATCTACTTTCCTAATGAAGACATCCTTAACGTCAGGAAGAGGAATGGGTTTTCATGGATGTGGGAAAGCTTGCTAAAAAGAAGGGATCTGCTTGTTAAAGGGGGTAAATGGAATGTGGGTGATGGTAAATCAATTAGAGTATGGGGGGATAAATAGCTATAAGAAACTATTGATGACATCCCAACAAACCAAAATTAAAATATGACTGCTGGTGAATTAATAAATGAGACAAATAGGCAATGGGACATCTCTAAGCTTAGGACTTTCCTGCATCCAAGAGCTACAATCTAAGCCCCACAGACCCCAATCAGTTATACTGGAGTCCTTGATAGATTCATTTGGCCATTCTCTAAAGATGCAGAATATACTATCAAATTGGGATATCATCTAGCTAAGCAGATAAATAGTAGAAGGGGAGATCATCTAACAACCTCCGGAAACCACAATCATCTAATATGGAAAATCATTTGGCATATGCCTTGCCCTCAAAAGATTAAGCTACTCTTATAAAAGATATGCATAATTCACTTCCAGTAAGAGACAATCTTTTTAGAAGAAGAATAGTGAACTCACTAGAATGCCCAATTTGTAATAAGGAGCAAGAGACAATCAAGCGTACTATTTTGCTTTATGCTGGATGACACCAGCTAGCTTGGTTTGGCTCACAATTAAGCCTCACCCCACTGCAAGGAATGTGTCAATAGTGAGTTCTGATTATTAAGTCATTATAAGGACTTGAAGGAACGGTGGCTGTTAACATGGTCCACCACTTGTTTTGGACTTTCTGATAGTCCAACAAAATAATTGTCAATTTAACCCTGCTTTATGTTTCTAAAATTGTAACTTAAGTCCATTTCTTTTTTTTCTTTGCAAAGGGAGTCAGGCAGTCATCACAAGCTCCTTATTAAAGCCGAGAGTTTTGGGATCGAAGTTATTATCGGGGCAGGTTGAGCCATCAATGGATGAATATATTCTTTTATGATCTCATAGTTGAACTCATCTTTGTTTTCAACTAGGTCCAAAATTTTTGGTTTTGGTAACTACTCTACAACGCATAATTTTTTGTGCAAAGTACATAGAAATGCTATTCATGGAAACATTTGAAGTAACTCAGTTAGTGCATGTTTGGGAATTGCATAAAACAACTTTTTCTTTTTGAAAAAAAACTGTTTTGTAAAAATTGATTATGTTTGGTTAAATTTTAGAAATAGATTATTTGTTTGCCGAGACTGATTTAATCGACTCATTGGATTGAATTTAATCTGTTCTGTACCAAAAAAAATTTCCATGTGAATAGTGAGTTGATTAGATTTCATATTTTCTGTAACCAAATAAATAAATAAATAACTCATGGTTTTCGGTACCCTACACAAAACTATGGATTTTCGCACATTTCATCACTTTCACCACTTGGTCTTACACTCAAAAGGAACAAGCTTCATCATAATGTTTTCTAATGAAAACTTCAAAATTATGTATATAACTTCAAGACAGGGGGTTTCTTCCATATTCTTTACTTAAGATTAATCTTTTTAAGCTATCATAAATCGTGCATTGTTAAGAAAATAATATGAAAATCAAATCCTTGAATTCAATGGAAATACTATTTTGTTATGTGGCAAACAAATTGTGATTATGATAAGTTATCTCAAAATTTAAAGCCTGTTCATTATTCAATTGTGCTGAAGCTTGAAAGAATGTTCCATATAGGAGACAGCCATCTAATCCTGTTTTGTAAAATGTGATTGCTTGTCCAAACAAAAAAATTATATCAATTGGAGGATACAACTATCTGTTAGTATAATTAATTTGATACATAGAACAACTATCTTAGTATAGAACAGTGCCTTAAGATAGATGTCTGTGGCTCTATACATTCTATCTTCTATTGCTCTTGATTGTTCAAGAATTAGTTCAGCAAGACTGATGAACTTTGGCATGGTAAGCTTTTGTCTAAGGCTATTTTAGCAAGGTAGTTCTCCATTAGCTGTCCAACACAATCAAGATACCTTTGTAGAGGAGAAAAATATTCATCATTTGCATTGTAGACTAAATGATTTCCCATTTTGGGTTCTAGGTAAGGAACCATGATCTGCTATAAGACCTACTATCACAATCAATATGTTCACAAAGCCACTGATTTCCAAAAGCTCATTACAAGACCTATAGTCTATCATTATTTGGATCCACATAGGAAGATTACATGCAAAGATATCAAATGAAATTACTATTTCTCGCATCAACAACCAAAATATAGATGTCAACCACCATTCTTTTTCTCACCTCTCTAAAACTAGTTGTTGACCTTAGCCATATCCATTGTAATTTGAATCTATATAGGATATACAGAGTTACTAATAAAATAAAAAATGCTTGCTCAAATCTGCCAGACAAAGTGCCTTTCAGTCCTTTTTTTTTTTTTACTCACTCCTTTTCCTCTAGAATCAAACAAGAATTGAAGGCAGCTGCCAATGATTCAAATCAACATAGGTAAGCATTCTTACTGTCCTTATGTGAAACTAGCAAACAATTAAATGATTGCAAAAGTTAAAATTTCAAATTGTACTAATTTGCTAACAATAAACTTATAACTACAATTCTAACATGCTAACATTAAACTTAAAACTGAAAATATAGACAACTCACTCCACCAACATCACAAATGTTAGAATGCAAAACTATAAAAGAATGACAATCTTCTATAGCCATAGGAACGAACTTAATCACTTCCACAAACTCTCAACACGCTTCACATCTGTAACTTGCCAAAAAGAAATGATTGCAATTTCATATCCATAGAGTATGAGACTAAAGTGATGTTAATTGGCTTTTATCTAAAACAACACAAGTGACTGTCTAAGATTAGCGGAGATGAAGAAGCCAAGAAATGTTAACTAGCAAATGATATAAAGGGAAAATCTATTGCTAAAGCTACAAGCAGTTAGGCATGAGCTCTAACCATATGCTTCACACCCCTGATAGCAAAGCATACTTCAACAAGGAGTAGGCCAAATTGAATTAGAACAACAAAAATCACTGGGAAATTAGAACACTAAAAATTGATCACTGAAATAGTGAAATGGATTGGCAAAAATACTTGAAACTAGGACCATATCAACAAAAAATTATAGTAGTAATAACACATTGCAAACTTCAATTTGCCACCTCAAACAAGTCCTCCTTCATCAAAATCTAATATGATAATTAATTTTTAAAATATATTTAATTATATTTTTAAATTTTCTTAAAATTAAATATTATTATAATGCATCATAGGTAATTGGTGCATTGATGCACCTCACAATCTATGACACGATCCTCACCGTTCATCACAAAAAATGCACAAAATGTACACTTTTATCAATGTACCATAGAATTCACCTAAAACATATATGTCTCTCTTAGTAAATATAACAGCACCATACAATGGATACATCCTCCATCGTTCGATCTTAATAAGTGCCAATGTGACGGTTAAAAGTTGCGGACCATGTCAAACTCCAAAACATGTGCAGGACTATCTTCTCCGGCACCTGAAGGAACACCCCAAATCCCCCCTACAACAGCAACTGGGTCTATTAGCCACATTACTCTGGGAAATTTGGGAAGGAAGAAATGAATGCCTATTCAGAGGCAAAAGGCCAGATCCCTTAGCTACCCCTTAACAAAGCCAACATTCTTGCAAGCGAATACCTCTAGGCCAGTATTCGAGATAAACCCAAAAGGGGCCAGCTAAGAGGAACCAACACTATTACAAGATGGAGACATCCACCCCAAGGCATCCTAAAATGTAATGTGGATGCTGTGCTGCGTTTCCAAAGAACAAGCAACTGGGTGCAATTGCACGTATTATCAAGGACTGTAGGGGACAAGTGATAATAGAGAAAGCAAAGCGAATTCATACCAACTCAAGCGTAGTTGTTGAAGCCTAAGCTATCCAGGAAGGATTAATTCTAGCTCGCAGCTGTTCTTGTGAAGCAATTGTGAGGCGTCTTGTTGCTCAATGTGGGCTGCTTGTTTTAGACTTTTGTATCTCTTTTGGGCTAAGATAAGACCCTCTTTCGTTTTGAGCTTTTGCTCCTGTTTGCTAAACCCAATGTGGGCTACTTGCATTAGACTGTTGTATCTCCCCACCAGTTTCTTTTGGAAATTATGCTATTGTGCCCCTCAGCTTCAGCGACAACAGAGAAATTTCCCTTGTGGTAGAGATCAGATTCGTTCATGTAGCCCAGTGTGTTAGCCTATAGTTCTGTTGGCCATCCAATCTGCGCATCAATAGCCTATTCCGAGTGTGACGTAATCTAAGCTTTCGTTCTTTTCTTCTCTAGGTGGATTGATGATCTTTTTAAAAATAAATATTTTAAGATATAATTATATTTTTAAAAAGTTTTTTCAAAAAAAAAAAATAATTATAAATTATCTTGAACCTAAAATAAATTAATCTTAACACACACGGGTTAATCAAATAAAAAGCAGTTTTGGAGTCACTCTCCACTGTTGGTATATTTAGTTCAATTTATTTTAAGAGAAAAAGTTATTTTTTTAACCAAAAAGGTCATTTTTATAAAAATAATCTATTTTAATTTCTATTTAAAAGTTAATATTTTTAATTTTTAAATAAAAGTTAAAATAAATAATTTTGGTAAAAAAAATTTCTTTTATAATTACAAAATCACTTCTTTTCACCGGAAAAAAAAAATAGAAATAAAACGCACCCAATTGTTTTTTTTTTTTTTATCTTCTTTTCTTTTTTTGGTCAGGGAAGGGAGAAGGGGGATAGGGAATGAGGGAACTCAAAATCGCACCCTCTTTGATGCGCGTACTTTAAGGCCGCTCTGCATGGCCGCTAAACCAAGGCCTCGGGTGCTCTCCTTTTCCATGTTAATATAATACCCAAAATAATGGGCGACACCAAGGGCCAAGGCCTAGTTCCTACATACACTACATAATTCTACATAAATCATTTTACACCCAAACATAGTCTTATTTAAACTACCCAAGGAAAGTGCAAATTTGATCACCATCCCCTACATATGATCCTTTCGCGTCATTAACATTGTGTTATGATCGAGACCTCAAAAAAATGCGCTGTAGGGGGCTGAATTGACCACCTTACCGCAAGTTGCTGTCGAGTCGTGCTTTGTTCAGCAAAACACAAACTATACTATAATGATTTATCACTTTCATCGTGCCTACTTGATATGCCGAAAGAGACTCATTCTGTGGAGCAACAAAATCTCTCAGCCCCCGTCACAAACAGAAGGACAAGCTCCCGCGTGCACAAAGACATCGGGACTGGGAAGAAAGAACGGAATAACATAGTAAGAAGTACTACCGGCTTCTGCAATAATATGCCAGAAACCATGCTTTTTATGAATTATATATAAAATTTATAATATATACGGGTGCATGTACCACTTTTTAACGTGGCACAAAAAAATAAAGCTCCTTCAAGGCTGTTTTCCCTAACAAGTCTCTAAACTTAGTACAAAATATTTCATCATATATAGCTCGGTAGCTGCACCACCATATAACTCCTCGAAGTTGTACATCATATTAAGACGTCAAAATCTGTCAACAAAGAAAATCAGGATTAGTTTTCAGATAAAAGTTAGATTCACAAACAGCAGAAAATCAACAGAACATGGAAAAGAAGATTATCTCAATATTTAGCATCCAAACAAATGTGTAATAGAGTGCTGACTTACACCAATGTTAGATGAGGATCTAACAACCATTGGAGGTAGAAGATGGAAGAAAAAATACTTGTATTGTGATTTAATACTATATCTATAGCATAAGGTTCTCTCTGAGGACAATCCAGCTGGAAAATATCCGTCGAGCACTATCAGTTCCTTCCCTCTTTATTGTTAGCTTCAGAAGCCAGAAGTTCGATTTCCTCAGTTAGAGACTTCAAATTCCGTCTCCCCTCCAAATGAACTTCATCAGCACGTAATTCGAACGCGGTCTTTTCAGTTTTCTCCATTTCCACAATCAAAGATTCAAAAGATTGAGATTTTTCATTTTGAGCTTCATATGTGGTAGGTTCTGTCTCCATTCCACTGACAGTGGGCCCCTCACTTTCCTGATTAGAATCATCAATGTTTTCCAAGAACGGACTACCCAGAAAAAGCTGTTCCCATGAACCATCATCAGGTAAATCTGGTAGAAGAAATGGAGAATGGTCTAAAGGACACAATTCTTCATCCATAAGAACTTTCAAGAATTCAGAACTAATGCGCAAGTCTTTTAACCCATCTGCAGAAAGCTCGGCTTCTGGTTGATTATTAAAACCAGGAGAAAGCGGAACTACAGACTTCAAATTTTCATCTACTGGTGGTTTATACTTTATTATCGCCCCATCAGAAGCAGCCGGTTTGCCATCTTGTTTACCTTGGTCCAACATATTCCCTGGTTCAGCCATACACCAATTATTTTCGTTAGGCTGAAGGAGTTGAACAATGAAGCCAGGGCTTTGCACAACCATGACTAAGAATGATAACATCTGCTGCTGATGTTTTTCCATTCCTTGAAGGCGATCAGTCAGGAGTAGCAACTTATTCTGAGCGGATTCCTGGTGCTGCCTAAGTTTGACCAACTCCTGCATGAGGGAATTTTTATTGGATTTTAGATTCTCAACTTCCTTCCAAAGGCCATGATTTGCTGCTTCTTGTGATGCTTCATCAGAATTGTCTTGCTGCTGCACTGCTTTTTGCTGATCTGCGTTGTGTGGATGTTTCCTTCTACGGATATTTTTCAACAAATGCTTTTGACCCCTGAAAAAGTTGTCATTGGCAAATTCCCAGCGATCTGTATCAATTTTCCTGAATCCCTGGTACATTTCACAGTTATCTATTAAAAAGAGATTCACCTTAACCTTGACATATGACACAAATACATAGAAACAAACAGATACAGTTACCAGACTTGCACACCTATATAAACAAAATGATACCCTATAAAGGTTATGGCTTCTCACAAGGTCAGGTGCTATTCAAGATATTTTTAGTATAGCAGCCAACAAGGAGTTACAGGTAAAGGGAAAATAATCTAACCTTAACAAGTAATGGTTTTTATATGACATATTGCAATCAAGTTAATGGAATCATTAATTTATTACAGACTTCGATCTAGGTAAAGTAACGAGGTCAGTAGTAGGGGAGTGGAACAACAAATTTTCTTTCAAGGCTAAGTTGATTTGGTTTATGTTTTGGATAGAAAGTAGAAGTTGCTTGTTGACACCTATTTATAACGCAAGGCATAAAAGAATGAACAGCACAAATGATAAATCAATATGAACATTATTCTAGTATTCAAGTATATGTGAGAAAGAAGAAAGACAATGGAATGGACTAGAACCTCGCTGGTTATGGAGTGTGTAAAACTTATGGAAATCAAAACCAATTTAATTTATGTCAACCAGAGTGTACAATCCTGGTATATTTGTGTTGCTGCATCATAACATAAACGGTAAGCAAGAACAACATCTGAAGAGGCTCACTCTACAGAAAAGGATAAACGAAGTGGAATTAAGAATGGGTTAATTATGATTCACAAGCTGGACAAACAGGTGAAAATAATAATCATATGTTTACACATAAGCAGAATCAGTTTTGAAGAAAACACACTAAAAAATCAACGCAAAGAAATTGAAAGAAACAGAAATTGCCTCAATTATGCAATAAAAACGAATAAAAAGAGAGAGAGAGAGAGAGAGAGAGAGAAGAAGAGAGACGAACATAGATATTGAGCTGGCGGATGAAGCTGGAGAAGTTGTTGTGCTTGAAATATTTGGGGAGGAGTGTAAGGGAGAATTGGGTCATATCCCATATGACGAAGCTGTCGCCGCCTTTGGCCCAAGAGATGACGGAGTCGGTGGAGGAGTCGTCCACCATGTCGTAGCACTTGTTCAGGAAAGGCGCCACTGAAGAACCAGAACCAGAACCATTCTCCCCCGATTTCACCATCACTTCCCACTTCAATTCAATTTCACTCGATTCTCTATATCCCTCTCTCTTTATATATATATCAGACACAGAGAGAGACACACGGAAACAGAGGGGAGATAGAGGAGACAGAGAAGAAGAAGGGGATTAAGGCGGTTAGGGAAATGGAATAATGCTTGACTTGGGGACTGGGCAACGCAACGCACACACTTGAACCCAAACAAAAAGAGATGGATGACTCACTTCAAAATCAATTGAAATGAAATTTCCATGCGCCTCCTCATGTCACGAGTCACGACATACTCCTTGCTTTCCAACTTCCCTTTTTTTATTTTTTGGTTTTTAGATTTTTTTGTATTTTTAAAATATTTTTGAATGGTTTTAAGTTCTTAGCTTTTGTCTTTATATGTATTATTATATCAATTTAACTTTTATATTATGAATTTAATTTGTAAAATAATTTTATACTGTCAATCAATAGAAATAATGGAAAATACCAACTCATACAAATAATTATCCATTATAATGAGGGACCCATTATGATTTCTCATTTTTTTTCATTTCTATTGATTGATAGTTTAAAATAATACCAATTAAATTCATATAATATTAATATAAAAAATTTTTAATAAATATCTAATTATATATTTTATATTAACAAAAATATTTGATTCAACTATTTATTATATTAAAAATTTTACAAATATAAATATATAATTATGTAAACATATAAAATTATTTTATATTATTAATACATATCAATTAAATTCTTATTATATGTATATATATTATTTATTATTGAAATGTATCAATTTAATTTATTTCAATTTAGGGGCCCAAAAAAAACAAAAAAAAAACACGAAAAGTCCAGTGTCTCTGGTGGAAACGCATGAGTAGTCTCATGTAATGGTCATGTCTGTTTTTTTTTTTTCCCCTCTCTCCTAATTAACCATTTTTTTCCTTTTTATTTTTGGTCAACATTTTTTTAATCTTTATTTCTTTTTTGGGAGTCGTGGAATTCAATCATTCAAATTAGCGTCATCAATCATATAGAGATACGGGCCTATTGAGGCCATTTTCATTTTGTTTGAACAACTTCGGTTTTTGGTCACGTTTTTGTGTGAAAAACTTAAGAGAGGGAAGAATTCAAGGGCCTAAGGTGGCGTACGTGGTAGGCCAGCCTATCTTGTTCCTGTTTGATGGATTGATGAGTTGGGCTGGGGCTCGTATCCTGGCCTCGCACACTCTTTAAGTCTATCACCTAGTTCGCCTTCTCTCACATAAGTTCATGAAAACAACAAGCTCTACTTATTTAACAAAAAAATAGCAAGCTCTACTTCTAATTTAAAGGTTTAATTATTTTACAGATTCTTATAATTTTATTCAATTTTTAATTTAATTTCTATAATTTAAAAATTTATAATTAAATCCATAAAGATAACATTGTCAAAAAAAAATTTACGACTATGATGCATCTGATAAAGTTAAGTGAACCATATATCTTGTTCATCTAAACCGTTTAATTGTATATAAAATAAAAATCTATGGTTAAAAATAATATAGAGTATAATATACCTTACTTAGTATGGTGTATTATAGGTAATCACTATCACCCTCAACCAAAACCACCGCACACACTACTAAGCACCACCACCTTCCTGCCCCCTCCCACATCGCCACCACCACCACTTCTTTTCTATCTTCCGAGTAGACTAAGCAATTTTTTTGCTAGAAGGGAGGGTGGTAGAGTGCCTCTGCCCTCCTCCGCGTCCCCTATGCCATGTTGTGGTGGTTTGGTTTTGATGGTTAGTGATTTGGTGGTTTCGGTGGCTATGGTGATTTGGGGCTTAATTTTGATGGTGGGTGGTTGAAGAGGATGGATGGAGGATGTAAAAGGAGATAGAGATAGAATATTCCATTTTTTTATAATAGTTGTTATCTCTAGGGACTTAATTAAAAAATTTTATATAATATAGAGATTTAATTACAAATTTTTAAACTATAGGGACCAAATTAAAAATTGAATGAAACTATAGGGACCTGCAGAATAATTAAACGTAAATTAAATAAATGAAAAACCAAACAAAAGAATATCAAATGAATTACCGTATGATCAATCGGTATCTTACACATTCTAATTTATTAGGAAATTCCGGAAATCCTTACTTGTAAATAGCATGGCGTAAAGCCAATTTCTACCATCTCTTGATCAATGTTAAATTTTTGTTTAAGTTCTGTTAATTTAATGTTCAAACTATAAGCTTATTTAAAAAGTTTTCTTTATCAGATTAGTTTGTGTTAAAACTTTTTATAATATCACACTTAACTCTATAAAATTTCATATTTATATTTTAATAATTATAAAATGCAATTACCTAACGACGGCCAACGATTGTGAATTATGCAGTGGCGTCGAGTAAGGGACTCGTCGCTCCTCTACCGTCACAGGTTAATCTCATATTACATTGAGCCACTGTTGTTGATTTTTACCATGTTTGCTTCAGTTTTGTTACAAACCTTTCTATCCAATCTTTATATTCTATATTTATGTCGTGAGGCTAGTTTTGAATTTCAACTATTCGTGCAGATGATAGGAAAACCCAAGATGCATAGAAATGGGATGATAGTGAGTGAGACAAAACAACCATTATAAAGTTGTTAGGAGAATACAGAATACATTGGAACATCCTATGTAGTTGGTGATACACCCATGGGCCATGGCTATTGGGTCTTTGATGTTGACCCCCCGCCCTCTCTTTCTCTCTTAAGGGTGAGTGGAGCTGTGAAGTTATTATCATTCTCTGCGATGATGCATTTATCCAGCTAGAAAATGATCCAATTCTCGTAAAAACAACGTGTTATACTCTGTGAAGATCTTACGCATTATGGCAGCTAGCGATGGTAGGTTATCTTTTTCAGTTTTATAATTATGCAGTGAAGTTCATTTCGAGGAGAAGCAATTCAACAATTCTTAGATAATGGCAATTCAAGTGGTTTATAATTCTGTGACTTTGTATGCTAGTAAGCGGTAACAATATAAAACATGACACCCACCAGTCTCGGATATTAAGGAATGGGCCATGTAAATTCAACATAAGGTTTACGTGAATGTAACCGTACATGGGGATTATTAATGCCGAAACTCTCCTCATGCTATATGAGTAGAGTTTTAACGAACAAAATGAATGCGCTTGTTTCCTTTGATAATTGTTACTTGCCATTCCTTCCAATGAATTTTTCATCTTCATTTTAATTATTGCTGCCTTTACTGACACGTGATTCTCCAATTTTCAGATGGTGAGCCTTTTGCTAAGCTATACAGCAATGAAAGTTAATGCTCAATAAGCAGCAGGGAACTAACTGCCTTGGATTTGGCAGAGAAGCTGCCAAATGGAGACTCAGCTCTGGAAATTAAGGAAGCCCTGGCGGAATATGGTGCCAAGTATGCCAGAAATGACAACTTATGCAAAATGAAACCAAAAAAAAATGGCAGGCGAGTTTCTGGTATTGCTGATGAATTGAAGAAACTTGATAGAGAAGCAGTTTAAAACACCATTAATTCTGTCATAGTCGTTGTTGTCTTTTTGCCTCAGTAGCATTCTTGGCAATATAATATACAATTTGCGTTTGCCAGGTCAAATATCTAATGGCAATTGGCAGGATCCGAGAGAGGGAAGGCTAATGTAGCTTACCATTACATTAGTAAGATTGATTTTTCATTTAAAAATCTTTAAACGATGGTTTGGTGAGAAGTTTTTATGTAATAACTTTTGCTCTAACAATAGTTTTCTGCCTTTTGAATTCCACCTCCGCACATTGCTGCTTTTTCTCAGAATCACTAGGCAATTTGGAGAGTAAATATATCTCAGCGCAGTTCCAGAATTGAGATAAAGAACAGAAGTATCAGGCTCCCAAATCCCTATATGCCAAACTAAGCCAATAAAATTCCGTCTGACAACTGATTTATTACAATTAGGGTTTCGAGTGCCATCTCCAATAGACAGGTCAGCAAAGTCTGACGAATTGTGCATCCAATTCAAATGTCATTAGGCAACTGGAATGGCGATGGATCATAGCAGAAAGTCTCGTTTACATCCTTTCAGCAAACCCAAATTTTGTTCAGATTCAATCCAATGGGCCTCAAGGCCCATCTATAACTCCATTCACACCGAAATTAATTAGGACCACCAAATTAACATGAAATTTTGACCCCAAATAATAATAATAATAATAACAAGCAATTTTATTTTATTTTATTTTGTTAACTGATCGTACTCAATGTCAAAGTTGAACCGTGGGGATCAGGAAGGTGATCGAGTTGGCATGCATTTTTTGGTACCTCGCTTTTTGTTGACTTATATTGAGACCTTATTAGTAAACCTCTTTATTCTATAAAGTATTTTATTATCAAACAATCTTGTTTGAGCGGATGAACCATCCCTTTTTTTTACAAGCAAAACTTTTCTTTGTCTAAATTTTAAGTTTAATTTAGGGTTTCATATCAAGAGACATTCGAGTATTGAGACTTTAGTAACAGTAAAGAGTAGCTTTTATCAAGTATTAACCGTCATCTTTCGTTTGTTGTTGTTGCAATTGACCATCAAAATATGCATACGAATAAGAACGGTGCTTAAGCTGTCAAGTATTTTGATTTTCTTGCTAGATGTTGAATTTAGTGAGGAGTGCTAACCGCACATATCATAGCTAATAGCCTTTTTTTTATGCCGTATAAAAATTTTAGCGAGTATTTTACTTATTTGAATTTAAACTAGATTGCTTATAATTTTAAAAAGACTTGATTATTTTCTATGTACAACTTAAATTGATTTCATTATTCAAATTAGATGCAAGATTAGCTATAAAAAAATTTAATTTTGATGTAGTGTTAATATAAAGTTAATTTATTTATTTACATAACTACCCAATTATGTATTATTAAATCCATAAAAGCATTTGATCTTTATCATCACCATTTCAAAAATCACATATTTAATAACATATAATTACTTACTGTATAAAACTTTTTATATAGACAATATTTTAAGAATAATTACATAAAAAAATTAGACACAAAGCTATAATTTTCTTTGGTCCAATCATGTATGAACAGTGTTGTGGGCCATTACTTCCCATTTATCTCTCTCTCTCTCTCCCGTTTTGTTATGCCTCTAAATTTGATCCCATTTCCATTACAATTTTAACATGTGTATTCGTCAATTTTTCGTCCAAAATCTTCCGAGCCAAATAGACTTCTCCAAAGCAAAATATGATTCTTGGGAAATCTCCATCTCTAATCCACCGGACATTTGATTAAAAATAAAATAATATCTTCAATCCGGGGCCACAATATATATATTTTTTTAAGGTTGCATGTGGATGTGGGGCCACAAATTATTTAAATCTATATCATTAGCTATATATATCGGCTTAAGGGATGTTTACGATGCGATTTGGATCAATTTTGAGTTAAAAATTAATCAAATTCAAACAATATAATTTATAAAGTTTTAGATTAAATCGGTTTAATTTAGATTTTAAATCTAATCCTATCCGATCCAATTTTTTGCAATTTAGACGGGATTGGTTTAATTAGTTTTTAAAAAATAAAATTTTTAATTTATAATATTTATAAAATAAAAATAATACAATTCAATAAAATAAATAAATAAAAATAAGTCATTGATTATTTATAAAATATTATTTAAATGAAAATGATATATGAATAAAAAATTATGTAATAAATTTAAATTGTTACAAGTAAAAGTATAAATTTAAAAATAATAAATTATATTATATAATATTATACAGTTTGGATTGAATTGGATTGATTTTGAAAATTAAATGTGAAATCCAATCTATGCAATTTGTAAAAAATAATATCCAATCTAATCCAAATTTTTGTGATTTTGATCAATTTTCAGCTTAAATTAAATTGATTTAATAATTTTGATTGAGTTGAATTGAATTTAAACACTCTTATATTGTCTAAAATATTCTCTATAAAATATTCTCACAATTCATAAGACGGATTTTTCGTTATTTTTTTAAACGAAATGTTCCAATTGTTTCATTAATCATCCATTTATTAGAAAAGGCAAATAAAGAATTGATGGAAGAAGAGGGAAAAAAAATTGATGACCACTAATGCTAGCATGAATATTTACTAATAGTATCCATAGCAATCGTACTTGAAAAAGAGCACACAAATCTTGACCAATCTCTACCCAAGTACGATTATTATCACCTGGAAGAAGAAGAAAAGCACACCAACTCCTCTAGGCACTCCAAGGATCCATGCTTTATAGTTAGTGAAAGTTGAGTCTTTCATCACATGCTTAATTATTACCAATCACTCCTCGTCGTGAAAAGATTCGAAGGGAACGAAGATAATGATAATGGACTATAAGTAAACAGTTAACATAATGCCTGTTAATAAAAATATAAAATTGAACAAAGCTAACAGTTCTATATATGAGTGGTAATCCCTTGTTCATTTCGCTAACCCGCTTGAAAATTTTATTTGGTACACCCACTCTTACCCAATTCTTATGTATATCTTCATAGACTTTATGCTTTGAAAGCGACGTCAATTTGACAAAGATTGATAGTTGTTATAGGGTTTTTATTTTTTCTTTTTTCTTTTTGGTATTGTTGGGTGTTGATGGCTTATTCACCACTTTGCATGCTGCAGCCGGAAAACGCAATTCAACAAGTGCGTTACACATCAAACTATGAGAGGCCAAAGGAGATCTTGAGCCACCATTTGCGTTGTGATTGGCTAGCATGGAAGCCATCCACATCGATTAGATAGTGGAAGGCTAAATTAATATATCCTTTTAATCTATCACAGCTTTTGTAAAACCCATTATAAAACAAAGATCCACAATTCCCAAAATGAGATATTGGTTATTTCTGTAATAAGTCAATGTGCATGAATGTGACAAAGGGTGGCTGATTATAAGAAGCTGGTGGATGCAATGTTATACGTTATGCTGATCGAGTGTACGTTAATTTATAATAATAAAAACTGTGTGCAGTATATAATTTCTATTGTTTGTATATTATTTGTCCTAATTAATGAAATAAAGTGATAACAAAAACTATTTTGGCGTTGGTCAATATGATAAGTGTTTTGACCTCTTAATCAAAGATTTTGCGTTTAAATTTTAGGAATGAAAAAATTACCATTAAGAGGCATACTCTTCTCTTTAAAGATGCTGTCGAATTGAGGCATCAGTTGGGCTCCTTATAATAGAACCCGGATATCAGTGATTTCATTTAGACAAAAAAAAAGTACTAACAAAAATTAAGGCTAGTAGTTATAGTTAGTTCTTCATACATGACAAACTATAATTTGAATTCAGATAAAAAAGATGCTTATTTTAATATTTGATTATGGTAATAAATGATGCATGTGAAAAATTATATAAAAAAAATTATAAGCTACAAATATATCATTTCATATGTTAAAAGTCTTTGATACTTTTAATTTCATATTTTTTATTAAGAAATTTATATATTTTTTAAATATTAGATTAATTACATTGTTTGAGATGTTAAAATTTTATTTTTCTAAAACAAAAAAATTAGCTCAAGTTCCTAATATTGTGTAAGTTATGCAATTGAATTTAAATTTATTTATTACTTAATTTTTTTATATTAACTTAAGTTATTCTTTATGCTACATTATCATATGTTTTGGTTCTATCTAATTATTAGATGTCCCGAAACAATCGCCTAATAGTAATTCTCGCGTTTAAGTTTGGTTGACGATAACATAAAAAATTATAAAATTTTTGAAAATTAGAAGTTAGATATTTTCGGATAATCATGGAAATAAGAAATTATATGTTCCTCTTTAAATATTCTCATAAGTTCCATACGGACATTATTGTAAAGCACTTGATAAGCTTCAATGTTATTTAACTTATTTTTTATTGACTAATCAGCATTGCCTCGTCAGATTTTAAAACCTCTTTCGTAATTGAAAACGTAGTTTAAAGTTGAGTGTTGCATATTCTAAGTAGAGTTTAAGATGATATTTTACGAAAATCAATTTGAATAATATCTAAATGAAAAAAAAAATGATAAAATTAGTTCTCATTCATATATCTGCATTCTTTGATCATTTAGCGTCCGGTTCATTTTAGAAAATATTTTTTATTCTTATTTTCTATTTTAAATATTAAATAAAAATATTACATTATTTTCATGTTGTTGCTTGTTTTTAGTTTTTTTTTTCATAACAAAATTATGGGAACAAAAACAACATGAAAAAATAAAGTGTTATTTTTTCAATTAATATCAAAAACAAAAAACAAAAATAAAAAATGTTTTATAAAATCAAATAGACTCTTACGTAGCTATTTCTTACTCCCCCAAAGTATAATAGATTCTCTTTAAAAAAGAAAAAGGGAGGGAATTTTTAAGAGCATCCTCTCGCTCGATAAACGATGAACTAATCTCACCATCACACAATTAAGCAAAAATCCTCCTAACAGTAATTTTTTCTTTCTTTATATATAAATTACGAAATTGAATCCAATACTATACCTTATATTTAAGGGGCCCAAATTCCCTCCACTCAAACTAACACTTTATTAGTTTATGTTGTACATTAATTATGATAAGGTTATATATAAAATACACCGATGTATAGCGTTATGTAAAGTAATAAAGTATACACATCTGATGGGATATACTATGCCATTAAACAAAAAAGTAATCGTATATTATCTTATCTCATTAAAAATTCAGCATATGATAGAATGAAAATTGAACTAATGATTTAGTCTGGTATGTTATATTATCCTTACATTGTTTTTGTAACATTTTGTAGTACAGTACAATACATAGGAGACAAAACTTAATAATAACTTTATGTAATCGGATAAACCACGATGAAGGCGTATCACTTGTAAGGTTTATTGGTGGAACGTACCTAGCATAATACACACTAAGTATAATATAATGATTATAAAGTCAAATGTCCCATATGAGATTGCTATACGGATAGAGATGACTTAAAATCATAAATAAACTTAAATCTGGATATCTAATGAATATATATAAGGGAGAGAATCAAGTGAGAGAAATAATTAATTACAAGAGTAAGAGAAATAAATTTGGATAATTAGATTTTATATAAATGATTAAAATTTAAATATAAAATTATATGACTTTTTTAAATAATTATAGAACTTTTAAATAATTTTAATTTTGATAATTTATGCATGATTATGGGGCAAAATTTGATCCTCTTAATTTAATAATAAATCATTTCTCTTACTTGACACAACCTAATATATATAAAAGAAATTCTTAGATGTTCATAAAGTATTTGGATGTACTCATAACTAATAGTAAAATGATATTTTAAAGTATCACCTGTCACTAACTTATACATTTTTATTTATAATATTATTCTATTATTGGTTATAAGCACAATCACATAATACTAGGAGAGTATCCAAAAATTTCTTTTATATATATAATACTAATAATTTGATCCTAAAAAAAAAAAGAGAAATATTGGTGAAAAGGAACAACTTTAATATACGACAGTGATTAGAATTACACCTAAAGGTGTGAGAAAAATTAGTTAAAATATATCCCCAAAAAAAAGTTAAAAAGAAAAAAAAATTATTGGTGGATGTAAACCCACAGATCGAAAGTTCAACCGTGATTTAAAAGGAATTAGTATAAGGATATATGTCGTATTTAATATTTTGCTTAACAATATAAAAAGTATGTATAAGAGTATCAAAGCGCTACATATCCTACTCTAATACTCAATGTCAAAAAGAAATATAAAAAGCAGTGACTTGAACCTAATAGACGCAATTATATTTTACACATAATTATTTCGTCAAAATCTTTTTTGACGGAATTTTTTTTAAAACAACCTTCAAAATGTAGGAACGAATATAAAGAATAAAGTAAAGAGTTTTTTTTTTATAATTTTTTTTGGGTAAATAAATAAAGAAAAGAGTTAATAACGGTTTGTATTTCTAGGAATGTGTGTTCTGATAGAAGAAGAGAATTAAGTGACTTGTTTAGTTTTAGGTTGACATCTAATTTAGGAAGATATCTAGGTGTCCCCGTCTTCCATGATAGATGGAAGGCATCAGATATTCAGTTCATTATAGATAGGATGTTCCAAACTAAATGGTTGGAAAAGCAGATGCTTATCATTGGCTGACGGGGTTACATTGGCTAGATTAGCCTTGGCTATTGTCCCATCATATATCATGCAAACAGTAAAACTCCCCAAAGTTATTCGTACAAAGATTGATCGTATACATAGACAATTCATTTGGGATTCTTCTGAATATAGGAAAACAATACACCTAATTAGCTGGGATAAAGTATGTAAACCGAAACAAGAAGGTGGGCTGGGGTTTAGAAAGGCTAAAGAGATTAATCTTGCATGTATGACTAAGGTAGCTTGGGAAATGGTTAATAATCCAAAAAAAATTGTGGGTTAAAATTATGAGAAATAAATATAATTGCGGGAATGATATCATGATTCCGATAATGAGGGCTAGAATGAAATCTTCAAATGCATGGAAAGGTATAATGAAAGTTTGGCCAAACCTAAACCAAAATCTAATCTAGCGAGTAAAGAATGGTAACTCTATTAATATATGGAAAGATCACTGGTTGCCTGGGGTAAATAACCTAGGGAGCTTTTCTCCAATCCAATTAGATGAAACTCAATTAAACCAAAAAGTATGCGAGTTTGTTGGTGTTGATGGAGGCTGGGATTGGGGGAAACTAGGTCTATTTCTGCTTGAGGAGTTTAGGGAGATCCTGGTTGCAGTAAAAACCCCAAGCCTAAATGCTGGTAAAGATGGACTGGCATGATTTCCTACAGTAGATGAAAAATTTTCGATGAAATCTACCTATAAGAGTTGGACCGATAATAGCTGTTTGAATAGGAGCTGCTTATTGAAAATCCTTTGGAAAATGAGAATTCCCCAGAGACTCAGCCTTTTTATGTGTTGTGGTTAATGAAGCCCTTCTTACCAACCATGCTTGGGTAAGAAGAGGCATGACATTGGATGAATCTTGTGTTATTTGTGGCTCTGGATCTAAAACAATGCTCCACACTCCCCGTGACTGCCCCAAGGCTAGAGAGACGTGGAAGAGCATTAGAACTAGTTTCATAAAGAATGACTTTTTTCAACAGCCTTTGATGGGGTGGCTTGAAAGAAACATTTTGGAAACTCGAAAAGTTCAAGGATTAGGTTGGTCCTTGTTGTTTGTGACTGGTTGCTGCATGCTTTGGTTTCGTAGAAATTTATAAATCTTTGAAAACCAAGGTGATGCTCATGATTTTCTTTCCTGCAGAGTTGTCAAGATTGCTGCTGATTATGACAAGAATATGATGATAAAAGCTTCTGCAAGGAAAAGAATTCCATCTCTAAAGCTTAAACGAGTGGCTTGGACGCATCCGCTAGAAGAGTGGATAAAGATAAACACTGATGGTTTCCTTATAGGAGATCTAGGCATTGGCTCGTGTGGTTGGATAGCTAGAGATCAGCATGGAAATTTCGTGGCTGCATGGAGAGTGAACTTGGGCAAATGCACCATTGCCGCAGCTAAATTATGGGCTATATTTCTGGGGCCTAACCATTGGATACAACCATGGGCTCACAAAGGTTCAGCTGGAAACCGATTCCTCTATTACTAGAATATTAATTGATGGGAATGCACCAGACTCTCATGTCCATAGTGCTCTAATTAGTTCTATTAGAGAGTTGTTATTTAGGGACTGGACTGTCAATGTTAGCCATGTATATCGCGAAGCAAATAGCTGCGCGGACGATCTAGCTAAACAAGGTCATGGGCTTCCATTGGTGCTTACTTTTTTGATGAGTTTCCCACTTGCATCTCTCTTTTGAGTAGTGTTATATAATAACGTATATTTTTTTACGTATATTTATTGTTGGAGGGAATGTAGAGTCTATATAAAAAAAATGTACGTACAAAAAATATTTTCTTTATAGTTCTTGGCCGATATAGCTGTTTATAGAGTTCCTAGATTTGTCTATATGTAACTGTTTTTTGGGCTTAGGCCCCGTTGGTAATTTAAAAATAAAAACGAGAGTTAATAACGGCTAAAGTAGGTATTTTTCACTATTTTGAACTAGCAGCGACAGAGAGCGAAGGGATATTGAATCCAACTGTGATGATGGTGTTTTATATGTTTTTCACTTTTAAGTTGATTAAGAGAGGTTTTGTCTTCCACTTTTTACGTTAATGTAGATTACACGGTGAAACAGAATATAACATAAGAAATTATCCCCAAGTTCTTTCTTTTATCGAATAATGTTTATTTAATAATTTTATCACCTTAATATAAAAATATTTTCAACTTGAGATTCTCTGCCGATTAGGATAGTGACCCGGTTAATAACGTGAAGCAAATTAATTTGAATTTCTATGCTCATATAAAGGGACAAAGACAAACTAAGAATAAGGAGGGGGAAGAAAAAGGAAGGGATAAGCTTGTTGCTAATCCCTGCTACGGTGCCGTTTTCACACCATGATCATTATCTCTCTTTCGCTCCACTTTACTCTTGAGTCTTGAATCTTGTCTGTTACTCTGATGCCAACCTCACTGTCAGACCTCCCATATGTATACTGCCAAGCTCTTCCCCAACCGTCCAATGCCGACTTGATTGTGATTTCTCATCTCAATCGAACGGCCAGGGAGGGGTTATAATATTGACGAAGCATCATCTGTCATATATGGCCACCGCACCCAAGCAAACACTGTCATGTTTATCTACATCGGGAAAAGTTAATAAATTAATAGAAAAATTAAAGGGACAGCGAAGACAAAGAGAAAACCTTATCCACGACAATTGACAATTTGCTCGTAATCCTGAAGTTGCCGCCTCGTTGGTACCTCTTGTCCTTTCGGTCCAACGAATAACACGTGTTGCTCTTAACAGTTACCACGTGTCACCGCAGCGCTTCTAAAGATTATTACAACATTTTTCATGAATAAAAACAATTCAATCCGACTAATGTGTTCTTTTTCTTTTTTCTTTTTTTTTTTTTAATTTGTGCAATTTTAAGAAGAGATTGTGAAGATATAAGCAATAATATTGTAAATAATGAGTTTTGTAGTAATTTCTATCTTTTTTATTTTTTAAATAACTAAGATAACAATACATTAACAAATTTATCTGTCTTTACATAAAACCAAAACAAATATAAACAAAATAGACTTTTTATTCCTTAATTTATTTTTATATTTTATTTTGATCCTCTAATTAAATTTTTATTTATTTTGATATACCGATACTAAATTTTTATTCATATCAGTTCCTTAATCAATTTCATGTTTATTTTGAACCCTAACTTTTTATTAATAGAAAATCGAAATGAATAAAAAATTATTGACAATAAAATATTAGGAAACTGAAATAAATAACAAATTAGTTAAAGAACAAAAATAACAAAGAAGAATAATTTGTGGAACCAAATTATCCATTTATGTAAGAGATGTTTTAGACCAAAGAAGTAAAGATATAAAAATTAAAGTTCCAAATTAAATTAATTTATTTATAACTGTGGTAGGTGCTCCACAAGTTATGTGCTCTTTGACGTCTACTATTTTTTCAAATAAATTATCAATAAACTTCAACTATAGTTATTCGTTATTTTTACAGACTTCTTATAAAATAATGCTATTCTTGTAACATTTTTTGAAAAAACTATAGTTGAAGTTTATTGATAATTTATTTGAAAAAATAGTGGATGTCAAAGAGCACATAAATTGCTCGTAAGGCATTTGTAATTTGGTAGAGTGGTCAAGTTGCTAGCCGCATCAAGGATTACATGTTCGATCTCCAAGGGCAGAGACCCCAATAGTTGTATGTGAGAGTTGGGTGCGTGAAAAAGACGCACACAATTTAGTCGTACGAGTGACTGTTTACGCTCATTTTCATACTATATCATTGTATTTGTACCAAATTTTAATTCAAAAAGGGTGATTGCTAAATGACCTAAATTACTACAACTTGACAATCTTGGAGTGTGGGGGTGGTGGGCCCATTCGATGACGTGGCGTATAGGTCAATGTGACGTCCAGCTGTTCAGGATGATGGGTCGGGCTCCAAATTCAAAGTCTTCCTTTTTTAAATTCTCGCGGCCCGAGATTTTGCCCACTCCTTGCTTCGAGCTTATCCATTCAAACCGTTCTCCTCCAATCACAACCATCCACGTAGCGCTCCTCGTCCAGCGTGGAACGTTCCGATCGAGCACCGCAAAAAACTTACGGTGTTTCCGGTGCACCAGAATCATATGGCTGGTGTCGCGCCTATCGGAGGTATAGGATATATCGGTCAAACGGTGACACGAATCTCCATGCGGGGCGCTGTCGATGGAGCGCTTGAAACTAACCACGTAGCACGTTGGGCCTCGACTACCAATACATTCTCGACACGCGTCTCGACGTTCGAGCTTGACAGCTAATTCTGGACAGGGCCGCAAGTGGGTCCCAGCGCGGAGCATGATGCATCGTAGCAAACTTGCCAAAGGACAAGGGATAAGGTTTCAAGTCCGGACTAAAGAGAATTGATACACTGCTTCTCACTAGTTTTGATTACTTATGCCACCGCAGATAGTTGACCGTAGATGGCGGTCACTTTTATTTTGTTGGCTCATCTGACGGTAGAAAATCCATTTTTATGTTCATGCACACTCACTCCCTCTTTTGGTTTGCAAAATGAAAAGGAGATTTTTTTAGTTGTTGACCTTTTAAAGCAGGGGGGCTTCCAAGAATATCACTCTGTTGCATGCTGTCTCAGCTCGGTGGAGAGAGACAACTTGTGTGTGGGGGTGCCACTGTGACCAGTGAGAAAGTTACAAAAGATAATTTAAGGTTTTTTTTTTTTTTTTTAAATTTCATTTTTTTCATTTGCATAAAAAATTACATTGTTTTTCCTTTTCCATATTCTTCGCCACCATCTAGATTAGATTTTCTTAATTGTTTATTTAATCTGGATTCCGAAATATCTACCCACCCAATCAAAATGGGAATTGGAATTCAAATCTCATCAAAACTGGTAATTTCATCAACTGTTCCTTAATTCCATTTGGGTTCTTGTTCTTCTTATCTTATTCTTTTTTTTTTTTTGTTTCTCTCTTATATTTTCTTTTTCGCTCTGCTATTCAAGCTCGCTGTTCCTGACTAGCAAGGTCAGTCCATTGATGACAACAACCTCCAGTGAATTGTTTGGTTGCTGTTTCTTGTCTTAGCTGTTTCCCATCTGTTCTCTTTTTTACCTCCTGGATTACAACTAGCTTCATGTTTTATTTCTCCATTGCTTTCATCATCCGCTTCTCTAACCTTATCTCCAAACAGGTCTTCTTGCTCCCACTCTTGAAGAAGCCCTTCGGTGTTTCTTGTCACAGATTCACCACCACCAGTTCTCATTTCATGCCCTCTAATTTCTCATTCACACAATTTAGAACTAGTGTTATCTGACCCCAGGCTTCGAATATTGTTTATTCCGGGTATTCTCACACACTCTTTGCTCATCTCACCTTTATTTGTTTTGATTTATTTGGATTTACTCTCTTGATTAAAGAGATTTTTGGCACCTTGTTTGTGAGATGATTAGTAGTTCAGCACTGTTTGCTCACTGGAACTTTGTTGTTATGTGGGTGTAGCGTTTCAAAGAATTGTTTAATTGGTGTTGTGCTAGTTTGGGGTTATAGAGAATGGTTTCAAGATCATATTCAAATCTATTGGAGCTTGCATCTGGTGAGTCCCCATCATTTGGGAGCATGAACAGGCGAATTCCGAGGATTATGACTGTGGCTGGGTTGATATCTGATGTTGATGATGACCCTGTGGAAAGTGTGTGCTCTGACCCTTCTTCTTCCTCCGTCCAAAGAGACAGGATCATAATAGTGGCAAATCAGCTTCCTATAAGGGCTCAGAGGAAACCAGATGGTAACAGGAGCTGGTTCTTCTCTTGGGATGAGAATTCACTTCTCCTCCAACTCAAGGATGGATTAGGGGATGATGACACTGAGGTTATCTATGTTGGGTGCCTTAAGGAAGAAGTGCACCCAAATGAACAAGATGAGGTTTCACAGATACTACTTGAGACCTTTAAGTGTGTCCCAACTTTTCTCCCACCTGATCTGTTCACCAGGTACTACCATGGCTTTTGCAAGCAACAGTTATGGCCACTGTTCCATTACATGTTGCCTTTGTCACCAGACCTTGGCGGCAGGTTCAATAGGTCACTGTGGCAAGCTTATGTCTCGGTCAATAAAATCTTTGCGGATAGGATTATGGAAGTGATTAACCCGGAGGATGATTATGTGTGGATACATGATTATCATCTGATGGTGTTGCCAACTTTCTTGAGGAAGAGATTTAATAGAGTGAAACTTGGATTCTTCCTCCATAGCCCATTCCCTTCATCAGAAATATACAAGACATTGCCTATTAGGGAAGAGCTCCTTAGAGCCCTTCTAAATTCGGATTTGATTGGCTTCCACACATTTGATTATGCCAGGCATTTCCTCTCCTGTTGTAGTAGGATGCTTGGTCTTACCTATGAGTCCAAAAGGGGTTATATTGGGCTTGAGTATTATGGTAGGACTGTTAGTATCAAGATTCTTCCTGTTGGCATACACATGGGTCAACTTCAGTCAGTTTTGAGCATGCTGAAGACTGAAGAGAAAGTTTCTGAGCTCATTAGACAGTTCTCTGATCAAGGCAAGACAATGTTACTTGGGGTGGATGATATGGACATCTTTAAGGGAATAAGTTTGAAGCTATTGGCCATGGAGCAGCTCCTCATTCAGCACTCTGAGTGGCAAGGAAAGGTTGTGTTGGTGCAGATAGCCAACCCTGCTAGGGGACGAGGAAAGGATGTGAAAGAAGTGCAAGCTGAGACCAAGGCAACTGTGAAACGGATTAATGAAACATTTGGGAAGCCAGGGTATGATCCTGTCATTCTGATTGAGGAGCCACTGAGGTTTTATGAGAGAGTTGCATACTATGTTGTTGCTGAGTGTTGTTTAGTGACTGCAGTGAGGGATGGAATGAATCTCATTCCCTATGAATATATAATTAGTCGCCAAGGCAATGAAATGTTGGATAAAGTGTTGGGAATAGCTTCCTCCCCTAAGAAAAGCATGTTAGTTGTCTCTGAGTTCATTGGCTGTTCCCCATCTTTGAGTGGAGCAATCAGAGTGAACCCTTGGAATATTGATGCTGTGGCAGATGCAATGGATTCTGCACTGGAAATGGCTGATTCAGAGAAACAGCTTAGACATGAGAAGCATTACAGATACGTTAGTACTCATGATGTTGGGTACTGGGCTCGTAGCTTCTTGCAAGATTTGGAAAGGACTTGTAGTGATCACGTGCGGCGAAGGTGGTGGGGGATTGGGTTTGGATTGAGTTTTAGAGTTGTAGCACTTGATCCAAACTTCAGGAAGCTGTCGATGGAGCACATAGTTTCAGCTTACAAGAGGACTACAACTAGAGCAATCCTTCTAGATTATGATGGTACATTGATGCCTCAGGCTTCCATTGATAAGAGCCCAACCAGTAACTCCATTAAGATGCTTAACAGTTTGTGCAGAGATAAGAACAACATGGTGTTTCTTGTCAGTGCTAGAAGCCGAAAGACACTTACTGAGTGGTTTTCTCCTTGCGAGAATCTGGGAATTGCTGCTGAGCATGGTTACTTTCTGAGGTAAATCGTTTGTGCTTATGACCTTCTCAAGAGTTGGTACTTTTGTTTGGTAACAAGGTATGGCTAATGTTGGTGGTTGTATGATTTATGGTTTCAGACTGAAACGAGATGCAGAATGGGAAACATGTGTACCTGCAACAGACTGTAGTTGGAAACAAATTGCAGAACCTGTAATGAAGCTTTATACTGAAACAACTGATGGATCCACCATTGAAGATAAGGAGACTGCACTTGTTTGGTGCTATGAGGATGCGGATCCAGATTTTGGATCATGCCAGGCTAAGGAGCTTCTTGATCATCTGGAAAGTGTGCTTGCAAATGAACCTGTAACAGTAAAGAGCGGCCAGAATAATGTTGAGGTTAAACCACAGGTGCGTATAACATTTGTGGAATGAGTTCTAGTGCTTAGTGATAGATTCATTGTCTCTTGGATTTGGATCTTAAGTGACACACATAATAAGTTATATTTTTTAATCAGTTAATTTCAGACTTAAAAATCTGGTGAGCTTAGGAAACTTTGTGATCATATTAAGTCATAAATTTGAAAACGAAATCCTCTACTGTGATCAGACCGATATCAATAAATATTTAGTAGGGCAAGAATCAAGATCAGATGGTGCTTTGTGCAGGAGAGTTTGGGGTTTAATTAATATCAAGGGAAAAGTTGATGTCAAGAAGTGTGGGAAAATGTTGAGAGAAGAAAGCTTGCTCCTTGTTCTAATGATGCGGTCCTACCTTGTCATTTTTAATCTAAGAATTACTTGTGTTTGATATTACTAGCGGCCATACGTGAACTTTTCCCTCCCTGAATGGTTTTTTGTTGTAAAAGAACATAGAAGGAAAGTAAGGGAAAAGCCGTTATAGACAGTGCACTTTAGTTAAAATGCAATATATGTATCACTTTTTAAGGTACCTTTTTTCTCCTTTTTTTTTTTTTTTTTTTTTTGGGGGATGCTTTTGAGTAATGACGACTTCATATGTATATACATGCAGGGTGTGAGCAAGGGGCTTGTGGCCAAACGCCTACTTTCCACCATGCAAGAGAAGGGAATGTCACCTGACTTTGTTTTGTGCATAGGAGATGACCGGTCAGATGAAGATATGTTTGAGGTAATCACCAGTTCCATGGCTTGTCCTACCATGGCACCCAGGGCTGAAGTATTTGCGTGCACCGTTGGTCGAAAGCCTAGCAAGGCTAAGTACTATCTCGATGATACTGCTGAAATAGTGAGGTTGGTGCAAGGTTTGGCCTCTGTTTCAGAGCAGACAGTTTTGTTCTAAGCATATGGTAAACATGGTGGTGGTGGTGGTGGTGGTGGGTATTGTGCTTGCTTTCTTTGTCACTATTAGCCTCAGTTGTGCTCTTCATACGTGATATTTTCTTTTTCTTTCTTTTTTCTTTTTTTTTGGGTGATATTCAGTGTATATTATTACATTTGTTACTCTGAGTCCTGTAGCGATTCTTCTCAAGTGTTTGTTTTCTGCTAGGAAAACTTGTAAATATATTTGTTTTTGCATTGTGAACTCTGCTTTGCTGCCTTAATGCGCATGATACTCCATACTGGTTGTTTTGAAATTTAATTATTCTCTGGAAGTTACAATATTGACGAGAAAAGTGACGTGTCCATTCTACCGTCGAAGCAAAAAACTGGGGTGGCTCTTTATGCTGGTTATGCTTATGACTCTGACAATATCTGAATTATTAATATAGAAACGTCCATGCCATGAGTTACTTGAGAGATGACATAGAATCAATGTATTAGGCTCTTTCCATTTGTATCATATAAGTTGCCTTATTATATAATGTGCAATACATGCCAGGCACGATATTGATTGTCAATGGCTATTCGCAAAGTTTGAAATCCTTGTTTCCCGGAAGGGATGGACGAAAGCGATGAGTCAAAGAAAAGCAGTTGAAAGCTCTGTGAAAATGCCTATGCTCGCTTCCTTCAAGCATGGGTCGACGGACTTGACCCCTAATTAATTATATTATATTTCCTTGCACGCTCGTACACCTCAAAAGCTCGAATAAGGGGCATAAATGTTATTTTTTTTCGTATTTCATTGAGGAGGAAATTTAGCCTTTGATTTCAAAAGTAAAGAGAGAGAAGATGGAACGGAGAAATAGATGGTGGATAATTCATGGAGGAGGAGGAATTTTTCCTTTTCCCCTTGAGAATAGAATTTTTCCTGTTAAGGCCGTGAGTCTTGCATAATCACTCATCCAGGTTCATGTTTAAAATTTTTCCTGCCATGTACTTTCTTCGACGTATCAATTTCTTTTTCCCCTCCAAATACCCAAGAAGCGGAATCCCCCGTCGAGAATATCGCTTCAGAATCGTTTACCAACCTTTTTCCTTTTGTTTTGGCGTCTGAAATGTTTGTCGGCCACAATGCTGCTTTCATATTACTACAGAAAAATCAAGGCCGCACTCTTCATTGCATGCCAAGAAAAAAGGTGCATCGAATTTGAAAGGAACCAAAAAAAAAAAAAAGTTGAAATGGTAGATACACATTTTATTCAAGCAAGTCACATCTTGAAATAAAGAACAAGATTAATAGGGGGGGAAAGAGGAAATCAATAAAAATGTAATTGAACTTTTAATTCAAAAGTATACATAAATTCGATCGCATTTTCAGGCTGCCTTCGTACACATCGAAGGATACAGAACATTAACGGCGATGCAATCATGCACAATAAGACGAAGGAAAAATTGAAACTTTTTCAAGGATGTGCAGGCTCCAACTACAAGTCTACATCACCACCTAGCATTGTATGAATATTAATGTTGTTCAACTGATAAACGGTCTTTGGCTGATTATATGCCCTAAACATACTCTCTTTACACAATTTAATTTTGCATTCCTAGAACATGATCCTGCGGAAACAGCCTCTCTACTCATAGGGACGACATTGGGAGAGTTCTAACCCTTCCCAGAGCCTATAATGGTGAAAGTTTGGTGCATTGGGCTACCTTTTTATTGCTAAAAATGATGAGAAAAATTTCTTTGGAAAGATCATAGATCCAAGAACTACTACTTCCCATAATAACATTGACCCTGAAATCTTCATTGCCTAGTCCACAACAGAACTGTGGGGTTGCTGATCCAACAAGACCTCTGAAAATCGGATTTTAAATTAAGGACTGAGATGAAGGAAATGCTTTGGAATCATCAAAGGACGTAACATTATTAGAAAATGCTTGAGATGAAATCGTATGGTGTCTGATCAGGGTCCAATTCCTCTCTTCAACACGGGCTCCATCTTCTAAAGGAGTTTTTGCTGCACACCCGATTTCCTAACCCCATTATTTGTCCTGTTCTCGGTGTGTGTGCTTTCCACACCCATTCCTTAGCATTTTAATCCACCTCTTAGTTTAGCATTGCTTACACTGCCCACAATGTTGGCATGCTTGGTTGTCACTGACAACCTGGTGGCAAGGTCTAAATGCACAGGAATTGCATTCACAATTGTTATTACCAATAATCTCCACATGAACAAGATCCATTCTTGAAATGGTGAAATCGACTATTATCCCTGACAATGATTTCCCTGCCAACAATCTTTGCTATAAATTTAATTGCTGTGTGGCAGTCCACACACACCCGAATATTCTTTATTACACGGATAGTTGTACCAGCAGGAGTGCTAATGATGCCAAATGCTACGGCAAGCTTCTCACTGTGGGTGAGTAATAATTCGCGTTTGTGTTCCTCATCAACATCATGGAGCACCTCACTTGTGTCAAGAACATAACCTTCTTTCTCCATCTGCTCCAATAATATACACAATGCCTTGTTTATTTTGTCATAATATGGATGTGATTTGTCTCCGGCTGTAAAAGTGTGGACTTCGTTTCCAACTTCAATCCAGCTGCATGCTGGAGCCTTCTTCAAGCCCTTTTTCCTCATGTAGATTCTCAACTTTGAAGCATCTTTCCATCTTTGGGCAGATGAATAGATGTTTGACATCAAAATATAAGCACCTATGTTTTCAGGATCAACCAAAAGGATCCTGTCAAGAACCTTTTCAGCTAATTCAACATTTTTATGAGCCCTACAAGCAGCCAACAATGTTGACCACACGCTTCCTGTTGGCTGTACTTCCATGTTAGAGATAAAGTCATAGGCCTCCTCCAATCTTCCAGCTCTGCCAAGCAAGTCTGCAACAGCAGCATAGTGCTCCAGGCCTGGAGTAATACCAAACTCCCGTTCCATACTGTTGAAATACTTCCAAGCTTCATCTGCCAACCCCACATGACTACAGGCAGTTAAAACAGCCATAAATGCCACATAGCTGGGCTCTACTTCATCCATTAACATCTTCTCAAACAAGGAAACTGCATCAAGGGCATGCCCATGCATAGCACAACCCATAATGATGGCAGTCCATGATATCATGTCACGCGTCTCTATTTTGTCAAAAATATATCTAGCCATCTTAATGTTACCACATTTGGCATACATGTCCATCAGAGCGCTCGCTATAAACTTGTTATCATCAAACCCAATTCTAATTATATATCCATGGATCTGTTTCCCCAAACTTAGGGCTGTCAAGTGAGCACAAGCTGGTATGACACTAGAGAAGGAAACATGCATTGGTTTGACTTTTTCCTTCAACATTTGACGGAAGAACCTGAGCCCTTGATCAAATTTACCATTCTGCACACAGCCCGCAATGATAGAGTTCCATGAAATGGCATCTCTCTTAGGTAAGAGGTAAAAGACACTGAGCGAGTATTCCGCTCGAGTACATTTCGCATACATGTCAATTAAGCCACTCCCAATGAAAACATCGGCATCAAACCCATTTCTGATAGCATAGCCATGAATTTCCTTTCCTTTAATAATATCAACATGCTCCGCGAAAATAGGGAGAATGCTTGACAAAGTGAAGCAGTCGGGCCTCAAGTTGGCATTCACCATCTCCCTAACCATGGTCAATGCTTCTTCATACATCCCATTTTGAGCATTCCCAGCAATAACAGTGCTCCAGGAAACAACATCCCTCACTGGCATCCTATCAAAAACCTTTCGAACACTATCTATCTTCACACCACCCATGTTTTCCTTTCTAACAAAACTGCGGCCATCGATGCCCTTCTTCCCTCTCTCAGAAAATCTATCAAGCACCTTATCTGCACCAAGATTCTTCCCACAATACTCACCCAACCCCTGAAATTTAGAGTACATATTCATCAATGCATTACCGGTGTACAAATCAAAATCCATACCAAGATGAATGATGCATCCATGAAGCGACTCACCAAGCCTCAGATCCTTCAAGAGGGTACATGCTTTAAGAACAGTAGGGAAGACGTGGCGGTTTGGGTGAATGCCACGTGCCCTCATTTCGTTAAAGGAAGCCAAGGAATGATGCAAGAGGCCATGAAAAGTGTAGCACTTGATGATGGAAATCCAAGCAAGCGGAGGAGGGGAACGAAGGGCATGAAAGACAAGGAGTGAATCGTGCAAGAGGTTGAGGTTTGTGTAGAGTGAGAGTATGGAAGAGTTGTCCGAGTGAGATGTTCCTTTGGCCTTGAGAATGTGGGCATGGAGTTGTTTGGCATGATATGTGCAAGTAATGGTATTCGGCTTTCTTAGAATAGTTCTGATCACATTCTGTGTGGAACTCATTGATCAAGGTTTCGTCTGCATCAACTTAAGGTGCTTGTTTTGGTGCTTTCGGCTTTCAAGACATACGAGGTAAAAATCAAACGAACATCACAATAACGTTGTTTGGTACCCAGCGGATCTTTGGGCTCTGCGGCTATGTTGGGCTGCTCTCTGGTTTTCTAATGATTTTTCAAAGACCAAAAAAAAAAAAAAAGTGGAGGGGTCTCCTAAATTCGTAATACAGCCTTGAGTAGTTTCTTACTTAGGGGTGTGTTTATGAATTTTATTATGAATTTTATTTTGGAAGGAATGAAAGCGATTTGAAGAGTTGCCGTAAATCCACTTTATTTTTCAGACTTCTTCTCTTCTCTTCTCTTCTCTTCCTATCCTTTTCAAAATTAAAACTCTCAAATACACTCTAAAGTGGCAAATTTGGTGGACTGGCTATCCAATGTAGCCCACGGTTATTAGACTCAGTTAACAAAATTAACCATAAAAAAAGTCACTACCCAAAATATTCTAAACTCAACTTGAATTTACGGCCCAACTATATTCGGGCCACCCAAAGTTGAGTTAGTTTTGAGTCACAGGCAGCACGGGGAGTAGGGTCCTGCTGAATAGAATGGTGATGTGGAGGTCATGATCATGTGATTCTCGTGCACTCCACGGCTCCCCTGCTTCCACAGTCCCCACTTCCACCACCGTTTAGTTGTTCGGTTTCCATCACCATATACATACATGTTCCCAACCTCCAACTTACGTGAATTATATTACATATTCAGGTTACGATTGCAAATAAGCTTTTGGCCTTTTAATCTCATGATGTGACACAATTTTAGATATTTTTTTAAAAGCGTAAGCGGATTGATTTAATTTGAGTTTGAGTAAAAATTAAATTTAAACCGATTAATTTTCAACAAATCCGAATTAAACTTATCCAATCAAGATCTAATTGGTTTAGTTTAGTTCCAGTTATTAGATTGAAATAAAAAAATAAAGAATTATATTTTTTATAAAAAATTTATTCTTATGACAATTAATAATAATATAAAATTTAATTATGATTATGATGTATTTAATAATAGTATAAATAGATAAAGTTTTTAAATAAATATTAATAAAAAAGATAAAAAATGACTCTATTACTAAAAATTTAAATGTAAAATTTTGAAAAATTAAAAATAAATAAAAACTAGTTGATCAAGTGATTGCATTCAGTGTTTGAACGATCAGGTGGAAAAATTGTAGATCTAAGCTTGAATCAATAATAATTGGTTTGATTTGGTTTTACCTTAAAATAAACTGATTACTCATAATCGATCTGAATCAATTTTATTAGTTTGGTTGGATCAATTCGATCCACTTACACCCTTATCTTTTTTTTTCATTTTTTTTTTCTATTTTCCCCCTACAATATTTGGATAAGCACCTTGCTCCACATGATTTTATGAGCTGCGTGAACTAATTCCAACCAACTAATTCAACCCTTTAGTACGGATTAGTTTATGTCAACCCTCATTTTCTTTTAACAATTTATAGTTATTTCTTTAAATTCATCGCTTAAAATATCTTAATTTAAGAGTTATTCTCTTTATCCATAAATAATTATCATTTTGATAAAATTAATATATTTTATATTAATATTTAAAATTTATTGAACTTTAACTAATCTAGCTTGGAACAGTTCACTAGAAAGCTAAAACTCTCCTAAAACTTTTCTTTTTCTTCTATTTATAAAACTAAAACCTAAAACTTTTTTGAAGAGGAACAATATTAAACTGCTTAAATCAATCAAGCGTCTATATTAATTATTAAAATAAATGTATTTTGATGTTTGATAAAAGTATAATTTATTTTTTTATAATCTATTATATTGAAATTAATATTAGTTCAATATTTAGATATATTAACTAAAAAATATTTGAAGTAATGTGTTTTGTTTGGATTATATGAAAAATTGATATTTTGAATACTAATAATTTAAATAAAAATTATTTTTGTTTTTAAATAGAGTCTACTTAAACTATTTTACACATGTTTGACACTCTAAACCTACTCTAAGCCACTCCCCAAAAAGATAAAGAATATATGTTCCACCAAAACAATATGATCCGTTCTGTCAACATGTTCCATGTTCTTCTTATGGCAATTTCATCATTTGAATGGGTATACTCTAATTTAGTCCCATCGATCTTTTGGAGCTTGTGATGCTCCAACCAAATATTTGCAAAAAAAACCTCCACGTTCTTAAAAAAATAATTTCTGTCTGGGGCTTGTATTATTTTATTTGCAATAAAGTCCTTGAAGTAATAGAAGATGTGTTTTGCTCTCCGGTGACTTCCAAGAGGCAAAATACAAAACACGAGGCACCAAAATCTCGTAGCACTGTTCAAAAAAAGCACAAACTGAACCAAATTAATCCATTAAAATTAGTTTTATTAAAAGTGGTTTAAAATCGAATTGGTTTTATCAGTTTAGGTTATTAAACCAATAACACCAGTTATAACCAAATCCCCTTTCTCCTTAACCCCCAGTCCACCAATCTTCTCGCTACCCTCCATTCTCCATTCGAAGTGGACAAAAGAAGCCACTAAGTAATAAAAACTACATGAAATTCGCAAGACTTTTCATAGTTGATGGTTCCTCCCACTTCCTCACATGTTCTTCTATTTCCTCCAACTCAATATATGTTCCACTATTTACTTTAATGCAGCATCAAATTCTTTTTGCTATGTATTTTCTGCTGCAATAAAAAAAAATCATCTATAGTGAAGAGGACGAGTATAGTTCAATTATGAAGCAAGGAAGTAATAGGCAAGAAACAACGTCTTTGAGGGTGAATTTGGGACAAGTTGGTGAGAGCCTTCAAGATGGTCGTATTTTTATGGCAAAAGACATTACTCCGATTAAAAATAGAAGAGGGCTCATTAGCAAAATTAAAATTTTCACAATATAATAATAATAAAATAATAAGCATGACATGAGATAGTTTTTGGCTGTTGAATCTCATTAAAAATAAATTGAACGATGCATAATATAAAACCATCCAATTATACAGTGGCAATTTTGTAATTTAAAGACCAGACCACGAAAAACTCCAAAACATATGGGCACCAAATTATCCTTCACCCTCTTTCTTTTGGGGAGGATTACGGGGTGGTCCGGTGGTCTTGGTTGAGTTTGTAACTATTTTGGATCCTGAATGAAAAAAATAATAATAATTTGATAAAATTACATTTTTATCTTTATCATTTTCTTCTCGTAAAATTCTCTTCTCTTCTCTCTCTCTCTCTCTCTGTCGACCTACCCCGTTCTTCCCTTCCATAGTGCCACTTCCCGCCCTCTACCAACCACCTCTAGCACCACTACCACCCCTGCCTGCTGTCCCCGCACCGTTGTGAGAACCCCATAAAACAAACATTTTAGCCATAAAGCAACCAGATTAAGCTTGCGGGGAGAAGGGTTTCGAGAGTGGCAAAGTTGGAGGTGGCGCAACCATGGGGAAAAGGAGAGATAAAGTGTGGCGGGGTGGTCTATTATGGCTGATGGTGGTCCAAGGTCGTGACTGTGGAGGGAAAGGGTGGTTTGGTTTCGTTGATGATGGTGGGGCTGTGCGGATTACAGATTCAAGGTGGCACAAGGTGGAGTTGGGTTGTCGGAACAGGTGGGGGTGGTGAGGCAACTCACGGTGGTGCCTGTGAGAGGTGGTTCGCGCCACTGTGTAGTCGTGAAACTAGGGTGGAGGAAGAAGAGGTTTCTATCGTGGGTGTGTATGGGTTCCTCTGTCTTCTTTTCTTTTCTCTTCTTTTCTTTTTTTTGTATTGATTTTTTGTTTTTGACCTTGGCTCTATTTAAATATTGCTCATTACTAGAGTTTTGGCTTGATTTTGGTGTGACAGGTAGGGGTTGGATGGAGTTTTGGCTTGATTTTAGTGTTGTTGTTGGTGTTTGGATGATGATTTTGTTGCTCCAATTTCTTTATTTAGGAGATGTTTCTGAAATTGGGATTTTTTTTCCCCTATTTGTAATAGCTGGTTGTGAATGTGAATGTGAATGAGGGAAGGGGGAATGGGGTAAGGGTGGTACTGGTGTCGATGGCGCTGGGGCCAGCAAGGGGCGCAGGAGAGGGCGGTAGTGGGACAGAGACATAGAGTGGTGGAGGTGGAAAAATTATAAAAGTGGAAGGGTAAAACAGATAATTCACGTAGAATTACTTTATAAATTAATTTAAAATATAAATATAAATTATTATAAAATTATTTTCTTTAATAAAATCTATCAATCGTAGCCATTAACTAATTTTTCTATGGCTAAGACGCCTTCTTTTGGCGGTACATCCCGGAGTAAGCCCAAATGAAAACGTAAACTCTGAACCATCAATTGGAAACGATGACCCATTTAACGTGTGGTCTTGGCTCGTATTTGTCATAACTTTCTGTGATTCACACTCGTTGACAGTGTCCAAACTTCGTTATGAATTCTTTATATGGTTCAACTTGAAGTCTTGGCTGCAAGTTGGAGCACTGCCTTCGCTTCTTCTTGTGCTAAACTGATAAGAGAAAGTGTGAATCAAATTTTTGTCCTGACCTATGAAATTTCAAATTTTACATATAATTTCTCTATTCAATTTCTAAATTTTCGTAAAGTTCCCTTTTATGCAAAAAGTTTTTGATGTTATTAAATAAGGTGACAACAAAACATACAAAGAAAATGAAACATGATGTTTATTTACTTAATGTAAATATCAACATGTGAATACCTATTTTAGTTCTTTGAAGGTACCTGCAATAGCAATTTATTCATTTTTAAAAATTGATATTAATTAAGCCTTTTAATAATGGATTTAATTTGGATGCACTTACATTATCAGTAATAGAAATGTCAGAAAATGAGAAATCGTGGTAGATTCCTCATTATAATATATGGTTATTTATATGAGTTACACTTTCTAACATTTCTATTAACTGATAGTGTAAAATTATTTTACATTGTCAGTGCATTTAAATTAAATTCTTTAATAATTAATAACATCGTCAGTTTCATTTTTCAAGTATGAAAAGATAGAATTTAATTTCTATGCACTAATAATGTAAAATAATTTTATACTAATAGTCAATAAAATTTGAAGAAAATACCAACTTATGATGAGTAACTATTTATCATAATAATTATCCACTATAATTGTTATTTCTCTCAAATTCTGTTGGTTGATAATGTAAAGTATAAAATTATTTTATACTGTTAGTATATAAAAAAGATTTAATTTATATACACTGACTATCATCCAATCACATTTTCTTATTTGCATGACTTTTGGAATAGTGGAAGTGAGACTCATACATGTTTGTTTATGTGATAGTATATAATTAGATAATAGTGTAAATAAATTTTACACTGTTGGTGCATACAAATTAAATCTATATAAAAATTGATCTAAAAAAGATCTCAATTTGAACTTTCGTTATAGATTGTAAACGAATTTCAACTATAAGAATTTATTACAAACGAACGTAAGGGTAATATTAAAATACAAATGACGGATAGGTGGGAATTGCCTTTTTTAATGGAGCAGCATATGATTCATTGCTTCAAAAAGAGTTGATTTCGACATTGAATAAAGAGAATAAGTTCTTGTGAACGCAAATAATAGATACACTAATATGAACAATTTTTCAATAATTGAGTGTTTCTATTTTTCAAGGAATTGGTTTCTGAGTGCTCAAACATAATTATTTTCAAACCACTTCTATGTTAAATATGCACTTAATCTCTTAATTATAAGTTTAGCTGATTTTGATAATATTGCCAATATAAATATATACTGATAGTATAAAATAATTTTATATTATCAACTAATAGAAGTATAAGAAAATGTCAAATCATAATTGGTAATTGTCTATGATAATTTGACACTTTCTTACAATTTTATTAATTAACAGTATAAAATTATTTTACATTATTAACGTATAAAAACTAATCTCATATTTTATATTTAATTGTTTGATAATGTGTTTTTTAAAATTATAAAGTAGTTATTAACGTTAGAAATAGTATAACTTCCAAATAGTATTTTAAAAGTAGTGAGATATCAGTATGGGTAATTATTGTTAATAAGTTCACAAATTGAGTCTTATTATATGTACATCAACCTTCAACATCAAAATTAATTTATTTATCAAAAAGATTACATCAACTAAAAGATGATAGTCTCTCGTAATGTGACAAACCATAATCTGAATCCTAGTTACGAGATTTTCCCATAGTGTTTGATGATACCTTGACAAGAATTGTCTTTAGTGGAGAATACCTATGGGAAACTAATAAAAAATTAATCTATCTCTTACATAAACATATTATGGATGCGTTTGGATAAGTTTTTTTGCCCAAAAAATCACTTCTTTCACTAAAAAAAATTACTTTTGACATATTTGGATAAATTATTAAAAATAATCAGAATCTCAAAAAAATATATTTTTAGTTTTTTTGTAAAAGCTAAATAGAGTAGCTTTTGAAAAAAATTAGTTTTCAGCTTTTTTTAGTTATTTATAAAATTTTAGTTTCAAAATCACTTTTTTAAAAATCTAAAACAAACACACCCTATATATCTATTTTACCTCAATACATGCATACTTTGATACTCACTCACCCTAATATTCATATACAATGTTTATACATCTATGTTCAAAAAATATTTTCCTTACAAATTTATCCTTATAACAAAATTGAACATTATATTAATAGATAACAATATAGATAAATACAAAGAGTGTAAAAAAAATTGTCTTGAAATAAGGTAGTTAAAGTGTCCTAAAACCTGTATACAATACTATTAAAGTATAGATAACAATTATATTTGTTTTGATTAAAATAAATTTTTTCTACATTAGAATAATCGCCGTAGAAAATTTGATTATTTTTATTACAACTATGAATTACAAAATCAAAGAATGAAAATTTTTTTTTATCACCAATGTCTGGGGAAGGATATTCATTTAGAAATTAGGTTTTAAAATAAGAAGTACAATGTCATCATATTTAATTTAATTGTAGTTATCAAAAATGGTTAGTTGCATTGAAAGTAAACTGTAATTCTAGGTGAATTTTACTTTGAGTTCAAATTCTAGAATTATCAATATGGTAGCCGTAACTAATCACTAGCCATGACTTGAAATTGCATGAACAATTCTTTATATAAAAGTAAATTTAATTGTAGTTGTTTGCCTGACATTTAAATTAAAGTATTCTCAGCATTAATTGGTCGAAGGGGTGAAATATATTATATGTCAGCCCAAACTTTACTTTAAGCTTATCTTTTTCTTTTTCCCCTTCTTCTCCAATACAAAGTCCGAATCTGATCTATTTATTTGATATAGGCCCTTTTTAATGTATGACCAAGTCGTTTTAAAACTCTCACTTAGCCTAAGACTCTGTTTAAAGACATACTCTATAATAATTCCTTTAAATAGACTACTAAACTTATTTTCAACTAGGCCAGCAAACATTTAAAATGGAAATTAGACTAATCTTTAAAAGGTCATAAATAATAATAAAATATTATATTATATAATCATACTTTGATTTATAATTTTTATATATAATAACTAATTTATTTAATATACATAAAAATAAATAAATTGACCTATTTAGCTTGAAAGAGATGTTCTAGAATCAAAGTCGGTTTGGTTTTTATTTTCATTTTTTCTTTTTTTATTTTTGGTATTTTGTAAAGTTTTAAGAATAGGAAATATAATTTTTTTATTTTCATTATTTCTTTCACAAAATTTTGAAAACAAGAAATATTAAAAATAGAATTTGATTTTGATATGCAGTTAGTGTACAAAAATTTTACACAAATATTCAGTCATATATCACTATATCGGCAAAAATGTTTGATGTAATCATTCACTATTTTATAAATATAAACATGTGATTAGATGATAATGTAAGAAACGATGCATCAAAATTAATTTCTTAAAAATAAAGTGGCATTTTTGTAATTAAAACTAAAAATAGAAAATGAAAAATAGAAATCAAATAGACCTTGGTTTCTGATTTCATTTCTTATGCTTCCTATTTTTAGGATTTTATAAAAAAATAATATATAAAAAAAATCTCATTTTCTCTTTTTATTTTCTATTTTTACTATTTATTTATAAAATCTTGAAAATAGAAAACGAAAACAAAAGATCCTAATAGGGTATTTGATTTGCTATTTTTCATTTTCATAAAAAACAGAGAATGGGAGTGAAAATATGTTTGGCATCAGGTTTTTGAAAATATTTTCAAAAAATATTTCTCAAAATACTTGAAAATTTGGAAATGGCAAATTCACGGCATTTTTAAATTGGTTGCTGAAAACACTTTTCAACGAAAATGCGGTGGCACAATGCTAATAAGTGAAATCTCTTTTATTTTCACCCCGGTTCAAATTTGGATGAAGGGAACAGTGCCCTTTTTTTCCTTCCAATTCTCCCTCCTCCCTCAATCAACCGCCATCACCATCGCTTTTTGTTTTTTTCTTTTTCCTCCCTCAACCAGTGTCGCAATACTCACAGGGACCCTTGCCACTCACTGCTTTTCAGACTGCCACCACCATCGCGGCACTTCCTCCCTTGCCCCAATTTTCTGGTTCTATTTTGGTATGCATGTAACCCTATTGTTGGTTTTTTTTTTTTTCCCTTTTGTTTTGGCTTCTTCCTGTCGAAATTCTGGATGAAATTTTGCAGCTATGCCAGTGTTACTCCTAAAAAGTTATTGGGTGGATAAGGGTGTGACTAGTCTTGGGTCAGTTTCAATTGATCCCTCCTCTATACATGCATGTTAATTTGTTTATTTTTTGAGATTTTGTATTTATGATACTTCTGCAATGATAGTTATTATTGACCATGGATATTAAGACATTATGGATTATGTTTGATAAGGCAATATATACTCTTGGTAGTTAACTAAGGTGGCCCCGAGGATGAGTTTGTAAATGCTGTTATGGTTATATATACGTATATAAAATAATGGGAGTCATATTCTTTTCTCTGCAGGATTTAATGTTGAGACCGTGGAGTAAAAGAACATCAGCTTCACTGTGTGGGATGTTGGTGGTCAGGACAAGGTACAATTGGCCCTTCCTTATCTCTCTAGGCTTGTCTGTTCACTCTGGTACCAGAGAGCTTGTAGAAGTTTTATGTGGTTATGATTTGGAATCTTAATCTATCTTTCAGGTTGTATAGTATGGTATCTTTACAGTTTAAACCATGTTTGATTGATTTAGAAAGTTGAGGATTTTATGTCAATTTGGAGTTGGATTGTCTATTTCTTACCGAGGTTGGGTTTGGGTGGAAGTGTATTGCTTTTTTTTTATTCTTTTGGTGATGGGATTCGGCATTTTAAGCATGGGTATGCGTAATTTGCATAATGTTTCACTGTTATTGAGTGACAAAGTGAAGAATAACAAAGGAAATGAAAGGGGAGGGGTCTTGTCATCTAAAGGTGTGAATACTTTGGTTTTATGCATGATTTTTGCTCGAGCATATTAGTTTATTAAGATGATATATGCATTGCCACATTATTTTATTTTGAATACTTTCTAATTATAGGGTTTATCCGACTGTTGAATAATTTTAGTTTCTATCTACAGATCCGTCCACTGTGGAGGCACTACTTCCAGAACACTCAGGGTCTTATTTTTATGGTTGATAGTAATGACGAAGATGGAGTAGTTGGGGCAAGGGATGAGTTTGCACCGAATGTTGAATGCTTTTAGTAGTGCTGTTGTCATAAATTGCTCGTAAATGATGCCTATTATCTATATAGGTGGTGAATAGCTTGCCTGTTCTTTTGTGTTTTTTAGGCATGAGATCTGAAAAATTTGGTGCGATTTGGTTAGTTCATGCGAGTGTGGCAGGTCGTGGAGAAGGATGCTTTTCCCATTACTAGAAAATTGACTGGTTGCAACAGATTTTTCGGTTACAAAAATCACAAAATCGGTCGCAAAGGCCGTTTGCGACCGATTTTTCGGTTGTGTAAAGGCAGGTTGCAAATTAATTTGGGACAGAAAAAAATTTGTTGCAAATGGCCTTTGCGACCGATTTTGCACATCTATCAAGCATGTTCGAATTGATCATTTGTTGATTTATTTACGACCGAAAAATCAGTTGCAATTTTCTTGGTAAACTTTACGATTCGGTTGCAAATTTTTAGGTTTCACCAACGGGTTTGTGACTAATTTTTCGGTCACAGAATTTGCAGCCGATTTTTTGGTCACAAATATAAAATTTGTGACTGAAAAATCGGTCGCAGAAATTTGATTCTTAAAACATAAATTCAGCTGTAAAATTGGTCGCAAATAATTTAATCGCAAAATCGGTCACAAATTTTAAAACATTCATAGCAAAGAAACTGGAAGGTTATGCATTCTCCATGTGGTACACCTGAATTAAACAGCCCAAAATTCAGCAACAATCTAGAATTTAACAATCAATATTACATGCAACTAAATATTACGTATCATTAAGTGTTAGTAGCTAATATTTCAACATCCCAAAGCATAAAAATTCAGTCCTTAATGTTTAAAACATACAAATATAAATATAAGTAAGTAGTATATAATACAAAGTGCAGTCAATAAGAAACATAAGTACTAAGTTCAGTCAGATTCTTCTTTATCATCAGTTGATCTTTCATCCTCTGGTTGGTCTGCAATGGTGGGTTGGAAAGCAGTAGGTTGAAAATTAATCCGTTGCATCATTTGATGCACAAGTTGATTGGTGGCCTGAAATTATTTCTCATTAGTCTCCAACCTATCTAGAAGCGCCTTATTCTTTTCTGCCTTTTTCTTCAGTAGCTCTTCATGCATCCAACTATGAAACTGATGCATGTCCATATTCTATTACATCATCATCAAACAATATAAAGTATATTTAATATGCATAAAATTAAATAAATCGAGTGACACACAACTTAAAAAAATAAAAACAAATAAAACAAATCCATAACCATAACCAAAACCAAAACCAAAACCAAAACCAAAACCCATCAACCAAATATAACAATTTAACAAATTTAGCATATTTTTGTAAACCATCAACTAATTTAACAATAATATATTCTCTCAATTAACCCAATAACATGAAAAACCAACCTAAATCGACCTCAACCAACAATATAATTAAACTCATTTTTAATTATACTAACCACTTTTAACAATAACAAACTTTCAATCAACAACCTCAATAAATCAACACAATCAACTAATAATACTAAAACTCTCATTACATTAAAAAAAATATATCAAAAAAATTAAAAACAACTACTCACAATACCAATAAAGTTTCTTAATCAACAAAAAAAAAAAATCAAAAATCAATCAAATAAATCTCAACTAATTTAATAATACAAATACCCAAATAATATAATCCAAAAATCTAAACAAAACGAACAACACAACAATCAAAACCCCAATATTTAAAAAAAAAAGATCATTAAAAAAAAAACCAAATGAGCAAGTTTTTTTAAAAAAAGAAGAAGAAGGAAGCAAAAGGGAAAAGGGAGAACCACAATGGTGGAGCTGTAAGAGTGGGTTGGGCGGCACAGCTTTGCGGGCTGGCAGCGTTCTACTACTCCTCTCCGGCGACGTTGGGTCGGTGGCGGCAGCGGCTTGGGTTGTGGGTGGCGGGCGAGGTGGGCTTAGGGAGGAAGAAGAATTGAGAAAGTTAGAAGAGAAAGGAAATGTGTAAGAGAAAGGATATGATACTGTCTTCTGTTTTTTGTGTTTTAAGTTTTTGAATTTGTAACTGAAAATTTGGTAGCAAAATTGAACTAAAAAATCTATTGCAAAATGAGTTTTTTTGTGACCAATTTTATTATTAGAATAAATTGATACAAATAATAAAATCGATCACAAAATTAATTTTTTGTGACCGAATTTGTGACCGATTTTATTATTAGACTCAACTGATATAAATTAAAAATTGGTTGCAAAATTGGTAGCAAAAAAATTGATTTTGTGACCGATTTTTATATTATATGTGAATTTTGTTTCCTAATAATATCAGTCGTAAAATCGATAACAAAAAATTGATTTTGCGACCAATTTTTTTTGCTAACAATTTCCATTGACTTGCAAAATCCGTCTCAAAATTGGTTGTAAATTTAAATTTTGTGACTGATTTTGCAATCAATTTTTTAAAAGGATTTTCATACTTCCATTAATAAAATAGGTCACAAATTTATTACGACAAAATTTATGACTGATTTTTTAAGCATGTTTTTGCTCACTTTTTTCACAAATCAGTCATACAATCGGTCACAAATCATTTATTTTTTTGTGATCAAAAAAATTGATCACAAATTTGATCGTATTTCCGGCAAATTCTAGCAGTGTCCTTTTGAGTGAACGTTGTAATAGCATAATGTTTGTTAGAAATATTCTTTTCTTCACTGTAAATTGGGTTTGTACGATTGCTTAAATTGGGTTTGACCATGCACAGCGATTTCCTATACAAACCGCGTTTGAGATTGAAACGTTGCCCGAGAACTTAGGCAAGGGATCATTATGATAATATATCATAAATGATAATATAGGACGATGTCCATGAATTTTTACAGTGCCTCATATCTAGGGGTAGTTTGTGCAGCCACAAATGAATGACAACTAAAGATGCGTTTTTCTGTATTTAAATTCTAACGATGAGACACAAATTTTGCATCCAAGTCACGGAATTGATGTGGGACCGTTGCTTTTTTATCGGTCGTTAGGGTGACATCAACCAAAATCTTCTTTCTTTTGGCCTTATTCCATACTACGAGATATACAGTATTTTGATTTTATTTTCATAAAATTAATTTTAAATAGAATTAATTTGATTAGAATAATTTTTGAAAAAAAATAATTTATATTTAATAAAATTTTTAAAAATTATTCCAAAAAAAATAATTTTTTTATTTATCTTAAAATTAATTCTAAAAATAAAAATTAATTTTTATCTCTTAAAATTAAATAATATCAAAGATGGGTAACTCAATTTTGGGGATTTAAAATCAATTCTAAATTCCCTAAATCCCCCAAAGCACTGGTCCAAACATGCTAATAATAAACAAAACCGTCCCATTCACTTTCTTTAATCCCGAAAATCCTAAAACCATGTCTCGTGTGTGAATGCTGTTCCTTCCATGTTTCCTTCTTGCCGTAGTCACCGGAAAGAAAGGTAAAAACTAAAAACAGAAACATGGTATTCAAACTCTAAAGTAATAACCAGTCAAACCTAAAACTTATAAATGATGGCACAAGTGATACAACCTAGGAAACTCAACTTTATTTTTTTCTTTTAAAAATAATCAATATTCCCCTCTGTCTATTCCATGCCAAACACTCATATGTGTATATATATAGTACCATTGGTGACACTTTAATTGGGTCAAATAAAAAATACAGGGAGATGGGTGAAGACATAGTTGAGAGAGCGTTTAGCAGCTTAGGAAAAGGCTTCGACTTGACCTCAGATTTCAGACTGAAATTCTGCAAAGGCGAAGAGCGTTTGGTTGTTCTGAATGAAACGGAGAGAAGGGAAGTGAGGGTGCCGGGTTTTGGAGCCATCAGAGATGTCTCTATTGACATCAAATGCGACAAAGGTGACCGCACCCGCTACCAGTCTGATATCCTCACCTTCACCCAAGTAAGGAAGCCATTTTCATCAAACACTTGATTCTTCTCAATTTGATTTAATTTGTTGAAAATGAATAATCCTTATTTATTTTATTTAATTTAGATGTGATTGAGATTTAGCTTTTGTGAGTTTTGGTGTTAGATGTCGGAGCTGTTTAACCAGAAAAGCTCAATCCCTGGCAAAATACCATCTGGGTACTTCAATACCGTGTTTGGTTTTGATGAAGGTTCGTGGGCAACTGATGCAGCTAATACCAAGCATTTGGGTCATGATGGCTATTTTATCACACTCTTCAATGTTCATATTGATCGCTACCCACTTCTCCTCTCCAAACAAGTCCTTGAAGCTGTTCCTTCTTCCTGGGATCCTCCAGCACTTGCAAGGTAAATAGTTTCTTCCCATCTTTTTCTCAAATTTCTCAGTTTGAATATTAATGCAACTAAATTCCCCACAAATACCAAAAACAAACTTAATTAATGCTTTGAAAATAGCCCCACAATTCATTGGCTTGCACGGATAAGTCAGATCAACCATACAAATGACCGTACCAATTAAAAAGAAAAAGATTATATATAAGGACCTCACGTTAATGAGTTCGTTAACTGTCTTTCATGGTAATCTTATTTAGAGTACCTATTCTTTTAAGAGAAATAGTAAAATACTTGTATGGTTCGGGAGCATCACGTAATTATACTCTTGAATCAATTATGTAAGTGTATTTTATATAGGACCTACCACCAATACACAATTCTATACAAAATATATTTATATGATTAACCGAGAACACTGCCATATAGTGCTCCTAAATCATATAAGTATTTATCTTTTTTTAATGGTTGACTGCCTTGTCTAAACATAAGTTTTACCACCCAATGCTTATTAATTAATTAAAATAACACCAGTAGAAATTTGTTCTTATTTAATTAAGTCACTGAAAATACTTAATCTTATTTTAATTTTCATTATACAGAAATATTATTTACACACAGCATATTTTTGTGTATTACTCGTAGAATCAAGTCAGAAATAAGTAGAAGGAAAAAGGTTAGAGAGAAAAAAGAAGGTAAAAATAGATGTTAATAACTGCGCTTTTATAAGAATATCATCACTGCTCTTTGTTAAATTGTATGAGTGAATCAATAATAGAGGCTATTAGTGATTTATAAGTATAATGTATGTGAAAGTATTATTACTCAATGCAATTACCATGTTTGGTACTGTATATTCTATTGGTTTCGGGAAACCACACAAACAAGGTCAAATGAGTAGCTAGATTAGGGGCAAACCTGTAACCTTACATGCTTAGCCGTCTGGGCACACAACATTTCCACGCCAGTACGTTGTGTCAGTTGTGGACGTGGCTCTCTTGTTGGACCAATACGCTGGCATCACACTGAAGTGGTCCATTTGATCTTTTCTTTTGCCATGTCTACACGTTAGTCAAGTACAACTCATTGTCAGCGAGAATTAGATTACCAGTTCATAACAAATAATTAGGTCTGAACCGAAGACTAAGAATGAATGGAAGTTGTGCAACATTGATAGCTCAATTATTTATAAGTTTTCTCTTCTAGCCATAAATAGTGCTGTTGCTAAATAAATACTTATTGTAAGAAAATTAGTTGGCTCAATTATTGATCAATTTTTGTGGGGACATTTAACTGATAAATTCTTTTACTCGTAAGGACTTAGAACAATACTGAAAAATATAATGAAAAAAATTAATATTTTATTATTTTTTACACTCAAATAAAAACATTGCCAAATTAATAAATTATCATTAATGAGTTATAGGGTTGGGAAATAAAATTGGTCTTCTGCAGACGAGATCAGACACTATAAATTGAGATGTTATGTATGCATATTTATTTTGATGTCCCGTTATCCCATTCATAGTGCAAATTATATATACATATGGAACATACTATACTAGATAGTAGCTATGCAACCTGCAGTAAAAAGAATACAGTAATAATTCGTCTTGAATTTAGTCATCTCTTTTAGCCATTAAATCACGTTCGGGGAACGTTGGACTTCCCATAATCGCTGTCTCTGAACCCTAAATTTGATTATCTCGGCCATAGGATCACTATATACTTTGCTTGAAAATTAAATAATTTACTTTAGAATTTCGATTGTTTTAACAAGATTTCTTACATGTATTTATGATTTTGATCATTCAGATATGTTATTAGCCAAATTAATCAGCTAGATCTCTGATCCATGTTGTATTTTCCTCCTTTCTATTAAGCAATAATGTTCCTTGCTATGATAAAATCATGAAGTGCTTTCATGAAGAAGTAAGTTGTCATGTCATGCATGCTGTCCCGGCAAACAGCCCTTTCATCCGACGCAAGAAGTTTGACTTTTAGCCTTTGCTTCCTTCAACTCATCTTTCGAAAACGGCTTGGGATTTCAATGGCTTTGGACAACTTTATAAAAGCAAACGTCACATGCCCTAAAATTATTTGATTAAACTTCAAGTTTTCTCGAATGATTATCCTTTTCGGATGATCTAGAATTCAACAGCTTATTATTGCGCCAATAAATATTTTCCAGCTAGAGCGTAACCTTATGTTCATTATCAAATATTATTTATTGATTTGACTCTGACCATGGTGGCCGACATTAAATTTGTAAATGTGTCATGATCCTAAATTAAGACAATTATATCCTCATTTTAAGTTTTTAGTATAAAAAATTATGACGAATTTCTTGGCTGCTAACTGGAAAGTTAGTGGAAAATACAGAACAGATTGTTGAGTTTTTTTTTCCCATCACTCTTGCTCATGGTCGTCTTCTCATAACAAAGCCTGCTTATGCTATCTATATTCTATATATTGTAATATTATTCTTCATATTATTGGATTAGTAGAAGTCAATGATACACATTTTAAAAATAATAATGATATCAACGTTGCAATGATTTTGAAAATTTTCTAAAATAAAACGTACGATAGTAGCTAACTTACTTAAATTATCACCGATTTCTGATGATTATTTTCCTGTGTTCAAATGAAGCTCTGGGAGTGCACCAAAATAAAAATGCTCTGATAATATGAATAATTTGAACTTAAGGGGCTTGAATATTTTTTTAATTAATTTTTTTGGAAAAAAAAGGATTAAACAGTCTTACAAAGAAAACTTGCTGAGCCACATTCAAATTGGAGCAAATTTCCTGCCTCGCAACTGTTCCGTGGGTCAGTTATTGACTAAGCATCCTAATATATATACATTTTTATGACACGTTATTATTCTGTCTTCCGACATATGGCGGCAGTGTCTTGGTCGATTTGAAAATCAAATGACAATTGTCTTTTGCTTTTGCTTCTAAGTTGAACTAAAATTCTAAAAGAATGACTGAAAGGAGAAAAAAGAGGATTAACCTGTCTGTTGAATTGATTTGTTTTATGCACTACTTGATGTCAATTCAATTACCTTTTCGGTTCTTTTTTTCTTTTTTAATTACTTCTTTAATATTAATATATCAATATTTTGACTTGAATGTAAAAAGACAAATTCCCCTAGTATTTGTTTGACAAACTAGGGAAATGCTCTTAGATATGCTTGGTTCTATGCTCCCTAGCTAATCACTAAGGCTTGATTTCGTAGCTTATTTTGAGAGGTGCTAGTGTTTATAAAATGTATGAGTTAATTTTTTTAATTTAATAAATAAAAAAGTTTGAGCATTCTTACTATTGATTTTTAAAAGTTAGGATATTTTGAGAGCATTTCATAAGATATTTTTTAGAGTTGACTTATACTATTTAGAATTTAAAAAATTAATATAATATTAAATTTTAATAAATTCATTTATTTGCTATAATATTTATGTTCATTATAATTATTTTAAATTTTAAGAGTAATTTTATAATATATTTATCAAATGTTAATCTTGTTGCTTTTTATATTGACAATAATTTTTATATTATTTTAATAAATAATATTATTATAATTTTGTAAGAGCAATTTTTTGAAAGTTTAGTAGTTCTAAAAAAGTTATAATATTACCAAACCAAGCTTAAGAAGGCAATTTAAAATCTAGAAACTCAACTTGCTATGAAGCTCCTTAATTGATGTTCTTTAAAGGTGAAATTTTAACAGATTCATTGAGAAATATGGGACACATATCCTTGTGGGGCTTAGCATTGGTGGCAAAGATTTGGTGCTAGTCAAGCAAGACTTGTCTTCCAACTTGGGTCCATCAGAGCTCCGGAAGCACTTGGATGATCTTGGAGATCAGTTATTCACTGGTACATGCAATTTCCTTCCAAAAACCAAAGAGCACAAGTACAAGGTTTGTTATGCGAATCAGAACACTTAAGAAGCCATTATAATTTTCCTTAATTTGATTTTTTACTAAATAATTACAACGTGATATGATGAAAATACAGGTACCACAGGCTTTTGATGTCTTTGGTCCGAAAAATGTTGACTTCAATAGCTCCACATCCGTTTGTGCAAAAGACGTAGGTTCTACCGCAGTCCAAATATTTTTTCTGTGTTCATAAATATTTAATTGTTAAGTTTGAAGAATTTTTATGACATAATTATTATGAAATTGAGCACCCGAAAAAAGGTAATTAATTATCATTGATGATGAATCTGATGGAACCTGCAGGGAATTACGGTGATATGTACAAAGAGAGGAGGAGATACCCAAGTGAGCAACCATTGTGAATGGCTTCTCACAGTTCCTAAGAAGCCAGATGCTGTTCATTTTAATTTCATTCCTATCACTTGTCTTCTTAAAGGTGCTCCTGGCAGAGGCTTCCTGTCACATGCTATCAACCTCTACCTTCGATGTAAGTTTATTTTAATTTATCCCATTGTGAAAAGTGAAAAATGAAAAATAAACTAATGACCTTCATTTATCAATCACACAAAACAAAACTCAAATTTGTAGTTGGTAATGTAAACTTTATCTTATAGTATGAGCAAAATGATGGTGTTTTTAATTTTGAGTTTAATTTTGATAGGTATTTTTTTTTTCCACATCATCAATTAATCATATACTAGTATACGTACAATTTTTAAGGTAATTATTATAAAACTTACCTTTGGTTGTTGAACTGTTGATAATGAATTAAATTCTTGTCAACTGTAGATAAACCTCCCATGTCAGATTTGCCATACTTCCTTGACTTCCAAGCACACAAACTTTGGGCTCCCATTCACAATGATCTCCCCCTGGGTCCAGTCACAAATAGAACCACCCCTTCACCTTCTCTGACCTTCAACTTGATGGGTCCCAAGCTTTATGTGAACACCGCTAAGGTACATTCAAATCTATATTTAGACTTTGTTTCCATGTTCTTCTGCCTAAGTAGCTTAGTCATAACAGGTTACAGTGGGTAAAAGGCCAATCACAGGGATGCGCTTGTTTCTTGAAGGCATGAAATGCAACAGGTTGTTTCCACACTAGTAATAATTATTCTCTTAAGTTCTGTTTGACCAGCAATCTTAGTTGTGATTGTTTACTTGGTCTATGATTAGTGCTCACAATGATGTTGGTGATCACACAGATTAGCCATACACTTGCAACATCTATTAAACACACCAATAATGTTTGACGGGAAAATAGAGGATACCACAATATGGTCAGAAGAAGTCAACGATGACCGTTTCTTTGAAGCAGTCAACGGGAAGAAATTTTCTCATGTATGCACAGCACCAGTGAAATACAATCCTAGATGGAGCACTGATAACAATGTGGCCTTCATTGTCACAGGGGCCCAACTTCATGTGATGAAACATGACTCAAGGAGTGTTCTTCATCTGAGGCTTTTATTCTCTAAGGTGGCTAATTCTGGTGTTGTAAAATCAAATTGGACACAGGGATCCTCAGGGTTGTCACAGAAGTCTGGAATTTTTTCAGCAATAAGCACATCATTTTCTGGTAACAAAGATCAGAAAAATCCAGCTGTAGTAGTTGTGGATTCAAGTGTGTTCCCAACAGGACCTCCAGTGCCAGTGCAAACACAAAAGTTGCTGAAATTTGTTGATATGTCACAGTTATGTAAAGGCCCACAAGATAGTCCTGGCCATTGGTTAGTCACTGGGGCAAGATTGGTCTTGGATAAGGGTAAAATACGTTTATGGGTTAAGTTCTCTCTGTTAAATACTGGCGCCTGAAATAAAAAAAAACATGAGTCCAAAAGAGAAACAGCCAAAAAGGGAAAAATTTTCAAAAATTATGTATCTCACTATATGAAGTATGAACAGCCACATATATACCAAGAATGGATGTGTAACTGTGTGATAGGCGTAGTTTATAGGCTCAATTATTATTAGCTTAATGACTCAATGTCATGTAGGCTTCTTGTTACTTTGTTATCTTCATTCTTTTATACTTTCCTTCAAACTCAAGGATAAAATAATATTGTATATTTTTAAGGATATATATTTATATATATTTTGAGAAGGAATGACACCTGATAAGGTAGGGAATACCTTCCTACTCTTTATTTTCATCACCTCATTTGCTTTTGTTCTTGTTATTTTATCTCTAAATTTTTTTCCCCGTTCTTGTTCCATGATTTTCTGCAAGTCTTTCCAGAAATCGTTGAGCAAATGAACAAAATTAGAAAATGTAAAATAAAAATAAATTATAGAATAATTAGTATGAAAATAATATTAAATAAAATAAATTAACTAGTTTTTAGTTTTTATGCAAAAATTATAATAATATCGTATAACATTAATTAAAATATATATATATATATATATATATATATATATTTAATTTGTATAAATTATATAATTTTAAAACATATCATATTAAGTACGTTATTGATGATTTTTTTTTTCTAAATAAATATTAATAAAAAAATTGGCTGTAAATTAAGGAGGCTAGACTTAATTGAAACGAAATTTAGATATATATGGACTTTTATTCTATAATTTTATATTTTCTTTTAGTTTGGTTTCATACTCATGTTATTTTTTTTTTTAATTTTTGGTATATCAGGAAGAAATTTGAATCCTAACCTCACAGATATTATTCAAACCTCTTATTATTAAACCACTCCTAGAGATTTGTTCATATTAGTCTCTAGCTATAAAAAGGTACCATTTGATAGTACCTCCGGAAAAAAAAAATAGTATGCAGCAACGCTCTATATAAACCTTTACAGAATCTACTGTACGTTTCGAAAACGGGGCAATATAAATTAAAAGCTATAAATAATTTTAACTACGTACTTTTTTTTTAATTTTTTAAGGTATTAATATGAAATTTTGCATATAAATATTATTAATTAACCAAAAATCTACAAAGAGTTGAGGAAGCCATTATTTCTTATATTAATTTATCTTATTTTATCAGCGATAAATTTATTCTAATTAATAGAAGATTTCGTCATTTATTTTTTTTAGGATATTAATATCCTCAATAGTTAATAATTAATTACAGTTCTAATTTAATTGAAATATAAATATAAAAGTAACCTAACATATTTTATATTTTAAGTAAAAAAGTAAAGCAAGATTATGTAAATAGTCAATTATATAAAATAGATATAGCAAGTTCTGTGGTGCACCACTTAAACTATGATGTGTGGTGCACCATGGAAGTCCACCCATTGGCACCGTACGTTGGTTTTTAAAACTAATGTATGGTGGGGATGAAAGACAGGTTACCGGCACCTCCCCTCCCCCAAATCACCGCTCAAACTTTTCTCCGCCACGATTCGAGCTGTTACCACCACCACTCAAATGGCCATATCAGATAATGAGGGGAGAAGTTTCTTCACACTTAACTAAGATTTTCTCACTTAACCAGTGGAGCACTAAGCTTTTCTCAACCCCTTTTGCTTGCAATATTCAATGTCAGTCCAACAATCCTCTTTCTTGACAATATCAAGCACATCCATTGCGGGTCCAGAAGCTCCTTCTACAACCAAAAAAAAAAAAAAGAAAAGATAAAACATTTGAAAACCGAAATGGGTTCCAATAAAAAGCCGAGAAATTTCAAACTTTTATGGTTTTTTTTTTTTATGCCTAAGGGTCTTAGACTTGGTCGACAAGGTAGGCCGACACAAGGTGGAAGCCGCCGGCGCAGCCACAGACGACGGTAGCTATGGCATTTGGCGGAGGAACCAAAAACTATCATGGCCAGAAGCGACACTTCATCTGATAAACCAAAAACTGGAAACCATAGTGCAGAAAGATTCACCCAACATCTATTACAATGTTTCTTTTTCTTGTTGTGGTTGTTATTGGCATTGGGGTCGGCGATGGCCGCGACACTGGTGGGGCCGGCGATGGGGACGGCGTCGATAGAGGCGGCGGTGGTGGCAGCGGCTGGTAGAGGATGGATGAAGGAGAAGCGAGGGGAGTGGTTAATTGGAGAAATTAGAAATTATAAATAAGGATAATTTAGTAACTTAAAAGTAATAAAATGAGGAGCACGTGATGATCCGAAATATTGCAACGACCATTTTATCGTTCGCTAAGTTACCTGCTACCATATTATTAACCTCCAGTTGTAGGTAGACTTCCACAGGTGCACTCTCTTTTTTAAAATGGTGCACCACACACCATAGTTTAAGTGATGCAGCACAGAACTAGCCAATACATATTAGTACATAACTACTAAAGAATTGCAGCTCTCACACGTAAACAAAGAAAGGGTAATGAAATCTTTTTATTTCATCCCTGCAAGATTTTTTCCCTTTCATTGGTGCGGCGCAATCAAAGCGGTAGATACCAAAATTCAATGAGTTGGTCGCGTTCCCTAGAACGTGGAAGCATCGAAGCTGTGTGATGTATGAAGGAATATGAATGTAAATATATGGTAATGTGAACTGGCTGAGATATTATAATAAATCAGCACAACAGATTGGCATGCTGCAGTTGCTGGCTCCGCGGAACTTCTTGTCTCTTCTGTTCCTCTCCTTGGCTTTCTTGTTCTATTCTAACACGTACCCATCTCCTCCTTCTCTCATGGCTGAAGAATCTTCCAAATCCATTTACGATTTCACCGTCAAGGTTCCTTCTTTCCTTCTACCCTTTGTTTTCCTATGCTTAGACATTGTTTCCTGGTCATGCCCAATTGTTGTTGCGCTTAAATTACTCGAAAAAATCGAGGCTTGCTCATGCCCAATTGTCGTAGCACTCAAATTACTTTATGGGTGCATCAATTTTTTTTTTTCCCATGTCAATTGATGCCTTTGCTTCATATTTGTTTCAGCTTGTGCTGAATCTAAGACTGCAGCATTTATTTAGATTTATTTTCCTTGTCAATTTTGTTTTAAAAATTTTCGTGGAAAATGAATTGGGTGCAGGACTCCAGGGTGTGATTTTTTATTATTGGTTTTGTTTATGCCCTCTTCTGCATGTCAACAGTGTCTGATTAGTCCTCCCAAGACTTTTAGAATAAGGCTTTTTGATTTTGTTGTTGCTAGTTTTATAGTGGATCCACCCTGAACTTTACTGTTCCTTGGTTACTCTTATTTGTTGTTGGTATGAACTGTGAGCTGTAATTGCAGGACATCCGTGGAAACGATGTGAGTTTGAGTCAATACAGTGGGAAGGTTCTGCTGATTGTGAATGTTGCCTCACAGTGGTAACGTAGTTTGATTTGTATTGATAAATTATTTTTGGGTCATTTTATATACCAATTTACCTGATCTACGATTTTTTTTTCTTTTTTCATTTTCTGATATAAATATTTGTGCTGGTGTTCACTTTAACCTTACTTTTGTTAATAATTGTGTTTTATATTGCTCTGCCTTTGCACTTCCTGGACCCCACTTTGGCGGCCAAGCCTACTTTTCTTCAAATCAGATCGTCTCAATATCACAGTTCACGTTCTTGTTTATTCAGTCACTGATAAGCTTGGCCAATGCATGAAGATGGGAAAGCTATATTAATCTTTATAGATTGTTAGATGTGAATAACATGACGATTATAACTTTAAGAGGATCCCTGTTATGAGTTGCTTGTAAGCATGTCCGCTTGTTTTTCACTGTATTTTGGCATAAAGAACTAAGCCCGGCCTTATTTCATGCATTTGCCTCTTGAGTCCCTAGGTTTCACTCTTATCATTGAATTTGATGCAGTAAAAGTTGCAATGCAAAAGGAAGGACAGAAGTGAATAGAAAATTTCAGTTCAACATCCACGAAAAAGTTCTTGTTTTATTGAAAATTGTTTTTGATAAAGCCTAAAGGCTCTGTTGGATCTACGTAACCAACTCTAACTAGTGGGATAAATCTTGGTTATTGTTTGCGTTAGAATGAGCTAATTACAGGACATTTTTCTAATTTTCTTCCGCACTATGGTCTGTCCATACTTATAGTTTTCTTTGTCTAACTCATTGTTGCAGTGGTTTGACACAAACAAATTACAAAGAATTGAATGTACTTTACGAGAAGTACAAGAATCAAGGTTTGTCACTTTAGTGGAAGGGAAAAGCAGAAAGAAATTTAAGTCAACTATGCTTTATGAGGTTGTGAATTTTGTAACACTGAGACTTGTGAGTTGTCTCTAGGGTTTGAAATCTTGGCATTTCCATGCAATCAGTTTGCTGGACAGGAACCAGGGACCAATGAAGAAATTCAGGAAGTTGTATGCACAAGGTTCAAAGCTGAATTTCCTGTCTTTGATAAGGTGATTTCTGATGAACAACATTGTAACTGACAGAATTGTTTCCCAGCTTTTTATTCGGGGATCTCTTCTTTGCTTACTTTTTTTTTTTTTTTTTTTTTTTCCTTTTTTCAAACATGTGCTCTTCTGTTTGGTATTCTGTAAGTTGTCTTGTGCTGAGCCTGAGACAGTATATTCATGCATGTGGTAGACTTGTTGGCAGACTGAATGTACTTCATATTTTATCTAGCCTGATTTTGCATGCAATAATTTTTTTGCAATGAATTTTGGAAGGATACTGTTCCATATGAATGCCAGTTTATATGGAAGTCATCCTAAAATAATTAAACTGTTATAGGTCGAAGTCAATGGGAAGCATGCAGCACCACTTTACAAATTTTTGAAGGATCAGAAAGGGGGAATATTTGGAGATGGTATCAAGTGGAACTTCACAAAGTTCTTAGTAAGCAAAGATGGGAAGGTTGTGGAGAGATATGCTCCTACCACCTCACCTCTGAAGATTGAGGTAAGAGATATTTTGGTGCATCTGTTTTAAGATTGTCTATATGTATAATGATGCCAGAACAAAGGGGTTCAATTATAATTAAATGTTGGATTGGTGTTTAGGACTTTGGGCTATTGGCATAAATGCTAATCATCTTATACAATAGCCCAAACAGAAACCCCACATTTAATTATAACTGAACCCCTTTGTCCTGCATCTGTAAGATTACATGCCAATTAGTTATATATATTTCCTTTTGCAGAAAGACATCCAGAACCTCTTGCAATCTTCTTGAGTTGCAAGATTTGATTCTATGGAGTTATCATACGTCTCAGAGGTTAGTTTTGCAGTCACTTAGTTTTCTCCCTTTCTTTCTTTGATTGGTACTTCTGGGAGCTGACATTAATCTTGTTGATTCTCTATCTTGCTTATGCAAATGCACTCATTCATTAACTGTCTAAAGTTCTCACTATCACCTCTTCCCAGTGGCACATTCAATGAACAAGTCAACCTGTTCTTCACATAAATATTTTGGTTATAGTTCATTACTTCAATGAGAAATACTCAATTAGTCCTTTCAAGATATATATGACATCAATTTAGTCCACCAATGTATGTTTAGACATTAAATTAATCCTTAAATTGATAGCTATTTTAAACTATGAACAACCAAATTGATAAAAAAGAAATCTTTGAACGACTAATTTGATGTCCCATCTATCTTTTAAGGATCAATTTGAACATTTACTCTTACTTCAATTCAGAGCATCTCATATGTGTTAATCTTCAATCACTTTCGCTGGTAAATTGTATAAAAAATTATCATATAGACCAAAATACAAAAGGAGAAATCACAGTCTAATTTACTATTCACTAAAATCAACTTGGAAGAGTTAGGATGGTCAATGTAATCAGATATATAATGGAGTTTTAGGAAAAATTCTTAGGTAGACACCAACTAAAAAGTACTTTGTGCATTGAGCCAACAGGCCCAATAGAGAAAGGCAACTGGCTTAACATTTTCAAACTTGGGTCCCACACCATGTTCTTGTCAAACCAAACGGTTCCCCATTGCACTAAATGATCTTGCATCAATCATCATGTCTACCCAAGAATGTCTCAAATTTAGTTGCTTACCGGTTGCTCTACATCAAAATTTCATTCAAATGCTCATGATGGCTGTTATGTACAAGCTATTAACTTCCAATATAAGGTGTGACAATCCACCCTTTATTTTGAAGTAGTGTATTTCTAACTTAATTTTCCCGAAGGATTGAAAGATTTTCCACTTCAATTGTTCAGACTACTACTCCTAAGGAAACTACATCAGCTGATGCTCTGCCCTACTTGTCTTCTGTACAGGACACGGGCAATCTGTCCGGTGCTTTCAAAGAACAAGCAGCTTCTCAAAGCATGTATTTGTATTCCTCGTTAGTTAATGGCCTAAATATGTCATAATATATATCCTGTGTCTGGATTATGCAATAAGTATAATTTGGCATTCTCTGTTACCAAAAGCAGAAAACAATGTATTTGGATGCATATTTATGTTAATTCAGTTACTGTATGATCCATGGATTGATTTGTTGCCGTCGCTTTTGTAGAGATACCGACCACATTAGCATCTATTCCTAAGAAAATTTTAGCCTTCAAGACCTAAACAAAGTTGCAAGACAATGTTTATGTTAGAAACAATGATAAATTGAGTGGCGTAGTGTAAGAATATAATCACTCCGTAGACGCCAATCACACACACACACACACACACACACACACTGGCAACAACGGGCGGCAGGTGGCAAACACGAACAAGATGGCTTCTCTCTCTCTCTCTCACTCTCTCTCTCTCTCTCTCGTACGTGGTAGTAGTATTGAGAATTGAACTTAAAATTTTATGTAATCTATTCAAATTTTTTGTTTGGTCCACTCTTAATAGTTTTACACAATAGCATTTTTACGGTAAATAATTATGTCTTATGTAGCATCGATATAAATAGTCTTTGTATTCGTATCCAATATGTATTGTATTAGATTTTTGTTAGATACTTCTAATTATATTATAAAAGTTTACTTTGATATTTTTGGACTTTTATACTTATATAAATTTAAATTCTATGACAATCAATAAGATAAATGCATTTTAATATATTTGCAAGAATTTATACTAATTCTAAAATTATTATTCTTCTATTTTAATTTAAGATAAATGTTTTTATGTTAATTTTATATTGATTTTAGATATTATACTATAACCGTATTTTATCTTATAATTTATAAATATTGTTGTACTCTTGTATCTATGTCATATAGTATTTATATCCTGTGTAACACACCCATGGAAAAGCTAGTAGCATAATACATGAAGTTCTAGGTTGAATATTAATATACATAAATATATTGAAGTGTTTACGAACAAAAGTAATGTCCTATTGGTCATAGGATAAACATTTTTTTTATGCCAAAAAAAATTACAATTTATTTAAACACAACTCCGTGCATTCCTAACAGCTGGAAGACCCTATCTTCCTTTAGGGGGTTACTTGACTAATCTAAAACTACCAAAAATAGAGTGAAAATTCTCAATAGATAATGAAGAATTCTAAAGCATTTGAACTATGATGGTTTCAATCATATCTTAGCATAGAAATTTACATGACTACTGTATCATAATCACATTATATTACTTATAAGCAAATAATACTTCGTAATATTATGACCAGTAAATGCCTAAGAAAAATATGCTATGCAATTCAAAATACAACAAGCAATGGTAGTATTATAATCTCTTTACTTTAATTTTCATTTTCCTTTGTCTGCCTATCTCATATATATTTGAAGACCTTCTCTTAGAAAATTCTCATTCTCTAATGTTACTCTTAATATCGTGACGACAAAGCGAAACATTTATGCCATACTACTAAAAATTTCCGATTTAGTGACGTATTTTAGTGACGAATATTTTTCATCTCTGATTAGTGACGAAATTAGCGACGAAAAAACTGAAAAAAAAAAGTCAAAATTGTTTAGCGACGAAAATAGCGACGACATTAATCCTCTCAATCATAATCTGTCTCTAAATTCGTTGCTAAATATTCAATGCATTATTTTTTGAAAGTCAAAATATATTAGTGACGAAAAATTTCCGTCTCTAAATTTAGTGATGAATTATTTTCGTCGCTAATATTGACGAAATTTGCTACTTATAGACAAAATAATTAATTTTATAATTAGATATGACTTTAGCAACGAAAATATTTTATCTCTATTTAATTTCATTTTAAGTCGAAACCATTTAGCGACGAAAATAGCAATGAAAGTTTTCATCTAAATTGTAATCTTCTCTAAATTCGTTACTAAAGGCCCATTCGAAGTACATAAAACATGATGGTATAAGATTTGCGAAGTTTTTTTTTTTAAAAGTGCCTATTAAGATCTTAATACTATATAATATTTGGTTAGACATTATACGCTTGTTTAGATAAACTTTTAAAAAAAGTACTTTTTCATAATCAAAGGCAAAAGTAGAAGTAGAAGCAAAAATGGAAATTTTTTTTTACATTTGGATGTAATTATAGAAGCATTTTTTTATCAAAATCAGAAGTTGTTAAGTTATTTGGATATGACAATAATAAAAGTACTCTTTGCTTGCAAAATTACAATTAAGGAGATGAGAAATCACTTTTCAAGAATATCAATTATTTAATTTTTTATATCCTTTATTTTTAAATTAAAAATAACTAAAATATATAGCCAATAAAATTAATTAAATATTTTATTTTGCACTTAAAAATAACTTAATTAAATATGTAAATCATAAAATTAATCGTGGTATTTAACTACAGGTAACCATGGCTAAGTTACTCCTAAGAATTACTTTAGCTATGGTTAACTGTCAATACTCCTAAGAAGAAGATACATATTATGAAAGTTGTTATTGTCACTTCTTTTTATTTGTTGTCTTTCCTGCTTAACAAATTTACTTATTAATTTCTCTAAAATAGCATTCCTTATTATTCATAATTAAATTAACAATTTTTCAAGTGCCAAAAAACAAACAAATTTTCATTGTTAAATAATTAATAAAAATATTCAACTTCACAGTTTTTTATAAAATATATTAGATTAAATTTTTTAAGTAAAAAGAAGTATTATTCCTCTCCAAATTTTTAGTATTTATGAAATTAAGTATTATTCCTCCCCAAATAAGGAGTAATTAAACGATCAAATATTATTATGTTTTTATTATATCCAAATCATAACCTTTATTATTAATTTAAAGCAAAAATTCCTGGTTTCAATATTAAAAGTAATAAAAGAATTTTACTATCCATCCCTCTGCCTTCTTGGCAGTTAATAACAAGTCTTAAATATCTTCTTTTTAAAATTACTCACTTGCCATTATGCATAAATTCTCAATAAATATAAAGATGCATAAATCTAAATAATAAATATAACATAAATAAAAGACTCAAATAGCATAAGATAAACACTGAGTTGAATAATATAAATTCTTCACATAATAAATTAAAACATAAAACCAAACAACAAAATAAATTGAATAAAGTGCAGAAGATATAAATTAATTCATAAACTTAAAATAAATAAAGTGCACAAAAATTGAAATAATATAAATTTGAGTAAAATATTATAATATCTCAACAAAGTTTCTCAAAATATAGAATTGTCAAATCTAAATATTAATTTTTAAAGGGATCAAATTAAAATTAAAATTTGTTTTATTTAATTTCTTTTTAGACTCTTCCATCATGATCCGTGAGTCAGTTCTTATCATTATGGATAGTACATATAGGTCATGTTCTTACCAAAGTTACTATAAAGTTAAAGTAATGTCTATAATCTAAGATATAAAATTCGAAGTAAATGTATAAATAATTTAATAGTATACTAAGTCCATATATAATAAATTTTTTACTTAAGATTAGATATAATATTTTACTCTTAGTATTGGTCTCCTAGAAAAATTATCATAAAAATTTAACAGCTCCAAATAATAATAATAATAATAATAATAATAATAATGAGCATATGTAAAAGAAATGAATAATAAAATAACTTTTAATTAATATATAGGAATGATAAATAAATAAATTACAATAATAAATAAATGGGTAAGTTTAATGTAAAGGAACAAGGAGTAAAATAACTTGAAATAAATAATAGACAAGATAAATATAAAGAAATAATAAATAAAATAAATAACAATAAAAGTAGTAATGAGCAACTTTAATATAAATGACTGATAAATAAAATAACTTGAAATGAGAAATAAACTGCAATAATAAAGAATAATAAACAACTTTTAATGTGATGGAATAGTAAATAAAGCAACTTGGAACAACAAAATAGGCATGAAATGAATAAATCATAATAAGCAATAATATGAAAGAACATTTAATAAAATAACTTGGAATATAAACTACGAGAATAATTAGTAATAATAATATAACTTGCAATAAGTAAGTATAGTTATGGTTTTATTTCACAAATAATTTCATTAGCTATCTCAAAATATATGTACGTACTAAGCTTTTTAACTTTTCTTTTGTTCTAACATTGAATTCCCTCACTCTTTCTTATTCTTTCGTTTATCCCTATAACGGAACTCTCACTCTATCCCTCCATTCCTATCTCTCTTTTTTCTTGTCTTTAGCTCTACCCCTTTCTATTTATAGGCTTTCACAGCATATTTTACATCACTGATTACGTTTTACTTTCCTTAACATATTTTATTACCACTATTATTAGTCTTGTTGTAATTTATTGTTGCTACTATAGGAGGGTATTTGGCAACCTCAAAAATCAAGTTAACATGATATAAAGTAGAATTAGTTATGTTAACCAATATAAAAATGAACTAAATTTTTATTGAACGTTATTTGATTCGACAACTTAAAAGTTAGTTTTAACATATGTATTATTATTCTTCTTATTCTTCTTCTGTACATCATTCTTCTTGATTAAATAATTAAAAACCCAATTTAGTGGACTATGGTGGCCAGCGTTGGTGGATGGTAGGAAACAACTGCGGCCAACAACGAAGGGCGGTGGCAGCCATCATCGATAAACAAGGCGGGGCGATGAAAACCAATGGCGGCTAACGATGACAAATGGTGGAGGATGGGGTGGCTGACGGTGGCAAACAACTGCAAATAGTGGTGGACGGTATGGCTATGAGCAACAGTTAGTGGCGGTCAACAACAATAATCAGCAATGGCCAATGGCAATCGGTGAAGGCTCACGGTGGCAGCCAGCAACAAATGGTAGGGGATGGTGGCGGACGGTGGTAGACGACGATGGCAAATAGTAGTGGATGACAGCGATAAACGGTCGTCAATGTCAATGGAGAAATAATTAATTGATGTGAAATGAGAAGATATAAAATAGAAGGAGAAAAAATTAGAATAAAATAAAACTAATTTAAAATTAGTTTTAGGTCCAAATTAGTTCAAATAAAAACTAGTTTTAAAATATTTAGGTAGTTACCAAACAACATTTATTAAAAACTATATTCCATTATACCTAGTTATCCAATTTTTCTAATTTGCTAAACACTCCATAATTTTTTACTTTAAACCATGTTATAGGACTTGACTTCAAAGTTCTTCACGTTCCTTCTTTTTTTTTTTTTTTAAATAAAATTCTTATTTTGTAACTTTTAAAATTTGGTAGGATTTATTAGTATTATTATTTCATATATTCTAAAAATGCTTAATTAGTATTTAGTATTATAAATATTTATTATTGTCATTATTTTAAATGGTGTAATATATTATAAAAGTTAATGTCATAATTATTTGATCAATCAAGTGTTGTTATAAAATTAATTTAAACAAACCAAATAAATTAAGTTTTTCTACACAAAATATGTTATAGCAAAAGGGGATGTTACACCTTGTACCGTATTTCATAGATTATGTCTTTTCTTATGCATCACTACAACAACTAGCATTTATCCCCTTTCTTTAAATATGAGGAAAAATTTTCTTAAAGTGAACTTATATTTAAAATAGGAAGTAAAATGTATTTATTTTTAAATTATTTAGTGGATTATGATTGAGATTTATTTTATTAATTTAAGGATAAATGCGTTTTATTTTGTACTTCAAATTATTAAATCACTTTTAAAAAATTTATCTATAAATGTGTGTGAGTTAATTACTAATCAAAATTTATTTATTTTTAATGAGGATTAGGTTCCATTTTGCCTATCTATTAGAGGGGCTTTCTTGTGAGATCTTAAAAGCGTTTTAATGAGATATAAGAGATAAAAGAGAAGAAGTTGAAATTGGCCGCACTTGCAAGAATTAAATTCTCTTGCCTTTTAAGGCCCATTTGGTATGCCTGATAGTATAAGGTCTGATAGGATAAGGGTTGAATAGTATAAAATTTGATTATATAAAGCTTAATAAAAATTTAATATTATATAGTGTTTGGTATGCCATTGTATAAGATATTATATTATATAAAATATAACTAGAAAAAGAGATTATAATAAATATATTTTTTAAATATTAAATTTAAAAATTAAAAATTAATATAATTGTTTAAATAGTTATTATAATTATTTTAGCTATTTTTATTATATATAAAAATAATTTTACATTAAAAATTATTATTTTTTATTTATTTTTAATATTTTTTCATAAATATAAAAAATATGAGAGAGAGAGAGAGAGAGAGAGAGAAATAGAGAGGAAGTTTTTATACATCAAAATCTAAGCAGACTTAATATCATTTTCCTATATTTGGTTATTTTTTTATTATATAATTAAATCTATATTTAATATTATTTATTATTATTTATATATTTTAATAATAAATTTTTATTCATATATTTTTATATTAGTTTAAATAATTATTTTATAATTATTTTTTAAAAAATATTTATTTATTATTAAATGATATTTTTTATTTATATGATCTTTATTTTTTATTATTTATTTAATAATTATTTTTTAAAATAAAATATATTAAAAAATAAAAAAGAAAAAACCCTTATATATCAAAAACTAATTAGGCCTAATACGGCCTCCCTAAGATGAATTAAGTTATCCATTATTATAACGTATAAAGGAGATTTGATAGATAAGCTTATACAATACGTTGACTACACCAAACAACAGATAAAGTCATAATGTATTGTATTACCTTATGCTATCATGCTTAATATGGCATGCTAAACACCCTCTTAATATGCTTCTAACTCTTGTGATTTTAAGAATAAATGTGCTTGGATTTTGTAATTTAAAGACAAATCCACTTTTAAAAATTTTGTTTTTCAACATGTGTGAGTTAATTAATAATTAAAATTTATTTTTAGCTTAAATATATCATTAATCATTATATAAATATATGCCGTTTTAGTTTTAATTCTTTTAAAATTTTTTCTTGACTTTTGGGTCTTTTTTTTTTTCAATCTTTTAGTTTTAATCTTATAAATATTTAATAATATGCATTTAGTACTTATAAATATAAAAAATTTTATTTTTTGTCATTATAAATATTTTTAAAATCTTTTTTTGATTCGTATAAATATTACCACTTAACTATTGAACTAATGCAATAAGGATAAGAAGGCTAATATTAGAAAAAAGATGAATTAAAACTCAAAAAAAATTTTAAAAGGATTAAAATGAAAATAATTTATTTTTGTAAGGACAGTAAAACGAATCTTTTAATCCTTTAACTTATTTTCATATTTTATTTTGACCTCCTAACAAATTTTTTTATTTATTTTAGTCTTCAAATAATTAATTTTCTATTTATTTTGATTCATAATAATTCATTAAAGAATAAAAAAGCAGTAACGAAACTGTGCGTTCAAGAGTGATAATAACGGGTTATCACCTTCATCTTGTTCACCTAGTCATCGTTGGCCAATAACGCAGCATTAGCCTCCCACTCTCACCGGCCACCAAGTTGAAGAAAATGCAGATTTTGGACACAGAATCTCTTCACTGTTGAGAGCAAGAAAACATTTGTGGCTGCAAAATTTGTTTATTTTCTTTTTCTAAGGTTGTCTCTCTCTTCTAACTCCTAAAATGGCTTCCACAATTTTCAGAAGCTTTCAAGTTCACCCCTTTATGCTTTATCCAACATCATTACTCAGAAAGAGAAATGGGGTTTTCCGCTTCACAACAAAGGCCACACAATCGCAAACAGAGACCCAACACAGGCAACAACAAAACCCACAAACCAAGGCTTCAACACAGTCCAAAAAACTTGACAAAATCCCAAAAGACTATGAAGCAATCATTGGCATTGAAACCCATGTTCAGCTCTCAACTCTCACCAAAGCATTCTGCGGTTGCCCTTACAATTATGGGTCCACTCCCAATAGCAGCATATGCCCCATTTGCATGGGTTTGCCTGGTGCTTTGCCTGTGTTGAATTCTAAGGTCATTGCGTTTGCCGTGAAGTTGGGGCTTGCCCTTAATTGTAAGTTGGCTCTTAATTCGAAGTTTGATAGAAAGCAGTATTTCTACCCAGATCTTCCAAAAGGGTATCAGATTTCTCAGTTTGACGTGCCAATTGCCGCTGGTGGTTATCTTGATGTGGATATTCCTCTGGAGTTTGGTGGGGGCCACAAGAGGTTTGGCATTACAAGGGTTCACATGGAAGAGGATGCAGGCAAGCTCCTACATACAGAAAATGGAAATTACTCACAGGTAGTTAGTTTCCTTGCCGCTTCTTTTAACTTGCACCCAAGTTGCAATCCTTTATTCTTTTAAAAAAAATTAATTTTGTTATTTCTCACTTCAGTGTTTACTGTTGTTTCTTATTTGTTGCGCATCTGTTATCCTGAATTACATAGTTTTGGACCATTGAAAGATTGCATTTGTTCATTAATACATTTATATTTGAAGAAATCTTTGTATTGGATCAGTTCATGTATTTCTTGGTGCATAATTCATGTTTGAAACACACATAAAATGCTCTGTTTGACTCATTGTCCTGAATAATTACCAAAGGCCCAATAATCTTTATCTACGATATAAGCATGTTAATGTTGGTGGTCTTTGTGCGACAGGTTGATCTAAATAGAGCAGGGGTACCTTTGCTTGAGATAGTTTCTGAGCCTGATATGAGAAATGGTATTGAAGCAGCAGAGTATGCAGCAGAATTACAGAGATTGGTTAGGTATTTGGGAGTGAGCAATGGCAATATGCAAGAAGGATCTCTTCGTTGCGATGTCAATGTCTCAATTCGACCCGTTGGTCAATCAAAATTTGGGACAAAGGTATCCAGTTATCTATTTTATAAAGATAATTAGCGACTTTTTGCACACCTATTATTGGACTTTTGTAATTGGCACTTTGGTACATTATTGTGAAGCTTGTTGGTGTTAGTGTTGAAATTTCATGGAGAGTTTGTTGATGCTCCAAATAAATTGTCAATGCTATCCTTACACTAACTGGTTATTATTACGAGAAAACCTGGCTTCAAATTGAGTTATCTCTCTGCAGCCCAAAGGATGAAAGATATTGAGAATATAATCTTCAGTTGAGCTTGTGTTGTTGCATACTATTTTCCTTGTTTGACTTGCCATACAAATAAAGCATCCTTTACAACATGTCAGAATGAGTAGTTGGTGGTGAATTCATGATTGGTTCTGTTTTGAGCTAGGCACGATTTACATGAGCATGGATTATCATTATCCTTTTCAAGCCATATGTCAGAAATCAGAATATATTGGTGTTTTGACGTCCTGTGCAATAGAAGTCTTTGTAAGCAATAAAGTAAAGAATGTGAAATTTTGGGTATTAGTTACCGTTTTGTCATGACATTTTTCCAATATATATATATATTGGGGTGGGAAATGGAAGGTTTTATCTAAAATTATTAATTTTGTTTTTATTTTCCTAGACAACAATTAAGTGCATAGAATTTTTGGCTTTTACTAACCGGAAAGAATAAAATGAAGAGCAATTGCTATGAGCAGGTCTTGTGGATTGGAAAATCGACTTGTCATGAATTATTGCAGCAATACAGTAACAAAATGGCTTGACCCTTGCTTTTTACAGAAATGAAGTTTCACATAATGACTTTACCTCTTTCTTTTTCAATGCAATAAGAGCAAAAGACAATTTATTTAAGATTTAGCGGCTAATATGATCAATTGTACTGGCAGGTTGAAATAAAGAATCTGAACTCATTTTCATCTGTGAGCAGAGCCATTGACTATGAAATTTCAAGACAGGTGCAACTCCATAGAGAAGGCCAGGAAGATCAGATAGTACAGGAAACACGTCTATGGGAAGAAGGCACTCAGGTTAGTATTGTGATTTTTGTTTTAATTTTCTTTCTAGTTTAGAATTTACAAGATAGTATTCTCTTCCTTCATAATCATTTTATCGGATAACTTCTGTTACCTGTTTAGAGAACAATTACAATGAGGAAAAAGGAAGGGCTTGCTGATTATCGATATTTTCCAGAACCAGACCTTCCAGCAGTAATCCTTTCCCAAGAATATGTTGATGGTATTCAAAGTTCTTTACCAGAGCTTCCAGAAATTAAGCGGAGAAGATATGAGAAGATGGGCTTAAGCATGCAAGATGTTCTTTTCCTGGCCAATGACAAAAATGTGAGTTTGCTGCTATTTTCTAAGGTTGAAAAAACAATTTACTAAAGATAAGAATGTAAATATTCAAGAAGTAGGCGAGTAATTACCAATAGATGTCAAATATTGCACAACCATATTAATATGGTTAGGAAATGTATTTTAAGATTTCAGCATAACCGAGAAATATCAAAGAGGCAATGCAAATTTTAGCCACAAAAAAAAGAAGGCAATGCAAAAAATTCAAACGTGATAAATGGCATAATATTTTTTTTGTAATTTCTACCTTTGTGTGTGTGTGTGTGTGTGTGTGTTAGGAAGGAAGACCATTAGATTCAGGTCAAGAGATAATACCTTAACTTGTTGAAATCCAAAATACAAACTCAGAAAAGCTGACTATGAAGTAGACTTCTGCAGATTGCAGGCTACAAAACCATTATACACATAGTACCTTCCCTTTTTTATGTGGGGCTTAACACAAATACACGTTTTGATTAAAACACCAATTAATTTTCCAACTGTTTGCTTACACATTGGTCTGCCATGAAAGTAAGATGCAACAAACAACCTAATGTAATTCCAGCAAAATAAAAATACTGGACAGCTTAATGAAAGAACCCAATCAAGCACTGTATACTAGAAAAGCTAAAAAGTAAATGTCCATAAAATGTATTACACTATTACTACAAATGATCTAACAAGATTTTTATTTTCTGAATGATTATTAGGTTGCAGAATTTTTTGATGCTACTATTGCAAAGGGTGCAGATGCAAAGCTGGTTGCCAACTGGATTATGAGTGATATTGCTGCCTTCATGAAAAATGAAAAGTTGACCATAAATGAAATTAAGCTTACACCTGAAGAGCTGTCAGAGTTGATAGCGTCCATTAAAGGTGGAGTCATCAGTGGCAAGATTGGCAAGGAGGTATAGTATGGTTTGGCACTAATGAATGGTGCATAGTTAGGCTCTAAGCTTCATTGATGCCCAAACCTGGTTTGCCCTTTTTGTGTCCATTTGATTGAAAGTTGAAACATTAAGCTGCAGCCAGTGGTTATACCGTCATATTTATAATAATATCCTTTAGTTTCACAACAAAATTTTCAGTGGCTTAACTACAGTGTGAAAATTAATTGTGTTTGTGTATTTGAACGAAGGACCAATCCTTGCTTGCTGCTATTCCTTTACAAAATATTTTGACCTCTGTTGTCTAATTCTTGGCTGTCCCTTATGATCTTTAAACTTAAATATTTAGTTACAATCTTTTTCTGCTCCACCCTGCATGCCGAATGGGACTTAGAGATACAAATGTCTTATTTGATGAGGCTTTGATTGAATTGTCACAGTATATGGCTCTTGGCTCCATGTGTGTGTCTGCTTCTTTTATTTGTCTCAATGAATTGGAAAAGAAGAAATGACAATCAGACAATTTTGGCTGAATAATGTTTATTTGATTACGTTGGCATAGATTTGCATTCTGTACTCATGCAATTTGTTCATGTGTTTGCAGATATTATTCGAGCTATTAGCCAAGGGTGGAACTGTTAAGGGAATCATAGAAGAAAAGGACTTGGTTCAGGTTAGTTGTAGAGTTGTAGACTCAACCATTATTGAAATTCAAAGTAAAATTATGTGATGTTGATTGAGTCAGCAATCTGCAAGGGACAACTTGATTATTTCACATTAGAGCATTAAGTTGCAAGTTTAGAAGCTTAGTTGCAAATTTAACAGTTTTAGTGGATTATTAAGATTTTGTGATATATGAGATGTTTTGTTAAGTTTTTTCCTTTTTAACTGAGTTTTATATTTGGTTGTTGTACCTCTGCTTTGAGGCTGCACCCATTTGGTGTTTTATTTGTTTTGTTGATGCTGAGAAAGAAAGAAAAAATGTAATGTTCTTGAGGCTTCGAAATTGACAGATACTAGATCCTGCTGAGATTGAAAAACTTGTGGACAAAGTGATTGCAGAGAATCCGAAACAGTTAGAGCAATATCGAGGGGGCAAAACCAAACTACAAGGTTATTTTGCTGGCCAGGTATGAACTTGTGGAGTTAGAAGCAATTTATGTTTTTCCCCCCTCTGTAAAGTAATCTGTGTACCTGTGTCCAAAAAGCAGGTGATGAAATTATCTAAAGGCAAGGCAAATCCAGGTCTCCTTAACAAGATCCTCTTGGAGAAATTGAATTCACAGAGCTGATGCTAATAGACTGCTATCCACTTACTAATCATGCGCATATGTTCACAAGGATATTGTCATGCATTTTGCAATTGGATGCCAGGCTTCTTGCTGTGTTCATCATAAATGCCAATCCTTTATAATGGTTGTCAAGCTGATAGCCAAATTGCTAGTGAAAATTAAAAGAGAAAGAGAGGTTCTTGTTCTACTCATTGCAAGCCAAGTTGATTCATTATATTGGCTAATTATTTTGGCTGATTTTAGAGATAAACCTTGTAAGAAGAGTTCCGCAGGGTTTTCACTTCAACTGTTTAGACTAGTAGTCCTAAGAAAACTACAGCAACTGATGCATGGATCAACTGATGCATGTCCTTTGTTCTTCTGCACAGAAAATAAGCAGTCTGTTGGTGCTCCAAAAGAACAAGTAGCCTCCCAAAGACCCAAAGCATGTGATTTGTGTCCCATGGCACTCTATTGCTTAAAATTTCTTGATATATCTCATGTATTTGGATTATGCAATAAGTATAATTTGGGGTTCTCTTTCTTGCTTAAACAATGAGATTTGAGAGCAAATGTATTTTGGATGAATGTTTTCTTTTCATTGTAGGTGAATTTTAGCAACATACAGAATAATTTTTAACAAACATTCCCAATTCTACAAATGTCACGCGTGAGTTGAGTATGATGTTTAAGAAGGAAGGGAATAATTTATAAAAATATCTCATCAGAGCTAAGGTCTTTAATTGGAGGAAAAAGAAAAGAGCACTTTTATTTGAATGTGTGTTCGCGATGCATATGCGGCGCACATTCAAAAACACAACGCAAAATTCATGGTCTATGGTAGACTAAATATGTATAGTTCATTTTAATTGTTTCTTTTGAATGTGCGCTTCGCGGATATGTCGCGAGTGCATGTTAAAAAACCATTTCTCAAAAAGAAAAATAAAAGAAGGGGGTGTTGACAAATAATAATATATCATCTTTCCTTTAAAGAAATTTGGATTCAAGAAAGGGGTTCAAAAGATAAACTAACAATCAAGATCAACTGGGCTAGCATATTCACTATAGTCATTTTAAGATACGTTTAAATATATTTTTAATTTATATAAATATAAGTTATTTTGATTTTAGCCCAGATAAAAAAATTTCTTCATTTTTTGTTCCTTATTTTTTTAATATTATATTTTTAATCCTTGTTGTTGTAAATTTTTGTCCAAAAAATTATTTTAAAATATATGTTTAGTTTTTATAAATATTAAAAATTTTATTTTATTCTTATAAATATTTTAATAATTTTTTTATTCTTATAAATATCATTACATAACAATACTGACTAAAATATAATATTGAAAAAAGGGGCTAAAAGTCAAAAAAAAAAAATTTAGAGATTAAAACCAAAACAACTAATATTTATAAGAATTAAAAACATATCTAAGCTTTAAGACATTATTTGAGGGTCACAGAGAAGGCGTTGGGAATCAATTAGGCTTGATATAGGTATTGTCCTCTCTAAAATTGGCAATTTGACTTTGGATCATTTGCTCGACGTGGGGTTGAAGAAATAGAGATTGTGAGAAATCATTATAATTAACCAATTAAGATGAATGAGTAAATGAAATTCATTATGCATTCCGTTTGAAAAAATGAAGTTCTTAATTTATTATAAATAAACATATAATGATTATATATGTGAATGGGTAATAATATCATCAAATTATGAAATCTAAAATTTTTGGTGGCCTGGAGCAAGGCCTACTTAGTAGCCTTAAGCTTGAAGCAAACTTTTTTATGCTTAAATTTAATAGAGAATCAATTTGTTACCCAATTATGTTTTTTATATAAAATTATAAATTTAATATGTTTCATGAGAAAAATAAGTCAAAATAAAATATTATTGAAAGATTTTTGAAGAAAAATATTAATAATATTAAATATGAATAAAACTATAAATAATAAGTCCATATTAAGAAAAATATAGTTTATAATTTAATTAATGAAATTATTGGAGCCAATTACTCAATCCATTCTATAATAATTAATAAATGTCCTTTTAAAATGTTTAATTCATATTACGAAAAAAGTAAAGCGCCTTCTATTCTACCTTCACATTCACAATTAAAGTAAGAGTATAATTGCAAAATAAAAAATATTAATAAACTATTAATATTTGAAATGGAAAGAAAATTAAAATATAAAATACATTAAATTGACAAATACAGCGAAATGAATGAAATATAATCATCAATAGAAAGTTAATTAATAATTAATATAAGAAGTCAAAACAATTATTCTTTTTAGTAATTAGGGGAGAGAATATATTTCTTAATTTGATTAATGAAATAATTGGAGTTAATTACTCAATCCATTCTAATAAATAAGTGTCCTTTCATAACTTTTTTTTTTAAAAATAAAAATTCATGTTGCAATGAAGTAATCTACACATTCACTATATAAACCCTACCCCTCTCGCTCTCTCTTCCATCCCCAACTAAGCAAAACAACAAAATCCCGGCTCCTTAACATATTATTTAACATTCTTCAATATGGCAGCACCAAACGCGGTTCCTTTGCTGTTACTAACCATTGTGACAGCCACCATAGCTGGGATCATGAATGTGAGCACCACCGAAGCAACTTGGTGTGTGGCCAAGCCAAGAGTGATGCCACCCATTTCCTTAGATGCATGCATGCACATGCACGTCGTTGATTACTTATATTGTGGATCAGTTTGATCTCATATAGTCTTTATCTTTGGTTTTGTTTTGGTGTGTATAGGCTCCGGAGTTTGCAAATACCCACCAGCTCTTTAATGGTATGGTCAGTCACTTAATTTTGTGTTTTAACATTTGACTTGTTTTTTACTTTGTTACTGTCATTGAGGGAATGGTTTATAGAGAGTGCATCGTTAACTGAAGAAGCTATTTCTGTTCCTTGATCTTGAAGTAATTAGATTCTCATTCTCAATGGCTAGTTTGCGGAAACGGATTTTTACGCTAAGCCATTGGAATTAATGCTTTTCATTGATCACTACTCCATTGCGTAAATCATACTCTTCACCTTATATATGGAGACTAACTGGTATTTGTTTGATTTCTTGTAATATTTTAGGATTGCTGGACAGCCAATACATCAATGACCAAGGACAACGACTCAACCCAACAATCAGTCATGGCTCTTCAATTCCCCTAGTTTATGTGTACTAATTCATACGAGTTCCATTACTTTGGCCATGTACTCTTAAGTTTTTTTATTATTTTTATTATTATTATTTTTTTTTATGGAAATGTACTCTTAAGTCTTAATAATAATAATAATAATACTTTTATAATAACTTATTTTGAGTTTTCATATTATAGTCTAATTTATGGAGTGAATATTCTGTAATTTATGTGGCTATAAATTCTACGGTAAAATATTTAGAAATACTAATTGCACATCTCATTATATCAAACTATTGAGAGCCATGTGATGGGATGGGAGACTATTTGATAGTGAGATTGATGATGTCAAGCCAACTATGTCAATTTGTTATATTTATATAACATAACTCTAAAATATTATATGCAAGAACCAAAGCAATCTATATACCAGTGCAAGAGAACTGTATGACCAAGTTTTCATTGATTACTTTCTTAGTATCAATCTCAAAAATATGATAAGTACTGGAATTTTAAGACTGAGTGATAAAGTTTTATATTGTTTAAAAATAGACTAAATAAAAAGTATATAATTAGAGGATTCATAAGTTTATTGCCTTAATATTTTGAATCAAAATATGGTGTCCAACCTGTTGTTGTGATTTCTTATTTAAGTAACATTTGGTATGGGATAATCTATTTAGATTACTAATAATGTTTAATTAAATTGCTTAGGTGCACAATATAACCTTATTTGGTTGTATAACATTACTGTTAAAAATATTATTAATTAATAATTAAATTTTCTTATTTTTATTATTATTATAAAAACTTGATATTATAATAATATTATTATAACTAATAACTAATTAATAATAATATTTAACTATTTATTATTATTATTATCATCATTATCCTCATCATTATATTGGCACCTAGTAATTTTCTTGATATATCAAATAGTAATTTTCTTGTATATTCCAATTATTGTATTGTAATAGTACTCTCTAAATGATAATCTTCATTGCTTACAATCTTTGTAGTAATATGCCAAACACTATCTTAATCTATTGGTTTAGATTTCTTTGAGTTTTGGGCTTCCTTCTCAACTAGTAGTATTGCAATATAAGTGGAGACAGCATGTGTAACTATTGTTAACAATATTAAATACTCGGAAGGACTTTTGCTTGAGGAGGACTATATCATGTTAAGCCTAACACTTGATAGAGGAAAATTTTTGAAGTACTTATAGACTTGTTGTCTTAAGCATTTGGATCAAGATGTCGCATACGACCTACTGTTATGATTTTTTACTTAGCTCATTGATTCATATCTCCCTAAATTTTGCGTCCTTTCCCAACAATAAGTTGCATTGTGCAAAATGTGAGCAAGAATTGAGTTATTGGCATTATTAGTGTACATTATTAAATTTTTTCATGCCTTTTTCACCTAATTAAGATATAAAATTATAATTTATTAGTTTATCACTAGTTAAAATTTAGAAAAAAAATTACACTTTACCTCCTTGAACTATAGACCATACACTTTATCTCTTGAATTTAACAAATATATAAATCAATCCCTTAAATTTTTGTGAATATACATTTTAGTTAAAATAAATGTACTATACTCCTCTGAACTTTAAGTTATGTGTAAATCTTCTAAACTTTCCAAAATGTGTAACTTGATATCCTAAATTTTCTTGAATATATAATATTTTTATTAATAATTAATAAAAGGGTCAATTTGTACATTCAAGAAAATCTAGAAGATCGACTTGCAAATTTTATAGTTTAGGAACTAAAGTATAGGGTCTATAATTTGGGGGACAAAGTGTAATTTTTTATAAAATTTATTAGTTAAATTAGAACTGGTACACATTTTCCCCACCAGCTTTTGGATTTTTATTTTTATTGTTTTAAAAAAAAAGCCAAACGAAAAAGAAATAAACAAACATCAAAATGAATTCAGGGGGAAACAAATTATACCTACATATACCTTCGTATGAGCTTAACTAATAGTATGTTTGGTTTTCTGTTTGAAATTCCAAAGTCATAGTTTGAGCAAAATTTACAAATAATAGGCTCAGTATATTATGATTGTATTAAGTAGTTTTAGGGCTTTAGTTATTTAGGTATTTATGATTGAACGATAATAAAAAGTTTTATAACTATATTAAAATTAAATTTGTACAAATTTAAATTTATCTTTTTTTTTTCACTAATGTAAAATTATTTTTATTATTTAAGAAAACTACATCAAGTGATGTATGTCCTTTGTTCTTCTGCACAGAAAATAAGCAATCTGTCAGTGCTCCAAAAGAATAAGTAGCCTCCCAAAGCATGTGATTTGCATCCCATGTTGCTCTCTGGCTTAAAGCATGTGATTTGTATCCCATGTTACTTTCTGGCTTAAAATTTCTTGATATATCTTATGTATTTGTATCATGCAATAAGTATAATTTAATGTTCTCTCTCTTGCTAACACAACACGATTTGAAAGCAAGTGTATTCGGATAAATGTTTTCTTTTCGTTGTGCTGGGAAACAAATCCCATCATACCATAGGGGATTTGGAGATTGTCGGTAATTTTATTTCAGAAATAGAAAATGGAACCGAGCATGGCAAAATTGAGTTTCATGGGGTGTCGAGAAAGTCGAAGGAAGTCGAATATGTTCGTGTCCTTCCAAAAAGAACTTTTCTTTTTGCTACTGGCATGAATCCTATCTAACCACTTAAAAAATTCTTCACTATTTTTTCAAGGGTTTCTAGAAGGTCTTTTTCCTTCGTAAATTTAAACATAAAAAAACCTAACTTGATAGATACAGTGAAACAGAAGATACTCCTAATTTCATGTCACTATCAGTCAATTTAGGATTTACACACATGTTAAGAAAATTTCACTTATTCCACAAATACTCTCTCATATGATTAAGGAAATGTTTGTTTTAGATTTTGAAACTTAAATTTTATATATATCAGAAAAAATTAAAAATTGATTTTTTCTCTTTTCAACTTCTCCAAAAAAGTTGAAAATTGATTTTTTTGTGAATTTGATTATTTTTAAAAATTTATTAAAATATATGAAAACTGATTTTTTTTCAATGAAAAAAGTGATTTTTTGCTGGAAAAAACACAAACAAACACACCCTAAAATTCATTTTATTAATTAATTATTTTATTTAATCATTAAAATCAGAAAGATGTTATCTTATTTCTCAATAACTCTTTTATTTGTGCATATTAAAGAAAAACACTTTTAAAAAAAAATGCAATATTTCCATTTCCAATGAATTATTGGGTGAGACACTTTTATGGCTTCTAATTATTGGAATTTCAACAAAAGATTGTGAAAGGCCACATGTGATACTTAAAGCCCTAAATTGTGATATAAATTGAAATGTTTTAGAATAACAAGATTCATAAACACATATAATTCATTGTATACTTACAAGCACAATTAAAGTAACAGTATAAATGCAGAAAAAAATGATAAACAATTAGTATTTGAAATGAACAGAAAATTAAACTATAAGCTACATTAGATTTACAAATATACAAATATAGTGAAATGAAAGAAATATAATTATTAAGAGAGAACTTAATAATAATTAGTATAAGAAGAGAAAATAATTATTCTTTTTAGTAATTAGGAGGGAGAAAAAATATATTTCTTAATTTAATTAATGAAATTATTGGAGTTAATAATTCAATACATTCTATAATAATTAATAAGTGTCCTTCTAGAATTTTTTTTTCAATATTACAAAAAAAAAAAAAAAGCAAAGTGCCTTCTATTCTATCTTCACATGTACAATTAATGTAAGAGTATAATTGCTATATATATATAAACTATTATTATTTTGAAATGGACAAGCAAATTAAATTGATAATTAAGTGAAATTGAGAGAATATAATTATTAAGAAAAAGGTTAACTAATAATTAATATAAAAAGAGAAAATAATTATTCTTTACGGTAATTAAGAGATAGAAAATATATATTTTAATTAATTAATGAAATTATTGGAGTTAATTATTCAATCCATTCTTATTGACATGTACCCCAAAAAAAAAAAAAAAAAGCATTCTTATCAACAAGTGACCTTAAGGCTTTGTTTGGTTGAAAGGTAAATAGAATGAAGTGAAGGGAATGGACAAAAAATTAAAAGGAAAGAGATAAATTTCTCTTATTTGAATCAAAAAGGAAATACAAAGAATAAACAGAGTATAAAGATAGATGGGACCACTAATTTTAATTCCTTTCCTCCCACAACTGAGTGGAAAGGGGAAGGAAAATTCAATCACACCTATTATTTACAAACTTACCCTTGTCCAACCCATGAATGTTTTGCATAGCATTGATTAGTTTGAAATCACCAAAATATAATGTTATAGCAATTGTTTATAGGTGGTAGGTATAGATATACGGTACGGTGAATGTTAAGTTAATGAAGCATAGACACTTAGCAGGTGGAAAACACAACTAGTAGTATATCGTAACTGAAAAATAAATATTTCAACTAGAAACCAAATAATGCCAATAGGAGTTTAGAAAATAGCTAAATTATATTTTTAGTATTATTTAGTTAGTAAAATATATTTTTTAAGTAATATTTTTGAAATATTAAATTGATTTAATATAATATTTTTATTTTAAATAATTTATTTTTATTAATATTGGTTGGATTTATATAGATTGATATTATTTAAAATTATTAAATTAAAAATAGTTAACTTTTCCATTTGATCTTAATTAATATAATTAGAAAATATAAATTAAAAATATAAATGTAAATACTTTTATATAAATATAGAAACTCAATTTTTATTATATTTATCTATATTATTTAGATAAATAAATTTATGATAAAATTACATTAACTTTTATATTTTTACTAATTTTTTACACGACTTCGTATTTATAGTTGGAATAACTTTTTATAATAATATAAAAATAAAATTATTATTTGGTATTATTATTTTTTTTTCTTTTCTTTCACTTTTTTGCATAAACAAATAAGAAAAAATAAAAACTTTTTTACATAAACAAATAATTATTTTTCTAATTCATTTCATTTCTTTTCATTTTCCTTTCATTCAAACATATTAATGGAAAACAAAAATCTACTTAATATTATTCTTCTCTTTTTCTTTCTTTTTCCAAACACCCTGTAAAGAATTTTTTAACATGTTACAAAAAACTAAAGCGCTATCTATTCTACCTGCACATTCACTATAAATATGTTTCTATAGACACAATCCATATCGCTTTCTCCTCCCTCCCCATATTAAGCAAAACAGCGAACCCCTGCTCCTTAACACATTTAACATTCTTCAATGGCAGCGCCAAACGTGGTTCATGTGCTGTTACTAACCACAATGACAGCCACCATAGTTGGGATCATGAAAGTGAGCACCACGGAAGCAAGTTGGTGTGTCGCCAAGAGTGATGCCAACGAGGCGGCACTGCAGTCAGCTTTGGACTGGGCATGTGGCCATGGAGCTGATTGTGGCCCTATTCAGCCCGGTGCCCCTTGCTTCAACCCTAACACCGTTAAAGACCATGCTTCCTATGCCTTTGACAGCTACTATAAGCGCAATAACAAAGCCCCTGGCTCTTGTGATTTTAGTGGCACAGCCAACACCACCGAAACCGATCCCAGTATGATAATTGACATATGATATCATCATATATCACCCATTTTCTTGTATGCATGCATCACACTCTCACACTCACACACACATCGTTGATTACTTATGTCGTGGATTAGTTTGATTCATGTTGTCTTTGTTTTGGTTGTTTTTTTTTTTTTTTTGGTGTGCATAGGCTCTGGAGGTTGCAAATACCCACCAGCTCGTTAATGGTATGGCGCCCAGTCACTTAATTTTGTGTTTTAACATTTGATTTGTTTTTTACTTTGTTACTGTTAGTGAGGGAATGGTTTATAGAGAGTGCATTATTGATTGACGAAACTATTTCTGTTCCTTGATCTTGAAGTAATTAGATTCTCATTCTCAATGGCTACTACTTTGAAGAAACGGATTTTTACGCTAAGCCATTGGAATGCATGCTTTTCATTGGTCACTCCATTGAGTAAATTATATCTGCACCTTATATATGGAGACTAACTGGTATTTGTTTGATTTCTTGTAATATTTTAGGATTGCTGGAGAGCCAACATGTCAATGAAAAAGGACAACGACTCAACCCATCAGTCAGCCATGGCTCTTCAATTCCCCTACTCTATGCGTACTAATTTATACGAGTTCCATTACTATGGCATGCACTCTTAAAGTCTTAATAATAATAATAATAATAATAGCTACTTTTGTAATAACTTATTGTGAGTTAATTTTCCTTTTTTTTTTTTTAATTTGACGTGGAAACTTATTGTGGGTTTCCACATTATAGGTCACATTAATATTTTATAAATTATGGAGTGATATTCGGTAATTCATGTGGCCATGAATTCTACGGTAAAATATATATATATATATATATATAAAAGAATTAAACCAATATGTCACCGGTGCAAGAGAACTTCATGATCAAGTGTTCGTTGATTACTTGATTGTGATCAGTCTTTAAAAAACGATAAGCACATGCATTATGACATTGTGCAGAATGTGAGCGAGGTTTGAGTTACAAGCGTCATGAGTGTATATTATCAAGGGAAAAAAAAGCTATTTACTTCTTTAAATTATAAGACGCATGCACTTCAATTTCTGTATTTTAAAAATATATAAATTGATTTTTAAATTTTTTTAAATATATACTTTAGTCTTTTTATTAAATTTATGTCAATTGTTAACAAAAAATAAGTATATTATATTCCTTAAATTTTAAGTCATGTATACTTTAGTTCTTAAATAAAAAATATGCTATTTAATATTCTAAACATTATTGAATATGTGTTATTTTCATTAATAATAAATAAAACAAATAATAGAAGGGTCAATTTACATCTTTTTAAAATATTGAAATTAAAATATACATAACCTATAATTTAAACGAATGAACATTTTTTTCTTTTTTTTTTCTCTATTATCAATTTTCTCCGTTCCTTTTTCATCTAATTAAGATATAAAGCTACAATTTATTAAGTTGGAACTCGTATATATCTTCCGGACAGGATGAAGTGATCCTTCCCACCAGCTTTTGGAGTTTTATTTTAAAAAATAAACAACGTCAAAAGAAAAAGAAATTAACGAACATCAAACTGAATCCATAGGAAAACAAATTATAGGTACACGCGCGTACCTTTGTATGAGCTTAACATAATTTTCCGTTTAAATTCCCAAAATCATAATTTGAGCGAAAGTTATAAAAAACAGACTAAATTGTTTTAAACATTCCGCTCGATTACTAACCACTCCATTTCATCCATCATATATAGACTAATGATACAGAACGATGGTGAAAAAATGAGGTAAATAGCTCATGTAACACGAAAAAAAAAGGGAGATAAATAGCTCCATTATCTAATAATAGCTACAGATTTACAATAGGCTCAAAGATATATAAACTGTTTTTCATTAATTGCTAACCAAATAGTAAAACCAATATTCACACTTTCAAAACTTACTATTCAGTTAACACACCCACAAGTCAAAAGATAACGATGGATATCCTTGTTATACCGCGTGGTCCACTTCTGTACTGTTTATAAGATTAGGCTGAGTTTCTATGGATACTTGTCCTTGATGAAGCGAATCAATGGATCTAGAACCATAGGGAACTAGTGCACCAGACACAGGTGAAGGACCTGGAACTGGTCTCACAGCACCAAATGCCAAAGTTGAGTTATCAAGCTGTTGGATTCTTGAGCTGAATACTGGAGGAGAAACTGAGGCTGAAGTAGAATACCCACCAGGGAATTCAGCAATACCCAATGAATTGTTCATTTGAGGTGAAAATGTGCTATAATCAATGAGAGAATTCCTACCAAAGCTGTAATTGTGGTTGACATAAGCAGGACTATTTCCCACTTGTAAAGTTTCAGAAGGTTGAGAGGAAGCCATCAAGTAAGATGGTTGAATATTGATTGAATCTGAATAATGAATGTGATTTTGCATGAGTGACTGCTGTAGCTGCATTTGCTGTTGTTTTTGCTGATACTCCTGCATTTGCTGATGCTGCAATATATTATTCATCAGCATATAACCATTCTGAACTCTCAGCCTTCCAATACCACTGTTGAGACCAACTGAACCAATTGCATTAGATTGAGGCCATTCCCATGCCCCATATCCTGATGATGCATCATGTACGGCCATGATGGGCTGAGGAAAATTGTTGGCAATGTTGGAATCACATTTTGATAGAGCACATGCTTGTGCATGGGAATAGTTGGGCTCCTGTATGGGTGATGACCTCAAAAGGGGAATTTGGTTCTCTTTTGCCATTATGTTACCTGCTGGGGAACCTGTGAGCTCAGCATGAGCTTGTGTTTGAGGGGAAACATGGCCAGCACGAGTCGCATTTAGCTTCCCATTCCGTAGCTCCACCTCTCCATGTTTTTTCTTCATATGAAGTCTGAATTTCTGCCAATCAATATTACAATCACAATGGCAATGTTAATTACAGTTCAGAACCACAAAACAAGGTATATGCATTTGCCATTTATTGCCACGGTTTGGATTGGAAAAAAAAAAAAAAAAAAGCCTTGACACCTATTTTCCATGTAAGCTTCAACAAGCCTATGTTGCTTCCAATTAACTGATTATTAAAACATAAATTTTTTTTGGTTCTTGGAATAACCTAGTGGAGCTAGTTGGAAAAGGGGAGGGGAGGGCAATTGAGGGATCAAGCCCTAATCCAAAGCCACATCAATCATGCATATACATGTAGGTGCAGCTTGAGTTACAACCCATTGGCGAAAACTTGATATTAACCTCTTGAAAACTTAGGGTGTAAGTCATTTCAAATAGCTGACTTCACAAGAGTCTTGAATTTTGATGCATCATAAAATAACTCCTTCTACAACATAAACATGTGCAAAAGTATGCAATATTAAATGCGTGCAGAACCGAACCTGCAAATGACTGGCGACATTTTCTCTTGTCAGGTCAGGCATATTCATCAATGCAAGAATTCTCTTTGGCACAGCCTCTGAAAAAAAAAAAAAAAAGGGCAAAAACTCTCATAAACGAAAATGCAAGAAACACTTGAAATACTAAAACTGCATACTCCTTAGAATATGCTTTATATATATTGCAACACCAAGAAGAAAAAAAAAAAAAAAGAACATTGGTGAAGAATCATACTATCAATCCCGAGTTGGAGTACAGCATCGACGAATATTTGATGCCTTTCTGGCGTCCATACAAAACGTTGCTTCTTAGGTGTGCTCGGATTATCATCAACACCACCACCTTCTCTTGATAAGCTCCTCTTTTTTCGGTCTTTAAGTATTCCTTCATTTGCATCAATATCAGAAGAAATATATTCTGGATCATCATTCCCATTATTGGGATCATTAACTTCCAATAATCCGCCACAATCTTCACGTTCTTTATTCTGATTCCTGGTTTTCCTAACAATATGCTGCCATATATTCCTCATATCATCCTCATGAACTGGCTTAATCAAATAATGACAAGCCCCATGTCTAATACCTTCCATGATAGAACTTGTTGATTCATCTACAGACATCACTGCAACAAGAGCATAACTAGTTTATCAATTATTAAATGTCAAGTAAAATAAGATCACTCAATTAATTCTTGGACAAGTCGAAGTTACTTACTAACAACCGGAATACTGAATTCTTGGTCAACATGCTGAAGGAACTTATAGCCATCCATGTCTGGCATATGAACATCACTTAGCACCACATCAAAACAGCCTTTTCTCTCCCGCAGAAGATTCAAAGCAAAAGAAGCCTCAGTGCATGTGGTCACTGCATGATCAAGAAATGTAACATAAAGGTTACAACTTTTAACGAAAGTTTTAAACTTTCCCAAGAAATAGTTCAGAATTTAGTAAGGGTAAGGTAAATAACCATGATATTGGCATTGAATAGACATTTGTTCAATGATTTTCAAGGTAGTGACATCATCATCAACCACAAGAATCCTGAGACCAGCAGGGAATTGATCAAGATTAGGAGCCACATGTACATTCTCAGTCTCAGAATGCAAATTGGTGGCCATAGTGAACCCAAGAATGTGCCGTGCATGCACCCGGTAATTGGAAGTTTCTTTAACAGAAAGCTGAGAGAATGGCGAGTGAGATAAAGTCGTTTTGGTTTGTTATGTACTACTTATGTTATGTAGCAGAATAGCTGTGATTCTTATAATTGGTATTTCAAGTTCAAATAAAGGTTTAAGATAATTGCGGAGAGGACGAAACTAACCGGAGCATTGAGTTTTCTTCAGAGGGCCCTACATTCAATGACACTTCGCCTGGCATTAATTGATTTTTTAAAAAAAAAAATTGATTCTTGATTGAGATTTTCATTAAATATAAATATTCTTACTTGCTAGTAAAGTTTTAGGCAAGAATATTGTTTCGCTCGTTAAAAATATCAATAATTACGCATTTTAATAAACATATTAATATCAATATCAATTTATTATTAATTTCTACAAAAATAATAAAATAAATAATTGTTTTGATAGAAATCTCAAGAAATAATGAAATCGATAATACTCGGCAAATAAATCCACACTCAATTTAGCATCTGACTATTCCTCGAACAGAATTACCTTTAGTAGAGAATATATGTGAAAAATTCATACTCAATTTACCCTGATGTAATTGATTGAAAAGTATAATTACTTTGTTCTTTCTTTAGTGTATTCCTTATTCTTCTTTAGTGTGCTTGACGTCATTCTTTTTATTTATATTAATTTTATTTGACCTAAAAACTAATATTGAGACTTTTTTATATGATTTTGCATTCCTAAAAATATTGTACTATCTCCCTTTTATAATATCTATTATTTTAGTATTTACACATAAATTTAAAAAATTAATAAATTACTTTAATAATAGTAAAAGATCAATTAATTTTATAAACTATCCTTAAGTTAAAATTATAACCTTGTTTATATTTTTCATTTACTCTATTAATAAGTATAATTAATGTGAGGATAAAATTTTAAAGAAATTATCAATAATTTTTTTATATTTGGAATATAATAATAATTTGAAACATAATAAAAAAAACTCAAATATAGTAAAACAAATAGTACAATCTTCTTAATATGTAGTTTTTGGTCAATAAAAAGGTAACTTTCTTTTTCTTTTTATGTCTTCTTAAACATCTTACAAGAATCTAAAACAAGTTTAAAATAAGAAACTTGTACAATTAGATTATTGATATTTTTTAAATCTTGTCAAAATACTTTCCTTCTTTTGGTGTACCTGCCAAAATACTTTTTTATGTACAATTCTATTAATGTGTAATTGTTGGCAAATTAATTTCATTCCCTCTTTAATTCTTTTTGAAAATTTCACAAGAATATGAAATAGATTATTGATACTTTTATAAAATATTGAGAAAAATCTTATAATTAATAATATCACAGATTACTATAATTAACTTGTGCTAAGATACAATAATTGTCCATGCCGTCAAAAAAAATAAAAAAGATACAATAATGTCCATATTAATAGCGAATATATGCATAATTTAGGTCATTATCTTGATTGAAATAGATTGGTGAACTAGTTGGAGTAAGCGAATCTAATAGATACTACTTCACCACGAGAGAGAGAGAGAGAGAGAGAGAGAGAGAGAGAGATTGACCACAATAAAAGAAAGAAAGAGAAATATTAGTTGTGCAATTTTTTCGAAAACAAAATAGTAGTGCCATTCATCTATTTTTGTTTCTAAACATATATAAAGAATCATTTTCAAACAAAAGGAACATGTCTGAAAAATTACTGAATAATATTTTTTTTAAAATTGATTTTGTAATATTGATTGAACATCATTGTCGAGTTTTTCGAAATGCCATTTTTCCAAGAAATGGCTTAAAGGCTCCACAAAAGTAAATTGAGAAAATGGAATTTGTTGATAATATGTATAATCAATTCTAATATCTCCTGTATCAATAAAGATTGGACGCAATGCTAAGCATGCTACAATTTTTTAGGAGGATTAAACTCAAAGCTCTGCCCAGTGGATAAGTTTCATAACACTGACTATTGAGAATTTGAGATATTCCAGTGAAAAACCAAAATTTAATATTCTATTTTCTTGCTTATGAAATTACTTTTAATTATAAAACTTACATTTAAATTTCTACAAATGTGATGCTCACTATCTGCATGTTTCTACAGTGGCCTTCCCCGAAGGGGGTTTGAAGACTTAAAATTGACTTTGCCCATTTTACTCGGTTTCCCATTTCCTTTCTTCTCAAAAGTGACTTTAGCATCCAAAGATTGATTTTCACTTTTCACTCGAAACAATTTGGAGTTGCTTTTAGGATCACTTCACCCAAAACAACATTAATCAATACTATATCATCTATCTGTTAAAATCACTTGTTAAATAAAACTAGCAAAAATAAATTATTTACTTCAACGTCGCTTCTAACTAAAATCAATTTTGACAAAATAAAAATGATCAAGAATTAAGTTTGCAAACGCAAAACTAAATACACACTATACAACAATGCTGGCTGTATAGATGGTGCGGGCTTTTCTCTCCTTGCAAAGGATATAGATATAGATATAGATATAGATACCATTTAAACTAATGGTAATTATAATAACTAGCCAACCCCACACACACACACGCATCTATATATCAAACAAGAAACACTCTCAAAGTAGAAATATTAACCAATACTCCAAAAGGATTCAAAGAACACCTCTAAGAGGCAACTTCAATCCAAAACAAGAGGCACAAAAGCACATCAACCTTAGCACAGTAAAATTACAATGCCGAAACAATCGATCGGGGAAAACTATGCCTTGCCTTTCCCAGTCTGAAGGGACTGAATCCTTTGCTGCAATTTTAGTATCTGCAAGATGACAAAAGAAAAGGATGAAATCAATCATTTGTAGGTCCCATATAGCTAACAGAACATTTAAGTCCACAAGTACACAAGCAGATATTAACAACTAGGTCCAAGCATGTGTACACACACAAACTCATCCAGCAACATGATTCACATGCATACTTCATTTTAAAGTTTAATTCCCAACTAAGACTACCGAATTCAAAGTAACAGGGCTGGAATTCCCCTAAGATATATACAAAGACATGCAACATATGCATAAAATGACAATAACATGCCAAACAGGCTTGTAGCTCAATTAGCACTAGGGTGTGATGTTGATGTCAGGGATGTGCTCTTTCTGTATAATTCTTCTCTTCATCTCAACAAAATTCTTCTTTTATAAAATAATAATAATAATAATAATAACAATGATGATGATGATAACTACAACAATAATAGCAATAATAACATATGCTGTAACATAAAAGAGAAACACCAGTTTCAAATATATCAGTTTCTAGGATATTTATTTTTTCTGAACCCATCGAATCTGTGATTCTTTTACCAGAAGATCATTTTACATACTAAAAGTCGTATTTAGCCTTAATATAGTAAATTTTAATATTTATCAGAAAAGTTTTTCCCTAAGAACAGTGACATATCCAATAATAAATCAGATTTTGATCATTCCTTAAAACTACATGATATTAATTATGTTTTTAAATAAAAGAGCAAGTCCCCAAATTCGTCCTTGAATAAGATAGCATTAGGCACATTAGTCTCTGAGAAATGAAAACCCCAGTATAGTCCTCAACAATTAAAAATGTTGGTTATATTAGTCCTGTTTAGTCCTTAACCACCAAACAAAGACTAGATTTTAAGTCTTTAAGACTATGTTGGGGGTTTTTAATTTCTCAACGACTAATGTATCCGACGTTGTATTTTTCAGGGACAAATTTGTGGGTTTCCTTTAAAAGTAATTTTAAAATCTTGATATTGAAAGGACATGCAACTTGAGTAAAGTAGCACATGCAATGATAGAAACCATATGAAAGATGAAATTACAACTAAACAAATAAGCATGGAAGAAAGAGTACAAACCACGTCTTTCTTGCTATTCTGCTTCTCTTCCAAATCTTGAACAGTGGCATCAAGACGCTTCCTGACACACAAAGACCATTTACACTTTGAATTGATGGAAATAATGAAATTATAAAATGCCTAGCTAAGATAAACCAATCCAACCATAGAAATGAAAATGATGAACAAAATAAATGGCAAGCCAGAAATAATAAAACAGTATCACAAGTGAAGTGGGGGGAAGGGAGGGAGGCAAAGAGAGAATAAATGCTGGTAGATGTGGAGTGTTTAGCAACAATGAATAGCGTGTTTGGTTCTGCTTTTGTAGAATTTATCCTACATAGAATTGATTTTGTTGGAATTGATTTGGTTAGAATTCATTTTGAGGTAAAGTGATTTATGTTTGGTAGTTTCTCTAAAAGTGATTATGATAAAAAGTAAAAAATTTTCCCTTGTCCCAGAATCAATTCTAGAGACAAGAATTGATTTTGATTTCTAAAAACCAAACAATATCAAAAATTGGCAAAATCAAATTTGTAAGGGTCAAAATCAACTCTAATCCCCCCAAAATGTGGATCCAAACATGCTAGAAATTCAGCAATAAATTTTACTGCTTATTAGCAAGGATCAAGCGTTCATTGACCCTTGCTCAACTGAATTACTTCAACAGCATTTCAAAGAATTTGTTTCAGTTCAAACTTCTCAAATTCGCTAAATGGTGTTTTAATGCAAAAATTTTTCAATTTAGCACTGAACTTAGGCATTTAAATACACCTGGACAATTCTAGCCAAAGCTATGAAGCAGCTGACCAAGATATAACATTTGAAAAGTAATGTATTCTTAGAACACTAGAAAGGTTCACAAGGACAGTGTGATCTAGAGGTGGCAACATGGAAATTTCATGCCAAAGCAGATCAGAATGCATGATTATGCAAACCCACTGGCAGACAACAAATTCACTGGCAAACAACTAAGGATTTTTTACATTCAACATATCTTGTGAAGTTACATTATGATAGTAGTGAAATGAATTTCAAAAACCAAATGGATTACTAAATCAATTATTAGCAACGGAGACAATATATACTGTATTACTGTGGAACATTATGAAGAAATAAAAGCCAGTAATTTCCTACAATACTTGTTGGCTGCACAAGTGTACTTACCCAATATTTTGTTTTCCAAATTTTGCTATCAAAATGCTTTTGGTGCATCTTGATGAAGCATTGCAATGAGCTAATGCATAAACACAAGCCAGTCCTTGCAAAACACAAAGATTTGCTACTGCACTTTCTGGTTTTTCTACTAAATGAAACAAAATGTTGTGTCATCATCCCTTCACATTGTGTGCCCTCTTTAGATAATCTTTTCTTACTTTATGTTTTTTTATGATGTTCTGTTTAAAACTCGAAATTAAAATGATATTGAAATTGTATTTATCTTATGATTTAATTATTTATTGCGTAGTTTTCTATTTCTATATTATATATCCTTCACGTACCCTAGTTTTTAAAAGTTTTACCGTACACCGGTTGTTATTTTACATTAATAATATTAGTAAATATTCTTTCAGAATTCTCCCTATCCTAGGAATAAACAGGGACAGCAAGTGGTGAACGATAGCAACAAATTTGAAGTCAACAAAAATATCCATGATTAGTTGAGCGGACGAATTAAAAATACAAAGAAATATAGAAAAGAAGCTTACAATTCAGCAGAGATGTATTCGATTCTCTTGCGCACATTGGCATTGGCCTCAGCCAAATCTTGCTTAACCAGCACTGGACCAATCAGCTTGTAAACATTTGCGTCTTCTTGCAATAAATCCAATTCCTTTTTTTTCCCAAAAAAAAAAAAAAAAATGAGTGAAACCCAGCCAAAACCCAGATGATAAATCATAATCAACAAGTGGAAAAAATGATTTTTTTTGTTTGGGGGGGATTATGTACCTTAAGGACGAGCTCGTTCTCTCCAAGCTGGACGGTGTACTTCTTTCTGACTTGGTGATTCTTGGCAATATCTGGTGGAAGAAAGCACCCAAAATGTTACAAAAAAACAAAAAAAAAAAAACAAAACAAAACCAAAAACATGGGATTCGGAGGGATAGGAATAGGAATAGGAATAGGAATAGGGTTGGTTTGCTTGCCCTTTTGGAGCTTGCTGAGATCGTTGGCTTTGTTCTCCAATTCGCGTTGAAGATCTCGAACAGCCGTGCTTGAAGATGACGAACTCATTCTCAGCTGAATGAAACTAGTAAGCTACCACCTACACCTACGCATAAGCACGCAGACTGAGAGGGATGGATCATTACAATCAACCAACCCCCAAGTAGATCTTTATCTTCTTTCTTAGGCCCATCCAAGCCCATTAACAACCCTACTTTCTATTTATCATTTTTGTAACCGTCTTTTGCTGTCAAACCCAGTCTGGGATGTACCAAGAGAAGTCTGGGCTGAGTTAAACTCGGATAACATTGATTGATCCCCAAAAAAAACAAAAAAGTCCTCTCTGCGTATTGTCTTTAATTATTATTTTTTTTATGGGAATTATCTTTAATTATTAACTAGTATTTTGAACTCATACAATGTATGGAATAATAAAATAATTTTTAAAATTAAATTGTAATTAACAAATATTGAGTGCAAAAATAATTATCGTAATTAAAATTAATTTACAAAAAATAGATAAGTGGCTCATAATTAAAATTTATATATCACGTAGAATTTACTTGCAGATCAATAATTTGGTAACAATAGTATTTGGATAAACTATGGCATAGTTAATTATATTTAGAATTGAAAATACATACCTCAAAAAAGAATTTTTTAAATTTGCTTTAATCATTTATGAATTCCCTCCCCCTCCCCTATATTGTGCAATAATTGGTGTTCAATGCCAAGAAAAATATTATAGAAAGTACCAAATTATATATCTTACTTTCTGATCTTACTGTTTGTAACAAACTGAATTATCTTGTAACGCATACAAATGTGATAAACTAAACCATATAATTTCATTAAAAAAATAAATAAAAAAGATAACTATACCTACATAGGAGGACAATAACTAACATAAGCTGTAATAGTAATTCTGAATACTTTACTTTATGATAATTATGACTATAATTAAAAATCAAATCAATAGCAATTTCTTAATTATATGCAAACTAAGCCAAAGTATATCAAAACATGCATTCTCTCTTCTAAAAGAAACCTATGTAATATCATGCCCCTTATATTTTGTTTTACAAAAGCCATAGAAAGAAAAATTAAATAAAATCATATTGGCTCCCGAAATCATAGGAAATAATAAATTGAAAATTTCAAGATACTAAATATTGTCACATAATAAATGGTAGGCAATTTTTATATAACTTAACAAACCCCTTAAAATCAATCCTACCTCAATAAATATTTATGTGATCCACTTGATAAAACTATCCTAAACTAAGTAGGACTTTTTTAAGTATAAAAGTCCTCAAACATAATATTCATATCAAATAATATAATTTGAAAAATAATAATTAGATTAAATATATAGAACAGATCATGTATACACCATAATTATGAATAATAAAAATTTCGGTATAAGATAATTATGGACGAAGCAAAAAAGAGAATAGAGTTTAGATAATACTCCAGTATATAAACCAAATCAAATATTAAATATGAAAATTCATAAGTTAAAACTCCTAAGTGTTACACATCTATATCCAAAAAGTCATGTACAATAGAAAAAAACATCGAATATTACAAAAAAAAAAGTGTAAATTCAAATTAGGGAATATGTTACAAAAAAAATATCATTAATTATCAATTTGGCTCTTGTTAAACAATGTTAAAAGTTTATCTACCAAAAAATATTAAAAGTTTGAAATATCAATAAACAACCTAGAAGCTTATGAATCACGTTTGGTTGATGTGTTAACGTAATAGTGATTTCCTTTTAACAATTGAAAAATAATTATGAAATTTAATCAATTTAATTTTTTAATTTTGGTTCATAGTTAGGTTCAAAGAAGATGGGAGTGAAAGAATATATTGGAGAATGAATAAAAAAAAATGACTTGCATTAGAGTACAAGGGAAAAACTTAATTTGATTGGATGGTGATGAGATAGTTGATAGAAATCAAACTTTTAGATTAAAATTTTAATTTTAATTTTTTTATATAATTTTAAATGAGAAGTTTCTATATATATATATATATATATACAACTCTAGTAAAATTTAATGAATAAAAAATTGTTTCCTTAAAGGCAAAACATGGATATACCTTTTTAACCAGTTTGATTTCCTGCCCAAATTTTACAATTATGGTGTTAAAAATCACAAAAGCAAACGTGTTTTACTTATATCCAGCACCTCTTAGAAAATGGTTATATTCAATCACTATATTATTGTGTGTCTTAGCAAGTTAGATTTTTTCTTTAGCAGTACATTTAAAGCTGTATTCGGTATGCACTTGAAATTTGAGGGAGAAATTATTATTTCAGTAATAATTTTATAAATAAAATTTAAAGGGGTAAAAATTTTGGTATTTAAAAAAAATTGAGAAGAAAAAAATCAAAATGAAATAAAATCAGGATTTTCCAGTCCTCTTGAGATAAATGTCGAAAATTGATGCCCATATAACTCGCCAATGTCTCAAAATTTTGGTATTTTTTTTAAAAAAAAATTGAGAAAAAAAAATCAAAATGAAGTAAAATTAGAATTTTTCAATCCTCTTGAGGTAAATGTCAAGAGTTGATGCCATATAACTCGCCACTGTCTCAATTTTTTTTTTTTTACGGGACCGATATCTCAAATTCATTCTTTACTCCACCAGTTGCTGGCACTATCAAGATGCAAGAACAAAATTGTAGTTTTGAAAGAAATTGTGCTCTTTGTCATTCTGAAATGGCCTTAACAAAGATCTCTCATAATATTAAGGAGTAATAATCATGGAGATTGAAACAAACCTGGATTCCTTATGACAAAACAGCAACGCCTTACTTTGGTGGTGGTGCATAGCTTCGATGACGAGACCCAATGCGGGCAGTGAATCTTCCACCACCTATTCTTGGAGGGTGTCTTTATGCTGGAATTTCTGCACAGAGTCCTGTGCTGGTCTTTTTCTTTCTTGCCTTTGAATTGAAAATAAAAATGATTTTTAAGTACAATTTTTTTTCGATCTGATGGTGAAAAGTAAGAAGATCATGACTTGACCTTTTATGAGGGGTCTAGCATAAATACACCCATTCTTGGATAAAGACTTTAAAATGTAATAGTTTGGATTAGGGGTGTTTGTGATATAATGTAGTGAGTTCTACATCGGAGAGGTCACCATTGATACTTCACTCAATCATGGTTAGCCTTTCTATCGGTCAGAACCCTCTGCAAGTAGCTCTTTTCTGTTGGTCGGCTCTCAATAAAAGCACAATTTGTAATGAGTATAAGTTCTTAGGAGAACCACACCTCAAAAACTAGCTATTGGATTAAGAGAGTTCAAATTCTTATAAGGTCTTCTTTTTAAGGTGACATTCCCGATGAAAGACTTGTTACACCCAACTCGACCTGCTAACCCATCCCAACCCGAAGTTTATTAGATTGGATTTGGGTTGTGAAATTTGACCTAATATACATTTTGTATCGGATTGGCCCAACTCGACCCTGAATTTAAATCTTTTTTGGTGCATTTGAAATGAGAAAAAGCAAGAAAAAGAATCAACACACTAACGCCTCAAGAATTGAACACCAAAGGCATCAGCCAATAACATAAACTCCAAGCCAGATGGAGGCAAATCCTACGTTTGAAACGTGTCTTGATTCGTTGCTCCGATCTTTGCGAGGAAGACAGCACAAGAGTTACCCTCTCGCAAAGTGTGTTCAAGCTCAATCTGTAGTCTTCATTTAAACATTCCCAGATTGAAAACACAAGATTATAATACATGTGAGTTTTTGGAACACCCTAGGAAAACATGTCAACTACATCCTTGGAGTCTGAGGAACAAAGAAGGTTGCAAATGCTTATAGCCCAAGCTAATCGTAAACCTTGAAGCAAAGCCACAAATTCAGCGAATAAGCAAGTGGAAGAACCATTGACCTTAAGAACTCTCTCACCCGACAACCATCACCAAAACTAATTAAGCCACCAAACCCAGTGGGACCTAGATTGCCTATACAGCTTCCATCAACATCCAACTTATAGATATGCAATGGTGGTCTTTTCCAGGACACTATCCTCAATTGAGAGGCCACAAGAGAGGGATGTGCAAGAAAATGAGAGATGTCCTTAGATAAAGATGAAATGTTTCTAAGCACTTCCTACTTAGCCATAGACTCCCCTAAGATAACCTCCTTGCACTTGGATCTCCATATCCACCAAAGTCATGCGAGAAAAGTAGATGAAACTTAACTAAGCACACCAATTTTTATCCACGAAAAAGCATCAATATATTAAAAAAAATTAAATATTTCTTTAAAAGTTTTATGTTTCAAAAAATTAGTAATAAATTATAATATTTTTATATTTTAATCAATATATTTTACATAACATAATATTATTCTTTTTTTGATATAATTTATTTTAAAATATATATTATAAAATATTTTTAGAATATTTTTTACTTCTAAAATTTTATGACTTTATTATATATAAGGTCCAAATCTTTACATATTTTATAAATATCATATTGATTTGGTCATTAATTGGGTCATTATCATATCGAATTTAGGTTAAAAAATTAACCTAGTCACAAAATCAAGTCGAATTCGAGTTTAATCTAATATAATCCAATCTGTCATTCGTACACCAAATCAATAAAAAAGAAAGAAGGAAGACAAAAGTTTACCTTAGTCACTAATTCGGTAATATTTGCCCTCAAAATGGGAGTAAATGTTATTCTCCTAAAAGTTTCCGTTTCTTTTTATATTTAACCAAACATATTTACTTATCTAAAATCTTATTTTCCTAAAAAAATTTCTTCTTTTTCCCCCAAACGAAACATAGTCTAAGTTTTTACTCTGGAAAAGTATGTAGTGTCAAATCCATAATTTAGGAAATATACTCTGAGATATGTCCAAACAAGCTAAATACTCAATTGCTAACCTTTTTTTTTTAATCTTTTCAATTAGTTAAAACTAAATTTAATTAGTGTCAATGTTTTTGTTGATGAATGCACTTACCAGTACAAGATTTATTATATTTATCACTAAACTTGCCTGTAACATGAAAGGATTACATGAACACAGTAGCTGTTCTTAATGTTTTTTCAGCGGAAGTGATTGAGGTGAACAAAACCAATGGAACGGTCAAGGCGGAATTCCATTAAGACATGTTTTGGGGTATATTTGTTTGAGATTTTTTTTTTTCTGCAAAGAATCACTTCTTTTGTTAAAAAAAAAAATCTATTTTCAATTTTTTTTAGAAGAAAAAAAAATAGCTCCTAAAAAAATTAGTTTTCAGTGTTTTTTAGTTATATCCAAAATTTAAACTTTAAAATTATTTTTTTCAAAGAAAAAATTGAAATAAGTATACCCTTAATTTGAATTAGCTTATTTTAAATTTAAAGTAATTTATAATTTTTTTTGGATGGATCAACAAGTATTTCAGATCTTATTACTAGCAATCCAGTTAATCTAGTCTAATCTGACAGAGGTCCTTAAAGGAGATAAGGGTTTCTCAGTAAGGATTTTTCCATTCTCAGAATTCGAATTCGAAACCTCTGATTAAGGAGTCAAAATACCTACTTTCCCAATGATAAAGTAATTTATTATTAAGAATTTTTCAAAGCATTTGAAGAAAAACAGTTATTATTTTAAAAAAAAAAAATAATTTATTACCATATATGATGCTAGGAGAACAGCTTGTCCACTATACTATGGGCGCCGGGCATTGGCGTGGGCGGTATGACTGTGTGCCGCATATATATCCTATGAAAGTACAGCATTGACTTCTGCTTTCGAAGAAGCCAAAAAAGCCATAGTAAAATTAGGAAACACTAATTGCTTTATTTTTGCTCTTCTATCATATATATCTTTCGTTGGATCCCATTATCTATTTTTTGAATTGTTCACTTTAAAACTTTCATTTTGTTGTTACTCAATCTTTTTGTGCTACGTTACAATTATTTAATTTAAGAAGGACCTTGTTTTTGCAATCATACAAAACATGTTGTCATACAATAATTTTATTGTTGATTGATATTTTGATTAATGCTCATCACGTAAATTAATTTTAATAAATAACTTATATTTGACCAAAATACAATAAAATACACAAAAACAAAGGCACAATGAAAAAGGAGTATGTGGATTGGTGACTTCGAAGGGACTATGATATTTGGGCAGGACACGACAAGGGAAACCATGTGCCGTCGCATTCACATGAGAATGAATGAAGGTGTTGCACACGCGCGCTAGAATGGAGTTAGAAATAGGAAAGCACCGTACATTGTGTTTGTTGCCCATATTACACTACCCGCCAAGCCACAAAAATATCTTGCTTCCACTCCTATGACGTGGCAGCTTTTTGGTGGGAATTCACTCGCAGATATTTTCCATCGAAATATCATGGGGACAAGTGTTACCCACGTTGACTTCATTCCTCCTATTTTTCACCCCCTCATTCCCCAACCAAATTACAAAAATGCCATCCCCCTCACTAACCGCCATTTCCCTACAGGGTATGTTCGCAATTTATGCTAGCTAGAGGGGTATCTATGTCAGCTAAGTCCAACATCCTTAATACCTTATTATTGTTATTCTCAGAGAATTGCAGAGGAGAGGAGAGGACAGAAGAGACTTTGAAGTGTGTGTGCAGAGGGGAGAGAAGTAATTGAATTGTTGCAGAGATGGCGATGGCGAAAGAGAAAGAGGATGATGAAGAGGAGGTTCATCACAGTCACAACAGTGGGAAGAGGCTGAAATGCATGAAGAACGCAGAAGCAGAGGATGATGCTGTTGCAGAAGAGGAAAGTGAGCTTCCACTGAAGCCCGGGATCTTCTTCTACCCAACCACACCCACGTCTTTTGTTGTCTCAGATGCACTCGAACCTGATTTCCCCATCATCTATGTCAACAAGGTCTTTGAAACCTTCACTGGATATCGTGCTGATGAGGCCCTCGGTCGCAACTGGTAAGAGAATTTTCTTCTTTATTATCAAAATATCATTTTCTTCTTCTTCTCTTCTTTTTATCTATCGGTTAGGGGAAATTGTGAGAAGATAAAATGTGGGGTTTCGTTGTTTTGTGAATTTAAGGGTGGGGTTTTCGTAAAGTTTACAACTTTGTGTGATTAAGTATGGATTAGTTTTGTAATCACCTTCTTCAGACTATAACCTTTTTATTGGGTGGTGAAATGATTCCAGATCTATGCTAAGTTGAGATTTTTGGATGGGTTTCATTCTACCATTTAGTTCTAGAGACAGTGTTCTGATGTGGGACAGCTGCGTAGTGGCAATTCGGTTTCATTTTTGCAAACCACATTCTCATTGAAATGATTGAATCCGTTCTTTTGGTTCCCCTAGCATTTTACTGACAAATACATGTTGTTTTATCACTCCCTCGCATATTTTATGGCAATTTTTCCTAAGATGTTTATCAATTCTTTTAGTAAACTTACTGTTTCTCAATTTTTATGATTTCACATACCAAAGTCTATCTTCATTCTTCCTTTAATCCTTTTAGAACCTTGGTTTTTGCTTTCTTACGATATATTTGCTTGGTGGAAGCTGTGATCGGCCTAAGTGCTTCTAATATTCCTTGTTATAGACTCATAATCTATAAAATTTTGCTGCAAAATTCATCTTTTTTTTTTTGTTATCCCGAAGCATCCAGAACTGAGGTATATAAATTTTCGAATTGAGGAGAATGTGGAGTTTTGCTGAAATCATTGAAAACTATGTTAAATCTTTTACTATGGATGAGTAGAAATTTCTATCAAATGTCAAGAGAAATGTTAATTATTCATGGTTACTTGGTTAGTATGAGTAATTATGCATTTTGCGTTAATAAATAAGATATCTTTGGATTTCGAATTTTATGATGTCACCTGTTTGGGCTTATGAGTCAACTGCCTCTGAAAGAGGGTTTGGATTGGAGGAGATGGATTAAAAACGTGACTTGATAGTGTCAATGATAAGGAAGCTAGCGAGCTAGAGTCCCTTTCATTTCCTTTGACCCTGTTTAGCTCTATGTCTCCTAACAGGAGAGTTTGAGCTCCGGGTTCTGTATTTGCTTTCTTTAAATTCCCTTTTCCAATTCCTAACTCGTTACCGTAATTATTCTTTAAGATAAACTGATTTGGTTCACTTTTAGAAAATTGTCCCTAAAATTGCTTTTGAATTTATTTTTGTTTCAGTCGGTTCTTGCAGTTCAGGGATCCTCGGGCTCAGAGGCGGCACCCTTTGGTAGATCCTGTTGTTGTGTCTGAGATTAGAAGATGCCTCGAGGAAGGTATTGAGTTCCAAGGTGAACTTCTGAATTTCAGGAAGGATGGAACTCCTTTAGTGAACAGACTCAAACTTGCACCAATTCATGATGATGATGGAACTGTGACACACGTAATAGGTATCCAACTATTTTCTGAAGCAAATATAGATCTGAACCGTGTCTCATATCCAGTTTTCAAAGAGACTTGCAACCAAGATTTTGATAACACTGGTAAATTTTCTCCTAAGAGTGGACAATCATTGTACAGTCAGCACCAAGAGATGTGTGGCATTCTTCAGCTTTCTGATGAAGTCTTGGCTCACAACATTTTGTCACGCTTGACGCCAAGGGATGTTGCATCCATTGGGTCTGTATGCAGGAGGATCCGACAATTGACAAAGAACGAGCATGTCAGGAAGATGGTTTGTCAAAATGCGTGGGGAAAAGAAGTGACAGGTACATTGGAACTGATGACCAAGAAGTTAGGGTGGGGTCGTTTGACTCGGGAACTTACTACTCTTGAGGCCGTTTGTTGGAGAAAACTGACAGTTGGAGGTGCAGTGGAGCCTTCACGTTGCAATTTCAGTGCTTGTGCTGCAGGAAATCGTCTTGTATTGTTTGGAGGTGAAGGAGTGGATATGCAACCTATGGATGACACTTTTGTTCTAAATCTTGATGCTCAAAATCCAGAGTGGCGCAGGGTTAGTGTGAAATCATCCCCACCTGGAAGGTGGGGCCACACACTCTCATGCTTAAATGGTTCTTGGTTGGTGGTTTTTGGTGGATGTGGTAGGGAAGGATTGCTGAATGATGTGTTTGTACTTGATTTGGATGCTCAGCAGCCAACATGGAGGGAGGTCTGTGGTGGAACCCCACCACTTCCTAGATCTTGGCACAGCTCTTGCACAATTGAAGGGTCCAAATTGGTTGTCTCTGGTGGGTGCACAGATGCTGGGGTACTTCTCAGTGACACATATTTACTGGACCTCACAACGGGTAATCCAACATGGAGAGAAATTCCAACATCATATGCGCCGCCGCCTCGGTTGGGGCACTCACTCTCAGTCTATGGGAAGACAAAAATTCTCATGTTTGGTGGACTTGCCAAGAGTGGACACCTGCGCTTACGATCGGGTGAGGCTTATACGATTGATTTAGAAGATGAACAACCACAATGGAGGCAACTAGAATATAGTGCATTCACTGGATTAGCCAGTCAAAGTGCTGTGGTTCCTCCTCCTAGACTAGATCATGTTGCTGTCAGCATGCCTTGTGGAAGGATCATCATTTTTGGAGGTTCCATTGCAGGTCTTCACTCACCATCTCAGCTATTTCTCTTGGACCCTTCTGAGGAGAAACCATCATGGAGGATCCTCAATGTTCCAGGGCAACCACCTAAATTTGCATGGGGTCATAGCACTTGTGTGGTTGGAGGGACAAGGGTTTTGGTGTTGGGTGGACACACTGGGGAGGAATGGATACTGAATGAATTGCACGAGTTATGCTTGGCTAGCCGACAGGACTCTGACCTGTGACGAGTGAATGTATAAAACCAAATATTCTCAAGACAAGATTTTGGTCATTAAAAGGGTTTGGTTGGTTTCCTTTCTGCTTTTAGCAGTTTGGTTTTGTTTATGAACTATTTTATGAATGTTGTATGGCATGTGTATTACCACTGTTTTTGAATGATATATGTATGACACCCTCCGGCTCCTATACTGTCTACGACACTGGGGAGCCTCTGTACATCAAAGAGTTAATGGTTCTCCTCCTTTTACAAATAGTTTTTATATAATTAATTCTTTTTTTTTTTTTTTGTCAATGCTGATACAATCTAACATAAACATATAAGAAGTGGATTAGTCTCGAACTCAGCGAACCACGAGAAACGGAGATAGATAAACACGATTGACTACTTAAATGGTAAAATAGAAACTTCGTCAATAATCAATATGGTCGAGAAAAGCAAGCATATTAACTAACTCGTTGGTCTTATAAAATCACACCACATAACTCAGGCTTTATACACTGGGGGCAAAAGAATTACATGCAAGTGCAAATACCTCTTGCTGAACCGTAGACTTCTTTGAGTTTGATAAAAAATAAAAAATCATAAAAATCTATAAAATCTTCCTCTTAACTTCTGTAGCAAAACACGAGATCTTCATTATTTCCAAGCCACGGAATCAATATCATCCCTGGCTTGCTTGTACAATTCAAGCCTTTTAGCAATTTGGTTTCTCTTTTCCATAAGAGCTGGGTCTTCATCCAACATGGCGCCCAATTTCTCCTTCTGCATAATAGCCCACACAATTTGTTATATTCTTATCATATACAATAATGTTGCAATAGCTATGCTTTCATCAGTTCCGCGCTAACAATCGAATCAAATCCCGGACATTGTGCCCGACCATCCTGCTTAAAACAATCTTAACAAGGAAGTAATCTGCTTTCATTTTCTTTTCCATAAAATCTTTAACAATCTGCTTACGCAGCAGTTAACATGTGCTCCACTACGTAGCCACATGGTTTCTTAGAACACACGGTTTTATTAGTACAAATAAATGTAAGGCTTAATCCAACAGTACAGTTGGATTCACCATATCCAGCATTTGTTACCCGTACTCCACGATATGGACAACAAACAACCCTTTTGTATGCTTACAGAGATACCAAAACCAGGGTGTTCCACTGTTTGTTCAGTTTTCATGGACATATAACGCATTGAAATATAAGTAAACTCACCGAAGCCCAGCAAAATTTTAACTTATCCTTGTCCATACCATGAAAAGAAAATCATAAAAAATAAGGTAGAAATTGCGTCTAAGGTGGCAAAAAAACCAAATATAAAATCATACCTCCTTCTTCCCAACTTGAACGTAAAAGTGGTTAAGCAATGATCTCTTAGCCTCTCTGACTTGACAATACACCACGGCCTTTGGTATAGAATTCTTAAGCGTATCACAAACCATGTTGATATAGGCATTAACATTTGATCCTGAAACAAGAAGGGTAGTATATATATTATAACAAACAGAATAATGAATATCTAACTTTCCAGACCCCTAAAACAACGTCGAATCACAGGTCAAAATAAGTAGGAATATGACATTTAAATTTAAACCCACCTTTAAAACCAGACTTACACAAGATATGGGAGAAAAGGAAGAAATGTGCTCATTTGGATTTGTGTTTCTTGATAATGTTTTAAATACTAATTTGCATATACTTTAGCCTGTTTGGACGAGCTTTGGTAAAAAAAAAAAAAAAAAAAATTCAAACAATTAAAAAAGAACAATGTGTATTTTTGAGCTAGGTTTTTGTGTTTATGAAAAATGAAAAACTGTCTTTACAATATGGGGAAGATGCTTAAACATGAAGATATCTATTCACAAGTGAGTCCAAACACAAAATAACTTGTCCTTTTTAATCAAGAAAAGATATTTACATAAAAATATGGAGAAGGCTTATGGAAAATTACGTACCAATCCTCCGGAGGTGATAGTCAGGATTGTCTATATTGGAACTGGGAAGATTCCGATCATTCCGATCATTCCTATCATTTCGATCATTCCGATTTGAATTTGGCCCATTTGGATTCCTTTCTGGTTCAAGATTAATCTTTCTGAAAAATTCTACTGTTAGATAGCTAGACTCCATATCAACCAACCGTAGAACTGTCTTCCTGCTTTCCTCTCGGAATCTTTCCAAAGCTTCATTTGCAGCGGTTGCTATATCATTTGAAAGTGTTGGAAATCTTTTTAATTCCTGCATGCCATGAAGTAGCAAACCTGTAAGTTCCTCTTCATTTGTGCCCCCCGCAAAAGAATTCACCTTACTTCTCATCAAATCCCTAAAGTGACTGTTCGGAGGTACTGTTCACATATCTGGAACAGCACCTGACATCAGTTATTTAGTGCTGATATACAAATATCATGCATTACTATCACTTGAATATCCACTATTTTTCTCAGCAGAAAAGCAACAATATTAACCAACTCTGATATAAATTAAATGTCAAATTGAAACGGCTCATCCAACTTGCACGTGAATACTTGAAAATTAAGGATTGTCTGAAAGAGTTATATCAACTTAAAGCATATCTTACCTCAGTTTCTGAAATTGACTTCCGTACAAGTTCCTTCAAAACAAAGTGGACCTGAAGAATAGCAGAAGAAAGCACGTAATATATAGATTTATATAGATAAAAGAACATAATCTCACTAGGCAATTTGTTACAAAAAAAGAACAGCAAGAACAAAAGCTTGTTACAAAACCCTAGATGAGGAAAACTATTCCTTGTGGATTAGCAAAAAGAAAAGGAAAAGATAAAACACAGATTAAAGTTAATATGTGATAGACAGAAGCCTGCTAACAATAAGTATGAAAAAAGCTTCTTTCACAGGTATGGTTTTTGGAATTAAAGGCAACAGGGATCCACTTGGGAAATAATATACGATCAGAAAAAGAGGTTAGAAATCAAAAAGAATTCGGCAGCAGGATTTTATAGCATATAATTTTAGTTTCAACAATGGCCCAGGTTTGGCTTTTGGATTTGGATCTTCTAAAATAAGGAAACTTGTAAAGTGAAAAAGTGTGGGGTTAACAATCCTTGGATCACTTAGTGGGTCCCACTCATAATAGAAATTATTAATTCAAGGATTATTAACCCCTTACTTTCTCACTTTACAAATCTCTTTATTTTAGAGAATCAAAATCCTTGGTTTTTAGCGGCGAAAAAGAAGAGGAAACTATAAAGGCATTCAGAACAGATGGGGTTGTATGGTCATAAATATTTAGATAAGTCATGATTTTCACTGTGAATAACTTCGCTTGGCTTTTGAAATCCTCCAAAACATACATGTCACGACCAAGACAGAAAAGATGCAACACCAGCAATAGGATAAAGCAATTTTTCTGAAAATAATAGAAAACAATATGGTACAACCGAAGGACATCTTACCAATAAGGTAATTCGTCTCAATATATGGTAATTCCATCATGTATAAGAGATCAAGGAACAGAATGCATTCACGGTAGCCACACTGAAACACACTATTACAACAAAATATTATAAAGTCAAGAAGATTACAGCATCCACAGAAGCTTCAGCTGGGCCTTTGAAATGGCCAATAGACCCTTCAATGAGTCTTCTATAACCCTGTTCTGGAGCAATCAGATGGGGCTGATACCCATCAGCTTCAGTGACAACTCTCTGGACATTTTTTAAGGCGAGATGGCGATCGAAGGGGAGCTTTTTTAAAGCGGCTGGCAATTGGTTATCAAAAACTCCATATATCCGGTCCCCACCAGGACGTCTGAAAAATCAGTTGGTTACTATATCAAATTAATTCCCCAAAAAACTTAACTCATAAGGAAAAAGAAAATTAGTCGCATCAAATTCATTCGTTAGAAAAGGAGACAATGGTATTCTATAAGCTAAGGCTAAAACTTAATAATAGCACTTACCCTCCATCCAGGTGTTCCTTAAATACTTTGTCAAATGCACGACACATCTCTAAAATAGTGTATAATTGGGCCTGCGAAAACAAGCAAAACAACTTAGTACAAGCTGAATTTCAACCCAATCTACGAAAAATTGATTTCAGCATAGGTCCCAGTTCTGACCCCCGAGTCCACAGCGATGGGTCTGCCAATACGATCCAACTCTGCATTAAGCTCGTCTATTGTCTTATTTATTAAGGCAATGATACTAGGTATCTTCTGTCTGATAACTTGCTCCAAATGCTTAAGTCATAAAAGCCAGTGAAAGAAAGGAAAGAAAATTACTCATCATAGGATGAATTAGAGGTCCACTGAAGAATAGTAACACAATCAAAATGTTACAGAAAGAAACATGAAGAAAATAGAAAATACTGACGAGAATACCTGAGATAGCAGCTTAGCAAGATATTCTGAGCCCATTTTATGTGCCAAATGTCCATATTCAGGACTTGTCTCGAAATATTCACGCTCCTTCCTACGGGCAGCAATCATGTCAACATTTCTATTAATATCAGCTTGTGAACGGTTCACAATTCCAACCCATGGATGCTGCAGCCTGTATTGCCTCCCCTCGAGAACCTTCAAGATTCACATAAAGAACATCCATCACTGTAAGTTCACACACTATAACATTGAAATTAGTTGAAGTTATTGAACACCAAAACAAAAGATAGCCATGCAATTGATAGAGAAATCATACATCAACGGCATTAGTTCCTTTATCCATAAGATCAAGTTTTGTAACCACTCCGAATGTTCGTTCACCTGAAATAAAAGAAGAAATTTATTTTCTAAAAGTAAGCAGTATATAACAGAAAGAAAGAAAAATTCAATGAAAGAAACACTGTCTACCCTTGGAATGGTTTCCAACATAAACCAACCATACCTGAAGGATCAACTTCTCTTGCAATTTTTATAGCATCTGAAGTGGCAATATCTTGATTTGCAGGAGAGATAGCCAAGATAATGCAATTTGGCTTCACAATCAAAAAACTCAATTAGAAAGTTTATGAGAGACACTGAGAAGGTAAATGATAAGAATCAATGTAGACACTGAATTTAACAAAAGTATATTAGAAAGCTAGTTCAGTGTGTTAGAATGTGATAAACAAAAGGAGAACTAAAGATAAATTTCAATTTCCATCAACTGAGGAATTGGGTAATTTCTTAATCCTTCAGTTACATCATCCAGTTTCTTCAAACTTGAGTCATGATGTGGTTTTTACTTTTCAAATTCTAAAATCAAAATTCAAGCTGGTCAGTCATGCATACAAATGGCGATCAGGTTAACAGTGAACTTATGGCTGATTATGAACAATGGTGATGACAACTAATCCAAACAGGGGAGTACTTCCAAAAATGGATAAAAGAAATAACTGAAATGGAAATAATTTTGTGGAGAGTGGATCCCCCTTTTCTCCATTAATGGAGAAGGAACAAATAACATACTAACATAGGTATCTGGCATAAGATTACACAAATTAAAAGACTGATTACCAGAAAGTGGGTGTTGTTTGAAAGGGCTTGACAATGTATGGAATCAGTCTTTCTCCTTTAGTGCCATTGGTTTAGTTAAGTTCTTTATATCATCCTTAATTTATCTTTCTAGCGTTATCGTTTGATTCATGTAGCTAACCTCACCTAATGGGGCAAGGCTTAATTTATCTTCATCGATCTTTATATCATGCCTGTTTAAAGAGATTATTAATTGTATCTGATTACTGCATTCTTCTCTTTATATCAAGAGTATAATTTACCTTCTCAACATAAGAGCGGACCATGTTTTCTATATCTTGAACTATACTCTCTGGTTGTCCCTCTGTGAAAGAAGCCAAAATTTCGTCATACTTCAGAGATTATGATTAGTCTTCTCAGAATACCACTTAAAAGTACTTGGAAATATGTTAAGCTTTACCTATTGCAACCTTTGTCAACCCGGGAAGATCTATGAGGGTTAAGTTTACAACTGCAGAAAGAGCCACACAAAATCATCATATATCTCAAATCAAAGAGTCATATGGAAAGAGGGCATTTGTAGTGAAGATATGCCTCTCATATTCCCAACAAGGAGAAACCTAATGTTTTACAGCCAATAGATATAAATTATGTTTTCCAAAATTTTATACGCTGCTAAGAAAATACTCACAGAAAAAAATAAAGATAAAAGACCGCTAGGCTGATCAGAAGTAAACTATAAACTATAACAAAGCTTGATAGAAGAAGATTGCTAAGCAATCATTGTTTACATTTTTCTTTCATTGATAGAAGAAGAAATATATTGACAAAAAATCAGAAATGTTAACAAAAGTTGAAGGAAGAAAAGAAAAAAAGAATCTGTCATGTGCATCTACTACAACTCTCCATAGACCAGAATCTGAATTGTACAGGCAACCTAAAGGAGAAACAAAGCAGAAGGACCGTCCTCCAAGTTTTGGAACAGAAGGTTTGTTCAACTACTCTACAAAAAATAACCTTACTTTAAACCACAAATCAACGTTAGTCACCACAATCAAATGTCCAATGACAAGGTGGTAATGGTTAAAAAAGAGAGAGAGAGAGAGAGAGAAAAGAAAAGAAAGACATACGGAACAGATTTACAATACCACATTATAAGGCCTAAATCAAATTACTTCCATCTATCGTGCTATCATTTGATAATGCAAATAACATACCATGTGGAGAATAAATGCTGAGGTGAATTGGAACGTTAGAAATTTGCTTTGTCTTCCCAGTTATACGATCTGTTTCATCAGCAATTTCTTTCCTCACAGCAGCTGTATGGCCAAAAAAGTAACGTAAGATATTAAATTAGTTGGGAACTTACAACAGTGATACTTGTTAGCCGCACTGAACAACAATGGACACATAGACAAAAATCATAATTCTCCATGCTAAAATAGACCCTTAAGAGTTCACATCTCATCCATAACAATAGCCTCTACTCTCAAGGCATATAGTTAAGTATTATCAATATGACTGACAATGTGAAACTCAAGTTTGTTAGAAGTCGGATAGATCTTTGTTTAACATATCAAGCAATCAACTTTTGCCACAAGCGGTTAAATCTATCCCCTCTAGGGGAGGATGAATTCTCCATTAAACTAAATTAAGTTAACTTAAGTCTGGCTTATCATAGCTTATTGATATTAGCATCAAAATGAATTGAAGATTATATAAGCGGCTGTAAATGATTTTTGTTAGCTAAACATTATTGCAAATCTTTTTAAAGCAGGAAAAAGAAGCCTTTAGTTAGAAACTTGATTTACCGAAGTCAGTGAATCTCTTTCGTGGTAAGTGAAGAAACTCAGCATATTCCTGTTGCCCATCGTCCGTCTTATGAAGTTGCAGCACCAGTGGCCTCCGTGTAACAATACCTTACAAGTAAATGAAAGCAAAATATCAGTAAACTCATTCATGGGAACCAAAATAATCATCGCTCCACAGTCATCAATGGAATAATCCACTACTGCCTGGAGCAGAAAAAGAAACAAATGATAATAATAACAATAAAAAAGGCTATGACCACCTACTAGCATCTACTTTTCCATTTCACAGTTGAATGACATCAACTTTCCATTACTAAGCGCTAACCACTGCCTAGCACGGCATCGTTAACAAGTACTCATACCTTCTACGTCTATTAACTACATTGCTGAAATATTGATAAATAACAAATCAAAGCGAAATATGCAGAGAGAGAAGAAAGTGAGGATTATTACCAGATCCACGAGGTAGAAAATCCCTTCCGACCACACTTTCCAACACCGAGGATTTTCCTGAACTCTGATATTCCAGAAACAGTAAGAGAAGCACAAGATGAGAGAGTTGCAGATGAGATCGGAAGAAGAGAAGCTGAAGGTACCTGTCCTCCGACGACGGCGACGGAGGGAAGAGCCTCCCAGAGGGACAACCCTTCGCCACCGTGATCTCCCAACACGGTGCACGCTCGTTGGATCTTATTGATGAGACCGATCAAGCTCGTCATCGTCGCCATTTTGGATCCAAATGAAGAAAACCAAACAGATCAATGGGAAGGGACGTAGATCTGAGAAGAGAAAATGCGAATGCGAACGTGGGATGAAAGAGAAGGTTCCTTCGTTCCTTTCTTGTTAGATTAGATCAAATCAATGAATGAATGAATGAATGAATGACATATTCTTCTTCAGATGCAGAATGCTCAATGCGCATCCGATGAGATGGGAAAACAACCAACAGCTACAACATCAACTCAAACGCGAAATGGAATATATATGAAAATATGAAATACAAGGACGAAGAAACCAAAAATCAAATTAAATATTTTAATATTATTATAAAATAATAAAGGGTCCTTCCATATTTGGGCGATGGGGAAAATGGTCACTGCACTTTTGACAACCTTCGCATGAGTTAAAAAGCAAGTTAGTTCTAAAGTCATTTTTCGACATCGTTGTGACATTGACAAGCGAAATACAGCACAGACGCATTTCGGTGGGAATTGTGCATTGTTTTTATCAGTTCAAGCTACGAAAAAAAAAGGGGTCTTTGAAATATGAATTGTTTATAAATAAATAAGTTAAATTTATATGAACTGGTAATACGAAATAATTTTACCTTGTTCATTAATAAAAATATTAAAAAATATTAATATATGTAAATAATTATTTATTATAATATAAAATTATTTTATAATATTAATACATATAGATTATTCCCCAAATGAAAACGGGAATACAAATTTAACCTATAGTGCTAGAGGTGTTCAAGATTCGGTTCCACCCGATAATCCGTCCCAGCCTGAAGCTTATGAGGCCGAATTTGGGTTCTAAAATTTGATCCGGTATATTTTTCGGGCCGAATTTAGATTATACTTCAAATTGACCCAATCTGATCTGAAGTCAAATAATTTTTTATAAATTATATTTTTTTAAATACTTAATAATAAATTATAATATTTTATATTTTAATTAATATATTTTATATAATTTGATATTATTTTGATATTGATATAGTTTATTTTAAAATATATATTATATAATATCTTTTAAATTTTATTTTTAACTTTTAAAATTTTATAATTTTATTATATATAATATTCAAATCTTATATGTTATTTAAGATTCAGGTTAATCTAATATAACCCGATCTCTAATCAAGTCACTATCGGATTGAGTTTGAATTTAAAAAAATAAGATGATCCAAAAATTAGGTCGGATCTAAGTTTGATCCAATTTGACCCAACCCATCCTTAAACACCTCTGTATAGTGCTGTGCTTAGAGGCGGATCTTTGCATAGACAATGGGGCCATGGGCCCCCAAAATTTTTATAAAATTTTTACATGTATATACATGTACACAGGAGATCAATACAGCTGTTTTGGTTTAAGGCGTGAAGGCTGAAGCTAAGACCTTGCTTCGTTGGAGGCATCGGTTCAACTCCCACGTTCAACAACTTTTACTCCTTTGTATTCCAGAAAGCTAAAAGCGAAAACTGTTGTTGACCACTTGTGTTGTGTCCCATGGTGGAGTATCCATTTGAAATCTTATATTCTTATATTCTTTGATTTTAATTAATATATATTGATAGTATAAAATTATTTTATATTATTAACCAATAGAAATAGAAAAAAATGAGAAATTATGATAAGTCCTTTATTATAATAAATAGTTATTTATGTGAGTTGACACTTTCCACTATTTTTATTAGCTGATAGTATAAAAACTGTCAGTATATTTAAATTAAATTTTATCTTTATTCAATTTCTGAAATTTTCTTTTTGGACAAAAACATTCAATTTTTATTATATTTTTTTAATATTTTTTGTGCTAATTTGATTCCAATAACATGGATCCATTTGCATAAAAATGTCTCGGGCTTCTTAATGTTAATGTTAAAAGTTACAACTTTTTACTTGTCACTGAAAAAATTGTGATATTTTCTTTTAAGTATTTAATTACATGCTTTACTTTATTTTTTATCATTAAAGTTGTGAGTCTTTTATTATCTCTTTGCCTCTTTCCCTTACTCTTTTACAATTTCTATAATTCTATAATTCTAATAAGAAACTTACTATTTGATTGATAAGTTGATTCATCTTATTTTAATTATTTTAGTTTCTACAATTATTACGGAATAATCATTTTTAGCAATAAAAATAATGAAGATAAGATTGAAAAACAGGATAAAAGATGAATTTCTTACAAATAATATGATTATTTTATATTAAAAAAAATTGTTGAAAACTTCAATTTTGATTCAATTATTAAAAATTTTAAGTCATTGAAAAAGTAAAGAATAACACTACAAGATATTTTATAATCATTCTCTTTAACATTATTTTATTTTGTTAGTAATTTTTTTTAAAATTTAAATATATAATATATAAATAATTTTAATTTAGTTTTTATTATTATATATTTTACATGTTAAAATTTTTGGGGCCCTAAAAATTTTCTTTAAACTCCGCCACTTGCTATGTTGGAGACCACATATTCTTTGCTTACAATTTTTTTTAGCCCACAGCGTTAAGCTAGATTGATTGATATGCTCTTTTCATCTTCAATTATTGGCAAAATAATGCCTCAATAAAGTGCGCATTCTCCGCGCATACGTTTTTTCGGTGATAGACGGCATGCACTATAGCTGTAGCCATTAATAATTGGATTTAGTTTTTATATATTAATAATATAAATAATTTTATATTATTATTCAATAAAAATTAAAAAAATTGTCAACATAGTTATATCTTATAATTTCTATTAAATAATAATATAAAATTATATTATTTTACATTATCAATTCATGAAGATTAATTTCTTAATAATTTTAACCAATTTTTTTCGATATATTAAATTCTTTATGGCAACCGCACTAACATTCATTAACTACCTATTATTCATGTTACCATCAATTATTTATTATTTATTTGTCGACCCCTTATTATTTCAGCTAACTATCAGTATATGATAAGCTGTTAAATTAACTCAAATTAGTTAACTACACAAAAGTCTAGTTAACATAATTAAATAAATTAATACCACCCAAAATTTATAACAGCTCAAATGGATGGATATTTATTCCCCTTAAATAAGGTTCTGAGTTCGAATCTTGTATATAAAAAACAAAACTAAGAAATTTTTACTTATATAATGAATTAATTCGACTTGAATCGATTGAGGTATGATAAATTTTTAAATATTTATGGTGCATTGTACAACTGCCCTTTTTGATAAAGTCCAACACTTTGTTTGGGTGTGGTCAGAAAATAAGAGAAAAAAAATAAAAAAAAAAGAAAATAAAGAGAAAAGTTTATTTTTTCTCCCATTATTTGGATTGAGAGAAAAGAGGAGAAAAAATGAAAAAAAAATGAAAAATATATAAAATAACATATATATCCTTATTATATAATAAAATATAAATAGGTTACTTTGATTGAAATTTTAAATAGCTTTTATAAATTATATAAAAATAATTTTATAATAAATATTATTTTTTAAATAATAATTTATTAATATTTAATTATAAAATTTAGTTAAAAACTATTTGTTTAAAATAAATAAAGTTCATATGAAATAAATTTATAATATTATATATAAAATTATCTACATTTTATATTTTATTATAATATTTTTATTTTATAAAAATCGGCCAACATTTTTTTGACGTAGGATGTCATATATATTTTTTATTTCCATTTAGTTTAACTCAAGTAAATACACATAATGATGCATTTTATTGATCATTATAGAGATTAAAATTGTCTTTTTAAAGTCATTTTCTTTCTTGCTTCTAGTTTTCTTTGCAAGTGAAAGGAGAAAAGTTTTCATGTGAGATCCACTGTATCTTTTCTCTCTTCCCCCATTTTCTCCTCCCTCATTTTCTTTTCTCCTTTTTTTCTCTCAATCCAATCAGTCCAAAAAGCCCATAATCAAATGGTTAAACTGGGTTGTCAAACAAATCAAGTTGGCCGTTTAGGAGTTTGGTCCGCAGTCTTTAACGAACTTGTTCGTTTAATCTTTTTATGGCCTTTTAGGTTTTAAAATAATTCTTATTAAAAAAATAAAGATATCCTAAATTCGATTATTAAATTATATTTTTATATTTTAAATTTATATCTTTTCCCCTAAAATAAAAGAAATATGCATAAACAGATTGACTCATTTATCAATGTTGAAAATAGATTAATTTAAATGAGTTATTATTTTTAAATCTAATTCACCTATTTTTAATAGATAAATGAATTGATTCGATAAATTTGACCCATTTTAACGCCTTAGGTTAAACCTAAAGTCATAGACTCATAGTCGGAAATTTGGACAAAAAAAAAATGTCATGGCCGTAAATAAAAAGTTGTCAGGCTCAGTTCGTCACAAGTTAAAGGCCCATCCCGGTTGGGCCCGGCCCAACAAAAGGCCCGTTTCCCCCTCCTCCACCAATCGAATCTCCATTTCATTTCCTCTTCATCTCTGATGAAAATTAAAACCTTTCCACCATCTGCACCTTCACATTGCACAGCGCACAATCACCTCAATCAATGCTCACAAGAAGAAAATTCCTCAACTTGTTCTCAACCCAATTCCTTTCCCACCAATTCAATGCAGTTTCACAACTAACACAATTTCCTCCAGACCCTTCTTACGAAATCCCCAAAACCCTAAATCCTTTCAGGGTTTTGCTCTCGTGTGCATGGAATTCAACGCAAGCATCGAAATTTCCGGAATACGAGATGCCCTCGGTGACGTGGGGCATGATTCAGGGCCGCAAAGAGAAGCTGGTGTCGCGGGTCATCGTATTCGACTACCTCAAGGGTTTGGGAATCGTCCCTGACGAGTTGCAGGACCTTGAGCTTCCCTCAACCGTTGAGGTCATGAGGGAGCGCGTGGAGTTCCTCCAGAAACTAGGGTTAACAATTGATGACATCAACGATTACCCTTTGACGCTGGGGTGCAGCGTGAGGAAGAACATGATTCCCGTTTTGGGGTACTTGGAAAAAATTGGGATTCCAAGGTCCAAACTTGGCGAATTCGTTAAGAGCTACCCGCAAGTGTTGCATGCTAGTGTGATTGTTGAGCTTGTCCCTGTTGTGAAGTTCCTTAGGGGGCTTGATGTGGAGAGGGAGGATATTGGGTATGTGTTGCAGAAGTACCCTGAACTTCTAGGGTTCAAGCTTGAGGGTACTATGAGCACCTCAGTGGCTTATCTTGTTAGTATTGGTGTTAATCCTAGGGATATAGGTCCCATGGTGACTCAGTATCCTTATTTTTTGGGGATGAGAGTTGGGACTGTGATAAAGCCTTTCATTGATTACTTGGTCTCTTTGGGGCTGCCAAAGAAGATTTTGGCCAGGATGTTGGAGAAGAGAGCCTATTTGCTTGGCTGTGATCTTGAAGAGACTGTTAAGCCAAATGTAGATTGTTTGATTAGTTTTGGAATAAGGAGGGAATGTTTGCCTTCGGTTATTGCTCAGTATCCTCAGATTCTTGGATTGCCACTTAAGGCGAAGTTGTCTTCGCAGCAGTACTTTTTTAGTTTGAAGCTTAAGATTGATCCTGAAGGGTTTGCAAGAGTGGTGCAGAAGATGCCACAGGTTGTTAGCCTTCACCAAAATGTGATCATGAAGCCGGTTGAGTTCCTCCTTGGGAGGGCAATACTGCCCCACGATGTGGCTAGCATGGTGGTCAAGTGTCCTCAGTTGGTAGCCTTGAGAGTGGAGCTCATGAAGAACAGTTTTTACTTCTTCAAGAGTGAGATGGGGAGACCATTGAAAGAGCTTGTGGAATTCCCTGAGTACTTCACTTACAGTTTGGAATCCAGGGTCAAACCCAGATACCAGCGGCTAAAAGCCAAGGGAATAAGGAGTTCATTGAATTGGATGTTGAATTGTAGTGACCAGAGATTTGAAGAGAGGTTGCAGGGTAATTACATTGAAACTGAAAGTATAGGTCCGTCATTCTGTATGGGTGGGAAATTAGAGCTGCCAGGGAATGCCATAGTATCAGATGAGGAAGAGGAGAGTGATGATGAAGTACTATACAGAAGAACTGTTTCTCTTTAGGACTGTTTCATTGAATTGGATGTTGAATTGTAGTGACCAGAGATTTGAAGAGAGGTTGCAGGGTAATTACATTGAAACTGAAAGTATAGGTCCGTCATTCTGTATGGGTGGGAAATTAGAGTTGCCAGGGAATGCCATAGTATCAGATGAGGAAGAGGAGAGTGATGATGAAGTACTATACAGAAGAACTGTTTCTCTTTAGGACGACAATTTTTTTTTTGGGCGATAGCTGACTGATGAAACCACTGCAAGACATAGCTGTTATCTATCTTCTCCTGAACTTATATGCAAGTTATGTCTTGTTTTGAGTTCAGAAAGTTGTAAGATTCCTTCAAAATTTAGTAACAGTGCCATAAAGACAGAATTTTGAAGTCTACTTTCGTGCTAATAAACAATCGGATTAAGGATCAAGCTTAACAGGTACAATGCAATGATATTACAATCGACATTGTAACGGAACAATGTCACTGATTACAATGATTACATCGTGCGTATGATGATTTAATAAAGACCTATACATATTTACATTTATATACTCTTCCATAAGCCATTGGATGCCAGCATCTTAGGTTGACATTAGGGAGAGTTTGGTAGAGGGTTTCAATTTTTATTTCTAGGAATCTTAATCCCGGGATGATTATCCTCAAGAATAGTTTTTCTAGGCATATGTATTTTGAGGTATTTGGTAGATAGATTAAATTATCAGGAAAATTTTATTTATTTCCAAAAATACCCTTGATAGTCCGACGACAAATGGTGATGCTTCGGCAGTGGTCGACGGTGGCCGATGGTGGTTCGGTGGCGGTCGAACGGTAGTTGGCAGCGGTTGGCGGTGGTTCGGCTATGGCTGATAGTGGTTCGCGGTGGTCTGGTGGCCGCCCGTGGTGGTCCGGTGGCAAACAGCGGCGGTCAACAGTGGTTCAACCATGGACGGTGGTGGTTCGCGGTGGTCAATGGTGGTTCAGCGATGATCAGTAGTGGTCCGGTGGCTACCCGATGGTGGTTGGCAGCAGTCAGCAGTGGTTTGCGGTGGTCTGGCGACTGCCCCCGGGGGTCCAACGGCGGTCGATGGCGATCTGGCGATGGAGGGTAACTGGTGGTAGGTGGTAATAGGGGTAATTTAGTCTTTTCACATGGAAAAATATTTTTATGCCATGGAAATGTTACAATCTCATATATGAAATGAGATTATTTTGAGGGGAATCTCACCTCAAAATCAATACCGAAAATATTATATTCTCGAGAATATTTTTCCAAAATTTGTACCATAAACATCTTCATGGAATTCTCGGAAATCCTATTCTAAACCTTATACTAAACGCTCACTTGGGAAATCGAGAGTTCCATCTATTACAATTCTACCTATCTGCAAATTAGTATGACATTACAAGTGGCGTCCCACTTAATCATGTTCCGTGTTTTGTCTCTTCTTCAATTTCTGGAATATTTTCACCATTGATTTGAGACCAGAGGAAACAAACAACATTGTCAAGGCTGTTGCAACGCGAATCCATTGCTAGTGAGCATTGTGTGTATTTGATCTGGATCGGTAGCTGGTGGGCGTAGCCGAGAAGACCTTGATCGTTGAGCTTTGACAATTGAAATTGGTTTAATATGAACCCAAACTAATAAATAAATAAATAAATAAAAATCAGACTTACTTCCCTATTCAAATGGTGATGGATAGGTGATCGTGACGGTGGAGGTGACACAAGTTAGAATGGTGAATGAATGAAGAAAAATGTAGGGCTTGAGATGGCTTGGAGAGCTGGATGCCGCGAAGTGTAAGCTAAAGAGTGATTGAATAGGCTGAAGGGACCTCGCCACCCCTTGTAGAAAAGCAACGCGAGGGAAACCACAATCAGAAAGATTGAGAGGTCAATTTATTCATACTTTTAGAGAAGGGAGGAATAAATTTGCTGACTTGTTAGCCAACTACGGCCTCGATCAAGATTACATATTGATAGAATTTGATTATTGAAGATCTTGGAATCTTTGATTCAAGATGATTCATGATTGCAGGGGCTTCCTGTAGTTCTATATTTTTCTTTTCTCTCGGGTCGTCGTTCCTTCGTGTACTAAGATGATACAAATAACAACCAAAAGATGGAACTCCGTCAGTCGAAAATCTCATTGCAAATCTTTTTGTCATTAAACTTATAATTAAATCCCAATTTCCATTTTTCTTTTTCTCATGTATCAAAACAAAAAAAAGAATTAATATATCACTAACAAATTTCCCATAATAACTAGTTCTATATATTAAAAACATTGTTTGCTAACCGTTTGACACGTATAAATTATTGTAAGCAATTTAAGCCAGGTTATGATGCCTTATTATCCACAAGGATTTAACTGCAAGTTTTTAAGTCAAACATCTAATTATGAAGAAAATGAATATTGATTGCTTCAACTTGGTGATAATTTGAATTATAGGTTCAAGAAGATAGGAAGTACAGCTGATTCGGACACTACCCTTAAAACTTTCAATAACGGAGAAATAAATGTAAAGGCAGCACTTCGCCCTTCAATCAAACATGAACATATCATCAACTTGAAACTATGAATGTATAACAACCAAATAAGCTTAGATCTTGATATGAGTACAAAGATATTAACAAACCCGAACCAACACAATCACACTATCTGCGTATCACAAATATCAACTGCAGAAAGGAGAAAAGGAGGGATCCAGCTAGCTATACAACCACACAACCACTCAAAGAAAAGCTGAAGGTTAGCTCCAAGTTAATTGTCTTCCTTTGCCTGCCTTCTTAGCCGATCTCTCTATGCATAGAATACAACAATCTAGGTCAGATGCACACCGATTCCTTCATACTCTCAATCCATGGCCAATATCAGGAACAATGGTCGTTGGTATGCCAGTTACAATCTTATAATCAATTGGGGGAAAAAAAGGCAAACGTAAAAGATTAAAAAAAAAAAAAAATCAACAGAGATGGGCAGAAGCATGATGATATGAAAGTTCACTCCTCAGTGCCACTGCAATAGACTTATTGTCATTGGGTGCTTCGTGTTAATCCACCCCGTGTCACATTTCTGCGCAAATGTAGGACATCCCATCAGTCATCCAAGTTAATAGGGAGAAAGCAGAAAAAGTGAGAAAGAGGCCAGACAAAAGAAAGCAAAAGGCGGTCATATACTTGAAATTTTAGTCTCCATTTAGCAAAAAATTCAAATAACAAATAATTCAGGGGTTTCTACCGTGTACAATTTCACAATGTAGTCAACAAATCAGGAATTTTCTATTTCAAGTAATAATATGCAAGTTGAAGAACTATTAACAAAGCATGTAAAAAATAAATACTATGTCGTGTGGAGTGTTGGGCTTTTGACAAATAAATGCAAGTATAATTTGAGCTTGGTAGAAATGATGGTAGTCCGGTGAAGAATGAAAGAGGCAGACAAGAGATTAAATCAAAGAAATAGTGACATTTAAAGGAAAAATCATTCCAAGTCAAGTAAGAGGACAAAATAATGAGAAATATGATAGTAACTTCTTAATAATAATTATGTAAATAATGCCACAGCCCATGCAATAGAATTTACTGTTAAGATGTTAAAAAAATTTAGCATATATGCGTAGAAACAAAATATAATTTGTGAACAATAAAGAAGTTCATCCTGTTTCTGGACACGGATGGAAAACTTCTCAATACACATAACTAGGTAACATCCCAGGGCTTTGCTCAGTTCAAATTTAATTACCAAAACAAGAGGCCAGCTTAAAAACAAAATTGTCTATCAGGTAGTAGACTAGTGGTGTTGTTCAGTGTGAAGAAAGACCATAAACAACTGCACATTTACAAAAAAAAAGCAAGCCATTGCACTCTTAAATAAAACGTGCAATATATATATGCTGAGACAAGAATTAGACCTGAAAACAAAGACAACTAAGTACCTTCCAGAAATGAGTTGATGCTGAGCATTGTTTATAGGGCCCTTTACACTACTGAACCGCTTTGCTCTGCTCTCTTGTTCTTTCTCCACACGCATTGCAGCTACCTCCTTCTCCATGACAGCTACTTCTCTTCTCATCTTCTTTGCCTCAACCTCCATGGCTTTAGTCAATGTATCTACCTTCTTCGCTAACATCTGGCAGATAATGACCATTAGCAACAATTAGCTATTATAAATTAGAAATGTTAGATTATTATCCAAAAACAACAAATAAAATAAATAGTAACCTCAATGGCATCATCTTTATCTTTTAGGCTTTGATCTTTCTCATGACCAGCTTTCCTCAAGGCTAAGACCTCTTTCTGCAGCAAATCATACAGAACTCCTGGAACACTATCCTCCGTGTCCACCGCTGGGAAGTCATTTGGCTTATCATCTGAATTTGCTTTCCAATTATCGTTTTCCACTTTCTCTTTGGTTCCTTCAGAAGACTGGTTGAATGAGTAACTTGGAGGTTTTCCATTAAGAAGAATTTTACTCCTTTCTAGTGACCTTGTGCCACCATCAAAAGATTTAGATGTGCCTTTAGCATGCTTCAAAACTGTGCTGGAGGACACAGAAGACCTCATTTGAAAGGATGATGTTCTCTTAGATAAAAGCCCATTAGAAGTCAGTTTTGAGATGTTATCAGCTCCACCTAGGGATTGACGTCGAGAAGGCCCATTACTAGCACTTCTTCCCTCTGAGGTGCCGCGATTAATACTGTTAGACGTTTCTCTCAAACCCTCTTGTAGCACTTTAAGCCGTAATTGAAATTTTTCCTGAAAATTGTAAAAGGTTTACCTTGAGTAATGGCAGAACTAATCTCCTAATTTAATACATGGGCTGTAAAACCAGATTATTACTTTTAACTGTGCTTCAGACTTTGCAGTGCGCTCAGCTATAGCAAGCTTGTCTCGAAGTTGCTGCATCTCTCCCTATAGATGAGAATGTAGTTCAGTAAAAGAAAGGAAACAGCAAAGCCAAATGCAGGAAAATTTAAACTGAAAAAAGAAAGAGCAAAAGAAGCCCAAATCCAAAGGAATCAGAAGGGTAAAATGAATTAATATTTACCTGCAAGAATCTTCTTTCTTCAAGCCATTGCTTGACAGGCATGACTTTGTCATTAGCATCTTTCCATTCATTTGCCACCACTACAGCTACTCTGTTTGCCGTTACCTTGGCACGAGCTAACTCCCGGTCAAGAGTTTTTCTTTCTTCCTAAAAAATATAAAACAAACCATGCAGCTATGAATATGATCCTAATTAGAGGCTATATTATAATCAAGAGTAAAGCAAACAACTGGAACCGTGAACTTGATGAACTTAAAAAATTACATTCATTTCTTGAACTTTCCGCTGATAATCTCTCACAGCATTTGCAGCTGCACCACCTGCAAGGACAGCCTCTTCAAGCTCCCTTACAGTCTGTGTAAGCTTTTCAACCTCTGCCACCTTCTGTCTATGCATTTTGTCCAAAATTTTATTCTCTTCCTGGGAGTGGTGATGATGAAACCACATGTCACAAATCACATCATTATGGCAACAATAAACATACAGAGAGAAACGTCATGCAACATTGCAAATACCTGACAGATCTCAATCTGTTTAATAAGCTCTTGATTTTTATTTTGGAGATCATCCACCATGGAGGCCTTAGCCAAGGCAACCTGAACAGTCCTCTCAGCTTCAAGAAGTGCTGCTTCTTTAGATTTGGTAAGACGATCTAAAGCTTTGTTGTCATCTTGAAGTTTAGCAATCTGCAAGAAATAAATGACGAAAATGACATAAATCACCCATGATAAGCCAGCTAAGTTCCCCTTCATCAGTCTTTTCTCAAGGGGATTACCATTTGGAATAGAAGAACAAGGTCATACATACCTCTTGCCGAGCAAGCTTGAGTTCAGCCTCTAGAGGAGCAAGAATGGCTTCTATAGGAGGCATGTCATCATCCTTCTGAGCTGCATGAACCCTTCGAAGAGTGGCTTCAGCTGCAAACTGAGCTGCCATTGATGCTTTCTTCTCATCATTGATTTTCTTTATTTCAAGATTCTGCAAGAAATACTCAGGTCAGTAAACATATCATGTAACCAGAGCAAAAAGACTCTTTACTAAAATTGATAGAGGCAACGAGCAATACTTTGCTTTCTAGAAGAGATTCTGTTAACTTCAGCTTCTCCTCAACCTTTGACAAGTCATCAGTAAGCTACAGTGAAAGCAAAAAACAGAAAATAAAAGTTACATTTCAAGTTGACACGAAGTAATGAAAATACGCATTAATAAGAAGAATGCAAGACAAGCAGCAGTGACATGAACAAGTCAAAGTATGGCAAAGGGACAAGTTCTACTCACTCAAGTAACCACATAAGAAGAATGCAAAGAATGATTTAGCAAAGAAATAAATAAATCATTACAACAATAAGGTGAAAAGAAGAAAACCGACAAAGCAACCCCACCCCCTAAATCAGCCAAAAATATAATTACACGATAAACATATGATCTGAAACAAATGCCACAATGACTTTACAATGGAAAAAAAAATCATTATAAACATCAAAAGCACTGAAAGAAAAAAAAAAATCAAATCAATATCATCAACATGTAAACACAGGAATGTCCATAATTAGTAATGAAGTTCCCACATTCTTAACAGTAACACCACGATCAATTTGGAAGCTCGAAATTAATTTTAATACAATAAAAATGGAAAATGGAGGGAACCTCTTCAACGGCCTTTTCTCTGAGCCGTTCAGAGAGCCTCAAGGCTTTGATCTCTGCCTGTGCTTCCGATAGCTCCCTGTCCTTATCTGCAAACACAAACAAACACACAGAGACACAGGAACACATCAGAATCAACTACACGAAGCAGAATCAGCTCAAGAACTAGCCAGATCGAGCGGCATTTTCGCACCTCTAACTTCATTCTCAAGCCGATTGAGCTCTACCTTCACCGGATCCGAACCGTGCAGCAGGTTCATGAACTCGTCCGCGTCAAGACTCGGCCTCATCGAAGCTCTCCTCCGCGACGAGCTCTTCCCTTCCTTGAACGACGCCGACACCGTCAACGGCGCCGGCGTCGCTGCCTCCGCTCCACCGTCGCCGGAAATATCCGCCATCGCCGATCTAACCGATGCCGAAACCACACACTCTCTCTCCTCTTTCTCTCTCTAACCTTCACATCCAAATGCTAGCTCCTACTCAGCAGGATCCAAACACACGCAGATTCAGAGATATAGAGAGAGAGAGACAGAGAATGCTGCAGCACTGAGAATGAGGTGAACAAGCGAGAACGGTGGTTTTAGAGAGACAAAGTGGAAGAGAGATGGTTTCATATTTTTTTGGTTGTTTCTCTATCTAGATTGTGATTTTAAATCTGGGCTTTAAATTTTTCTTTTCTTTTTATTTTTCTGTGTGTGTGTGTGTGTGTTTAGAGTTAAGAGAAAGTGCGTGATTGATTAAATAAAATCTGAGTGATCAGAGTACAGTGCCGTGAAGCAGACCAATACTGAGTGACAGAGAAACACACTCAGTAACTAAACTCTCTCTCTCTCTCTCTCTATCTCTCTCGCTTCATCATGCTGATAATAAATCTAAAATATCATTGGGGGGATTTGGGTTTAAGATAAACCGGTTGCGTAGTGCGCACACCATGTGCTCCAAGGATATTTGGGTGTGTCGTGCGCGCCTCGGCGTAGGATAGCAGATGGGACCCTTCTTCAAGGAACTTAGCTGGTAAAACGTGTTTCCACAAACTACGAACATTAACATTTATTTTATAATTTTATAATGTGTTTTTGGAGGTATATCGTGGGTGAACTTGTAGGGTGTAATAATCTAGTGAAAATGGATATTCTTGAATGTGTTGTGTGATTGCCAAGGTTGAATTCCATGACTGAGGAAACTTGTTTTAGTTTTTGTTCTTTATGGGATTTTTTGAATGTTTAAAATTGGTAATTAGTGGAGGGGTTTGTGTGGGTGAGCAAGAGGCTAATTAAATAATAACAGTTGAAGTAGCTAAGTGAAATACAATAGAAAAGTAAAATACGAAATTTATTAAACTGTCAATTGTCAAATCCCACAACAACTAGCTGCAATTGAATGGCTGTTCACAGCAGAGTTTGAAAAAATTCCATTTACACTTTTGAGATACCGCTGAGAATACATGAAGTTATAATTGCAGAAATACATCAAAATATATTTGGTTTTTTTTTTAACCCTTTCGTGAAAGGGGGGAAGGGGGATGGTTTCTAGCCTCCGTGAGGTTTTCTATTGGTTTAGTTCAAAGGAAGTGCTTTTTTTTTTCCGTTAACAAGAAGTGCTTCAATGTTATAGTTCTTCATACATTGCCCCACTGATTTGTGATCATATCTGCCATTTACATTGAATGGAAATGAAAGTTTTTAACTGACAATTTTCCAAGGCGCTGTCATGCCTTTGGTGATTGGATTTTAACTCTATAAAGCCTCTGTTGCCATTCTGCCCATTCATATCATCACGCTATGACTTGACTTCGTTTACCTCTTGAATGCAATTACATTAAAAAGAAATAACTGAGTTTAATATGACTTCGGTAAAAATTAAAGGGCAAACCAAATTCCACGAAATCAAGTTTTTCATGTGTCAACTTTAGCTCGCGCTTCCTTTTTAAACCTGTAAATTGTAAAATAATATCGAAAAAACATGACTTTAAAAACTGGTCCACATTATCCCATAGTATGATCATTCTCCAAAAAATTTCAGATTTGGATCAAGCCTCAGGAAATTAGAGGCTGCATCGTAAAGACTATTCTTTTATTTAGAATAAGTTGTGTGCTCTCAGAATTTATCACATGGAGGGGCCTTCCTTTTCCATGCTTGAAATTGCTGCCAATCAAGTAGGAAGAGGCCACTGCTTTGGACTTGCTTGACGATGTAGTTTGCCTGCACAGGGTGACACATGTACAATTTGTCAATTTCCAATCCATTATCAATTGGACTGCTTGCTCTTGGTGAAGCATTTTCTGCTCCCTAAGCACTTTTATATCTCTTGCATTTCCATGCACTTTTATATCTCTTCCTGACAAATGATTTTTTTTCCTTCAATTTACAATACATAGTGGGCATCTTCACCTCACGCAAGAGTCTAATAACTCGATTGATTCTGCTTTTATAAAATTAATTTTAAATAAAATTAATTTGATTAAAATTAATTTTAAGATAAAATAATTTATATTTAATAATAACTCTAAAAATAATTATAACAAAAAATAAAAAAATTTTATTTCTCCAAAAATTAATTCTAGAAACAAAAATTAATTTTAAAAACATATAATCAAACATCACAAAAATTGACTAGAATCAATTTTGGTACCCCTTTTCTCAAGGTGTTTCCAAACACGCAATAATTCTTTCCAAGGTAAGCTATGCCTCAACCAATTTCTACATCAGGCAATTAAGTAACTAACGAGTCATTGTTAACAATGCACAATACTCCTAAATAGTGTTTACTCCAGCGCTTAAAAGATATTTCACCGTTAGTATACTGTGTTCACTCCAGACTTCAGAACGTAAAACACACAATTATTTTTTTAATGCCACGTATATATCAACTGGATACTAAGGCAGAGTCAGGGCAGAACACCAAAAGATAAGGGGCAAAATGAAAATCTAATAAATGGTTATTTAATGGATTTCAAAATATATGCTTTCATATTCATTTGATAAAGCACGAGCATATTTGCCTTTATCTAAAATTATGCCACCTGTCATTAGTTACGACAACCAAATGCTTCATGACTTCAAGTAGAAAATTTTAGTATTCAAAACTGAGTAAATATCCAATCAAATAAACTTGAAAACACAAAATGCATGTAAAAACAAAAATATCCCTCAACACTTACCAAGTACCAACCTAGACAATAAAACAGATTTTAAGCACTAATTCCGATCATGAACAGACAAAATAATAATCCCATAACATTAAAACAGCTAGATTAAGCCTCCACCCTTTCATCCTCCAAGATGAGGGCCTTCCCTGTTGGCTTGGCCAGTAGATCAGTGAACTCTTGGAATGGAGATTTGGAAAAGCGAGTCTCCCTCCAGAAGTCGGGCGTCAGAAAACCGTAGGTTTTGAGCAAACACTCAAATGTAGCCTGTAAGAAACCAAGCATCATGAAAATAGATAAATAGGTAACAAATAACATTCAATCGATATCTATACACAGTAAGCATTGATTAATTATTTCAAATTGTCCAAATCATGCATTTCAATTGCATCTCTTAACAAGTCTTTCTTGATAATTGAGAGCATATGGGATATTCTTAATTGTCAATTCATACAGCCAGTCACTAAATCAAAATCTACAAACTAACATTACGAGCAGAATTGTCAAAAGTTAAACATCCCCAACCGACATAGTAACTCATTCACTATGATAATAGTAGAAGTAAACATCTTGTATTACATATTGCAAGCGATGAGAGATAACGACCAACTCAATCAAATGGTATAATAAACATCCAATCCAAAAAGAACTAGTACCAATAAAGAGGAAATAAAATGACAGTGCAAATAAGGGGTCCTGAAAAAAATGCAGGGTTCATTCTAGGGAAAATATGAATCGTGATTTAGATGTTAATAAAGTACAAACGGCATTTATCACAATACCTAAGAACCAATCACAATACCGTTGCATGATACATCAACACTTATAACATCATAATAGCCAATGAAATCCTTTTCACATAGACATCATATTGCTTAAAAATAACTATAATGACGTAGTACCTAAGAACCAATCAGATACATTAACAGGCTTTACGAAAAGATAATTAAATCAGCGCATACTAATTATACATTGTAACCCAATTAACACAGAAGAAATAAATAATACTCATCAAATCCATAGGAACAAAAAAAAAAAAAAGAGGAATTAGTGAAAAAGAAAAAAAAATCAAACCTTGACGAAATTTCCAAGAGTCTTGGTGGATCCTCTGGAAGAAGTGAACACATCCTCGATACCTGCGAACTGCAAGACCTTCTTGGGAACCCTAGCAGCCACAATTCCAGCACCACGAGGTGCAGGGACCATGCGAACCGTAACAGAACCGCACTTTCCGGTGACCTTGCAGGGAACGGTGTGCGGCTTCCCGATCTTGTTACCCCAGTACCCTCTCCTCACCGGAATAACCGAAAGCTTCGCCAAGATGATGGCGCCACGAATGGCGGTGGCCACCTCCTTGCTGCACTTCACGCCGAGTCCGACGTGGCCGTTTCCATCACCGACCACAACGAATGCCTTGAACCGGGTTCGCTGACCGGCCCGGGTCTGCTTCTGAACCGGCATGATCTTCATGACCTCATCCTTCAGTGAAGGGCCAACCAACGTGTCAACGATTTGGTGCTCCTTGATTGGAAGAGAGTGAAGGTAGATCTGCTCGAGGCTTCGGATTTTGCCCTCTTTCACGAGGCGACCGAGCTTGGTCACTGGGACCCACTTCTCTTCCTCGTCGCGGCGCCCTGAGGCCCTGCGGCGGCCACCACGGCCCCTGTCGCCGCGCCCACCGCGTCCGCCGAAGCCACGGCCGAAGCCGCCACGATCTCCTCCACCGCGCTCAGCCATTGATTGATGAGATGAGAGTAATGTGTGGTGAGTGTAGGGTTTGTGTGTGCGTTGCAGCAGCTAGCAGGGCAGGGGTTTGATTTTGAGAGTTTTATATATAGGGAAATTTAGGGTGCGAAATGGATCAAATGGGCTGGGCCCTATTTGGGCCACCCTTTTAGGCTACAATTTTTTTTCACACAATAACGAAGCACCTATTTTTCGACAAAAACAGGGCTACTATTTTTTTTTTTTTTAAACCGAAATAAAGAGCTGGCATTTTCTTTGTCAACGGTATATTGTTACCTGATAGTCAAGCTCAATTCGTTCCGGGCTGCGAGTTAGGCAGGTTAATTTACTATCCTTCAATTTTTTATTTTCAAAAAATATAATGTTTGATTTTTTTCAAATAAGAAAATTAATAAAAACTAGTAAATTTGTGTAAATTAATTTGGTGCTTCCTATAAAATATATATATATATATATATATATATATATATATATATATATCTGATGCTAAAAATTAAATCAATTAACAAAATAGCTCAACTATTAATTGGATATCAATATTTTCAAACAAAAAAATTGGTGATATCTTGTGTATGTTTGTGAGTTATGGTTTTAGAGGGGAAGGGAAGGAGGGAAAAAGTTTAAAGAGTAATTATGAGTCCATTTTACTCTTTAAATCATTCCTTTCCTTTTCTTCCCCTCAAAAATCTCTACTCACAATCACACAAATAGGGCTAGAAGTAAGTCAAATCAGCTTATGAGTTATTTTTTACTAGCCTCATTAATAATTCGATAAGTTAAGCTTATGAGCTCATGAACTGAATTTGAGCTATTAAACTCATTTATTAAATGAGTTGAGCTTGAATTTTATTATATTCAACTCAATAGCTCGTGAGCTAGGGTATATAAATTATGTTAAAAATAGATTATGTACTTATAATTAAAAAGCTCAATTTATATCTAAATGAGTCAGCTCGTGAGTTGGCTTGAGCTCGATGAGCTTTTAGCGAATTGAGCTTAAAACTTAAAATTAGGTTCGTTTTTTATTGAGCTGAACCATGAGCTAGTAATAAGCAACCTGGTCAGCTCCATGCCAGTGGTCAAGCTTTAAGTGGGGCGGGGTGGGCCAATCAGCATTAATAATATGGGTTGAATATCTTGGCCATGCTACTATGGTTAGTGGCACTCACCAAAAAATGGAAAATAAAGAAAAAAATATTTTTTTACATAAATTAATTCATCTAAATTTTTTTAAAAAAATAAAGGAATTTTTAATTAAATACAATAAAAGAACATCTATACAAAGAATTTCATTTCATTTATTCATTAAATATTAAATTATTTACTCAACTTTAAAATAGTTAAAAATCATAATTTTTAATAAGAATAAGATAGAACTTCTAATCAAAATAACTATAATAGAGAAGCTCACAAGCCAATATTCAAACCCAAAAATGTTAAAAAATTCACACTCTACAAATTAACTATGTTTACAATAAAATATAAATTCATAATCAATAAGACAACAACATAATCCATAAAAGCATAAATATAATCAATAATATAGTAAAAAAAAAACTATGAAGTCTACCAATATTACATAAATACCAACAAAAATGCTTAATATTATATGTATTGTGTTGAAAAAAAAACAGAAAATAAAAAAAAATTGACACAAGGGTCAAACCGCTTTGCTTCGCTTTAACCAGCGGGTTAAACGGGGCGGGATTATGCGGGTTGAATTTTTTTTGTGAGTTGAAAATATCAACCCACTCCGACAAAAATTACCGGTTATGCGGGTCAACCCGACAGATCCAACCCGTTTTGCCATCTCTACCATGAGCCGAGTTCAATACTATCAAGTCGAACTTGAGCTATGCCAAATTCGGGTTCGACTAGACTCACTTCTAATCCTACGTAGAAGGTATGCTTGAAAGGAAAGATTTTAGATGAAAAAGAAAGGAAGGACAAATTATTTATTTTAAGAAAATATATTTTAATTTAAGAATTTATAAAAATGAAAAATCAAAACGACATATTATCATAAAATTGTTTTATTATCTTATTTTTATCTTTATAAAGATTATATAACTCCCTTAATTTAAAAATAAAAATAAAGAAACTTTCATACCATTTCTTTGCAAAATTCTCCATCCAAACATACCATTAGATTATTAGAAAAATAATCATATTTCCTCCATTCGCAGCAGGGTGGTTAGCATTAATTGAACATATAACTCCCTGAACTCCACTTGAATGAATCGATAGGCCGAATGACCCTAATCAAAACCCTCGTTTGTTGAATCCGCGTCTTGCTTTATATATATATATATTTTTTCCTTCTTTCTTTGCTTTTCTTTAATTTCCCTGATAAATTGATGTTTACTTTTCTGCTATTATGCTACCCTTTTGCGGGTTAAAAGAAGTTAAATATTTTAAATGTTGTACAAGTTTGCTAGATTAAGTAAGTTAATTCAATTTGACAACTTAAATATTTTAGAAGTACAACTCATCAAAAAAAACGAAAAATTTCTGCAAAATTAGAAACCACAACAACTAATGTCAATTATGATATGATCAGACTTAATTTTGATTACGAAGATTCAACAGTAACCCATCTCACCTGCTGTAAAACGAGTTCACCCAATACAAAAAGAAGGCTGTGTATCCTTGTCCATGCTTCTCATAAATATCAGTAGGAAACTTAGTGCAGGGGTATTATAAAGTCAGTAAGTTCAAGGGAATTCTTATACAACAAATCGGTAGGTAACATATCTGCCTGCGGTCTCACTTGGCCGGATTATCTTAACAACTTGCCCACGCTTCAGTCCATAATATCTTGAGACAGGGTCAGTCACCTGGATTCTAGGAAGCTGAGCAGCAGCCCATAAAGATTAGGTTTGAAGTAACATGTCAGTCTGTGCAGAAATTTGCAGTACAATAGTAAAATTACAATATGAGATGCAATATGCATAGGAGACCAATAATCAGATCATCGAAACAGTACACAGCATTTTATCTTCCTCCAAAAAAGGTTGACTACAATAAATAAGCTCAAAAGCCCCATGAACCCAGTGAATGGAAATGGACACAAATCTGAGAAACTTTAACGGAGGAAACGAACAGTGAAGAAGCTTCATTTGCATGAAAAACAATGGACGCCAATTTTACATTTCCTAACTATATAATTAACACCAAATCTAAAGTTTCAGAAACTTAATTGGACTCATGGGAGCAACAGGATGGTCCTACATACACGAGTCAGCAAAAAAGGTACTATTTGTACGACTATCAATAACAATAGTACATTTCGATACAACAAGCTAGTTAAAAATTACTATGATACATTCCTTCCACCTGGCCAACGGACAGATTAATCTCTTTGGTACTTTGTAAGTCTCTAGGTCATAGCTCGGACAATATTAGAAACAAAAATAACCATAATATCAATCGTCTACCTTATGTCTTCACTTTATAAAATGGTGGAGCCACAGTCACATAGTCAAGGGAGTCATGAAAAGTTGAAAACTCACCACCGCAAAACTGGATTATACATTTATACTATAGATGTGGATCCACTAATCCTCTTCAATCTCACATGCAGAATTTATTTAGGGAGAGAAATTGTTATCAACATCGGGGGCTTAAATGTCTTCTTCAGTATACAACGGTGCAAAAATCATGATGATCTCTTGACTCTTAATCTCTAGGGCATATATCTAGCAAACAATTTTCTTCCAAAATACAATCTTCGCAACCCAAAATAAGTCAGCATCAAAATCAACCTGCAAACCCACAATATGGCATGCTAACCCATCATGCAGCATCCAATCTCACAGCTCTAAAATGACAGCCGGGTTTTTAGCCACTTGAATGTATTCCCATATGATATTGTTGAGAAATAAATTATGATGGCAAATGTTTTAAGTTTGAGAAATTCATACAACAAACGTTTGCACAGCAGTCAAAATTAAACATACTGACCTGAGTTTCTTTTACAGTATATCTCTCAAGCAAAGTTTTCTTTTCTACATCAGTCAGTACTTGATGTTCAGGAACAAGAACATGCTCTTTTATGTTGACCAGCAGTTCTGATTCCTGTATCAATCAAAAGTTATTCTTAAAAATTATAAACACATATGAAGCACTAAGTTAAAGACAACAACGACCGCGAAGTAACCAGATTTCTAGCCTCTGAAACCTACTAAATACAAAAGGAAATGGGCAAAAAAAAATCTTAACCATTGAAAAGCATAAACTAATAAAATAATTAGCAATATAACTTTTGCACATGTATCTCTTGGTGAAATTGTTCAACCATAAATGTCAAAAAGTAAAGCCTATATAGGTAAATTTCAGCATGAACATTTGAAGCAGCTCCCATAATAATGAACTGTGTTTAATTATCTCTAAGCTTACAAAACTAACGACACACAAGAACAATAGTTTTGCTCAGTACAAAATCCTGTATTTATTTAAACGTAGGATCAATTTTTTTTCCCACATTCAACACTCAACTTTTTTATTTTGTGTCATGTGAATGTAATACTGAATCTCATAATACAAGATGCTTCAAACTATTACAAAAAACTGAATTATTAAGATACTTATGGAAAGGCTGACCTGGAAGACCTCCAAGTGAAATTTGGAAGAAATTTCACTGATACAAGTGCGGGCAAAGGGTGTTAAGTTCTGTTGACAAACCAAGATTGCCCTGGAAACATTTTCTGAATTCATGCGATTGGTATAAGTCTTCATGGTCTTGACGCCAACCTTAGGTTCGTCAGGAAAGAAAACATAGATCTGGTGTCTCCAATACTAATTAGTTAGCTTAGGGATTCAAAGACACAACCAATAAATGATTTATTGAGAGAAGAGAAGAGAAGAGAAGGAAGTAGGGATGGGACACCAAACCTGATCAGAGGAATTGTCTTTCTTAGCTTTATTGATGACAAGGTCTTCCCTCTTCATGTTTTCGCCGTATTTGTTCTTGAACTCGTGTTTGGACATGTTGATCTCGAAGTCTCCGACAAGATAACCCCTGTCCCTCAGCATCTGCATCACCGTCTTCCTGATTCTGTAGAGCCTCGTGATTTCCTCATCTGAAAGCACCATCCTTCCTCCTCCTCTCTTCACCAACAACTAAACTACCTGAACCAGTCATAAATGTAGTGCACCAAGCAAAAGTCCAAGTTAAGAGTGCACCAAACCGATTGGTTTGTTTCAATTGGGATTTTCCTCCAAATCAACAAAATACATTCAGGAACCAAATTTAGATTTTCTCACCGCATCAGACATGAAATTGCAGGATGGAGTGGTAAGTGTTTGAGAATGAGGACAAAGTTCGTACCTCAGAAATTACGATTTGGAGAACGAACAACAGCTGGAGACGCCTCGACGAGCGGCAACGGAGATGGACGGCTGTGCGATGGAAAGGTACGCGGAGGGAGCGAGAGTGTATAGGGCTAGAGGGGGATTGCGCAATTTGAGGGTGTTTTTGTATTCTCAAAATAGAAAAGAACTAGTGTGGTGTTTTTATAATAATGAAGGTGACATTGATAGTGTAAAACTGTTTTATATTTTTAACTAATAAAAATAGAGGAAAGTGAGAAGTTATGATAGGTTCCTTGTTATAATAGATAATTATTTGTGTGAGTTAGTATGTTTCATTATTTTTATTGACTGATAATGTAAAATTGTATCAATATATTTAAATTAAATTTTTTAAATTTTATTATGAAATAATTAAAAATAATAAATTTTTTTAAAAAAATATTTGAAACATAAGAAATTTTATTTAAAATGATTAAATAAGTACAAAATTTATATGAATTCCACCAAAAAAAATTATGAAAGTTTAAAATAAATATTAATCTCAATCTATAAAATATATATAATATAAATATCAAATACTCTATAATTCTAAATTTAAATTAAATTAATATACAATGATTTATAGGAATTTTTGAATTTAACATCTTATAATAAAAAACAGAGATTGTAATAAATTGAAAATTAATAACTAGTAAACCTTTAATCAAGTAGTAGGGAAATTTTCATTGCACAAAATATAAATTTCATAGTAAAAGAATTTATGAATCTTCAATGGCGATTCACTTTATTGACATAACATGTGCTTCTAAATTTTAATTTTTTTTAAAGTGGCTTTTATGTTAAAAAAAAAAAGGAAAATCAATTATCAGCTTTTATTTAATGTTATAAAACTTTAAATCCAATTAGAAAATTTTATGCAATGATGACCTTTCAATTTTTTCATAAAATTATTTTTTAAAACCAATACAATTTAAATCCACTCAAGAAGTCATTGTTTGAGGCAAATGACAAAATTAATTTTTACATGACAACGCCAACTCAAGACTTCTCTTTTCTATATAATATTAGATTAAGGGTACGAGAGTTATCTATTATATATTATATTACAAAAATAAATATACATATATAATAATCCATTCAATTTGATTTGATTCAATTTTCAATTTGAAAACTAAAACTTTTATTTTTTTATTTTTTATTTTTATCAAATTTGTTACTTTTGATTGGGTTTCTTTGGCTTTAAACAATCCTAGTCCAAGTTAATATATTATCTATGCTATGATACAATTTTAAAGATAAATTATTAATTTAAGTGGTCCATTTATTTTTGAATTTGAGTATATGCAACACTAATTTGTGTCGGTAACATCATAGGCCTTAAATCTTAGGCCATGATGAAAGGGTACTTTCTTTTTTCTTTTTTTTGAAATCATAAGTATCCTGTTGCTAGAAATAATCTTGCTCGGATTAAATACAATCTCTATGGGCGGCAAACTTCTTCCTTCCGAATTTTAACCTAGTTACATATTCAAAACTCATATCTAAGACCTCTAGTTAAGATATAATAGCAGATATTATACTAAGGTTACTTTGTCATTTAGTTAGGTTTCATCTTAATTTATGAATACACACCTTACTCCACAAGTTAGCTAAGTAGTGATTAGGGAGTGTGAACTTTCTAAACAATCCTAGCCTTTCACATTAATAGATAACCAAATGACATAACAGTTATATACTAATAATAATAATTTTTTAACAAGTAAATTTTAATTGGTGGTCTAATTTCATACAATCAATTTATAATTTTTGCTTATATACCCATCAATCACACTTATAAATATGGCATTAGATTTTGACCAAAAAGGTATTAAATCTACATATTATTCTTTGCACTTATGTAATCATCACTTGTCACTTCATATATTTATTATTAGATATAGGGTGCATTCTGATTAGCTTATTTTAAGTAACTTATAATCAAATGCTTAAGATTGTTAAAACAATGATTATACTCCTAAAATAATTTCTTTGCAAACATGCTTGTATTATTTCATGATATAAGCAAGGAATCACATTTGTAACATTAACATGTGACAACTTGGTCATTATTCTGAAAAATAATGACACAAATTTCTTCTAACATTTACCCCACAATTGTAATCACATGCAAGTATTTATGAAGCATTCGATTGTGAGTTGATCATAACTCAAATTATACCAATGTAACTTTAAGTAAAATTACACAACCTAATAATTTTTTATTGCTATAATTTTTAAAAAAAACCTATTGTTAGATTAAAAATTCATGTCTTATAGATCAAATCTATAAAATTTTATATTAATCTAAAATCATTTGAATTTTTTGATAAACATCAAAACTAATGTAATATATATGTTTAAAACGTATAAAAATGAGGACTATTTGATTACATTTTTGTTGATATTTGATTTTATGAAATTTGGCACATATGATCATTATGATAGGTAATTGAAATTCAACAGTTGAATCGATAAAAAATATATCCAATATAAAGTTATTAAGTGGTGTAACTTGATCCTAATCTATTGGCAAAAGTTTTGACGAGTTCACCACTGATCATACCACCAAGGTTAGGACAAAATCTCAAAGTTCAGAAATTACTTATAAAAGATTTATAAGATTGCCCACAAAAAGAGTTCTCACATCGGTAGAGGAAATTAAACTTGTATCCTGCGGGATATGAGAACACTCCTTACCAACTACGCCAATCCTTATTGGTTGTAATAATAACTTTGTTTGTAATTTAATATTGATTCACATTTAAAAAGTCTAACTATTTTCATAGAGTGTTGATATATGAATGAACAATGATATAAAAATATTACATTAATGGTAAGCCAAACTTAAGTACTTTGATGTTTTTTGTGGGTAAATATAATACTTTTTTTTGGGTACATACTTTGGTGTATAAATAACTATTTATTATATAATCTTTTCCTAGGCATATTCACGTTAAATTTGTAGTGTAAACTTATGGGAACTTTTAACATAAATAAAGGTTCAATTATTGTGTATGTTGCTATATATTTTTTTTGAAAATTTTTAAACAAGTCATTTTATTTTAAAAGTTTATAATTAGGTCTTTGTAAATTTCAAAATTTTGGATTGGATCCCCCTCATTAAAATTTTGTTAAATTATCATATAAGGAGAGATTAGTTGGATGTCATCAAAGAAGTATAAGAACTCATTTACTAACTTTTATATAGGAATTTAATAAAATAAGTCTCTATATACTTTTTTTTTAATTACAATAACCCAATTACAAACTTTTTAAATATAAAGACTTATTTAAATTTTTTCAAAAAGACAAAAAGTCTAAGTAACTATGAAGTAATTAATCCTTTAATAAAAAAAGAGTAATTAATCCTAAAAATAAACTATATTTTAAGACAGACATGGAGTTTAGACCAACCCAAAGCCTAGAGGCCCAGAGCCATGCGTTTGATGGGCTTATTTCAAAACATTGAACCTGTTTCAACCAAAAAAGAGTTGAATCGGTCAGACAAAAAGAAAAATTTGAACCGGACAGTGTCTTACTCTGGTTTGGGAAAATATTTTTTAATTTTATTTTTTATTTTTATTTTTTAAAAAAGATTTTTATTTTTAATTTTTTTGAATTTAGAAAATATGTTTAATTTATAAAAATTGATTCTATTTTCAAAAAATAAAAATAATAAAAAATATATTTAATTTATATATTTTTAAAATATAATTTTTAAAATAATAAAATTATATTTATTATTAAATAATAAAAATGATATATATTTGATTTGCATATTTTGTTTATCTACTAAAATTATTTGTTAAACTAGTAAATAATCATAATATATTAAGTTTAAGAATAAAATAAATTACTCACTTTTAATTTATTTTATTATCATTATCAATTATTATGCTAGAAATTCTTGCTTTGAAGTTATTTCATTTCTTATTTTCATTTTTTAAAAATAATTTCCATTTTTAGATTTTTAAACTTTAAGAAATGTGTTTGATTTATGAAAATATATTCTATTTTTAAATAAAAAAATAGTGAAAATGTGTTTAGTTATCCATTTGTAAATAAGGCTGAATATGAGTTACAAATAATTTTAATATTATATAATTTAATTACATTTTTTATTAAATCCTAAATCCAAGATTACAATATAAAAATCTTCTTCATATGATTATGAATATTAAAAAAAATGATCCAATAATATGTTTTTAATAACTTGTGTTAGTAATAACAATTTATTCATTTAAATTATAATGCAGCAATTAAACAACAATGAACCAAATTAGAATCCTGCGGCGTGCACTAGGCAAATCAGATGCAACACGCACCAATTAATCACAGCTATTCAACATTTGATCAGTGGATGATATTATTCTGGACTATCAATGAACAAAATTATTATTAGATTACTCTAGAAAAATCACCCAATCCTCCAGTTCCGCTTTTGCTGCGCTGCTATTCAGCCTCCGACCAACCCCATCATCGTCGTCCACGTGGCTCACCATCATCTACGCCTGTGCCGCTGTCATCTGCTGAACTCGCCCAATGGCCTTGCCAACTTCTAGAACACGAGAAGCAGTTCGCCCATGGCGGCATCCTGAAAAGCCATGAGTTGGCCGTCCTTTGCCTTGCAACTGCATTACTATCATCCCTCTACTATCACTAGCCAGTCTCAACCTTGAGGATGCGAATGTGGAGCGCGTTGGCGACCTCGAGGGAGAGCGCTGCCATCCAGTAGGCGAGTGATAAAGAGAGCGGTGAAGTTGCGAAAGTCAGAGGAAGAAAAAATTATATTTCATTATTATTATAAGTTTGCCACCACGTTTTTGGATGAAAGCGTTTCCAACATTTATGAAAACATGTGGGTGGAAATGCTGAAAACAAGAATCTGCCATTTTTCAGATTTCCACTCATTTTCTTAAAATATTTTAAAAAGTATTAAACCAAATATATTTTTATTAATATTTTTTATATTAAGTAAAAATAAAAATAGACAAAGAAAAATGTCATTTTTTATATGATCGTTAAAAAAATAAAAGAGGAAAAAAAGAAGAAAAAGAAAACACACAAAATAAATTGGTGGTCAAAGATAATTTTTAATATATTTAATTTTATTTTTATGGAATTGATTTAAAAAAAATTAATTTAAATAAAACTAATTTTAAAATAAAATAATTTATATTTAATAATTTTTTTAAAAATAATCCTGATAAAAAATAAAATTTTTTATCTCTTTTAAAATTAATTTTAAAAATCAGAATTAATTTTAAAAATAAATACTAAATATGATGATTTTGGAGCCGGCTCCCAAACATGCTATTTGTTTACCCGCCACTGTCAATTTTACGAAACCCTCCCCAAAACCCTACATCTCCCTCTCTCCTCCCCTCACTTCCCTCCCTCTCCCACTCTCTTCCCCCAATTTTCAAATTGCATTTTTCCGTTTGTGTCTCGGGAAAAGCCATTTACCGAAGAGAGTGGCTTCAATTTTTTTCTCACTCCTCCTGTTCTGAAATTCCAGTTCAAGAAGCTCGCTGCTGCTGCTTCTAATTGTAGGGTTCTCCAATCGAGATGTCGTGGGAAGACGAGATTGTGATGCGTGATGTCACGAATGCGGGTCTCGTTGTCAGTGATCGCATTGGTCGCGAAGTTTCGTCCCAGCTCGACCTCGAAGAAGCCCTTGAGGCCTCCAGATATGCTAGCCACCCTTACTCCACTCACCCTAGAGAGGTATCTTCTATCTTTACCTCTTAAACTTGAGGGTTTCAAATTGTTGCTCTTAGATTCAGCTTTGTACGCGCTGTGTTTGTGTAATGGAGGCAGTTTTGAAGTTTAAGCATCCGATTTTTGTGCTAAAATTGAGTTATTCGGTATGGGGATCCCTGCATTATGCATAGCCATATTGAATGCTCGAGAGGGGAAAAAATTAGATCATAATTTGCTAGTGTAGACTTGTAAAGCAAACAATCCTTCTCTTGTTAAGTGTTTTATTTTCATGTCAAAAGTCATAGTTCTATAGTATGTGGGTATATTACAGTGGAAAGTAATACCATAATGACAATATGCATTATTCAATTAGTTAATTACTAGGGTTGGGGTCTAGTTTTACTCTCTTTATCCAACTTATGGCATTATTCAATTTTGTTTCAGTGGCCCCCTTTAGTTGAGGTAGCCAATACTTGGGAGTTGCCTCCTGTTCTCATTGAAAGATACAATGCAGCTGGTGGTGAAGGAACTGCTTTTTGTGGAATATTTCCCGAAATACGTAGGGCATGGGCATCTGTGGACAATTCCTTGTTTCTTTGGCGTTTCGATAAGTGGTAAGTACCGTGATGATGGGTTGGAATTAATTTAGTGTGAAGGCTGAAACTAGACACATCCCTTATTTGTCTTTTCAATGAAATCTGTCTTCCTGGATTTTTTTTTTTCGTGTGGAGTTACCATCTGCATTTTTTGTTTGGCAGGCATTTAAGCAATTAATGGAGTTCATGTTTATTAGTGAACAATTCTTTTTGTTCTTTATACCATTGGAAAAAATATACTTCTCTCTCTCTCTCTCTCTCTCTCTCTCTCTCTCTCTTCCTTCACGTTTCAAAGGGCTTTCTTTGGGTGACATTAGACCCTCATGACCAGTGCATTGCATGAATTCTTACTATGGTGTTTTTGGCTGGTCCTTCTAACAGTTTAAGCTTTTAGTTTGAGTAATTATTATATGAATGTTACTGGGGTAACTTCGAGTAATTACTATGCATTTTGTTTCTTTGAGTTTCTGTTTGAACCCCTTGATTTTTTAATTGCTATCTCTATTTATAATTATTTTGGTTTTTTAATTATTAATGCACAAAAAAATTGGGAGGGATGGTTTTACTGTTTGAATAATTGCTTTGGTTGTTGTCTTCTAATTTAAAATCTTTAAAGCTATTTATTAGAACTCATATTTACATGTGCTGCATTACTTCTAATCTAATGTTGTGCTTCCTTAGGGATGGCCAATGTCCTGAATATAGTGGGGAGGAGCAAGCTATTTGCGCTGTTGGTCTTGCAAAATCAAAACCTGGTGTTTTTGTTGAAGCTATCCAATATCTTTTAATTTTAGCTACGCCTGTTGAGGTATTAACCATTTTATGTTTTAAGTCTTTTCGAAGGACTTGTTTACTAAAATTTTGCCCTTCTGAACTAGTTCTTATTTTTATATGCTAAATTGCTTATTTTGTACCACAGCAACATCTTATGTGTTCGTTTGCCATTCATACTAACATTTCTTTGGACTTGAATGTTTTCCCTTCATTTGTTGAAATATGATATTTTTTTCCTTTATTGAAATATTTTGATTTTTTGTGGTTGTTGATATATATTTCAACCTGTGTTTGTTCGGTCCTCTCCGTGTGTGTGCACTTCAAGAGTACCATGCCTTGTCGCCATCGGTAATCAAGCATCAATCAGTTGCTTTCCCTAAGATTTTCCTATTGGCATTGATAAATATCATATGTACTTCAGTTAGCCTTCTATACCATGTTTTCCTCTGATAAATGAAGGAATTTTGTAAGTAAAATGGGAAAAGATGAGGAAATAGTTAGAATAAAATACTAATAAATTCTCCTGAAGATGAATGGAAGCCAAAAGAAATATCATCAAAGTAAAAAGTTCCTTGAATCCTGTTGACATTGATGAGATGAATCCCCTCAAAAAATCCAAAAGCTGAATAACATATGTCAAGAGCCAATGCCAAATCATATGGTTGCATAGAGTTGTGACATCCCATGCCTGCTTTTTAGTTAGATAGCAAACAATTATTTCTATTATTGGTTTTATTCTGTATTATTAAAACATAGTTCCTTTGCAAAATGTTTATATACTTGAATTTGATGTTGTTAGGTATTCAATATTTCAATACACACTGCTTAGTTTTGTATGATAATATGTTATAAGATCATTTTTAGTTATCAACAAAAGTCGCTGTATGACATGTTTCCTATGAACCATGTGCAGTATGTTCTTTCCAGACCTCCTTGTGGGAGCAGTATTTTTTTCTTACCACTCTCTTTTTATCAGTTGATTTTAGTAGGAGTGTGCTGCTCTGGAGGAGCAGATGGCTCAGATCCGTTTGCAGAAGTAACATTACAGCCATTGCGAGAGTATACAGTACCATCTGATGGGGTTACAATGACTTGTGTGACATGTACTGATAAGGGCCGCATTTTCCTTGCTGGTCGTGATAGCCACATATATGAGCTTCTTTATTCAACTGGTTCAGGATGGCAAAAGCGCTGCAGAAAAATCTGCCTCACTGCTGGTTTAGGAAGTGTAATTTCAAGGTACCTTGTGCTTTTGAATATTTTAGTGGTATATAAATCACTAACTCTAACTGTGCTATGTGATTCCTTCTGAGCTAATTCATTTTTTGTCTTAAAAGTTAAAATTGTATATGTATTTTTTAAATGTTATATAACTTAGCTCATTTTAAGTGATGTATGTTTCTTTGCTAATTCCTTAGTAACTTAATCTTAGTTGTTATTCGTAGATGGGTTATACCAAATGTATTCAATTTTGGAGCTGTTGACCCCATTGTTGAAATGGTTTTTGACAATGAGAGGCAAATATTATATGCTCGAACTGAAGAGATGAAGCTTCAGGTTTATGTTCTTGGACCAAATGGTGAGGGCCCATTAAAGAAAGTTGCTGAAGAAAGGAATCTTGTTAATCAGAGGGATGCACATTATGGGGGTAGACAATCAGGAGGATCAAGAGTCTCAAGTCGATCACCAAAGCCATCTATTGTTTCTATCTCACCGTTGTCTACACTTGAATCCAAGTGGCTACATCTTGTTGCTGTTTTATCAGATGGCCGAAGAATGTACCTGTCTACCTCTACTTCTAGTGGAAATTTGACTGGGTTCAACACCAACCATCACAAGCCTAGCTGTTTAAAGGTTGTCACAACAAGGCCCGCTCCTCCTTGGGGTGTTAGTGGTGGTCTCACCTTTGGAGCAATGGCTCTTGCAGGTAGACCTCAGAATGAGGATCTCTCACTGAAAGTTGAGGCAGCATATTATTCTGCAGGAACTCTTATCCTTTCTGATGCATCACCTTCGACTATGCCTTCTCTCCTTGTTTTGAACAGGGATTCGAGCACCCAATCATTGCCATCAGGTAATCTTGGGACAAGTTCGAGGAGTTCCCGTGCATTACGAGAATCTGTATCTTCTTTGCCAGTTGAAGGGCGAATGCTTTCTGTGGCAGATGTTTTACCTTTGCCTGATACTGCAGCAACTGTGCAGTCTTTATATTCAGAAATTGAGTTTGGTGGTTATGAGAGCTCAATGGAATCGTGTGAAAGGGCGTCTGGCAAACTCTGGGCAAGGGGAGACCTCTCAACCCAACATATATTGCCAAGGAGGAGAATTGTTATCTTCAGCACAATGGGCATGATGGAAATTGTTTTTAACAGGCCACTGGACATCCTAAGGCGGCTATTAGAGTCCAACTCTCCAAGATCAGTTTTAGAAGATTTCTTCAATCGGTTTGGTGCTGGTGAGGCGGCTGCTATGTGTCTAATGCTAGCTGCAAGAATAGTGCATTCGGAAAACCTTATTAGCAATGTTATTGCTGAGAAGGCAGCTGAAGCTTTTGAGGATCCAAGAGTTGTTGGAATGCCCCAACTTGAAGGTAGTAGTGCACTATCAAACATGAGAACTGCTGCTGGTGGATTTAGCATGGGCCAGGTTGTTCAGGAGGCTGAGCCCGTCTTTTCAGGCGCACATGAAGGGCTCTGTTTGTGTTCGTCTAGATTACTTTTTCCTCTATGGGAACTTCCTGTAATGGTTGTGAAAGGCACTTTAGGTCCTTTAGGTGCTTTATCTGAAAATGGGGTAGTTGTATGCAGACTTTCTGTTGGTGCTATGCAAGTCCTTGAGCACAAAATCCGATCTTTAGAAAAATTCTTAAGATCTAGAAGGAACCAGAGGAGGGGACTTTATGGCTGTGTTGCAGGTTTAGGTGATCTAAGTGGTTCAATTCTATATGGTAGTGGTTCAGCATTAGGTGCTGGTGATCGAAGCATGGTAAGAAACTTATTTGGTGCGTATTCCAGAAATATGGAGTCCAATGGTGGTGGAACAACTAACAAAAGGCAAAGGTTGCCATATAGCCCTGCAGAATTAGCTGCCATGGAGGTGGGTTACATTGTTAAGTGTTTCATAGGTGTTTTTATATGTTTTCATTTATTGGGTTCGTTTCTCACTTAGGTTTGTTGCTACAGGTGAGGGCAATGGAATGTATTAGGCAGTTGCTTCTTAGATCTGGTGAAGCCCTGTTTTTGCTTCAACTTCTTTCACAGCATCATGTCACTCGATTGATTCAGGGATTTGATGCTAACTGTCAACAGGCATTAGTTCAGTTAACATTTCATCAATTAGTTTGTTCTGAGGAGGGTGACCGTCTTGCTACAAGACTTATATCTGCTCTAATGGAGGTAAACCCCATTTTAGGCAATCTGTGAAGGAAACTTCATCTATGAAAGTTTATACATTAATAGTTTAATATAGTTTTCTTTCTTTTGCTTAAGTAAACTTTTGTATCTCCATTGCGTAATTCTGAGTTTTATTTTATATTATACGTTGCTCCAGTACTATACTGGTCCTGATGGCAGGGGGACTGTGGATGATATTAGCAGGAGATTAAGAGAGGGTTGTCCAAGCTACTATAAGGAGTCTGATTACAAGTTCTTCTTAGCTGTGGAAGCTCTGGAGAGAGCTGCTGTGACTATAGATGATGAGGAAAAGGAGAATCTTGCAAGAGAAGCATTTAATTGCTTAAGTAAAGTTCCAGAGTCTGCAGACTTACGAACTGTTTGCAAACGTTTTGAGGATTTAAGGTATCTTTTCTTTTTTTGTCCTCCTCCATTTTCATGTCAAGTATCATCATTTGTTTTCTTGGCCTGTGATTGGAGAGCTTCAATCTGAATGTCAAAAATATACTTGCCAACTGCAGGTTTTATGAAGCTGTAGTGCGCTTACCTCTTCAAAAGGCACAGGCTCTCGACCCCGCAGGTGATGCTTATAATGATGAAATTGATGCAACTGTCAGAGAACAGGCACTTGCTCAGCGTGAACAGTGTTATGAAATAGTTATTAGTGCTTTGCGATCTCTGAAAGGTGACACCTCTCAGAAGGAATTTGGTTCTCCCATCAGATCTGCTGCTTCACAATCTGCTCTTGATCCAGCCTCTCGGAAAAAATATATAAGTCAAATTGTTCAACTTGGTGTCCAATCTCCTGACAGAATTTTCCATGAGTATCTATACCAGGCTATGATTGATTTAGGTCTTGAGAATGAGTTGTTAGAGTATGGAGGTCCTGATCTGTTGCCCTTTTTGCAAAGCGCGGGTCGTAAACCCATACAAGAGGTTGCATGTTTCTTTGTCTTCTATAATTTGTTAATGGCTTCACGTGGTCAAAGGGCACAAATATTGTGTGTTAGAATTCTGATTGTATATCTTCTGCATGTGGAACCTACACATTAGCCATACTTTTCATAATATTTCTTCGAAAAGTTGTATATTTCTAATCATCTTCATGGTCCTCTTTTGTCTTCTGGGTCTGCTAGGTTCGTGCTGTGACTGCAACAACTTCTCCAATCGGGCAATCAGGAGCGCCTATGTCGTCTAATCAAGTCAAGTACTATGAACTTTTGGCACGGTATTATGTCTTGAAGCGGCAACATATGCTTGCAGCTCATGCGTTGCTAAGACTAGCTGAAAGGCGCTCTATTGATGGAGTTCCTACTCTTGAGCAGAGGTTAATCAATTTCTCATTTTCTTGTCCTTGTTATCTCCTTTTTCTTACAATTCCTTTGAAGATTCTGGCCTTCTAACTTCTAAGCAGTTTTACCAAACCTAGTGAACCCTTACACCATAGTTGGATCTCATCTTGCAAATGTAAAGTCACAGTGCATGATGTCAAAACTGAACTTTTATGCCCGATAATGAATGGTATCATGTTTAAAACAAGTATTTAAACTGTATTCCCTCAAAATAAAATTTAAAAAAAAAAATGCTTCTTTTGTTTCAAGAAAAGAAAAACTGTCATTCATGATTATCAGGGCTGAAGCTGGTATTTTTTTGCCACTTATATCCTAGATAGATTTATGAAGCTGCACTTTCATCAACAGTAGTGAAAGATGCTAGAGCTGACACTTGATTGAATTGTATAAAACATGGAAATCGGTTCCTGATTCACCATGAATTCTCAAATAAGTTCTGCTTGTTATGTGTATTGGATGAGATATCGAAGGCCGTAACTGTTCTTTTGTAAGGCTCTTTAGTTCACATGTGTTCAAGCTGATGGCTTTCTCGTCTTAAGCCCTCTACATTCTTCTCCAGAATCTATTATGATTATTAGAGTTGTTTTGATCTGCTTGCTTGGATATCTTCTAATAGTTAAGTTTTTTGTAAAATTCAGGTGTCAATACCTAAGTAATGCAGTTCTACAGGCAAAAAATGCAACTAATAGTGATGGGTTGGTAGGTTCTACACGGAGTTCCATTGATAGTGGATTCCTAGATTTGCTTGAAGGGAAGCTTGCAGTTCTTCGGTTTCAGATAAAAATCAAAGAGGAATTGGAGGCAATGGCTTCCAGGTCAGAGGTTTTACCTAGCACGTCCGGTTCCATGCAAAATGGTTCGGTCCCTGAGGGCAGTTCAACTGCTGATGCTAATCTTGCAAATGTAACACAAGAGAAGGCTAAGGAGCTATCGTCAGATGTAAAGAGCATAACACAATTATATAATGAATATGCAGTTCCCTTTGAGCTCTGGGAGGTACCTTCTTTCTTCTTTTGGTCGTTCACATTGTTTGTTAGATTAACACACGCTCAGATTTTCTGTTCAGATTGTTCTCATTAATTTAGTTTTGCACAAGTTCACTATTTTTAAGAGCTTGATAATGAGCAAAACTGCTAGGTGTCCTTCAAAGCTTTTGAGCATTAGCATATAGATTATACTTGCTGACTCTGAGCAATTTATTTTCATGCATTGTTTGCTGGAAGTAAGCTGAAACGATGGCAAAGGATCAGATCAAAGGGTTAACTCCCTTTCATTGTTTGGTTCATCTTTGAAGAGAGATAAATAAGGGAGTTGAGGTCCTCAGTCCTCAGTCCTCATAATCATTTAATAAATTTACAATTTGAAAATCCTGTTGCTACCCATTTTTTGCATGTTACAGATCAACAATGTTGCATAAAATAGCCATTTTGTTTATTCCTGTTCATTTACTTTCATTTTCTTCCATTTTTTAACAAAACCAAACGACAAAATGTGTTTGTGATTTTGTATCACTTGTTTTCCTTACAATGTTGCCTAAGTAGATGCAGGGAAGTTTTGCACTAATTTCTTTTTTCTCCTCTTATATCAAATCATTTCTCTTTTCTTTCTTGTCAAACCAAATGAAGTATTACAGATTAAGTTGTATATGCCACTGTTCTGCTGGATAGTTCATGGTTATGTAGATTCTTGTTGAGAAAGCCATCGTGACAATGTGTCAACCTCTGAAACTTCGTTATCAAATTTCCAATTAACAGTTTGTCATTGCATACCTTCTTTTAGATATGCCTGGAGATGCTGTACTTTGCCAATTATTCCGGTGATGCTGACAGCAGCATTGTCAGAGAGACATGGGCTAGACTTACTGATCAAGCTATTTCAAGAGGTGGCATTGCTGAAGCTTGTTCAGTATTAAAGCGGGTTGGTCCCCGTATTTATCCTGGTGATGGAGCTGTTATACCGCTCGACACTATTTGTCTTCACCTAGAGAAGGCTGGACTGGTATATGTTCCTAAATTTGTTCCTTTTTTTGGCAGGCAGTATTTACTGGAATTAGAAGTCTTTTGAAGGGTATATATATTCAACTATTATCTCAAATATGAATTCATGTCTTTCTGTAGGAGAGGCTAAATTCAGGGGTTGAATCTGTTGGAGATGAAGACGTTGCAAGAGCCCTTATTTCTGCTTGTAAGGGTGCAGCTGAACCTGTATTGAACACATATGATCAACTGTTATCAAATGGAGCTATTTTGCCATCCCCAAATCTTAGATTACGTATGCTGAGATCAGTCCTTGTGGTACTTCGTGAGTGGGCCATGTCTGTATATTCACAGAGGATGGGTACTAGTGCCACTGGGCCTTCCCTCATACTAGGTGGAGGATTCCCACTGGAACGTACAGTTGTTAGCCAAGGAGTTCGTGATAAGATCACAAGTGCGGCAAACAGGTTCACTTCTTTATACTTTTCTCTAATCATTTTATTAATATTGTCCATTTAACATCTCTTGAAGGCATAATTTTTACCAATAGAGAAAGGTATTAGCTTTTTTGTGGCTGTTCCTTGATCCCAGTACAACATTATATTGGAAATTTGCTGATTTCTCAAATCTTCCATTTTTTAACCTGTGTACCTATTTTCATCTCCCGTTGTTCAGGTCCATTATTTATATCCAAGGTAAACTTTTGATGTTATTTTTACATACAGGTATATGACTGAAGTGCGTAGGTTAGCGCTTCCACAGAGTCAAACAGAACTGGTCTACCGGGGCTTTAGAGAACTTGAAGAGTCGCTTATAAGTCCTCATTCATTTGATCGATATTGATCTTTGTTCCAATATATAGTGTTGTATCAATTGTTATTGTCAAATAATTATTTTCAAATAAGAGGTGTCTAATTTTCTATATTGGATGTGTGATCATGTGATCTTATTTTATTTTTCTTTCTTTTTCCTTTTTCTCCCTTTTAAATTCAGTTGTGTATCAATTAAGATTACCACATCTCCAGTCTCCTGGTCTATATTGAGCCTAATTTTGCAAGTTTCGCTGCCTCCTCATTTGGATGTATCCTACTTGCGTGAAAACTAATTTCATAATCCAGAGGATTATGTGAAATATTGAAATATGAACGCGTTGCTTTGAAAAATGATTTAAGCGTTTTGTAATGTCTAACGAAGTTTTTGAGTTTAGGAGAACTACTGTATAGAGTATATTTCTACATTGCTTAAATTCAAAGTGGAACCAAGTGCATATTATACCAAGCCTGTAGGGTGTGTCTATGAGTTTTGATTTTAAAGAGAAAAGGAGAAAAAAAAAGGAGTTTGAAAGGTAATTATGAGTTCATTTTACCTTTTTTTAACTTTTTTCCCTTTTTTTTTCCCATTTCAAAATAAAACTTACACAATCTTAGGGGTTTCTTTGATTTTATTTTTCTCGAGTTAAACTAAAGCCTAGATGCTAGCTAACTTTGAAAAGGTTAGGGCATTTTAGGTTTAAAAAAATATTTATTATTTTTATATTAACCTTCTTTGAGGTTTGGTGAAATTTGTTGTGACCTTGTAATTGTCTAAGCTATATTGACCTCCATTTATAAAAAGGTTAAAAGAGGTTATGTTATGTTTACAGGGGTGTCTAGAGTCATATTTTATAAAATATAGAGATATTGAATGTAATATTACCTAAAACTTAAGGGAGGTTAATGTGTATTTTTGTAAATAAAGAGGGTTGCGATAAATTTTATCAAATCTTAAGGGAGGTCAGTGTAATTTGTCCTTATTTTTAATATAGATTTAATTTATCAATAGTTCTATGGTGCACTGATTTAAATATGGTGTATCACATGCCATTTACTTTATGTATGATCTATATACACCTTAATAATCATTCAAATCATGTATTGTGTTTGCTAAAAATTGAATGGTTGGGATCTTCATATTTGCATGACCATTGCACCTCCACACACTTGCTTCTTCTTCATCCTTCTCTTCCCTGTTGGTGGCAATCAAAGCTCACCCGGCCAGGGCCTTGCTTGCTCTAACGCTAGCAGAGGTTGACCTTTGGTCACTGTCGGTGTCGCCATCGATCTGATGTTGTAGTCCACCCGCAGCGCATTCCAAAATTGGTGCCATTGGATCTCTAACAACGAGCTCGGAATGGTGGGGGAGGAGGTGGAGCAAGCCTCCCCAAACTCTGTCTACTCCATATGGAGAAGTGATCTTTGTAACAATGAGTACGGTTGCCCAAAGTTCGTTTTCACTACTCACTTTTATTCTCAAAATCAACTTTGGTTTATTGTGCTTCTAGGTTCTTTGATTTTGGAGGTAGTGATGTTTTTCTTTTCTTGAATAAAAATTTGAATTTTTTTTTTTGAACAATTTTGCTTAAGGTTTGGAAATTTTTATAGATTTATTAGATTTTGATAATAGTTAGAAGACAAGGTTGGAATCAAATTAGTGATAGTTTTCTTCCCAAAATGAGTAAGATGAATGAAGAAGCAAGAGGGAAGGTTGTTCATGTTATGGTGGGAATGAAGGTGGTGTCCCTTCATTTTGCATTTAGCCACATTTTCAAAATGTGTTTAGCTGCACTTTTGAAATGTGGCTAAATGACACATGCACCATCTCCTTTCCTACATCTTAGTCAATTTTAAATGCTGTGTGGTGCACTATAGAACTAGCTTTAATTTATATGCATTGTTAATATAAAAATATTTTATATATATCTTTAATTATATATTATTATATCAGTAAAAGTATTTGATTCAATCATCTACTATTTTTAAAGTTTTACAAAGGCAAACATTTGATTAGAAACAATATAGGGTATCTAAACTAATCTCTTAATCATAAAATTGTAATTTTATTTTTTATTTTGTTTTTAATATTATTATTTTCATTGTTTTCTTTATAGAATAAAAATAAGATGACAATTTTATAATTAATATTAAAAGCAGAATATGAAAATAGAAGATGTAGTTTTAGAACTAAACAGGTCATAATGTTTCTTGTTTTTATTTTTCATTTTTAATATTAAATATTAATTACAAATTTGTCATTTTGTCTTCATTTTGTTTCTTGTCTTTAAAGTTTTGTTAAAGAAACAGTAAAAATAGTTTTTTTTTAAATTTTTTTTTCTTTTCACAAAATTTTAAAAATAAAAAATATAATTGCTTAAAAAAATTAAACATTAAAAATATAATAAAAATAAGGTGACGGTTGCATATCAATATTGAAAACAAAAAATTCTTGTTATTCTGATTGAAACTACAGTTTTATTTTTTTGAAAATAACTTTTTATGGTCTAATTCTAAGTTTTTTATTACATTTTATTTTAAATGATCATTGGCTGTGTGAGATGGATATGTTTTGTTATTGCGTAACCATCTTATCTTCCTATTATATCTATGGGTGAGTTGAAAAATCCATGCAACACCAAATTATGTCATCCGGTCACCTGTAAGTAATATTAAAAACTATCTTTCAACAAGTCTAACTCATATGGATATGTTTGGAAAATATGTTGTTATCATCGTTGTTCTTCATTAATGTTTAAAGAATTTTTGTAAAGAGTAAGGACAAAGCTTGTGAAGATTACTTCAACGAGACCATTCCTTTGTCGGCAAAGAAAATAAGGGATTATTCCTTAGCACTATTTTAAATTTGAATAACGTAGAATGTTTCACGATCAAATATAAATAAATTATTCCACTCTCATTCAAATCTTGAATATGTTAATTTGAAGGTAAGTTTATAATTTGTAAGACATATTCGTTTTACATTTCTCTCATCATAGCATTTCAAGCATGAAAAATAAATAAATTTTTTTTATAGAGCACGAATCGTAAACACGTCTAAGGGGGGAAAAAATTCTTTCTTCTCGGTATACAGCTGTGTTTAAATGGCAGTCACCAAGTACGAACCAAATATTTTAGTGTCTTAAAGTCTAAAGATGGGCGGATTCTGTGATGCACCACATAAAGTGAGGTGCATCACATACCTTATAGAATAAACGGTCAGATCTGAGGGTGCACAAATACACCCTCACATCTGACCATTAATCTCACAGGATGTATTTGTGCACCCTCAAATCTGACCGTTTATTCCATAAGGTGTGTGTGAGGTGCATCACAGAATCTGCCCTAAAGATGATAGGTTTTCAAGATATTCTCTTATTTCTGTGTCCAACTTGATGGACCTGCTATTTAACATGCGAAGTTTGTAAATTTATGGTGTGTTTATTTCAATTTTTGAGAAAAAAATGATTAAATTTAAATTTTGAGTATATTTATTTATAATTTTTTGGTTTAAAAATTATTTTTTATTAAAAATTATTTTTTATATATATTTAATATTTTTTTTAAATAATTATAATTTTAAAAAAATATTTTTTCAGTATTTTTTTAGAAACTGAAAATAATAACTTTTAAAAAAATTAATTTTTAATTTTTTCTATTATATATAAAATATAAGTTTTATAATCACTTTTTTTTTAAATTGAAACAAACGCATTTTTTATATATAATTGAAAAAGCTGAAAATAATTTTTTTTTAAGAATATGATTACTTTTAAAAAAATATTTTAATATATAAAAATTAATTTTTTAAATTAAAAAATGAGCTTTTACCAAAAAAAATCACAAACAAACATAACCTTATTAAAAATTATGCAGAGTTCACATCGTAGTCATTACTCTCTAAATTTGAGTTTTCTTGATATGAATCATAGTATCATCATATTAAGTTCAATCTTGGAAAATCTGTCTAGTTTACAATTAATGTTGGGTAATGATTTTACTAAATTTTCACTTCAAAATTTAAGAATATTGGTTCTACTTTTTTTTTTTGGACACCATTGGTTCTACCATTTTTTTTACGTTCGTGAGAAGAACATTGTTTTTATTTTTCTGTGTGAGCAAGCCTATGCCGAGTGTCTGCTTTGATGGTTAACGACCCTTAGAATTGTTGGAGTTTGGCTATGAAAAGAAACTTTGATAACCCTAATATATTTATTTGGACGACCTAATGTTTGTTGTAAATATATTTTTGTGCTGAACCTCACATAAGATATCATTAACATTGATGAGTAGAAAAATAAATAAATAATGATATTAGATTTTTGTGAAGTTTGGTAGGAAAATTTTCCATGTAAATGGCACCGCCTAACTTTTAGGAAAAGCCAAAAATAAATAAATAAATAAAAGAGAGAGAAAGAAAGAAGAGAACGCCACACTGGCTTAAGGAGAAGTGGAGAACGTTGGAGACCAAAGTGACAAATTCAAATGCTGTTGGAAAAGATGATTGGTGGAGTAGCAATAAAATGAGTGGACGTGAAGGCCACAAGCTTTAAGCAAAAATGAAAATGAAGAGAGATGGATATTCATGTATAAAGAGGACATGGCATCATACAAAAAGTTATGATTGAATAAACTTGCATAATAAGTCCGAGTCAAACATCATATAGGGCAAGATAGCAAAAAGCTTATATTATCCTCTCAGGCATGTTTTATTTTAAAATGACGATATTGCGAAATAGTTTATTCGACTAAACAAAAGTGCTTACGATCAAGAAAGTTTTAAGAATGAGAAAACTGAATTTGATTTCTTATGACTTGTTCGGATCAGCTTCTCTTAAAAAAATCTTTTTTAAAATGATTTTTTAAATTTCTTAAAAAAATAAAAAAATTTATATTTAAATATAAATATTTAGATACAAATAAAATTTATATTTAAATATAATATTAAAATTTTTTTATTCTTAAATATCTTTTTTATGTTATAAAAAAATTATATTTTAACAAATAAAAATTATAACTTTATAAAAAAGATCTTTGTATTTTTATTTAGAGATTTTATTTTTCTTAAAAAAATTTATCCAAATATATTAAAAATCATTAAAAAAACTTTTTTATTAAAAAATATTTCTTAATCAAAATAATAACATCCAAACAAATGCTTAACTAATATGTTGAGAAAACTCTCTTTTGTGGATAAAATCATAAACGCAAACCTTACCAAAATGAATGAAGATAAAAACAACTTTATATATAATAATAACAATAATAATAGATAAAACTAATCGTTAGAAAAGTATTAAACAGGATAATCAAAAAAAGAAAAGTATTAAACAGGAGTAAAGGTTGAATTTATTACGTTTAAATCCAAAAATACCATTGAGCATAGTGTACATAATAAATATAATATGATAGGCCACAAATGAAGGACATATATGTAAATTGCCGCTCTGTTTTGTTTGAAGTTTCTACTTCAGCTTGAGCTGGTCTGGTAGAAAGTAGAATGTAGAAAGTAGAAAGTAGAAGAAATGCAGTCACTCACTCACAAACACCAACTTTTAATTATTATTATTTCAAGGATCTTAAATCCCAATGTTATTGTTCCTGCACCAACAAAAATTTCCATTCCATTTCATCTCTAATTAAAATAAAAGGGGGAAAAATTAGGTTTCAATTTCAATTCCTTTTTTCATTTCAATTCACAAAAATTTACCAGATCTGATTCATCTGAATTCCAATTTCCCAGCTCAATCGCATTCCACTTCCACGTCAATCGTTATCCCCCAAAAAATTTGGACTTTCGATTCCGTTTCTGATCCCAAAAAAGGGAAAGAAAAGGGAAAACAAAAACCTACTATCCAAATGTCTCGTTTGGAGCAGGAGAAGATCCGAAAACGAATTTGATTCCGAAAGTTCTGTTCTTTTTCAGTATTCAAGTGCTTCCCAGCTTAGTGGGTGTTGCCATGGTAGACGCTCTATCGGTGGTTCCGGCAGCCGTGCTCCGCAACCTTTCTGACAAGCTATACGAGAAGCGCAAGAATGCTGCACTTGATGTTTGTCCTCAACCCTTTTTCATTTATCTTGTTGCAATTCGGTTAATTTGGGGTTTTAGGGTTTTGGGCAGATTTCCTGGGGATTTTAGTTGATTATTGGGGTATCTATGTTTGTGTATAGGTTGAGGGCATAGTGAAGCAGCTTGCTGCTGCTGGGGATCATGATAGAATAACGGCCGTGATCAATTTGTTGGTAACGGAATTCACTTATTCACCACAAGCAAATCAGCGGAAGGTAGCAGAGTTTTTTTTTAATGGTTGATTATTACTCTTAATTTGGCTGAATATGTTCTTCATGTTATTTGATGGTTATTTTTTTTTTAAATAAAAAATTAATTTTGGATGAAGGGAGGATTAATAGGATTGGCTGCTGCGACTGTTGGGTTGACTTCTGAAGCAGCTCAGCATCTTGAGGTGAGGAATTGCTCACTAGTTTCAAGTTTTTTTGTCCTTTTATCCGAGTTTGTTTGTTTATCATGGCTTACGATTTGAACTCTTTCCACTCGAGAAATTATGCTGAATTCTTTCTAGTGGTACATAAGCTTATCAGTGGTCAATGGGTGGAATCAGTAATTTTCTGCCCTTCTCATCAACAACAAACCTGCCAACTTTCAGATTAAGGAACACTAGGAAACAAGAAATATGATTTCACCTCAAGGGATATAATTGAAATATGTAAAATTTTATCATGCTAGAGTGTATCTAACAGTTACTAGTGATGTGTTCTGATGGAATGCATTAACACTATCTTTCACTTTGTTATTTAGCTTATTTTGACTTGCCTAAACATATATATGCTTTTCGTTAGCCTTCTTACTGACATAAAATTTTTGTAATTGACAGCAAATTGTGCCCGCTGTTTTAAATTCTTTCTCTGACCAAGATAGCAGAGTTCGATATTATGCTTGCGAAGCACTATATAACATAGCTAAGGTGAGGACTTGACTGTGCTGACCTGTGTACAGCTTCAGTAATCACCTGCTATCCTCTAATCTAATGCACATCTTTTTTATTTTATCTCAGGTTGTGAGAGGGGATTTTATTATATTCTTCAACCAGATCTTTGATGCCTTATGCAAGCTTTCTGCAGACTCAGATGCCAATGTACAAAGTGCTGCTCACCTCTTGGATCGACTTGTGAAGGTATGTGTTTCTCTTGAACGCTGATAAAGCCTTTGCTGCTGGCTTTACATGTATGCACATAGCAAATTTCCAGAAGACTTTGATCTAAAATAATTTGAATTGCTTTTTTATCCGAAACAAAAGCAATAATTTGAATTGGTGTTCCATTTAGATCAACTAATGATTAAACATTGCTTCATTTGAACAGGATATTGTGACTGAAAGTGATCAGTTCAGGTGCACCATCCTTTCACATCTATATTATGCTTTTCTCTCCGTGTAGTGCTTTAAATTTTCAAAAGACTATAGGTACAGAGATCTCTGACTTTGATAGGCTAGAAGTGTACGCACCATGAGGTGTGAGGCAATCTCATACTAAAAGAAGCTACTTTCACTTTTCATAGCCAAAATGAAATAATCAAAGCTACTTTCACTTTGCATTGCCTGAATTCCCTCCTTTTTTCTTTTTTGATTCAGTATTGAAGAATTTATACCACTGTTGAGGGAGCGCATGAATGTATTGAATCCATATGTGCGCCAGTTTTTGGTAGGATGGATTACTGTATTGGACAGTGTCCCAGATATTGACATGCTGGGTTTTCTTCCTGATTTTCTTGATGGTAGGCATATTTTTTGAAGAGTGATTCTTATTCTTTTTCAACATTTTGTACAAAATGAAGGTCAACAATCTAATCATATATAAACTTTTCAGGCTTGTTTAATATGTTAAGTGATTCAAGTCATGAAATACGTCAACAAGCTGATTCTGCTCTTTCAGAGTTTCTTCAAGAGATTAAGAACTCCCCAGTAAGGCTCCTGCTAATGGAATTCCCCCTTTTTGTTTGAGTTGTAAGGCTTGTGGCACTTTTCAGACTTCAATTCTTCTTTCATGCCATATTTTTAGCTCCCTGAGGAATTTATTGAAGTCATTATCCCGTTTTATGTTTCCCATCTTTTAGGTTGCATCTATTTGTTATCCCAATTTTACTTTTATGTCATTGAATTTCCTTGTTAGCTGGGATAAGATTTATGGCAGCCATTATTGCCTTTTATATCTTTCCTACAATCAATCTTTTATGGTTGATATGTCTTTTAACTTTGTGTTGATTAACTGTGCTATGCATCATTTTCAACTACTGTTTTGACACAAAAGCAAAATGTTTTGTTCATTTGTCATTTTCTGACTCGAGCAGTGCTACTCTTGAAGTCTGTAGATTATGGTCGAATGGCTGAAATCCTGGTACAGAGGGCGGGTTCTTCAGATGAATTTACTAGGTTAACAGCTATCACCTGGGTGAGTACTACTACAATGCTTTGGCTTGTTAGACAAGTATTTATCGTTGGCATACTTTATGCTTATTGTTGGCATCTTCTCAAAATTATTATTTCCTTTTATATCAAAAGACAAATTATTAGTTACTGTTTTGTGGTCAGTAGTAAAATGTCTTTGCTTTATTACTTTAACAGATAAATGAGTTTGTCAAACTTGGTGGAGACCAGCTTGTTCCATATTATGCTGACATTCTTGGAGCCATTTTGCCTTGCATATCAGATAAAGAAGAGAAAATTAGAGTGGTAGGTTTACTTGAGCTTTCGTTGTTTTCTTTTACCTTCTTCTGTTGTGATGTTTAGGGTTTAGGGTTTAGGGGATGTATTTTTCTGTTCTCTGTTTTCCCCTTTTTTAATTACATTGCTTTCTGCCATGGAAAACAATAAGTTTGAAATAATCTCTGGCTTATATGTAAGGTTGCTCGTGAAACCAATGAAGAGCTACGTGCTATCAAGGCTGATCCGGCTGAAGCGTTTGATGTGGGAGCAATACTCTCCATTGCTAGGGGGTATAATTTTTCTGACCTGGGAAAGAGGCTAGATTTGAATTTTGTTATACTTGCAATTGAAATATTATGGATTTCTATGGTGGTTTAACCACCTGACAAGCTATTGGGGAAAATGATTATGAGGTTCCTTTTTGTTTAGCCAACTCTATTTTGCTCATTATTCTGTAGAATGATTTTGGGATGGTTTGATTGATCAGGCAATTATCAAGTGAATGGGAGGCTACTCGAATTGAAGCTTTGCACTGGATATCAACCCTTTTAAACAGACATCGTCCTAGCGTGAGTAGATTGTTTGAATTTAGCTTTCATTTTGACGTTCTTTTTAGGCCCATGTACACCTTTAGAGTTGATCTGGACCAGTTAACTTGGAAATAAATATGATATTTTCATGGCTAACAGATAATATTCAATTTAATTTACCTGCCAAATTTTCATTTGGCATTCTCTTCTTTGTGTGTGAAATTTTTTTTTTTTTGGGGGCGGAATTAATAGTAATAACTTCTCTAAGAAATTACGATTTGTATTTACTCTCCTTTACGTCAATGAGATTTTGGTGTCCATGCTCATGTGTTGACCTTTCATGTCTGAAACAGGTTTTACAATTGCTGAATGAAATATTTAACACCCTACTCGAGGCACTTTCAGATCCATCTGATGAGGTAGCCTTTTTTGAATTTATTTGTTTCATCATATCATTTATTTCTCAAGATCTATGTGCAAATGTGGTTGTAACTGTACATTTATCTTATCGATATGTTTAGTTTTTGCTTTCACTATTTCAGCCTAGGACCTTCATTTTTGTGTGTTAGTGTGTGGGGGTGTGAGAAATTGGTTTTAAAAATATGTGGCAAGTGTCAGAAATTTCAAATAGATTTCTTGTGTCTTCTTTACTTTTGACTACAGGCTAAATAAAAATGAGTTTATGAAGTTTCTCCTATTCTAATTTGCAATGTCATTCACTTTGTGGAAATAAACAATCCACTTGAATTGTCAGTAACACATCACAATTTTTTAATTAAACAGGTTGTGCTTCTAGTTCTTGATGTTCATGCATGCATTGCAAAAGATCCTCAGCACTTTCGGCTGCTTGTGGTTTACCTGGTGGACAAATTTCGGATGGACAATTCTCTTTTGGAGAAGTAAGCTGTTTTCCTTTTTCCAATATATTGTTTTGATTATATAGTTTTGCTAAAATATGTTGTTTACTTATATTTTCCACTTTTTAGTTATCAAAATTCTAATTTTACATAATGACCTAGGCGTGGTGCTTTGATAATCCGTCGGCTTTGTGTGCTTTTGAATGCTGAGAGGGTCTATCGTGAACTTTCTACAATACTAGAAGGGGAACCTGATTTGGATTTTGCATCAATAATGGTTCAGGTTGGTTGCAACTTTTCTGTGAGCTTAAAATAAAAAGAAGCTATACACTTCTGAATTCTGATTTGTATTCTCCAAAGGTCTATGCCCCACACCATCCCCCAAACAAAATATTCTGACTAGCTTCCCATTTATGGGCCAGATTAAATGGTTCTTTTGTGAACCAGTGGGAAATTGGTATTGTTGCACTGCCTAAGAGTTAATCAATGGTGAATAACTAGCCTACATGATGTTGGTGTCAACAGTTTTGAGTTCTGACTCAATACAGTTATCTTTGTACTCTTATTTTTTTCCATTTTCTTGAGTCTGACCTTTAGCCAATCCAATGTCGTGGCATGGTATTCATATGCATTTTAATTTGTTTACCTTTTCAATCAATTTCCAGGCTCTGAATTTGATTTTACTTACATCATCGGAACTATCTGAGATTCGGGATCTTTTGAAGCAGTCACTGGTAAATCCTGCTGGGAAGGATTTATATATTTCTTTGTATGCCTCGTGGTGCCATTCTCCAATGGCAATTATAAGTCTTTGCTTATTAGCTCAGGTAGGTACCTGGTTTTGATTAACGGTTTGATTTTAAGTCTCTCTTGCACATGTGTGCACAAAGGCACACTCACACAATCGTACTCTTTAAACAATGTGTATTTGTGGATAATAGCTTAGCTTTATTCGGATTACATGCCCCATTTTTGTAATATAAATTATTTTGCTTGACAGACTTACCAACATGCAAGCACTGTGATTCAATCTCTCGTAGAGGAGGACATTAATGTCAAATTTTTAGTCCAGCTGGACAAATTGATTCGCTTGCTGGAAACACCAATCTTCACTTATCTTAGATTGCAGGTGCTTTATTGAAACTGTTTGATCTGCAGATATCCTACAGTATTGTAATAGAATTTATTTTGAATTTTGTTATCAGTCTGGTAAAATATACTGTGCAAAACTTTCTCTTATGGAAAAAATTAAGTTGGCATTAATCTGTCCTTTTTCTCATGGATATAGTGCGTTGATGGATAGTTGTGGTAATGGATAGCTATATTTTTTAGTTGTTTCTCCTATCTGGTTGAAACATCATTTAATTTTGCAGCTTCTCGAACCTGGAAGATACATATGGTTGTTTAAAGCATTGTATGGCCTTTTGATGTTGCTTCCTCAGGTATATGCAACTTTAACAATTTCTTTTTATCACTAAAAAGGTTATTGACAAACATCCTTCTTCGGTGGGAGGCAATGTCTAATTTATTTTATATCATGTTTGAATTATTTTAACTGTCTTTTAACCATTTACAAGTGACATTTTGCTGTGTGCCTGCTTACTGGTGTACATTTCTACATTCTGAGTAGTGCTATTTATCATATAATTCAAATTTCTATCCACTTGGTCCAGGTATTTTCTTCTTGTGCCCCAAAGAAGGAATATGGCTATATTGGTTACATTGTGTAAATTAATAACAACTCTCGGAAACCTTGGTGATATATATGGTTTGTTATTTATATTGACACTTCATTTTCTATTATTATGCAGCAAAGTGCTGCCTTTAAGATACTGAAAACTCGTTTAAAAGCTGTTCCATTGTATTCTGTCAATGTCGAGCAATTGAAGGGAACACCCTCAGGGAATCCCTACCAGTTTCTTCATCACATGCCTAGTGGATCCCAAATCAGAGAGGATGGTGACATAACCGTGGATGCTGGGAACTCACGTAATGGAATAAATTTTGCTGCAAGGCTACAACAATTTCAGCAAATGCAGAACCAGCATCGTTTGCATTCAAAAGTACAGGCACAGTCACGGCAAAATTCCACCTAATTACCAAAGGTTGCTAACTTCTTCATTCTGCATGTTGATTTTTTATTTTTCATAGTACGAAAGAGGGTAAGCCTTGGCGCAATGGTATAGTTGCCACTTGTGATCTAAAGGTTACGGGTTCAAATCCTAAAGCAGCCTCTCTACTTTTGGGGGTAAGGCTGTATATATATACCCTCCTAGACCCTACCAAGTAGGAGTCTAGTGCATTGGACCGCACTTTTTTACTTTTTGTATAGTATAAAATGTAGAGAATACTAGGCAATGGAGAGTGCCTGTTATGTAGTTACATAACAAGCCACATTCTCCTTTATGTATCATTTAAGTCATCCTTCTGATTAGTTGTGTTTTCTGATGTAAATAGCAGCACAATATGCAGGAAGCACACAAACAGGAAGAACCAAGGAGACCTCAGTTGAGTGACCTTAGTGTTCCTCCTTCAAGATCATTATCAAATAGAGGCCCGGGGCAGCTGTAATGTTGCTTCTTGCACATGCAAATTGTGCCTTAATTGTGCACTGATCTCAGTATATGTGGACTTTAAATGGAATCAGCTATTGATTTGTAAAAAATTGTAAATCATAGTAGCTCGTTTTATTCTACTTGTCATAGAAGGTTGGGACGGTGAAAATTGGGTTTTGGAATCAAGATGAAGCTTCGGCTTTTTTGGGCTATTCTTTTGACCTTGTAAACGGGTACCCACGTGGTTCTGTTGTTTTTGTTGAAAACCACGTGGGCTAGAGGGGATGTTTTATTTAGAAAAGTTGCTTTTTATTGACCTGTTTATCATTTGCTTCCATATAATTATAATAAGGAATTAGCTACTCATATGTACAAGCTGGCGTGCTGCCAGGGTGGTACGTGTTTTTGTTTGGTTTGATTTTATAATATCATATTAGGATCATATGATTGCCTGCTTAAATTTGATTGAAGGTCATAGGTTTCTACTTGTCAAGTTTGAGATTCGAAAGGATGGTAGCAATATCTGAAGTATAGAATTTGTTAAATAAAATTTATATTTTGGATGCCCGTGGCTAAAATTGAAGAGGTATTACATGTACATTTCACAAATTTTCTGTACATTATCGTCTCATGTTTTAAGAATTCTTTATATTGTGAACGCAAGTTTTGCCAAGCTCTTTTGGATTATTAATAGAATTTATTTTGATAAGGGAAAAATGTATTTTATTCTCTGAATTATGGATCATATGGATTTTAGCCTTTACATTTAAATAAGGTATAAATTGATTTTTTGAATTTTTTTAATGTGTAAATTGGTTTCTTTATTAAATTTTTTATTAAATATTAATAAAAATAGTGCACATTTAAGAAAAGAATAATGATAATATAGATTCGGGATTATCGTGACTCGAGTTTATATTATATTTTAATTATTGAAAATATATTTTAAAATTATAAATATATAAATATTAAAAAAATTAATAGTTTAGATGTAATATAGATTTAGATTTACAGTGAATCCAAGTCTATTATCAATTCTCTTAAGAAAATTTAAGGCATTGAATTACACGTTTAGAAAAGTTTAGGGAATTAATTTGTATATGATTCAAAATTTAGGAATTTAATTTACACATATTTAAAATATAAAAATTAAAATGTACATAATTTATAATTCAGGGGAATAAAGGGTATTTTTTTCCTTTTGATAATATTAAACTTCTGGTTTAAATTATCAGTAATCGAAATGAGAATTGCTATTTAGCATGAAAATAAAGTAATGAAAGTGGTACAGAAACAAATTTAACCAATAAAATGAAGGCTTTGACCAGAAAAATAGGGGAAAGAGGAAGTGGAGGAGAATCTCATCCCTTGTTACTACTGTTCATTGAATTCGTACTAAACTGTTTTCATATCATATATTGTTTCTCATTTGAAATTCGCTGCCTTTTAAATAATTTGGCTCAAGTTATATTGGCTCATTATAAAAATAAATTTTAGTACTAATTTTTTTATCTACAAAACTCAAATTTAAGACTTTAATTAAAAAAAAAACGTGTTGAGCCGATTGATTTAACCAAACATTTATCATAATATTTACTTCTTAGCTTATATCATGGAGCTTAAAAAAATTTATGCATATTTCAAAAGTAGTTTTCATAAATTCATGCAGACAATCACCAAGTTTACTAATAGTAATAAAGGAGACTTCTCATAGAAGGTAGTCATGGCTAGAAGAGGAAGCAACGCAGGTGAAAATTTAGAGGGAGTTCGTGCTATAATGAAAATTCTTATTCCAAATTCAAACTTCAGCAGTGTACTTCCTTTCCATATCTCTTATAATATACACAAATCTACATCCGAGTGCTGATTATTAATAATAATCAAATATAGTAGCAAATCCAACTGATTTGCCAAGCTAGCACAACCTGAAACTTCAACTGAAAACTCTTAACAGATGAATAATCGTAGTGAGCATTCATTTTCACTTGGCAACCTCCACAGTAGGTATCAGTTTCAGTTAAAAGGTTGAAACGGTGCTTTTCTATTGTGATTAACACATGGTACTTTGGCTCACAGAGCATAGATCTTCTCGATGTCAGAATTATATTCATCCAAATCTGATATATTTGCAGAGTAAGACCATGAGAAAGATTTGCTTCCACTTGCTCTCTTGATTCGTCTCTGGGAATCGCTGCGGAAAATACCAAAATGTTGTCTAAAAACAAAGTAACACAAGCATGCCAGAGTCCCAACTAGAATTGGCACTCCCAAAATGGTGACGGTAAGAGCCATCCATGTTTGCTCTCCAACAACCTTAAAAGCTATGGCAAGAAAAGCACCACAAGTGCAAGCACATGCAGCCCACATTAGCTTGTTAACCACCGACACGATCTGCCTCTGAGCCCTCGTGTCCCAGGCTACCAAAGTGATTTGAACTACAACAACTGCAAGTGAAATGAAGAGAGATGTAGAATTCAAAAGGCAGAAAACTTTGAAACCGACATCATGGGCTATATTAGCCTCCCCTGTCTCTGGTCCTTCCATTCTGTATTGACCAGGCAAATTGAATATAGCCAAGAATGCTATTGAGGCAAAAAGGACAGCAACGACTGTGACAGAATTAATGGTGTTTTGAACTGCTTCTCTATGAAGTTTCTTCAATTCCTTGGCAATACCAGAAACTCGTCTACGAGTTTTTTCGTTTTGTATAAGTTGTGACTGCACCTCATGCTTTATATCACTAACAGTTCGTTTAAGTTCCATGGCTTCATCTATTTTGCCGACATTTCTGGCATACTTGGCACCATATTCCGCAAGGGCTTCCTTAATTTCCAAAGCTGAATCTCCATATGGCAGTTTATCTGCCAAATCTAAGGATGTTTCCCGCTGCTTATTGATGGCATTAACTTCCATAGCTGTATAGCTTAGCAAAAGGCCCACTATCTGAAAATAGGAGAATCATGTGTCAGCAAAGGCAGCAAAAATAAAAATGAAGAGGAAATATTCATTCGAAGGAATGGCAGGCAACAATTATGAGAGGAGGCAAGCGCATTCATTTTGTTCATTATAGAAGGGCATCAATGCGTCAAGTATCTATCTAGCTAGATAAACCACAACTCATATAGGATGAGGACACTTTGGGGATAAATAATCCCATATATGGTTCCTTATAACTTATATTTACCTAACCCATGCCTTAAGATCATTACATAGCCAGTCCCAAACCCAAATAAAAGAAGAGAATTGTGTTAGGCAATCAAAAACAAACGTAAAACTTAGTCAAATCTTTATGGACATTCATCAAAATCTAAGACTGGTGGTATCCTGTTTTATATTGTTACCGCTTACTAGCATACCAAGTCACAGAATTAAAACCCCTTAAATTGCCATTATCTACTATCATAATCGATTAAAAAACGTTAAATTGCATATCCTCAAAAATGGACTTCACTCCATATTTCTAAAACTGAAAAAGATGACGTACTATTGCTAGCTGCCACAACCAGTAAGATCTTCACAGAGTATAACATGTTCTTTCTACAAAAATTGGATGACTTCTAGCCTGAAACATGCATCATAGAGAATGACAATAACTTCAAAGCTCCACTCTACCTCAAGAAAGAAATATTGGGCAGGGGGGCAACATCAAATGCCCAATAGCCATGGGTGTATAGACAACTATATAGGAAGTTCAGCATTTTTTGTATTATCGTAAACATTTTAATACTTTTTTATCTCACTATCACCCCCTTTCCGTGCATCTTGGGCTTTCATATCATTTGCACATATAGTTGAAATTCACATATCCTCAGGCCAAAAGTATAAAATATACAGATTGCACACCTAGGCTTATACTTTATGAAAAAACTGAAGCAAATATGCTACAAATTCAACAACTATGGTTCACTGCAGTGTGAGATTAACCTGTGAACGGCCTTTCCTCGTAGCCATGTGAAGAGCTGTATTGCCTTTCTTGTCCCGTTCGTTAAGTATTGTAGGATCAGCTAGTAATATCTCCTCCACCACAGCAGTACTCTGTCCTTTGACAGCCATGTGCAGTGCAGTTTGACCTTTTTTATCTTTGATGCAAACTATTCCTGGATCCCGGGCAATAAGTGCTTTTACAATACGAAGGATGCCATACCTAGCAGCATTGTGCAATGAAGTTTTCCCGTTTTTCCTAACTATCATCATGGAACTGACATCAACATCCAAGATAGCATTGACCACATCCAGATGGTCTTGAACAGCAGCAGAATATAGGGGACTGGTGTTTGACGAGTCGCATAACTTACAAACCTCAGGCCAAGTACTCAAAAGCTCCCTCACAATATCTGGGGCAAAAAAGAAAAGAAAAAAAGATTGACGATGTCAATATATCGTAATTGAAATCCTTATTATAATCAACATTCCAGTAAGAATATACAACTGGAACATGATAATAATTCCTTCGCCCTTATTTCTACTTTAGTAGGACCTATCATCTGGGACCTAAAACTACAATACCAAAATTCTTAGGATCAAGATTGTAACATGTGGTTTCCTCATTATGGTTATGCAATTCTGGCTGATCCATGTAGGATTTGCCAAAGTGAACATGGATGCTATCATAGGTAGAGGAAACTAATTCTTCACAAAATAATGACAAGGCATGTCAAAATTTATGATCAAAATTATTTCTAGCCTTTTGAAACTCCGAAGTCCAGAAACTGTGAACCCATGGAAGCTGAATGGATACAAGACAACTTAAAAGTGCCAAAAGAAATATATAAACTTCCAAATATTTTTTTTTAGAGGGAAAAAAAAAAAAACTTTATGTGATTATTGTTCATCCAATCAAAGCAACATCCAGTCCCCCCAGAAAAGTTGCATCAACCAACTCCAAGAAATATCAAGGTAAATCAAATACCAAATTGAAGGCCAAAAAGAAAGCAAAAAGTAGAAATTAAAAAAGAAGAATACCCAGACGGCCAAGCTTAGCTGCAACATGAAAGGCGTTCATGTCAGACTTGGACCTGATCTTGACAACCTCAAAGTCACAGAGCTTGAGCAAGAAGCTGAACACATCCTTCAGATTATGCTGTGCAGCTATGTAAAGTGCGGTCTCTCCAGCATCGTTCTGAAGGGACATCACATCAGAGAGCGATGATGATAACCCATCTGAAGAAGAAGATCCCTCCTTGTTCAGCTGCTCCACCAGTTTCTTCAGCCCATCAAGGTCCCCAGATCGAACGGTGGAGAAGATTGATTGGTAGGTTATGAACCTCAGAGCCTTCGACTCCATCATCATCAACCAAACCAAACACTCTCTTCTTCTTCTTCTTCCTCCGCAAAAAGATAGGATTTTTTTTTTTTTCCTTCACTGCTTCTTCACCTTTGGATTACCTTTCCGTTCAAGACAAGTCCCTTATCTCTTCCGTCCCATACTTTTTTTCTTGTGCAACCCAGATGAGAATCGAAAGTGAAAAAGGTTAAAGAGTGAAACTTTACTGTGTTCTTTCTTTATCTGCACCAATGGACAGAAGAGAGAAGAAGAATAGAGAGAAGGAAGTGGATGTGAGCACCAAGTGGCGGTTCTCAATTATTAGCATTATCGCAATGGTAATGGTGATGGTAATATTGATTGGGGGTGGGGTGAGGTGCGGTGGGGTCGGGTCTTGCTGCAGAGAAAATCCATGTGGGAGGGATGCCATTGACTTTCTCGATAGATTCTTGCTTTACGACAATTCTATTGTGCAATATCTCGTCGACTAGTGTACAAGGCTTGCAAGTGCGTGTTGATGTCAGAAGCTCGGTTTCCTAGCTTGTTACAAAAACTAGTTAAGTAATGGGACATTATTCTCTCTCTCTTCATGCTGGTCCATTTAACATGTCATTTACATGTTTTTTTTATGAACTACAAGTCTACATCCTGAACATGGAAATGACCACTTTATTTTGATTCTGCAAACTTATATATATATATATATATATATATATTCAAGATCCTTATATATAACACTTATTTCTAATTTAACCTTTATTATATTTTACCGTAACTTTATGCTAAGTTCATAACATTATAACAATAACATGTGATCACAAAAAAAAATAATAATAACAAATGATAGGGCTAAAATTGAATATAATTGTACATATATGACCTAAATTGAAAATTATTTTAATATTATAACAAATTATTTTATGTATAAAATTTTGATACCTGAAGTTATTAATTTATAAAAAATTACTAAACAGTTGAAATTTTTAATGAAATAATATAACATTTATTTAACTATTGAATAAATAAGTTACTTCCATCACTTAATTCTATCTATAAGTCAATCTTGAATTTTGTCAAAATTTTTAAGATCATTTTATTCTAATGTCTAACATTACTTTTTTCTTTCAGTTTTAAGAATCATTTGTACAATTTTAAGTTAAATGCAGCAGCTAAGTAAAATCCTTCTTAAAATAAAGATTACAGAATTTAAACATTTAATATTGAGAATAAAACTTACCTGAAGTTGCAGTTCACTTCTAATGTAAATCCGTAATAACTTTCGATGAAAATGGCTAACATTACTTAATTCAAAGATATATTCATAAGTTTTGGATTCCACCTATTCCACCTCATTTTCTTGAAACTACTTTCAACTTGTTTGTTTTGTAGAGCTCGCCTTTGATCTCGTTATATTTTTTGGCCTTTAATTGGTTACTTTTCCCGTTCCAATCAGTATTGGTGCCAGCTCAGAAGCAACAGGCTAATCCTGTTCAACGGCTAGAAAGCTTAAATTGTTCTCATTAATTACTCAAATTACTATTGCCAGGGACATTTTAACTTCAATCGTACAGACTAATTATCAATTGTTTTTAGCAGAAGAATAGAATAATCACATTTGTGCATGAATACACCCAAAGACCTAATTATTTATCATTCTAAAAATTGATATTACCATCAGATTTATAATTTGCCTGACAAAAATATCACAAATTAAATTTGGATTTAACATCTGTCATCCGAACACGTGCATAACATTTAGAAAAAGACTAACGATAGCAGCACATCCATCGTCAATAAAATATTGACTGCTATTACAATAACAAACCCCCCCCCCCTTTCTATGCTCTCACCTAGTTTATAACAACAACAATCTACAGTCATACAAAACTCACTTTAACTATTTTTCAAGTTTTATATATTAATATTATTATATATTAGTGCTTACTGATAATTATAGCAAATATTAACCCTTTTGACATAACTATTTCATAAAAAATAGGTTTATACATGCTAGCGATCCATAATTTTAATCCAATACTTTCCAAAAATTAAAAATTGTACTATTTCTCATATTCATAACTACTATAGAATTTAAAAGATAAATTTTTTATCCCACTATCAAATGCTTACAAATAATATATTTTATTTACTTTAAAATAAATTATTATAAAATAATAACAATAAAAAAATTATACATGTTAATCCCCAATAATTATAAACTTTTAACATCCTTTATTTTTTTAAAAAATATATAATAAATAAATAGATGAATACAAAATGAAAGTCAATTCACTAATAAGAAAAAGCCAACAAAATTAATTACACCCTGCTCTCACTAGAGATGTAAAAAAATTCCGCTCCCACGGATACCTGCAGGTAATACCTGCAACGGGGCGAATATGGGGGGAAGATTTTACCCCCACAGATAATGGGGATGGAAATTTTAAATATCCGTGCGTTAAATGGAACGAAAGCGGGAATCACTATTCCCATATCCTCGAGTATCCGATATAAAATCACTATTTTACCCTTAAATTATTAATTTAGTTAGACTAATATTATTATTATTATTATTTAAATTACTTGAACTAATATTTAAATTTAAAAATTAAATTTATTTATACTAATTATATATTAAACTAATAATTAGATTACTATTATATATTTATTTTTTTTATCTTAATTTGTTAAAATTTAAATTGAAAAATTGAATTATTATATTTATTTTATATTTATTTTATATTTTCATTTTTATTTTAAATATATTAAATTGTTAAAATTCGAATTATAGAATTAAATTAATATTTGTGTTTATTTTAACTATTTTATGATATTAAAATTTTTATATTTAATTTAAATTTTTTGAATTTTTTACCTCCTAACAGGTATCCATAAATATTCACAAATACTCGTAAACCCGCTAAAAATTCAAAAGCGGATACCCATACGGATATGGAGCGGGAGACGAGGGCGTGTATTCATCCACGGGGCAGGGGATGGGGGCTATCTCCTGCCCCCGCCCCGCCCCATTTACATTCCTAGCTCTCACGTGAAAGAATCCAAGAAAGGATGGTTACCTTCCACACACGATTGCAAACCTTCAAGAACTTCATCCAGAGACCACAAATAATTAAGAAACTTCTGGGTATTTTGTACCGTCTACTGATCTATATTCTGCTTATACTACAATAAAAAATACAAAGTTCTGTAGTAGACTGGGATCCTTGCAACGATCAACGAAGTAAATTACATTAGAAGTTATAAAAAGCATTTAAAAGATATTAATCAACCCCGTAAAGAATATTTCTTCCCAGTGAAAGGCTGAAATTTATTTTCTTCTTTCTCTTTAGGTGGCTCTTCTTTTGACTCTTTTGCCTGCAAAGACAGAAGTTGTACAACTTAGCAGTCCATCAATTACCATCCAAAGGATAAGGAGAATACGGAGTTAAAAATTGGCATGTGATTTGAAATAGAAGCAAACAGCAGCAGAAATTACTTTTCCGGTCTCTTTAGTGCGGTTTGCATTTGGCCCAAACACAAGCTTGCCCTGAGATTGACGGGCATTACTTTGTGAACTAGAAGCTGCCGAAGACTGCGAATTGGCATTTGGAACATCAGGCTTCTTGTCCTTAGACCCTGAAGAAGAAACTGGAGGAGGCTGATACTTCAAGGGTTTTCCGTCCAAGCGTCTTCCAGTTCCAGAAAATGGGTTGAACTTGGGTTCAGCTTCACCAGGGTTCTCCTCAACTGTAACGAGCAACAGAGAGTTGTCAAGTCTTCATAACAGAAAAAGTGCTAATAATTAGACCATGAGGAGTATCACTGCAATGTAAACAAGTCGAGCTTCAAGTTCGATAACTTTGTTACCACAAAAATTTTAAAGTTTCGGTAGAAGTTCAATAAACAAATGATACATTTTGACAATTACATTTTCCGCATTCCTCACTCTGCCCAATTTACCAAAATTACATAATTCTTTTCCTACACTACTGTGGAACAGCTACAACAGAATAAGCTCCTAACTTATAAAGACAAACGTAAACTTCATCTTTCTTGAAAATTGGACATATCCCAATTAAAACAGAAAGTGAACTAAAATCATCAACTAAGCTTCATCAACTCCACAGAAACATGAATCAATAGCCATTAACAGCAATCGATTAAGAATGTAAGAACCAGCAACAAATGCAAAGCATCATAACCAACTTGCAGACAAATGGTCAGTAGCCCCCATCCACAAAGTGAAAATACTTCTCCAGTCTATCTAAACCTGACACTGCAGTGCTAAACCAAACCAATCGAGCTTATACAATAGTAAAGAACCCTAATCTCTAGTAGAAGTTTTTTGTGCCTTATCTACAATTTATAAATTCAACTTCTTATAACAACCTTCCAATACCATATATAATGACAAGTTACACAACAAACAAAGTATGAGAAACCCATCCCACAAGACAGAGCGAGAACAGAGAAAAATGACAAAAAATTGTCAGACAACTATGTACCAGTAGCTGTTGCCTTGCCGGAAGAAGCTGGTACAACGGGCTTTTCAGGTTCCTTGTAATCTAAGGGAGGAGCGAAGTCCACCTCACAGTCAGTCTCGATGATGCTTATAGCATTGGCAGGCTTTGTTTCTATAATATCTATGTAATATTTCTTGTTGTTGTAAGCAACCATAATGCTATCTCCAGTAGTCAAGCAGGAAAAATTCCTCAATGTAGTTTCTAAGCTGCATCAAAAAATACAGTCAAATATCTACATGAAGATCTAGCCCCAGCCAGTGTGTGAAAAGTAAATACAGAACTAATGGAGGATGTGAAGACGCATATAAAACAATATAAACCATAAAGCAACAAGCAATAACTACTTCCCTGGGCCACTTGTGGACAGGAATTTAATGGACTGCAATCAAGCTCTAAACCATATTCCATATAGTTCTATGGAATAATTAGTTCTTACACACTTTTTACATTACATACCACACTTAAAGAGAAGCATGGATGCCACGAAAATAGGAAAAAAAACATTGAAGTTGCACAATATAAATTTACATATACATGCTTATTACAGTGCTTAATGATAAAGACAAGGCAAAATCTTTCCTCAAAAGCAATTAGGGTTTCAATTTCAATATCCTGTCCAATATGGGCATATACTAAAAACCAAGCCAATCTAATGCAGTTGCAGATGCCCTGACTATGAATTAACCTAATAGCAAACAGAACTTTCAACAAAACCACATTTCTGGGAATCAGTTTGATTCATTTATATAATACGTGAACGCAATTGCCATGTAAATGCTCTTTGGAAATGGAGAAATGACAAGATAGTAGATGACAACTCAGCAGCATATCAGTATTGCCAAATAAAAGTTACTTTATCTCTATATAAATAACTCTCAAAACTGTACCAGTATACCAGCTTTTGGCTGGGAGTCAGGTCCAGCTCATTTTTCAAATGTGAAATTTTGCACCAAACCAATTAAAAAATTCCTATCCAAACTAAAACCAAAAGTACGTGATGATTTATTGGTAAATGAACCTACCCACCTAAGTCAGAATTCTGGGTGCAACTAAATTTGTTTGGGTTTTGGACAGGATGAATATCTTGGAAAGATGATATGAGAGGATAAATCACAAATACATTAATTTGGAAGGAGAAACATATCTTAGCTTCAGAATTTCATCCTTGCAAGAGATACCCATCATCAATCAGGAAATAGCATAGCTTTATCAAACTTATATCTAAAAACATAATAAGCATCAACTCACATAGCTTTTGGATTCGAAATATCCAAGAAGTCCTTTGTGTGGGGCTGTAACTTAACATATGTCCCTTTTGGCAGTGTCACATTTTTCACTCTTACAATGTCCCCCTCTTGCAAAACCATGTTTTCCATCATCTGTATAACAACTCATGAAGAAGCAGCATCAATTAGAAGAACTCAAAACTCTAGAACCATGCTAGTGGAGAAGTTTACAAGCATATTTACAAACAATTACTTTTGAATGCCTACCCAGTACGGCATGTATATCATGCCTTCCTCTGCAATGAACTCCAGAACCCCACAATGAGAAACCCTCTCAGCAGCATCATTCCGGAGTTCAAATAACATTGGATAATCAATATGCAGAGATGCTGCAAATTAAAATTGATATTAAACTCATCAATTACATACTCATTCAACTGGAAAAACTATGCAACATATACAAGGGTTCAAAAAAGTAACTAACTAACCTAGACGGTCAAGTGCTGATGGAGGCATTATAACTGAAGCACAAGAAGAATTCAATTTTGATATCAGACAGGAACAAACAGAACATGATATCCCAAAAATCAGATCTAGCACAGACATGGAAACTTACTTTTATCACCACTTTCAATCTGGGGCTGCAAGGTTAATATGGGGAAAAAGAGAGGAAGACAGAAAAGTTAGATTACTATATGAAATATTCAGTTTTAAGAATTTCACAACTCACAAACATTATGATTTTGAAGGAAATATGAAGAAGATATTATGATTTTGAAGTTTCAATCAAAATAGGATTCAATCTGCATTAATAAAGTTAGCAATTCCGCCCATGTTTCCATTTTTCTATATTAAATATGACCTTACTTTCCCTGAACAAGAGAAGAAAACAGGTCTATACAATTTCTTTTTCATCGTAAATATGAGCTATACACTTACAATTTGATTTTTAATGATTTATGAATATATCCAACATAATCTGACTGGCCAGATATAAACTTTGTTTTCCGTTATTTGAATTTATGATGAACACTAGCAAGGATGACTGAGAATCAGAATTCAGATATAAGAAACAATTACATAAGTCATGTCTGATTTTAATTCATTCAGAAGCAATACATTCAATATATTTGTAATTGGCAATGAGTGCAAAACCCAACGACCAATCAATGTGGTAATTAATTGTCAATAGATGTCTTCAAGTTATATGGTGCAGCACAAAATAAGCAACGGATGCCTGAAGTGAATGCTAACCTTTTCAATAAAAGAAGCAGGGTAACATCGATAAGTCTGCTCAAACGATGTCCCATGATATCCATATCCGTCAAAAAACTGTGACAAGCGTACAGCCAGTAGATAAAATTAGAATACCAGACAACTATATCAAAATTCTACATCTTTCCACATAACCAGAATAGTTAAAAAAGGACAAAAGAAATGAATTAAGTAACATGCTAGAATGGGGAAAAGTATCACTATTGTTGATGATACTAAATTCAATGAAAGAGAAAGGAGCTGACATAAATCATCAATCGGAACTAAAACAACAAGATAAATGATCTTTTCTGGCATACCATTTTTCTATTGTGGTGATTGTTAGAGAAGAGGATCAACCCTCTTTGCTCCCTGAAAGAGTAAACAACCATAAGCTACTCAAGCAATGGAATCAAAATTAGAAGAAACACTAGCAACATTCCGATTCACTTTGTGGTAGAAACACTATCATCGTTCAGTTCTTTGGAAGGAGAACATTGAATAAACGTATTTGAACCAAATACAAGTAATTATTGGGAATAAAAGAATAGAAGGGTTTGTGAGGATCAAGAATTGAAAGTTGAGAGGTTAAAAGGGTAGAATTGGAATTAAATTACGGAGTAAAAGAATGAAAGGGAAGAGGAATCACCTGAAGCTTGATCTGAGAACTGAAGAAGGAGAAGTGAGGAGAAGCCAACAAGAAATGGGAATATGGAATATTTTTGGGGAGTGTTGAAACTTGAGCAGTAAGTAGGCAGACGATGGATTGCACGATGGGGAAACCGAACCCAAACCGGCTCCGCTTTGGTGCGTGACGTGCACGCCATGTCGGTGCTTTCTCTGTAACAGCCCGATGATCTGGGCTGGCTGGCCATTGATTCAGCCCTTTACTGGCCCAAAAATCACTGTGAACTACAATAGAGGTCTAGGGTCCCTTCTTACCCAAAAACAAAAAAAAAAGGGGGGGGGGGGGTTAGGGTCCCTCACATCTGTTTTCTTTAAGATTGAGAAATTACGCTATGCACAAAAGTCCTTCATCACATTGGATTAGAGTTGTAGGATATAATGCCAAAGACCATATATTTGATGTCAAAATTAAAAACAAAATATAGGTAAATTTTTGGTAATTGATTGTTAGTAAAGGCTTTTGATTAGACATATCAATTTTCTTTTTTTCAAAGGCATAAGAAACTTGGAATTTGGTTGCTTGGATCTTGATATTGCAACTTGCAATCCTATAATAGTGTATCAAACACATATATATTTATAATTGTTGGTTTTTACATTAAAAGTACAACCTAAACGGAAAATTTATATACGAGTCCAATCAATCCAGCTAAAGTCCCTTGTAGATTGCAGCTCTATCTAATTTGCATCTATTCACAAAGAGAACTGACAGGAGTATACACAAATTGTGGACGTATACGCGACGTATACTAAAAAGTGAGAAAACGACAAAAATGCTTGCATGATGGGTCTCATATAATCATTGTTACTTTTATTCAAATTTAATAAAAAAAACTTCCAGCATGTTTTGTAAAAAAAAAAAAAAAAAAAAACTTACTAGCATGTGTACACTGGTAAATTTTGCATAAATGTTGGTAAATTTTGCATAAACGCTAATAAATTTTGTATAAACGTTGGTAAGTTTTGTATAAACGCTGATAAATTTTGTATAAAAAAAAAAAACTTACCAGCGTATTGTTGACAAACGCTGGTAAATTTTTGAATAAAATAAAAACTGAACAAAAATAACATTGATTATATGAGACCCATTATTTAAGCTTTTTTATCATTTTACTCACTTTTTCTGTATACGTCTGATATTGCGTCCCAAAAAATGCGTCCCCCAAATATTTTTCATTCACAAATAATAATCTCTATTCAGTTTGAAGTGTGTTTGTTTGGCTTCTTCAGGATTACCTAAGATTTACAACAGTACAAGAACTAGAGTCGGGCAGATGTGATTACTGTAATACTAAACCTCCGACATTAACATCAAACGCAAGACATAAAGAGTAGAAGCCCCTTCCGCCCAGAAGTTAAAAAAGCCCCTTCGTTTTTCATTTTTCTATTTTGGCTGGCTTATCGTAGCGATAAAGATAAAAAGAGAGAAGCTAGAGAGCAAATGATCTCTTTCTTCATCATCTTGACTAGCATACATTTCTTTCATCTCTGCTTTTTTTGGTCATATTTCTTTTCTAAATTTCTATTGATAAAAAACGCACAGCTGTAACAAAAATATCCAAGAACACAGACATGATGGAGGGGCGTTTAATGCCTCCGCCCAGGTCTGAAAGTGCAAAGAAGCAATATTTCTCGTACAGGCCGCTATTCACCCAACCTTCTCATGAAAACCTTTTTCTATTTGTGGGGGAAAAAATAGAAAACAAAAATCCTACTAGTACACGGGAATTGATACAAGGTCGTAATAATCAAAGCTTTAATCCCTTCAATAAAGCAAAAGTATAATAGGCGAAAAAAGAAAAAATAAAAGAGTCTGCAGCCTATTGAACAAAGAAAGTCCACTACATGCACTACAGCAGCACTTCCAACGATCAATTTAAGGCCACGAGTTACCAGTAAGCTGTAACGACATCTATTTGTTGAATTTTTCAATTATTTCTTCATTTGTTCAAGATTCAAGGAAGTAAATGCCATCACCATTCATACTTACCACCAACGCAACAATACAGAAAACAAAACTGACGTAACAAAACCATTAATACATACAAATCTTTTAGACCATACATTGATCATTTTATTTATCAATGCTCGCTACGAGGGAACAAGCAACAGCCAAGGATCACATGCGAACAATCAGCGATAAAGGCTTTCAGATCTCAGGTTCTCAGCAATTTCAGTTTCCCATCGGTCTCCATTCTCAAGCAGCTTCTCTTTGTCATATAGTAGCTCCTGCACCAGTTGAACACATAACTATTAATAGAAAAAATAATAATAACAACAATAAGCAAAGAAACAATTATTGGCATCCACTGACAAAGTGAAATCGTATAATTTATCATGAAAGGAAATGAAAATGAACCTCATGAGTCTCTGTAGCAAATTCAAAGTTTGGCCCTTCAACAATAGCATCAACAGGGCATGCCTCTTGACAAAATCCACAGTAGATGCACTTGGTCATGTCAATATCATACCTGAAAGATTTGACAAATAAGAGAGCAAGAAAGAGGAATGGGGGAAGGAGAAAAGGTGGCAGGCAAGGAAGATAATTCACCGAGTTGTCCTACGGCTGCCATCTTCTCGCTCCTCAGCCTCAATTGTGATTGCTTGTGCAGGACATATCTGATAAAAATACATTATTTAGACAAAATGATAATGATACAGCTGCTGGCTCTATTGAAAGAAACAGAGAAAGTATAAAAGGAATGTTAGAACTTAGGACAATGGAAATAGATCATCGTTTGATCATTTGTTGTAATTATTAGTGAAGGTATTCATTAGTAGATTGTTTTTTGGAGTTAGCTGGTACTTTAGGATTTCAAGTAAATGAGAGCTTTTATTACAAATTGGCATCACTTGCCTGTAAAGTAGTATTTATTTGCACTAACTGGATTTCACTTTTTAGGGACTACTGCATGGTTTGGGCTCACATCCTATGTTTTGAGACTGAATTGTAATCCAGACATTCTCCTTAATCTCCCTTTGTCTTAATGTCTCCCAATGACCCTACTCTGTACTTGTTCTGTTTGTCCTACATTAGAGGGATAATGCTGGAGTCACCTGTAATTATGGGAAAATTTAAAGCACTAGGATTCCTGTAAAAGAAAATTTACCCATTTGATAGCTCTCTTTGAGACTATGGCCTTAGGAATATCCCGTACTCAATTTACTTGATCCATAAATGGAGGTTACAAAGTTGCTGCTCAAATAGACAGATTTCTAACACTCGGTGAGTGACAATTGACTAGTATTTCCAGTATAAGCCTATAAGCTAAGATCTACATACAAACTCGTGATAAATAAAGTAGGCAAGCTTAGTATTAGTAAAGTTTATTAAAGCAACAGGAAAATGCAGTGATGCAGCCATCTGCCATTAGGCAGTATCCACACTCTCGGGTCATTGTTAAACCAAAATTATTAGACAAACAATCAAATCCTTACAGCCTCACAAAGTTTGCAAGCAATGCAACGTTCCTCTCCTGTTGGATATCGTCGGAGTGCATGTTCACCACGGAAACGAGGGCTCAAAGGGCCTTTCTCAAATGGATAATTGATCTGCAATAAAGAAATCATACATTTAACTAGAAGCTGCAACAGTCTTGGCCAGAAAACAGTGTTAGAAGACACTTACTGTGACTTTTGGCTCAAAGAAGTATTTCAGCGTCAACATTAGGCCCCGAACCATTTCAGTGAGAAACAGTGTGTTGATGCTACGGTCAAAAACTGTCATCAAAGCATAAAAAAAATACTCAACTTACATTTCAGAAAAAAACAGAAAAAACAGACTGACACTATAAGGCTCCAAAATAAATACCGGAACTCCAATCCTTTGAAATTTCCTTTGCTAGTTGCTCTCTTTCTTCATCATCTGCAGTTCGTGCACCACAAAATTAAGATATACATTATAAGTAGACCAACACATGGAACATATGCGCATGAAAAGCAGATGGGGATCAAGTAGAAATCTGAATAGACAGTCATAAATGATGATGCTATCGAAGGTATTTTGTTAAGTCAAATATGACTCATGTTTGTTCATTCTAACCATTTTTACAAAACTACTCCCTTGACCCACTTAATTGGATGGTTTTTTTAAAAAAAAAAAAAAATAGTGGATGTGAACCCAACTCATTACCACCTTCCAGGTAGTCCATTTATTGTACAGTCCAAAGAATCAAATACTGGACCATGATTGTCATTGCAAATGAAAAAACTAATTTGGCATAGAATACAATCAAAATTCATTGAGATGGATCTCAACAATTTGCTACCTAACCTTCCATAAGAATGGAGAAAATATATGCACAAAGATAGTAAGAAAAATGACGGACCCTTTTTGGTAGAGAAAGAGTGTGCACTAAATCGCAGACCATAGTTTTGGGAGTTGTGCAGCCCTTGACCAGCTACAGCCTAAACAAGCAGAACAATGAGGGATAAATGATAACATTAAGCTAAACATCAGCCAACCTACAATAAAAGTTATTCAAACATTCACAATAAGCTTTTATATCTAGCGAATAATTAGGAGCATCACAAACAACAATGATAAAGACAATAGCCCATAAAGCAGAATACGTAAATAGGCAATCAAATCATAAAGAAAAAAGAATCCAGTTAAGTGTTGAAATCAATGAAAAGAAATTAGGAAGCGCAGGGAAGATATTCACTATATATATAACATTTGGAGCTCTTAACTTCACCGACATCTAATTCAGAGCTTTTTTCTTCTTTCATTTCCAACAGTTTCCCGCAAATAACACAGAAAAGGAACTACGAACGATGAATTTATGATTAATAATCAAAAGTCAGATGAATCTCACCAGCTGGCGGGTACGAAGAGCAAGAAGTGATTTCCGAGCTAAGAAAGCAGCCATTTCTGCAAAAGACAGGTGCAAGCAGAAGCTACTGTTTCAAAACCTGAGACATGAAAAATATTGGATTATCAACGACGGAACAAGCATATAAGAGGAGCGCTCGTGAACAGTTCCTACAATATTTATTTCAAATTAAATAAGCAACTTTCGTTCAGTTTCAAGTCAATCAACATTTACAATTAAATGAAAGTGATACAAATAAAATACAGAAATTGAAAACAGTGACTCGGAGTTATTACCAAGAACCCTAAGATACCGGGTTTGAGATTAATAGTATTTTATTTTCAAATCGAAATCGTTATTCGATTGATTGGGGTTAGAGATTTCTAGTAAACCTAACTTAACCGCATTGTGGAAGGACCCAAAAAAACAAAAAAGTAGAATCGGGAGGAGGGAGAGTGTCGTACCAGCAGCAGTGAAACGTGGATTCCTTCCCTGCAACTCACCAAAGCGGTGTAGCGTTGTGTTCTGTTTCGGAACCTGGAAAATGGGAATGGAAATTCGAGGATTAACTAAGATGCCAAACACCCGATCAACAAAATATATGTTTGGGTCGGTTTTACACTCAACGGACCAGCTTACCTCTGTTAATTTGGGCCTGCCTCACAGGTCTAGCCCATTTAACCCATTTACTTCTCTTGGGTCAAGCCCTATTTCACATCAGTGCATCACGTGATGTTGTTAGGTTTCTTAAATTTGGCCGCCAATGCTGCGGATGAGGCATGGCTCATGTGGTTACCTGAAGAGCCACGTTTGGAAAAGGAGCGTGTTCGAAGAAGGAATTATTAGTTAGGGCAATGTATCGCTTACCTCCCTCACTTTTTACAAAAGTTTTGATTTAATCTTAAAAGCTTTTTTGTTTTATTTACTTCCTTAATTTTTTAAAATATTTTAATCTTACTTTTTTAATAGATTATATCCAAAATATAAATAAAAAAATTGATATAGATATTGTATTATCTATTATTTATTTGAGTGGAATGATATTATTTATCATATCATTTCCCTCCAAAATTTTTATAGGATATAAAAGAATTTTTCATCTAATATAAACTCTTTGTAATGCTTAATTAATTTTTCCTCTTATTAAAAGTCATACCTAAAGTTTTTTCTTAAACAATCAAAGGCAAACAATTTCTATTAATAGTGTTTAGACATCACTAATTTTTTCTTTATAATTTAGATACCATTTATTGAAAGGATAAAATTAAAATTTTGAAAATGTTAAAGACATAAAAATGGAATCTAAAAATCAACTTTTTTGATTAAATCAAAATACTTATAAAATATAAGGAACATAAATCAAACTTTACTCTGCTAGTTATTACAAACAAGTACTTGGAAACGCTGGCTACACTTAGAAAAGAATTTGGTAAGGGAATCAACTCAAATCAGACATGATTTATGGGCTATAGTTTCCTTATCAAAACAGCCACCACAATTGGTGCCCACCCTTACATGTACTGTCTTGAGGGATGTTGGATGATCTTATTCAACGCAAGGCGCAAGAACCATGCTACTATTGATGCAATTTCATTGCCTAAGGCTCACCCGTGTGAATATATATTCAATATAATGAGACTTGACCGTTTCATACCGGAAAGGGCCAGAGACTGTGAGTTTGAGGTGAGTTCCGCTAGATTAGCGCAATCAGAAAGTCTGAAAGAAACTCGTGAAGGTTAAGTGACTCATCTTTAAATACACATGCAACACCCCTAAACACATCTTTCACTATACAAACCTATAGAACTAGTGTCACCTTTACTTGAGCGTCTATAGCAGCATGCGAAAGCATCTCCATCGTTCATATTCAACCGCGCCAAACCCTTATGTAAAGATAAGCTAGCGTGTAGATCATCATCATCATGAGATGATGTGGATAGAAGAAGAAAGAAGCTTGTGCTGATATTTGTACCTTTTTTAACTTGCTTTACATGCACTTCCTTTCCCTTGTCAACAAAAAGCCACGTTAGAAAGCCCCACGTTGAAAAAAATTATAAATAAATCAGAAGGAAAAAAAAAAGAAAACATTGAATTAACTATTTTGTAACGTCCCGATTCCCATGCTGCAATCACGGCATAATTTCCCAAAAAATGCGTCTCCAAATATAGCAAAATCACACATATTTTGACAAACAAGAGATACGAGATTGAATCCAAGACCCACTCGCAACACCGTTAAGGATTCTCCCCCAATCTCTTCCTCAATTCATTCTTCTCTTCCCAACCCCAATAACAACAACAACAAAATCCTCTTTCATCAATATTCATCGATTTCAACAAGGTTAACACCAACAAAACCATCATGGGCCTCAAATCCTTGCTCAACCGCAACAAGGACCTGATCCCATCCACCACGCCCTCACGATCCACCTCCCTCTCGGTGCGGTCACGCGCCCGCCTCACCGCCGAGCTCGAACAAGTCTTCCGCAAATTCGACGTTAACGGCGACGGCCAGATCTCGGCGTCGGAGCTTGGATCCATAATGGGGAGCCTAGGGCAACCGGCGACGGAGCAAGAGCTGGACAACATGATCCGCGAGGTTGACGGCGACGGCGACGGCTGCATCAGCCTCCAGGAGTTCATCGAGCTGAACACGAAGGGCGTGGATTCCGACGAGGTGTTGGAGAACCTGAAGGACGCGTTCTCCGTGTTCGACATCGACGGCAACGGGTCCATCACGGCGGAGGAGCTGAACACCGTCATGAGGAGCCTAGGAGAGGAGTGCACGCTGGCGGAGTGCCGGAGAATGATCGGAGGCGTCGACAGCGACGGCGACGGCATGATCGACTTCGAGGAGTTCAGGGTTATGATGATGATGGGTTCTCGCCATGACACCACTAATAGAGTTTTGCCTGATCCTTCTTAATCGAGCAAACGCGTTCTTTGTTTGCCTCTGCTAATTGATTTGCCGTTATGTATTCTGTTTTTTTTTTTCTTTATCTCTTCTTTCCTTCTTTCTTTCTTTGGTTCTGTATAGTTGAAGAAGGGTTTAACGTTGTTTATTATGTGAGAGAAGAGAAGAAATCTAGAATTTAAGAATTTGTTCGGATGTTATATTATTTTGATTAAAAATTTTTTTATTAAAAATGATTTTTAATATTTTTTGGTATGTTTGGGTAAAAATTTTTAGTAAAAATAGAATCATTAAAAAAAACATAAAAGATCTTTTTTTAAAAGATTTTTATTTTTATCTTCTAAAAAAAGATTAGTTTCATAACATAAAAAAAATTTAAAAATAAAAGAAGATCATTTAATATTACATCTAAATATAAAATAAATTTTATACCTTTTAAAAAAATTATTTAAAAAAAAAATTTAAAGAAGCTCTTCCAAACAAGTATTAAGACTTCTTGATCCAAATGGGTTCTTTTCATTTTTGTTTTTTGGTCGTAATGCTTTTTCCCATATGGATTCTACTTTTTCATTTTCTATACTTGAATTCTTTTTTTTTTTTAAGAGTATCATTCTTTTTATTATTGGAGAAGAAGATTAATTTTTTTTTTGACATAATCAAATTTATCTTCCCAATTAAAGTTCTCTCTAAAAATCGAATCGGAATCCTATCTAAAATTGTAATATATCTTTATTATTATACCAACTCCCTTATTATTTCTTTTTTCATTGCTTGATTTAATATTTCCCTTTTTTTAAGTTACTTATTAGACATGCATATCCATTCCAAAGAATAGTTTGTATGATTGAAATAATTTGAGTTTGATTTTATATTATAATTTAGCAAGTATGTATGTACTTGATTACGCGTTTATACTATTAATTTTTTATAAAATTGATTTTGGTTAAAAGTGATTTTAAAGTAAAATAATTTATAATTAATAATTTATTTTAATAAGTGATCTTGATAAAATTGATATTATTTGGATAGTATGATCAAAATCACTTTCAAATATATAATTACAATAAAGAACATAAATTTTATACTGTTTTAATCAATTTACTTTTATGTTTTGTTTAATTATTTTTAGGATATATTTTTAAAAATAAAACAAATATTTTTATGTTTTATTTTTAAAATAAAAATAAAAATAAATATATTTTTATTTTTGAAATAAAATGCATATTAAAAATTTTATAATTTAAATTAAATTAACAATAAAAAATAAATAAACTAATTATGGTACATATTGAATTTAAAATAAGTTTTTAATAAACATATTAAATAAGTAATTATTTATTAAAAAAATCTATAAATAATTTTCTATTCTGATGAGATATGTTCAAGAGAATGTTTTTTTGATCTTTTGAAAAGATAAACACCATAGATATTCAAAATGACAAAAAAAAAAAACAAAATAAAATAATTTATGAAAAAAAACAGACAAATGGTATTAGAATATTTTTTTTATATACAAATAACATAGATGTTTATATGGACAAAGCACGCACAACGTGTCAGCAAATTGACCATAGCACTAATTTTGATATACTAACGGGTACTGTTTAATGTGCAGCCACCTATTACAATTAAACTTGGGTTTACTGCCAGAATGGATTTTGGAAAGATTCACCCAAACATAATTTTTTTTTTCCCCTCAAAATGAGGTTTGCTATTAGTATAGCGGGATTCTAGTTGCTCAAGCGTAAATCCAAATACACTGGTTTCAAGGCTTGCACATTCCATCTTCCAAACATAAATTCCATGCGATGTATAACCATGCAAGTATTTCTTTAAATGAAAATATATCGGTACCTTTTGCTTGTTTCAACAGAAAAGAAAGAGAAAAAAATAAAGAAGAAAGAAAATAAAAAAATTTTAAGATTTTCTTCTATTTAGATATAAGAAAAAAATAGAAGAAAAAGAAAATATTAGTTATGGGACTCACAAAAAATTTTTTTTCTCATAATAAGTCAGAAAATTAAAAAGAGAGAGATTTTATATAAAATTATTATTATACCTCATATATAAATATAAAAAAATATTTATATTATATTATATAAGATAAAAAGATAATTTAATATAAATATATTTTTTTTCTTTTTATTTTTCTCTTCAATCAAGCAAAAGAAAAGAAAATTTTCTCATTTTCTTTCTCTCTATTTTCTCTTTATTTAAGCAATAAGAAAGAAAATGAACTTTTTTTTTTCTATTTTTTTTTTTCTATTTTCTTTTATCATCCAAGTAAAGGGTTATAGATTTGATGAAGTTCATAAACACTTTTACTAGTACTGTAAATGGAGCTGAAACATGGTTTCAAGGCTATAGCAAACAAGTTATAAATTTCAACACAACGTAATTTTCAGAAACATATGTAAAGGAGTTAACAAATTAACATGACCTATACATATTTGTGTTCACAAATTAAATTTAAAATGCCACTCCCAAGAAAAATTAACTTTTCTTTATTTTTAATGAAAAAATTAACTTCATGTATAAAAAAGGAAAAATGAAAAAAATTAACTTTTCTTATTACTAACACATTATGTATTTGTTATGAACTTCATCTCTTTCTACAAGCTATTTTGTAAATATGGCTTAAAAAAGAGAAAATTAATGTTTTTATTATTTTGATGTTTCTAGGAATTCATTCCATATTTTCTAAGTATGATACCAATTTTTATTTAAACATGCAATAATATACTACGAAGTGTAATTTCCAAGACTTAAATTCCTATTATGTAACCCAAATACAGAAATGCTTGAGGGAATACCTTGATTTATGAAAAAAAAAAAAAAAAAACTATTTCACAAGAAGAGTATCAAGATTTAATCCCTATAGATGCTCTACATGCATTCCAATTTTTCTTCTCTTAATTTTCATCGCCTCTCCCTTATCTTATTAGGGGGCTTTTTACAAAGATATCAATTTCTTAATTTATATTTATTCTTTTCAATTTTCAAATTAAGTACAAGCATATGGACATTTTTCTTAAATGAGTAGTCTAAAAATAAAAAACCCATACTTATCTTTATTAAATATACACATGTCATTATTTGGTTTAAGAATTAGGTGGAATGAATGAAAAATATTTAGAAATTTCTTAAATAAAATAAAGTTTTTGTTTTGTTTCATTTAATGTTTAACATATCAATTTTATAGATCATTATTGTCATTTACTGACTATATTTTTAGAATAGTTACTGAAGTATTAATATTGAATGATTTAGGGTGTGTTTGGCATGCTGTATTAGCATGATAGAATAACGTAATACAATATATTATGACTTTATCCATTATTTGGTGTAGTCAATGTATTATATAAATTTATCTATCAAACTTCTCTTATACGTTAAAATGATGGATAATTTAATTCAGCATAGAGAGACCGTATTAGGTCTGATTATTTATTGACATATAAGGGATTTTTTACTTTTTTATTTTTTAATATATTTTATTAAAAGAAAAATAATTATTAAATAAAAATAAAAAATAAAAACCATATAAACAAAAAATATTATTATTTAATAAAAAATTTAATGATAAATAAATATTTTTAAAAAATAATAATTATAAAATAACTATTCAAATTAATATAAAAATATAAGAATAAAAATTTATTAATAAAATATATAAGTAATATTTAATATAAATTTAATTATATATAATAAAATATACAACCAAATATAAGAATATGATATTAAATTTATTTAAATTTTAATTTATAAAAATTCCCTCTCTTTCTCTCTCATTGTATAATTATAATAAATATTTAAATAATTATATTAATTTTTAAATTTTAAATTTAATATTCAAAAGTTATATTTATTATAATCTCTTTTTTTTTGTTGTATTGTATATAATACAATATTTTATATAATGATACACCAAATATTACATAGTATTAAATTTTTATCAGACTTTATACAATCAGATTTTATACTATCAATTCTTCTCCTATCAGATCTTATATTATCAAACGTACCAAAGGAACCCTTAGATTACAAACTTTTTATTATTTCATGAACACCTAAGAATGTCTCAAGTAGATATAAGAAACCCATAAGATAGGTCTTAGGCTTTAAAATATTTTGCAATTGATTTTGATACATTGTTGTATTAATGTATTTTATATCATTGTAAAAAAAAATTTACAGTAAAATTAAATGCAAAAAATTATTTTATATTTTTTTGGTGTTAAATCTATAATATATTTTATATTTTTAAAACAATGTTTCTATATATGCATTTTTTTTATTTGTGTAAAAAAAAAGAGAAAAGAAAAAATTATTTTTTACCCTTTTAAGGATAAACGAGAAAAGGGTGTGAGTGTGGTGACACCTGCCAATCTTTGGTGGTCGTGTTTGGCCTCACAGATAGAGTCCACAACATCTTCAAGGCGAGTGCAACAGCCACCGGTACAGTGTAGTGAAGAGGGGATTGGGTTATGGCCACTTCCAAGGCGGTTATGGCTTCCTTGACGCACCTGCGTCCGCTAACATGCGCCGCATCCGCATCCGCATCCGCATCAGCATCCTCCTACTCTGCACGACTAGTGCCGCACCCACCCGACCTCATCAAGTGGGTCACCGGAGAAGGTGGCTTCGTGCACCGTGCGGTGAAGATAGCGCCGCATGGCTCCAACGGTCTAGGGCTAGTGGCTAAGGAACAAATCCCAAAGGGTAGTGACCTTATTGTTCTCCCCGACCATGTTCCCTTGAGGTTTAGGTCTCTTGAATCAAACCATCAGGATAGCCTTGACTCTGTCCTCGTTGAATTGGCACGCCAAGTTCCCGGTATGTATCCATTCAATTGCTTATCTGCATTCTAATGATTATTGGATCAGTTTAAGTTTGAATGTTTGATGAATTTTGTACACATTGATGTGAAATCTAGGTTTAGTAATGATTATTGGATGGATGTGGACTTGGTGCATATCTTAGACTATTTTTAATTTGGTTTTGATGAAATTATAGATTTTGAAATTGGAGTGGACTTAGAGGAAAAGCCTTTCCGGACTGATTCACAACTTGTGGATTCTAAAACGATCACTGCACATATTTAGGTGTTTTGATTAAATAAAACTTTATTCTATAATAGCACATGTACATATTTTTCCTGCTCTGTGTAGGATGGTGACCCATGTTCTCATAATTAGGCTCTACTGAGTTTTCAATGTAAATAAATTGGACACTGTGGTAGCATTTGGCAGAGGAACTATGGGCAATGAGATTGGGTCTGAAGCTACTGCAAGAAAGAGCTAAAGTTGGATCGTTTTGGTGGCCGTATATCAGCAATCTCCCAGAAACATACAGTGTGCCTATCTTCTTTCCTGGGGAGGAAATAAAGAATTTGCAGTATGCTCCTCTTCTTCACCAGGTATTTTACTCTAGAATTGCATAAACCATTTTGGACCGATGAAGCAGTAGAAATTTTTGTCACCTTGGGGCAGATGACTAGGCAAGAACTGATTTTTGCAGATTTTCATTTTGACAAGAGGAATGAATATAGTATACCAACCTAGTTGATCTCTAATATGAAAGTGTTGCTACGCATCAAATGCTGATAAGTTTTGACTTTTGAGATGCATTTTGTGTCCCCCCCCCCCTTCTCTCTTTTTTCCTGTGAGATGGATATATAAAATCATCTGAAGTGCTTGGCCAGCATGATTTGCTGTGCCTTTCATTTTTCTGTTGGGACATGAGAGAGACACTTTTGATCTGAGCTTTATGGCTAATACTTGAGTGTGCATCTGTAACCAACAACAGAATCTAAAACTGTCTGTCTTGCTGTCTATTTAAATTTGTGCTCGTGGACAGTTATTGGTGTAAGTCATCCGGAACTATCGCTATAAGCCCTTGCTGAGGGTTGTCGCACACTTTGACCTTGGAATTGGGCAGCCTCCTTCACCCTAAACTTTTGTCAACGAAAAAAAGAACTAAAAAATAGTGCATTGCTGACCTGCAGTTTGGCAGTTAATTCAATTCAATTTCATGAGGCAGGTAAACAAAAGATGTCGGTTTCTTCTTGATTTTGAGCAAGAAGTCAAGCGTGCCTTAGTCAATCTTACACCGGATAAGCATCCTTTTGGTGGCCAAGAAGTAGATGCATCTTCTCTTGGATGGGCGATGTCAGCAGTCTCATCTAGAGCATTCCGGTTATATGGTAACAAGCATCCAGATGGGATCCACATTGACATACCCATGATGCTCCCTCTGATTGATATGTGCAACCATAGTTTCGATCCAAATGCCAGAATTGTTCAGGAACAGGACACTAGTAACATGAAGATGCAAGTGAAGGTATGTTTTCTCATACTCTTTCCTATGTACTCTCCCCTCCCCACAACTTTACTTTCAAGAAATAATTTAAAGCCGGATTTATCTTTGCTGGAGTAATTCTTTCTTTGCCTCAGGTTGTGGCTGAGACAGCAATCAAACAAGATGATCCTTTACTACTTAACTATGGCTGTTTAAACAATGATTTTTTCCTTCTTGATTATGGATTTGTGATACACTCAAACCCTTATGACTGTATTGAACTCAAATATGATGGCACTCTTTTGGATGCTGCAAGCATGGCAGCTGGAGTTTCATCACCAAACTTCTCAGCGCCTGCTCCATGGCAGGAAATGATTTTATCTCAGCTAAATCTTGCTGGAGAAGCTTCAGATCTCAAGGTTTCTTCTTCTCCATGAAATTCTCTATTCCTGTCTTATCATTACTTTTTTCAAGAAAAAAAGACAAACTACTAATTAATGTTCCTAAAGTGCTCTTTTGGCTTTGTATAAGCTTAATTTAGTCTCCCCGATATCCCACAGTTTAGTCAATAAATGCCGTATGTAAACAATTGGCTAAAGCAGTGGATCTAAGTAGCAGTTTGCATGATAATTGGTTAATCTTAGTACAAGAACCATATTGTGTAGCAAAGGGCTTTGTAGACTAGAGAATTAAGGTATTCCTCGTCCCACCTACAGCATTAGTTCACTTGTTTGTTTTCTTGCAACAGGTAAGCATAGGTGGTCAAGATGTAGTAGAGGGCCGCTTTTTGGCTGCATTGAGAGTACTCCTTGCAAGTAATATGGAAACTGTACAGAAGTGTGACCTCAACACACTCAAGTCTTTATCAGCTGAGGCTCCTCTTGGTGTTGAAAATGATATAGCTGTATTGCGTACACTCATAGCTCTGTGTGTGATTGCACTGGGACACTTCCCCGCCAAAATAATGGATGACGAATCACTGTTGAAGCTGGGTGCTTCAGGTTCAACTGAGTTAGCCATTCAGTACAGAATCCAAAAGAAATCTGTGATTATTGATGCTATGAGAGATCTCTCAAGGAGGGTAAAGCTTCTCTCATCCAAGGAAACAGTGAGTGGCGAAGGCTAAGTGATAGTGAACACTTAGTTGTTTGCTTGCTGTCACGAATCTCATCCTATGAACCTTCGAGAACGTATTGCCAATTTGCTAGTCAGTATTTTGTTCCCTGCCCCACCTCCTACACTTTCCTTTTTCCTTGTTCTTTTCCCATTCCTATTATTACTTTCTAAAAATGGATTTCTTTTTCTTCTTTGATAGTCTCTTGCCCCCATTACCTACTTTGAGTATCTTTACCATCTTTTACTGGTTCAGGGTGGAATTTTGATTGAACTGTCAGCACTATCAACTATAATTATGCTTTAGGTCAATTTATTCATTATTTTTACTTTTTACATTACGAGATTATGTTGTATTCACATTGATAATATTTGGTTGACCTTGGCGTTGTGGTTTGATAGTCTTTTATGTAGTAAGAAGATTAACTGCTCTTGGAAAAACAATAATAAAAATTGAAAAATTGTTTACGTGACTAACAGATTATGAACATGAAAAAAAAGTTAGTTTTTTCTTTTAAAATTTTTCATCAGCAATTATTACATATACTTTTTCGGTATCGATCACTAGTATTTAGAATTTATTACACTATAACCAATATGTTTTAAGTATCAAACTCTTTAATGCTAATTATTTTATTTACAAGATTCAAATTCAAGAATTTATTTAGAAGAAATAAATATTTAACTTCTTGAATCAACTACCCAGGTGATGCAGTCATTACATAGATTTAATTAATTTATAGGTTTTTATAGTTTAATCAAATTTTTAATTATCTTTATAATATAAAAATTTTTAATCAACTTTTCATATTGAATAAATTTTTATAATTAAATCCTTAGAGTAATTTAAATATTGCAAAAAAATTTAAAATTTTATATAATTTAATAGATTCTTACTCAATTTTATAAGTTCAATATATAAATTTATTCAATTTAAACCAAAAATTTATGATAATAGAATACTGAAGTAGCTTAATGACAAAAATTTATTTAATATAAGAATTTAATTGAAAATTTAATTGTGGAGGCCTAATTGAAAACTAGATTAAATTATAAAGATCGCAGATTAATTAAACATATTATATATACTATATTTCCTAATGCTTTGTTTGGATCTAAAGAGAACTGAGAGGAAAAAAAAAATGAAGAGAAAAATATTTTTTTATATTTATAATTATAAATTTAATTTATTAATATTTAAATTAAAAATTTTAGTGTAAAATTATTTGTTTAATTAAGATAAATGTAATATAAAATAATTTATAATATTATAATTCATAAAAACAACCTAAATTTTAATATTTAATATTATTTTGTTAACTAAACCTATCTCATTTTTTATATATTACTCTTTCATATTTATTTATTACATATAATTTAACTTAACCCTTTTTTTTTTCCTTATCACCTCACTCCTTCACTTGCTTAACTTTTGTCTTTGTTACAAAAGGATGTAAATGTCTTTTCACAACTTCCTTTTGTCATTGCTAGTTGTCTTCACACAAGGGAGGGAAAATGTTTTTGTGCTAGTCTCCCTACTTTTTGTTCTTTCTCTCCATTTTCCTTACCCAACCAAGCAAGTTTTTAAGTGCAACACACTTGCAAATTGCATCACATAATTTGTCAATTTAATGGATGAGATTTGATATGTATTGACATATTAATTATTTGTAGCATGTTGTAATAATTTTTAAATTTTATTTATATGATTTAAAATTAAAATTTTAGAGATATTTTTGGAAATATGTAGATAAATTTTAATTATTTTTAAAATAATTATGATATACTCTAGTAATTTTTAATTTTATTAGTGCAATCTTAAAATTAAATAGAATTTTATCTATATGATCTTAAAATTAAACAGATATTTCTAAGGCTATTTCAGGATCACGTAAATAAATTTTAGTCATATTTAAAATATATTTAATCACAATTTTAAAGTCTTACTAAAATTAAGAAATTATTATAATATATTATAAATGTTTGGTATATGTATACATTTTTAAATCACATCCATATATCATGTTGCACCTTTACAACGTATATGGTGCCCCTTATAAGTAGAGTTGAAAGTGAGTCAAGTCAGTTTATGAGTTGAACTAGAGTTAAGAATTTGAGCTTATTTATTAAGTAAGTCGAGCTTAAGCTTTACTATAGTTGATTCGATAGCGTGTAAATTGGCTCAATATATATATATTAAGTATTTTTGTAGCATATATATGGTATATAAATTATGTTAAAAATAGGCTATATACTTATAATAAAAAAAGCCAATTTATATCTAAATAAGCTAACACATGAGTTGGGTCGAGCTCGAAAAATTTTTAGCGAGTTGAACTCGATAAATTTTTAGCGAATCGAGTTTGAGCGTTAAAATCAGACTTGTTTGTTATTGAGCTGAGCTATAAGTCGAGCTCAATACTATCTAGCCAAGCTTAAGCTATGTCAAGCTCAGACTCAATTCGACTCATTTCTAGTGCTACTGGTAAATAAGGGACACTATAGCATTAACCTCCATAATCAAATAGGAGAAAACCAACTTTTCACCCTTATTTTCTTTCCATCCATTTTTCTTCCTTACCTTTTCTCTTAATCCAAGCAGCCCATAAATATAAGAGAAATAATAATATAGATTCAGATTCACGTTGAATTCGAGTCTATATTATATTTCAATTATTAATTTTTTAATATTTATATATTTATAATTTTAAAATATATTTTTAATAATTAAAATATAATATAAATTTAAATTCACATATTTTAAATGATTGAGATATAATATAAATTCGAATTCACCGTATATCGGAATTTATATTATCCTCACACTAAATATCTTAGACAAATCCAAATGTTGTCGTTCAGATTTTTCATATTTATTTAAAATTTCTCATTAGATATATATGGGTCCCATTGTAAACTCACGCAGTTAGTGAAATCCAACAGTGCGCATGAATAAGAAAGGTCCTTCCACATCTGTTATGCTGTGTACTCCACCTGGACACGAAAATATTACACCTCATTCTTTATTCTCACACGTGGATAATAACCAGACAACGAGATCAGTAAGATGTGAAGCTAGAGATATTAATCTTTTTTGACGTGGCTTGAGAACGTGTTGCTATAGGGTGAAGATACGTGTTAGACTAAATCTTTGTAGAGAACACGATTTTTCAATTATTCTATTAAATCTTTGCTCACAAAATGATTTCTTGTTTTTTTCTTTGCGGAAAACCTCATGTAACAATTTCGAAAGTTCATGTGCCAAGAGAGGTTCAAATGCAGAACGCTTGGACATACCCGGCAAACAAATTGTATTCATTCAGCGCTGTCACATAAATAGTTTTATGTTTCCAAAGAGTAATATATCATTTATCAATTGATTTTTATTCAAAATTTATTAATTGATTTGATACACACCCCCAAAAGTTGCAAGGTCGTCCCAATAATCAGCTGGCACAACCGAATTGCTGGCTTCTCAGCTTGTGAGATACATGAGGAACCCCGGTTTTATGACAATTTATCCATGCACTTGCCCCTTCCCTCGACAAGGAAAAAAAATCAAGAGAAAAAGAAAAACATACAGCCAACTAGACCAAAAAGACCAAAATGACTGTGTTAAAGAACTCCAGTTTTTTTTTTTTTTTTTTTTTTTGTGTTTGTGACTTGGGCGGAAGGGAAATAAAGAAAGACTTCGATGAGTTTTCCTTTCCCGACCAAAAAACAAAAAGATAAATTTTCCTTTGGCTGAAGAAGAAACCATAAATTAACGAAGTTTTATGCCAAAATAATAATAATAATAATAATAATAAATAAATACACCAGGCCGGAAAACTTTGAATTTCATGAGAAAAGGAAGGGGAGACCGTAAAGAACCATGTCCTCTATTTTTCCACCAAAAGCATGTACAAGAAAGCCCACAAGCACATAGAAGCTAGAAAGAGAAGCAGAAACACAAAACATAAAAGAAGAAGACATGAAAAAAGGAACAAGGCTTTGTAGTTCCAACTTCAAAGGGAAGTCTCTCTCCCAAGTACCTCATCTATACATCATATATATATTATACACATAGGAACATGTATATATTCATCTAATCATCTAAGAGTTACCAACTAGGATAGCTCTCTCTGCCAATCCCAGGGGCGAGCGAGAACGAAGGCGGGTGACATCTCTAATGAGTACACGCCTCATATGTAGCTGCAGTGATGGGTGCTTGATTTTCTCTATTTCTTGCTTAATCTTGATCACTTGGCTATGAACTGCAAGACCCATGTACCCATCTCTCATCTGCTTCTCGTTGTTGTTGTTGTTGTTAAGGTCGTTGCAGTTGCAGGCGTTGGTGTTGTTGTGCTCCATCTTCTTCTCTGCCAACACTGGAAACACTTTTTTTTTTTTTTTCTCTGTGGTTGTGTTTCCCTTTTGGGAAGGAAACTGAAATATGAATGGAATACTATGGCCTTACGCATGCCTATTAACAAGATATATATAACCCATGAGGGGGCAAAAGAAAATATCAGATTTTAAAAGAAATAAAATAATATTTTTTTTTATTTTTTTATTTTTAAAAAGGAAGTTTTATTAGAGGCTGCCACCTTCTCCATTTGGATGGATTTAAAACCGGCATTTGCGTTCATACCTAAAAGATATTAATTATTATACATATGACATGATTTCTGCCAAAACGACCACCTCCATATAGTGCAATTACAAATCTGACCCATCTTATGTTGCTTTCGTTCGTATTCATCTCCAAGAAACAAATAAAACAGGCTGCCGTGATTAATAAATTTCCTTATATTTCACCTTAATCTGCAATATTTTTTTGATTAAAACCTTTGCTATATAATTCAAAGCCAAATGTCCAATTTATAATTAAAAGTATTGACATATTTTGTTTTAAAGTAATGCTACATATAAAAGTTAAGAAAATGAAACTCCGTATTTCATTTTTACACTATAAAAATAAGTGAACATTTTATGCATAAATTAATTTGTCTCAGTTTAGAATTGTAAAGTTTTTGCAAAATTGATATGAAAATATAAATATATAGGCGCAACGTCTTTTCTTTAATTTTTTAAGTAATTAATGTTAGGTATCCTTCAAGTTCTCAAATATTTAAATATGACAATAAAATTGATCGTGATCCTCAATTTGCATTAAGTTTTGGTAACTAAATAAAATATCAATCACAGAAGACTGAGATAGAAAGGTAATCAAACACGTGGAGGAAACATGTCTACAATGGCATGATTTATACATCGCCCTTTAACATTCATGACAATGAAAAGTCAGAAAACTTCTGTTTCCCGTTTACGCCCAATAAGCTGTCCCTTTTCTAAAGAGAAAAATGGTTTCCACGACATGAAAATGCTTCAACTACTCTCCATCTTGCCATGACACCTATTAAAACGACAAGAGGGAAAGCCACCCAAGCCAATAGAAACTAACCAAGTCTGATTCCTTCAATTCTATTTTGTGATGTGTCTTACACATCCACTTTGCTCAAACTTTTCTCTAGTTTTGCTCGGATTGCCCATTTGTTTTCTTCTCTATTCCATTATAACCAAATTTGGGTCAAATCATCAAGGATTTTCACACACGCTTGATCCTATTTTCTATTCCTTGGCGTCAGCAACTAGTAAACCTTAGGCTGCCAAATCGGTGCCGGTATAACTCCCAAAATTCCTTGGACTTTGTGTGGGCTTGACTTAAAATTGTGAAGTCCTTTGCAACGTGCATCGAATTATTTTCTCAATGATTCATAAACGTGTAATAGGTTCATTCGGGAGACCAGTCAACTGAAGGAACTTCGAAAAAAGAATAACAAATGGGTGAAAGGTAGAAGCAGTTGACCTACACAATCCAATATACCGATTTCCTATATCCTATCCAGTAACTGCTATTGAACCTTGACCAAAAGGACTGAACAAACCATTTGATTAAATTTAACTAGTTTCATTAGTTTAGTTTATTTTTAACACACCTAACAAGTAAGCAAATATAATTTTCTTTTAATAGTTGATACATATGACTCATATAATTATAATTGTAATTAGTATATCTAAGTGTATATACTTATCAGACAATTATCATGTAGACTCACATCTCTTTAGATTATGTGAGGTGATAGCATCTGAAGTGTATGTTTGGGAATTGCATAAAATAGCATTTTTTTTTTGACAAAAAAATGTTTTGCAAAAATTAATTATGTTAGGTTAAATCTTGGAAATAGATTATAATTTAAAACTGATAATTTTAAGCTGAAAAATAGCTTATAAGTATAAGTAATATTTTGGAGCTTATAATTATAAGCAGAAGCTGATTATTTCAGAATTGATAAATTTATACTAAATTGACCCTAAATATTAAATATTATATAATATAAATAATCATTTTATACTCTTTTTAGTAATTTTACCATATAAAATAACTTTTTTCACAAAATTCGAAAAAAATAGATTATCTTAAAATCTTTTTTCAACTAAAATATTCAAATATAAATTGATTTTCACATAATCAATTATATAAATAAGTAATTATTAAAATAATTTTAATTTTATAGCTTTCCTAAACACACACATAGATATGCATTAATAGTTTAGTTGTTGTGAAACATATAATAATTAATGATAAAAAATTATAAAAATGAGAAAAGATGTAAGTGGTAATGAGCATTTCTAGCATTACTCAAAAGGAAAATTAATAGTAGAATTGTAAATTTGATGAACCTGTTGACAATAATATTTTGTTTAAAGTTACTTTTGTTCCGTTGGGCTGGCTTGGTAAATCTGTGTTATTGGAAATTGGGTTAACTTACATATACATACACCTGTACCGGCCACGCACAATAATAATAGTGACCATGACCATTATAAAGGCATTCATTCACACGCTACAGCGATTGCACGCTCCTTCACATTTATTATTATTATTATTATTATTATTATTATGTAGTTTTTAAATTTCTTAGTAATTGATATTATTTTAATAAAAAAAATTTCTTTTAAAAATAATTTTTTATTTTTATATGTTTGAATATTTTAAAAAAAAAAATAGAATTTCAGTAAAATTAAATAAAAAACATATTTTAGAAGTTGTAATTTTTAACTTATAAAAAAAGCATTTTTATAACATAAAATATGTTTAAGAATTAAAAAAAAATTGGGGTTCTAGAAGCTCCTAATAGAATTAAAGGAAAATGGGGAAAGGAATAGGTAATCAGGGATCAAACTTTTAGACTAATGCCAACAAATCTTTTGTCATATGGATCAAAGGAGATGTTAGTTCATTGACTTAAAAAAAGATTTTTTTCTTTTGATAAAATAGATTTTACTTTTTAAATTAAGAAGATTTTTAATAGTATTTTCAAACATAAATAATTTTACATTCAAATATAAAATAATTTTTACTTTTTTAAAAATTCTTCAAAAAAATAAAATAAAATAAAATATATCTTTTTTTTTTTTTTTATAGGCAAACTTCTTACAAGATCAATTTGGATTGGCTCTGATTCATTTAGAAAATATGGTTAGAGGAACTATACGTGGAGCAACTAGACTGAAATTGATATTGACTTCTTAAAATTCGGTGACTTCAACTCCACCAACAATCACTTTTGAATCTTTTTTTGGATGTAATTTTTTTTTTCTATTTTGTTTTGATAGAAGAGCCCTTCTTTGATTTTGAAATCCAACTAATATTCATTACACGAAATGCTCCTTTATATATATATATATATATATAAGAAACTATACGTGCAGCATCTATACATAAATTGATAGTGACTCCTTAGAATATGGTGACTTCAACTCCACCACAATCACTTTTGAATCTTTTTTGGATGTAAATTTTTTTCTATTTTGTTTTGATAGAAGAGGCCTTCTTTGGTTTCGAAATTCAACTAATATTCATTACACAAAATGCTCCTTTATATATATATATATGTGTGTGTCAAAAAAATCTTAATTATTTACAAAATTAGGGTCCATTTTAAAAAATTTAAGTTAAAAAAACTTTTTTTGAAAATACAAAAGAGTAATTTCTGGTAAAAAAAAAACCAGAAATACATCATAAAAATATTTTAAAAAAATTAAACAAATATATTCTTTAAAAAATCTCTTAGACTATTAATCATTTTTTTAAAATATTATTTTGGGCTTCTGCCACGTTTGGAATTAAAAAATAAATGATTTAATTTATTATTGTAGCATTGAATTAATTATGAATAATTATTATGATTAATTATTTTTTTATCTTTATTCTATGCACATATATATAACAAATACAAAAAAGTAATTAGCGTATCTGAATTATTTGAAAGATCTAAAGTCTATTTTTCAAAATTTAAAAATAGTCATTAGAAAGAATCTAAAAACATTAGTACTTCTTTAAAATTTTAAACGCACAAATCCATAAGAATGAAACTAAAAGTACTTGTTTTTAATTCATAATTAACATAGCTCTTGGTAGACTTGGTTGTTATTATTATATAATGTAATTGGAACTTTTAGAGCTATGGTTGAATATTGCCCCCAGAACAAAGTAAAAAGCACACAACCTAATTGGCCGTGGGATATTGTGCAAATGAGGTATCATTTCCTAGAGCAGGCCGTTTGTCGTTTGGGCGTTAGGCCCCATCCATCCACCCAAAAAAAAGGAAAAAAGGATATAACCTGAATGCAAGCAAGTTCAGCGGAAACAAATCAATGAAAAGCTCTTAAGAAGGGACTTATTATTTGTACCATCCAATTTTATGGATATTTCAATATTTAGAGAAAAAAAAATGTGATCCATTATCTTTTTTTTTTTTTGTTCTCATTCCATTATCTTATTTTTTTTCTCTCTATGGGTGTTGCTGGACACCCTTTTACAAAGATTCAAATCCCTTTTCCCTTACAAGAAAACTTTATTCGAAACTGTTACTACAACCTAACTTTCAACTACCAAAAGCATGTCTCACCATAAAGCAAAGGACAAAGGTACGCTCCAATTATTAATGGTGAATGGACTAGAACTAAATAGAATGAAACTTAATGAAAAAAAAAAAGGAGTAAAATAAAAATCTTAACAATTCTTTGGATATTCATAAGAGTGAAATGGAAGTCAGTTAGTGTTTGGATATCATGCTGAAAAGGAATGCGGTAAAAAAGAACAATAATTTTTCCTATCAAATCAAATATATTACAATTTGTTTGCTTCTAGTTTAAAAACTTGACTTTAATTATCTAATGAATTTTTATGATTCACTATAAAAATAAATATAATTATATTAAAATATTTAATATTATTTTCGTACATTTTTTCGTAAAATTTTTTTAATGTTAAACAAATATAATTATAAGGTATAAAATTTAAATAACTTTCTTATGAATATAGAGAATTTGAGTATATCATTCATCGATATCTTCTTAAAAAGAAATGCTAAAACATCCTAATCAATGTGTCTAAAAATCCTCCTAATTTAAAATATTACTTGCATATATGTTAAATAGTCCCTAAATATTATGTAAAATATAATTAATGTTATTGTGAGTGAAATTATAAATTAGGAAGATTTTTAGGCCAATTACTAGGAAGGTATATCAACACTCTTTTTTAAATAGCAAAAACATGACAATAAAGCCTATAGTTGTATACTACAAATCCAAATCCAAATGTTTGCTTCATTTCAATTATATCAAACAAATATAAAAATTTGTATGCCCAAACTATCTGTATTAGTCAATTATCATGCACTTGATGATATAAGGTATGCTTGGATAAACTTCTTAAAAAAAGACTTTTTGTCTAAATTTGTTTTTAGTGGAGTTTTGTTTTTTAGAAAAAAATTATTAAAAAATAAAAGTATCTCTTTATTGTTATATTACACAAAAAGACATTTAAAAAGAGGGGGAAAAATTAGAGTTTGGTAAGGGATAATAAAAAAAAAAAAGAATATGTTTTGTGATTTTGGATAAGAGATATTTTGGAAGATAATTTTATTAAAAACTATTTCTACTTCTTTTGTTTTAGAAGTTGGGTATTCTTAATTTTCAAAAAGTGATATATTGACTTTTTAAATTAGAAGCACTTTTATAAAAAGTTGTATCCAAATATCTCTAAAAAATTATATTTTTAGAAAAATAAGTATTTTTTTCTTAAACAAAAGTCAATCCAAATGAGCTTATAGTACTTATTTATTTAAAAAGTGCCTTTAAAAAAATACTTTTATAAGTTTTTAAAGGTATTTATTTGAAGATATAATTTTTACAAGATAAACTAGTTAAGAGGATGGACTTCATAATAAAAAAATAATTAAGGGAATGAATTTCATTATAATTAGGGAATTGAATGTAAATTTTTTTATTTTTTATTTTATAAAAATAATGATAGTTAAACATAATTATAATTTGGAATAAAATATTAATTATTTATATTTATTTAACTCATAAATTTTTATTTTATTATTTTTATGTTTATATTTTTAATTAACAAACAAAATAAAATTGTTTTTTTTTTTAATTTTAATGAAAAAGTTAATGACAGCAAATATAACAATATTAACCATTACCCTAACAATTATAATGTTTGACGGCTATATATATATATATATAGCGTGTTAAATAACGCCTTAACTTATAAATTTCCGTGTGACCAACGGTGGATCAGCGTGTAACTAACGCCATACAAAACCTATAAATTAGCCTCACTCACCTCAGCAATAGTTGTATTCCAATTCTCATTCTCGTTTTGGTGATGCCATTTTTCAAAGAGATTCGATCCAAGATTCAAGGAAAAGGAAGAGCGATCATCCAGCAACTATCGTCTTGTCTTCGTCTTTAAAGTTGTGGGTGGTGCGATTGGAAAGGGTGTGGTTTCTGAAGAGTCCGAGTTGCTCCAAGATTCAAGATGCGGTCGAAGACGTGCCATCGAGAGGCGCACGAAGACGGTGAATGGGGTAATGAGTTTAATAATACTACCCTAAGTCTAGAAATACGCATCAAGAATGAAGAGTCTGAATTGGTCCAAGATTCAAGATGCGGTCCAAGAAAGAGGTACAAAGGCTTCACACATGCATATCCCTTGCACAACACTGCTTCGGTCCACTTTGAGATTATTTGTTTCTTAACATTTCTGTCCTCTTCTCTTACTGCATGGAATAGTAAGCATATGGCATTGTATTTCTTACTTTTGCTTTTCTTTATGTTATACTATGCTATGCTATCCGTACATATTTTCTTCCCGTTGCCGCATTTTGCTTCTATTTTCTATATTAATCTAATTATTTGTTCCACATAATTACATTGATTTTTTGTACCTATCTAGTTCTGTGTTTTTTCTCCTTTAGTTTGTTGATAATTGTCAAAAAAACCAAGAAACTTAACTTCTTGTGCTATTGAATGCAGCTTCTTCAGTTGGTTTAGTGATTTTGAGCAGAAAGATGATATGGATGACATTCATAATGACGTGTATTTTTCTTCTGGTCTTGTAAAATGCTTTCTAGAGTTATGCATTCCTGCCATAGGTTTCCTGTCTTTCTACTACAATCAATATATTTCTTTTAGTTTGTTCCTTTTTCTGCAGAAGTTGCCAAAAGCTAGAATCTATTCCTCTGTTCTAGCTTGTTTGGAAGTCATGTAATGCTTTTTTGTTATGGCATAGTTAGGGATCACTTTTTATTTAATTTTATTTGCTTAATAATTGGTTTGTCTTTGCGCTGCTTCCACTTCATTTTATGACTAATTTTGTTAGCTGCAATTTTTCTTTCCTTTTTGGCCCCATTAACTTTTTAGCATCTAGACAGGATGTCGCCGAGTATGGTTGCTTGCATTGCAATAGAGGCAATATCAATCCTTGAGAAACTCCATTTGAAAGGGCAAATCCTATTGAGAGTTTTTTAGCCCTGTCAATATGCATGTTGTTAATGAGACGATAATTCTCGTCCTTGGCAGTACCATCAATTTTGGAAGTAACCTACCATTTGCTCAGGGAATAAACTTCGGTTACGAAGCCCATCCTTGCACTGGAGTAAACTTAAATATCCTTCTCTACAGTAAGATTGAGGTTGTAGGCATATTTTTCAGTTTTCTTGCACATTTGGATTTTTTGTCCTTATCTAATAAATTCTTTAATGCTTTTATGGCTCGTAGAGTATTTTACTTAGCCTGTACTATTAACATTGCATACATTGGTTTTTCATTTTACTAGAACTATTTGGGCCTGTAATTTTTCATTACTTATTTGTTGCTATAGGTTGGGTACATGCCTGACTACCTCTTCCTTTTTGCAAATGATTCTCCAGACAGATTCTCAGGTATGCGAGGGATACTCAGAAGTTTAATTATTTAAATTGAACTATTTCTTTGTATTTTTCCCATTGTCTCCCTCCTCGTTTGGTAACTGAATATTTTGCTCATTTGTTTTAAAAGAAGTTACTGATGCTTTTCTACCATCAGATTTAAAATGATCTTCTATTGAGTGATGAACTACATCTGCTGAATATTTAATAATGCCATGATCTTAGCCAAACTTGTTTCAATAATGCGTTGGCTTGTTGAACAATCATCTTAGTTAGTGGTGTTTATGTTCGTGCAACACCTTGGGTCCAGTAATTGATATTTGTCGTCCAAGAGGACTTCCTTTCATGTCTTCTTGCTATTTGACAATTTTGGAAGTTAAATGCTTATAAGTTATTCTGTAAACCCGTGCTATCTTTTAACTCGTCTAATTTGATGTATGACAGAAGGTAATAGGTCCATTGTTGGATCCTTCGTGCTTTGAAGCATTACACCTGTCAATAAATTAACTAGAGTCTGATACTTTGGATTTGCAGCTCTAAATGCACGTGATCTTGACAAATTTCTTAAATCAATAGGAAGAAATCCCTCATATGTTGATTTGAAGGTGGTAAATTCAAGGGCACCTCTTGTAATTTTTTTTTTTTTTTTTTTTAAGTTAATAAAATAAAGTCACCTATTATTCATTGATAATCACCTAATTAATTCTGCTCTGGACCATCCACTCTGGTGTTTCGATTAATAGTATTATGAAGATGTTAGGAACCCACACTTTACAGAGTGCTTGGAAGAAAGGGCAAATTAGGAAATAGATATAGAGAGAATTAGGCAGTAGTGGAGGGCGCACAATTGTAACGTACTTGCTGAGCTGGCATAGAAATTGAAGGGAGGGAGGATTCACGGGTGTGGGATAGAGAGCCTTATATGTAGGGGTGTGAGAGAGTAGGGAGGTCAGGAAATTAGTGGGAAGAGAATTGGGAGAGTTGTGGCCTCTCTAAGTGCTACATTGAAAGAGTTTTGGCCTCTACAAGAGCCAAACCCTTTCTTTTGCTGTATTCTCCATTTCCCTTGTCCATTCATCATCCAGAGGCTGTTTCCACCTTGGATTCAGCTTAAACAATTCAATATATAAGTGTTTTCCGCTTCATTCCTTCTATGACTACCGTGTTTCTTACAATCTGCATCGTAGCTCCCGATCTTGGGAGCCCTGCGTTTAAAACCATGCCACCAGATCGTAGTCGAAGTCAGAGAAGCGATGAAAAGGATTAGGCGGAGGATGAAAGAAATTGATAGGATGTCGAGAAAGACAACACAGCAACGCCGACCACCAAGTGTGGGAGGACGATGACACCGGGTGGTGGAGGAGAAGGAGGAGATCCCATGGAAGATTGGGCTCCTAATGTTCGTGTTTTTTTCGAAAGCATGCTGGATGAGGAGAAAGAAGAGGTTGAAGATGAATAGGAGGAGGAGGAAGCAGAGGATGAAATAGCAAAGAAGAAGAGGAAGCGGGAGTGCCGCCCATAGAACTTCACTTTGAGGACTCAGTTTCTGAGGATTTCAAGGTGGAAGATAAAGCGGGTGAATCGGTGGAAGTAAAATATGAAGCAGTGGAAGAGAAAGGTGCTCGCTTCACTCGCTGCAGAGAGCGTAAGACGAACCACCAATGAAGGAAGGAGGAGTTTGCGAATCGCCAGGAGCAGAACCGACTAAGCTCGTTGTCGGAGTCGCTTGACCACCTATGTCGCCAAAACCGCCGGACCCGCATGCGTTTGGGTGTTGGGACCTTCTGACCCAACTTCCACCACCGGAACCACCAGACTTGATATTGTCCATGGAGGCACATGGTTCATTAGCGACCAAGCTCCCACCACCAAAACCACCGGATCCAAAGCAGAAGCAAAGCGCCGATCCGAGAGATGGATGAGGACGGCAAAGGTTCATGCAAGGGTGGTGGTTTAGGCGCAACGTTCTCTCGCCACCAGCTGCGCGAACGTTGATCGACTGCCACTAGAATCGCCAGAACCGCATGAGCCACCGAAACCACTAGACCAGCCAGACCGGAATCTTCACCCGATGGCCGCCTGGACAACCATCATGAAGGGGCGGAGAGAAGTGGCAGCGGCAACCCTTATTCTTCCCACCTGTGGCGTAAGAAGGGAGAAGGGAGGAGGGGCAGGGATGGCATTTCAGAACCTGGGACCAACTGATACCCTAATGGGCCAGGCCCAAAAAGGTTACAACGTGCATAAAACTTCATAAGGAAAGCAAATGAGACATGGCTAAGTCTTTCTTTAACTCATCGGGCCAGTCCACTTAAGTGAAGATGAAGACCAAGTCTTGGAAGGAATAATTGGGTTAACTAAATTCAGCGCATTGTTGATCCAACCTTTAAAACTCAAGGTGCAGGCCCTTGACCATTTCCTTTAGTCGCATCCTTCTCTCGCTTTGTAGTTGGAAGCACCGTTGATTCACTCTCTTCCGCAGGGTCAAGAAAACTCTTCTGCCTAAGTCCGAGGAAAGCAAAGACACAAGATTGATCATCTTCCAAACAAGGAATCTAACTGCAAATCTCATGGTGTTAAGGTTTGCAAATCCAAAGACGTGAACCACTGAGCCGGACTTGCATAGCTAATATTCAGTCATTTTGTTTCCGGGATTCCAAAGAAAATTGCTCAACAAGGAGAGATCATATGTATGTTGATTGGCCCTATAGCGTATATCAATTTTACCATCATGCCCCGATGAAGAATTTGGAGCATATCTCAAGTATTTCATTGTTATCGTTAGGGATCAGAGTAATCGTAATGAGATACCAGGCATAATCAATCACTGCTCTTTTATCAAACATTTTAATTGTTCATGAGTGGTTGGCTTGTTATCCGTGATCTTATTACTAGAGGCTTCGGTCATTCTCGATCACCAATGTAAAGGCAATTTCACAACGGAAGTTCGATTGGGGTTGGAAGGGTCACGAGATAATCCTAGACTACTGTAGGACTCAAGACTTTAGCCCAAACGAACCAAATCCGTAAAATTGAGCCCTTGCTATTATGGACCAGATGAAATGATTGAGAAGGCAAGAGCCGCTATAAATCGCTACTACCAGAGGAGTCTTTAATCCAATCAAGAATTCATGTTTCATTATGGAAGGAAGTGAGAAATAGGGAAGTCGTGGAAGTAACATTTGCATCCTAAGCCTCCGATCGCCAACAGAAATTGTCTTTAATCCTAATGTCTTTATCGATTCAAACCGACCGGGAACCCAATGGAAATGGTAGTTGGTGAAGGTAATGTGAAGGAAGTTAATCTATATCTTACGGATGTTGTGCTTCCCAAGTTTTTACAAGACTTATGCACCTTAGAAGTCTCACCTATAGATAGCCAGAGATTAATGTAAGTATTTCATGCTTATGGAATCACCTCGCCATACTAACAAGAAGGATGAAATGTAGTAGCTGTGGTTTCTAGTGTTCCACTATTGTTTTCCCAAAAATTCCTTCCAAGTGCAAATCATAGTCAAATGCTGAAAGTTCCTGGATGGTTCACTACCTATCTATATGGGAAAGATCTACAAATTCTCAGGGACTTGGATCACCTCCTTGGGGCCTGGGAGGAGATTACTACTCTTCAAGCATATTTTCTCCTTATGTTTCAAGATTTGGGATCCAAAGCGCAAATATTATATTGATTTCCAAATCATCACCTTGAGGACAAGGTGATTTTCAAAGAGGGAGTATTGTTAGGTACCCACACATTACAGAGTGCATGGAAGAAAAGACAAATGAGGAAATAGATATAGAGAGAATTAGGCAAAGAGGGAGGCGCACAATTGTAACGCACTTGCTGAAATGGGCATAGAAATTGGAAGGGAGGGAGGATTCACAAAAGGGATAGAGAGCCTTATATGTAGGGGTGAGAGAGTAGGCAGGTCAGGAAATTAGTGGGAAGAGAATTGGGAGAGTTGTGGCCTCTCTAAGTGCTACATTGAAAGAGTTTTGGCCTCTACAAGAGCCAAACCCTTTCTTTTGCTGTATTCTCCATTTCCCTTGTCCATTCATCATCCAGAGGCTGTTTCCACCTTGGATTCAGCTTAAACAATTCAATATATAAGTGTTTTCCAGTTCATTCCTTCTCTATGACTACCAGGTTTCTTACAGAAGATTACAACATTATTAATACTCTAGAAGCAAGCCAACGTTATTGGAGGTTTTCTCCTGACTGTGCGGTATTATTTTAGCTATATTTGGTTTTCTACTGTGTTGAATGGAGTACTGCCTACAACTTTAAGAAATTAATGATTATTGAGATCTCTCATGGACCCCCTTTTTTAGTTTCAAAATTTTACTTTCTTTTCTTCTCTTTTAGAAGTTCAACATGAGCTTATCCATGTATGCAAACCAACTCTCTGAAAAAGAGCATTCTGGATGTCATGCATACTAAGAGACGACAAGGCGAACTAGTAGGCTGTTTTGAATTTAATCAAAACATTATTTTTAAATTTAATTTTATTCTTTTTTAGCTTTTAGAGAACTCATGTATATCTTGTCCCAGGCATTCAAGTTAGTTGGGAGCCAAAGATATATGAAAGGGCTAAACGAAAAGCAGATAACTTCTTTGCTGTAGGTTTCATGCCAGAGACCCTGTGAACAAGAGACGGATATTTTACATGCCATTATCATGGGTTCTTGATATCATCCTCCATCCCTGCCATTCTAGTTGCTAATATATTGTTAATTAGTAGCATTTACTCACATATTGTTAATTATGTTGTCAGCCATGTGACTTTGTCTTGCAGGAAGAAGTCGAGAAAGAGCCCAGATTAGATGATCAAATAAGGTTATATGGTTGCTCTGCATTAGGAAAAGCAGGAATTTTCTATTTAAGAATTGTTGGCTAATGCTGAATTGCTAATCCTTCTAAATAGTTGGCAGGGAAATGCAAGAAAGGCTGAGAAGTTTGAGTGAAGATGAAAACAACCAGAAGTAATTTTCCCTCTTCCTTCGATAAGGGAAAATAAATGTAACTGTATACAAATTTTGAATCCTTTTTAGGTGCCTTTTTGTGATGAAGATATTAAAGGCCAACCTTGCTCCCAGGTGAGTTTTTTTGTGTAATTTCATAACTTCATAATTTTTTGAGCAAAAAGAAACCCCTGTCAGCAGGTGGAAATATAATACCTTGCTAAGGCTTGTGGCATGTTTTGACCTTGTCGTAGGACAACCTCTCCACCTGTCAAACTTTTATGTTTTTGAGAAAAAACTAGTGGTCTTCTATTTTTGCATTGTTCTGCTATTATGGGCATTTGGAATAGGCTGTCCGGCTTTACTTTGAAGGCTTATAATGTCATTACATCCGTAGTGTGCAATTATTGGAGAACAATGACTAGAATTTTTCATGTCTAACCTTCGGTTCTTATGGATTATAATTCTTCCTCTTCTTTCTCGGTTTCTTCAATAATTTATTCTTTTACCAAAGGTCAAAATCAGGCTGACATGTGTATTCTATAAAGTCTTGAATGAGCCCCCAAAATTGCCAGTTCTTTACGCCTCAGGATAGAAATTATTATTATTATTATTTTCCCTTATTCACTCTCTATGTGACTGTGTTCTGATATAGATGCTCAAAAATCTCACAGCCATGAATTCAGTACCCTAGACTTCCTTGTTTTGGGATAATTTGTGCAAGTAGTTGATTAAATGTCAGCTATATTATATATATGGCGCTACAATAAGAAAGGTGAAGCAGCCTGACCAATATTTGTGTTGAAGACAAGGTGCTCACTTTAGCCTTAGATAGGAATTTTTTTCTTCTCTCGACCAGTGAAAAAAAATAGTTATCAATGCATATATATATGCAGCCTGACCATGTTACTTGGATTAAACAAATGGATTTCTGGTATAGCATTTGTCTACATTCTTTTTCTCTTTAATTTCCTAAAACTTTAACTATTGGAGTATTCGAAATTTTGGTTGGGTTGAATTTTAGACTTGGGATTCTTTCTGTCAAACTTTCGTTTGATATTGTAAATCATTTTGCTAATGTAAATTGTATTGTTACAGGCGCAATGTGATAAAATTACTTGTAACTTGTTTCCAGAGAAATCACAGCAGGGAGGTATGGTAGTCTTCTAGTTGTACTCGCTTAGATGCAACATGCAGGAAGGAATGGAAGCCCGATGTCCTTTATTCTGCATGAAAGAATCGTAATTTGCATTTAACATATTTTATTAAAATATATATATATATATATATATATATATATATATATATATATTATTTTTAGTATATTAAGGAGAATGAATAAGAAAGGAAGAATCCAACTAACAAATGACATCCTCCTCAGTATATCCAAACTACTAAAATGGATGAATGTGCTCTTCAAGCTACCAGTGCTAAATAGTATGTTGATCTGGAAATCAAGCCTACTATCATCAAGCTTTGGCAGAGAGAAGGATATGTAAGTCTTTACCTTGGGGCTATTAGGCTAGTCCCCTTTCTTCATGGGAGAAAAGGACTTTCTATTACCGGCAGGGTAAGCCTACTAAACACTACCTTCCAAAATCTTGAACATGCCACAATCAGAACTGTTTTAATGACAATAGCAATGTTGTTTTTAACTATGTTCCTTAACTTCAATATCCATCTAAGAAATCCTACTTTGTCCACCAAATTCAAAGTACAAGTCTAGCTTATAGGGGCTCCACAAGATGGAGTTGTTTTAGCCGCCTCACTACAACACCAGCTTATCTATAGGTTTCAAGATCATTGCTTTGATTTGCCTACTCTAAAAGGCTTTAATGAAAATGTTTTGATGGTTTTAGCCACTTCAAATGATGAAACACATTCCATCATTCAGATCCCAAAACAGATTCCAAAAAAGGAACTCTTACAGTTTATGCCGCTTGAGTGGATAAGCAATTATGAAAACTTTAAGAAAAATAGCACCCTTGTTGTAGCCACTGAAGCCAGTTTTCAGAGATCTGCTGATGGAATTATCAAAACTATCTTTAAAAGGCCAGATCAGGAAGAACCCTCTGGTGGAAATCCTTCGGTCTTTCACACAATGATAATTACTCTCGGAGCAGCCGACAAGAAGCTACCAGTCTATGTTATTGAGCCAAATGGACAGATCATTTATTCTGAGAAAATTGATGGCCACTTATGGGATATGCTTGGATCAGGAATATGTGAACCAGGTTGCAACTGCGACTCATGATTCTATCCCATGCCAAGAAGCGATGAATAGTGAAGGGCATGCACTGGAAACTGTAAGCATTCTGCTACTTCTTGCAAGCCTCCTCTTAAGCCACAGAGGAAATTTGACCCAGATAGTGATCCTTAAGTTGGAATTCGAAAAAGAAAGGAACCTTTGCCGATCTATGAAGAAGCTCTCAAAATATTATGGCAAGAAGGATATCCTCCTCCTCTTAAAGACCTTGATCTCATCACTTGGCCACTACCATAAAATGTTTCAAATTCTTTTTCATTCGAAGATTCAACACCAATACTTTATGTCTCTGACACCAAAAATTTCATGCATGATGTTTGCCTCCTCTTCAGCCACTTACAGAGCTGATTTTCCAGCTCTGGAAAGAAAATCAAATCTTACCACCCAGACATACACCAAACTATTTGTCCAGCCTATTGAGGTCTAATCAGACGGAAAGTTAAAACCTCTGACTCAAGCTGAAGAAGTTCTAAACTAGCAAACAAAAAATTCTCTGGCTCAAAATAGCCAATTGACAAGGATCAATCAAAAGGTTGATAGTCTCATGCTTGCTGTAGAACAACGGGTAGGGATATTGTCAGAAATATTGTAGAAATATTACAAGGAGACAAAAGCTGGAATTGAAGTCTTGGAAATGGAAATCCAACAACTTTCTGTTCGGAATATTCATGACTAAGCTTTTGATCAAAGAGAAAGAGAACTATAAAAGCTTAGTCATTGTATTGAAAAGCTTTATGAATATACAAAAGGCTTCAAAAATAGCTAGAATCAGATCCATTTTTTACTCCACCACCAAAAATATTTTCTAGCCTCCTACCATTCTCACAACTACATAAACATCCACCTCTATTACCACCAGTCCTACCACCAAAAATAACATTCTTTAGAGAAGGTCTCGTCTTTCCACAGAAAACTCAAAAAGAAAAGAAGTTGTTGAGTCTGTTTCTATTTCTCCAAACTAGCCTCTCCAAAATCCCAAATCTCCTGAACTTAAACCAACTCCAAAAAAGACCCAAATATCAGATACTGATCCTAATACAGTACTACTGTCTCAAACCATGATGACCTCACACACTTACCAAGAATAATCAGATAACGACGACCACAGGAGCTCAATCATCATCTTAAAACCCTCAGGAAATCAACACTCCTCCTCCTTCTTGAGGACCACTGTTTACTAGATGACATCCCTCCGTCTTAGTGGAAGAAAAGATTCTTAGATTTTAAGGCCTGGTTGGATGTTAAAATGATCGCACTAGATGCTGATGGATACCGAGTCATTGAAGAATTTTGTGCACATATGACCGGTATTCTCAAAGAATGATATTGCAATCTTGGTCCTGTATTCTCAGACTTAGAATGTCATTTCAAAAGAATGGCTCAAAAGTTTTATTAGTTGAATGACTATAATGATCCTAGCCTCAAGAATACTTATGTCAGTTCTCTTCCTGAAGAACTTCAAGCAAAAATGTATCGGATGATCATTGTTATGCAAAGAGACATTGTAAATATGACTCTTGGAGAAATTCACCAAACGTGTCTTATTACATTGGACAAATTATACAATCAACAAGTCCTTTTTGAGAACATCCTAAAGGACAGGAAAAAAATATATCAAGGCTTGCAAAAAGAATTACTTTGAGATCAAGTGCAAAGAGAAATATTGTAGCTGCTGCTATAAACCGTTTGTTTAAAGGCAAAACAAGATCTTCCATGAACAAAAAAGAGGAAGAAGAAAAAGGTCAAATTCTTTAAAAGAAAACCTTACTGAGGGAAAAATGTCAAAAGGTGTTTTATTTGTGGGAAAAATGGGCATTTATCAAAAAATTGCCCAAATAAGAAAGAAAAAACCTCTAAGCTGATCCATTCTCTTGATTTAGTAGTAGATGAAGATATTGAGTCATGGTATGATGAACAAGATGAACCAGACACCTCCGCTGTCTTTGGACTTAAATACACAGACTCTAGTTGCAACAGCGAGTCAGATTCCTTTGAATTTGAGGAACATTTTCCTGTCATGCAAACAGAAGAAGTATCCAAACTTTTAAGTTTAGAAATCAACTTACTTGATCAAATTCCACCATTGCCAAATATAGAAGTCTGTATCTTTCCTTCTAAGTATGATGTACCAATTAAAGCTATTGCATTCATAGACAATAGTGCACAAAAGATCTTGATGAATCCAACCATCCTCCCATCCTCTGCATGGGAGCCTGGTGTTCATTTCTTTAAAGCTGTAGATGAAAAGATCTTTCAGATGGATTTGATTATCAAACACAAAATCGGTATCAAATTCTTTCCAGGATGTGCTATTTGAACCAAGGTCATTGGAACAGATCTACCTAACAAAGATATTGTTGTTGGCATGGACGTCTACACTCAGAATCATAAACTCCAAATCATTTCTCAAGGGATCAAATTCAAAAGGGAGTTCAAGCCTTATTCTACTATCCCAAAATTATTCGCCCTTGTAGATACATCTTCGGGATATGAAAAAATAAGAGACAAACTCCTCAAAATGAGTGCTGATAGCCATGATATTTTGGAACATCCAGAACCACTTTAGAAGAATAAAAATTTCTTTGTAGAATTACCATTCAAGTTGAATGAAAACATAAATCCAACAAAAGCATCTCATCTCAGAAGGTCACCATCTAATAGAGCAACAACATTTGAAGAATGCCAACAATTGTTGAGATAAGGATTGATTGAACCAACTAAGTCAGTTGGGCATACCAAGCTTTCTATGTGAATAAGAGATCTAAACAAGTTCGAGGAAAGAAGAGACTTGTCATTGATTACCGTTCGTTAAATCAATTTCTTAAAGATGATAAGTTCTCTCTTCCAAATATTTACTCTCTTTATTCTTATATCCGGAATGCCTACATCTTTTCAAAATTTGATTAGAAGTTAGGATTTTGGTAATTAGGCCTTGACCTAAAAAATAGGACAAAAATTGCCTTCTGTATTCCTAATGCCCATTGTCAATGGACCATTTTACTTTTTGGACTCAAAGTCACCCCATCACTGTTACAAAAGGCTATGATCAGAGTTTTTGAATCACTTCTTGATAGTGCTCTAATTTACATTGATGACATACTCCTCTTCTCACCTGATGAAGACAGTCACAAACAACTTTTAGAAGGATTCTATGAAATCTGTGACAAGTTTGGAGTAATGCTCATGACAAGGAAATCCCAGATTGGAACTACTGAGGTAGATTTTTTGGAAATGCATTTTGCGTAGGGAAAGTGTGTGCCTCAACCGCACATCATTAAAGAACTTCTCAAATTTCCTGATGAAAACACGTCCATAAAGCAGATTCAGCAGTTTTTAGGAATCATAAATTATATCTGAGATTTCATCCCTCATATTTTCAAATATACTATAAAGCTGTCCAAACTTCTCAAGAAAAATGTTCCTTCATGGGGACTAGAACAAATTGAGGTTATGAAGTATCTGAAACGGGTAGTAAAAAATCCACCTCCTCTAAAAATATCAAGGGAAGGAAAGCAGATTTTACAAAAAATATTAGTGACCGATACTGGGGAGTAATCCTCATAGAAGAAGTTGAAGGTAAAAATTTTTACTGTGGACATGCTAGTGGACAATTTAAGCTAGCAGAACTTCATTACCACACCACATACAAGGAAACTCTGGCAGTCAAATATGGAATTCAGAAATTCAATTTCCATCTTAGGGGACATCAGTTTGAGTTACATCTTGACAATTCCTCATTTTCAAAACTTCTTGAGTTCAAAAATAAAGTTCCACCAAGTCCTCGAATTTTGAGAATAAAGGAATGGTTGTCAAGATATGATTTCTCTGTGAAGCATATAAAAGGAATCCAAAACCTCATTGCAGACTTTTTCTCTAGACCAAATCAAATCTCAACCAAACCCATCACCATAATTGCCTCCATTCACTGTTATCCACTAATCATGATGAATGCCTATCCATCAACTTCTTCTTAAAAATGCAAAATACAAAGAACCTATTCTCCTAAAATCCCTCCTGGCACTACTCTCACTCCTAGATATTTGTAAGAATTTGCAAAATCACACATGTCCTTTTACCTCAACACATCCATCCAAATACATAACCTTATTCCTCAACCCATGTGGCTAAATCTTGCTGCATCTTATCTCACCATCTTTACCATCCTCATGGGTACACCATTTGTAGAATTTGACATGTGATATTTATGGTGTGTCTTAATACTATACTCTTACCCTATCCTATGTCTTGTTTTTAAATTAAGAAAATTCCTCTCAAAACCAGAAAATTGCTCTTTACTTCTATGGAACACCTTTCAATGGTTCGCACTCATAAATTAGTGGATTAAAAAATTTGACAGAGAATTATCTAAATTTAATATTTGAAAATTAGATGAAAGTCAACTTAATCATTTTATCTCGGTTTTTATTATCCACCGTCCATATTTCCAACACCCACAAACAAAGATTATCTGGACACAACCATGTAAGGGTGTATACATTACTCCCTAGTTTGAAAGCACTTGTTTGAGAAAATGAACCTCTATTCTATAAGTAAAATTTAATCTCACATCTGCATGAAATCAATGGCACAGATGATGATGCCACCTGTATCAAACTCGGACCATTAGATATTATTTGTCTACCAATTGAGATTACTTATATAGGAGAGGCACCAGTTGGAGCCTTTGAAAAGGCTCAGACTACCAAGGACACTGACCAAGATTCAATACAAGATCTCATCATGCAAGATTTCCAAGATCTAGATGAAGATATGAAAAAGATAGACCCTAAAGAAATACCGTTGGAAGTAGAGTTGAGAGAGTACAGAAAAAAAAGAAAGAAGAGATAAAAGAGCCAACCTGTCACCAAGTCACAAGCTTATCTTTAAATGGTAGAAATGTCAACAATACAAAATGCCCAACTTCCAATGACATTAGAAACATAGTCACACTAAAAGCAAAGTAAGACTATGAAGACAAAAAATCTAGACATCTTAAAGCCTTGTTTGTCCAAAAGTACATTGGACTTAGTAAAGTTTTGTTATTTTGTAATAAATAAGAGCTTGTAAATGTCTAGACTCAATGTGTAGCAAGTCATAGCTAGCAGAAGTCTTGTCTAAATCAAGTCCTTTTATAGTAAATGTAGTTAGAACTTTGTCATGTTATAATAAATAGTTAGGTTCTAATCATCATTTTGTAATTAATAGGAAAGTCCTTGCTGTCCTCTTGTAATTAATGGACAAGACTCATTGACTTATAATAAAAAAGTAGAAGGAGCCCGTAGCCATGTGAAATAAGGCAAGTGTCTTATGCTTTTCCCTGTCCATAAAAGGGAAAGCGTAACCGTTGTATGATCATCGAACACTAGCAATAATGTTACGAAAGTATTTTTGTAACCATAAGTTTCTAAACCTCTCTCTTTATTTTTGAAAGTTCTTATCTTCTTACTCTTGATATGCTCCTATAATCTTAGATAAAATAAAGAAAATAATAAGGTTATAAAAGATATAAAGTATGCTTTGTATTTGCCTCTACTAGAGGAACCTGTGCATCAGAAAAGTATCTAACTAATAATCCAATTTTTTGGTCCTCTTTATTTTTAGTATATGTTCCTTATAAGTAACTAAGGCTGGATAAGACTGTTGTGTTTATGTCGAAATATTTGCCTTGCTAAAATAAGGATTGTATGTTAAATAAAAAATATAATAAATAAAATTTATTAGAAAAGCTAATTTGAAAATATCTAAACAATAGTTTATTATTGAAAATAGTTAATATAAATTGAAATATATAAATAATATTTAGTATAAATTGAAATATATATAACAAAAATAGTTATATAGATGTATAATGCAATCAAATATGGGAATTTAATATTAGACTTGATTGAATTCTGATGTATAAAAGCTCTCTATGTCTCTCTCTGTCTCTCTCTTTCTCTAATTTTTTATATTTATGAAAAAAATATTTATTAATAATAAATAAATAAATTTCAATGTAAAATTATACTTATATATAATATAAAAAATTAAAGCAATTATAATAAAAATGATAAATATTTCAAAAATTGTATTAATTTTTAAATTTTTAATTTAATAGTTGATATAAATTATATTTTATTATAATTTTTTTATATTATGTTTTATATAATATAACATCTTATATAGTAATATACAAAGCACTGTATAGTATTAAAATTTTATCAAGTATTATATAATCAAGCTTTATACTATCAACTTTTATCCTATCAAACATACTAAACGACCCCTAAGTATTGAGGTATATATGCATTGAGGTAAAAAGATGTTTTGTATATTCATGTGAGAGAGATGTTTTTGGTGGTGGAAAAGTATGTATAAATAACATAACTCTTAGAGTATTGGGACATACAAAATCGCAACGTGTATGGAAAAAGCGAAAAAAGTAACAAAAATGCTTGGTCGCACACAGTCATTGTTCTTTTTATCAGGTTTTTTTTAATCCAAAAAATTACTTATCAACATATGCTAGTAACTTTCTGAAAAAAAAAAAAAAACTCACAAAAAACTCTTACTTACCAACGTATTGCTAAAAATGCTGGTAAATAAGAGCTATTTACCAGTATTTTCAGCAATACAATGGTAATTTTTTGAAAAAAAAATAAAAAATAAAAAACTTACTTATCAACATATTGTTGAAAATGCTAGTAAATAACTCTTATTTACTAGCTTTTTCAGCAATATGCTAGTAACTTTCTGAAAAAAAATTAAAAAATAAAAAAACTCTTACTTACTAGCGTATTATTGAAAATGCTGATAAGTAAAATTTACTTATCAGCGTTTTTAGTATATGCTGGTAGCTTTTTGGACAAAAAAAAAAATCTGATAAAAGGAACCATGATCATATGGGACCAGTCATCTAAGTATTTTTGTTATTTTCCTCACTTTTTTCGTATGCGTCGCAAATTTGTGTGTCTCCCAAACATTATTCTAACTCATAATCTCTAACTTTAGTTTTTGAAATTGTAACAGTCAATTATAATAGTTTTTAACTTTAATAATTGAGCATTTAACTAACAAAAGTAAATATTAGGAATTAGTTTGACTTGTATATAAAATTACAATGTTTGGGACTTAAAACATGAATTTTCTAAAGTTAAAGATTATTATGATGGATACTTATAATTAGTGACTAAATCTTATAAAAAAAAATATCAAACTAGCTGATATTATTATTTATACTAGTATATATATAAACATCAATAAGAATGTAATCAAATAACTCTTATTCTTATATTTTTTAAATATATATATTATGTTAATTTTCATATATATAAAAGATATACTAAACAATTTTAGATTCATATGAAATTTTATAGAATTGAGCTATAAGTTATAAATTTCCAATGCAATGATGATTTTACCAAAAAAAAAAATTAAATATACCCGTAAAGTTATCCAATAGTATAAAAGTTACTTACAATTACACTAATGTAACTTGATCAACTTTAAAATTCTTTTTTTTTTTTATCCTTAGGATATTTCTAAGGATATTATTATATTGTGAGATACATCTTTTATGTATTATTGTGATTAGGAGACTTTCCTAACAATTATCTTCTTTAAGATTTGAACCTTAATTCTTTCTTTGAGAGTGCAATTCCTTTAGCACACACTCACTCCTTGTTGGTAAGAGGAACTAAAGTATAAAAATGCATTCAATAAACAAATTGGGGTCAAATTTTGTTTTACGTGGAAATTTTTAAGTGTTTTATTTTTAAGGCCATATTAGATTATGCGCTTTTGCGAATGATTTCATCTGTTAGTGTTTACCTTTCGTCAAAAAAATAATGTATATTGTTCCTAACTGTTTTTTGTTTTTTTGAATTAAAAAAAAGTTAAATTTAAATTGAAATTTTTTTAGACTAATTATGCATATATATTATATATTTGCCACTTTGGAGAGCACCTTACCCTAATCGCCACCTTTTAAGATTGAGCTATCCTAACCCAACCAGAAAAGCAAAAGGGAAGAGTTGCTCAATTACTTATATAAAAACTATCTATCTAGGTCTTATCCTTAGCCATTGTGGAATTCTAATTACTACAAGAAAATCAGTAAATAGTTATCAATTTTTTCAGTCGCTAATCTAGGTAGCGACTAATGTGCCCAAAAAACCAATCTCTAAAGATTTTTCAATTGCTAAAATTTGAGACCAATTCAATGATCGATTTGAAAGCATCTGTGACCAATTTCGATTAGTGGCTTGGTGAAGAGTTAGCGACCGATAAATTAGTCACTAAATTAGAGACCAAAAAATCAGTAAATCGATTTTCTAAATCGGTCGCTAATTTGTAACCGATACATTTCAGTCACTAGTTCAGTCTCTAGTTTAGTGACTGATATTTCGGTCACTAAATCAGTTGTTAAATTGGTCTCTAATTTGTGACTGAAATTAGAGACTGAACTTTTTTCAGTCACAAAATCAATTGGTAGTTAGTGACGGATTTATCGATCACTAAAGCAGTCACAAATATCTGATTGTGTTTTTCTAATCCTAAGATGGTATCAATTTCGGTCACTAACTATAAAATTAGTCACTAAATCGGTTGCTAATTGCATAATTGGTCACTAAATCGGTTGCTAATGCCTGATGATGTTAAAATGAGTGATTTTGCATTTATTGAATTCCTTGTTTGAAACACCTGAAATTTAGACAATTTAACCACCAAAGAGATATATATTTTATATATTAGACCAACCAAATAAATTCCTAATGCTAAATAAGTATTAAACATCATACAAACAAGTAATATTCATTAAATTACAAAACGAAAAGCTAGATAATATTTAATCCTACTCAAGTCACAATAACTAGCAAATTCAAGTGTTAATAACTAGTGCTACTTAGGTGTAAATAATTAGTCCTACTCTAGTCTTAATACTAGTCCTACTCTTAGTACCCATCTAATTCTCAGTAACTCAAGTCCTCTTTTAATCCTTCTCATCATCTCTCTCTTCCTCCTTATTATGCTCCTCTTCCCTCTAATTTGTGTCCCTTGCCACTAGTTGAAACTTAGGAAGTTGAAAATTCATTCGCTTCATTATTTCTTATAACAGCTTGTTATTGAATTGAAGTTGACACTTAGTACTCTCCAACCTTGCCATAAATGCACTATTTTCATCTTTCATTTTTTTCAGCAACTTTTCGTGCTTTGCTCTTCACATCCACTAAGTTGATTGAGATAATAAGATCTTCTATCAACTACAATAGACTCCAAATTAAGACAATAAATTCTCCCCTTCTTTGTTCTAGCAGTGTCACACCACACGTCAATTGATAAATAATTAATAGTCATAATGAAAGTGAGATTATATGGTCAATAAAATAAATTAACCTACCTTTGTGAGATACACTAAATTGAAGATAAATGGGCAAGGTCTAAGACGGGTCACCACCAGCTTTTTAAGCAATTGCAAATGTGAATCTAGTTATAAAAAGAAATGCAAAATATAAATATCAACTACATTTTTATACTTTTAAAATTTTTTTCAGGAGATAAATTAAAACTCACAACTTTTGAGAATTAAAAGAAATGAACTTATATGAGAAACTCCTCACAATTTTGATAATGTCCTTATGTAAATCATTTCCTTCCCTTTCTCTAATCACTATAAATGCAAAAGAGAAAAAAAAAATCAAATAAAGAACAACAGCACACCAAACCAAATAGGAAATCTATCCAATTAAAAATAAAGGAACTTATATGAGAAACTCATCACAATTTTGACAATGCCTTCAATTAGATCACTTATTTCACATTCTCTAATCACCGAAAATAAACAAGACAAAAAAAAATCAAATTAAGAATAATAACACACCAAACCAACATAAGAAAACTAAAACTAAAAATGTAGCATCCTACATGGGAACAACATTAGTAAACCATCTTCCTAGTGAGTACATCATATACACGTTTCAAAAGGCCCAAAGAAAATTTTGCAAACATAGATGGAACAAAATCAAAAAATCCAATTTGCAATTTCAAATACACAACAAATCTTAAAATATTGTAATTACTACTAAATTCAACACTTATACTTCCACCTATTTTTGTAATCATGCAATTCAATTTTATCAAATCAAAATCAAATTACCATAACAAAACTTAAATTTAACTCACAATCAACCTCTCATTTCAATAATCACAAAGCTAAAACTCACTAAAATGAAAATTGTGCCTGCTCAATAGGTCCTTCTCATTAACTCCATTCTTAACCAACAAACTCTCAATCTAGTGGAAACTTAAGATGTGAAAATCAAATAGATTTAATGAAAAATGGTCAAAACATAAGCTTTTAATCCTACATGCTACCAAATCCTAACACAAGTACAGAACTAAGGGAATATTATTCATTGTTAAATCTAGCTTTAAGTCATGACTGTCCTCTCAACCTTATTTGTAATCTTTGTTTTGTTTCTATTTAATGTGATTTTTTCTATATAGCCAAATGACAAGCAAATAGTAAAAAGGATCGGACCAAGAAATTAAGTTTCTTTAGTGCCTTATTCTTCTGTATTTCAAATGTATCAGTTGGGAAGTTGCTTGCTAATATTGAGTTCATAAGTAGGAGGACAAACTTTTTTCTTTTTGGAATTTTGTTTTCAATTTCTTGTTTGACTTAAAATCATGTGTCAAAGATTCTTTTTTTGCCATGAAATCTAAATTTAAACACTAAGAGGAGTACAAAATATAGACTAACGTAAGTGGACTTCAGTTGTTTTATTTTATGGGAAGCAAAATTCATTATCAAGGAATACAAAGACATTTATAAATTTAGAAAGATGTATTAAATCTATAAAGAAATAGAAACAAATACTGTTTAGGCCCTAAATTAATAAATAATGTGTAATTTAGTTCTTTACCCAAACACTATCAATAAGTAATAATCTTTTCATTTTTGTTTCGATAATTTTATTGAATAAAGGCTCAAGTTCACTAAAAAGGAAAGGAGTTAGAGCTAAAAGATCAAACATACGGTCTGCAGTACATCATATTGGCTCATGTTACGTTACTCCCAACCAAGTTTGGGAGTAACTTAGTCTCACTTGTAAATGTTAAAAATAACTCCATGTGAAATTGCAAAAAAGTTGGCTCTTTTTATTTATTTGCAGAACAAAGGTTTGTCCCTTTCCCATCCCAGGGTTGTTGTGTTCAATATAGGTCTGTCACCGGGCTTGTCGCACGGCGGTGGCCCGGAGGGCGTCGACTTTGGCGCCGACCTTGATAGCCTTTTTCCTGATGGAGGCTGGCAACATGTCTTCGGTGGCGGCAGCAGCGGGAGGAGGTTTGGGAAGTTTAAGCGGGTGGAGGGGCCACGAAGGTAGAAGAGGGTGGTGTCGTAGGCGCGTGCGGCGACAATAGGGGTGGAGTAAGAGCTAAGCGAAATCCTAGAGCGCTTGCTAGGCTCCTGAATCTCTGCGACCCACTTGTCCCACTTCCTCATCCTGATTCCCTTGTACCTTGTTGTTGTTGTTATTGTTGTTGTCACTATCTCACTCTCTGTCCCTTTCTTCTTCCTTGTGCCTCTCTTCTTTCTGTTGTTGTTGTTGCTGATAGAGAAGACAGTGTTAGTTTGGGAGGTTGTTTGGCACATGTGGGAGGCCCCTTGAGGGATTCTACCTCACTGTATTTCCCTCTTCCCATCTTCCTCACCACCTCATAATCATCTTGCTTCCCCCCATTGGACATTGAGGGACTCGTAGTCCCAGTATTCCTTGGGGCAAGCAACGTTGATGTCGGCATAAACCCTCACCTTCAACAGTTCACTTGGCCGGCGCATTGATTTTCCAATCTTCTGCGCCAGGGTGGCGGCTGCTGCTGGAGGTGGCTGAAGGTGAGGGACCGGAGCGACGGCACTTGCGGCAAAGTAGCAGAGGAGGAAAAGGAAAGGAAAGGCTTGTGGTAATCTAGAAAAAGGAAGGGAATGAGGATTAGGACTAGAGGAAGATTCCAAAGAAAAATCACATGACACCCATTTAACAATATTGCCTTGGAATGTTTTTAAAGGGACTAAGTTAGTCCCAAAGTTAAATGGGAGTAACATAACACGCCCCCATCATATCATGAAAACAAAATGATAAGAGACAAAAAACCAAAAAAAGCAACACCAGTATACACATGAACTAATAAACAAGTGTCAGGTACCACAATGATACCTCTTTTAAGTCAATAACATGTATTGCTTCCAATTTCAAAGCTTTCAGTAAGCATCTTTTCATAATAGAGACTAATTCCAAAAGTGATGTATAAAGAATGTATGAGACTTCTTAATCATAATAAATGTGAAACTCTTTTACCTGCAACACTGTCAAAGATATAAACAACTTCAAGGAACAAACAAAAGACACCCACATAAGAGAAGAGAAAACCCATAAGAATGACAAAAAATACACATGATCCATCATAAAATGACAAATAAATTTCCTTTCTTTCACTCTTTTTTTCTTCCTAATTTATCCCTTTTCCATATAGTACTCCACGACTCCTTAATAATAAGGATAAATTACACTAACCTCCCCTAAGTTTTAGTGTAATTACACTTGGCACCATTTCATTTGTCAAAATAACAGCGACCTCCCCTACCCACATTGGAGATTGACGCCGTTAGATGGATATGTAATTTGTCCAAATTGCCCCCAAAAAAATTTCACATACACATACATTCAACACCCTTAAATGAAACGCTGTCCTTTAACCCCAGTCAAAGTCTCAAAGCCCCATCCTCCATTACTAACCAACTTGTTCACTTTCCAATTGCTCAGAACTCAATGGAAAAATAGCAACAACAACACTAAAACATTTGATAAACACACCCTCTCCACTCCCTCCTCACCCAACTCACTCACCATGGCTGAGCCTCCATTGTTACCCCTTATGCCGTACCAGATTAGCCCCTATCCTACCCAGTGAGCCATTGCGCCTCTTTCGCCACCATCAATCTGCACAACATCACTCCTCCACCAAAGCTGTTCATGACTAGTCACCACAACTCAACCATCGCTGTCCTTCATCGTTCCACTCTGCTCCCATGGTCGTCGATTTGATCAGGAACAAATTCCAAAATATTCTATGATATGACAAGAGCCTTGTATTCTTTACCCTTTCACGGTTGGTGAGTTTGGTTTGGCTTTGCTGCCTTAGAGTGATTTGGTGAATGGGAATTGTTTGCTTGGCATTGGCTTTTTTGCTTCTGTGATATTAGTGTGCATTCTCCTATTATTGGTAGTTTTATGGTGTCTTCTTTTGTAGCCTCGAAGCATGTGGTTTGATTGGCTTTCTTTCTATTTTGGGGTCTTTTTTGCTATTTTTTTTTTTGGTCAAAAACATATAATTTTTAATTTACAAGTTTCTTCCTTCTTCTTTTTTGCAACAGATTTACAAGTTTCTTCCTAGTTAAATGTATATTATTGCAAGTTTCTTCCTAAAATGCATATTAGAAGAAGAAAATGAAAGTTAAGAGCTGAAGCCTTGAGCACAAACCAAATTTGATTATCGCCCCTGTGAACACCATATTTTGTCTGAGACAAAAAAAAAAAAGAAGAGAAAAATCAAATCAAATCAAAATCAAATCAGAATAAATGAAAATAAATCTGGTCAAATCTCTTAATTTGGTATTTGTATCCAAATCAGATCAAATCTGCCAATCATCATTAAGGCCAAATTTTCAATTAGGATCAATCAAATTTAATGGCAATTGATACCTTCAACACTTATAAATAGAGCCAATATTGAGAGATGAGGGGGTTGGTTTTTTTTCTCTGGGGGGAAGAGTAATGGTAGCAGACTAGGAGCAAAGTTGTGATTGTGTGTAAGGGGCATTGAAAGAGGAAGGAGAAGACTAAGGCCGGAGTTGCAGTCCATTTTTTGGTTTCAAACTACTCGTTCATTTGAGTGCATTTGTTGGTATATATCTTTATCTCTTTGTTTGTTTCTTTTTGCACACATGCTATCTTTCCCACCCATTTATCGATTTGTCTCTCGTAATGCTACACTACATTTTTTATTTGAATTTCTCTCAATACAACAACATGCTTGCACCCGTAGCCTTCACTTGCCACCACAAATTATCTTCACTGTCTTGATTCATAACATAACTAGAACCTCATCATTATTTGCCCGAACCTGCAACCTCCTCCTCGCCAAATTTCTATACTCATGCTAACGTTGAAGCCAAAGTCAAAAAAGTAGATTGATACCATCTAGCTTTGGAACGTCTGAATCAATGGTCCCAGCTCATGATTATTTTTGTTTTGTAGTGCTAATGATGTGGTGTGTCTATGGTGCATCGCCATGGTGCTGAACACTCGTGTGCCCTTCCTTTTTTTTTTTCGTTTTTCTTTTATGTTTGGGGTGTTATTTTTTTAATTTCTTTTTTATTATTATTTTTTTATTTTTTGTAAATATGTACAAAGTATGTTCTTTATTCTTGCTCAAATAATAAGCACAATTTTAATTCAAATCTTTAAAATCCATGCCGCAATCTCTAACATTGATGTATGGCTTGGCCATCCTCAAGGATTATAAGAATTGTTAGGGTTTATTGTATAGTTTATACTATCCTGAACCCTGGGCAAAAATGGATTATTCTTTTTTATTTTATTGTATGTTTCTTTAAATAAAATTAACCCAACCTACAATTATTTTCTATAAGAACTACGTGATTTTGAATTTCTCATTGCACCAGAGGATACGTAGGAGCAGACAATCTCTGTCAAATAAAAATTTAAATTTTCTTAAATTTGGTTCAATTTTAATTCCTTAAATATTTGTAACATTAATTTCACTTCCTTTTTAGTTTGTAAATAATTGTTATATCAATTTCTCTTTTTTGTAAATAATCATAACATTAATTTTACTTTCCTTTTCTTTTGTGAATAATTGTATATTAATCTTATATTTTTGGGAATAATTATCATATCAATTTTGCTTTTCTTTCTTTTTATAACTAATTATCATATTAATTTTATTTTTCTTTTCTTTTGTAAATAATTGTTGTACTAATCTAACTTTATTTTATTTTATTTATAAATAATTATTATATCAATCTTGCTTTTCTTTCCTTTTATAAATGATTATCATATTAATTTTATTTTTTCTTTTCTTTTGTAAATAATTATTGCACTAATCTAACTTTATTTTATTTTATTTATAAATAATTATTATATCAATTTGTAAATAATTTTATTTTATTTTATCTTCTTTTTTATAAATAGTTGTGGTACTAATTTTGCTTTATTTTATTTGTGAATAATTATTATGTTCTTAAGGGGAAAAAAATCAATATTATTAAAGTTATTAATTTGCATGATAAGCTCTAGGGTAACCGTTGCGAAACGGATGTATTAGGGGTGCAGTGGGATTAAGTTTCCACCCTTCCCTGTGCATAATTGGACTCCCGAATTCAATCTCTTTAAAAGACCAGTTTTGCAAAACTAAAAGTTTTTCCGATTTTTTCCATAAATAAAAATTGGTGGCGACTCCATTGAAATTATTTTTTCAATATTTTTGTTGCCTCTCGTTGCGACGCCCTCCGGGCACGTTGTGACAGCCCCTTATGATACTTGGAAACTAGAATATTATTATCTCTTATTCTTTTGAGACTGAGACATTATTGTAGCACATAAATCAACATGCAAGGGAGCAATATGGGGTAGAATTGATCATTTAACTCAGCAGAGAGGGACTTTATAGTCAATTGACATGTCAGATAATTTAATAATATTATAAAAATGCCATTACTGATCATGTGACAAGCACATGGGAGATTTTCTATTAACATTATTCACGGAATACTAACAGAAGGGGTGGCCAATGTTATGAAAAATGAAACTTAGGGACCTCTACAGTTAGTTTTATAAATGAAGAGATGCCAAGTGTAATTACACTAAACTTCAGGGGATATTAGTATAATTTACCCTAACAATAATAATAAAAAAAAATCACCATCTTCAATTTTTTTTTCCAGTAAATAAAGTGAAATGGACAAACAAGCCAATCCAAAATATGTACCATTTAAGAGGGATAAGAGGGACAAACAAGCCAATCCAAAATGGCATCTTCAGTTTTTCGCTTGCAAGACGATTTGTTGCTACACTAGCCATAAATCACAGGATGACATATGCAGTGGCTTGGACGACGACATGTATAGCAGCTAGACGATGAGCTACGGCGGTTGGTGGGAAGGGGGAAAGGTGGGAGGGAGAAGAAGAAGAGGGAAGATGAAAATTTTGGGGAAGGAGGTGGTTGTAACTTAGGTTATTTTTTGGGAAAGTTAAAAACTTAGTTACCGAAAAATTGGTCACTAAATCGGTATCTAAATTTTCAATTTGAGACCGATTTAGTGACCAATTTATATATTGTGGAGTAATTAAAATTAGTCACTAAATCGATTTCTAATTTCTATTAGAAGACGATTTAGTGACCGATCTTTCAATGGAAGAAATAAGTCTTGATTAACAAAATCGGTTGCTAACTGAAGATTTGGAGACCGATTTATATATAGGAAAGGAAAATCTTATTAGACAAAATCGGTCATTAAATTAGTCAATTAGAAACCGATTTAATGACCGATTTATATGTAAGAGAGAAAAGTCTTACTAGACAAAATTGGTCACTAAATCGATCTCTAATTGAATAAGTAGAGACCAATTTAGTGATCGATTTATATGGTAAAGGAAAGTTTTGTTAGACAAAATTGGCCACTAATTGAAAATTTAGGGATCGATTTATGAACCATGGAATTTGTTCTTGATTTGCAAAATCGGTCTCTAATTTTTCAATTAGAAATCGATTTAGTGACCAACTTATATATGCTAGAGGAAAGTCTTGTTAGGCAGTATCGGTCACTAATTGAAAATTTAAAGACTGATTTATCAATGGTAGAGGTAACTTTTGATTTGCAAAATCGGTCTCTAATTATTCAATTAGAGACCGATTTAATGATTAATTTAGATATGCTAAAGGAAAGTCTTGTTAGGCAAAATCGGTCACTAATCAATATTTAGAGACCGATTTAGTGATTGATTATGCTTAATATATGCGTTTCACTCCTATTACCATATCAATGACTAAATCAATCACTAAACTAAACTTAGTGACCGATTTTCCCGCCAAATATTTTGTGCAATAGACAATCGCTAAATTGGTTGCTACAAAATTTAGTGACCGATTTAACGACCAATTTTTTTCTAGTAAAGAGCTTCCCTTTGGTTTCTCATATCGGTCGCTAAATCCGACACTAATTGTATAAGTTAGCAATTGAAATTTTTCGGTCGCTATTCCGGTTAATTCTAATAGTGAATACATCCCCTTACGCCTAGTATTAGATATTTGGAGTGACAAGAGCATGAAGTTTATAAGATTGGATATCTGCAAATGGTCCAATATAAAGTATAGAATAAGCTCTGATACCATTTTTTGATTGAGTAGGACTAATTTAATTCCAAAAGCTAGCTCAAAAGGAAAGATTGCTCAAATACTTACTATTTATAAAGACACTCTAAACCTTATCTCTAGCCAATGTTGAGACTCTAACACCACCTCTACTCAAAGTTGCATGATCAATGTCTAGATCCCAAAAAAATAATTATGCATATCTTGTAACATCCTCAATTTTACTTCGTGATAAATTACCTTAGTAACCCTGAGTAATTAGGTAATTAATGAGAAATTAAAAGATTAAGGCTTAATTAAAGAACTTATATGGCAATTTAGAAGAGAAAGTTAAGAGAATGCTTAATTAAGATTAGAGAATTTTTAATTAAGTGAGTCAAACTCTTAATAGCTTAATTAAGCACTAATCACTAATAATTAATTTAATCGAGTTTAATTAAGGATAATTGAGCTTAATTATAAGTTTAATTTTCTTAATTTCTTGTGTGTTAATCACTAATTTTTGCTTAATCAAGTTAATTAAGTTGCAAGAGCACTTAATCACATCATTAAAATTCAAATTAAGTCAACTAGACACTAAAGTAAAGAGTAATGTTATTCAAGCAAAAAATATGAGACAAGAGTACTTTTTGTAAGAGTTAGTACATGATTTGTCTGTCCATCATCTAATTTGTCTCTTTGATAACTAATTAACACAAGACAACACAAAATGACACAAAAATATCTCTCCCCCACCCCTTGAAACTTACAGCCAACACACATACACCCACACACACTCATTTTCATTTTAACACTTTCATTTTCTCTCTAAACTCTCAAATCCTCCAACTTCTCTTTACATTTTCTCTTCTTCTTCTTCTTCATTCTCCATTTCCATAACCAAACCTTCTTTGATATGGGGTAATTCATCTAGACTGCTGGTAATATTTGATTAAATTGCCTGATCCCACAACATTACCTTGCTTAGTTGGACAACATTACTAGCAATCCAGATTTTTCAAGATAATGTGGATTACCACCAATTTGGCAATCCTCCCATTATTATTATTGTTGTTGTTATTGTTATTGTTATTACTAAAAATAATATTAATTATTATTAAAAATAAATATTATGATTATTATTATTATTGTTGTTGTTATTGTTATTGTTATTATTAAAATAATATTAATTATTATTAATTATTAATTATTGTAATGATTATTATTATTATTAATTAATTATTATTGTTAATATTATCATGATTAATTATTAATAAAATTAACTATTATAATCATAATTAATAATTAAAATTTCTCATTCTTATTAATTAATAATAATTATGAATTATTAATATTATATTAATAATATTATAACTAATAATTAATAATAATAATCAATTATTATTATTATTATAATAGTTTAATACATATATTATTTAATAATCTTTTTGATATATCAAATAGGATAATATAAATTATCACTTAAATTATCTATACATACTAAATATTGTATTTAATATTATCAATAATTTAAAAGTTGACAATCCTTTTAAATGATAATCTATATTATTAATATTCTTAATAGATAATATATCAAAACGCTACCCATATACATTGATGTGACATTAATTTTTTGGATACCGTTATGATTAAGATAAGAGATTCTTTTGATAATTTGCTTTTTAGACTTTGAAGTTTGACACTCCTACATCCTACTCTTTGCAATTAAAATACTTTAAAAAAATTGATTGAACTACTCTTTTAAAAACAATGGTGGTGCGAAACCAAACGTTTTCCTGGTAAAAATATAAAACCAAACTTAAACTGCATTTTTTATGTCTCTGACTGTATTGAAATGAGGAAAAGGAAATGGAACGAAATTGTGTGGAACCCCGGTCTATTCACACTTACTGATTTTTGACACGTAACAATCATGTCTCGTGCGCATTTAAAACATGAGTTCTGAAAAAATGTGGACCGCTCAGACTACCATAGAATATTAGTACTGATTGTACTGTACTCGAATTCTTCGGCCTCCACGTTCGGAACACAACTGAGCGTTCTGAATCTGATGCCTAATTTTTTCCCCCTCTAGAACCTGATGCCTACTAATTAGAGTAATAACAGGTGAATTTATTTTTATTCGGATATCTTGTTAATTTATATTTTATCTATTATTAGATAGAGTATAGATTATATATAAATAGGATTCATACCCTATTTAATGGTGGATAAAATGTGAGTTGATTGATATATCAAAAATAAATGAATTTATCAAATATTTCTTTATTAATTAAAGGTGTCCATGACCTGATCTAACCCTGTAACCCATCCCAACCCAAAGTTTTTTAGGGTCGGGTTTAATTTGTGAAATTTGACCCAATTTATTTTTTGATTGGGTTCAAGTCCTACTTCGACTTAGTTCAATTCGATCCAAAGTCAAGTATTTTTTTAAAATATATATTTTTTGAAATAATTAATGATGAATTATAAGAATCTTTTTTCTTTTTTACTTTAATTGATATATTTTTCATAACATAATATTTTTTTATAGTGAAATGATTTGTTTTAAAATATGTGTTATAAAACATATTTTGAATTTTATTTTTTACTTCCAAAATTTTATGATTTTATTATATATAATATCTAAATTTTTATATGTTATCTAAATACCAAGTTGATTTGGTCATTAGTCGGGTCATTATCAGGTTAGACTTGGGTTCAAAGAAATTGCCAGTTAAAAAATCGAGTTCAGGTTCGGATTGTCCCAAGCCAAACCATCCCTTGTACCCTACCCCCTTTAATTGATTATGAATTTATGATGTAGTTTTGGTGTAAATTACTAGTATTCGATATTTACTGGACTTTATTAATCTGACTCACTATAAAGATAAAATTAGATGCTAATTTTTTTTATCCACAAAACTCGAAATTGAAATCTTGTTTAAAGAAAATAAGTGTCAAATCATTTAAATCAATAAAATATTAATGATTTATGATGTGGCTGTTTTCTTAGGGTGTGTTTGAGTTTTATTCTGAAGGGAAAAGGAGGAAAAGGAAAAAGAGTTTGAAAAGTAATTGTGAGTGCATTTTACTTTTCAGACCCCTTTCATTCCCTTTTTTTTCCTCTAAAATCAAAACTCACAAACATATCATAGTAACGTTATAAAGGCAAAATAATGTAGTTAAAATTTTTTTTATAGAGATTATGGTCTTGATTGAATAAAATGTAGTGGTAAAAATTTTGGTTATTTAACATTTTTTTATTTTTATGGAAAATATGGTATTGATTAAATAACATGTAGCGTTAAAAAATTATGCTTATTTAACAATTTTTTATAAGAAAAGAATTTATGAATGAGAAATTTTTTTGTTCATGATTTCATCCTTAGACATCTCTTTTGGATGGGTGGGAAAAGATAAAATAAAAAAATAGAAAATAAAAAATTTTAAATGTATTAAAAAAATGTCTAGATATCCAATCTAGAAATATGTCTCATAAATAACTCTTTATGAACATAGTGGACAAGTAAATTACCTGGACAAATAAAAGTGATTTGACAAATGAATTTTATTTCTTGATCATCATGATATTTTGTTATAATGCGAATTTATTAGATATTTTATATAATTATTTAGATGTACCAATAAATAGACCAGTTTTTAAAGTTCGTATAAACTGTTTTAGACTTAAGTTATAAGTTAAAAATTAAAGCTTACGAAAACACACTTTTGGAATAACTGAAAACAGCTCGATTGTTAGTTACATGTTTATAATATTTTCTGATTATAATTAATTTTAGTGAATAATATATTTATGAAGTTTGTTTCCTTTCATTTCGAAGACCTTTTTTCAGGTCCGTCCGATTGTAGTTAATTAGGTGCTCCAACAAGCCTGATTCTTTTATGAATGAGGGGCGATCAACAGGTTTTCATTATTGATCCAAACGTGTTTCTTAGCAAGTGCTTTTAGGTACTAAATCAAGATTAAGAGATTATAGGTTACTAAATCAAGTGCTTTAGAGATGATGCAACAATGGATAGGCAAGAAGAAACTACTCTCTTAAGGTGGTTTTCAGAGTAGTGAGCAAGGGCAACTGCCACAACGATCAAAGAGGGATAATAAGGCTAGTGTTTCATCTTGCAGGACGCTCACTAGTGTGCTCACTGTTTGGATCACTTGGGTTCAGGAAGAATGGGTTCTGTTGTTGTTTTTGGGTTCTCTAGGGTGTGTCAATCTGATGGAATGTGCTTATTGTCTTAGTTTTGTTATGAGCTCCAAGTTTGGGAATTGCCTAAGAGTTTTAGCAAAAGACAAAAGTGATGGGGCCATAAAAGTGACTTCTCATGGGATCTTGGTGGCTGTGTAGTGCCTTTTTGCCGGCTTTTACCCGTAGATCCTAGAGATAGCCATACATGGTTATGCAAAAGGGATATATGAGGTTCATCCTATCAAGAAATCATTGCTAATTTGGTATAACTCTGAGATTGGGTTACGGTTAGGATGTGTGAAAGCAATTCAGCATTTTCACAGCATCCTAGGGTGAAAAGGATCTTTGACCTTATTTGAATCTAAATGGTGTCTTATACAGGAATTCTACCAATCCATATAAAAAGAGATAGTTTTTAGGGGATGTTTGGCCCATCTCTTGAGATACTCTTAGGTCTAGCATCATCCCAATACTAGATCCTTCAAGAAAGTCCAAACACTCCATTTTCTGATCATTAATGTATTAAACCATCTCCTAATTAATTTATTAATCTCTAAACCACATTTGGGTCATCATCAATTATCATCCGGCAAATCTCCAAGGATCCAAAAGACGAGAGAACTGAAGATGATTTTAGCCTTTTGAAGTAGCTAATCAATGGAGTCATATGCTTCTCAAAGAGCTCAAACAAGGAGAGCTTTTTGCGTGGGCGTGAATGCATTTTCGGTAGTTAAGACTTAAGATTAAGGAATTATGATATATGATGAGTGATAACAGTTTTGATAAAATCTTAGTTACATATTAATTTAATTTTTATCAATTAACTTCTTTACTGTTTTATTTGATTTCCAATTGATGCTTCCATATACATTTTTGGTATAGACTTCCATAAACATTTTGTACTTTTATCTCATAATTTTTTTAGGCTATAAATATGTATGAGCGAGTTTGAATGTTTAAGATTTCAATAGATAAAAATAGTTTTAACCAATCATTTTTTTTCCTTAAAAAAAAGATATTTCCAGACTTTAAAATAACACCATCTTCTTAAAATTTTTAAAAGCACTGACTAGATTGTATTTAAAAATTTACAGGTAGTCCTTTCTAAATAGAGAAATTCTTAAGTGTTTATAGAGTGCAACATGAATTATGATTACAGTTAATAATAAAATAATATTTTAAATAAAAATATAAATTTATAATAGATCATATATTAAAATATTATTTTATTAATATTATTGATTGTGAATATATTCATGTGATACTTTATAAATATCTAAGAATTTCTCCTCTAAATATTTGTAAAAGAATTGTACGTGGCCACTATTTTATGGTTGTTTATTCTTCTTTTGAGCAAAAACACTTGATTTCTTCTGATTCATATTTTTCTAATTTGAGCAATGCCACAGAGTTAAAATAAAATATTAACAAAAATTTTGACAAAAATTATATACAGTGATGTTTCAATAAATATATTACATTAACAATTAAACTCCGACAAAAATTCTAACTTTCTATTACTTTTTTACTATTTTTATTACTGTTTTTATTTATTCGGGTCCTGAACTCCATTGATATATAACATTAAAAGGAGAAAGACGACAAGAAAAACCTAAGTGAGTGGCTCCACCTCTATTTAGCAGGTTGCAATCATGAAAGTTGGGGCAGGGGCATGCATATCAGTTTGTAGGGAACGTGTTTCTCGAAAGTCAACTTGGTGATCATATTTCTATCAGGCCGTGTAGGCTACAACATAATGTGTAGACTCCGTAGCCATTAGCCAAAAGGAAAAACACGTCAACACTACTAATATTTATTTTTCTTCTTTTGCCAGCTGATCCAATGTATTAATTAGACTCAGCGGAGCACCAAGTAGTAAATGTTGACTTAACAATTCAATGCAACTGCTACACCCATTGGTGAATAGTTTTGTCGGCGAAGCGACACGGAAGCCTCTACTCAATTCTAACCACTCTTTTCATTATTTTATGTATATATTCCATATATATCTTAACCTCTTTTCATTATTATATTCTATATTCCACTCGCTTATACGTCGGGGAAGGCAACAATTACGCGTTTCATATGCTCCTAGTTTGCTTACAACATCCCAAGATTCTCAAGGTTTTCTATATATAGCTGCCTCTTCCCCACTCTTTCTCTCCACCGTTCCTTCTTTTACGTCCAATTAAGACCAATCAAAGATCATAATCTAATCACTGCCAGTTAACCTATTTTCCTCTATACCCTTCTTCTTATACCAGATCATAGTTAAACTCTCTCTTCTATTATTGTTTTCTTTGTTGGTTGTTTGTGTTCCCTTCAATTTTGTGTCTTTGTTGTGAGTGAAAATTTAGTGTTTGAAAGATGGTTTGCTTGGTATCTCGCTCAGGAAGGGAGCTGCAGAGATACAACAACATGGGTGGCCGCCAAGTTGTGGGGTGAGTGATCATTCTGAGGTTTTGTTGTGTTTTGTTAATTTTGTCGATGACAAATGTTCACTTTATTTTTCACGTGGGTTAATTTTAAATTGTAGTTGGTAGGTGCCTGGTGGCGCCCTTTATTTTCTTTTGTTTGGGCACACATTTGAAAATGGGTCCTTCTTAGTCATATATAATCGATGCGAATTGATGCCCCTATCATTTTGTTCAATCGAAAATCCTCACCTAAATTCCTTCACTATACTGCATCCATAGAGTTTGTTGGTTTCATTACTTGACTCGGTTATTGTAATGTCTATTTGTGCAGATGCATACCTTATAGATATAAAGAAGATATATATGGCAATATGAGCAACGAATTGGAGGTACTATTGGTCAGTTCACAGAAAGGTCATGCATTGATGTTCCCTAAGGTACTTAATTTGTTGCACATTGCTTATAAATAGTCCAATTTGAATTTGCTTCTTGGTTTCCACTGGTTAGTTCGTACAACATTAATTAACATCCTATGTATTTGTCTGAATCTTAGGGAGGATGGGAACTTGATGAATCAGTAGAAGAAGCAGCTTGCAGGGAGTCCCTAGAAGAAGCAGGAGTCATAGGAACCGTTGAGGTATTATAGATACCTGTAAATTCTGAAATTCTTTTTTTTTTTTCTTAATTAAGCAAAACTAAAATGATTTGGTTTTTCATCAAATGAAACTGAAATATAATTTTGCTATTCATATGGCAGGGTGAATTGGGCCAATGGAGTTTCATTAGCAAAAGACACGGCATATACTATGAAGGGCACATGTTCCCCTTGTCTGTGGAGGAACAACTTGATATGTGGCCTGAGAAAAATCTGCGGAGAAGAATATGGGTATGTTTAGACGCTATTTTTATTTTGCATGTTCATTAATTAATTTGAAAATATGTATAGATATTTGCAAATTGTCCTAATTTTCTTTTTAATTACTTCTGCAGATGACTGTTCCTCAAGCCAGAGAAGTTTGTCAGCATTGGTGGATGAAGGAAGCATTAGATATGTTAGTCAAACGACTCAGGTCTTCACAGCAATACTAAAGAAATATAGCATTGGTTGATTCTTTAAGCTTTTAAATTAAAGGATAAGTTTGCAAGTTCCACCTGAAGATAGGGAACTGTATATTTTGTATCTTTACAAAAGATGAAGATTATAGAGAAATAATTAGGGAGAGAAAAAGAATTGTAGAGAATGATCGAGTTGAAATTTTTATGCAACTGCAATCATATGGACTCATAGAACACAGAAGTAGACTTCCAAGCCCTTAGTGTATTTAAGCAAGATGAAAATAGTTGTATAATTAAATTCTTTGTCTATTTTATGATATATTTATCAATATATTACACTTTGAAAATTGCAGACATTACATCAACTTTGGTGCCATTCAACTCATGTAATGAAGCGCATAACCTTCATTCCAATTCCCAACAACCTATAATTTGTTGTCTTGCGTACGATGAATGTTATCTAGCTTCTCCCTCTTTTTTTTTTTTTTTTCCTTTTTCTCACGTGCCTTTGGTTAATTTTCTCAATATTTAAGTTGTTAATTAGGTGAATGGTTAAGATTCATTTTTTTTTTTAATCTTTAATACATTGCATAAGACTTAGTTAGTTGTAATAAAAGTATGCTGCAACCTCATAGCCACATACTCCCTCCCCCTACTTATAAATTTTTTCTAGAAAAAAATAATCTTAAATAATGTGTCTTTAAAAATATTAAGGAAATATTACTGAATCATTTTTCAACTTTATCCTTATCTTTCATTTTTCTTAACTAAATATAATAACTATAATTAATGGAGAGAGAAAAGGATATTTTAGTTAAATTAAGTCCTTCTTTTTAATAATTGAGCCTATTTTTGGTACATTGATAGCATTGAAACTTAAACTAATAACCTCATACAAATAATCTAGGTCTCTAACTAATAACCTTATCCTAATGGCTTGAGCCTATTAAAAAATATCATTTGTATAAAAACCTTAAAAGACAATTTTAAATGAAAGCAGTGAGTATATATATAATGTTAGAAATTTAAATCCTAAAGTTATCACTTTAATGAGAAATATATTGTCTTTTTTTAATGTAGGAAGAAAGATTTTGTCTAACCTATTACTTCAGTTTAAGATTATATGTGTAATTATTTTTTTCGATTAATTATACGTGTAATTATATGGCTAACCGATTAATTATTAAGCCTCTATATATATATATATATATATATATGTTAATAACGATTAAGTTAATTCTCTTCGAGCTCTTAAACTATTAATGAAGGTTCACAATAATTTAAAATCTCTAATAGCTTCTAATGACAGCTTTTATATGGGGCTAGTTCACTTTGTCATTTTTTTTTTTTTTTTACGTGAATTCACTTTGTCAATTTTCGCTCATTTACCATGAATTAAATTTGATTTAATTCGTAAATTTGGATCTTTTTTTGCTCAACCTAAATTTTAATCTACCCAAAAAAAAAAAATGTGCATAAAATACTCATACATTACACATGCATGCATCTTATATTTTACCTTGGCTTACATTTGAGATTAAAACTCTGTGTAATGATTCTCATATTGGGAAGGTTATCTTAAAAGGGAGGTTTTATAAAAATTTGGACACTTCCACTTTAATAACTAGTTTTTGGGGTGTGATTCTCCCAAGAATTTATACTCGTTACAAATGGTGCTTTTGTTAAGAGCTAGCCAATCGGAGAGGGCCACCTGCGGAGAGTTCTAACTGGTGGAGAGACCGACCGTAATCAAGTAAAGCGTTGTCAAGTGAAGTGTCACAGAGTGCAGTTACCACAACGCCGACTTTTGAAGGGGGTGGCAATATAATGAGTACCACATTAGAGAGATTATCTTGGAAGCCTTGTAAAGACTTGAACTCTTTCACTCTAATAGCTAGTTTTTTGAGTGTGATTCTCTCAAAAATTTATATTCTTTACACTCTTATACAAAATAGATAAATCAATAAATAATAAAGTTATAGAGAGATAAAGGGCATCTATATCAATTAAAAATAAATATTTAAACGAATACGATATGCACTGAATTATAAAAAAAAATGGGAGCTGACTTCGTATTTTGAGATTTGGATCTAGATCCGATAGAGTTTATCAAGTTAACTGTGCGCCTATTTTATTAGTCTACATGACAATTTTATGTATGTTATAAGTATTATACAATACTTTATCAAAGTCGTTGGTCGCCCTAATTAATTTTTGAAATTTTGGAGTTACCATTTTGAGGAGAACATTATCTAACCATATATCACCTTGGCTCAAAACTGCTTAAAGGTTGACGATGGCTCTTGTAGTCAACTTAATTTTTATGACACGTTAAAAAAAAATTAGTTTTTGTATCATTAGTATGCTAACTAAATGACAACATGTAAGACGTACTAATCAGGTTAGACACATCCAGATCATGTCTGACTTGGAAACTGGGGAGTTGACATGGTACGCTAATGAATATCAAAGTTAAGATGCGAGTGATTAAATATTTATCAATTATTAATTTGTAGTAAATACTTGAGTGTTTATTTAAAATAATTACTAATCAATAAATATTTAATAACTTATATTCAATATTGAAGTTTAAACTTGTTAGATGAGTATGAATATTTCTTTTAGAAATTAATTTTAATATGCTCACAATAAAAAATATTTTATACAAATATTAATTTGACATGTCATTTAAAGAGATTGATTTTTAATATAATTATCTCAAAAATTATATATATAATATTATATGATATAATTAATTGACAATGTAATATATTTTATACTAATAATATATCAAAGTTAATTTTTTCAAAATCTTTATTACATTTGTGGACAAGAATACATGAATGAGGTAGCAATCAAAACTCAATAATTCTGTTGCCAATGTGGAAATTCTCCGAATTAAATATTAGCAATTGTTCAAGTCCAGCGCACGTGCATGATGCATTTGGCTCTTAAAGTGTCGGGCATGATCAAGATCAACACGAAAAAGAAAAGAAATCAAACAAGGACAAACCGATCAACACGCCAACAATGAATTTGAAGGTATTTACCCTCACAGAGGTAAAATATATAAGTTTAATTTGTATGTATTAGTAATATAAAAAAATTTTATATTATTAATTAATAAAAATATAAGAAAATATTAAATTATATTAGGTAATTATTTATTATGATGAGAAATTTATCATATATTGTTAATATAAAATTTTTTTATATAAATATTTAATTATATATTATTATATTAATAAAAATATTTAATTTAATTATTTAATATTATAAAATTCTTATAAATAAAAATATGTGATTTGATAATTATAAAAAAAATTTTATTTTATTAATATATAAAAAATTATCTTAAAAAAATAAAAAAGACGGTAAAATTGAATGTTAGTGGAAGCATATTTGATGATGGGACAAAATTATTAGGACCGTCACCCATCATTTTCAAAAGACAAAACCAACAGGTTTTTTAAAGTATTGATTAAAGAATGGAAAATAAAAATTTTGACTGTACTGCTGTTCGCATCCCACATCTCATGTTCGCATATAGTTTGATTAGCTCTTTTAACTTCACCCGTTCGCGCCCCTCCCCCATCCGGCACCTCCCTTTGCAGCTCCTCCATCGTTGCTTCCCCTCCATCCTCGCACCTCTCTCTCTCTCTCCCTTTCTACGTTCTCAGCAGTGCTGCCTATCTCTCTCTGTTTCTCAGTCTGCGATGGACGTTTTCATCCACTTTCGACGGGGTGAGTTTTAATCTGCGACGGTGGTTTCATCCTCTCTCTCTCTCTGTTGCCTTTTCCTTTTTCTTTTTTAGGTCTAAATCTATTAGCACTCTATGCATATCTCAACTGGAACTAGAACAGTGCCACTTCTTCTTCCTTGGCACCGCCACTTGTTTGCACAACATAGTGCTTTGATTCTTTGCTTAAAGTGGCCAAAGTGAAAATTAAGAGGAAACTGAAGGGCAGATTTGGAAGGTAGAAGAATTTTTGGTGATGTTATTCATTATTCTATTTCTGTTCCTGTTTCTATTTCTCCTCCTTGAGAAATGGGAATAAATGGTGCCTCTTTCCCTTTAGAAGTAGATGAAGGAAAAAAAAAAAAAGTAACAAGGGAAGAAGAAAGAAGAACATGTGACAGGAAATGAGAACGAGAAAGAAGGGTCCGTTCCTGTTCATTCACTTTGGCCCAACGTCGCAGGAAATGGGGATAATTTGGGCATTAAGCAACTTTGGAATAAGAAAGAACGTGTGACACTCACATGTAACTGTCTGTTAGTAACAAGGGAAGCATCTGTAATGTGTTTAACAAATTAAGGGTATCAGGTGTATTTTTAAAATGAAAGAGTTGAGTGTAATTATGAAAGACCTTAAAGAATGTCATTATAATTTTTCCCTTAATTTAAGACATTAGCAGTGTGCAAATAGCAGCCTTTAGACGAGTTTGATTGAAGGAATTTGGTCAACAAGCAGCAGCGGTTAGAGAATCAGATTTCAATATTTTGCTTATTCATGCTATGGGTGCATTTGTTTTAAATTTTTAAAAAAATAATTTTGAAATTTAAATTTTATATATTATTAAAAAAATTAAAAATTAATTATTTTTAAAAAATTATTCTTTTCCATTTTTTTAAAAAAATTAAAAATAAATATTTTTAAAAATTTAATTATTTTTAAAAAATTATCTAAATATATGAAAACTAATTTTTTTAATAAAAAAATGATTTTTACCCAAAAAAGTATAAACAAACGCACGTAGGACCTCCCTTATAGTGACCGCGCATCAGCCTTCTCAAAACGAAGATTCTTTGAAATGGCTGAGATCCACTTGTCCAGGTGGTTTGTGTTCAAGAACCAAAAAAAAAAAAAAAAAAAAGGGTGGGTTGTGATCAAACCTGAACCCTCCTGCACTTATATTTTTCGAATTCACTTTGAATCATTCGAAGTTCTATAACATTATTTTTCTCAAATGAAGGTGTGAAGAACTTAAACGTTCGCTGTTCTAAAATGGATACCAGTAATCATTTATCAGTCTTTTGGTAAATGTGAAAATTCTCCAAATGAGCGCCAGCATCTATAACAAGCATGAGATTGTAAGTACTACTATAAGCTTTGACGTACAATTTTCCAAATGACATTTCGTTCAAGTAGGGAGGACTGAACATCTTCACATCTCCCTGTCCAATGCGGTGTCATTTTAGTTTGGAATAAAAATTCGGTAGCCCTCCACAGTACCCCAAAAAAAAAAATAATCAGGTAAAAATTTTTGTAAATGAACTATTTTTATATAATTTTATCCAGAAATTTAATTCATGAAATTTTCACTCTATTTTTACTTGTAAAACAAATTGGCCGAGTTAGAGGTATACATTCCCAAATCCCTCTTAACATTTTAGGAAGGGCATTTGTAGGTTGACGCAAAAAATTCATGGGCTATATATGAGCTAGGAAGACCACCATCAAAGGATCATAAATGACTAGTTATGTTTTAAAATAAGGAAAAAAGCACTTTATCCCCCGACATTTAGTGAATGTACATTTTACATCCTGTATTTTAAAAATGTATAATCCAACCCTTCACCTTTACCAACTGTGCAATTTGCCCCTTTTGTTAAGTTTTCCATCCACCCACTCTGTTAGTAATCACACGATAGGCACGTGACCTCATTATTGACAAAATTACCCCTCTCTATCTTGACACTCCAATTCAAACCCTAAGATTTTCTAGCCCTTCACCACTGCTTTTCACTGTTTCACTACCCAACTGAGACATTTCCCCCCTCATACTCGATTTCACACTCCACCATGCACACACCTCTTTTTCTGCCCCCTCTATCGAGACGTACCACACTATAGCCCATGGCGAGACGTACTAACGACACTACAGCCCACGGCGAGACGCACTGATGCCACAGCAAGACTCATCGACGCCACCACGAGACACACAGTAGCCCACTACGAGAAGAGCTCTACCACAGTGGTACAAAGCAATGTTTCCCTTCTCCATTTCGATGAATATGGTCGTGACATAGGCGATCTCAATTTTTGGGAGTTTAGGGGTTAAAATAGTTGGTTGAGTGGTCCATGTCTAGGTTTTGGATAAACATTTGTGGTCCCATAGTTAGATTGAATTCTTTGTTTATTTCAATTTGATTTCCTTTTGTGGTGGGGTTTGATGTTGAGACATTATGGTCCCAATTTGTCTATAAGGAATAGTTTATTAGCTTTCAATTGTTGGGACATTGTTGACTTAGGAATGTCATAGTATAATGCAAGTAAGTATATGACATGCTATTGGATTCTTTTGTCGGCTTATACACACATACACACACAATTTTGAAGGAATGTTTTGGCATTGCACTTTATAGATTTTTTTTCCCTTTAACTGGACCTGTTGGGCTAATAAAATGTGATTGGGTTGGTTTATTGTGGGCTCGGATCCTATTGCTTTTGTGGTTCATATAATTGATGCATATATTTGTGTGGCTATTTGAGAATGATTTTTATTATATTTTAGTGATTTTTCTATTATTGTACTTAATTTTTTCCTTTCCTAATATGGTGTTGTATTTTGTTGTTTCAACTATAGAAATGTCAATTATCACCTGCATCATATATTATGGAGGGGTGTTACAAGCTACACCTTCAATGGGTTATGTGGGGGGTGTTTGTGAGAAGTTAAAGCAGCTTGATGTTGACTATTTATCTGTAATCCATCTTTGTTCCCATGTAAAAAGCTCAGGATTGAATGAACTTGAGAGGTTCTTATATAAGTTTAGGGATGATCCTTTTGAAAATACAAAAGTTTTATTGGTTGATAAGGATGTGACAAATATCATTCAAGCAATGAAGGGTAAAAAGGATGTTGTATTGCAAATATATGCAATACATTCAGTTAGTGGTGGAGATAAGGGAGCTACTATCCATGTGGTTGATGGACAAGTTGAAGTTAGTGAAGGTAGAAAAAAGGAAGGCAAAAGGAAAGACTTCAAAAAAGGGAAACGGAAAAGGAAAGGGGAAGGAGATGATTGATGATAGCTTAGAAGGTTGTCAATTTGAAGATAGATATGATGATCATCTTGATTTGTTTTTAGACGACAATGGGCATAATAATAGTGTGGGTGGTGAAGGAGTTTCTAGTAACACTGTTGAAGGTATTGATATTGGCCCATATTGGGATGGCCAATGTGAATCTGATTATGATGATAGTGACACCTTATTGACCCCTAATGCATCTGATAACGAAGAAGGTACATATGAAATTTTCTAATTTTGAAAGTTATCTTTGTTTTCGTAAATGTTCAATTAACTATATTTTATATTTGTGTTTTAAAATATTCTCACAGGAGGGGAGCAGACAAAGAGATTTCCAGAGTTCAAGCAATTTATTGACATGAAAAAGAAGATCAATCTGAAATTAGGAATGAAGTTTGCAAATCACAATGTATTCAGGGATGCTTTGAAGCAATAGCAATTGAATTGCCAATGTGAGGAATGAACCTCAAAGGATTACGGTCCAAAAGGAATTGTGGTTGGAGGATGCATGCAAGCCAAATTGGAGAAGAAAAATGCTTCCAAATAAAGACTTGGTGTAATGTTGATCACAATGACTGTGGGTGGAGTAATCATAATACCAAGGCAAATGCAAGGTGGCTGGCCAAAAAGTACCAAGGTCATATTAAAGATCATAAAGGCAAATGGGAAAATCAGCCTTTTATGAACCAAGTTGCAAGGTAAATAAGATATTTGTGTCAAGGTTCCAAGTGTATAGGGCTAACAAGATGGCTATGCAGAAGCTTCAAGGAAGCCATGCAGCTCAATATAGATTGTTGTGGAATTATTTGCTACAGTCCGCTTGTATAACCCTGGGTCAACTATGAAGTTGCAAGTTAAGTCACATAAATTTTAGAGATTATATGCATGCTTGGATGCATCAAAAAGGGGTTTGAAGTATTGTAGACACATAATCCATCTAGATGGGTGTTCTCTAAAAGCTAGTTATGGAGGCCAACTATTGGTTGCTGTTGCAAGAGATGGAAATGACCACATCTTTCCAATTGCATATGCTGCAGTTGAGGCAGAGACAAAGAATAGTTGGTAGTGGTTTCTAGACATGTTGATTGACGACATTGGATTAGTTGCAGAGCAAAGTTAGGTGTTTATGTCTGACAAGAAAAAGGTACGCATAATTACATTTACTTATAAATTAATATAGTTTTATTAAATCTGATTTTTTAAATGTTTTGAATTTTTTTTAGGGTTTAAAAGAGGTTCTTGAGGAGTTAGGAGTCAAACATAGATTCTGTGTTCGACACCTTTATGCAAATTTTAAACTAACTTATAAAGGACAAACATTGAAGGATATGCTATGGAATGCTGCAAGGGCTACAACTATAAGTGAATTCAGGTTCCACATTGATGAGATGAGGAAGATAAATGAAGGAGTAGCAAGATGGTTAGAGGAAAGGGATCCTACAACTTGGTCAAGGCACAAGTTTTCCCCAATTGCTAAGTGTGGAGCTCTTGAAAATAATATTGCAGAATCATTTAATTCTGCAATATTAATTGCCAGAGATAAACCCATCATCACTATGATGGAGACAATTAGGAGAATATTGATGAAGAGGTTTGCAGCTAAAAAAGAGGGCATGATGAAGTACAATGGTGTTATATGCCCAAGAATTAAAGCTGAATTAAAGCTAAATTAGAGAGAGCAAAAGAAGAAGCCGTGTTGTGCATTCCACACATGAATAGGGTTGGAAAATTTGAAGTGGATACATTTTCAGGTAGTAAGAAAGTGGTAGATTTGATCGCTGGAACATGCTCTTGTAGAATATGGGATATAACTGGCATTCCATGCGCACATGTGGTTGGTGCCATATATGCACAAAGAGTGGTGCCAGAGAATTATGTCAACCACTACTATAAGAAAGAGACATTTTTGGCAACATATGGGGTTATGATTAATCTCATGCCTTCTGCTGATGAGTGGCCCCAGACAAATTTTGACCCTATATTGCCTCCTGATGCTAGAGTTCAAGTTGGAAGGCCAAAGAAGGCAAGGAAAAGAGCAACTGATGAGCCAAGGGATGCATCGAGAATTAAAAGAATTTGTGATACAACCAAATGTGGAAATTGCCATCAATGGGGTCACAACAGTCGGGGATGCAAGAGGCCAATAAATCAAAATAGAATAATTTGCAAGAAAAAGAATGCTTCTAGTTATGTCTTATTTTGTCTTTTATAGTTCCTTTTTGTTTTTGTTATGTTTGGTTTAGGAAGTAATGGGTCGATGGTTGATTTGGTAAGATCAGCAACTGGTGAAGGTACAAGTGCTAGTGGCTCTGTGGCTAATGCACCTGAACCTGCCTGTGGCTCTATGGCTAATGCACCTACACTTGCTCCTGCTAGTGGCTCTAATGCTAATGCACCTGCACTATTGGTAACTCTATGGCAAATGCAACTGGTGGTGGCTCTGTGGCAAATGCACCTGCTAGTGGCTCTGTGGCTAATGCATGTGATGGTGGCTCTGTGACAAATGCATCTGTTGGTTTCTCTGTGGCTACTACTACAAATGTTGCTGCTAATGCTCAAAAAAGAATAATTCACAAGGAGAAATAGAATGCTTCTGGTTATGTCTTCTTTTTTGTCTTTTATAGTTCAATTTTAATTTTGTTGCGTTTCATTTAGGAACTAATGCGGTGGTTGGTTGATTTGGCAAGATCAGTTGGTGGTGAAGATATAGATGTTGGTGGTTCCATTTCTAATGTGCCCGCTGGTGGTCTAATTGCTAGTTCCATTGGTATTATTTTTCTTTTCTTATAATTGGCACCAATTTCTTTTATAATTTCTTTTCCATGTATGCACACAAAGAGAGGTTCTGGTGGTTCTACTAAGTTTTAGAAATATTTTGCACTAATTGTTATGCTCATGTTACTTTCAGGGAGTAATTGTTGGTTTTTGTAATTTCCTTTTCGTGTAGCTTTATATATTCATTTTTGTTTCATGATTTTGCTAGTACTGCCTTTAGTTTAAAAATCTCTTGCCAAAAATGGTTTATGTAGTTCAATATCATTACAAGGACAAAATAAAAGTAAGCTGGCGTACCATTACTTTGTTTGTTTGGGTGCTTATGTAGAGATTTTCTCAAGTATTAATGAGGAACAACTGTCTAGTCTTAATGATAAACAATTTTAAGATTTCTTGAGTTATTAATTATGTTTTGTTATGGTTATTATTCAAATGCTATAGGTGCTCTAGGTGTTGTTGCAACTAGATCTACAACAAGGAGTGTGAAAGCTCGGCACAATGCTACTCCTACTGACAATGCTTCTACTATACAAATGGTTCCAATTTCACTCACTCAACCACTTCCAGCACCACAACTTGGAAAAAGATTGAAGTTAACAGCCACACAAGGAACACTCATGAACATGCATCAAAGATCAACACAATGAGGAATCTTAGTTAATTGTGCATGGCTATTTTGGAAACTATTCTCCTTCAAGTTGTCCTTTTAAGCTAGTTAATGCGGTGGTTGGTTGATTTGGCAAGATCAGTTGGTGGTGAAGATATAGATGTTGGTGGTTCCATTTCTAATGTGCCCGCTGGTGGTCTAATTGCTAGTTCCATTGGTATTATTTTTCTTTTCTTATAATTGGCACCAATTTCTTTTATAATTTCTTTTCCATGTATGCACACAAAGAGAGGTTCTGGTGGTTCTACTAAATTTTAGAAATATTTTGCACTAATTGTTATGCTCATGTTACTTTCAGGGAGTAATTGTTGGTTTTTGTAATTTCCTTTTCGTGTAGCTTTATATATTCATTTTTGTTTCATGATTTTGCTAGTACTGCCTTTAGTTTAAAAATCTCTTGCCAAAAATGGTTTATGTAGTTCAATATCATTACAAGGACAAAATAAAAGTAAGCTGGCGTACCATTACTTTGTTTGTTTGGGTGCTTATGTAGAGATTTTCTCAAGTATTAATGAGGAACAACTGTCTAGTCTTAATGATAAACAATTTTAAGATTTCTTGAGTTATTAATTGTGTTTTGTTATGGTTATTATTCAAATGCTATAGGTGCTCTAGGTGTTGTTGCAACTAGATCTACAACAAGGAGTGTGAAAGCTCGGCACAATGCTACTCCTACTGACAATGCTTCTACTATACAAATGGTTCCAATTTCACTCACTCAACCACTTCCAGCACCACAACTTGGAAAAAGATTGAAGTTAACAGCCACACAAGGAACACTCATGAACATGCATCAAAGATCAACACAATGAGGAATCTTAGTTAATTGTGCATGGCTATTTTGGAAACTATTCTCCTTCAAGTTGTCCTTTTAAGCTACTTTTCTTTGTGGCTATTCCTTTTTTTTTTTTCGGAAGCTACAATATAGTGTTTTGTTTATTGTGCATGGCTCTATGTTTTGTTATATTACACAACCCATATTTTGATCATATTACTTTGCTATTCTAATTGTAATCAAACTAAATTTATATAGTAATGGAACAATAGTGCTATTCATATTACATTTCAATAGTGGTGTTTGTAATAGAAAAGTTAAATCTCATTTACAATTGTTGGACATGGTTGAAGGCGTCAAAAACTAGAATAGAGATCAAATGTGCACATAGCTCTACGAAAGGCCAGTGTTACTTGTGTTTTGTATGTTTGTTGAAACAAATCAAGCTCAAACCTTGAAGACTTGATGCAATGTCTATTTAGTTACAAATTCATTAGCTATTATCATTCATCTTGTCAAATATGAATAAGTGCCTAAATAGATGTAGCTTTAGTCAATTGAATAAAATCAACTCATGCTAGTAACTTTGTTTGCGCCCTTGTCTTCAATACTACGACTAGAATGTGGATGTGGTTCCACAATTTACGGTACAACACAATTCTTACACAGCCAAGATGGGCTTCTAACCAATACTTGACTAATATCCTACTGTGCGATTTAGAGGAGGGGGTAAGGAAGTCCTTTACAAATAGTTTTCATAAAATTATACTAATTGCTATCATTGAAAATTGACTAATTTCATTGTAAATGCTTGCAAAGGACTTTTGAAATGTACTATTTTCTACACAAGTACAACGAAAATGATCCAAGATACTAATAACAACTATGTTGGCTTTCATCACAATAACAGTAGCAATAAGAGGAGAAATGAAAGCAACCCCAAGGTTTCTATATGAAATTAACAAGATCAATGTAACATTGAATTAAAAATCTATTCACAAGGCCAAGATAGAAAAATAGTGTACCACAAAAAAAAAAAGAAATTGAAGATATGAAACACGACTTCTTTTGCAACCAAAATCATTCTTCTGCAACCAACATAAGTTCTTTAGAACCAGAAACATAAGTTAAATAAAATGCCCACTACATTTTAATGAAGGCCACTTGGAATATTTGAAGTGTCGTTGCTCCCAATAAATACACATCAGTCTCCATTTTCACAAATGCTCTTGTGCGAAATGGGGACAAATGTTCTTGTATGAATTTAGGTGAACAGAGGCTGCGAATTTGGGGCAAATAGGGGCTTTGGGTTAGACTTTGAGCAAAAGAGGGGAGCTAAGTTTGGGTTAGATTTTGAGGAGAAAAAAGGCTTTGAGTTAGGGTTTGAAATTTGGAAGAAGAGAGACTTTGGCATAAGTTAAGGTTCTACTTGGAGAAAATATACGCTAAGAATCAAGAGGGCCAGGGTGGATGAGGTTGAAGAAGATAAAGAGGTATAATTTTGTCAATAATGAGGTCACGTGCCTGTCATGTGATTATTAACAAAGTGGATGGATGGAAAACTTAACAGAAGGGGCAAATTGCACGGTTGATAAAGGTGAGGGGTTGGGTTACATATTTTTAAAATACAGGAGGTAAAGTGCCTATTCATTAAGCATTAGGGGGGTTAAGGTGCTTTTTTCCCTTTAAAATACGTGGGGCAGCATGCGCGTGTGACCAATTATGTATAAGTTCATGCTTCACATTAAATTTCTGATTTTTTAAATTAATTTTGATATACTGTGTAAAGAATTTTCTACTGTTATCTAATCATATACTAATAATATTAAAATTCAAATACTTTTGTCAAGGTAAGAATACATGATTAGATAATTATATGAAAAAATTTTACAATGAAAGTACATCATTTTTTTTGGAGGAGATTTTACCTAAAAAAAAAAAAAAGAAGACTTAATCACGTAATAAGTAATAACTTCTATTGTGAACATTCTTCCTTTTGAGTTTAGCTATTGTAAGAAGTTTTTTCTTTTAAAACAAAAATTTTAAGGTAAGAGGAAGACTCATCCAATTATAGAGTCAGAACATGTCTCTAATCTAATTAAATGCTTACAAAAGTATTTACAGATCACATATAAACAAAAAATTTAAAAATCAAACTCAAATCGTAGTAATGTATAAGCAAAAGATGGTGAGATGAGCAAACTTTTTTAGCAGTTATTATAAAAGTTTGTTCTTACTATAATTTAAGAATTGGAATTAAAATAAAAATTTTGTATTATGATTTCAATTTCACTCCAAACGGATCACCAAATTAATGATATTTCATATTATTAAATGACTAAATTTTTTATATAAATCGTTTATGGGACCAGCAGAGTGGGTTATTTTGGAGAACGATAGTGCATAAAGGTTTACGCTATACTATTATGATACAATCTAATAGTTTATAGGATTTTATAGGTATTATTATTAAAAGAAAAGAAGTCAAAACACCCATCAAAAAAGAAAAGAAGTCAAAAAGTGTCAAGAAAAAGGAAATCACAAATCAAATTGATTCTGTTTCCTTTTATATATATACTTGTTTCCTTTCGTAAATTGTTACGTAGACTAGTTTCGCATGTCTAATTCATATATAAGTGCAATGAAACGCGTTAATTTAGAAAACGAGATAATAAGAGAACATTGCAAATTGTGAAAGGGATACTTTCCCTTAGACTATGTATTGTTCATCACCAAAATTTCTTTACGGAATTAATTAGTATCTTTTCTCACTTTCTAACGTTGCCTCCGGAGAGTTTGAAGGAACCAACTAGGAAGGTGACACCAAATAACAAAATCTTAAAGGAAAGAAAAGGTATTGCAATGAATGAATGAATGAATGAATAAATTCTCTTAAAAACTTAAGCATCAAAACATAATTATGCATTTATGTTATAGAAGAAACCGTGAAAAGATAAACCAACTTAACGTTAAAGCTACGCGCAATGTACCAAAAAAAATAAAAGTTACACGCAATATTTATGGCGGTATCACGGCAAGGATTAAAACTAATTTCAACCTTAAGAGAGTTGAAAACTTGAGGAAATTACAGTGAAATTTCAGCAACAGTGCCATTGACGCGACCACGTTCATGAAAGTAGTATAAAGGTGCCGACTCTTACATCAGTGTATTGATAATAAGAACTATTATATCGGCGTATTTCATCCGCCGCTTATTATATTATATATAGTCCTATTCTATTTGTCATCTTTGTGGCTTCAACTTCATACACACCCAATTCTTTTCAGCGCTAATTACGTGCCATTCCATTACACAACATCTTCAGTGTTCGTCTTTCTGTTTGGTCAGTCTTCTTGACCAGTGCCTTGACCATGCTTGACCATGAATGTCTATGTACCAAGACCTACAAGAAAAAGTGGCGGACGGCTTTCACTGCCATCTCTTTCATCAAGGCTCTTCTTGTTATGTCTAAGAAAACTTTTGACATGAGAGCCATGGGGCCCTTTCGCTCCTTCTCATATGTGGCCATTGCTGTGCAGCCTGATGAGGAGAACGATCAGCATGACAAAGACAAACCCCTTCAGTTTGTCAACGTTGATCCAAAACTGCTCAGTGACATGGTAAGGGAGAAAAAGAGGGAGTCTCTGACCCAATTTGGAGGCGTGAAAGAAGTAGCTGCACTTCTTCACACTGATGAGAAGGATGGCATCAGAGACAACCGGGTTGAAATTGATCACAGAAAGGATGTCTTTGGCGTCAACATGTTCCACAAACCCCCTCTCAAAGGTTTTCTTTCTTTTGTTCTTGAAGCTTTAAAAGATACAACTATCATTATACTTTTGGTTTGTGCTGTGCTCTCCCTTTGCTTTGGTATCAAGCAACATGGCTGGAAAGATGGATGGTATGATGGTGGCAGCATCATTGTGGCTGTTGTTTTGGTTATTCTTGTCTCTTCTGTGAGCAACTTTAAGCAATCAAAACAATTTGAGAAGCTTTCTACAAAGAGTAGCGACATTAGAGTTGAAGCGGTTAGAGGCGGTCGACGCCAAACCATATCGATATTTGATGTGGTGGTGGGTGACATTGTGTTCTTGAAGATTGGTGATCAGGTTCCCGCAGATGGGCTGTTCTTGGAAGGGCATTCCTTGAAGGTGGATGAGTCCAGTATGACAGGTGAAAGTGACCATGTGCATGTGAATGGTAATGCAAAACCTTTCTTGCTCTCTGGCACAAAGGTAACTGATGGCTTTGCTTGCATGCTTGTTACTTCTGTGGGCATGAACACTGCATGGGGTGCAATGATGAGCTCGGTGACAAGAGAGTTAGACGAGGAGACACCTCTGCAAGCACGCCTCAACAAGTTAACTTCTGCTATAGGGAAGGTTGGATTGTTGGTAGCTGCTCTTGTCCTAGTAGTTTCCTTAATCCGTTATTTCACAGGAAACACAAGAGATGACATGGGAAACCGGGAATTCCGTGGGAGCAAGACTAAGTTTGATGATATAATGAATGCAGTGGTGGGAATTGTTGCTGCAGCAGTCACAATTGTTGTGGTGGCAATTCCAGAAGGGCTGCCTCTGGCTGTTACTCTCACACTGGCTTATTCCATGAAGAAAATGATGAGGGACAATGCCATGGTTCGGAAAATCTCTGCTTGTGAGACAATGGGATCAGCAACAACAATCTGCACTGATAAAACAGGCACTCTCACGTTGAACGAGATGAAGGTCACAGAAGTTTGGGTGGGGAAAGAAGCAGTTGAAGAATCTGGTAACTTGGCACCAAATTTAATGCAACTACTGAAAGAAGGAGCTGGTTTAAACACCACCGGAAGCATTTACCAACCCCATCCCACTGCACTTCCTGAAATATCAGGTAGTCCAACTGAGAAAGCATTACTCTTCTGGGCCGCGCAGGATTTGGGCATGAATATTGATGAAGTGAAGCAGCATTGTGAGATACTTCAAGTGGAGACATTCAACTCTGAGAAAAAGAGAAGTGGAATTCTGATGAGGGATAAGAGAGGGGGAACAATTCGTACACACTGGAAGGGAGCCGCTGAGATGATATCGGCAATGTGCTCACATTATTATGATCAAACGGGGAGAATCATGATCATGGATGATGGCAAAAGAATTCAGATTGAGAACATTATCAAGGGTATGGCAGCCAAAAGCTTGAGATGCATTGCCTTCGCCCAAAAAAGCATTGCAGAGAATAATGGACAGGTCTATGAGACACCTGAAGAGACTGGGCTAGCATTGTTGGGGATACTTGGATTAAAAGACCCTTGTAGGCCAGGAGTTGAAGCTGCAGTTGAATCCTGCAAGAATGCTGGAGTGAAGATTAAGATGATTACAGGAGACAATGTGCACACTGCAAGGGCCATAGCCTCTGAGTGTGGGATCCTCTTTCCTAATGAAGAACCGGATGAAGAAGCGGTGGTTGAAGGCTTTCAATTCAGAAACTACTCAACTGAGGAAAGAATGCAAAAGATTGACAGAATCCGAGTCATGGCCAGATCATCTCCATTTGACAAGCTTCTGATGGTTCAATGTTTGAAGCAGAAGGGTCATGTGGTAGCAGTCACGGGTGATGGCACAAATGATGCACCTGCTCTAAAAGAGGCAGACATTGGACTTTCCATGGGAATACAAGGCACTGAAGTGGCAAAGGAGAGCTCAGATATTATCATCCTTGACGACAACTTCACCTCTGTGGTCACAGTTCTAAGATGGGGAAGGTGTGTGTACACAAACATTCAGAAGTTCATTCAGTTTCAGCTAACAGTTAATGTTGCTGCACTTGTCATCAACTTCATAGCTGCAGTTTCTTCCGGTAAAGTCCCTTTAACAGCTGTTCAGCTATTGTGGGTAAACCTCATAATGGACACTCTTGGAGCTTTGGCCTTGGCCACTGAGCAACCCACCAATGATCTCATGGAGATGCCACCTGTGGGTCGATCTGAGCCACTTATTACTAGAGTTATGTGGAGAAACCTCATTTCACAGGCATTGTATCAAGTGGCTGTCTTGTTGGTTTTACAGTTCAAGGGAAGATCAATCTTTGATGTGAATGAGAAGGTGAAGAACACCCTTATTTTCAATGCTTTTGTTCTCTGCCAAGTCTTCAACGAGTTCAACGCAAGGAAGCTGGAAACGAAGAACATCTTTGAGGGGCTTGCTCGTAATAAGTTGTTCATAGCAATTGTGGGCACAACTGTGGCTCTTCAGCTAGTGATGGTTGAGTTTCTGAAGAAGTTTGCCAACACTGAGAGATTGACTTGGGAGCAGTGGGGTGTTTGCATTGGCATTGGAGCTTTGTCTTGGCCAATTGGACTGCTCGTAAAGTTTATCCCAGTTGTTCAAGACAAGCAGCAAGTAGGCAAAGCATAGAAATTCAGCCTCTTGGGAGTGATTTTAAATATCTTACCGTCAAATTGTTAAGCTATGTCCCGGTTTATTTGTTATTGTATACAGTGCTCTGGTGATTCAAAGATTCCTATGTGGATAAATAATATTATAATGATATTGTTATGGGGTGTTATAGTTTAGCTTCGAAGAACCACATACCGTGTTAAAATGGAACTAGCACCTACTACAAACTGTTAGAAATGATCAAATGAAGTGAAAATGCATTGGTACACTAAAATAACATATTGATCCTTATATTCATGTCCCTGACGAGACATGTCATCAAGAATCAAGGGAAAGCCAGTTAACTAAACTAATGCAAAATATAGTTCCTCATTCGGAAAACATTCTGCAACCAGAAAAAAAAAAAAAAGGAAGGAAGGGTATATTTAATTTAATGTCGACACGGGCACATAGCTACATGATAGAATTGCCAACATTATGAATCAGCAAGGGTTCAGGAATACCTAGTGAGGCTTCCATAATGTTTGAACAAGTGTAAGTCTTAATTCAAGAAGTGAAAGCGTGATATAAAGGAACTGGGTGGCACCTGCATAACTAAACAATCAATCCAAGGCATAGAGAAACATGAACATACACTTGACAAGTGACAGTACAGATTACGGGAGGAGGGATGGGCCCGCGGAAGCACAAGATTTGTCGGATGTAACTACCATAATCCAATTCCAACCACAATCGTCTCCTTTTTCAGAAAAACCATCTACCGCTGAAATCACTTGCTTGTCCCTCGCCTCTCCCTAGTCCCTAGCCGGGTACTCCTAGAAGTGTGACATGATTTCCTGCGGAAAGTGTTTGCCTTTGTTTTTTTTGGTCGAAGTATTTTGCTTTTGTTTAGGGCTTTTGGAATTATGTTGGCCCGAACGTAATAGAACCCCCGAGTGTTATGGGCCTATAATCAATCACCGCCAATGAGCGGCCCATAAATAATTATAAATCACAACAAAAAAGAAAAAGACGCGAATAAATAAGGACTCATGAGTAGAAAGTAGAAACAGAAAATAACTATTTTGCAATTTGCTTTGGAGTGTTGGGGAATTGAAAAGAGAGAGGGGTTGTTGGTTGGAGATTGCGGCTGAAGATGTCGGGGATGGGAGATGGGTACGTGGGGACGGCCCAAGACGCCGTGAGGATACGACGGCTGGAGAAGCAGAGAGAAGCGGAGCGCCGCAAAATCCAAGAGCTCAAAACCAAGTCCGCCTCCGCCAAGGGCCAGCCCGGTCTCCTCCAATTCGGCTCTAGCACTTCCGAGGTCACAATCACCCCCTCCGTCTTTCTTCTTCTTCTTTATCTTTTCTTGTTTTCAATGCAATCTTTGATCGTTGATTCGATTAATCTTTGATTCTTGGGGTTTAATTTCAGATTCTAGAGACTGCCTTTAAGAAGGAAACTGTCGGTCTCGTCACCAGAGAGCAGTATGTTGAGAAGAGGGTTAATATTCAGAGCAAGATAGAGGAGGAAGAGAAGGAGAAGCTTCAGAAGCAACTGCAAGAGTACGTTCTGTCTTTGTCTTTGTCTGCGTTTCGCTTGTTTTCAATTATCTTGGTTCGTGTTTGTTCAATTATTCGTTAAATAATCCTCTCTATTGAAACAGGGAGGAGGAGCTTCAGTTACAGAAGCGCAAAAAGAGGAAGATAAAGGGCAATTCTCGATTGTCATTCGCCGAGGATTTTGAGAATGACGCTGAAGAGGAGCAAGAACAACCAAATAGTAACCACCTTTGCCACAATTCTTTACTTTCTTTTGTTCGCTTACAAGTTTTTGTTTCTATTGGTAGTTCTTGTTCATTTACCCATGTGTTGACGCTCTTACATTGTCGCCTCACTGCTTTCATGTGGAATCTTGAATGATGCTACTACAATGTTTTTCAAGAAAACGTTAAAGATCTTCAAAATGCTACTTCTGTATTTATTTTAATTTACAAAAGGTTGAACAGTTGAAGATGATTTCTCCCATTATATGTTTTCTACTGTTCTTGAAATTCAATTTGAAGACCAATTGCTTAGCTAGTTCAATCTTTAAATATATGGATATATGGAGACGTGAAGTCTATTGGTGGTTGTCATTCTTCCAAAATAACATTGAACTTTGTTCTGCTGCTGGCAGAGAGTCTTGAAACAAATAGACTAAGGCACGGTAAAGTTGGTAAAGACCCCACTGTTGAAACTAGCTTTCTACCTGACAGGTGTGGCATCTCTCCTTTCTGCTTTTCTCTTATTCTTTCTTGCCTCCCTTCCCCCGATCCCCCCCCCCCCCCCCCAACATCCTTTCTTTATCGTTTATTGCCTTAACATTCGGGCATAGGATTTCTGAGGTATGCTGTTTAGTGAGCGAGAGGCTGAGGAACAGGCTGAGCGTGAAAGGCTGCGCAAACAGTGGCTCCGTGAGCAGGAGCAAATACGAAGTGAGTCTGCTAACTCATATATATTTGTTTCTATTTAATTTTAATTCTCTCTAAAATAGGTTGAAGGGCTGGGATATGTTTGTATTAGGTAACAACTTATGCTTAATTGCCTCTAAGCCTAGCTTAGGTGATTGTGATGCATAGAATACTTATAACCATATAAAAGTTTTCGTGCTTAATTAAATTTGTTTAGAGAGTGGAAAAGAGAAGCATAGATGCTGAAAACTGTGTGTCTAGTCAACACAGCAGACTGTTTACAACAAAATTGTTTGTGTGTTTCAGATGAGCCTCTTGAAATTACATACAGCTATTGGGATGGAACTGGCCACAGGCGTGTGATCCAGGCAAGTGAATGCTTTCTGCTTCATACTTCCTTAACAAGTTCATTAAGTGTGAATTTATTATATTATATCTTGGGCATCTGAATGATTTTATAATATGATGATTCAGGTACGCAAGGGCGACACCATAGGAGAGTTTCTTCGAGCAGTCCAACAGCAACTGGCTCCTGAATTCCGAGAGATTCGAACAACCTCTGTAGAAAATTTGCTATATGTCAAGGAAGACCTTATCATTCCTCATGTACGAACATGTAATTTAGTTATGATTTCATAAAGGCTGTGTACAATTGCTATCTGATTTGAGCTGTGTTAACCTGTTTTCTTTTTTTTAATCAAATGATATCTGCTAAATTATTTACCTGTTCTGATGTATGCTGCAGCAACACAGCTTCTATGAGCTAATTGTGAACAAAGCTAGAGGCAAAAGTGGACCAGTATGTTTCTTATCTTTCTCTTACTTTTAATTATTTGAGGTTTCTTCAATTTCAGAAGATGCTTCATTCATTATTAAAAATCAATTTCTTATTCTAAGTCGAAAGATAATAGTGTTACTCTATTTCAAACTTTCTGGCTTCAGGGTGAATTTCTTCTAACCCCCTAATTGAACATGGAAAAAGTCGTTCAAAATTATGTGAAGGCGTGGAAAAGAGGTTGTCAGCTGTAGAATGATAGGAAAATAAGCAAAAAGATTAAAATAGCAATGGTGACAAGTAGGAAAATACAACGCAGAGCTGAGTTTTTTTTTTTTTTTTTTAAATTGGTGTGGAGTGGGGTAGTGGGAGTGCCTATGTTGCTTTGCTTTTTGGCTTTAGTGGCCTGACTTATTCAAAATTACGACCCATGCTCAACAGAACAAAATTAAGTTGCGGTTTTTAAATTGCATTGTTCTTTTTGCTGCCTTATAACCTTACTGATAAGGCTAATTACATGTATCTTTCTTTTTTTCCTCATGAATTTATTCTCCTTCTGTTGGTCTTGTGACTGGTTGTTTGCACTTGAAAGTTTTCCCTTGTTGTATTGTAATGGTTTGCAGTGTTAACATTACTCATTGCTTTTCAATGCATACAGCTTTTCCACTTCGATGTGCATGAGGATGTCCGAACAATTGCTGATGCCACTATAGAGAAGGACGAAGTATATTTTCTGCCTGTTCATTACTGCCGCTATTTTGAAATATAAAATAAGATATTTGCAATTTTTGTCTTTGGTTGTTCTAGTAAACTTAACTTCTGGGTTCTGGATCAATTAACTTTGTTTTTTCTTTTCCTAAAAATAGTCCCATGCGGGGAAGGTTGTAGAAAGGCACTGGTATGAAAAGAACAAGCATATATTTCCTGCTTCAAGATGGGAGGTATGCTCTGTATCTCTCTCTCCCCGTGTTTAAAGATCATGTCCTGTTTTTTCCTTCCTCTTCTGCCTCTGAAGTGGTTGGACAGGGTGTTTGATAGTCTCCATTAGGATAGGATCCTCTGAAATGGGGTTTTAAATTTAACAGCCTGCTCATATGCTTATGATGTAGAGCAGCTTCTTGCATAGCTTCTGATTCTGGTTACCATTTTTCTACCTTCTCTTGCAGATATATGATCCAACAAAGAAATGGGAACGTTATACCATCCATGGGGATTGATTCGTGACTGCCACATAACTTTCCCCTGCATTTGCTGCCTATGACCATTATTTGATGTTCAGCTGAGCTGATTATGCCTCAATTCACACTTTAATGGTGTTAGTTTATTATAATTTGTAATTCCGGCGTTGGAAATGAGTGATTTTTGTACCTGTAATTTATTAAATCTAGGCTACTCGGAGTTGGTCAGATTTATACTACAGTGGACTGGTGTTGGCTTGCATCTGAAATTTTCAGTCTTGTAATGCGGTGGAAAGCTTACTGTTATGCACTTTCTTCGTTTTATCAATGCTTCTTTTCCGTTGTAGTACGAGGACAGCTTCTAGTAGAGGAGAGTTTTAGTTCATTCTACTTTTGAACTGCTTTAAGCAATTACGAAGATTCAATTTAAACTCCTTTAACCATATGTCTGTAATAGAAGGTACGGGACAAAGTGGGTGGATGGTGTAATCGACCGATTGTCAGTCTAATTGGGAGGTTATATAAATAGTCTAATGTTACTTATGTCTCAAACCTTTGGTTATCGTTCACCTTTTTGTTTAAGGTTCCTCCATTATCACAAGAAAAATGTTCGCGCCGCATTTAGCATTACGAAAAACATTTTATCGTCGTTAGGTTTTGATTGAGTATAGAATCTCGCTTTTTTCTCTATTGATACTTTATGTTGCCGCATATCGTCTCTGTTTTCTTTCTTTCTTTATTTCTTTCTTCTTCTTTTTTTCATTTGGTATTTTCCGTTTTGAGTTTTTCCCCCCTTTTGGTCAACAAATATCATGATTCAAAGGCAAAGCTTGCTTAAAACAGAGAAATTGATAACATAACCTGGTAAATTAACATTTAAGCTTAAGACTATAATCAATAAATTTTATACAGCTTTAAACAATATACATCAAACCATAAATAATTCTATATTACACTTAAGATGAATATTAAAGCATATGTAAGCTTGTCACAAGTTTTCAATCTAGGTCTTGATGCAATTTTTTAACTTCAATTATATAGGAGGAAAAACTAGTGGACAACTATGCAATCTACGAGTCAAGAGTATCAAAACAAGGCACCATGCCAATTTTGCGTTATACGTCAAAAAACATTAGTACCAAACATTGGATAACAAGTTGACCTTGTAATATATATTAGTACATTAACAACCATCGAGTGTAACTGAACTTCCTATATTAGAGGCCTAACGCCTCAAGATAGGTGCCAATACACAGAGACACAAAACAAATACCATGACCCAACCATCTACCACATATAGATCTCTTTGATCTATCATTAGATCCAAATGTAACCCTCCAATATAATCTCAAACATCAGTTACTATCAGATCTACTGATCTCATAGTGTAGATACTACTATTAACAAATGAAACTCACTAGACGGTATATATCAAACTCATCATCCTGAAAAGGAAAGATGAGGTACAAAAGAAAAGGAAAAAAATGAAAAAAGAAATTATAAATAAAAAGTATATTTTCCGTCTCATTTAAAAATCGTGCACACGTTGTTAACCACCATGCACCAAAAGGCCCGTCGTGGTGGGATAGTTAACAATGCTATGCAAAAATTGAAAAAATTACTAACAAAATGGTATATTTTTATCAAAGTTAAGCCCATACCTAAATGTGAGGATACATCCTATAAGCCCAAAAAAATAAAAAAAAAATAAAAGGAAGGAGGTTTTATAACAATCAAAATTAATTTTTTTGGTTGTGAAATTAAATTTGTTGTTTAATACTTATTTGGGTTGCTAAGGAGAACGTCACATATAGCTCCGTGGATTTTTGATAAAAAAAAATTATTTTTGTAAAAGTTACTTATTTTATCTTCTACTCAAAAATTAAAATGAATTACTTATATAAAAAGTATTTTTTTAATAATTCAAAAATTATATTTTATCAAAAATTAAAAAAAAAAAGAAACAAACGCACTCATTAATGGACTTTAACTTTAGGCCCTATTGTTGTGAAGCTGAGTACAAGTTTATAGTTGGATGATGTGTCAATTAGTGAAACAAGAAATGGGAGGCCCAAATCGTGATTTTGGAAACATAGCTGTAGCATTAAGAGTACGAGGCCGACCCAAAATGTCATATAATCCTCGGAAACTTTGTGCTAGCATTAAGATTAATTACTGATTGTAATTAAGTTATCTTATGGATAGTTAACAGTTCGTTATGAGGGAGTTAGTTAGTTAGCACTTGCCAATTATGTAACCTCTGTAACAGCTCTGATAAAGCTCCCTAATTCAGTTGAATACAACAACTTCACTTTCATTCATTTAGTTTCCTAATATGGTATCAGAGCTTCCGCACTTTTCTTTCCCTTTGTCGCACCTTCTCGCATTTTCTTTCTCCTTTTCTTGCACTTTCTTACTTCCTTTCCCATGGCGCAAACCTGCAAGCCCTTACTTTGCTGCTGCACCCTATTTCCTCCATGCGTCCGATCATCCTAGACTAAATCTTGTTTCTCAGCCTCTCACAGAGCTCAATTTCAACTCTTGGTCTCGCTCCATGAAGGTGGCGTTGAATTCCAAGCGTAAGCTAGGCTTTGTGGACGGATCCATTCCCAAACCTGATGCCGACGCTGATCCCGATTTGATTACGGCATGGCAGTGCAACAATGACATTGTTTTCTCCTATTTACTCAATTCGATTTCCAAAGACATTGTTGAGAGTGTGATTTACGCCAATTCTGCTGCGATGTTATGGCGCGATCTTCATGATCGATTCCGTCAGGCTAATGGACCTCGCATGTATGAGCTTAAGCATGCATTGGCTAATCTGCATCAAGGTTCTTTAATCCTGACTCAATACTTCACCAAAATCAAGAGCCTCTAGGAAGAATTGATAGCCTTTCGACCTCCGATTCATTGTAGTTGTGGAGGCATTCGCCCTCTGAATGAGTTTCTCCAGATTGAGTATGTTCTCACTTTTCTTATGAGGCTTAATGAATCTTTCTCTGCCATTCAGGTTCAGATCCTTGCTATGGATCTTTTTCCCCTGATTAACAAAGTTTTCTCCCTCATTCTACAAGAGGAGAAGCAGCGTGCCATAGTTGCATTTGGTTCCTAATCTTCTCAGGTTGCTTTTGCTATGCGAACCCCTGCACTTGTGAAATCTGGTGATGGGTGCCCAAGCCTGCGAAGAAGGATCAGCCTCTCTGTACCCATTGTGGAGTGTTGGGACACAGACAAGATAAGTGTTTCAAACTCCATGTCTTTCCTCCAAGCTATGAAAAGTCCAAAGGCAAAGTTCAACCTCAGGTTCATCGTGTTGCTGAAGGTTCTTTTGGTTCTGCCGAGTCTACTCTTGTGCTGACCTCCACTCAAGTGCAACAATTGCTCAGTTTGTTGCAACTTCATCAGCATGGTGCTCAGCCTCATACTAATGGTAACTCCTCTCTTTTAACGGGTATGGTTTTCTCTGCTAGTACCACTCAATCTAGCACTGAAACCAATAGTTGGATCTTGGATACAGGGGCCACCTCTTACATCACTAATTTTCTCACATTCCTATCTAATCGTAGATCACTTACAGACTTTCATGTTTTTCTTCCTAATCATACTAGAGTCCAAGTGCATGCAGTTGGCACTGTTTACTTCTCCGTCCTTTGGTGTGAACTTACTTTTTGTTCCTGTACTTTTACAACACACTGGCTGTCATGTTGTTTTATATACTGATCATTTTGTTATTCAGGACCACTCTTCGAAGGTGATTGGCAAGGGTAGCTTGGTTAAAGGCCTCTTTATCCTTCAACCATCAGCTTCTCCTCTGTCAGATCATTCTATACTTTCATCACCTATTGTCCATGATTTTGCTGTTAATAATGTTTCTGTTCATAAATGGCATCATAGATTAGGCCATTTATCAGACAATGTACTACATAAACTGAGTAATGTTTTGTTCCTAAATAAATCCTTTTCTGATGTTTCTCATTGTGATGTGTGCCCTTTAGCTAAGATGAGGAGAATACCTTTTGTGTCACATAATAATTTGTCTACTGCTGTATTTTATTTGATTCACTGTGATATTTGGAGACCTCACCATGTCCCTACTCATGATAAAATGCAGTATTTTCTAACCATTGTTAATGATTATAGTCGGTTTACATGGACTTATTTTTTAAAACACAAATCTGAAGCCAGTGGTGTGCTAATTCGGTTCATCACCTTGGTAAAAACTCAGTTTGGCAAAATTGTGAAACAAATCAGATCTGACAATGCATGGGAACTTGCCATTAGTTAATTTTTGCAGGATCATAGGATCCTCCATCAGTATTCATATGTTCAGCGGCCAGAGCAGAATTCAGTGGTTGAAAGAAAGCATCAACACCTATTGAATGTTGCTCGAGCCTTGCTGTTTGAGTCCAAGATACCTCTTATGTATTGGGGAGAATGTGTAACAACTGCCACTTTTCTGGTGAGTCGCCTTCCTAGCACAACACTGAAGTTTGATCCCCTTTACCATCTTCTGTTTGGTAAGCAGCCTGACTATCAGAGCTAGAGAACTTTTGGGTGTTTGTGCTATGCTTCTACACTTTCTGTTGGCAGAACTAAGTTTGAACCTTGAGCCATTCCAACTATGTTTATTGGTTATCTGGTTGGTTACAAAGGTTACAAACTGCTCAACCTCAAGAATCGTCAAATCTTCATTTCACGGGATGTTGAATTTCATGAGGATATCTTCCCTTTTAGTTTTGTTTCGGGCACCTTTCCTGACATCACCTCTGATGTTGTTCTGCCGTGTCCCACAAGTGAGGTTTTACCAGATAAGACCACCCCACTTCTTCCACAACCACAATCATCCCCTGCTCCTATTGCAGTACGCAATCTTCCCATTCCCCTGAGAAGGTCTTCTCGGGTATCTCGCCCACCTTCTCACCTCACAGATTATGTGTGTTCCCATAGTACCAGCCCTTATCCCATTTCCAACCATGTTACCTATAATAAGTTGTCTCCCTCTTATAGGCAGTTTGTTCTCTAGGTCTCATGCACCTTTGAACCTACTTTTTACCACCAAGCAGTAAAGTTCCCGGAATGGCGACAGGCCATAGCAGCTGAACTTTGAGCCATGGAAGAAAAAAATACATGGTCAGTGGTTTCTTTACCTCCGAGCAAATACACCGTCGGGTGCCATTGGGTTTACAAGATCAAATATAAGGCTAATGGTGAGATTGAGCGATACAAGGCTCGCTTAGTTGCAAAGGGCTACACACAATAAGCTGGCGTGGATTTTCTAGACATTTTTTCCTCTGTAGCGAAAATTACCATAGTGAGGCTTTTGTTGTCCATTGCAGCAATCCAAGGCTGGCACTTTCTTCAACTTGATGTCAACAATGTATTTTTAAACGATGATTTGTTTGAAAAGGTCTATATGGACCTACCCTTGGTTTATCCACAGAAGGGGTAACATCAAGTTTGTAAGCTTTATAAGTCCATTTATGGACTTCGACAGGCCTCAAGACAATGGTTCCACAAATTTTCCTCAGCTCTCTTGGCTAATGGTTTCACTCAATCAAAGAATGACTATAGCTTGTTCTATATTGGTTTGGGCGATTCCATGGTTTTCCTCTTGGTCTATGTCGATGATATCATTATCTTTGGCCCAAACAAGGAGCAGATTGCCCAAGTTCAACAAAAGCTTGAGTCTCTCTTCAAACTCAAAATTCTTGGTGATTTGAAATATTTCTTGGGCCTGGAAATTGCACGGTCTTCCAAAGGGATTTCCTTGTCCCAGCGGAAATATACACTGTCCCTTTTAGAAGATACTGGTTTGCTCGATGTCAAACCAACATCTATTCCTATGGATCCTAGTTTGAAGTTGACTACTGTAGATGGTGATCCTGTTGCAGATCCTAGTTTATATAGGCGCATAATTGGAAGGCTAATGTATCTCACTATCTTCAGGCCAGACATTACCTTTGCTGTCTCCAAACTCAATTAGTATATGTCAGATCCAAGGGTTCGGCATGAACAGGCTTTTCATCATCTATTGCGATACCTCAAGTCTTGTCTTGATAAGGGTCTCCTGTTTCATGCTTCTTCCTCTCTCAGCCTCAAGGCTTTTGCTGATGTAGATTGGGGTAGTTGCTTGGATACAAGGAAGTCAACCTCTAGATTCATGGTTTTTCTTGGTAACTCCTTGTTGTCCTGGAAAACTAAAAAGCAATAAACAGTCAGCAAGTCTTCTATGGAGGCTGAATATAAAGCGCTTTCTTCTGTCTCTAGTGAACTCACTTGGTTGACTTCAATCTTGAAGGAATTCGGTATAGATGCTGGCCCGACCATGGTATATTGTGATAATCAATCTACCATTTACCTATCAACCAATCCTACCTTTCACGAACGATCCAAGCACATAGAGATCGACTATAACTTTATCCGTGAGAAGGTGAACCTTGGCTTGATCAAACTGGTACATGTTAAGACACAACACTAATTAGCGGACTTGCTCACCAAGCCTCTACATCCCACTCGGTTTCAACTCCTGTTATCCAAGTTGGGAACTCTAGACCTATATCTCCCAACTTGAGGGGGAGTATTAGGATTAATTACTGATTGTAATTAAGATATCTTGCTGATAGTTAACAGTTAGTTATGAGGGAGTTAGTTAGTTAGCACTGGCCAATTATGTAACTTCTATAACAACTCTGTATAAAGGTCTCTGATTCAGTTGAATACAACAACTTCACTTTCATTCCTTCAGTTTCCTAATAGCTAGTCCAAGACAAAACCCTAGTGGCCTGCAGCATACTCTGCAATCTGCTTCCTCTTCTTCGAAGCAAGGGTCGATTGATTATTCCATTTTGCAACCATGGTGAGTTCCAACCACAATTCTACCCCCACCCCATCTCTTGCTGTTGGTGTTTTCTGTGCGCTTCTGATGTGTGGGTGGGTGTGTTGATTGCATTTGCAAGTAGATGTGGAAGCTGATGTTGCTGCAAAGCAACCCAAGAAGAGAACATTCAAGAAGTTCAGCTTTAGGGGTGTCGATTTGGATGCCCTTCTTGACATGTCCACCGATGAGTTCATCAAGCTCTTCAATGCTCGTGCCCGCAGAAGGTTTCAAAGGGGTCTTGCCAGAAAGCCCATGGCCCTGATCAAGAAGCTCTGCAAGGCAGTAATTATATTTCATGCTTTCTTTTTGTTTGAATTATTCGTATTTCACAGGTTAAATCTTGGATTGTTAACATGTGTTTGGAATGAATTCTGGTGATTTTCAGATTTTTACTTTAATACTTTACATTTGGATCTATTATTATGTATCTACCTGCAAAAGATTTCAAGATTTTCCCAACTTGAAGAATATTTAGTTCTTTGTTGACAAGTTCATACTATTAACCCCCTACCCCCTTCAGTTCTGGTGAGCTGATCCTTTGCTTAACTATGATTTGGGGTGGATTTGTGCCATATAGTTTAACTAACTTTGTATTATGCTTTTTACAATATCCATTTGCGTACATGTGGTGTTCTATTGTAAATTTATTATTATATTGCCATCCATATATGAAGAATTTTGCTTGTCTTAGATAATGAGAGTAACCGTATAAACAAGAATTCTCAGTTGAGACCAATAAAATGCATTCATATGCATAGCAGTTAGCACATATAAGCAGCGTGTTAAGGCAATTTTGTAAAATAACTGCACCATTGTTGTTAATCCGTGCATGTTTCTTCATGTTCTTGATGATGTTTGCATGTCTATGCGATCATAGAAAAGGGAAGCACCACCAGGTGAGAAGCTAGAACCAGTCCGCACCCACCTCCGCAATATGATCATTGTACCTGAGATGATTGGTAGCATTATTGGAGTGTACAATGGCAAGACTTTCAACCAGGTTGAAATCAAACTTGAGATGATTGGTCATTAGCTGGCAGAGTTCTCAATTTCATATAAACCTGTCAAGCATGGTAGACCTGGTATTGGTGCTACTCACTCGTCCAGGTTCATTCCTCTTAAATGAAACCATTCTTGGGAGGCCATTTTTGTAGCTTGTAATGATTATGAAGAAAACCCGAATCCACATCAGATTTTGTTTTGTATTACACATTTTATTCTTCAATAGTTTTGATGCTTGGTTTGTTATGAATTAATTCCTTGGTATCAATAGTTTTGCTGCTTTGTATCATTGAATTTTATTGCCATATTTTGTTTACTTCACTGTATTAATTGGTAACAGGGAAGTTCCTATGTCGCAATATCAAGATAGTAATTTTCAACAAAAGTGTCTGAATAATGTCTTGAAACTTGTCATTTTTGTATGACCAGGACGCAATTATTTAAAACTCACTGGACTCGCAACTTGAATCCAACCTGGGCGAAATTTGTGGTGGGATGAGTTAGTTTGTGACTATTTTGATCTTTGAATCTCAGTCATTAAAATCTCATTCAATGGTTTAGATTAAAATTTTTTATTATTAAAAAATAATTTAATAATAATTTATATTTATATTTTAATATTTATTAAAAATTATATTACCTATACTATTCTCTCATCCTTTTTCCTACAAAAATTTGTATCCCCTTGTCTCCTCCCTCCAAACCAACCTGCATCCCCCTCCACCCACGTCACCGCCTCGTCGTCCAGCAGCACACCGTTGTGGTGGATATGGTGGCCACCGTCACTCTTAATTTGCAAGGTTCAGGATAGGGAGCGCTGAGTGCGCTGTGATTCGGATTCGATTTTGTGAATTTTATTCTGCTATTCATTGTTGCAGTGAGCAAAGACAACCATAGGTGCTTGATAAACTGTTGGATACGTTGTTTAGTTTCTCTTTTTTATTTTTTTTTGGGTCTCGATTGAATCACCGGTATTTGGATCCTATTATTAGGAATCTAACTAATCCAGCCCGACTCGACGGTTGGTCCATTAAAGGGATAGAGATCTCCCAATGAGAATTTTTTCCATTCTCAGGACTCGAACTTGAGATTACTAATTAAGGGACCAAATGCCAAACCACTTGACTAATCCCACATTATAGTTTCTCCTTTTAATTAGTTAGACCTTGGGCGTGTGTTGTTGAACATACCTTTCGTGGACTTATGGCTAATTTATTTTACATGGAGAAACTTACTAAATCACTGAATTTTATGCTTTTGTAGACAGGGGACTCACACATGACTAGGTGTATAAAAGCTTTCAATGAGAAGGTATATTTCCTCGCAAATAGGCACTTTAGGGCTTATTTAGTTCTTTTTTTATTTCCTGTTTTTAATTTTTATTATTTTTTTTATAAAATTCTAAAAATAGAAAATTAGAAAATAAAAATAGGAAACGAAACGAAATAGACCGTAATGGTAATAGGGTTATCTAATCCTAATGGTAGCGTTATGACAATGGTCAACCGATAATTTGGTCAACCATCTCTTAAAACCATTATAGTAGTACTAAAATATGGGATATTTATGACATTTAATTTATGTTATGTACGTTACTTTTGAAGGATGATGAGATAGTAAAGTTAGATAATAAAGTTTAATCAAAGTTATCAACAAGGATTGGATTTAGTGGAGATAGTGAAAACATGAAATCAAAACAAGATTTGAGCCTATTTGAATTTTATTTTCATTTTCAGTATTTCTTATTTTCAGGATATTGTGAATAAAATAGTAAAAACAGAACATACGAATTTATTATTTTCATTATTTCTTTTATAAAATTCTAAAAACAGGAAATATAAAAAATGAAAATAAAAATGAAACTGGTAAATCTTATTTTTACTATTTCCTTCTTAAAATTCTAAAAATAGGAAATCAAAAATGAAAATGAAAAACAGAAATAGAAACCAAGTACTTGCAGTGCCAAAAAATTCATTTTGCTAGGTTAGCATACCAGTCAGCAAAATAAAGAACAAGTACTTGCAGTGCTAAAAAATTCTTTTTATTACAACACTTCTAAAAAATCATTTGAGTTATTTATAATGTTATTCATTATTATTACTTTTTTTTTTTTGGTCAAAAGTTTCAGTGATTTTGATTTTGGTCAACCATAGTGTCATATTCAAAAGAAAAAAAAAAGGGCGATGTTGTTAGTGCTCAAAAGATAAAAAATTGGACGTCATTAGTGATTTGAATGGACTTTACCTTTTAGGGCTCTATTGTTCTGAAGCCCAGTACGAGTGTGGAGTGTGAGGACGAAACGTCCACAGGGAGGCCCGAATGTTGTATGAAGAAACAAAGAATCGAAGCCCAGTTGTGAGACCCAATATATGGCACGGAAGGTTTCTTTTACTCCTTGTTCTGCAAAACCCTAGCGGCGGGGCAACACTGACACACTCTGCATCATCAACCTCATCCGAGAAAGGGTTTGGGCGCTGATTTCGTTTTCCAACCATGGTGAGCATAGCCCCACTCATACTTACACTCATACTCATACTCACACCATCATCATCACTCTCTTTCTGTGCGTTTCTGATGTGTGCGTGCGTGCGTGCGTTGATTGCTTTTGCAGGCAGATGTGGAAGCTGATGTTGCCACAGGGCAGCCCAAGAAGAGAACATTCAAGAAGTTCAGCTTCAGGGGCGTCGATCTTGATGCCCTTCTCGACATGTCCACCGATGAGCTTGTGAAGCTCTTCAGTGCACGCGCTCGCAGAAGGTTCCAAAGGGGTCTGACCAGAAAGCCCATGGCCTTGATCAAGAAGCTCCGCAAGGCGGTATTTTCTTCTTTCTATTATCTCTCTTTCTCTCTTTTTGGTGGTATTGGACATACATGTTAAACCTTGGATAAGATTGTTCACGTGTGTCTCCAATTTGGACTTTTAATTTCTTACTTTACACGTTGGTCCTATGTGGTATCTGGTTTCCAAGATTTACCCATCTAGAGGAATATTTTGTGCTTTTATGATGGAATTCATACTGTTCAAACATTTGAGTTTCGACGATATTTGATTTCTATGCAATCGTATGAAAATATAAATGTCATGATTATATGATAAAGTCTGAGCTATGAGTCGGGGCCCCCCGCCCCCCGGGGGGGTGGGGCATTGTTTTGGGAGAGGAAGCTTGCACATTTGGTAATGAGTTAGTTATTGATATTCTATGCTTGGAATTGTATGGTTAATATGGTCTGCGAGGGATTTTGTCTTGTGCTTGTTGAATTAACTTTCTGCTATGCTTTTTGCGATATCCATTTGTGTTGATATGGTATTTTCGTATTTTTATTCTACTATTGATTGCCCCTATACAAGAACTATGTATGACCTGTGAGTGCATAAATTTGTGTGCTGCAAATTGATTGCCTGTTAATCATTGTATAACCTAACTGCTGCAGGCGTTCTAGTAAAATAATATGTGCTCATTTATTCATTTACTTGATTAGCTAGTATATGAAGATGATGTCTGAAATGGATTGTTTTTATCTGCTTCTTCTATGACATTTTTATAAGAATTGATTCATATGCCTGATAGTCCTCTCATTTTGATCATAGAAAAGGGAAGCACCACCAGGTGAGAAGCCAGAACCAGTCCGTACCCACCTTCGCAATATGATCATTGTACCTGAGATGATTGGTAGCATTATTGGAGTGTACAACGGCAAGACTTTTAACCAGGTTGAAATCAAGCCTGAGATGATTGGCCATTACCTGGCTGAGTTCTCAATTTCATACAAGCCTGTCAAGCATGGTAGACCCGGTATTGGTGCTACTCACTCATCCAGGTTCATTCCTCTTAAGTGAAACTGTTCTTCGCAGGCCACATCTGTGGATTGCAACGATGCCGGAGAAGACCCCAAACCGCCAAACAGATTTTGTTTGTTATTACGCATTTTATTGTTCTTTAGGGGATTGATGTTTTGTTTATCATGACTTAATTCCATAGTATCTGTTAGGTTGGCTTGCTTTATCAAAGTTTATTGTTATATTTGGTTCGCTTTAAATCTGGAAGCTTTCCTTTTCTTCGTCAATATGAAAATTGTCTTTTTAACATATTTTGGCCTATGCCTATATTCACGGGGCTTGTGAATGCGTCAAAGAATGAATATAACTTTGCCTCGTGTGTTAAGCTGGTCATATTTGGATACAACACTTTGGACTCGGAATGTGAATCCATAAGCCAATTGTTCGTGGTATGGTAGTATGTTAGGGTATGTTTGGAAGGGTGACAATGGAGGGAGTGGCAAGGAGAGTGGTTAAATTTAAGTGATTTATGTTTGGAAGCAATTTAGGAGGAGGGAACGGAATGGCTAAGAAGGGAAAATGAATAAGGGAAAATGAATCTCTCTCTTGCCGTTTAAAATCTTCATTTTTTGACCCTCCAAATTGGGCGGTCAAAGAGAGGTTGAAATCTATTCCCCTTTCCTTTGTTTCCTTCATTAAACTATAAAACATTTAAATACGAGGATAGAATTATTTAGTCTATTCTATCCCTTGTTCTTTCACTCAATTTTATCATGAGCCATTCCATTTCTTCATTTATCAAACTGTCAAACAAATTTTTATTCTCAAAGTAACTTATTAGCAATAAACCAAATTAATGATATAAATTAATGTTATTTATTGTAAATTTGTCCATAACAATAAATTTGAATGGTAAATTAAATTTGAACAGGGTTGATGAATTGACTCAATTTAAAAATGAAATCAACTTTATTTTTTGATCTTTTCAACATGAAGGAATAGAAATGAGGTTTCTCATCCTTCCGTCCACTGTCCTCCTCATTCTATTCTATAGTTAATCTGTTTAAATTTCTCCTGAAGTAATTTGCGAGATGAGAATTTTTTTTAGCGATAAATGTGATTTTACTTTATTGACAAGAGAGAGACACTAGTGTCACGCATGACATTAGTGATACAAGGTTGTCAACTTTTCTTCTTCTTCTTCTTCTTCTTCTTCTTTCAAAGGAATTGTGTCTGTGTTCTAATCTAATTGAAATTACATGTGCAAAATCAAAACGATAATAATAATATGCATGCTTAGTCCTATCAAAGTTCGAAAAATTCAGAAAAAATGAGTAAAACAACAAAAATACTTGGATGACGAATCCCATATAATCATTGTTATTTTTGTTCAATTTTTTTTATCCAAAAATTTACCAGCATTTTTCAACAATATGTTAGTAAGTTTTGTATATATATATGAAGCGTATCACATAAGAGTAGCCCCCGTCCCCCGCCCCACGGATACATACCCGCCTCTGTCACCCGTCCCTCCATATCTACACTTACTTGATTTTTACTTCATCACTAGTTTAAATACTGTAGATATTCATGAATACCCATTAAAATATTAAAAATTTAAATTAAATATAAAGATTCTAATATCATAAAATACTTAAATAAGCATAAATAATAATTTAATTCCACAATTCAAATTCTAACAATTTAATATATTAAAAATAAAAATAAACACATAAAATAAACAGAAAATAAGTACAATAATTCAATTCCACGATCTAAATTCTAACAACGTAAAATACTTAAAATAAAAATAAAGACATAATAGTAATCCAACTATTAGTCTAATACATAATAAATGCAAATAAATCTAACTTCTAAATTTAAACTTTAGTCTAATCAATTTAAATAATAATAATATTAGCTTAATTAAATTAATAATTTAAGGGTAAAATAGTAATTTCATAGCGAGTTCCCGTCCCTGCCCTGTTTAACATGCAAGTATTTAAAATCCCCGTCTCCATTACCCGCGGGGGCAAAATCTTCCTCCCATACCTGCCAGTATCCTTGGGGGCGGATTTTTTTGACATCCCTACATAAGAGGGGTGGTTTATTATGAGAGTGAGAGGAGCAAATCTGGGCCATATAACTATATATGGATGGTTAAGATTTAAAATTGTTTAAAGGTCACATAATTACTTAAAAAAATCATGTGACTTTATATTTTAATTTTAACCATTCATATAAGATCTAATAGTTAAGATTTACCTCTCTTACTCTCACAATTAATCACCCTTCTCATATAATACGTTCCTTATATATATATATATATATATATATATATATATATATATATATATATATATACTTACCAGGGTATAAAAATACGTTCTCCTATCACTACTTTTTTTTCAAATAAGATTTGGATTTTTAGTTTTATGAATAAGAAAAAAGATTAACGTTAAAAGAAATTTACCCTTATAATGAGTTAATTTGTCTCAAACTCGATTAATTATACTAACAAGTTTCAACTAGTCTTCCAAGTAGGGATATATTAAAGAACATGTAACTACGGTTATTTAGAGCTTGTTTAGTTTCAGAATATATTCCATGTTTTTATTTTCATTTTTATATTAGTTATAGAAATATTATTTTATTTTATTTTAATTTATTTTATTTTGTTTCCTAATTTTAAAATTTTAAAATTTTATGAAGGAAATTATGAGAATAGAAAAATGTTTTTAAAATCCTAATAAAGGAAACATGAAGATAATATTTTTACAATCAATATTGAATAGTAAATAAAAACAGAAAACTCATAAAAAAAAACCCAAGAATAAATGTTCCATTTAAAGACAAAAAAATGTTTTATTAAAATAACAACGTTACAATTTGCTTCCAAATTTAAGTCTACTTCTTTAAATAGTTTAATTTTGGTATACTAATGAAACTTTTTATTTGCATGATCATTTAAATAATCGGTATTTATGTCAAAATTTTTTATTGATATAATAATATATAATTAAATATCTATATAAAAAAATTTCATACTGATATTTAAATTAAATCCTTCTTTAAAACAGAGAAAGTAAAACTTAAAAATTTATTTTATATGAAGATAAATCATTATTTTTCACTTTTGAAAACGAACGCTGTTTTTCTTCATTTACTTTTAAAATATTTTTGATGCAGAAGAATTCAAAAAGCAATTATTTCTTATTTGGTTTGAGCAGTATTATCTCTTTATTTATTTTTAAAATATTTTTGATGCAGAAGAATTTGAAAAGCAGTTATTTTTTATTTGATTTGAATAATATTACCTCTAATAAGAGGATATCTATAATTTCGACGAAAAATAAAAACCAGTTATTCATAAATAAAAGTGGTTTAGAGTGGCCTCAAAATCTACTTTAAAAAAATGGAAATACAAAAACACAGAAAACAAAAAGAAAGAAAAACCATAGAAACGGAAAATTAGGACAAGAAAAGAAAAGACAAAAAGAATCTATAGAAAGTGAGGAAAGCGTTGTAGCGCCGGCAGAGGAACCCTGCTCCAGTGCTCCCTCTCTCAAACTTAAGCCCTCATCTCACTCTGCTGCCTCATTTCATTTGATTCTCACATTCACACATAGACAGCTCCTTCAGCCTCCAACCATGGCTGAGCTCTCTTCCGTAACGCTCGGAGGCAAGGGCTCCTCCCTCTCTTCCTCCGCCATCTCCGCCGTCGCCGCCGGCCGCGCTCACGTCCGGATCGACTCATCCGCCCTCGACAGGCTCTCCTCCTCCTCAACGACGTCGTTGAAGCACACCATCACAATCCCTAACTTCCTCACCCTCGCGGAATCCAGAGCCTTCCTCCTCGTCCTCCTCAACAAGCTCCTCCTCACTCCCTCCCCCTCCATTCGCCTTTTCCTCCCCCAACTCATCTCCGAAACCCTCAATTCCAACCCCGACACTTTCCGATTCGAAGACCTCGACCTCACCGAACACGAGTTCCTTGTGCTCAACAACGCTTCTTCGGCTCTGCTTGGGGTTTCTGCTATTTTGGACCACCAATCCGCCGCATTGTCGTCGTTTGCCGATGTCGCCGCCGCGTTGTCCTGCGAGGCGTCGAAAGCTGACGCGGCGGCATTCAATTTGATGGATTCCGGTGATGGACATACCTCCAAGGAGGAAGTTGGTGTCGCCAGTGATATGAGGGTTTTGCTTAACGGATCCAAGTTGGTTGGGAAGGAGAAGATTGGATCCGTTGCCAAGGTTCCCAAGGTTAATGGAACTTTGAGGGAGCAGGTAAAATCTGTGCATTCAAAGATGCGAGTTGAATTGAATTCAGGGCTTAAGTTGGCTGAAATTCAGAATGGTAGTGATGGAACTGAGCAAGCTGTGTGCACTGTGCTGTTGTCATTGGCAGCAGCACTGAGGGAACTAGGTGAGTGTAGTTTTTCGCGTGCCAGGAGTAATTTGGAGTCCGTAGGTAGTGATGATTTGAAATCGAGTGTTGGGGAGATATTTGGAAAGAATTGCCCCACTGGTGCTGGTTTAGGAAGTGGTTTTCATGCGGCTTTGAACTTGGTTTTCGGAAAGGACTATGATAAGTTTGCACATGAAGTCAATGTGTTGTTGGGGCTTGTGTGGAAGATTGTGGCATGGGAAGTTGTGACTGCTTTTGCTGTGCTTGAGGGTGCTGAGCTGAATGAAAAGGCCCAAGGGGTTCAGGGCAATGGAGAGAATTCGAAAGTGGAAAAGAAGAAGAAGAAGGTTGTTTTGGGGAAAGGAACTAGTTTAATTTTGCCCTTGATTAAGGACGGGTTTCAGAGTAAAAGAGGGAGTGCTGTTGAGAATTCTGGGTTATTGGAGACGTGGGTCGGGGATTTTCTATCATTTTTGGATTTAGCTGAGCCTGAATTTAATGGATTTTTGTTGAAAGTAAAGGATATCATAGAAAGCAATGAAAGCAGAAGATTGCCCAAGATCCCAAAGGTAATTCTCTCTATGTACTTATTATGGTTACAGATATAATTAACTTTGTGATACGTAGACAGGTTGTAATCTGCTTAACTTTTCCACTTTTTCCTAGGCAAAGAGAAATTATGTTTGACATTTTATTGGATAGATATCTATCAAATGCATTTGGGCACTGTTATGAGGATTAAAATCACCTCCCATTAAAAGATCTGGTTGCTTGATCAATTACAGAATAGGCACAACCTCAGTACAGGTCTATGACAGGGATAGTCTTGATTTTGAATTTTACCTTAAGGCATCTTGCACAGGTTGTAGCTTTAGATCATATATAATCTAATTCCTATTGCTTGTACTGCTGAATTAATATTCATTTATTTACTTTTATCTTTATGGCATTTAATGGCATTGTTTCATGTTTGCTTATGTTCCTGGATGAGATGTGTTTGTTGGTAGACTTACCCTGAGTATTGCAATATAAACATATCAGGGAACTCGTGATTTTGCTAAAGAACAAATGACAATTAGAAAGAAAGCATTTTCAATAATAGAAGAAGTTTTTGAGAGGCATGGTGCCACAGCCTTGGATACCCCTGTATTTGAATTGCGAGAAACTCTCATGGGAAAGTATGGAGAAGATTCAAAGTTGATTTATGATCTTGCTGACCAGGTACATATATTTACTGCTTTTTCTTTTCTTGACTAGTTGCATTGGCTTTGTTCTTTTCTTCTATTGTCTGGGTAGGGACATTTTGTGAGAATGAAACTTACAGCATTTGAAAACCTGAGCAAAATGGATATTTCCTCCACTCTAGAATTTTTCCTGCTGCTATATCTGATCATTTTCCGGAATCCAGACTACACTTTCCTAAGACTTCCATCAGGGTTATATGCCTGATTGGTTTCTTCCTTTTCAAATCCAATGATAGAGCTGAATATTATTTCACGCTAACCTGTAATCAACTTGTTTGACAGGGTGGGGAGCTCTGTTCATTGAGGTATGATTTGACAGTTCCATTTGCTAGGTTTGTGGCCATGAATGGTCTGACATCTTTAAAAAGGTACCAAATAGCTAAGGTCTACAGAAGAGACAACCCATCAAAGGGAAGATACCGGGAATTTTACCAGTGTGACTTTGATATTGCTGGACCATCTGAAAAAATGGCTCTCGACTTCGAGGTTGTTAGAATTTTGACTGAACTGCTTGATGAGCTTGACATTGGGGAATATGAGGTAAGATGTTATTCTTTAAAAACATTGGTTTCCTTGTATTGTAGGGCTGTCTACTGTGTTTGTACTTTGGTGTTGGTATAAACCATCATGGTCTGTCAATTCTTTTTTTAGAGAGTGGTTACCAATGCAACACATTATCCATACCTTCTCCAAATGGTACTCTTAGAATATGTGTTAATTCTAGTACCAAAAAAGAAGGAAAGAAAAGAATATGTGTTGATTCATGGGCTTATGTTTTGGGCTAGGATTAGTATATGTTCTGGGCTTATATGCTTCATTTTACTTCAAAGTGCAATTTTTAACATCATTGTTATCATGTCTTTGCTATGTCAGTTACTCAGTTATCGGACAACCTGTTGGCTGATGTGATCTTTGCGATGCTTTTGTTAAATCTGACTCGTTTAACTCAACCCAACTTTTGTGCTATAGTTTAACTTTGTATTCCAAATCATTCCTTTGGATGTGACTGGCAATTGACTGTGGTTTTCCAAACTTTATTCAATAATGTGTTCAGCTTACAATATATGTGTTTATATGTGACTTTTTTCTTGTGAAAATTGTATGTTTGGCAGATAAAGTTGAACCATAGAAAGTTACTGGATGGCATGATGGAAATATGTGGAGTACCACCTGAAAAGTTTAGGACTATATGCTCAAGCATTGACAAGTTAGACAAACAGTCTTTTCAACAGATAAGAAAAGAAATGGTGAGAACATATGCTTCTGCTTGTGTCTATTTCCGTTATAATTTTATGTTATATGATTGAGTGTACCAGTCATTTTTCGTGCTTAAACTGTTCCTTCTGCTGGACATTTTGAATGTTGTAGGCTTTACTTTTTCATTACTCATTAAAAAAATTATATAATTTATGCTTTATTAATTGGGGAACAGTTTCGGTTTACTATTGAATTCAACTTGTTCCTTTTACATTCTTTTGGTAGATCTTGTTGCATGATTTATTGATGAGACAGAAATCCTGTCACTGCCTGGTTACTTCATTGTACAGAAACCTTTTCTGTTGTGCTCTCTTCATCTCTGGGCAATGGCTGGATTGTTGGAATTTTTTCTTTTCCTGTTCATCCAATTTCCACCAAGCAGTTACTGATAATTGTTGTCTGATGTATTGGACTTCTGAAAGTTAAGAAAGAAAATAAATGAAAAGAAAAAGGTTATGCTGAAGGTATTATTAGAATGTGTTTATCTTTTGAAACTGATAATATTGTTTTTGAATTTGTTTTTTCAATTTTGCGTGGAAGCTAACTTATATCTCATCAATCTTGTGTGTATTGGGACCTACTTGAATATGTAGTGTATGGGTCACATGATTTATTATCTGGTCTCCATATATTCATTATTTTATGAGTCTAGCTTGTTAATTAGGTTTGATTTGTTCTTGGTATGCTTGTTTGTATTTGGTATTTGCTTTTGTTGTAGTGCAGATAAATTCCTAGATGTATATGTATAACTGTTTGGATTGGTGTATAGGTTTACGATTGTGTACAGTGTGTTTGTGTTTGTGTTTATGATTTACATTTTTCCACAAAACCAGCATTTAATGGTTTTAACGTCCATTCAATACAAGTAAGTTTCATTGCATTGGTTTAGGCCTTTGAGACGTATCATCGTTGTTGCCTTATTTTCCTCGTATATGACTGATTAAAATTTTTTGAGACACTAATCTTCCCTAGTAACTGTAATTATCAGGAAACTATTGTTTTGTAATATCATGATATATCTTTTTTTTTTTTTTATGTTCAGTAATATTGTTTATACTGTCATGCTGTAGGTGGAAGAGAAAGGATTAACTGCTGAGACTGCAGACAGAATTGAAACTTACGTGAAGGAAAAAGGAACTCCTTTAACATTATTGTCTAAATTTAAACAAGAGGGCAGTGCTTTCTTAGAAAATGCTGGATCTGTTGATGCATTGAATGACCTGGAAATTTTATTTAAAGCTCTGGAAAAATCAAAACGCATCGATAAAGTGGTTTTTGACTTGAGTCTTGCTAGAGGTCTGGATTATTACACTGGCGTTATATTTGAAGCTGTTTTTAAAGGGGGTACTCAGGTAATTCTCATGTCTTCTATGTCCTCCATTCTAAAATGAAATTCTTTAGTACCTTATTCATCCTTTCAGGGCACCTTGCCATTATGCGATTGCAATCACAGGTATTGCAGATGTTCACTTATAGTTGCACAACTCTATATACAACAAGCTAAATTCATGGAGATAAGTTACTGCGTTTAAATATGCTATTGTAATGAGCACAACAGATAAAATTAAGCATAAACAATTTTTGCTTCTATGTGGGTGTCATCCCATGCTCTTTGTGGATGGTTTCTATTATGGATTTTAACAGAGAGTGGATCGCATTTTTCTGATGATGGTTTGATTTCTTTTATCTCTCTGTTTTTACTATTTCGTTTGTAGGCCTAGGACCGGTGAAACCTCCTTTCCTCATTGTTTGTTTACTGCATGAGAAATATAATGCATGGAATTCCATTTTGGGTAGTTGCAGCAGTTGCACTTTAGTTCAGCTCATGTTTTAGTTATTGTTTAGAAAGTTTGGCGGATTAGCAAATAGCAAAAAATTTAATTTGAAATCGTAGGCTGACATGGGGATCAACTTGATTTTCTCATCTTTTTTAACCTGTGGTTGTAATTCTTATTCAGAAAGCCTAGGGAAGAAATATGTAAAAGTAAAATGAAATCCTTTATTCTCCAAAGTGGCTTACCTCTTTGTAGACTGTAGTCTTATGATAGTCATATTTGTGTATATACACTGTTTTGTTTCATTTACATAAATTTTATTGAAATCTTCCTGTTATAATTAGGGATGGGTTTATGGTTTTTCCACAGGTTGGTTCGATTGCTGCCGGTGGCCGATATGATAACTTGATAGGGATGTTTGGTTCAAAGCAAGTTCCAGCAGTTGGTGTAAGTCTTGGAATTGAGAGAGTGTTTGCCATAATGGAGCAACAGCAGAAGGATCAGAAACAGGTAATCATGATGCAAGATAAGTAATTTTTAGAGCCCGTTTGGATTGGCTTTTTTTCAAGAAAAAAGTACTTATTTTTTTAAAAAAATTATTTCTATAAGTTTTTATAGGTGTTTGGATACAACTTTTAAAAAAAGTGCTTCAATTAAAAAAAGTTAATTTACCACTTTTTTTAAAAGTTAGGAATACTTAGCTTTAAAAAAAGCAGAAGCAGAAGCAGAAGCAGAAGCGGTTTTTAATAAAATTATTTTTCAAAAATATCCTTTATCTTTAATTAAAATTACAATACATATCCTTCCTTTCTTATTCCTTATCAAACCTTACTTCTCTTTCCTCTTTTTGAATGTTTTTTTGTAATTTGATCATAAAAAAAGTACTTTTATTCTTTTGTATCCAAACAGATTTATAAGTACTTTTAATACTTAAAAGTACTTCTCATATGTCTATCCAAATGCAAAATAACTTTTTCTAAAAATTAAAGCTCTACTAAGAAAAGTTTAGAAAAAAAAAGTCATTTTTTTAAAAGCTTATCCAAACGGGTTCTTTATTGGTTGTCTACTTGTTTATGTTAGATACAAACAACTAATCCTTGATTGTTCTGGGTATGAAATCACATTTTGAAACCAATTTTGCTACAAAATTCAGTGAACTTTATTCATGTTATACCTGAACCTATGAAAAATCAGGATTAAAAAAAACAGTAATTATTTGAAAACAAGCCAGATAATGTTCCTAAATAAATTGGATGAGTACAGAGATGGGGAGATTAATGCAATGCCATTGCATAACAACCCAATTTATGAACTTGGGAAGGATATATATCATCACTGGGGATGTTTTGGATTCAAATGAGTCGGGCTCCTAGAATTAACTTAGGAATGCAACTCTTTGATAATTTAAGCAGAGCTGCTGATAGTTTTCGTGGTTTTCTGGGAAACTTTGAAAGAGTGTTAAATTAAATGCTGAATTTGAAGACTAAATAAGTCAGGGAAGAAAAGATAAGAGCTAAAAAGTAGAGAAGAGGGACAATAAGACTACAATAATCTCAATGAAACCAGATTCCTTTCAAAACCCGGTCTTGTCTCCTTTGGTCTCTAATTTTCACAAGAGTTTATATGCCCTTATCAAGCTGTGTCTGGGTTGTTTTATTTTGTGCCCTAGAAAGTTTGAATGATGGTGGCATTGTCTAACCAGTACTTCCTAATTTGTTTTTCCCTTTATTACTTTTCTGTGGCATGTTCCAACTTTTGATTGGTGTTTTTGTTAGATGCCGCGACCAACCAAGACAGAAGTCCTAGTGAGCATATTTGGGAATGACCTAACCCTAGCTGCAGAGCTGGCAGGTGAATTGTGGGATGCTGGGGTTAAAACAGAATTCTTGGTCAATAAAAGAAGACAGAAGCACTTTGACTATGCCAAAGAATCAAGGATCCCATGGATGGTGCTTGTTGGTGAGCAGCAAATAAAGGAAGGCGTAGTGCAATTGAAAAACTTGGAGGCCAGTAGTGATGTAAACATTCCTAGAGATAAATTTGTGGAGGAAGTTCGGAGACAGTTAAACCCATAAAAGGCCTAGTGTTTGCCGGAGCCAACTTCGAATTCAGCATTCGTCTTTACATCATTATTGAGGGAGTATAGGTTTTACTGACATTTGATATTTGTTTCACGTTCATTTACAGAAGTTAGTTGAGGAAATTGCTTCTTTTATCAATATTTTGAGATTGTTATATAATTGTTTAATCCAAACTTTGGCTCTCGATTTTTATTTTTTCCTCTTTGGTATATTGGTGACACTTAAGAGTTGAATTTATGACTTCATACCCAAGCCCCTTACTATTAGCTCATTTCTAGTGGTTGAATATTTTTTTTTTATCCTCTGGCACTATCACTTTGTCTCACGTAATTTATGTTTTCATTTGTGGAACTACTACAGTTTATTATTATTATTATTATTATTATTATTAAGAGGCTTTTGGTTGTGTCGAACCAAAAAAGAAATGATTGTGATGGTTTGGATGTTCAAGGCATGAATTTGGCGCTTTATATTAATCAAGGTGTACTGTAGGGTTATAGCTTATATGGAATAGAAAAAGAAATGTTATGGTATAAATGGCGTTTTATGCAACAAGTTATTTTTCTGCAAAATATTTTAAGTTGATGAAAAGTTTTTTTTTTTTTTTTAATGATTTTAGTTTTGGGCTACGATAAGTTCTCGAATAACATATTTATAGAGATGTTTATAAATGATTAGCTAACAGAAAAAAAAGTTAAATATAAAGCCATTTAGGCATTTTGGTAGGAATTTAATTTGTACATATGGTTAGTATAAAAAAATTTTACATATACGTTTAATAATGTATTGTTATATTAGTAAAAATATTTAATTCAATTATTTATTATTTTAAAATTTTTACAAATATAAGTATTTGATTAGATGATAATGTATATAATAATTAAACTCTTATAAGTAGACAAACTTTTGAAGTAACTTTCATTAGAACTTGGTCAAATAAAGTAGTTAATTATCATCTTTTTTAGGAAGATTGTATAATCTTTATTCTCTCATAATTGAGTAAGAATTAACTTTATAAACATTTTAAATAGATTAATAGCATGTTTGAATCTATGTTTGGAGGAGTTAGAATTGATTATGGTCCCAAAATTGATTTGTCAATTTTTTATATTATTTGGTTTTCAAAATTCAAAATTAATTTTTGGTTTTAGAATTAATTTTAGAAGAAGTGAAAATTTTTTAAGTTTAATTTAGGCATATGGACAGTATGAAATTTTTTTACACTATTATCCAATTAAAACTTTTCATTTGTATGATTATTCAAGTAATGAATGATTATATCAAAATATTTTGCTAATATAGTAATATATAATTAGAAGTCTGTATAAAATTTTTCTATATTGATAGTATATTTAAATTAAATTCTTATTTTTAACTTTATGTCAGAATTATTTTTAAAAAAATTATCAAATATAAATTACTTTATCTCAAAATTAATTTTATAAAAACAAAACTAAATACGCTATAACTTGCAAGGATATCTTTCAGTCTAAAAAAGTATACCGTGTAATTAAACAACGATATTTATAACAGGTAACTAACTTACTAATGTAACCACGAATGTCATTCTTATTCCTAATTTGTACTTTACACCTCTTTGTTTAGGAAAGAAAAACACTAAATATGTCTCTTATATTTCTTTAAAAGGAGGTAGCAGTAAGATTTTAGACAAAATATAAGAAATAAGAAATAAGATATAATAGAAGTGTTAATAGAGTACGAGTACCGTAGGAAACGAATGATCCGCACCTTGTAGGCTGTAGCTTTGCTTTTGATCTCGGCAGCATCCAATTAATTACAATTAAAATACCAAAAAAGTACACGAATGAGTCTTTAGTTACTTTACTCTCTCTATCTATCTCTGTGTATTAGGTGCGGACGTGTGTGTGTGCGTGTGTGTGTGTGTTTAGCCCTCCTTCGACTTTGCATACATCACAGTTGGACTCCAAGTCACGCCCATCCTCACGCTCTCTCTCTCTCTCTCTCTCTCTCTCTCTCTGCGGCTTTAACCCTAACTTTGTGACTTTCTCTCTCTAAGATTCCAAAACCCTAGCCCTTCACCTGTTCCCTTCCAATTTCCATTTCATCGTCCTAATGGGTTCCGAAGGATCCAGTGTTGTTGGTCAGTATTCAACGCCTTCCCATCGATTCCCGATTTTATGCTTCTTTTCTTTCTTGTTTTGGTAACATTTTACCCCTAAATTTGGTATTATGCGGTCCTCGGGTTCTCTAATTGTGATGCTTTTTTCGGTTTCTGGATGTTGTGGGTGTAATCTATAATTTCTAATTGCAGTCTAGTTGTTGGCTTTGTTTGAATGGGTGAAGTACCTAGGGCTGTTGTATATGCGGTACGATGAGATGAAAACTTAGCATATTTGGAACTGTAGTTGTGTCAAATATGGATTATATCATTGTGCTATTGGTGTTTATTCTTACGTACGCCTCCCCCCCCCCCCCCCCCCAAAAAAATAATTTACCATAACGTTGGCTATCTAATAAATGAAACAGGGAACAAAAAGGTTTTAACTTGAAGAGTGTGTAATGTTAAACCTTGTATTTGCTGTGTTTTCATTGATGCTCACTGTACTTTGTAAATATCTCTCTTGTTTGCCACATAAATGTTGTTGCTTGCTGACATTATAACTTCTAGGTACCTCTTCCTGTTCACATGCAGTGGTTTGCATATTTCTCTCCTTTTTTTTTTCGGCCGAAACTTCTTTGTAAATGTAATTTATCAATGACTATGTTCATCTCTTATATGCAACTGTTTTATATATACAGAACATGGAATTGCAATTTGCACTTATCTAGTTGAAGTTTTGGGTCTATCTATGCAGTTCCTAGGAATTTCAGATTATTGGAAGAGCTTGAGAGAGGTGAGAAGGGAATTGGAGATGGAACTGTAAGCTATGGAATGGATGATGCTGATGATATTTACATGCAGTCATGGACTGGGACTATTATTGGCCCCCCTGGTGTAAGCTGTTCTGATCTTTATGAAAATTTTGTTACATTAGATGCAATGAAACCTATCTGCAAATTGCAGGCTCTTTTTTTTCAAAAAAAAAAAATGATAATTATAAGACGTTTTTTGGGTGTACTGCTGTATTCCTTCACTTGCCTATTTTGATTAACAATAAACATTTGTTTGTGGGTCTCATTTATCTGGGAATAGATTATATTTCAAGCAGAATGAAGGGGATGAGTATATGGGGGGTTTGGTTTTCAAGAATATTGCTTTGGCAACTAAATGGTTATGCGCCTTATGGCACTTTCCTTTAGAGTCTATTTTCTTATGATACCAAGTAATTCAGAGCAAATATGGTTTAGAAGTAAACAAGTTAATAGTTCTTAGTAATTAAAATCCATTTTCTCTTTCCGAGATCCTCATTTTACTCCACTGTTATCTGAACTACTTTTATCTCCTGTGCTGCTTTCTAGTGGATAAGTGAAAGTACTGTTTACCAAGCAATATGTTGATTTGGTGAATTTTCCTGTTCATCTTGTTGTTTTACCAGACTGTTCATGAAGGGCGTATCTACCAATTGAAATTGTTTTGTGGTAAGGATTATCCAGACAATCCACCATCTGTTAGATTTCAAACAAGGATTAACATGACTTGTGTCAACCAAGAGACTGGAGTGGTAGGTAGCATATTTTGCAAAGGATCCCCTACACTGTTGTGATTGCAGATTTAACTGATAAATAATTAAATTACCAGGTTGAGCCACATTTGTTTCCCATGCTTGCTAATTGGCAAAGAGAGTGTACAATGGAAGACATTTTGTTGCAATTGAAGAAAGAAATGACATCTCCACAAAACCGGAAGCTAGCTCAGCCTCCTGAAGGTGTGTTGATCTTATTTCTGATCATTCGTAGTGTTTTTATCTCTATTTTAGCTATTGCTATATGCATGAGTTCAGTGTCTTTTGTACATTTGATAGTTTCTATATTATGGGCTACATGGTTAATTTGTTAATTTTGATACCACAAAGATTGTTTCCTCCATCATTGTCCAAACTCCAAACCCATGGGCAACAATGGTCTGATATTGCACTAGATATATGTAATGAATTGCTTGTGAGCTATTCAGCATTTAAGTTCTCAGAATAGTTTGAGTAAAGATTTTCTGATGGATTGTTCTATGACCTGGCAATCTTATTGCTTTTGTTTTTAGACACCTTGTTTTGTCACTTGTGATACTGCATTACATTTGTGTGGGTATACCCAGTACTGGATATTTAAAAATCTCAAAAAATTACAAATTAATTGCCTAAACTATGTCTCCTCTCTCAGTTTATTTAATTTACGATTGAGTTATATAGCTTTTTTCCCTGATATTATGTAGCAGAAAAATGTTAAAAGAATTTCGACATTCACTCTCTGTGTATATGTGTGTATTTGTAAAATTTCTTGACAATATCATCCTATCAAATCATTAAAGGAGTTTGACTATTAAAACAACTATCTAGGAAGTATGCCAAACCTTTTTTAATGGTGTGCCAAAATATCATTGAATGATTGTCTAAACAAAACTTTGACTGACCGGATCAAATTTAGACTCTTATGTTTTAACCTTTGCTGATTAGATTATAAGCTGTTGTGATATAACATTGTTGGAACTAGTAGATCGTTTGTTAAAAGGCTTGTATTTGTTTGATGAATCTTATTTGGTTTGAAGAAGCTGAATGATCCTACGTATGATTTTTAGGCAACGAAGAAGGCAGGATTGACCAAAAGGGGCTGGTGCTGAGATGTTGTATCGTGTAAGTCAGGTGAGAACGGAGAACCCAAGAGTAATAATGTAAATAATTATATTCAATAGATGATCCCTGTTCACGGGTTAATGCATTTATAAATGTAATTATGAACCATCTGCGTATGTAACCTGGAGCAATCAAAGAGCCACTATCTTATATCTGAATTTATTGTGAATTATGTTGAAACTACTTTTACTACGACCTATAATTTGGCTGTGGGAACCTTTTATCTTCGCTTTCTTATGTATTCTTCTGTGTCAGTGTGGGCTCGTGTTTGTACTTTTTATCCTGAAATTGTGAGAATAACATTGAATATCATTGAATTGTTTTTCCAACTTTGATCTAAACTTTCAATAGTGCATCAATTGTCTTGGATAAACTGATTTTTTTTCCGCCATTTTACTGATTATATTAAATCAGATTACTGTCAATAGATGGTATCATTTACGGGAATATTACAAAAAAAGAAAAGGAATTAGTCCTTTGATATTGAACCTCCATGTTATGTAGCATCTTACGCTTCATCATTTGAAGATGTATATATGCCAAAAAAAAAAAAAAAAAGACGCAATGTTGCTTCATATTATGCATCAGATGGTGCATGTATAATGTTGTCAAAGGCCACGTAGGCAGGACTGAGGGTCCTGGTGCCTCAGGTTGCAAGTGGGATACAATGCATTGAATTTTTTTGGGCAATATAAGATTTTTCTCCATTTTGTTGAGTAATGAGTTAAGGGACATAGGTGTACGATAAGAGACAATTTTCGGTATTAGTGATGAGTTTATGGGGCTGTTAGCGCTAGTTTTTCAGAAGAAAAGAAAAATGTGAAACCGCCTATCGATTCACTGGGAAAATGGTGCACCTTGCAGGCAAGTTTATGATGTAGTTTTTTTAAATTTTAGCTTGTGAAAATTTATTAAATATTTTTGAAAATTATTTATTTTAAAATTTTTAATGTCTTTTATTAAAAAATGTATTTTTGTAAAAAGAATTGAAACTAGTGGTCCTTAAATCCTATGACTAATCAATTACTTTTAAGAATGGATTTTGTCATGTTGAATTTTCACATGATTTTATATGTGTGATTTTTCATCATTAATTTTTTAATGTTACAAGTATTATTTGGGTCTCACTTTTTAAATCAATGGTAAGAGCTTATACATAATAAGGTCATTTAAAAATTTAACATAAGAGGATTCATTTCCATCACCTTTGGTCTTTTAGAATATTTATTGAATTTTTACTTATAAATTTTATGAAATACAGAGTTGCTCTTAACACGCCTCCTATGTTGGCTATTTGGGAGAATCCTCCGGGTGCGGAAAGCTGATGTTTTGGTTTAGATGTATCTAGGGGGAAAAGGAAATAAAAAAGAATTCAAGAAAAATATTTTTGAGATAGGAATGGTCGTTCAAATGGAAGAGTGATGTTATAACGTTATAATTATTATTACTGTAATTAGATAAGTTAAAGTAGTCATCCATTCAAAGGTCAAAACTAATATCAAACAGTTTTGAGTAATTTGCTAACATCAAGTTATTCTAAGTTTGCCAGCACAATCCTTTCTATTAGGTTTTTATTCTCAAATTTAACGCAGTAATTGGTTTTGCTTTGCTGTTTCTGTCTTCTCCTTTTCTTATTTTTTTACAATTTCCTATACTCCAAACTATTCATTACAAGTGCTCAAACTCAAAGTCATATCCCAGTTCCTTCTACGCCGCATATATAATTGGTAAACGTAGCATAACCACTACCATCGGTCAGGGTAAGGAGAAAGTTGTCGTTGAATGCGTATTTAGATTCTAACTATGTTGTTGAAGTTTTTCAAAATAACTAATTGCTTTCGTTTGAGACCAATTGTGAAAATGTATTAGCCTTGTTTATCGAAAGAAGGGATATCGATTCATATCAATAGCCTCCTTCTCAATTCCATCCAAGTGAAACTTTGTTATGCCTGCTCAAACGAATTAATAGGAATTTGCATTGAACAGTTAACACTAAATATACAAAATGGCACTTTCACGTGTGATATAGATGTACTATATCTAAGTTATCTAGCTAGCAACATGCAGTATGGGTCTTCAATTTCAACTATTTATGCTTGTTTCCCCAATCCTGTAGCTTATGTGCATATAGCCATAATCATGCCAAATGAGGTTGGCCACCTATATAGTCCAGACAGACATTCAATCAAAAGCCTAAATCGGGGTAATGGGGTTGGTCGCATTAATTTAATTTAAAGGCACAGCCATGGGTACTGCAATGGTATAACTTGGGGAAAACCTTATCTAATAGGGGCAAAATGAGGCTGGCATTTTGGTCGGAAGTTGAGGCTGAAAGGCCTTATGTAGAGTTGTAGTGTTGTATCCTTTGTGTGGTGGCACATCAAAAGGCAAAGACAAAAATCCTCATTAACTTCCCATGTAAACAGAATAATGTAAACAAAAAATTATATCGGAGAGAAGGAAAGTGCGCCTTCATTATTGAATGTGAATGTGAATGTGAATGTGAGGTGACCTTCCTTCCCTATTGCAATGCTCTTTCGCTTTTCTTTTGCTTTGATGGAACACCCTCTACTTACTCTTTCCCCCCAGCTGGTACTGCACCCACCAACCATGTGTGTGTCTTTGAGAGAGGAAAGAAACTTAGACAATACGTTGAATCAGAATGTGGCGTGTTTTGAAGAGTGAAATGAATAGTCAATCATGAAAAACAAAAATAGTATTGTTTTTCCTCTTCTTTTTTGTGACAATTAATTTCGTGATAAAAACTAGATGAGTTTAAAGTGTCATTTTCCGTAAAACGACTTGACCAGGTATAAAGAGTGTGTTTAGACGTGTTTGAAGGAATTCTGTTTTCTATTTGGTCAATTATGGTGTGTGAGCTGGATACGTATACATCAATCCATTTCATCTGCATTAAACTTCAACCTGAACCTCTTGTTGACTGACTAGCAACAGAACTATTTTTTAAAAAAATAAAAAATCATATTTGTAATCAACTAGATCTTATTGTCTAACAAAGTCTAAAAATGGATATTTATATGTATAGAAAATAAGATTGATCTCAGTGTTTGGAGCAAATATTCTAGAAGTATCCAATAACTTTCACGCATTCAAAAGTAAGCCATAAAATTGCTAATCCCTAAGACATATACGCGTATAGTAATAATTAATTATCATATGGCTGTTTGAACTAAGTTTGCAGAACTTATTATATTGACTATTTAATGTGGAGATTTGACACTAGTGCTTCTGATGACATAGTATATTGCTTTCTCATGTGGTTTATGAAAGACCATCCTGAGGCTGCTCACTCCTTAAATGATTGGCTTGAGCCAAAGTTCTGCCAAAGAAAAAATGGACACAGTGAGAAAGAGCTGTAGCACTGTAGACCTAAACTTTACGAAAACGAACCTGTTCAATTTGATTATTGTAATTAGGGACACGTATTCATAGCTAAATTCCATAAAAATCTTACCTTCACATGTTATCTAGGATGGGTGCTTCCACTAAGATAATAATATAATAACACTATGCCACTAATCAGTCGCCTTTTTCTTGGTTGTTCTTATGTGGGAGTAAGTAAAATTTTTTATTGCCAGACAATTTAAAAGAAGCCAAATAATTGAAGTTGTTTGGGTGGTTCGTTTCACTTCTTTTTATGCTATTGAAATGTAGTAGTAGTTTCTCCTCCATGAAACTTTTTCCAAAACAGAGGTGGAGGGATGGGATCAGGGGGAAACATGTTCCCTTTCATTTGCAAATTCTTCATTATTAATTAATACATGAATTCTTTTGTTGCCCTAATGTTCAAAAAGGTACTACTATTATTTACTAGTTTCTGAATATAGTTGAATGACATGTTCTATGTATATAAAATATAAATATAATTTTTCAATCAGTATTCATATTTTAAATTAGTAGTACACGTCAGAGAAAATTAGTCACTAATTATTAAAGGTGCCAGTACCCTTAGGAAAATAAGAGTATAGAAACACCATACGCAAAATATATATTTAGTCACTAATCATTTGTCGTTTGAAGGAGAAATGTTATATCAGTATTATTATTTTGAATTTTCTCTTCTCTCATTCCATTTGGTGGTAGGGAATCATTGTGTTTGTGACTTTTTGTCATTTTTAACTGTGGTACTAATAAATACAAAACAGTGTTTCTTTAGTTTATAAATTGAGAGTTTAATTTATCTGAAATTCATCCACTCATATATAGTAATGCTCAGATAAGAAAGAATGTTAACTATACTTCCAGAGCCTTCTCTATTTATTTATTTATTTATTTTCAGCTGCCTGTATTTGTTGAACGACTTAACCAAATTAGTCAATGTTCCACATACTATTCAAAAGCATATCACATACTTGAAGACTTCGGTGGAATTCATAATGGTTTCTTATTTCTGCAGGTGAATGCAATAATGTATTAATTGTTCTATAGTCAATTGTAGTCAGTCTTAGTTGTTTCTTGCTAGTTTAATCCTTGTCAATCAACTTCGTTTGCTTTGCATACGAAGTTCAGCTTGAATTGACCATTAAGGCTTTATTGCAAATGGTTAGAGCTACGAAGCTTCTCACTCCAGCTAGCGTGTATAGGATGGATGGAGAAGTGTCTTTATCCATTCCCATTCATACTTAGATAAAACTAGCTCTTAGTAACACGCTAGTGTATGATGCTTTTTCTGTGTAATTCCTTTTGTAGCTAGCAACAAATTTCATATTTGTTTCTTTGATATCAATAATATGATATGCTTTTTACGAACTTTGGTTAACTCAATTAACAATGTCTTGTGCGTCGACATGAAACATTTTTTCCATTAAACTTAAGTGATAATCCTTTATTAGTCACATCAAAAAAAAAAAAAAAAAGATGATCCTGCATTAGTTAAAATCAATCAATCAATTGCGGTACCTTCCGCATTAATTGTTAAAGAAGTAATCCACCTCTTAAGTTCTTCTTTTACAAAAGATATTAAAAAAATGTAATGAAACGATTTAAGAGTTTTCATTAACTTATTTGTCTAAAAGCACTTTCTCCCTAATTTAATTTCTAAAATTAAATGCATTTCTCTTCTTTTATAATTTCCCATGTTCTCGTTGCCAGTAAACTAAAATGCTTATTTTGTTAGTATAAATCTGCTAATGTTTTCTGGACCTATCACTTAATACATGTTGTGCTAAATAAAATTGAGCAATATAGTTTAAACCTAACAAGGATCCTTTTTTTTCATCAAATACATCAGTAAAAGTTTCTATTAGATTAACCAACAGAGTTTTTGAGTATGCGTTTATAAACGTGAAAAATACTCAAATGCAGCAGCAATTGAAAGATACAGTTGAACACGCATTTATCATAATTAAAATTTGAAGGACAATTGGCTACTAATTGAAATGAAAGTGGAACTAAATGTATAGATGATCAAGCACAATTAATCTAACAGCTCTTTGAAAATAGGATGGAGCTACGAAATGTAGAAGAACCATCTCCGTCTGCCTCAAATAATTTTCTCCATAAAAAAGCGCGAGGCACTTTCGATCACTCACGGGGTGTCGTTGAGGGCCCAGGCGATAGGGAACGAAAGTTGCCAGCTATCAAATGCGATGGGAAATGTTAAGTTTCGTATTAATTGCTCTGGTAACGATAAATATTCACAATTTCTCATTAAAAAAAAAAAAACTTGCATATATTGACATATTTCACATATTTGTCAAATTATTAAATAATATTTTTAATCTCCACGGCAGTTTTATTTTCTAATGTTTTAGATCGTGTGTTTTATATATGTTTAATATAATTATATTAAAATATAAAATTATTCATATGTCTTTATTTAATATTTTAAATTTTTAAAAGAGATAATATATGATATGATATTGAAATTTTTATGGCCAAGTGATTTGAATTTCATTTACCTCCATTCTTCTAAACAGATGTTTTAGATTTTGGGAGGGTCATGACAAACTATAATTATTTTTATTATTTTTTAGCCATTATTGTGCAGTGTCTATATTTTCTTGTGTAAGATTTAACACTTATTTTTAACAGCCAATCCCAACCTAGGCTTAGAAGTAGCATAAAGAAGACATAAAAAAAGACGATGATTGAATTTTATTGCACTGATTTATAAAAATTTGTAAGGTTTTTTTTATTTTAGCACGTGAGAGACAAAAAAAAGAACAATAGAAAGAAAACTAACAAAAATAGCCTAATTTCTGAAAATTGATCACCGATATATCATGCATTGGTCATAGATTAAAAATTATATTAATTTGTTAGGCCAAACATATATATTTTTACTTAAATTCATAATCAAACACCATGGTTCGATTTGAATTTGACCCTACATTAGTCTTGCTCAGACAAGATGCTATCTCACAATCAATGATCTCCCTCTTAATACTTGTCTCTCGTAATCCATGCCTTTCAAAAATTAAAGCTCCAATTTCATCTCATATTGACTTACTTGGCCTTATTAAGGTAAGGTACTACTTACAATTGACGCAGCATAACAAAAATAGTAATAGAATCAAGAGATAATTAATTAGTTAATACAAACCACAACATAAACCTGAAATAGTCTAGTAAAACTAGGGCTTCACACAAAAGAAAATAGAGTATATCACTTTAGTGATTGAAATTGCACATATGTGTCACTTCTTTAGTTCATGAAACTAAAAATTAACATTTTTATCCCTAAAATTATAAAATATAAATCACATTAGTCCTTGATTTCACATTTTCATTACTATCTTGTTAGATTTTTAGTAATGTGTCGTGTTAAGTAATATGGTGGTGTTTTCTCATGACCTCTAAGATGGCATATAGATGCATAATAAGTTTAAATTAGTTCTTGAAGTTTTTGAAAATGTATTATGAATGCCACGTAAATCAAGTGGAATGATAATAGAAATATCACCTCAATAGACTAATTTAAATCTATTCTTTATTAATACCACCTCATCGACCACATGGGATGTTATCATATCACTTAATATGACACATTAGTAAAAATATGACAACATAGTAATAACAATGGAGTCAGGGATTAATGTGACTTATATTTTGTAATTTTACAGACTAAAAAATTAATTTTTAAATTTTAGAAATTAAAGTGACTTATGCATGCAATTTCAATAATTAAAGTGAGCATTTACTCAAAGGAAGTATTTATTCTTTATTAATACCACCTCACAGGCCACATGCATTGCTACTAGAGCTAGGTATATGGGCCGCAATCCACGAGGTTGGTCTGTTTAACTTGCAATTCACATGGGTTAGGACCAAACATTTTCTTAGTTTGTTAATTCACAAATTTTCTAACCTATCCCACTTAACCGGCAGACAAAATGGATTAAACTTGTGGGTTAGCAAACCAACCCAGTAACTCGCTTATTTTTATTTTTGTCTTTTTAAGTCAGCAGAATAAGATATATTCAATTGATAAGGTCTTGTCATAACTTGCAACTACAGTTTAGTGGTAAGAACTCAATAATGTAGTCATGGAGACTTGAGTTTGAATCCTAGCATCTACATTTTTTAAATTTACAAGGCAAAGCAAAAATAAATGCAAAAGCAAAAACAAGTAAAAATATCGCAATGTGGATTGGCCCACGAGTCCACAAGCCTATGCGGGCGGATGAGGCTTGCATGTTGATTGCCCATTTATCACGCAAATCGAGTTAGCTTGAATACCCACCTCTAGATGATATTTTGTCTTTTAATGTGACATATCAACAAAATTATTATGTGACAACACCATAATAACAATGGAGTCAAGGATTAATACAACTCACATTTTGCAATTTAGAGGCTAAAAATTTAATTTCTAAATTTCAATGATCAAAGTGATTTATACATGTAATTTTAAGAATTAAAATAAATATTTACTCAAAGAAAATATATAAACACAAATAACGTGTGTCAAGTAAAAATTTTAAAGAATTTCATCTTATTTATTCTGTTTAGTACATGTAATAAAATATATGGAGTTTCGAGGACGTAATGCCCAAAGGAAATTGTGCTTATACTCTCCTTTCCCTCTCTCTCTCTCCCCCTCTTTTTTTTTCTTTTATTTTATTTTATTTATTTTTATATAACATAATAAAGAAGTTGTTTGAAGTAAATGGAGATTGGTTCATCTAATTGGTCTTTTATTCATATATCATCATAATTGAAGTATATTTTAGATTTTATATTAATAAATGATTCATAAATATTTTTGTAAATGTTTGATAAATTAAAAAATATATTTTAATGCTAAATTGACACGAGTTTTTTTTTTAATTTAAATTTTTATTAAAAAATAAATAAATAAAGTATTTGCTTCAATGCCTCTCGCGTTGTACGGAAGGTAGTTGCGTAATATTATTTCGTGGATTGTGTGTAGTAATGTTTATTCTGTGCAAACCAAAAATTTCCATAAAAGGTGCCGAAATTGAGGTTGAACCGCACATGTGTAAATGGAACATATTTAAACAAATTTTAACGTTGACACTACCTAATATAGTTTTTAAATAGCAATATATCCCAAAAATACAGTAAGAACTAAGCAATAAGAAACCAAAATTTTATAGCAAATTAGTAGTTCCATTTTTTTATTTTTTTAAAAAAGACCTTTCAAATGTGGCAACATTAATTATACATGTGGCTACATCTTTGAAAATGTAGGATATAAGAAGCGGTGTAATGAATAAGCAATCAATGACTCACAAAATTTGTAAATGACCCACAAAATTTGTTACAGATTTCGTGAGAAAACAAATTTATATTATTCAATTTTTTCTTAAGATAATTGGAAACTTGACTTTTTCCTACCACAATAAGGCCAAATTATTCTTTCCCGGGAGCGAAGAGTATGAGTTTTTTAATTGACTGATTTATCGTTGAATCTACTAAGATCTGAAAGCCTAAGCTGTCAGAAAATTTATATAAGCACAATCGTTGAGGTGGAGTATATATGTCGAAAAGTAAGAAGCGTTTGCGTTTCAAAAAAGCATTAAATGAATACTCATTATTGAATCTTTTTGTGCTTAACATGGGACGAAAATTTCCATAACCAAGTAGTTCCCAGTTATATCGCCGTAACATAAAATTTAAAATTTAAGCGAAAGATAATTTCAAAAGATTTGATTAGTGATAGACAATATGTAAATAATTACATAATTACAAGTTTAAATTTAAATTATACTAATTAATATTTCTACATAATTATAGTAATTATTTAAGTCTGACTCTAAATAATATCCTTAAAAATTTAAGTCAAAGATAAAATTAGCCACGTGATTCACTATCCACGCACTAATTATTTCCTCAAAAAAAAAAAAAAAAAAACATACTTTCACTTCACATCCTCTCTTACAAACGTGGCAATAGTTTTGACATTTGCATCGTATATAATAAATAATTATTTCATTCACCCAAAATAAAAAATTACTTCACTTTTTTTAAGAGTTTAATTGGTATGTACCAATTTTATACTGTCAACTAATAAAAATAAGAAAAAATGAGAAATTATAATGGGTCCCTTATTATAATGGGTAGTTATTTATATGAGTTGGCACTTTTTATTATTTCTATTGGCTGATAATGTAAAATTTGTATTTATATTAAATTCTTTTTTTAAAACAAAAATTTGTCATTTTTTTTTTTAAGTTTGACATTTGTGGCGGGTTATCCCCTGCAAACTCTTTTTTTTTTTAATTTATTTTTTTGTTTTGCAACGGACTAAACCGCCACAGGTCTTTGTTTTTTTTTTTTTTCCTAATTTTTCCATTTGATTTGTTGCCAATTTTGACCGCAGCAAATTTTGTGGAGTTTTTCGCCATAAAGTCCATCGCAAATTGCGGCTAATTCGAGGCTGCTACAAAATTTTCATTGCTAAAATGCGTTTTTCTTATAATGAAAATACTCAGACTAGTGTAGAGTCAATGCATTTCTCTGAACTCATTTGAGTGTCATGGTGATGTATAAACACAAAACGAACTAGGTGGATTAACTCCTGTTGACACTATACAACAAAGTTAATTAAGCTAGCCATATGCACTCAAAAAATGTTAAAATGAAAAAAATCCTCGCTAGCATAGATGAACTTCAATTATTTCATCTTTTATTAAACTTCCAACTTCGAATTCAAAGTCGTCAGCTTCAAGTAATATTTTGTAGAAAAGTATAAAACATTTCTTTTTTTTTCTTTTTCTTTTCAAAAAAAAAAAAAGGGTGACATGATGAGATATCACCAGGTTATTTGGATATAGATTAATAAAATTCGAACATAAATACTTATCCAAACTTAGGAAACTTAGCTATCATGTTAATTGAAGAGTTTCAACCCCGGTCGCTTATTTTAAATTTCAAATTAATTGCCAACGCTAACTTCATTAACTTGTTCTAATATAGTAAGGAGAAGTATTAATAAGAATTTCTAAAACTTTTTAAGCGTTGAAATTGATTTTTTCAAAAGTCAATAAAGTATTTGCTTTTAATTTAGTTAATCCGGCTTTGTAACATTAACATTATTGTTCCTAGATTTATTTTATGATGCAAGCATATGAAGAAAACCAACCAAAAAGACTAGCAAATTAGGTAGAAGAATTTCATGGCTTAAATATTATGTTAGATTTACTTATTTGCTTAATATGAGATTCATACTAATTATTTATTAAATTATCACAGTTGCAACTCTATTTCTTTATAATACCCTAATTTTTTAAAAGTTAAAATGAGGTATAATATAAAGGGGCAGATATGCCAAAGATCACATTATCCTTCCACGCTAGGTAAGTCATATTCAAACAAACTGTTTCTGTCAACAGCCCAACCAGACCGCTAAGAATAGTTTTCTTTTGGATACCGTCCTCACAAACTGAAAGGAAGAAAATCAAATGACCAGAAGCTTCACAAAATAACAGTGGTCTATAGCTGATTGCGATGGACACTTAGATAGCAACTTCAATGTACAGGAATCATCTAGCTAGCAGCATTTTTGTTTTTGCAATATATATATATATATATATCAATTTAGTGTCAAATACACTCAGATAGCCACTTCACCAATTTTATTTTTAGTGCCTATACAACAATTTCTCATGAAAACTAACAAGAAAGTAATTTTATTTTGTTATTAATGTTTCAAAAATTTAAATCTTTAATAAATCAATTATACTTGACAACAGATCAACTCATTTCAATAATGATTAATTCATCATAAAGGTTAATCATTAATTTAAAAGATAAATTTTTAGCGGAAAACTAGAAAACCAGATCAGTATTTGTTCTTCTCTCTTTAATTGAAATTATTGTGCCAACTTTTCCATCTAATAGAAGCAGTAGTGGGTAAACCCAGATCAGCTTTTGGCCTTTCGATGCCTTTGGAGTCAACCATCGCCGGCCCCTTAACCATCTTTTTTGACTTCAAGCTTAGCTCAGTGCCACTACACAGCAGCGCCATTAACTCAACGCAACCCCTCTCATACTCCAAATACCACAAAAAGTAACTTACGGGAAAAAAAAATTTAAAAAAAAAAAAGTGAAAGCAAAATATATGAAAAATAAAAAAGCGTAGGTACATTATATTAGGTATGCGACTTTAACCATGTAGCACTCCATTCAGCATTTTTTTGTTTTTTCTCTTTCCACAATCATACTCATTCATATATAGCACTCTTCTCCTCACATCAACTTCCTCACTCCCTTACGTAAATTCCTCTCAAAGCAACCATCACCATAATCACAAACACACACACTGAGTCACTCTCCCACACTCATATCACACAACGTACAACACAACTGTGTCACCAATCAGATCCCATAAACAAACCCAATTCTCATCTCACTCACTCAGAGCCACACCATGTCAAACACAAACTCAAACACGAACATGGTTCTTCTTGTTCTGTTCCTCACGCTCTTAACCATGGAAACCCCATCAAACTCCGAAACCGAGTCCTTCATCTTCGGTGGTTGCTCTCAGATGAAGTACACGCCGGGTTCACCCTACGAGAACAGCGTGAATTCGCTCCTCACCTCGCTGGTCAACTCAGCCATGTTCACCAACTACAACAACTTCACCATTCAGGGCACCACCTCCTCCTCCGCCACCGTGTACGGCCTCTTCCAGTGCCGCGGCGACCTCTCCAACGACCAGTGCTCGCGCTGCGTGGCGCGTGCGGTGAGTCAACTCGGCACACTCTGCCTCGACTCGTGCGGCGGCGCGTTGCAGCTCGACGGCTGCTTCGTCAAGTACGATAATGCCACGTTCCTCGGTGTGGAGGACAAGACAGCCGTGACGAAGAAATGTGGGCCGTCGATCGGTTTGACCTCTGATGCGTTGACAAGGCGTGATGCTGTGCTGGCGTATCTGCAGGCGTCGGATGGGACTACTTACAAGGCGTTCAGGACGAGTGGGTCTGGGGATATGCAGGGTGTGGCACAGTGCACGGGGGACTTGAGCCCCAGCGAGTGCCAGGATTGCCTCTCCGATGCCATCGGACGGTTGAAAACGGAGTGTGGGGCCTCCACGTGGGGCGAGATGTACCTGGCCAAGTGCTACGCGCGCTACTCCGAAGGTGGCAGGTACTCGCGCGACAGTAACGGTAAGTGGCTCCGCAACCGTGCACGGTGGTGTTTTTTGGCTTGTGACGCCTTTTGGTTGTTGTCTTTGCTTGTGTGTTAATAATAACAATAATTTCTTTTCTTTTACTCACTTTTTTCGATCCTGCTATTTGGATATAATTTTTTTGGGTGTGTATCGATACCGAAGAATCGTGTACAGAAGAGTGAAAATTTTATAGATGAAAATGATAATAAGTGATAATTCTCTAATTATATATATAAATATTTCACTCTTTTGTACATGGCTCTTTGATATTGATGGATAACCCAAAAAATTACGTCCAAATAATTTTTTTATTAGAAAAAATGTGTTGAATAATTCACTAGTGAAAATTGACTTTGCTTAAATAGTCGAAATTTGGGTTTGAAGCCTAGTGCTAGTGCTACCCATGTAAAAAGTGTAGAAAGGTGGTGTGGAAAACAAGAATTGCTTTACTATATGGGGATAACTCAGATTAGCCAAGATACCTTTTTTTTTTACTCCTTTTTTTGTCTTGGTAAATATTTTCTCTGCCTTGTCTATGTTATGTGCCCTCATTAGTTCTTGGGTGCAGGGCTTCTATTGTTTGGTTGGTATCTTTTGTATGTACTAAAGGGTAATTGCCACTCCGTATTGCTTATACCTGCCATGCCATGCCTTATTCAAATGACTGTTGAAGATAAGAGGAGCCTTGAAACGGATGATTACATCATATTAATGATGGATCACTCGTCGTTACTCATATAATAGTCAACTTGAGTCTTGATTTACATAAGCTAATTATTTATTCAAAATTTAAATAAGCTGATCATCATGTTATTCTTTCTAGAAGATTTGTATCTGAATTTTCAATTTTGCCATCCCTCTCCCTTTTGTAGTCTTTACTAGAAGTTATTCTTTTTGCTCTGCAAACAAGAAGAATAAATAATTGGAATGAAAAACTGGAAAAGGAGATATGCAAAATTTTGCTTAGTCTAGTATGATTTTTTTGACAATGCCTTTCGTTAACTAGAAACATCTCAAGTGCCAAAGTATTTGGACTTTCTGTGTGCTAGAATAAATAAAGAAACATTCTTGTAATATCTATTTGACAATACCCCCGCTTTGAATTTAGAAATAGTCCTCTGTAAGCAAAGAACAATCAAGATCCATGAGATGATATCACCATTTTCTCCTAAGGCCTGAATAGCATCAACGCAATAAAAGAGCAACTTACACGTAACACAATGAGGTAGATATGGTAATAATAAAGTTCTTATTGACTTATAGATGTTTTAAGTCAGCACGGTATCTTCAATAAATTGAAATAATCATTCTTTTTATATTTAAATTAATTCAATAAAATTAATAAATAAAATCTTTCATCTGCTAACAAAAAAACTTTAGTGCAATCAAACATGTATGAAAAATGAATTTCAAAATGCAGGGTACAAAAAAACCACCCTTACAGAACTGAATTTCACTGTATCTAGTACTACGACACACTTGCTTTAAATATTGACAATTAACTTGAGATGTTGTGTAATTTTCTTATCTAATTTGAGCGTAGATGATAGCAATCACAATGATGATGAGATTGAGAAGACACTTGCCATACTAATTGGACTCATAGCTGGGGTTGCTCTAATCATAGTTTTCCTTTCCTTCTTGTCCAAGGTGTGCGAAAAGCACAAAGGTATGGTCTCTGTGGCACATATATATCTATATGTGCGTGTGTGTGTGTGTGTGTGATATGTTTAAACATTTAATTTATCATGGTCATAATACATCGCTTCTCTGAATGATGCAGGTGGTAAATAAAGAATAATATGTGCATAATACTGGGGTTGAACTTTTGTCCCTGCTTTTCTTCGGTAAAATTGTTAGTCTTTCGGTGACACTTCTGCTACTCTTCTAGTCCCTCAGAGTCTCTACTTTTCCTTTTTGTATTCAATCCATCTTTTTCTTATCTCTCTAAGTTTCCTGCATAGTTCTCTTTATAATGAATACCTGTGAAGGTATAGATAGAAAGATGTGTATGGAAAAAGTAGTTCCTTGAAACAAGTTAAAGAATGAGTTGCAATAAGGAGAAAAAGCTCAAGATTCTACACTCTATGACCACTTACAACTTGTCTAGTGTCCACCAATGTGTACAAATAGTGAACACTTGGGTGAAAAGTTGCAGCATGTTATGTTATAACCTTTGATGGGTATACTTTTTGCTTACTTTTATATTAGAGTATGAAGAACTTTACTTTCCATCCAAAAAGTCAGATTAAGACAAATTTGATCAATTTTCTGTCAAACCAGTACCCCAATTTTGTTATCACTTTTTCCCTGTTGGGCCATTATAATTACACCAGATGTTATATGATCATGCAGGTGTTATTTTATGAACAGTACTTCTTGATCTTATTTTAATGATACAGAAATTGTTGAATCAAAATCTACTATCTGATGGGAAAGAACTCCCCTACTGAATTCTCTATAAAGTCTGTTGTATTGTTTCTGAAAAATCTTTTATGATCTCAATCTCAGATCCATCTTAGGATGTACCAAAAGCATCTAATTTTGTACTTCGCTCCTTCAACACTGTACAAGATCCAAAATCCCTGGTACCGGCCTTGAAGCCATTGGTAATATCAATATGAAAGCCAATAATATTAATCTCTAGACTATGGCCTGACAGATCTTTCTCCATATAACATTTATAACAAATTATAAATGCTGCAATTATAGAGAGAGCGATGCAAACTCATCAACTTAATGAGTTGATGACTTGATGCAGTCAGCAACTTTTGGTTTACATTGCTTTAATTCATAGCCATGCCAGTATCTACTTATCTTTAACAGATCTATTACTGCTCTTTATATGCTACTCTCTTTTGTTGAGAAGTCGCAGTTAATTATGGTCAGTCTTAAATCTCTGACTATCTCGATTACTTAAGCCAATGTTATATGGCCTTTATTTGCTATTCGAAGAGGAGAGATACTTGCATGGTCATGGACCATTACTTAGGATTATGCTCTCACCAATTACTATATGCCATTTAATCTTAGTTAGTGATGGTTTTTATCACTAAAAATATAAAATAATAATAAATATATAAATTTATGGTAGGATTCACTTCTAACTAAACTTAAATTATATACAGTAATTGGTGGGAGCACAATCCTACGTAACGTTCTATGACTATACTAGTAAGAAACATCAATCGACTCATGTTTGACCAAAGCACTACCATGCAATTTTCATGAGACAGGTTTTTTAGGCTGAATATACTGACAACACTGAATATTAAGATGCCAAATTAAATCTTGCAATGATTAAGGGACTATCATCATCACTCTATTATTCTATAAGACCTGAAGGGCCAATATGTCATTAACTACAGAAGGAAAAGATGTTGGTATAAAGTACCAATAATTATTGTTATAGGACCATGATCTTTGTGAGTAAACAATGTCCCCAAAATCCCTCCAGAATCTTCTCTCTTTGATCTTTATCCATCTCCTCCGTCATCAATTGCTTTCAAGCTATGAGCTCGTTGTTTTTGTCCTAGTCTATTTAATTCTTGGCACCACTCAACATCATTACTTTATTAATCCTTCTGCTAAACTTAATTATGAAACCCTCTTTGTCTCTCTTTATCTAAACAGAATATAGGACATACGATGCCATACGTGACAATTATAAATCCTTATCGTGTTCCAAATTCATTGTATATTCTTGCATCAACAAATTGACAAGGAAGTAGATGTGATCACATTGAACAAAGAGCTATATAAAGTAAAGATAAGATTAAGCAGGGCCGTCAAAGAATGAACAGGTGAATGATAATAGAGTTAGGGTAAAATGCAAAAATCACCTCTGAAGTTTGTCAATATTGCACTCCATCCCAATTTCTTTTCAATATTATACTTTACCCCATAAGCTTAAGGATGAGTTAGTTTTAGGAGACATCTTAACTCAACTATAGTTAACGATAAGATATAAGATGGTCCACCTTATTCTTTAGATCATTGTGGTCAATTTACTTTTAACTATTAGATATTATTAAGCAATTCACATTCAGACCCAAAAAAAAAAAAAGGTTCAAATTTAAAAATATAATGATTATATAACATTATAATAATTTTAAAAATTATTAAACTAATCATCTATTTTTTCTCCGTTCCTTTTTTTAGGGATGTTAATGAGTCAACCCGACTCATTTAGGCCCGCAGGTCAAATGAGTCGAATCAACTATATAGTCAACTAAATAAGCTAGTAGTATAGCGGTTCAATCTGTTTAAGGTAGGCTTGCCGGCTTAAACAGGTCAGCTCATTTATGTTTTTTTCAAAAAAAAAAAATTATACACTTTGAGGGAAATTCTTTTCTACTAACAAATCTCATACAATATAATTTACAATTAAATTCAAACTACATCCAAATGAAAATTCAAAAACTATATATAAGTGCAATTTATTAAAATAAAAATAAAAAGTAATAAAGAACGACAAAGTTATGACCAAATAGAATTTTAATTTTTTATTTTTAAAAATAGATAAGTAAACGGGCTAGTGTCGAGCTAACCCATTTAATTCGTAAATTAAACGGGTTGGGCTCATTAAAAATAATTTATTTTGAACTGATCAAAATTTTTACAATCCAATCCACCTAATTTTTTATAGTAAATAGATCAACATAACGAGTAATCAAGCTAATTTGCTTACTTTTTAATTTTAAAAAATAATAAATTAAAACCCAATGTAATTCAAATTTAATTGTGAATTATATTGTTTGATATTTATCAAGTGAGAAAGAACACTCCTCAAAGTGCATAGGATTTTTTTCTATTAAAAAAAAATGAACAGTTTAAGTCATTTAACCCATAAGTCCTTTACCCTATTGTTTTTAAAAATAATAAATTAAAGTTCGATATGGTTTGAATTTAGTTATGATTTATATTGTTTGGGCCATGTTAAGTAGGAAAGAAAATCCCTTAAAATGCATAGGAATTTTTCTTTTAAAGAAAAAGATAAAAATGCTGAATCATTTAATTCGTGAGTTTAAATAAATTGGGCTGGCTCATTTGATGTTGCTACAAAAAGGGAGAGAGAAAAGATAGAAACAATAATTTGGTATTTTTAAAATTTGTTATTTTATTTCATAATTTTATATAATAATTATTATATAATCATTTAGACTTGACGGTTAAAATAACGCCTAACGCTTAAAAGTAAATGAAGTACTAGTGGCCCAAAAAATAGGAGGACCATCTTATAACTCACTTTTAACTATGGTTGACTATGGATGTCTCTTGAAATTAATCTACCCTTAAGTTTATGAGGCAAAGTGCAATATTAAAGAGAGATTGGGATGGAGTGCAATATTGACAAACTTTATGGGTGGTTTGCGCTTTTTATCCATAGAATTATATTACTAACCAAAGAGGCCAAATTGCAGTAAACTTTGTGCAGCCAAATAATGGTTTAGTTTAGAACTCAATTCGCTGCTCTCATTTTAAACTTAAGCCATCAATTTCTTACCTCAGTATCGTCAATTAAGTTAAACTGGGAAGATTCATGTTATCCACCTTCTGTTTACTTTTGTGATTTTGTCATGACTTAAGTTTGACTACAATTTTATTAGTAAGTCATTTGTGATAATCTTTATAAGCAATCAATGATCATTGAGACATATATGATCCTAGAGTGAAATAAGCTTCTACTCAACTCAAATCTTTTGTGCCAAAAAAGAAAATTGTTCACTGAGTAAATGTTTACAGGAATAAATCAATTTTTGGTACGTGAGAACTAAATTGTTTTATAGAAATTTTCCTAAAAAAATCGGCATTGAGAAAAGAATCGTATGACTATAAAACAAAAGAAGAATTAGTGACACATTCTTCTTTAATCTTAATTTTATGTTATTATTATTATTATTATTATTATTAACATTGATGACACTAAAGTTTAAACTTATGAATTTGCACAAACTACTTAAATCCACCACTATTATTCTACAGCTAGTGATTTTTTTTTAAGTTAAATCAAAGCAGGAAAGATTGCGTGGCATTATTAATCCATGGAAATTCTTTCTGGGCAACATAACAAACAATTCATGCTGAGAACCTTAAACCGAAGGGACCCTAAACATAAGTTTTTGCTTACCTGTCTTGACTGTCTTTCGGTAGCTAGCACCAATCTTAGAGATGATATGACACTTGACCAATCAGTGTTTTTAAGGAGGGCCATTTAGTACTTAGAAGGCAGCAAAGCACCCGGGATCAATTTCCTGCCTCGTTATGCCAATTTTCTTTATCTTAAAACATAGAAACAGAATATCTGACTGAGTATTACAAATGGGACACAGATTCTTATGCATTAATCACTGTTTAAGATAAAAATAGCTAAAAGTAAAATTAAGTTTGAGAGGAAATAAAGAACATAATTCTTTCTATCTTTATTAATGTATATACGCCATTACGGCGAACTACAAGCAGAGCTTTATCTTGTGGTTTGTTTTCCAAAATGAAGGTATATCAAAGTGGAAGTCATTTTCTTGACTGAAGCCAGTGAGTGAGGTCTAGTTCAAAGCAACCAAATGGCAGACCAAAAGAGAAACCAATTGTAAGCTTAAGATTTTTTTTTTCCCCAAAAAAATCATGAATTTTGACGTACACAAAGACAAAAGGAAAGAAGAGAAAGAGGAGGGGATGCCAATTTAATCAGGCTATTTGAATGTAGAAAATATTATTTTTAATCATGTCAGGGACAGGATATATTTCTATTGACCAAATATTAAACTAAATAATCATTTATTTACTTAGAATTACCTACAAGGTGAATAATTATATATCCAACTGAATTAAATAAAAAAATATTAGATATTCAAAATTTTTATTAGAATTTTAGTACCAGAATAATATAATATTATTATCAATTCTTAGATGAGTAGATAGGCCCCACCATTTTATATCATCCATCCTTCATTATAATTTTTGGCAAAAATTCTTATTACATCTTTCTAGTTATATATCATTATTTAAATTAAATATTAGTTCAATTGATTGAAATTAATTAACTACTCGTTAATCGTACTGTCCATTGCACACGTTATTATCTTTTGGAGGTATTTTCACTCTTTGGATAGGACTGAATTAGACTTGATTGAAAATAAGAGCGAAAACAAATGTGGGTTCCAATCAAGCTCGAACCTCGAAGAGATTAAGAAAATTCGGTTCATATACAAAGAAATAACGAAATTGACGAAGAAACTGCCAGAAGACACTTCACTTTTTCGATAATTGAAAAAGCTCAAGACCACCAGCAGGAAGGAGCCATAATAAAGTACAAAGATACTACATCACTTTAATAATTTTATATGCCACAGTGACTGAGCAACTAGCTTTGGCTTGTTGTATACCTTTTTAAAAGTTAAAAAAAAGCAGGGTGTAAAGTAGCAATGGCTTACACTTGTTTCTTCGTTTTGCAATATGGCGTTATCTGCAAAGGTAAGATTCTAATTTAGATCAGTAGTAATCTAATGGAAGCTGTGGCATATGTGTAAAGAATGTGTGATGGGAATATAAAACAGGAACGTTCTACTTGTCTTAATTTATCCATTTATCTTCATATTCATGTGTTTGAATGGGTGGAAAAATTTAGTTAGATATTTATCACGCTTTTAAAAAGGTAAACAGTTCTAAAGATTAATGATTGAACAACCAATTCTTTTTTGGGGAGAACTGGAAAAAGGAAAACCCAAGCATTGGATATTATTGCTCCTTTGAGTTAAAAAGAACCTTCCCAAACACTTGGCATCAACGGAGCCATTTCAGCTAAATCACCGTGACACCCATTGAAGTTGTAATCATATCTCCCAAGAAAAATTAAGAGATGGGTAGGTCCAGAATAATATAAACCGTTCACGTATCTGAATTATGACTAATGTTATTGATTATTGATAAACGTAGACGCATGCGTAGTCGACACTTGTCCTCGTTGTCAGAATTTTTGAGCTTCGAAGCCTTCTCCCCATTAAATTAGTGGTTATGAGGTCGTAAATATTTGTACGGGGACTTAATTTGTGCACACTCAGCATTGACTCCATCTCCATGTAGTAATTAGTGGCAAGACATGCCTTTCTCACCCTATCATCCTTGCTTTTTGTTAACTAAGATAAAAAAAAAGGAACAGTATTTCGGGTCAAAACATTTTGCCAAATCAGATATAGTGTGTTTCAAGCAGGAACTTTGATTTATAAATCAATTCAGAATTCATTTCTTATAATGAATTTTAAACATAATAAACTATTTTTAAATCATATCAAGTCAATTAAACTTAAATAAAAAGTCATTTTTAATTTTGAATTATTATTAATGCAACTGTTGGATGAAAATGTAATCCGCTAAATTTTTCTCTAAGAACTTATCTAAAAACAAACTCTTAAAGATTAACAATGCTCAAACAATTTAAATTAAGAAAGGTACTTTGTCCCTTAGCAAATGGGCTCCTCAAACAGTTCACGGGAGCCAGTTTTTGGGTAGAATCAATCAACAAAAATTACAATGGAAATTGAATTTGTATTAATCAACTAAAGAGTTTATACAAGGCTTAAATGTCAACAATGAAAATAGAGAAATGACATAATGGTGAAAGTAAAATGAGCAAAGAGAAATAAAACTAGTAATTTAAATTGCATGGTATATGAGTTGTTTGTCTGTCCTCAATTTTCGTGTGCATGAGCTTTTATATTCTTCCTATATTTTTGCTACTTCCTAATTGCATACATATAGTGGTCCTCGACTTAACTCCATACACCCATGTTCTCAAGTAATAGTAACCGTCACTCACTTATGGCTTCAATTTCCAATTGCTTCTTTCTCTTCAACAATTAGCCTTATTCACTCTTCTTGATCCATCATTCCCTTCAGCTGATGCACCCCAATTTTAAGCCCAAAAATTATTTCTCGACTGATGAGCATTTATTTTACATCCAATTGCTTCCTTCGGCCCAATTCAGCTTTCAACCAGGTTCAATTGCAGTTCACTTGCCAGCCCATAATTATCCACATTTTGATCTCTAATTATGGTGCCAACAACAACAACAACAACAACAACAACAAAATGAAATAAAATTATGTTAAACAAAGGAAGCCGAATTGCTCAAGTTTTGTCAGGCGGGGCCAATTTTTTAAAGTTTTGGTCGTGGGGGGGGGGGCCAGCTGATTGACAAAAAATGTGACGTGTAAAAACATTCGAGTCCAACCCTGAAGAAAATGGCGGACAAAGCCCAAAACCAACATGTCTAATCTGTTGGACACTTTCTTGGGCTTTTAGTTCCTTTTTTGGGTCTGAACTTGTGCTTTTTGTTCAGAATTAGTTAGTTGTGATGGTCAAAGAACAACTCAGATGTGTGATCCGTTAACTCTTCGCTCTTCAAATTGGGCCTAGTGGGCTTCTTTTCTTCCTTACAAAGTCAGTTGGTACTTTACTTAGCAGGGGGCTGTCACGTGTACAGCACGTGTCGCATCAGCAACACATCGCCCTCTGGCCATAAAGCCCCTGATTTTCCGAGCCCCACACAATAAAGAAGAGAAGAACTACTACTTGTCATCGAAGAAATCTGCAACCGAAAACCGATACCGAAGAGACACAGATCTGAGATTGTGTGTGACCGATGGCGCTGGAATGGGTTGTGCTAGGGTACGCCGCGGCCGCAGAGGCGATCATGGTGCTGCTGCTGACGATCCCGGGGCTCGACGGGCTCCGAAAGGGGCTGATCGCGGTGACGCGGAACCTCCTGAAGCCGTTCCTGTCGGTGGTGCCGTTCTGCCTGTTCCTGTTAATGGACATATACTGGAAGTACGAGACGAGGCCTTCCTGCGAGGGCGATTCGTGCACACCGACGGAGCACCTCCGCCACCAGAAGTCCATCATGAAGAGCCAGCGCAACGCCCTCCTCATCGCCGCCGCGCTCCTCTTCTACTGGCTCCTCTACTCCGTCACCAACCTCGTCGTCAGGATCGAGCAGTTGAACCAGCGCGTCGAGCGCTTGAAGAATCGCGATTGACTTTCTCTTTTTGCCCCTAGGTTTTCCTGTTCTCGCCAGATAAGTTTGTCCGTTTCTGTTTCCCTGATATAAATTGCACTCTTTTTTTTTTTTTTTTTTAATTTGGGTTGTTGTTGTTGTGTTAGGAACTATTTGTATCCGTTTCTGTTGAACTTACACGACGTGATTGAGGCGTCATAATTTGGGATTTTTCGCATTTTCAATTTGATATGGATTGTCTATTGGTCGTTGTTGTTTGCGAAGCATTTTTATGTATCTAAAGGAATAAGAGGATTCAACTTCGCCGTGTTGAAATCAGTAAGCGCCCGGGGAGATGCCTTGTTATAATGTCGTGCCTACTTTATGATAGTATATAGTGGTTCTTGGTGTTGGTTAGGGGTTGAAGAGAACAACAACAACAAAGTCTTATTCCATTGAGTGGGTAGGGGTTGAAGAGAATTTAATTTAATACTTCGTCGAAGCTTTTGGAGCATTTGTTTGGTCTAGCGCTTTTGGTAGTCGGACGTAGGAATTATTATGGGTTGTTATTGCCAATTTGCCATTAATTGTCATATGGTTGCCTACTTTCTAACTGCAAGAGTTTATGATGATGAGATTCAGTTAAGTCTGTTGAAATGTGAAATGATATTCAGAGAATTGTCAAATTCCAAGCTTAGTTGTGGAATCAAATTTTCTTCCATGAACACGTGCACATAAAGAAAGATGTTAGTAACAGAGCTATGCTTTTTGTAGTAGCAGCTTGTCCTTCTTAATGATAATCAGTTTTCAACCATAACAAAAAACAAATAAAATGTTGATTCAGTCATTTGTAAGGTTTTCAGCATCTTGGTGTAATTTTAAGGATTTGCTATCAAATTCTCTTTGTGTAAGTGCCTTGGGCTCTAAAAATTAAGTGTAGGATCATCTAACATTGCATGGTTGAACCTTCCTCAGCCATGAAGATTAGATAACTAAACAACGAGCAAGTTAATGTAAGTATCCTTTTCTCTCCGCTCTGTTTATCTAATTTTGAAACTAGACACCGAGCTTACCAGACTCGAAACACCCATTCTTGAGTTTGGCTGTGTCCTACTTGCTGGTACCTGGCATTTATTTCTTAGTTAGCTAACTAAATACAGGATCACTATGGGACAGAATAGATAACAGTTTTCATGTTTCTGAATGTGTTTTCTAATGCTTCACTGTAATTAGAATGAACTCTGTCTTTGAGTTTTGTTTTATAGGTCGGGATTGTTCCTTGCTTGGTGGAGGCGTATCATTTTCTCTACCACACTTATTACAGAAAATGTTAAAGATATTGATTTGCTGGACATGTAATAATGAAATTTTAAAGAAATTGGATAAGCAAGTTTTGTGAGATAAGATTACGCATCTTGCTTCTACTTGGTGCAAGGGGCATGATCTTTTTAGAGGAATGTCTCTCTCTGATATGCAGAGAGATTGGAGAGCATTGCTCTTCTGATGTATTTTGTTTATCCTACTTTTTGTATTGAGGATCTCTTGTCCTCCAAGCTCTTTGTATTATCCTTCTCTTCTTCTCTACTTGTTAATAATATTTTTTCTTTCATCAAAAAAAAAAAAAAAAAAAAAAATCAGGTAAAGAAGGCTAGGAAAAAAAAGGTGACTTGGGTTTTAGATACACATACGAACAAATTTAATTGATAGGAAAATTAAACAAGTTTTCTAATGAGGTATTTGTAGCTTAAGTAATACAAGTGATCGAAATTTGTTGTCAGCCTTATAAAGTTTCAGTGTTAACATTGGACCCGGAACCGTACTCTGATTGTTGATTGATGGAATTAACAGAAAAGAACAGGAACTAACAACAGAGAATTTTTGTGCTCGTGCATGGTTTTCATTTTTTCCCAAGAATTCTGAAAAAAATCCTTTTCCTATGTTTGATTGATAAAAAATAGTTATATGAAAAAATTAGAATCGTATTTATGCAAGACCTCGAAGAAAAACATAGTCGGACCTCGAAGAAAAACATAGTAGAAACCGTAATATATCTATATTGATGATTTTTTCTAAACAAAAATGAGCAATAAAGTTATATCACGGAGCCCTTTTCTTTTTGGATCTGCACCTGATTGTTTGGTACAACTGATAACTCATTGTTTGACCAGAAACGTAGCATCGGCCACTCAATTTATTTAAAAGTAATGTTTTGATTTATAAAACTGAGAAGTGCTCGTTTGATAGGAAAGTTAGCCGGAGAAACTCTCCTGTTTCTCTCTCCAACCAATTTTGCCAGTGTAAGAATTGTAGATATGCCTCGAAAGAGTGCAAAGGGATCATGCTCTCGAGAAAGTTGGAGAGAAAACCTCAAAGTGAGGAAGATGAATTATCAAATCAAGTCTGAGTTTGGACACACTAATGATCCTATATACAACATATCTACTTGAGTCTCTATCATAGATAAATAACTGATTAGTAACCGCCACTTAACAAGCTGCAACAATCTCCAATCATATTAAACTAACTGAATCTTAAACTTTGGAATCGGGTAACAGCCAGCAAACCTGCAAAAACATTGTTTGAGGAGTACAAGGATGAACAGAGTTGGGACGCATATGAAGCTTCCTTAGCCAGCAGCACTTTCGCTATGTTGTCTGAACTTGCATTATCGCGTACTTAGGATCCATTATTCTCTCGTGCTGTGGGTTTTTTTTTAAAGTTTAATTATCATTCAATTGAAATAGATGAAAAATAGTCATGATCTTATTGATATAATAACAAAGTTCCTCTCTCTCCATCCTCTTCTCTATTTTTATTTTTCTTTTCTTGAAATAATATACACAAGATGCGATATGCACGTATTCCTGGGGTCGAAGGAAATATTTGACGAAGATTGCTCTTGCCTGGTACATGAGGCCTGTTATATCCGCTGTATATCGAACAGAAATAGTCAACAAACGGGACATTTTCGTTGAAAACAGATAGAAAAACTAGTATACGAAGATTATTTTTGGTGTTAGTATAAGAAGATTTTACTTTTATAACATACAAATTCAGTATAAATTAAGGGTGTATTTGTTTGTGACTTTTTGGGCAAAAAAAATCAGTATTCCATACATTTAGATAATTTTTTTAAAAAAATAATTATATTTTCAAAAAATCTGTTTTTAATTTTTTTTAAAGTTGAAAAGAGTAATTTCTAAAAAAAAAGTATCAATTTTTAACATTTTCAGGTATATATAAAATTTAAGTTTCATAATCATTTTTTTTAAAAATTAAAACAAACGTACTCTAAATCAGTCAGAATTCAATAAACTTCATATTGGACGGTGTTAAGCAAAAAGAAGAAAAATCAACTGAAAATATTCAACTTCAACCACAACTGGAATTCACAAGGCGTGGCTTTGTATTCATATGTAAACTTAGAATTTCTTAACACCCATACAAGACTTAGTTTGTAAGTTTAATGAGTTTTTCTAACAAATGAAGCAAGCATCACTTGCCACGGAATTATAAATATTAAATAAGAAATAAAAATAAAATTTTTAGGGTTCTCAAACTTCTAAATATTTTGCTTATATTGCGTTAAATAAAATATAATTCCAATGTCAACTAGAACTAATTTTGTTAACAAATCTTTCACTCATGTTTGAATATATTTTTAATTTAATTTTGGTATTTTATCGTTAATCCAAATTATAGAATTTATCTTAATCTTAAATTGAAGTAAACATATACCTCAATATAAAATTTTCTTTTTCTAATAGTAAAAAAAATTAAATCAACAGATTTAAGGTGTATTAATTTTAATAGAAGTACAGTTAGATGCATTTAGAAGATGTGGTTAAATGCAAAAACATTCTATCATCACCCCTTTACTCTTCAATCTTCTTTAATTTCGAATCCAAAGGTAGCTTCTCAACAGGAATTCTTTCTCACTCCCCACAGGAGGAGGAGACTCGCCACCTCCCTCCGTCCGAGTGGCTCCATTAGCCGTGGCTACAACAACCACCATCCTCCTTTGCTTAAAGAGCGTTGAAATTAGAACCACGTTCAAGCCCTAACAATGGGATTAAGGCGCACTTTGAAAACTGAACACACACACACACACACACACACAAACGGACGTAGTAACAACAAATATTTTGAAGAAATTAATAAAAAGTTGAAAACAACAAAAACAAAATATGTGTTTTATAGAGAAATTAAAGGCAGGGAGCAACTTACCTGGGATGGTGGTAACGGTGAGAAGGGAAGAGGAAGAAGTGGGAAGGGGTGAATGGGGACAATGGAGAGAGAAGAGGGTGAAGGAACTGAAGTAGAGAAAAGCCATTAAAAGAAGAAAAAAAAAGATTGGGAGTGTGGATTTGTTTCACAATTTGTAGTGTTGTTGGGGCAAAGAGAGATTGGAGTTGGGTTGTGGATAAGGTCACATGCTTCTCCACTCTCTCTCTCTCTCTCTCTCTCTCTCTCTCTTTATGTGGTTGCAAAAATTAGCTTTAAACCTTTAAGGCTTTGAGGGAGAGATTTGAATGGAGCAGTGATGCGATGGTTGTGTTTAGCAAATGATTGCGATCGAAAGAGGGAAGATCGTGACCGGCAGGGTTGGCGGTAAAGCGATGGTGCATAGTGTTAGTTGTATGCTCTAAAGATGATATATGTATAAATAATTCCTATTAATGGCAGTTTTTTTTATTCTTTTATTCATAATTTGTGTATGTTTATTAGAATAAGTCTATTAGATACTTGTTAGACACTTCATTCTCAAGAGTTGAGAATATGAGTGACGGAATAGTCTAGTACAAGATCTTTAAAATAGTTCACTATCATAGGAATATTAACTGGGCATTATTATTCTGGAAGATTGTCACCTCTATCTATTTCCATGATTGGTAGAATGTACTAATGAAGATGGAATAGTGAGTCTCATACTATATAACATTAGATGTCAAAACAGATATGTGGACACTTATGTGATAAGTGGGTCGAACGTGACGTATAGATAATGTTTACATGATATTTTACTAATGTCAATGAAACATTATCTAGATCATATTAATGCATATAATCCTTTGACCTGAGATGGCACGGTTATCTTGTACATAGGTAACTATAGTTTGTTACTGCTTATATACTTATGTTATGTATTATCGTTAGGCAGTTTGTGGCTATAGTTAGTTACGTATGGAGATAGGTGAACGGTCAAGAAGGAATTCATTACCTTGAGTAAACAAGGATAGGTCCTATGGATATAAGGTTATTCTTGATCATGAAATCCTTGGCCAATGTACTTAGACTTAAATGAAAAGAGTTTCTATTTTATGTCCTATTGATCAAAGAATAGAAACCTAGAAAGTCCATATGGTCTAAGCTATAGGGTTTGATATTATCCATACCCCTAGCTGGATCGGGATGCTGTAATGAAAGGATTCAAGTGCATAGCAAATATGATTGATAGTTCATCAGAATATTTTAATTAATATATTCGTCCCTATTTGGGTGGCCATGGCATGCTGTACTAGGTGTTACCCATGAATTATGAGAGCCGAGGGTATTTTGGAAATTTTACTTTAGGTACGGAAATAAGTTTCTGATAAAATCAAAAGGTTGATTTTATAATCTCATTACCAATTAGAGATGAACCTAGTTAATCATACATAATAAGACATGTACTCGCTGAGAATGAACTAATTCTAATTAAAATAGTTAATTAGAATTTTAATTATTGGATTAAACTTGCAATTTGATTGCAGGGTTGCTAGCACATCCCGAAGTCAAGTCTAGGGTGAAGGTAGATCCTCATAAGGAAAGTTTCTATAAAATAGAAGGTTCATATTTTAGAAACTCAAGTCAAGGGGTTTTTGGTCTTTTATAATTTTGGGTTAATATAAGATATGAAATGACTTATATATTAATTGGCCTATTTAAAATAAGAATTATTTGAGAAATAATTCTAGTTTAAAATGATTTATTTGTTTATTATGGGAATCAATTAGGAATTGATTATGACATAAATGTCAACCCATATTTTGCAAAATTGTAACCCTAGAGAAAAGAAAAGGAAAGGTCACTATTGATTACAATAAATAGAGAGAGAAGGTTGAGGGCTAGAAGGGGTAAACAGAAACTTTTGAGCATACAAAACTCTTTCTTTTGTTGAAAAACTTTCTGACATCACCACCAACTCCAAAAGTCATCTGAGATTCTTGTTCTTCAAGAGGGCAACAAGGAATAGATCTTGGATTAAGAAGAGGAGTTTCTTGGCGGATCATATTCGTGTGGACGAGCTAGAGGTAGTGCGATTGTGCGATTGTGTGTTTGTGAGATGAATATCAAATTTCTATGGGACATCGCTTCAAGAGGTAAATATCTCATATGATTCTTTTATATTTCTAGGTGTTTACATTGTTTAAATAATACAAGGTGATATCAAACTTATAAGATATGATTTTATGAGTATTATTTGATCTTATATGAATGTGTTCATGTAATTAAAATTTTGTTTGATCATTCTGGTGCATATATCTCCTATGTTTTCTAACTCATAGTGGTGCGGTGATGTGCAGTGATACACTGGGTTGGTGCTATGTAGCGGTGCGGTGGTGCAATGCTGGGGGAACGGGTCGAAGTATGGAGGAGAAGCACGGCAGGGGCGAGAGGACATGATAGAACATTTTCTTTTTCAAATGGAACTGAGCCTATTAAAACCCCGCTGGCCGGATTTATGAGAAATCTGAGTTTGATGAGGTGGCGTATTCTTATTGGACATGTTTACTCCCACTCCTATTTATCTTTCGCTGCATATGACATGCTCACGCGCCCATTAACAGTGTCAACGGTGTCAATTCGGCCCCACGGCCACCGTTCTTCTCTTCTGAGCTTCCGAGGTTGTCTTCTTTTCTTCTTCTTTGTCTTCTAGTCCTTTCCCTAAACTTTCTTTTACACCTATAAAGGTTTCTTTTTCCACATCTTGAATCTCTTTTTATCTTCGATCTCCCCAAACATTACCAACTGAGGCGATTTCAACCCCCAATCATTTCATCCGCCAACCCTTCCATTTTCAGATCCATTCTTTTCATTAGAATTATTGTTCCCAGATCGTGGAACGAAATGGACGACGTTAAAGATAAGGTAAAGGGTTTCATGAAGAAAGTCAACAACCCTTTCTCTTCGTCCTCCTCTGGCAAATTCAAGGGCCAAGGTCGAGTCTTGGGATCTTCTTCTTCTGCCCCCAGTAATTCCAATCCTACCCCTCGCCCCATCCCTGCGCAGATCCTCAATTCCAAACCCACTTCTTCATCTGCAACGAATCCCAGGCCCTTGCCCCAGAAAACCAACACTTCTGAGCAGAACAGAACCGAGAGGGATCGCAAACCGGGAACTGGGTTTGACCCTTTTGATTCTTTGGTCACCTCATCGAAGAGATCACAAAATGGGTATTCACTGAATGTTTATGAATGCCCTGTTTGTGGGAAATCTTTTAGATCCGAGGAAGAGGTTTCTGTACACGTGGATAGTTGTTTGTGTAACGGTAACCCAATTGAGCGTGATGATGGAAATGGTCTTGTCTCAGAATTGCCAGAGAGTGGAGTTGAGTCCGATGGTGGTGAGTTGGAGGTGTGTGTTGGCACTTATGTTTCAGGGAAGCCATCTGAGGGATCAGTTGATGTTGTTCTCAAGCTGTTGAGGAATGTTGTTAGGGAACCGGAGAATGCTAAGTTTAGGAAGATCAGGATGAGTAATCCAAAGATAAAAGAGGCTGTTGCTGAGGTTACTGGGGGCGTTGAGTTGCTGAGCTTTGTTGGGTTTGAACTCAGGGAGGAGAATGGGGAGACATGGGCAGTTATGGAGGTCCCTTCAGAAGAGCAAATAAAATTGATCAAGAAAGCAATATCGTTGCTGGAATCACAACTGGTACAAGAACCTCCAAAGAGTGAGAATTTGGCTCCTGCAACTTCTGCTGAGGTACAGGCAAAGGCTGAACAAAAGCCGTTCGACAGGCAGGTAAAACTTAAACTGATAATGCTTCTGAAAGGGGGCTGTGGAGAAAAATAAGTTCATGGTCTGATTCTTATTTGCTTTTAATAGTGTGTCTCGGATGCATTTAAGTATATCCACAGTGCTTTTTGCTCTTATAGGAAGCTTCTCTATATTTTGAACTCATATTCTGGCTGGAAATACAATGTGTAAATAAGTAAGTGAATGGCTAAGAAACTGATATAAACCATATAATGCCATTTGCTAATCAACACAATTGGGTTTGGTTTCTAATTTTAATTTTAATGCATTGAGAGAAGCCCGAGCCAGTTTTGTCTGGGGTTGTATGGCAAAAATTGATGTTAAACTTAGTCACACTCTTGCAAGTGTTAATAACTAGGGATGGCATGGCATATGTTGGTTTAAACTTGTGTATGGCTCGAGGTTAGTAGAAGCATCAGAAGGCAATAATCCAGAATCTTCACAAGAATTTCTATGGAGTTTCTCAAGCAGAAAAGGTTTAAGCAAAACTGCTAAGTTCAGCAAGCTACTATGGTTGCACCACCTTAAGAGAAACTCATCCTAAAAAATAACTTTAAGGGTGTGTTTGGTTGGGGGGTAAAAATAGGGTGGAAATTTTTATGGATGAGCTTCATGTGTAATTTTACACATGGAGTTCATCCATGAAAATTTCTGCCCCATTTTTATCCCCCAACCAAACACATCCACAAAATTTAGATATTTGTTTGTGACTTTATGTCTCAATTGTTCTTGACAAATAAAGACAACATTTTTTTAGTTTTATGTAAGTTTGGAGTTATCTGTGTATAAATTGAGGTCTTTGAAGTCCAGACTGAGTGTGACTACCACATGATGTACTTGTCATTTGCTTTTAATTTACTAAGGAAGTTGCTAAATGTCTGCAGGCATACAAAAGTAAGATAAAAAATGTCACTAATGAATGAGATATGTTATTTGTACATAACCCACCTCGTACTTTGGGTCGACATATCACCCATCCACCATTGAATGGGTGTGGGACCTAGTCTAAGTAGGGGCCACACATCCATCAAATGGTGGGCGGGTGGTATGTCAGCCCGGAGTACGAGATGAGCTATGTCAAAATATCATTTCTCCTAATGAATCCTCAAAAATTTTCTTTCATTGTGAATTATAAAGCCCTGTAATTCCATGCTAAAATGATTTTTGGATTTGTATGGCCACTATTTTCGTGTCGCAACCTGCTAAATGTCATAGTTGTGGTCTTCTTTCCAATTCTTCTCATTTACTGAATAGGAAAAGGCCTCTAGATAGAAGCCTTAATCAAAACAAGGATATACCTTCTTAATTGTTGGCATATCTAAATCAGCTGAAGGAACACTGAGTAACCGTGAGCCCGTGACTTTAGGAGAGATATAATACAAGTATAATCTTTGTTTTTTCCTGTTTCTGTGGCAACATGTCTTGATTGTCTGAGTATATTCAGTTGGATGCTTTAGTTGTTATTCTGCAGAGCTGAAATTATGTTTGTCATTTCTTTCCTATTAGTTTTGGCACTTTAGTCCATTTCAAAAAGTTAGTGGCAAACTAACTCTCTAGATTGAATATATCTAAAATTTTTTCTTGTTTAAAAAATGGCTCTTATAGGTGAAGGTCTTCTTTGCTGTTCCCGAAAGTGTTGCAGCCAAAATTGAGCTACCAGATTCCTTCTATAGACTTTCAGTTGAAGAGGTGAGAAGAGAAGCTGAATTAAGGAGAAAAAAAATTGAAGAGTCTCAGCTTTTAATCCCTAAGTCACTTAAAGAAAAGCAAGCAAAAGCTGCCAGGAAGAGATACACAAAAACTATTATTAGGATTCAGTTTCCAGATGGAGTGGTACTTCAGGGTGTATTTTCTCCATGGGAACCAACTACTGCCCTCTATGAGGTTTGTCCTTTGCTATTAGATCTTATGTTCTGTTTTTCTCACCTTTCTTTAAATTTGACTCAAGCTTGCCGAGGCACCCATTTTTGAACCAATTACCAAACACTTTATTTGTCCATCTAGTAATGTGTATTTTGGGCTTCATTGGAGCAAGTTAGCATGACATTCGGCTGTAACTAGTTCATGCATACTGGTCTCTAGATGCCACTTTAGCTGGTGGTCTTGGAACTTTCCATGTGGAATGATAAAGCGGGTCTTGCTAGTCCCCTGGGTAACTTGATTACATTTAACAATGGATTCTGGCAATGATAAGTCCCATTGGCATCAAGTAACCCATATAATAATGCATGCATACCATGACACCAGTAATCAAATTTGAGGCTTTGTTTGTTTTGAAAAAGAAAAAATATTGAACTTTATTCAACTATGGAAATTGGAAATCATTCATTGCAACATAAAAATTCCCCAATTAACAATTTACAATTGGATAGTTATAATTGCAAATTACATAAAAGTCCCTAATTGGATAACCTGATCTATATATATATATATATATATATATATTGATATTGATGTGCACTCACGCAACATTTTATGAATGGATTTGACTATGACTCTGCTCTTCATATCCCAAACTGTTATCATCTTAGTGCTTATTCTGGGCTAGCAACTCAGCACTGTTCTTGTTTTACGTGTTGATGATGCAGTTTGTCAGCTCTGCATTAAAAGAACGAGGTTTGGAGTTTGAACTAATCCATCCGGCAGTAATCCAACGGCGGGCGATCCCTCATTTTGCGAAAGCAGGGGAGAATGCTAAAACATTGGAGGATGAGGACCTGGTACCTTCAGCTCTAATTAAGTTCAAGCCCCTGGAAACAGATTCTGTTGTTTTCACCGGTCTCAAAAACGAATTGCTTGAAATCAGCGAACCACTCGTAAATGCTTAGCAATTCCTTCTGTCTCAACAGTGTTGGATTCTTCCCTTAATTTTCACAATCTTCTTCTTTTGATTGGTGGGGAATGGGGATATACATATAATTTGTTATACTCATTTTTAAACTCTGCTATAGGTCTGTTACATCATAATACAAATAAATTACCGTGATGAAGCATGTAATTGTGAGCTGGAATGTATGCTCCCAACAGCTGTGCTTATTGTTCCTTCTGGACTTGAGCTTAGGCAAGCCAGCTGTGCCCAAGTTCAACTCTTTCAGCTCTAGAATCAGCTCAATTGGGCTTGGCCCATATTAAAATCCGTGTTGGTCTTGTGCAACCAACCAAAGGCCGAAGGTCCACTTTTTGATCACGAAGTGCCCTTGTACCGCTTTCTTAATGCTGTCAACTAAACTCAGTTCTTAAGATTGACAGAAGTCATCCTGTTGCTCCTTTCATTCTTTATTTTCAAGAAAAAGAGCCTTTGATTCTTTCTTTTTATAAACAGAGACTGAACTATCTTTTTCCATTGAAAAAATATAAATATGTTGGTGTTCCATGTTAACCTTTTAAAAAAACAAAAAGAAAACCCGGCTCCATTGGGTTTAATCGTCTATGACTATGTAATCACAGACGAAAGAATTGGTGGTTAGTGTTTCACTTGGGAGAGATTGGAGGGGTAATTGTTTTATTTTTTAATTGAGAATATTATTAAATATCAAAAAAGTAAATAAAAAATGATTTAAAGGTTATGTGATTACTTTTTTATTATATTCTCCTCTTATTTTAAACTGATCTCAAATAAAAATAATGTTTGCTCACCGAAAAAAAAAAAAAAGAGTAAAAGTAAAAGTAAAAGTAAAAGTAATGTTTGCCCAAAATGAAAAGTTATCGCCAGCTAGTTATGGCTCTAGTGTAATTGACAAGCAAGATTGAGTCGAGTTGTCAAGAAGCCTTAGCGGGCTATTTTGCCTGTGAAATTGTATTAATAAGATGTGTTACCTAGTTCCTTGATTGAGAATATGAGATTGATCTTACACTTAAAGGTTTTTTTTTTTTTTTTGGTACACACTTAAAGGATATATAAGAATACCTGAGCAATGACATTAAAATAAAAAATTATCCTTTATTACTATTCCCTTCCAAACACTTCAGTTCAAATATATTATTAGTGGTGATATGAGCAGGTGCCTGAACATCAATACTTATAGTTAAATTATTCTCAAGATTTTCTCGGCAACTTTGACAAACAAGTGGTCAGTGACTGAATCTGGCCTTGGAGTCGGTCAAATTTTGAAGAGAGGCCTTTGCCCTGTGGAGTCAATTCTGAAACTGTAGTGCACCTTTTCCTTTGTTCCCCTTCCCTTATGCAGCAAAAATTGGCATGGCGCATCTGCTACAAACTTACAAATGAGACAGTCCCAAAACCTCTGCATTTGCTTTGTCCATTCCCTTATTTCCTTTTTCTTGCATCCGCAGACAAACAAATCAAAACCCATACATGCATCCACTATTCATCTAAATTATTAGTAAACGTTTCACATGGGCTGCGGGACACACTTTCCCAACTTATATATTCTTAGGAAGGAGAAATGTGTATTAAATAATCCTTAGTGACATGGTCTTTATAGTAGAAAAGTAATCAAGTCCAAAGCAAATGATTGAAGTGAGCGCCCTTTATTAATGCCCCACCATAAAGAATGAAGTATATGGTTGCATATGATCTGCATGGGCGGTTTTAAGGACCAAAAAAAAGGTCTTCAGACTAGGGATGTCAAAAAGTCAGCATGATATCTGCAGTATCTGCATGATAGACGGTATGGGGAAGATTTTCTTTTTTGCGGATAATGGGGACGAGATTTTAAATCTGCGTGTTAAGCAGTGAGGCGGGGATCGTTATCCCAATACCCGATCCGTAGTAAATTACTATTTTATCCTTAAATTATTAATTTAGTTAAACTAATATTATTATTATTTAAATTGATTAGACTAAGGTTTAAATTTATAAATTAGATTTATTTGTACTTATTATATATTAGACTAATGATTGGATTCTTATTATGTATTTATTTTTATTTTAAGTATTTTAAGTTGATAGAATTTATATTGTAGAATTGGATTATTGTACTTATTTTTATTTATTTTATGTGTTTATTTTTATTTTAAGTATATTAAATTGTTAGAATTTGAATTGTTAAATTAGATTATTATTTATAATTATTTTAAGTATTTTATGATATTAGAATTTTTATATTTAATTTAAAATTTTAAAATTTTAACGGTATCATTGGATATCTACAGTGCCAAATGCCATGAGTAGAAAAAATGATGCATTGGATATATGAGGCGGGGGCAGGCGGGTAGTTCTTCATGGCGACTCTGCACCGCCCCGCCCCATTGACATCCCTACTTCAGACAAACCTTCCCATTGCTGTTGGCATGGTCTTCATGCCAATATTATTGCATTGATTATATTCGTGAATTTTGCTGTTACTTCCTAATTCCCTTTATATCTACGAATACCAGCAAAGCTTTTGATAACCACCCTTATATGGGATTGATGTTAAATGGATCTCGAGTGATGATTCATCCCCAAATGCCGTTGTGATGATAACATTGAACAAACATGTTTGGCATGGAAAATCCGTAGTACATACCTAAAAAGCGAGGCTTGCTTCCCATGTGAACACCCCCCAAGAAATTTAAAAAAAAAAAATAGTACTAATTTCAAGGTGATTGTGATAGGCTGAATGGCATCCTTATGTATCGCAAAGATATGCGGCCATAAGCCTATGACCATGACCAAATTGCAAAAAACAGATAAGTAATATAATAGCGAGAAATTAAATTTCTTATATATATTATATAAAAATATATATGAACATACAGAGATAATATATCACTCTCTGTCAACTTGAATCCAGGGAAACTGATTGTGATTGAAAATTACATAGAAAAAAAAGTATTGGAATGTATTGTATCTAAGGATGATTGGTGAATGTTGAACTTAATGTACACCTTATAAAATTGCACAAACATCTTAGCAAAAATAAAATAAAATAAAGAAAACAGCACGAGAACGACAATATTAACTCTTCATGGTTCTGTAGAAACATTGTGGCTCGGGTTTATAAGCATATGTTCTACCCGTTATACTCAAAGAGAAGTGTACGTACGACGTATATGGTTATAATTTAACATAATTATATAAGAGCCTGTACGGGCTTGTCAAATAATTTAATTTTAATTTCTGTCACAATAAAAAGCTTTATGCCACCAATAATCGTGTGTTATAGACTTAATAAGAAAAAAAAAATTCAAACTCTTCTTGCACTCTCAATTCTCGTCATATTTCTTAAATAAGGAAGGCGGGTAGGACGTAGGAGTGCCTTAAAAACCAAAAATAAAATAAAATAAAATAAAGCTTGAGATAAAACTAATAATTTTTAAGACTTGATAATATGATGATAGTTTAGTAAATAAAGTTTCAATGTATAAGTTTTTTACATCATTAAAAAAGCACTTATTTTACAAATATAACTTTTAAGGTAATTATTAATATTTTTAAAACTAGATTGAACTGTCCAGTTGAAACAGTTAAACAATGTCTTTTTTCGTTCAACCACGATTTAATTATGATTGAACCATAAATTTAACTAATTAAAATAATTGTGACCTCGTTGGTTCGATATTTGATTAATTTATTAAAAATTATTATGAGACTAAATAATTTTAATAACGTGCCAATTCATAATTAATTAGTGGTATACTTTTTATTTTTTTAACTTTGCTTATATTTTCTTCTGTCCGTATCGCAGACCCTCCCCCAGACCACGACAAGTTGACATTATCAATCGAAGATGCATACAAGCTCGTTAATTTTATTCCGTAAGCTAATCGCAGCACCAACATAAATTTAGTCTTTTAGGTCTGTTCTTTTAAAACTGTCACGGGGAAGCATCGAGACACAATATTATTATGCACAACTATTTACTTTTTATTTCGCATAATTTTCTCAGTTTTTCTTTGTTCTCCCATTTTCAGCAAGGGCAATAAAGAAAATATTTTAATCAATTGGATTGAAAACAAAGTCAACTATGAGATAAACGTAGCTTAAATGATTAATCGGATAAATAAATTAGATCAGATAGAGTATTCTTCGTATAAGCCAGATATAGCTAATTAATCCGACTAGGACCACCAAGTTTGTAAGTGCATGAAAGCTTTATATACTGAAAAAATATTATTTGAACCATTCCTATATAGACATAGTATATGAATGTGAGCTTGGATAAATATCAAGGTACATGTGTATTGAAATAAAAAAATATTATGTATATCTATGTGAATTGTGAAAGAGGTGTTATATTGGATATTAAAAAGTTATATATATATACAATAGCAAACTCACACAATAGTAAAAAGCATAGATCAATTCATCAAAAGATATATGTATATAGTGTTAGAAAATTCATAATAAAATACAGATACTAACGGTTATAGTTTGAGATAGTTAAGAAAATTATGAGGCATGTAAAGAGAGGGTATGGATTCAAATTCCCGTAAATTTATCCCGTCCCTTTTTCATTCCTTCTTCTTTCTCCTCTCCATGAGCTTTCCCAGAGCCCTCTCCATGTGACGAGCCCCTTCCTGTAATATTTTTAAAAAGATTATAATTATAAATATTAATGTGTTCATAATTGATCATGATTTCTATAATTAATTAGCTTCTTAATGGTTCTTTTCTATTTTTTTTTTTTAAAAAAAGGAGAAAGGAGAATGATAATGTTAATCTAAAGCATGAACGTATTACAAAATAAACATAGTTTGCATTAAATATTCGTATCACGCTCACGCATGACACTGTCACTGTGTATATAATATCTTAAATTTTGATAAAAGTATTTAGTTTTCCTTTTTTTTTTTCCTCGAAACGTATGTGCCAAGTGTATACTTCAGGAATCCTTAAGAAACTTGTAGACTTAGTTTTCTCTCTCAAAAATAGTTTTATATTATGGCGATTGATGATGGATGATTCTTGCCGTCGTCCATAACTGACATATGCAGAGAAAAGGAATATTATTGCTTGTTTACAATTTATAATTTTGAAAATCACCGTCAATGTTCAACCGTATTTGACAACTTTTTTTTCTTTTACTATTTGTTATTCTTCAAAGAAAAATTAAGGCCATTTGGATACTATTACTTATATTTTTTTTAATTTTTTAGAAATAAAAGCTATATTTTCAATTTTCTATTCTATTTACCTATACAACTTACTATTTTTTAAAAAATTATTTTTTGTATTTTTTGAAAAGTTTAAATATCTAATTTCTCAAAAAATATCTTTTTAAAATATTCTAAACAAATATTTCTATTATTACATATCAGAATACAAAATAGTTTATTTATAAATTACATTATAAAAGCTATTTCACATAAGTTCCTAAATAAACTATTTGCCAGTCAAACGACCATAATACAACTCAGCCAGTGGAAGTTGATTCACATGATCAATCTTCTACTCATATATTGTCATAACTTAAGTTTGATTCTCAAATTTTTTTATTAATGGATAATTTATAAGTATCGTTCTTTATATGCTTAATGAGTCTGAAGGCAATGTCCTAATCCTAAATTGATGCAAACCTTTCTCTTAGTCTAGCTAAATTTTTCTTAATGATAATAATAATAATAATAATAATAAAAGAATCAATACAACTCAATGTCGCTAAGATAGTGATCTATACTAAAAAATATTATTTGTTTGAGGCCAAAAAGCAATACTATTTGTTTAATGAGAATTATAATTAATACAAATCGTGTAGGAATGTCCATATAATTAGATGCATCAAATAATGAGTAAAGATTTATTTTGATTTCTGAAGTTGTATATGTGTTTTATTTTAGTCCCTGGAATTAAGAAATTAATGATTTAGTCTTTGAAGTTGTAAAAGAAAATTAAATTTCTCCCTAAAAGGATATTTGTATGAACTAAATTGAATCACCAAAAAGACTAATTTAAGTAAATTTTTGCAACTTTAAGGATTATATCATTAACTTCATAATTTCAAAAACTAAAGTGAAACACATATATAACTTTAAGGACAAAAATCAACCTTTACTCGTCAAATAATCATAGTCAACTTTGTATAGCAGGAATGAAGGGCCCAAGTGAACTTCCCAGCAGCTGGCTCTTTCACATGTGACAGTCATTGTATCGTCGCCTATATTGTATATGCTTTGCTTTCAAAACAATTATATTGTATGCTAAAATTAAATAGAGAAATATAAAATATAAGTGATGTTCAGACTATAGTTATAAAACTTGACTCAATAGCCGATTCAGTCAAAGTACTAAGTCACTGGGTGTTACTTGTTGAAAGGGTTGAATAGGAAATAATTAAATAAATATATGAATATATAAAAATGAACTAAAAATCAATAAATATAATAAAATGATACAAGTAATTAGCAACTAATCAAATTTTAAAGTAATCAAAATGACAAACTAATTAAATAATAGCAATAGAGAGTAAAATCATCCATATCCCAGCTAATAGTTCATCTTTATCATCGGGAAGCATGCTTCCAACTACTTTGGTTTCCATATTTTCATATACATCTTGTCCTTCCTCCTTAGATTAGACCGAAAATCTAAAGTTAGAACTGGACAAAAAATACATACACTAGAAAAATTGTGCTGCATTCACTATTTTGTAACATAGTTCCAAGCATTCAAAGCAATTAGTACTATGGGGATAAGTGAAAGTAAGTTTATACTTTATAACATAAATGCATTGCTTCCCATAGTTTTTTAGTCTTATATCGAAAATAGTGGTCAGATAAGTGAAAGCTAAGACTTATTCTATAAAATGCTTCTCTCTATTTTTCAATCCCATATCAAAAATGGAAATAAGTAAAAGTCAAGACTTATGCTATAAAATGAAAAGCTTTCAGCCTATCTACTATGTTTTGTGGGTTTTGGGGAAGAAGGAAGTGATCGATGAAGCTTTATGGAAAAGATGGGTAGGGTAGATATTTTTTACTAAGTAATAATAATATCTATAGTGTTTCATAGGAAGAAAAAATGTGTTTTTTATTTTTATTTTTATTTTTGGGGAGATGCCGTTTTATGGGTAAAGAACAAATTTTTCTTCATGAGATATATCTAGGGGTTGTACATTTTGCTCACGTAGGACTACGAGATTATGTATAACATATCCCTGCATCATACAATTTTAAGATTTTGCCATATCCCTATATAAGTGTATGATCGTATCAGTATTGTATCATATGTTGGTGCTTCATAGGTTTCAAGTCTTTCACTTTTAGTAGAAAATATGCATCACCTAGTTGATCTTGCTAAACTAAGTTGGGTCACCATTTTTCTCTGAATTGATCGAGTTAGATCAGGTCACACCGATTCTTGAGCAAGGTTGATCCATAGCGTTGGTCACTTCATCGGGCCACCGATTGAACTGCCTGATTTGAGTTGAGTTGTACAAGATTAGTTCAAGCAAAAAACTAACATCTACAAGAAACCAAGTTGATACTATTCACCAATTAGGGGCAGATTTACGTTAGAGAGAGTGGGAGCACATGCATGTCCCCATTAAGATTTGGAAAAACATTTAGAAATTATATACGTATACATATATTTGCCCTTATTGTTCTATTAAATTTGACCCCACATTGAAATAAAAACTACTTGAAACTTGATTAATATATCTTAGATGCCTAAATGTAATTATGTAAGAAAATTCCCCCCCCCCATTTAAATTTTCTGCACCCGTCACTGTCACCAATTCACTAGTAACTTTATATGTAATTTATGTTAGGCTTAATACTAAACTATAAATTTGCACATAAACTACCCCCGTAACGTGGAGTTTGTCATGGGAAGGTATAATACTACTAAGCATTGGTATTAAGTACGCATTATTGCTTAATGAATTTTACGTCTATGTACATTAATTAGTTTGGATTGCACAAAATCTTTCATGTTGATTATAGATATAATAATCAACAAGAGTAATGATGTAATTAAACAACCAATTCGATCTTATCATTGAAGTTTCTGCACACCCAAAGAAACAAAAATCATTGAAGCTTCTACAAGTCATCAACGCTATTTTTCTACTCTAACTTTCATTCTGAATCATGCTGATATATATTTTAATTTCTATAAATTTTTACCATATACTAAGAAAACTTTAAATAATATTATTTTTTTCCCCATAAATGATACATTTACTAAGTGAAGAAAATACTAAAAATAGAACGAAAGTGAATGGCCAAAAATGTGGAATCAATAACTGTAAAATGTTTTATTTTGTTCTGTTATATGCAAATGGACTAATGTCAAAATAATCACGATGGAAGAATATTTTATTTTAAATTAGTACTAATTTCTTTTTAAAAAATCACTCTGGTTTTTAGCTCATTTGCGAATAAAAGAAATAAATAATAAAGTTTAAAATAAAATAATCATAAAAATAATGTTTTATTATGATTATTTTAGTTTTAAATAGTTATTTAGAAATTATGAAAAAGGTGCGTTAATTATAATATATAGAACATCAAACGACAATCCTTAATTTCTTTAGTAAATTGCTGGAATAATATTCATACTGCCTAGTTAGTGGCTACACAAATAATCCTTCATCGCCAATCTAGGAACTTTCTTGACATTATCAATTATCAAGCTAAGAAAATTTTCAAGTAAAAATACTCGGCGGCAGAGAAGGTGATCCAATGCCTCCTTTGGACCATCTAGTGATCTAGATGGTCTCTGATAGTTAGATGTCATTTGAATGGTTGAGTTTTAAAAGTATAATATTTTTTTTAAATTACAAAATTAGCCCTCCCTCAGTATCTAATCCTCTTTCGAACCACCCACCCTCACCCCTTTCACCTAACCTCAGCATGGGCCAAAGTGGCCTAATTGCCAGTGTCATTTGCTATCGGCCAGAACTTTTCTTCACCACCATTCCCACTGTCGCCCTCACTTCTAGCCAACATCGTAACCACCACCAGCCTTGCCTTCCCTTACTACACAAACAACACCCCCACGAAAAATCTTTCTATTTTCTTCTTCATTCATGGTTTTGATTGATAGCAAGAGCATCAAAAAATAAAAATAAAAATAAAAAACAAACTTGAAGCAAAAATAGCATACCCGCTCATCTTCCTATTTAATGGGACAAGTGGTGATATCAAATGGATATCAAATCAAGCCTAAGCTATAAAAATAAAATGGATAAACATCATCATGACCTAGTAACAGACTTATGGAGAAAATCTATTCAGAGACTGGGATAAAAAGTGAAATATAAAATCTTGTTTCAAAGTTGAAATATTTAGAACTTATTCAATGTTGTTATGAATGAATCAGAAGGGTAGTGAAGTGATGCTACGTAGACCAAAACTTATGCTCGTGAGAAATCCTCAAAACCCTCAAAGTGAACAAACGGGGTGTGCGGGGGTGGAGGCGCCGTTGGGATGTGTAGCAGAATATGTCTCACAAGCACTCTCCTATGAATTCAATAAATCAAATAAAAATTTAAAATCTCAAAGGAAGAAAATTAACAAAATGATAATGAGTGTAAAGAAACAAGAATTTATGTGATTTGACAAATCTCTTGCATATGTCCACTCTAGAGGACAAACATTTTTATTATAAAAAAAAAGTAATATAAGAATATCATTTTATTTTCAAATTCAAAGCCTCTTATTTGCCCTCTTAAATAATCCAAAGTACTTCTTTTTCACTTATTCTCTTTATCACACACCTAAACCATTGATATTAGGTATGATTAAGGGTCTTTAGCCTTTCAGACTCCTTATTCCCATCCTAACATATTTTTTATATCCCAACAAATTAATTTGTCATTTTAACAAATTAATTTCTCGGCTATTTTTCCTTTTTTTCTTTTATAAAACATTTAGGATTTTATTGTATTTTTAATTTAAGTATTTTTAAATTTGAGGATACATATCTCAAGGACATACATAAATAAGATTAATCACAATTCTACCGAGATCCATACATAAGCTAACTTTTCTTAACAGGCGGGAGAAGAGGGTATGGGTCAAGGGGAGCAGGGGATGGCGACAACGATGATGGTGGTGCACGTGGTGGAGCTGCCAAAGAAGACGGTGCCAGGTGGCTGAAGGATAGAAGAGTAAACAGTTGGAATAGTAAATTTAAAATCGAAACAAGTTTAATTTGATAATTTTTGGGTGACCATAAGGTGATTGAAAAGAAACGTTGAACCACCTTGATAGCCACCAAAATGGTTACACATAATTCACTTTTATAAATTTTTCATTAGTTTTAAAGTATAATCATTTAAATTATTTAAAAAATATTGTAGTAAGACTAAAATATTAATACAATTACTTAAATGTAAATATACAAAAAATATGCGAGGATGAAATCGTACAAATTTTTTGTTCATTACAAATGAAAAATATAACATTATTAGATATTAATCCAACGTGTTTGTTATTATCAATTAATATTAGATTTTTCAATTATAGTTATTATGACATCATCAATTATTGAACTTAGTCATGATTTAGGGGTTTGTGTATGATGCACCTCATAAAGTGAGGTACATCACATATTTTATATGATTGATGGTCAGATATAAGGGTGCACCAATATATCTTATGAAATTAATGGTCAGATATAAAGGTGTATTGATGTACCATCACATCTGACTATCAATCATACAAGATGCGTGATTCACCTCTCATAGCATTCGCCATGATTTAGTGTTCCTTTGTTGTGAAGCAATTCCATGCACAGGCTTTCTAACATCCATATCATGGAGGCGGGCATGTGCGCAAGTGTCCTCTGTCTAAGAAACAGGTGAGAATATATAATAGGATGGCAGCTTCTTAAATGCTCTTCGCAGGTGAAGGTGTGTTATGCACCTTGTTAAGTTAGTACATCTTAACGGTGAGAATGCATTGGTTTATCAATACAAACCAAGTACTGTATAAGACAGCAACATCTCCCCACCCCCACAAAATAAAAATAAAAATAAAAACTCCACCATCTTCTGCCTCCGTGTCTCTTACTCATCATTCTCTCTCTCTCTCTCTCTCTCTCTCTCTCTCTTCAAACCACATGCATTCCTTTTTTTAACTTCCTGCACACATTTTTACCCCATACGTCATTCCTTCTTCCATTTTTAGTCAATTCAAGACCCTTTCCCAACCTTTGATACAAAAAGCAGAGAACTTACTTTCTGCCTATGCTATACCATACGGCGGTGTTAAAGGGTGTCATCAAAATCACAGCTTTGAAGATATTTTTGAGTTGCTACAATCTTAGCTAACTATATAACTAGCTTTAGTTGTTGTTGATGATGTTGATTTTGTAATAACAAAAAAAAAAATGTCAGGTATTCCAAGAAAGACATTTCATTGTTGAATGCTGCGAGTGATGATTATTATGAAGGGAAGAAGAATCCAGAAAAAGGAAGAAACTTGGGAGAGATAGGGTGGAAAAATTAAGACAGAAACATGTGGAAAGGTGGAAGGAACTATGAATAGCATTAAAACATGGGACCTTTCGTTTCTTGTTGTTGACTTCTGTTTCGGAACAGAGGAGTGAGCAGGTGTAGCGGCTTTCTGACCAGGTGGTGGAGACTTGCGGTGGCACCAGAGAGTGAACAATGGAGAGATGGTCGATGGAGGTAGAGGAAGCAAACAGGAAGGGTCACGGTGGCTGGTGGTGGTGCTTAAGACCTGGCCTAACCCTTGATTTGTCCTGGCCTAAAGCTTATTAGGCCAAATTTAAATTTTAAAATTTGATCCAATATATTTTTTGGGTTGAATTCAAATCATATTATAGGTTGGCTCAATTTAACGTGAAGTCAAAATAATATTTTATAAATTATATTTTTTAAAATAATTTATAATAAATTATAAAATTTTATATTTTAATTAATATATTTTATATAATTTGATATTATTTTTATATTAATATAATTTATTTTAAAATATATATTATAAAATATTTTTTAAATTTTATTTTATATTTTTAAAATTTTATAATTTTATTATGTATAATATTTAAATTTTTATATATTACCTAAAATATGAGTTGATCTAATATGATTCGATTATTATTTGGATAATTATCAGATCGAGTTCTAACTTATAAAAATGATCCAATAAAAAAATATATCGGATTTAGGCATCATCTAACGTGGCCCAACTCCACCTTTGAGCACTCTAGTGGGCGAATGGGATTGTAGCGGGAAGATAAGGGGTGTTGGAAGAGAGAATGAGGAGTTTTACAATATTACACCGTACTTAATTGTATTGATAAATCATCACATCATAACCACTGATGATGAGGTGCGTGGTGCACCATATCTGATTAGGTGCACCACAGCACGCGCCATGAGCACATATATATTCGAATCAAGGGAGTATTATGTTCCAGTTCATTAAAATGTTATCCGCACAAAGATTTTTCTCTTCCGCAAGCAGTAGCAGTTGCAAGCTTCTTCTGGGTGTGTGGTGACGATATGTTATGTTTTTACAAATATAACTCATTTCAATAGTTTATAAGATTAATTTTTATGTAATTGTAAGAGTATAAAATTTATAAAGTTTATTTAAAAAAAAAAAAACCCTATATTTATATTTTTAAGGGTCAATTTTGTTGGTACGTTTAAGAGTCAAATTTGTGTACTACTATAGCACACTATACTTGTCTGTGCATTTTCTCCTTTCTGCTCGTGACTCTCTCGTTTAACTTTTTTTCTTTTGTTTTATTCTCCGCCGCTTTGTTTTCCAGTACTACGCGGCTTTCTTATCAACTCACGTGTCAATTTGGGACATGACTTTCTTTTTATTTTCCAAGCTGTCTTTTATTGAAATTTTTTTATGATTTTTCTTCTTTTATTTTATTTTATTAATTTATTGTTTCCTTTAATCTATTTTCATTGGAATTAAAACAAAATCTCTTTCCAATTTAACTGAAGACAAAGTTAAAGTTTAATAAAAATTATAATTTATATTATTTTAAAATTACTTATCTATTATTTTTAATAAAAAGAAACTACAGCAATCTCCGCTTTTATTTTATTATTTTTATTATCTTATGAGATTTCTCTATACATTTTTAGATATAATAATATTCTTATCTGCGTTGCCTATCATCATAACTTTCTATTACTTAAGTCATCATATTTTTCTACGTTTTATATGGAAACACACGTTGTTATTATTGCAAACTTCTTATGTAATCCATGTATTTGTATATCTTTTCCTCTTTGTAAACAAGAGTTCGTCTACTTTATTACCTTCGGTTCATGATAATTATATTTTTTAACACCATGAGATATTTTTATAGGTTTGGTCCATTTAATTTGAATTGTAAAAATACAAAGTTTAATAGCTTTTTCATAAGAGTTGTTTCATTGTGATTGGAACTCGTTTCTCTTCTTATTAGGATATTAAGGTTACTTACCAACTTCAACCAATTCTATATAGTTCCTTTTATGATCCGCAATTACATGACAAGGTTAAATTCATAAATCTTCTATTAATATGCTACTTACAATTTTGCTATATATTGCTTTACCTTTGGATTGAGGAAAGGAATAGAGATTCACTGGCTTTTGTGCAATATCAAAAGGGTCCTGATATAGTGGGATCGTTTGGATTGTTATAACCTCTACCAGATGGTTTGAGTATTTTTGTCAAAAAAAAGTATTGGACTTGATGATGATGGCCATGTGTAAAAAAGAAAAAGAAAAAGTTATATATATTATAATATACTATAATATAGGGTCAAAATCAAATTATATTAGTGTAATTTTAATTATAATTATATTAATTAATAATTTTTTTAAAATATATTTTTTTATTAATTTAATCATTAAATTATAATTATCTATTATAAATATCATTTATACTAAATTTTATAAAAATTGGACATCAATAATAAAATAGTTATATAATTCTTATTCATATATATTTTAAAAATATATAATATTACATTAATATATATATAATACATTAAATAATATTTTATTTATATAAAATTTTGTAGACATAATTTGTGAGATATAAACTCTTAATTCAATGATGGATTTTATAAAAAATTATACCAATAAAAATTATTTAATGTATGATAATTACTTAAAATTATATCAATATAATTTGATTATGATCCTATAATATAAATATTTCAAGTATAAATATTTGCAACTTTTTAAAATTGTGTATTTTTTACGAAACTATTATTTCTTATTGAGACCACACGGTAAATTATCTTCGCAGATTCAGTTTATTTAAATTACTTATAGAATTAATACATTTGTTTGTGCTTATCATTCAAAAAAAAGTATTTTTTTAAAATATTTTTTAAAAAAAGTATTTATAGAATTTTTAGTATTATTTGTTTGTGTTTCTAAAAAAAATAAAAATAAAAAATAATCAATTTTTCTACTTTTTTAAAAAGTAGATTGGAAGCTATTTCTCTTAGAAGCAGAAGCAATAGAGGAGAGAGAATATTACTCCTTAAAATTAGTAATTACTTTCTTTCCACTTAATTACGATTTTATTTTTAAAATTTTTAAAAACTACCATTCTCTTCTCACTCATACTCTTTTTTTCTCTCAATATCTTTAATTATAATTTTATTAAATAAAGTATTTCTATATTTATTATATCTAAATATAAAATAATTTTTTACTTATATTTTCATTTCTACTTCTACTTTTTAAAAAATACTTCTTTTAAAATCGTAACCAAATATACCCAATATTCATTCGACCAAGAAAGGATAAAGACAAGAGTTATGCTTTTAAAAAAAAAAAAAAGGTTGTTCTTTTATTCAAATTCATGTCCTGATTCTAGAAGTCACCTTAACCAACTCTTTAAAAGTTAAAAATAAATAAATAAATATCTCTAATAAAAAGTGGTATGAGCCGCTTCACTCATACGGTAAGTTTGGCATGAATTTTTCGAATAGAAATAAACAGACAAGAAACTGGAAGAGGAGAATAATTGTGTCAATTTATTGTTTGATATGAACTTATAAACAGAAATAAATAATTCAGATAAATGACATTTTTATATTTACCACAATTTTCTTTTTTTTTCCCCTTCTAGTATAATTAAAAGAAAACATAAAATTATATAAAAAAGAAAACATAATATTTATTTTGCTTATGTTTCTGTCCCTTATCTTTGACCAATTTCAGTTTTGGTTCCTAAAAAAATTTTTATTTGATTTTGATTCAATTTTTTTTAAATATTCAATTTTGGTTCATATTATTCAAAATTTTGGTCTCTATAAATATTTAAATATGTACATTTAACACTTATAAATATTAAAAATTATATTTTTGATCCATATAAAGATTTTAAGAATTTTTTTTATTCTTATAAATATCACTACTTAATAATTGGTTAACGCAACAAGGACTAAAATCAAATACTTTTTTTTTCAAAAAAATGGATCAAGACCAAATTAAAAATCTTATAGGGACTAAAACTTTAATTCTCTATATTTATTAAAACTAAAAACACATTTAAATTTATTTATTTATATGTATTCAATTCTTTTTTCATGAAGCTAAATAAAAATTTATTTTTTACAAAATAGTATCAAATAAGAGAAATAAAATCTCCTTCATTTTTGTCTTTTCTTTTTCATTTGATTTTTTATTTTTTATTAATCATTTGAATCTCTATTATATTATTTCTTTTTTTTATAATTATAAGAGATTAATTTTTATTTAATGATAATATAAAATAATTTTATATTACAATTAATAAAATTATAAAAAATAATAAATTATGATAAATAATTATTATCTTTTTTTTATAATTTTAAATATTTTATTTTTCTTTGAAAAGCTGCAAGATACGATCACACGCCACAACAACTCCAGCTGTAGTCCTTTTGATAATCTTTACAGGCAACGTGTCAGCTTATCAGTTGTTGTACCGAGTAACATGAACCGTTTATCGAACTTAGCCGTACGGTTATCGTTTCCACATAAATAGGACAATATAAAATTTCTTCACATCCACGTCAGGAAATAAAAAATAAAAAATTCTTCACAAGTAGAATTTATATGCACCTTGTACCCAAAAAACAAATAAAAAAAGAGAGAATTTATACGAATGTATTATTTATATATAGTCCATCTCATATTTTTAGCTAATATATTATTTATTTATTATTGGATAAGTGTGGGATCCAGTTTAAGTGGAGACCATATATCTATCCAATAGTAGATGAGTGGTATGTCAACCCAAAGTATGAGATGTGTTATATCAAAATACCATTTTTTGAATTTATATGCACCTAAGTTTAGTGGCTGCTCCTCTCGTGATATTATAATAAAAAGTTTACAATTGAGAAAAGGTCATGTCTATTTTAAAATGAGATTAAGGGAGTGTTTGGTATGTTGTATTAGGTATAATAGGATAAAGTAATATAATACGTTATAACCTTATCCATTGTTTGGTGCATTCAACGTATTGTATAAACTTATCCGTCAAACCTCTCTTATACGTTATAATGATGGATAACTTAATACAGCCTATGGAGGCTATATTAAACCTGATTAACTTTTAATATATAAGAGTTCTTTTATTTTTTTATTTTTTAATATATTTTATTAAAAAAATTAATTATTAAATAAATAATAAAAAATATTTATAAAATAACTATTCAAACTAAAGTAAAAATATCGGAATATAAATTTAATTATATATAATAAAAAATACAATCAAATATAGGAATGTGATATTAAATCTGCTTAGATTTTGATGTACAAAAACTCCATCTCTATTTTATTCTCTTTCTCTCTCTCATATTTTTTATATTTATGAAAAAATATTAAAAATAAATAAATAAATAATTTTTAATATAAAAATATTTTTATATATAATAAAAAAATAGCTAAAATAATTATAATAACTATTTAAAAATTATATTTATTATAATCTCTTCTTCTGGTTATATTTTATATAATACAATATTTTATACAGTGATATACCGAACACTGCATAGCATTAAATTTTTATCAGACCTTATACTATTAGCCCTTATCCTATCAGGTCTTATACTATCAGGCATATCAAATGGGCCATAATTTAAAGGAATTTATATTATAATTTAATTATATATTATTATATGTAAGGTTTTTGAAATAGTAAATATAATAGTTAAATATTTTTATTAATATAATAATATACGATTAGATATCTGTATAGCATAAATTTATACTAATCATTAAATTAAATTCTTTTAAAATTACGGCATAGTACAAATTGTAGTAAAATATATAATGAAACTCTAAATTAATTGTTATGCTAAGATTCATGAATTTAAATTTTAACTACTGTATTTACCCGTGCTATGCACAAGTTATTACACGTTTATCATGATAAATATATATAATAATACATATTTAAAAATTTTATTTCGTTACAATAATATTACTTGGTCAGAATAAATTTATCAATATATTTGACAAAAATTATGAGAAAAATTAGATGAAATGAATAAGTATGGTGCATTTATTCATCTAAGAACCAATAGTATGCTATATTATTTTGACAACTTAATTCTATCATAAAAGTTATGGCAAAATTGTTCAACCCTACTGGTTCAAGTTATTATATCCATCATATTTTTGCTAATCAAAATATAAATAACACTATTTATTAATACTAAAATATAAAATCTAGTAGATATATCTATAAGATTTTAATAAAAATTTATAGTATAAGTGGTAAAGACTTTCTAAAACTTCCCACCAATGATTTCTCAAAACATAAAATTCATGATAGTTTTATTAATAAAAAATTAAATAAATTGCTAATTGAAGCTTAAACTACTTAATCTAATAGATGTATTTATAAGATGTAAATATATAATTGGAGTAATGTAAAAATAAGGAAAAAAGTCTTAACAATCCTTCAACTTTGAAATATTTTGAAGGGGTTTTGAAGTGTTTTTCCAAAAAAATTATTAATAATAATTTAAATTATTTATATTTTATTATCAAAATTAAAAAAATTTAACTATAAAATTAAAAATATACATAAATATAATTTATTAATTTAAATTAAATATAAAAGGATAATAATTATAAGGTAAATAAATCACTACCTAAGTAATGTATATGTTTGATATTACCTATTTAATATTTCAATATTTATAGGAAAAAACTGTTCTATAGTTAATTTCTTTTACATATAAGTATTCTTGTCTTAAATAATATTTTAATTAATAAAAAATTGTAATATAAGTTGCTGGGATATTATAAAATTCTTCATCCTCTATTTCTTCGGGCCATTAAATCCATGGTATTTTTATTAATAAAAAATAAATATTTATAAATTTAAATTTAATATAAATTAGAAATAATTATAAGATAGGAAATTGATCATTACCCATGTAATGTACATTTTGGTATCACATGTGCAAGAAGTTTTGTTGTTAATTGTGTTATATTTACCCCTTCAAAGTTTTGTAAATTGTATGACATCCCGTGAAAGTTGGTAGTATAATTTATTTAGATTTTATTATTTTTATAAATAAGATCAGAGATAAGGCTAAAAAATATTATGCCAAGAGATATAATTAAATTAGAAAGCCGAAGACAAAATAAAAGTGTGAAATAAAAGTTAATAATTTATGAAGTAGAAAGAGCAACAATTTATCAATAATCAAAATTGCTATTTCAATCTTAAAATAACAATGGCTCATGATTTCTATTTTTCGAAAAATCAAAATCCATATGCAATAATACATTAATAATATAAAAATAATCAATAATAATATTATCAAGACCCTAAAATAAATTTTCAAATCAAACAAAATAAATCATAAATCTAATTGACAAAAACACAAATAGCAATATATTTCTAATAATATATACAATCACATATCCAATCTATAATGGCTCATAATTTCTATTTTTATAGAAGACGAAAAAAGAAAAATCCCTAATCAAAGAGATTGCCATAAGGAAATATAATCCATAAATAGCCATCTATCCAAAAGGCTGTAAAACAAAACAAAAAATAGGAAAAAAAAGCTAATAGCAGAATCTTGAAGCCTCATCCAGAGAATCTTAACAAATATAATACTGTTATAACTCCTAGAGAGGCTAATTTTCAAAATTGATGCTAAATTTAAATTGATCTTTACCATACCGATAACAATTTTATTACCATTTGTTTCAGAGTGATTTCAAACCTCTTGTATGAAATTAATGCCGTCATTATTAGAAGATCAAAACAATAATATTCCTTCATTACATCTCTTTTTTCTCATATTGTTTATATGCCTAAATAAGCAGGACAATATAATTAAAAATATTTAGATTCATAAAATCTATAGTAAACATTGTCCACTTCAAATACAAAGTGTGCAAGGATTCAATAAAAAATAGAGATTCAATAAAAAATAGAGAATTATACACATGCATCCCAACATATAAATAAAATAAAAAATAGGAAAATAGCAGATTAAACCATCACCTAAGAAGAGTATAGTCCAAATTTGCTATCCACCCTTCAAAGAACTAAAGTAAAAACTAAAACAAAAATCATACAATACAATGATAGAATAAAAAAAATAAAGAAAAAAGAGAGAATATATATACCCGAAAAAGAAGGAAAGAGATATGTACCTAAAACTCTATGTTATATTTGCACCAAAAAACAAAAAATGAACAAATTAAAGTTAATAACACAGAAATAAATATAAGAGAATGCAACGATTAAAAAAAGAAAGGAAAAAGAAAAGGGAAAAGGAAGAATAAAAATATCCACATGAAACGAAAAGTAATGTATAAGAATGGATGAATATTTTTTCAGACAAAAGTTTGACATGCTTTAATTTATACTCCCCTGCATTGCATTTATACCATGATCAATGACAATGTGTGTGTGTGAGTGTTTCTACAATTAAGGAAATACTGACGTGCTGCATTCAAGTTATTCAATTTTCTTGTCCAAAATTTTCATTGGTCCACTTGACTAATTTTTATTATTTATTATATCATTTTATTGATTTTTAAATTTTCTATTTTTAATTTTTAATTTCATTTAATAAATTAGTGAGCAGTTTTGATTCCGTACTTTTTCATTGTTGACAATATTTAAAAAAAAAATCAAAGAAAGACTTACTCTAATTCTAAGCTAGGACATATATTTATACTTATCAAACACTTACAAAAATATTTATATATAACTTAGTTTTAAAAAAAAATTGAAAATCAAACTCTAACTGTAACTAGTATTTAATTAATAGTATTTTACTCGGGGATGTAAATTAATCAAGTGGGGAAAACATGTTTTCTACATTTATCAAGCACTTAGAAAATTATTGGCTTAATTAAAAAAATTGAATATCAATCTCAAATTACAACCAAATATGTAATTAATACCTTCTTAGATCTGTTTTATGTATTACCACTTCAATTATATACACAAAAATTAAGAAACTAGAACTAGGACTTAATTATGAAATATTTGTATCAAAATACTCTCATTTAAGACTAATTAATTTAGTGTGTTTAAAATACTGTACAGACCCTCATAGACTGTAGTTGATAGCGACTTGGGAGGGAATTAGGCTTGTTTTAATATTGTCATAATTTTTTTAGAGTTGTTAAAGTATTTGGATTTTTTAAAAATTGTTCTAAAAAAAATTATAATAATATTATTTAATATAATAATATAAAAGTTGCTCTTAAGAAAAGCTAATAGAAATTAAAATAATTATAATAACTATAAATATTAAAAAAAGTAATTTTTATTTTCATTTTCATTAAAAAAAAGTAAAATTTTATTATTTTTTTAAATTTTAAAAAATATAAACTAACTCTAAAAAGTACCCAACGAAAGCTCTCAAGAGTATCTCCTAACTTTTAAAAATTATTAACAAAAGTATCCCTTTTTTATAAATAAAAATATTTCTCCCAAAAATATTGTCAAATTAGGCCTATATTTGTATGGTAGACAGGGTTCACGAGGATTTTACTGGAACGGATGCCAAAAATGTTTACACCTCGTCATAGAATTTATAGAAGACTTCACATAATAGCGTGTGTTTGGATGCACTTCTTTAATGAGGAGAAGTACTGTTTTTTTCAAATTAAAAAAAAATATTTTTATTGTTATTTGTTTGTACTTTTTTAAAAGAACAGAAATAAAAAATAATTAATTTTTTTTGTTTTTTATGAAAAGCAAAAAAAAAATTGATTCTTCCAAAAATAAAAACAATAAAAAAAAGAGAAAATGATCTCAAATTTTGAATTTATTATTTTTTATACTATCTTACCTTTTTATTTTTAATTTTTTTAAAAAATATTATTCTTTATCCACTCAATTATAATTTTATACTAAAAATATATTTTTATATTTATCATATCTAAATAATTTAATATTTTTTTATTCTAATAAAAAAATACTTCTATAATTATATTTAAATATAAAATAATTTTTTATTTTTATTTTTTTTTTACTTTTAAAAAAATATTTATTCAAAAATCTTAACTAAATGGGTTCATAATAGATCCATTTGGAGGGAAAGTGATCTAAAAATTTCTTAAATGGGAGGGACCATAAAAAAATGTGATAAGCTAAAACAAGCGCAGTATTGTTGTGCTATAAAAAATGAAAACCAGCTTCATTGAGTTCATTTCCCCAAGTCGTTGACTTGGTTTTTTGGTTTTTTATTTTTGTATTTTCTTTAAACATTTAACTAATTAGTACATTAGTATACTTGACTTTAAAAAAAACATTGAGTAAATTGCACAAACCAATCCATCGAAAACAGAATTTGAATATGGTCCCATCATCAACATCAACAATCCAACAGTGTCACGAGGTGTAGATGTCACGTGCCGTACACACGTGCTCAATATTCACCAATCACTCACCAGTCACCACGCCATTCACCAGGTGTCAGCACAAAATGGCGCTGTCACCGACAAGTGGGAGCCAGTGCGGTTACCCCTTGCCCCTCATTGTTTGTGAATCAATCAAAGGAAAGGATCACGCACGTGCACCTTTACCGGACCACCCCGTCACCTCCACTGGTTTACCGGCAAACACCAACCTTTGATGATTCCTCTTCCTCTTTTCTTGAAAAGAAAAACATAAATTTAACGGTCAAGATCTCATGAAACTTGCAGTGTTAGATACCATTGGACTCTCTCTCTCTCTGCCTTTTTCTTCAGTAGTTGGAACCTTTCTCTTTGGTCTTCTTTGTTTCTGTGTGTGTCTCTGGCTGATGTTGTTGTGAGGAAGGAACAAGGGTTGCTTCCCTTTATTTGTTTTTTGTTTGTGAAGGAACAAGAAGAAGAAGAAGAAGAAGAAGAGGGTCTATCTTTCATTGGATTGTGCTGAAAATGGAGAGAGATTTCATGGGTCTAAGCTCAAAGGAGCTACTAGCTGTGGTCAAGGAAGAGATCAACGATGATGCCTGCAAAGACTCTGGCATGTTTCCTCCTCCTATAAACTCTTGTGCCTTTTTAACTTTCTCTACTTAATTGCTCTCTTGCAAAATTTGCTTAAAGTTGTGAATTAAGTATTGGGTTGTTTTCCCTTTCTTTCTTTTTCTTTTATGGGTTCAATTCTACCTTTTCGGACTGCATGCACGTTCATTTTAGCTACAAATTTGAATCTTTTACCATGTTTTTCGATTTGCTTGTTTAGCGTGTTTTTTTTTTTTAACATATTCTTGTTTATATTTGCTCCTTTTTTTTTTTTTTTTTCAATTATGTAAGTTTTTTGGTCTGGATGGAACAACTTTGCTCCTGTTGCAGCCTATTTATTAGGGGTCCATGCGTGTTAGTTTTTCTTAATGAAAATAGACAAGTTGTGACTCTTGTTTAGATATTTAAAGTAGTCTATGTGTGTGTGTTAAATTTGCAATTTAGGCGGAAAAAAATTCATGGCGGCCAAGTTCTTTCCAATTTTGTGATTTGGGTATGCTTCTAAATATAGGTTAGTAGATGCCAAATTGTGAAACTCTATGATCTCTCTCTTTTGCCCTTTTAGGTGTAGTAGGCAATTAAATTAACTCAGATAAGTATGAAGTTCTTGTAGCTTATGTTGATGGTCAATTTGTGGGTATGTATGTGTAGGCTTTACCAAGGGGTCTACTGCTCAATGGCTTTTCTCGAGCAAAGTCTCTGCTGTTCCGCACTTGATGTCTTTCAAGGTTTCTCAAGATGATAAGACCAAAAAGATAGTGTCTGATTCCATCACTTCTTCTGGGTTTATGACAAACTTGAGCCCAGAAGCATTTGACTCCACTCAAAAACGTTCTGCTGCTGAACCTCAGGTTTCACACTACCTACCATCTCTCTCCGTTTCTCTCTCTATTTGTTGAAAATTGTCAAGTTAGCACAATATTCAGTGTTATCAAGCTTTAGATTAAAATGGCATGATTACAATGTGCTTATGCACATATAATAGTTCGGGAGACTCCAGTGTGTTGTGATTGCTAATTTTAAGTCAACTTTGTACTTTAAGAGGATGAATATTTTTTCATAAATGAAAAATTATAAAGACCGGCTTCTGCTTATAATATTAATTATAGTCTTTCTGGTATATGAACTTCACTTTGGATCTGAGCCTAGGCTAGCTTGAGGTTGTTTTGCAATGTCTTGTCTTTCATTCCAACTTCCAAGTTCCAACATCCCCGTGATAAATTGACTCCATCCCCAAGATCTAACCTTTGATAAGTATCAGCTGACATGTTTTTTTGCCCTTCCTTCTGTTGATTGTTTGATCTTCCTATTTAGAAATCTTTCAATCACGATGGACAAGGTGGCTTTCATTTTTCCCTGACTCCGTATCCTGTACAACATGATGTGAATTCTGTGAATCGTCCTCATGATGTGAAGATGTTTTCAGTTTCCAATCAAGCAATTTCAGTTTCCACGGGGAATCCATTCCTGAAGAGTCATTTTGCAACTGCTGGTCAGAATATGAATGGTGCTAATGTGAAGCAGCCATTACTTGGGGGAATACCTGTTACAGCGCCTCATTCAGTTCTTCCAACCATCGGTGCTGTTGCTGGAATGCCTGAATCATGGTATTTTGAATTTATGCTTGAATTTTTCTGTGTGCAGTGCACAAACTTGTATCAAATCTTTTACTCCCATTCATGTTATTTTGAAGCAGCAATGCGAAACCATCTGCACCTTCTGCTCAACTTACCATCTTCTATGCTGGTACTGTCAATGTCTTTGAAGATATCTCTGCTGAAAAGGTACCTTTCTCTGTTTATCATGTTCCACCCAGCCACCATCCATGATAATTTTTTTTTAAAAAATAAAAATAAAAAAAAAGGAAAAAGGGGGAGAATACATTTCTTATGTCTTGTTGACCAGGCCTTCATCATGGTTAAGTTTAAATGTGGCGATCTTTCTTCAGGCACAAGCTATTATGTTGTTGGCTGGCAGTGGGTTATCTGCTGCTTCTAACATGGCACAGCCAAAAGTTCAGGCACCCGGCTCGAAGGTGGCAGCCGGTGATGGTGTGCCTGTGAGTCAACCTGCAAATACGCCACCCTGCTCTGGTCTTCCAAGTCCTTTATCTGTTTCATCGCATACTGGTGCACAGTCAGGGAGTGGCTCAACTAGTACTGATGAATTTCTGACAGCTAAAACTACTGGAGTAACCACCACTTCTGTTAGTAATGTGGAGCCTCCAAAAGTAGTCAGTGCAACCACTATGTTGACCTCAGGTTTTTTGGCAATATTGTTTCTTACACTCGTAGTTTGATGTTTCTTTAGTTCTACATCTTATTGATCTCTTGTTTGGGAATATTTCTTTGCAAATTACGTATTAACTAGGGATGAATCCATTTGCAGTCTTGATTTATCTGTGTGTTTAATCAGCAAATGTTTCAATTTAATGATTTTAGCTATCTGTCATGTAGCTGTGCCACAGGCTCGCAAAGCGTCCTTGGCTCGGTTTCTGGAGAAGCGCAAGGAAAGGTTAGTTTTTATACATGATTTTCTTCTTCTTCCTTTTTTGTCAGGGGGGATTGGTGGTGGGGTGGGCATAATCTCACAATTTCTGTTTCGGTTACAAAAGGAAACCATGGCTGCTGTCTTTGGACAGTTAAATCTGGCTGACTGCCTTAACTCAATGGGCTTTCTAATAGTACGGTTCATTGCTTTTGCTGTAGTCTCTACTGTTTACCACCGTCGCAGCATTCTCGCATAAAAGTTTGTTTGGATGGGAGGTTATGACAGGAATGGAACAGGGGTAAAATGGAAGAAAATAATTACCCTTGCTTGGTAGTTTAAAATTCATGAATGGGATCAAAATGTTATGGAAACCATTCCTCCACAAACCCGCCCTTTTATAGCACCTTGAAATTGAGGGGTAATGAGGTGGAATATCTTTGATTTTCATTTAAAACGTGGCAATTACTACTTTACATTATAATTTTTCCTTTTTGGTTCAACTAATCTTTGCATTGTTATTATTATCCTCATTACTTATCCAAAAATGGGGAAAGGAAACTCTCCTTCATCGCATCGCATCGCATCGCATCCCTTTCCATTCCATCCCACCTCTCTAAAACTTGCAAACTTAGCCTCAAATTTTTGTGTTTACATTAAACTGAGTATAGCTTGAGATGTTGGAGTTGGCCAGAACTTGAGGTTTCTTGGTTGCAGCTATCCCTGTTTTGAGGATGGCAGATTCATCTCTGCATAAACTATCAGTAAGGGTAATGTGGCCACTAGCATCACCAAGATTGGATGAAATTATTAATGTGAGGCCACTCTCTCTGCTTGCAGGGTGATGAATGCAGCACCATATAACCTCAACAAGAAGACTGAGGAGTGTGCCACTGCAGAATACAATGGTGCTAAGTGCTAACTCTAGCACTGCTGCCACTAATGCTCTCTCAGTCAAGCAAGGATAGTTTGCCCCGTTCCTATACCTATAGGAGGCTATTTCAGAGAACAAATATTGTTGTAACTTTAAATGTTTGTAAGCATATGCTTTCATTCTTCCTTGACCAAAATTTGTGCTGACATTCTTAAGTATAAGACTATGTTCGGTACATAGGTAGGTCTTTACCTTAATTATTTTTGTGGTGTAGGGCTTTTACCTTATTATTTGAAAAGGTGGGTCGGATTCTAGTTTCCAACATTGTAGCATGGACCGCTGTTTAACTCTCACAATTTGTCACATTGTGGGAAAAAAGCCCAGTTTAGATTTTATATCTATTTTGTAGTTTTATACTTTGTTTATCTGATTTATACTTTCTATTCTAGTTTGTCCTTTGTTAAAAAAATAGTACTAAAGAAGTTTAACGAGTAAACAGGAAAAGAGATGAATATAATTTAAATGAATATAAACAGATATTAATATAATTCAATTTTTTAACAATAAAATAATCTTTGACTTTTGAAACACAGTTCAATTTAGGTGTGATATTACATGAATCAAATGATAAACTCATGACCTTGTAAAAATAATGGCGTCATTATTACTCACATTTTCAAAAGTAATAATAATAGTGAGAAAAATGACTGGCATGAGTGTCTGAAATCGTAGGTAAGCATCATAGATAACATTCACGTGGAAAGGAAGATATCTTGCAAAGACTCAACAATTGTGGTGGTCCTTTCAGAGATTTTGTGTGGCTCTTATTAACACTTTGTATTGACTTGTTCTCACCATAATCAACTTGTACTTGCAAATTTGTAAGGACAAAAAAAAATATCACATGCATGTCCAAACTAAGATAATCACGTTTTCAGCAAGTGGCGAATTGAATGGACATAACGGGCAATTTTGTCAAACCATCCATGGAATTAGATAAGGTGTTTGCTCTGGATTGATGTTTCATTAGTTTGGTTGTCACGCGACCTTTATTGTCGTTTTTAAGCTCTCTAGATAGAGTAGTTCCACCAATCATCTTTAAATTACTTTTTAATATATATTATAGATTACTTTCAAATTATTTTCATTGGATAATTGTGTAAAAAAGATTTTCTATTGATAGTATATAAAAATTAAATTCTTTTTTAAAATATATTATTTTATAATTCTAAATAGTTAATTATAAAATACATGATTTATACTCTCAAAACTACGTTATTAGTGTGGAAAATTTTTAGGAAGAAAATTACTTGAGAAATAATTTAAAGTAATAATTATACTTAACCATTGATTAGTTTGTATTGAATAATAAATCAATTATTAATCATTGTATAACATGTTCAATAAATATATTGTTTGTACCCGAAAGACAAATTTTTTTTTTTTTTATAAAAAGGGATTCTATGATATTATATTTTGTAATAGCTTTTTGTGCTGAATAAATTACCAATCTTTTGTAAATAATAAGCCCATCTTTTCTTATCTGTTGTACAGGACCATGGAGGGATTACTTTCCATGCAAGCGAAGATAATTGGATTAAAACTCGATTCCACAATGAAGAGAATTAGCAGGTATTGGTACCCCACCACAACAGGTACATCATACCGGAAACCACTGCACTACTAGCTTAAAAAACGGTCTTTGCAGGTGATTGTGATGCGAGTATTGCTTGTAATAATTATAGCTTCTGATAATAGTCAGTACCCTCATCCTTGTAACCCAATCTCTGATACTTTTGGAAGGAATAATTATTTGACCTTCCCAAGTGAGTAGGAATACCATACATATAGATAATGTTAAAAGCTACACGAGTCACACCCATTGGACTATTGATATTGTAGGAAATAAAAGTCTTTTGTCTTCTAAACTATCCAAGTTTGGAGTTCAGTGCACCCTAATTAATTTAGCTCAAGATAAGTCGATTTATTATAAAAATAAACTCTCTTAGTAGTAATATTTTTATTCATAATACTCAAATTTAATATCTTAAAAAATAAATAAATACCAAACTACTTGAATCGATCAAGTATTGATAGCAAAAATATTAGTTAATAACCTTCACTCCTACACTCTCATGGGTGTCCCATACTACCGCATGAAAAGTGGGATAGAAAACTTACATTGAGAGTATTTGTTATATCCAGAACAGCGTAAATTGAGCATATTTGGATGATCAATGGTGGTAACCTCTACATTATATTCTCAATTTACATCGTTTAAGATGTAATAAATACTCTTATGAGTGTAATTTTACAATCCCAATAGAGTAAATTGCTCCAAAAGAGAGTAACAAAATATGCCATACATTAATTGAAAAATAATTGTATAGATACAAATTTAGTATCTTATATTTAAATACATCACAAGTCATTAGAGGTGGATTAGTGATGAGAGATTTGGATAGTTTGTTTAAGGTTATAGGATCAAATCTCATTTTATTGATATACCAAAAAAAATATTTGAATATATCACACAAAAATTGGTGAGAACAAAAATAAGTGAATGTATTTTAAAGAAAAGCTAATAAATTCCAATTTTATTATGAATGTGTCAAAATATGAAAGATCAGATTTGCATTGATGAAAAATTTTCTCACACTAATTTTGTGCTGCGTCACTTCTTCGATTATTTTTTCGGCCATAAGATGAGACTCCTGGGCCCGCTTACCTGTGTACAACCCACCTCGCAATGTCATCAAATTTACGCACGTAATAGAAAATTACAAATCATTTATCCTTGAACAGGTGGCATCCACACAACTTATCTATGGATTGATAAACAGGAGTTCCTCGTACCATCTTGTGATAAAAAGCGAGGAGGCATTACCACAAAAAATGGGTTTCCACTTTCTACGTTTCCACATTGCGCTAATATACTTCTTTCCTCTTCCTCCAACTTGAACTTGACACTGCCATATCATTTACAGTTTCGTATTGAAACGTATATGCAACACATAAGGCTAAGGCTCAATCGATATCCGTAATATATACCTATATATAATTTTCCGACACAGTTCGGAAGATATGCACATGCGTAATCTAAGTTGGGTTCTGTATTACAATGTCTAGATTCTGCTGCAAACTAGATGGTTCAGACTAACTAGCTTCTAAAGGAACACGTTTACACCAATATTCGTTTTCACTTCGTAACACTAAGAGGCCCCACGCACAAAAGTAGCTAGTGAGACTACTTGCAGGGTTTGAATACGATGGCAATAAATATTAATCGTTCTGTACATGGGGATGTTTACTTGTGCAAAGAATAAAGCAAGGAGTTTATCTTCACCATGTTTAAACTGAATATAGAGCTGCGTGCGGATTTGTTCGGAGTATACCCTAGCACCTAAGTTGGATTCTGTACCAACTTTGGATGAGATGCAGCATATATAGAAGAATTCACATCAGGCTTTAGGTGTGAAAGCAGATGCTGAATATCCGGACGAAGACTCTCAGATGCCCTTGCAATGAGAGCCAAAACATCTGGTCGAGGTTTGCTGCTAGCTTGCACTGGCCCTCCCTGCCCTTCATAATGGATAACATGGTGGCTGAAACACCAAGTAGCATAGAAAAGTAAGTAGCAGGTAGCAGTAGACTTTAGGTTTGACATACTGAGTAGAGAACTTACAGGAAGTCAATGAGATCAGCTATTTCTGATGCTTCAACAGTAGTTGATGGCTGAGAGTTTTTTCCAAATACATCCACAAGTATGCTTAATAGTAAAGAAAGGGTCTGATAATTTTCAGAAGTTGAGAGGAAAAACATCAATACCAAAAAATTTTTAGTAGCCTATATCAAAATTACAATGTCCCATCCAAAATTACACAAAAATCTAATCCGTAAAGACCATGAGCTATCCCACGAAACAACAAATGTCATCTGACCTATGTCAACATGCTAAGGGTTTATCCAGAAAGATAATTGTCACTGGTGAGGGTCTAGTGTTTATACAATTTTGGTCAAGATAAAAGTATGCTCTTGCTGAGAAGGAAATCAGCAAGACGTGAGCTGAAAGGCATGCTACTTGATTTGACATGCAGCACCGTTCAGGCAGAGGAGGACATACATAGCCAAGATTTGACAAAATCTGATGCAGCCATACTAATACCACACAGGATATCCTTTGAAACTATTGATAAAATTTTCAAAAAATTATGATTTGCATATGATGATAATCTCACAAAGAAAAGTGCAAAATTTGCAATAGAAGAAGACTAAGAATTCTTCTACTCATACTCTTTCTAATTACTGATCTATAAGATTATTAAGATTACAATGTCAAGGAACAACTATTTATAACAGACATGGGTGAACCACAGAGCTGATAAATTTGTTTATCTGAACTTAAAAGAGTAGTCTCACTATTTGTATTTTTATAATTTTTTAAACAGTTACATGCAAACTGCTGATCTAATAAATAATAATATTTTTACACTGGATACTTGATACCAGAAACATCATGCTATATTGGCTAGCAATTATCTGTGGCAGGAATTTGTAAGTATTTGCAACTTGGAAAAAAAAATTACTCTGAAAGCATTTTGGATTCAGGTTGTCGTAATCATTAGGGAAGAATGAAAAGGAAAAGAGCGAAACTATTATGATACTGTTAGATAATGCACAAAAAAAAAAAAAAAAAAAACAGTACCTAAAACTCTTATTTATAGTAATATTCTAGGTCAAGTACTAGTGTTGGACAACCAGTACAAGCTCAGCCTGGTCATATTCCTAATGTAATAAACTAAAACAATAACAAACCTATTATTCTAACAAAGGTTATAAGATGATCAAACACATAATGCACTAGTACACACATATGTATGCATACACACGCATGAAAATTTTCTAAAAACGGTGAAATTGGAGATTTTCTGTACCTTGTTGAAAAGTGAATGAGCATTGGCAAGTTTTGGAAGGAGTGGACCAATTATACGGAATGCTATCCTCAACATTGCAACTGATGTTACTGGCTGAAGTTGTTTTATGATAACATGTGTCCCTTCTAACCATTCCTGAGGGAGGTTACTGAAGAAAGAATGAAGCAAGGCAACCACATTCCCTGCAATTACAAGACAAGACCCGGGTTCTTTTCAGGCAGTTAAATTCACAATTAATTACTGGAAATGAATTGGAAGTTCACCCAGTTTTAATAGAAGCAGTATATCCTACCAAGCATAAATCAAGTTAAGAGACTTCAAATTCCATGCAGATGCTTGCTAATAATGTAGTACAGGAAACTAATAATCATCTATTACAAGATTAAATTATTTGCATAAATGATATGTTTACAGACAAATGCAACAAAAAGGGTTTTAAATCTGATGCTAGTTCCATGTTCTTTTTAATTAATCTACTTTCTCGTGTACTTAAAATACATTTTGCAAAAGAAGAAACTTCAAGAACTTCTACCCTGACAGTTGGTTCCCCTTATTAAACTAGAGACTCTATTTTGGGCAATTGACATATTTCAGAATCTTGTATTGTCCCGATATTTTATCCACCCCATGTCTCCCTGTATTTTCTACAATACAACTCAATAAAATTTATCTAGACACATACATAGACATAAGGCATGTATACCTCAAGGGAAATTGTTGTGCATGTTGGACACTTTGACATGCCAACAATTGCAGATCCTTTTTCTCATACATGGAATTCATATATAGTTCAAATAGAGAAATATTGAGTGAATATTCATTTTGGTCCCTGAAGTTGTATGCATGCTTCACTTTAGTCTCTAAAGTTAATAAATTAATGATTTTGTCCCCAAGTTGCAAAATGTGATGATTCAAGTTAGTCTCTAGGTTTAGAGACTAACTTGAATCACATTTTGTAATTTCGGGAACTAAATTGTTAATTTTTTAATTTCAAGGACTAAAGTGAAAACACACACCTCTCCACAGGCCAAAATGAACATTCACTTGGAAAATATCACAAACATGAGTTCATTTTCTAATATCAAAATCAAAGACAGATTGACGATATATAAAATTTGAATCATAATGGTATGACTTGTAACTTAAAAAAAATTTTGAAAAAAAAAAAAAATATTCTAATGCTATGACTTAAGGAATGTGTTTTCTAGTAAATAACCCCTATGCAAAACCATACCAATGGCTGTTGAGGTATTGTCCTGTGCAGCCCAAGTTGGATCTAACAAAGCATAGCCAACAGCAGAGTCTATTTCACCAAGCGACCTTTTCCAATCTTTAAGCCACCAGTTCTCTTTTATAATACGTGTTGTCTCCAAGTAAAGTTGAAAGTGAAAATCAGAAGGAAGCTGAGACAGCAGGAGGCCACAAGCTTGAATCAACAAGCAAGACAGCTGTTGGCATGTATAACCACTTCGTGAAGCAAAGTTAGAGGTATTTATACCAGAACTTGAAGGAGTTGATCTGCTTGCCCCTAAGGAATCTGAGCTTCCCCCTGAAGGGGATGTTGGTAATAGTGAACCTTGGCCTACACCACTTGAACCACCTTGGAGACCACTGTTGGACTGGATCAGCGTTGGTTGTATATTAACAATAATTTGAACAAGTGATTGCACTATCTGAGAGGCAGATACAGGAAGGGAAAGTATTTCAATTACAGCTGTCTCAAGAACTAGCTGAGTATATGTGCCAGGATCCTGAATTTGGTAGAATGCCTTCTGGCCTTCAGAAGCATTTGCTGGCCCAGACTGAGATATAGCTGGAGGCTTGTTATGTTTTGATGTGTCTCCCATTGATCCAGATTTTGAATTGTTATGTAATGGTGGGATAACATTATTCACTATTCCTAATAATAGAGTTGCAAAGTAATCCAGAGGAGGGCACACGACAGGATTTGGTGAAGTTATTTGCTGTGGGAATGACTCCGAGAAGGGAATCTGAAATGAACACAGACCCAATGATAGTTGCTGAGAGATACCATTCAAGCAACCTTAAGGAAACAAAACAAGGCTAACAGGAAAGCAGGTAGTTTTTTTGTTGTTTTTTTTTTTTTTACCTTGTTGATATCAAGTACATTGAGTATTCGAACAACAAGCTTTCCAGAAAGATGACCATAGAAGTATGCAAGTATATCACGGACAAACGTAAATCTTAGAGGGTAGTGAGCAAGTAATGGAGAATACATGGCCAATATTCTGTCTGCTGGATCCATAGCATCATTTTCAATAAGTCTATAAATAATTAAGGGGATGACTGGAAGCAAACGTGCTGCAATATCATCAAAGAACACTGGATACCTGGAAAGTTTGGCAGTGGTGGTGTCAGGGCATGTAATTTTCAGAGTGATGCAAACTGAAAAAAAAATATACACATGAAGACACTTGATCTCATCAGAAAAGACAGATTCAATTTAATCTACCTATCCTTCCATGAGAGGTGATTCCCAAGAGCCTTTTGTAGCTCAACTCGCTTGAATATTCCTAAGTAAAGCCAATGTTCAGGGGGCCCACGTGTAAGACAAAAGTGTTTTACCCTTTGCTGAAGCTCTTGCCTATCAAGTAGACTAATCTGCAATGTTAGTCATGACATTATTAATCTTTATATAAGACATAAACAAGAGCTCAATAAACATTCTTTCAAAATTCTGAATTCCTAGGAAGCAACTTCAGTGTAGGCTAACATAATTCATGATCAACCAAAGACAAAGATCTAGAAAGCTTCTTAAACTAGACCAAATAACCAACCTCCTGAACATTGGAAGAGAAAGCTCATCCTTAGTTTAACTATCTGTTTTTCTCAATGCACAATGTAGAATAATTTAGGAATTAAGTTAGAAACTTAGAATGGAGAATAATTTAGGAATTAATTTGTTTCAGCTTTTAAAAAAAGTGATTATGAAACTTAAATTTTATATATAGTCAAAAAAGCTGAAAACTGATTTTTTTTTTTTTTTCAGAAGCTACTCTTTTCAAGCTTCTACAAAAAGCTGAAAACAGATTTTTTTTGATATTTTGATTATTTTTAAAAAATTATCCAAATATACAAGAAGTGATTTTTCTCAATAAAAAAAAGTGATTTTTCCCCCAAAAAACACAACCAAACACCCCTAAGTTTTGTCATTTGGGGATTAGAAACTAGGGTTGAGCAGAATACACATACCACAATCACTAAAACAATCACAGATAGAGTTAGAATACACATACATATTTATATAAGACATAAAAAAGAGCTCAATAAACATTCTTTTAAAATGTTAAATTCCTAGGAAGCAACTCTAGTGTAGGCTAACATAATTCATGATCAACCAAAGACAGAGATCTAGAAAGCTTCCAAAGCTGGACAAAATAACCAACCTTCCTAACACTGGAAGAGAAGGTTCATCCTTAGTTTAACTATCTGTTTTTCTCAATGCAGAATGTACAATAATTTAGGAATTAAGTTAGAAACTTAGAATGGAGAATAATTTAGGAATTAAGTTTTGTCATTTGCAGATTAGACACTAGGGTTGAGCAGAATACACATACCACAATTGCTTAAAACAATCACAGATCGAGTTAGAATACACATACCACAATACGCAAAGCATGTGGATCATCATCACGATCAATAAGTGCTAAAAGCAAGATATCCAAAGGAAGTAACTCATTTGTCCAGACAAAAAAGGCAATGCTTGCACAAGCTTTTGATAAAAGGTTCTGTCAAGGAAAACTATATGAGTATTGACTAGTGATAGAAAGGCACCGACCAACAGAAGTATAACATAAAAAAGCCTTGTCACAGCTATTAACCTGTGAGGAATGTCCTTGCTGGAGCTCCATTTGTATGTGATGAAGCAGAACATCCACCATTGTGTAAATGTTAGATGTTACCTCTTCAGGAGAAAATTCCCGCAGCACACGTCCCTAGACAAATATGGAGAACTTTCTGAAATTTTGCAATGAACTAAAACTATACATGGTTTTACTACAGAATTTGGTTTTTGATAGAGCCCAGTAGCATTGAGTAATCCATGTGCCCAAACCCACTTAGTGAAAATAATTTTGATTGTTGTTGTAAGAGAGTTTCTGAAACAAAAGAAAAGAGCTATACAAGAATGAATAAAAAGTGGCACAGAAATAACCAAAGGAAAATTTCTTTACTCTTTCAATGCTGTAATTTGTAAGTTGTAGTAGCTACCAGAATAATGAGTCTCATTAAGATGGCAGTTAAAAGATTAATACCAGGTTTCCGCTGTTAATGTTTTCTGCATGGCCATGCATTAATATCAATGCACCAGCACACAAATACTGTCGGTGCATAGGGAAACTATGACTGATATAGGTCATAACATAACTAGGATCAGCTGATGGTGAAAGAAGCTGGTTGCACTGGTGTATAACAGTGGTTTCTGCCTGCAGAAGTGTCTTCAAAGTTAATTTACATACCATGAAGAAAATAAGCACATAAAAATAGCATCTTTTGATAGAACCCACAAATAGAGAAAGCAAGAAGGAAGAAAGTGCAGAATGTTATTAGCACTTCTTGACTGATGTTGGTAAATATCGGCCAAGGTATTAGAGAAAGTAAAAGAGAAACAATGCAGAAAAAGAGAGAAAAGCCTCTGGACACTATAGCAGTCCAGCCTCTCCTAGCCTATTCCAAAATCAAGCCTTCCCCACACACACTCCACACCCATACAAATATCCCCTTTCCCGCATCTCCTCTAATTCTCATTCCCTCCACTCACTAAGAGACAGCTCAGCAGTTAGTTATGAGTTAATGGGCCCCATTCAAAGCCCAATTCACTATCCTGACCTTGATCCCCTTTCTTTTTTTTTTTGCTGATCGATACCCCTTTCTAACATATATTTTGAAAGCTTAAAGTGGGTTTCTATCAATACTCCCCCCTTCAGTTCCACCTTGTCCTCAAGGTGGAATGTAGGAAAACACTCCTGAATAGCTGCAGCTAATTTCCAAGAATTCTTAGAGTCAAACAGGTCTTGCCACTTGATTAAGACTTTCAGCTCCCTTTGCTGATTCCTTCCTACTGCCAGAATTTCTGCTGTTTGTACTTGTAGCTCAAATTCCTCAGTGAGTCCTGAATGCAATGGTTGGCTCTTTACTCCAGGTGAGATGCACTCATTTAGTAACAAAACACGGGACAACGGTGGGCCTGAAGGTTTTGGAAGAAGCTTCAACTTCTGATTTGTCCTGTTAGCCAGTGACTTTAGCCTGTATTTCTGAGTTTTCATATACACCATATTCCCTTCTTTGAAATTCATCTCTATTCTATTCTGATCTGCACGAACTTCCATATAGTTTTGAAAATCAGCACACCACTGCACAGTAATAGATAGGTAGCGGAGTAGCTTGTTGAGAAATATCATCTTTATCAGGTCATCTCTAGTAGCATCCCTGCAAGAAAGGTCACGATATGCAACTATAGTGCCCACTTGATTGTTAACACTTCCCTTGTCAAAATACACCTTGCCCTCAAGGTGAGCGTTTTGCATAGGATCTTGTTTCCAGTAAAAAATTCTGCCACCCGGATCCCATTGTTTGAAACATAATGGCTTGGAGTCCCTGTCCTTCGAGCCAACTGGGGTGCTGTAAACTGGCAAAATCTTCAACCCCTGTGATGCTAAGAAAGGTGGAGTTAGCATGCCCATTGCTAGTTCCCATATCAATTTGATGTCTTGTGTTGTTTGCCCTATAGCAACTCCGTTTGCCTGTTCAATAGTGGCCATATGCAGCAAATTTGTACACTTCTTAATGTAAATAGTCAATGAAGAATGGTCCAAAAGTCCAACACGCACGAACCCCAATTTCTCCAATAAAATTTCCTTCCAGCTGACATTCATTTCAGCTCCAATTGAGGGCCATAACATTGAAGTGAATACTACAGACATGGACATCCCCCTGGGAAGATTGACATACTGAGCTAGACTTTCAATGATCACAATTAGAAAACAATAAAATTCAAACTGCTGACTCCATTGCAATACTAATAGCAGGGTTCTGTTAGCTGCAAGGGCTGCCACATTAAGAAGAGCTGGTTCAGGACGAGAATGGAATGAATAAGAAAGCAACGATGGCTGAACCATGACAACAGAATTAGCAGCACCCATGACGGCAGAATTAGAAACATGTGCGCAGTTCAACATCTTCCCAAAGGATGCATTTTCATTTGACCTATTGTTTAAGACCTTATCCAGGTGAGAGTGTTGAAAATGAAACAGAGATTGTGGGAATATTGATAACGTAGGAGGTAACCTGAAGGAAGTGGGAGTCTCATTCTGAAAATCTCCAAAATGGGAACTCAAGTTTATCAATGCTTTATCCAACCATCTAATAGGATCAAATTCAGCCTCTGTTTCCATTGTGAATGGAACTTGGCATGCCATGACTATAACAACTGCTTCTTGGTCAAACCCAATAACCAAGTCCTTGAAACTAAAGTGAACAAGAAACATCTTGAGGTCTTTCCAGATTGCCCATTCTCTCTGCATCTGGATTTTTCTAGTGAAGAACCCATTAGAAACTTTTGATATCGGGTCCCATGAATCCCCTACAATGGAGCATTCCTCTGGCGCCTTCAATGTGCCTTCCCACCCCTTCCTTGTAGGCCAACTTTCCCTCGTGAGCTGCAGAATTTCCAGGACAAGGTCATTCCCTTCCCTTTGATGTTTCAGCGTCCACAACATAAGCCCAAAGAGATCTTGACCTCTTATTTTTGCGATCAGCCTCAAGTCTGATGCATCCTTCATTTTTAAAGCCCTTTTCCTACAATCCGCCTTGGGCTTCTGGCCCATTAAACTCATAAAATAGTTTCCACTTTCAGAATCATAACTTCTTTTCCATCGAGATTGGGCCAGGTCCATTAGATCCAGTCTCTGTCCCCACTTCTGGAATGCCTTACCCGCTACCATTCTCTCCCCCTTCGTGCAAACCCAGAAGCCACCACCCTGGGCAGGTACTCCATCTTGGTTCACCGTCGGAGTTGGCTCACCGATTGTTGCACGTGAGTGCAGATCGGCCGGTTTTGGCATTGGGAGTGGAATGACTTTCATGTAGACCCAGACAATGCGTGACTGCTGCGTTTCTGCTTCTTTCTCTGCCGTGGGTGGTTCACTAGCTGCTGCCCACGAGTCTAAGCTTGGTGATTTCAGTGGCGGTGGTCGCACGACTTCCATGAAGCATCTAAGGGAAGCATGTTCGGCAGCCACTCTCTCCGCCATAGCTGTTGTAGCTGCCTCTGGATCCGACGGCTTCCACGGTGGTGGTCGACCACAGGTCAAGAGTTCTCCTCTCTTTTCCCTTCTCGTGCGGTCTTCTCTGTTGTGCGTTGATTCTCGCATTCTAGCTCTCTCGGTTTGATGGCCACCCCCGTCTACGGTTGCTCGTCTTTGTCCTTCGTCATGGTGCCATGGATGTCCCCTGTTCTGAGAGGAATCAGGCGGCCGACTACCCCAAGAAGAGCCATCCCGATGGTACGAAGGTCCTTCACGTGAATGGGGGGAGTTCGGCTCTACACGGTGGTGAGACCGTGAGTCGCGGTTCTCTCTGCCAAAGGGAGCGGAGTAGCGATGACCCCTCACCTTTCTGGAACCCCCATCCCAACGGTCCTCCGACTCCACCCGGTGGTGTCCTCTCTTGGGCGAAGATCGCCTCCTAGGTCGAGTCTTGCGTTGGTCCCTCAAGAGCCGCACCACTTCATCTAACCTCCTCTCTAACTCCTCCACTCGATTCTCCATGGCAGCTTCCGTGTTTGACCCCCACAATGCCCCAGAACGAGGCTCTGATACCAAAATGATAGAACCCACAAATAGAGAAAGCAAGAAGGAAGAAAGTGCAGAATGTTATTAGCACTTCTTGACTGATGTTGGTAAATATCGGCCAAGGTATTAGAGAAAGTAAAAGAGAAACAATGCAGAAAAAGAGAGAAAAGCCTCTGGACACTATAGCAGTCCAGCCTCTCCTAGCCTATTCCAAAATCAAGCCTACCCCACACACACTCCACACCCATACAAATATCCCCTTTCCCGCATCTCCTCTAATTCTCATTCCCTCCACTCACTAAGAGACAGCTCAGCAGTTAGTTATGAGTTAATGGGCCCCATTCAAAGCCCAATTCACTATCCTGACCTTGATCCCCTTTCTTTTTTTTTTTGCTGATCGATACCCCTTTCTAACATATATTTTGAAAGCTTAAAGTGGGTTTCTATCATCTTTCTAACAACTTTTTTCTTAAAATAAACTGTATGTGACAATAGCGTAGTCCATGTCATGCTTAATTTGGTAAACCTTGTACATGGTAGACCTTAAAAATAAACGTGTACCAACAAATGTGTACAGTAATGCAATGGTCTATGTCAAGGATCCACTCTCCTAGAAGCTTAAGCTGCTAGCTGTTGGTCCCAGTAAGATTAAAATATCTCTAAGAAGCTCTGGCATGTTAAATCCATTTAGGCAAACTTGTACCAGTGCAATCAAAAGTGCACCTAACCCAATAATGCAAGGCCCTACCATTCAATGAACAGCACTCGTTTATCATGATGCTAAAGGCCCAAAAAGCCCAGACATCCACTTGTTTATCATGATGCTAAAGGGTTTATAACAGTCAGAATGTTAAAAATAACTAGTTGTCTATCTTTGGGACTCTCACATTATGTGGCTTAAGGTTTTGTAAAAGGAGAATTTTAATTTTTTATTTCTGTTATAAATGTTATGCTCCAGAAAACAATATAAGCAGAGAAATTTTTCTTTAACTTTAGATTTCAAGTGTGGGATGGAAGATGTGATTGATAAACAATCATTAATTCATGCACAGATTGTAGAGTTGGATCATGGCATCTTGAAAACAAAGGTACTGCGTTGGAACAGCACAAAAAGTTTGGCAAGCCAATGCACTTCCTTTTGTGATTCGGAAGTGCTAATTCAGAAATGCTAAATTCACCTTTCATCCATTGAATATTACCCACTTATTCAAGTTCATATCCCTCTTTTTTATGATTAATTTTCAAAAAACATAATATGCAGGATGAGACAAAAACTAGCAGCATTATGTGCCTTTAATCTTTACCAATCTAGACGGCATGCCAGCACAGATGCAGATATGGTAAGACAACTTGAATAACCAACCTGCTGCCATGCTTGTATTGCAAGACTTCTTTTATCCATTCTACCACTCAATGCTTCACGCAACACTGTAGGGAAGAATCGTAGTGTTTTTTCTGACCATGTATGCTGGCTAGTTGCCATTGTTTGTTCCAACATAGTTTGGAGATAATGCAGGTGATCAGCATCTGCAATCCCACGTGTTTTAACGAGGATAGCAAGTGTTATGACAGCTACTCGATTCAGGGTTTCAGTAAATTCAGTTGGGCCCTGTAAAATAGTAAAAAAGAATAAAGTAAACAAAAACAAAGCCTCGGTCTGTTTCAGAATGACAAGCAAGCTAAAACGAAAAGGAAAAATAACTGTAAAATAGAAACTCAAGCCTGGAGAGCAAAGCAAACACCTTTCCTTCCCTTTTAACAAAGAAGAAATCTCTCAATGAGAAAATAAGATTTAAGCACAGGTTTTCAGCTAATCTGAATATTCGGTGATCTCCTCTTTTTCCTTTTAGAGCAGAAATAATCTTTGTTACATCATACATCAAGGCTTTGTTTTTTCCCTGGTACCTACACAAAATGAAACCCTCAATTTAAAACATAATATTTAGCATCGTCCAGTTCCCTGCCAAATTGAAGATATATCCTCATCCAAGTCCTTTTCTGGAAGCTAGAGGTCCAGGTTAGATGGCAAAGGATCCTATGGTGCTGAAAGCACATTCAAACAAAAGGGGCAAACAGAAACAAAAAGAAAGCTCCCACATAATGGCAAACTGTCTTTGTTTTTTGACAGAAGGAAGATTAATATTGTAGCATACAGAAATAATCACCTGTAAAGTGGAAGTAACCGGTAGTTCAATATCTCAAGCACCAATAGTGTTACTCCAGGCTTGCTTAACAAAGAAGGATTTTTTTGCACTAAATGCTGTAAAAAGTAGCATTCTCAAAAGATGTAATTGTAATAGCAGATGGCAAGCACATAAAAAGTTAAATATGAACAATATGGAGGGCCAACAAGAAATATCAAAAATTCAACATACTTCATGAAACCTTAAAAAATATGCATTATGCAATTTGCCTGACTCCATAAGATGAACCAGATGTGAGGTGAGAGATCAAAGAACTCTATATTATAACTTTCTCAAACATACATATAGCATGTTTGGTTTCCATTTGGAAAGCTCCAAACCATGGTTTTGAAGTTGCCAACGGAAACCCAAACATGGTAATAGTCTGCCTTTTAAAAGAATAACATAAGAAATACAAATCTTGAAGGGTATGGGAAGTTACATTGAAATGTGAACGAAATAATGAATGAGGTGCAATAAGCAACAATCTAGTATATGTTTCGACCATTGCAATGCTGGGTACAACCTGCACATAAATATGATAGGCAAATATCAAAAGATAGGTATTGCTCTGAACTAGATGTCACAATTAAATTATTCATTTCTAGTTGTTCAAAGAGGAAATAACTACTGAGAAACTTATAATTACACCTCTCAATGAAATTATGGCAATATTCAAATTCCCAAAAGCATGAGGGCACACAAGTCATGCTGTAAATTAATCTTAACATGAGAGAGAGAGAGAGAGAGAGAAAGAAACAACCTGCCCAGAAAACAAAGATTCCTCCATTTGATAAGACAGCTTCAAACATAAGTTCATCGAAAATCCAGATAACAATGACATGGGCAATGGGCTCACTTCTTGTGTAGCCACTAATCTCTCAGTTGGCTGTAGATTTGTTCCTGGTGGTTGCAAGTCAATGACTCCAGCAGAAGTTAACCAGTTCATTACTGTTTCGCAAGCAGGTTGTGCCATTGTGTACGACAAAACCCAAAACATCCCTATTGACCGTTCATCCATATTCATATAATCCATCATCCGATCCCCTGAAAGTCATGCATGCTTAAAAAAAAGCACATATACTTCCATATCATAAAAAATTAAACAAGAAATATAAGGTCTAATAGAATAAGAAATATTCCAAAATAGACATCAAGAACAAACAGCAAACCAGTATTTAGTACCTTTGCTTACTTGTCTCCACCATTCATCTATTTGTTTGCCTTTCTGAAGCTGCTCATTGTTCACATATTCTCTGGTTGATGTGTTCAATGACCAAATACGTAAGTTTTGACAACTGCTTATAAAATCGAGCAAGACACTTTGAGCGATATTAGGATCAGAATTTCTCTCTTCTCTATGAAATGATAAAATCTTTTTGGTTGTCTCCACCTGTTATGCAATGCCCAGGACATTATACATGAACTCAAGTGTTAGTAAAGGCACAAAGTAACTTTGTTAAATTTCTATAATACTTCAACCAAAAATATTTAACAGCATAAACTATTTTCATTATATTGCTAACGAATTAGAAAGTCTAAAAAAAGGGTGGCTTAGTGCACGAGGCTCCCATCTAATGGGGTCTGGGGAGGGTAGATATACATAGTCTTACCCCCGCAAGCGGAGAGACCGTTTCCAGAATTTGAACCCATGACGTCCAAGTGGCTCACGCTCTACAAATCAGAAAGTCTAGATATGAAAAATACCCATTTCTTGAGACAATGGACTAAGTACCCTTCCTAGACAAAATGCGTGACTAATAGAATATGTTTTGGAAATTAATATAGACATTATCTTTGGATCAAAAACAAAAGTAGCAAGAACAAGAAATTCACTTTCCACGGAAGCAAGAGAAAAACAACAAATTGTAGATTTAATTCACAACCTTTCTAGCATCTGAATTCAAAGCATTCATGACCAGCTCCATTCGAATTATCTGTGCAAGCAGCCAAGTCACATGGTTTGTCCTAAGAATAGGATGATCACCCTCTGTAAGCCGTGACACCAGCTTGTCCACGAAATCAACAAAATCGATGCACCCATTTTTCATAAGAAAGTAGAAAATATCAGAGAAGACAAGCCAGTCCTGCCAGCAATTTATCTCTGCAAGAATTTTCGAAAAAATAAGTTTTGAAAAAAAAAAATTTAGAATCAATCACTTTTTGGGGGCAATAGAACATTATATCAGTAGAAAGAAACGAGATAAGGTACATTGGAGAGAGGATAAGGAATCATCCCAACTAACAAAAACTAAAAGAGAAGAGTGGGCCTAAGAAGCAAAAGTATGCAACAAAGCTGTCCAACCTCTTGTATCTAAGTAATAGAAAAACACTTGAAGCAACTAGGAGCAAAACACCAAAGAGAGGCCATAAACATGATCTTAATCCAATACAGATGTAAGGGTAAAGAGAGATCCTTGAAATTTGGGGGATACCCAGAAGACGGATATTAAAGGGAATATTCCCTGCCCAAAACTTGATGAGAACCATCCCCCATCCCCCAAGAAACAAGTGTCTAAAAGAAGCATGTCCCAAAGAAATAGACTTACAGAGACTCGCATGAATTGCACTAATTATTGGGTTGGCATCCCACCCTTTCTTATCTAGATCATATTGATTTCAAATTACTTGGTGCCATAATGAAGTTGTTTCTAAAAAAGATCCATAGTCATTTTAAGAATAAAGGATTATTTTGGAAGTAAAATTCCTTAGACATTCTGAGTATGAGAATCAGATCACTGGTGCCTTGCATGCTGATCAACTCGCTCCTGAGCCAACTAGGTTACATTTGCATATGAGCACAAATAAGTGTGTATATATTATACAGGGTATTTCCTTATCCCTTAAATCCAACTCAGTAACCAGGATCACCTTCCTATTCCTTTTCCACATAGCCTCCTTTCACCATGAGGATCACTGAGGATGTCTTTTTCTACTTGTTCCTTGGCCAACTTAATTTATTGATGATTTGAGCACTAACACAATTACAACTTGCATATGTAAGTAAGTATAAATGAAACTTACATACAAACACAGATATATACAAAGAGAAAAGGTTCTTGCCTGAATTTGTCAATTTCAAAAGTTCAACAATTCTATCAATAGTTGCCTCACAGATCATTTCTGATGAAAAAACAGCACCAGGAGCAGGCACTTGAGTTGAAGACCTATAGCAAAGAGCTAACAGCAGCACACGTCTCCACCAATCAGGCGACGGTGTAGTGCGGAGAGCATGCCTTATACAACGTAAAGCTCTCTCCCAATCCAAACTTCCCTTCTGGATAGAGGTTGCAATATCCTACAGGCAGCATTAGGTGACTAACAAACTTAGGACAAATTATGATCAAAACTCTAAAGGAAAATAGGTCATATATATAATTTTAAGTAATAGGTGCATGCATTTCAAGACATTAAGCTGTACAGTGAAGAAAATGCATGGTTATATTATGAGATACATCAGGAATAAGACTGCAGAATAAATTAGAGCAAACTAGAAGAATTTGAGTAACAGGAATGTAGAAATCCATAAATATGAGAAATATCATTTGACTTTCCATTAGAATTCAACATACAGATAAGTATAATGAAATTGTTAAAGGGAAGCGGGTGAAGAAATGCCATCAATATTCTATCTCTATGCAAAGCTGGAAAATCCAGGAATATGACATGAAAAACAATACATAACCATCATATTAGACATTTTATTGTCTATAAACCAAGGGGGATGGACATTGTGATTTGGTAACACATTCCTCTGTATAGACAGCCCTAAACACCTCCATATGCTTACTCAAAAGGTACATCCATTTCTTTCTCTAATCATCAACAAGTAAAACATGATTTTAGGTTATGTGGTACTTTGACAACTTTCCAACCTTAATTGTTTCAGTGAAAAGCATTCATGAATAATTTGATAGTGTCTAAATAACTAGTTTTAAATACATTCTTATATATCAATAATGAGTTTCTTGAGATAGTCATGAGACTCATCACCTCCCCATGCAACGGTTCTCCAAGTACACTTAAATATGTGATCGGCGACAGTCGCGGTTGTGCTACTGCTTCACCCAAAATACTGGGTGTCGTTTGAGAGAGGATCCGATGAGTGCCAAATGTAGGGCAATGAAGATGCTGATCTAACATTTGCATGTTCATAGCCATCATATCACGTCTCCTGTGGATCTCCAAGATAAGTGTAAATAATGCTTCATCATCAGGAATATTATCTATGAATTGCAAACTACTACGCAATAATTCATAAAAGGGGACTCGGCATTTTCCTTCATCAACTAAAAGCCAGATCACATCCAAACAACTGTGTAGCCAAGCTGTTAAGGCTTTGTCAGGTCCACATGATTTTGGTGGATCAGACTCATCAACTCCCTGTTGCCTCTGGTCCCAATTGACCAGCCAATTTAGCATATGGTGGAATATTTCAGAATAAACTGGAGGCTTCAAATTACTCTCAAGGCCAGTTAATATAATCTTGCAACATAGCTGGCGAAGGCTGCTAAGATCAGTATTCCTAATAGATGGCACTTTTTTAGATTGTTGTCCAGTGCCGGAAACATCAGATGATCTGACCGGAGATAAAGCTGCACAAGATAGTGGTTCAATAGTTGATTGAGCAGGGGAGCCAATAGGATGGACGGAAGGTAATGGAGAAGCTGGATTTGAAGACTGAAAATTAGAAGAATTGGCAATTGTGCTCGTAGGCGGCAGCATTCCGGACTGCGATAAGCTCGAAGAAGAAACAGTTGGCATTGATTGAGTCCCTTGACCAACAGGAAATTCTGCTGAAGAAACTGATGCAAGGAGGGATGGAAGAAGAGTATCCCAGTTAATGTATCCAATACTGCACAAGCTTCGTATAGCAAAAAGAAGAAAATCTGCCCGCGGTCCATGACTACTACACTGCACAACTAGCGATATGATAATAGCTTCTGTCACAGAACGTAACTGATCCTGGTCCTGAACGTAAAGCGAAGCATCAACATTAAAAATATGACACATGTTAATTTCAATTAATACAAATGCAAAGACGAAACATCAAAGGAATAAGCAAGATAGTGCACAGCATAATTTCAAACTCACAGGAAACTGGTTCTGAAGTTGCTCAAAATCTACAAGGAACTGCTCATTTGGTGGAGGGATATCTCGATTAAGAGCAACTACACGTTTTTGTGTTTTGTTCCTGGAATCAATTATTCCAACAATTAACAAGAAACTGACAAATACAAACGTGTATATATATATGTATGTGTGTGTATATGTATTTTTATTTAGAAGAAATTTATTGAGATATCGATTTATAGGACGGTGCTATTTTGAAAATACTATTCAGAAGTAGCAAGCCAAGCATAAAAGGGGAGGAAGAGGAGAAACAACAGTAAGAGGGCAGCACCAACGGGACATTAGTAACAGAAATTAGTTAGACAGAAACAGTTATAACAAACTTGCAACAGCATCACACCTCTATCCATCACAAATTGCAACTGCAAAACTGAATACATAAACACCCGAAACCAAAGAAAGTAATTTAAAAAAAAAAAAAAAAAAAATCCCTGAACCCCGAGAGTGCCCACAATTCAAACTATTTTGCAGTGTATTTCGTGTGTACGCTTACGGCGGATCCCGAATTGAGTCATCGGATTTCTGGCTGCTATTTCTCTGAGGGGAAAAAAAAAAGATATAAGAAATTAAGTGAACATGGGGAAAAAAATAAATAGATAAATGAAAAGAGAAAGGTGAGGGAGAGGAAAAAAACTCACTCCCAGGTAAAGGTTGAAGAGATCGAGAATGGGTGATCGTGCTGGGTGGAATTGGTGAGCACGTGAGGTTGTTGCTGTTGCTGTTGCTGTTGCCCTCTGAGTTTGATCCATTTGATGTTTTGGTTTCGTTCAAATTTATCCAGGTGACTTGTATTCACTCACTGCCAGTTCAGTTTTGTAGTGTTTGAAGACATGCGAATCAGCTTCACCACCACACCACTCACCGGCATTTGATACGCTACTATAGCATACGACAAGTACTTAAATTCTTGCGCCAACCAATACTTTTTCTCCAAATTATGGGAAATTCTGCACACACACGCAATTAATTATATTGGTGAGAATACCCGATCTGCGACCAAAACAAAATTTATAATGTACTATAGGGATTTCCTTCGTGCCTGTACCCTTTTCTGTTCAATGGTTTTGAGTTAATCTCAAGTTTCATGGATTTTTAATATAATTGAAAAATATTTTAAAAAATTTAGCAATTTGAGTTAGTAGACAAATAATTAAAAGATAATGATACTTTTAGGGGGAGTTTGATAACTCAAAAAACCAAATTGATATAATATAAAATAAAATTAATTATGTTAAGTTATATAAAAATAATTAATTTTTTTATCAAATATTGATTGATTCAACAACTTAAAAAATCAATAGAACTCATTTTCTCATCTAATAAAATATAATATATTTGCACAATCTTGAGTTTCAATAGATGGACGGTGGTGGTGGAGAAGGGCATATAGTGATGGCCAACGGCAATCGACAATAGTTGGTCGTGGTCGGCAGTGGCAATTGGCAATGGCCAACAGTGGCAATCAACATTGTCTGGCAGTAGATGGTGGTGGACTGCGGTAGTGGCGCAAAGTGAGAAGAAGTAGTGGGAAGAGATTGATACAAAGTGAGAAAAAAATAGTGAAAAGAGATAAAAAAGAATGATTGATTTTAGATCCAAATTGTTCACATAAAAATTAGTTTTAAAAAATTTAAATAATTATCAAATAATATTTATTAAAAATCAGATTTTATTATACCTAATTATCTAATTTTTCTAAGTTATCAAATATCTCCTTAAATTTTATGTTCCCTATAATATAATACGTCAAAATTTTAGTTCATTAAGAGTTGGTGACAACGTTATACAATTGGGGCCTTGGTGTGGCTCCATTGATGAACCAAAGTAATTTAAAGTTATATTATTAGTAATTTAGATAGATTATCCCATATTAAACGTCTTTCAAGTGGAGTGGTAAATGCTTCTTCTCTTTAACCAGTGTTATCAGATTCGAGCTTTGGATATAGAGCAATTTGGCATTAGGAGAGTCATACGCCCTATAGAATCTCAAATACTCGATCAGGATTATATTCAATAGAACGATACATGTGGGAAAAAAAAAGAAGAAATAATTAAATTATACACATTATAAAATTTATAAATCTTGTTATATATTTTTAAAATTTAAGGGTCAAAGTATACATGATATGACTTTAGGTTGAACGAGATAAATTATAGTTTTTCAAAAAAAAAAAAAAGAAAAAAATTGAAGATGCACTTGTTGTTATACAATTAATAGAATTAATTACATTTAGAACTGGAAATATCGCATTAATCGTTACAACAATTCTTTTGATGATCATAGTAACCGAATCAAAAACTAAAGAAATAAAAAAGACTAACACTGTAGAAAACTTTTAAGTGCTGAATCTGTACTTGCTTCCTAGTTCCTATTCATTATTCAAGTTACATATTTGCGAAATTATGCAAATTCTGACTTGTTGGGCCTTGTCATAGCAGACATTCAAGTGATCATGCAAAGCCACTGGGAGGTCCAGATTACACACACTTCGGGAGCCCAATTTTTGCGCCGTCTTTATGGCCAAAATATCAAACGCCGTGGAGAGTTTCATACAATGAAAGGGCAATTACTATTGATGGCAAAAGAAGAATCTTATTCTCTGGTTCAATTCATTATCCCCGTAGCACTCCGGAAGTGAGCTAATATATATATATATCCTAGTTACTGTTTCCAAAATCCCAATTAATAACAATTTTGATTGATATATATATATATATATATCCTAGTTACTGTTTCCAAAATCCCAATTAATAACAATTTTGATTGATGACCGATTACCAGTTGATTAAACTAAATATATTTCTCTAATATATTGTTAGCAGATGTGGTCATCATTATCCCCGTCGCCAGGTTTTTGCTTTTGACGAAGAGTCCAGTTAAATATAAATTTTACCCTAAATATTTTGGTTTTGGAACTGATTTTATTTTATCTTCTTTTGTCTCCACATGCAGTATGATTTTTCTGGAAATCTAGATCTGGTAAGATTCATTAAAACCATTCAAAATGAAGGGCTTTATGCCATGCTTCGAATTGGTCCATGTATATGTGGTGAATGGAATTACGGGAAAATTATTTTACCTTTGCTCTAGTAATTAACTCATAAGAGTTATTTATTTACTTTGAGCAATAATCATTTTTCCCCTTTTAATCATCACTCATCAGAGGACTACCAGTGCGGTTGCATAATATTCCACACACGAAATTTAGGACGAAAAATCCTGCATTTATGGCAAGAAGTATGATAATTATTTTTTGTCCATAAGTCATATAATAATTTGATGTACCTAATCTTATAATCTCTCAATGTTATTTTTGTATTTTCCCAATTAATTAATCACAGGATGAGATGAAAACCTTCACATCTATGATAGTGGACATGATGAAGCAGGAAAAGTTATTTGCCCCACAAGGAGGTCCCATTATTGTTGCTCAGGTTCAGTTTTCTAAAGCTTTCCTAATTAATTATTTTTATTAGAACATTTATATATTAAAAGACATAATTGATTGTTAATGTAATTAAAATTGAGAATGGGTATGGAAATGTTATGAATGCATATGGTGACAATGGTGAAGAACATGTCAAATGATGCGTCCAGTTAGCTGACTCTAATCATACTGGGGTGCCTTGGGTTATGTGTCAACAACTTGATGCTCCAGATCCTATGGTAGATTGGTAGTAGACAATATAATTTTAGTCTAACAATTTATATTTTTCGATATTATTTTGTTGTGTTTCAATGTCTAATTACATATTTTTCTTACTTAAATTAGATTAACACATGTAATGGTTATTACTGTGATAAATTCCAACCTAACAACAACAATAAACCCAAGATATGGACTGAGAATTGGACTGGCTGGTTAGTTCTCCATTACCAATAATTTTTTGACTCGCTTTTATAGTTTTATATTATTTTTTCTCGCCCCTATATTCTATAAGGCTTGCAATTTAGGTATAAGGGCTGGGGTATACAAAATCAGCATAGAACTGCTGAGGATGTTGCGTTTGCAGTTGCACGGTTTTTCCAATTTGGTGGCACATTTCAAAGCTACTATATGGTATAATTGTTTCGCTTGTATATTAATAAGTTGATTTTTTTTTTTTGGGGGGGGGGGGTGTTGAATAACTTTGATTTTAACAATATTAATTATCTTATTACTAATGTTGTGCGTTCTACGTGTTTATCTCAGTACCGTGGCGGTACCAATTTTGGACGAACTGCGGGAGGGCCACATATCACCACGTCATATGACTACGATGCTCCTTTAGATGAATATGGTAAACAATAGTTACATATATACTTGTATACTCATTTATTTGCATTTTTTTCAAAAAAAAAAAAAAAAAAAGAGGAGAACATATTTCTATTTCTATGTTTCCTTTTTAATTTCAAGATTTGCTCTAATTTAATTCTGATATATATATATATCTTAAACAACTTCATGAACTTCTAAAATCAAAGGAGAAAATCTTAACTCATGGTTCCTCGCAAATACCGATTATGGCAATATGGTCACAGTAAGTTTCTGTCAGCCTTAGCTATATATATGTATATATATAAATTAACTCTAATCTTTTGATGAAGACATTCTTATTTATTTATTTATTTTTTGGTAGGCCACAGTGTCGAGTTATGCTGGAAAATCAGTTTGCTTCCTTGGAAATGCAAATAAATCAAGGGATGCTACAATTAGTTTCCAAAACACTGAGTACACCATTCCTGCTTGGTCTGTTTCGATCTTTCCAGGCTGTCATACAGAAGCTTATAACACTGCAAAGGTGAGAACATTCTCATAATTTGTTCTGAATATTAACAATGTTGCTTCTTTTATTTTTTTACATTGCTTGAGGACTAAAACTTTAACACAGAAAATACTGCTATTAAATAGTACCAGTGCTGATTACATTATATTAAATGAGGTGAATGTTCAAACATCCATAATGGTCAAGAAGGACAATGAAGCAGACAATACATATGCATTGAATTGGCAATGGAGGCAGGAGCCGTTTATGCAAATGAAAAATGAAGAAATCGTTGGTACTATTTCTTTGACTGCTCCGCGACTTTTAGATCAAAAGATTGTTACAAATGATACCAGTGATTACTTATGGTATATCACCAGGTAATTTCCTTTCTGTTCCTTCAAAATTTTGTATTGAGGTGTATTAATTAATTGTTATACTCTCTAACTTGCACGAGAAAAAACTCTTTCCAGTGTTGACATCAAAGAAAGTGACCCTATTCGGGCCAAAGATGTTAGGATAAGAGTGCACACCAGTGGGCATGGACTTTGATGTATTTGTTAGTGGTAAACATGTTGGCAAGTTTTCACTGCAAAATTTCTTGCCCACTTTATGATAGCTCAAACAGTTTCAAACTTCATTCATTCTTCCGCCTCACAGGTACCCAATATGCTAAAAATGGGCAGTTCAAGTTCGTTTATGAGTCGAAGATCAAATTGATTCCAGGGATGAATGAAATAACTCTACTTAGTACCACTGTTGGATTACCAGTAAGTATAATATGTGCACACTATGCACTTCAATCTTCAAATTATTTAGACATTAATTATGGCATTGGTCATGATTCCATAAGCTAATTAACTTTTCTCCCTTTATTTACATAGAACTACGGTGTATTCTTTGACATTGTTGAAGTCAGTATTCTTGGCCCTGTTGAGTTGGCGGCAAAAAATAATCGTTATGATATAGTCCAGGATCTCAGCAAAAATGAATGGACATACAAAGTTGGACTACACGGTGAGCGTGAGGAGTATTACAGCTATCTGAATGGCATAACAGGATGGTACACAGAAGGTCTTCCAACCAATAGAATATTTGTTTGGTACAAGGTATAGTTTCATTAAAACTACTTTCAGTTATTCCAATTAATTTGGATCAATTTCATGTGTCCATGTTGGAAAGTATCCAACTATGTGATCAATTTCTTAAGATCAATTCAATTAATTAGCAACTGCTAAGTATGTTTTATGGTAGACTATATTCAAATGTCCCGTAGGAGATGACCCTGTTGTGGTTGATCTGAGAGGGCTTGGAAAGGGCCATGCTTGGTTAAATGGCAACAGCATTGGTAGGTATTGGTCAAGCTACCTTGCAGATGAGGACCGTTGCTCTCTGTAAGAGACCAAGTTCCAGAAGGGATAAAAGTGTATAGAAGGAAGAAATACAGGGGTATTAAATGAAAAATAGATTTGGGTCAGAATGTTGGGGTAGTGGGAGCAGGGTCAGCATAACTAACTTGCTGACTCAGCTTGTGTGTGCGTGGGGTGTTGATTATGTGATGAGTGAGGTAAGGGAATATTTGTATGGGGGTGAGGATGAGACAGGTAGGCAATTAGGACTAGGCTGGAGAGTGGGGCTGCTTAGTGCTCCGAGGGTTACCCTCTTTTCTTGCATTTTGTTGTTTTTTCTCTCTACCAAGCTGATATCATCTTGATATCACTTGGAGTGTGAATAATACATACTTTTTCCTATTTTGTTGTCTTCTCTGTTTGTGGTTTCTTTCATTTGGCATCAGAGCCTCGTTCTTGAGGCTGTGGGGGCTAATCACTGAAGCTGCGATAGAGGCCAGAATAGAGGAATTGGAGAGGCGATTAGATGGGGTTGTGCGGCTCATGAGGGGACGTCACCATGAGCGACCCAGAGGTCGATCTCCACCACGAAGGGCACCACACCGAGTTAACGCGGAGGATCGCTGGGAAGGGGGTCCCAAAAGGGAACGGGGAGTTTCGCACTCTCCCTCTCTTCACAGAGAGCATCGTTCTTCCCAGGAACACCACTGGGAAGATCAATACTCCCCCCATACCCATGAGAGTCCACCGCGACACCAGGACAGAGCTTCGTGGGGGAATCGATCTCCGATATCCTTTCGGGAAAGCCGTCCACCTCGACGTCGTGACAAGGATCGGAAAATGGAGCTTCCTTTGTTCGCAGGTGAAGACACGTTAGGCTGGCTCGTCAAAATCGAAAGGTACTTTTTAGTCAATGGGATAGAAAGGGACGAACGCATGGAGCTGGTTTTGGTGGTGTTGGAAGGACAAGCCCTGAATTGGTTTCAAACTTGGGAAGAACAAGTTTGTTTTCCCACTTGGAGACAGTTTAGAGAAGCGATTCTAAGGCACTTTCAACCTGGGGTTGTTAAGGACCTTCATGGCCCTTTGTTAAAGCTGAAACAAACTGGCTCGGTGCTAGAATACATTGAGCAATTTGAGAGAATATCAGGGTCATTGCGCAATGTAGATAGAGGAATCATGAGGAGCATTTTCGTAGGAGAACTACAAGCTGAGATAAAGAGTTTGGAGTTAGATTCCCTAGCAGAAATCAAGAATAAGGCCCTGATGTTGGAGGAACGGAATAGAGAATGGAGAGGTGGTGGGCTGGCGCCGGCGGAGAAAATGGGTGGGTCTAGTCGTGGGCCTATATGGAATCGTGGGGGATTGGGGGTGAGGCCCAATAACAATAGTAAGGAGGTGATTGGGCCCAAACCAAGAGAAGGGAGGAGGCTATCCCAAGTGGAGCTAGAGGAACGGAGCAAGAAGGGCCTCTGTTTTAAGTGTGGGGAACATTGGGGCCAGGATCATGTGTGCAAAATGAAGAATTATAGGTTAGTTCTGGTCGAAGGTTCTGATGAGGAGCCCGACTAGAAAAGATAGAAGAAATAGAAGAGCGGGAGCTTAGAACCTTGTAGATTTCTCTTAATAGTATAAAGGGACTAACTTCCAACAAATCTTTTAAGGTGGTGGGAAGTCTAGGAGGGAAGGAGGTGATAATTTTGATTGACACGGGGGCTACAAGCAATTTCCTTTCTAGAAAGCTGGCTAAGCAGTTGAATCTGATGATTGAGGAGACCCCCATGTTTACTGTTGAGGTGGGAAATGGGCAGAAAGAACCAAGCAAAGGGGTGTGTTGTGATGTGTTGATTGAAGTGCAGGGATAAACATTACCCAGCCTTTCTTTTTGATGGAACTGGGTGGAGTTGATGTGGTGTTGGGCATGAAATGGTTGGCTAGTTTGGGAGAAATTGCTGCAAATTTCCAGCAACTAACCATGAGGTGGCAGGATGGTAACACCATGAGGAGTTTAGTGGGGGATCCTGCATTATGTCATATGGAATATTCATGGAAAGCCACCCTCAAGGCTCTTAAAGATGATGGGAAGGGATTCTTGATCACTCTTGAAAAGGAGGAAGCTGAAGCCGTTGCAAGAATCTTAGTTTCAAGTGATACCCAAAGACTTTCAGATGTGTTCGAAGACATTTGCAAGCCACCAGTGGGTTTACCCCTTTATCGAGAGCTTGATCATGCTATCAACCTCAAAGAAGGATCCGAGATACCTCATGTAAGGCCTTATCGATACCCTCATATCTAGAAAAATGAGATAGAGAAGATTATTGGGGAAATGTTGGCTACAGGGGTAATCAAGCCAAGTTTGAGTCCTTATTCTAGGCCTATGATCTTGGTGAAAAAGAAGGATGGGGGTAGAGGTTTTGTGTGGACTATCGAGCCTTGAATAAGATCACCATTCCTGACAAGTTCCCAATTCCAGTGATAGATGAGTTGTTGGATGAATTAGGAGGAGCCTGAGTGTTCTCTAAGCTGGATTTGAAGTCCGAATACCACCAAATCCGGTGAGGGAGAAGGATGTTGAGAAAACTGCCTTTCGAACCCACGAAGGGTATTACGAATTCCTTGTCATGCCCTTTGGGTTAACAAATGCTCCCTTAACCTTCCAGGCCTTGATGAATAAGATCCTTAGGCCTTACTTACAGAGATTTGTGTTGGTTTTTTTTTTTATGACATTTTAATTTTCAGCAAGGATGTGGAGGAACACAAGGGACACTTAAGGAAGGTGCTGGAGGTACTTAGAGAAAACCAGCTTCACATAAACAAAAAGAAGTGTAGTTTTAAGCAGCACCAATTGGAATATCTTGGCCATTTGATTTCGGGGGGAAGGGTGGTTGTAAACCCAAAGAAGTTAGATGCTATGATCAATTGCCCAACCCCAACAGATTTGAAAAGTTTGCGGGGGTTCTTGGGAATCACTGGTTATTATAGGAGGTTTGTGAATGGTTATGGGAAGATAGCATGGCCACTAACTCAACTTCTGAAAAAAGACAACTTTCATTGGGGAGTAGAAGCTTAGTTGGCTTTTGAGAAACTCAAGAAAGCTATGACATCCTTACCCGTTTTAGCTGTTCCCTATTTTGACAAGGAATTTGTCATAGAAACTAATGCTTCGGGTAAAGGTGTTGGGGCTGTCTTGATGCAAAAAGGACGTCTAGTGGCTTATATGAGCCAAACCTTTTTTGATAGGGCTCAGCAGAAATCTGTTTATGAAAAAGAGTTGATAGCTATAGTGTTAGCCATCCAGAAATGGAGGCACTACTTATTGGGGAGGAGATTTGTTGTTCACACTGACCAAAAAAGTTTAAAATTTCTGGTGGATCAGCGAATGATGGGGCAGGAGCAGCAGAAGTGGATGGCCAAACTCCTAGGATATGATTTTGAAATTAAGTATAAAGCTAGAAAAGAAAATAGAGTTGCAGCTGCTTTATCCCGAAGACATTACTTTGGAGCTATATCATCAGTTACCTTCCAAGAATGGGAAGGGTTGGAAGAGGAAGTCCAACAAGACAGCAGATTGAAAGGTATTATGTAGTCACTACTGAGTGGAGGGGAGGTTGATGAAGGCTTCCAGCTGAAAGGAGGTCGATTATACTATAAGGACAGGTTAGTAGTGCCTAAGGGCTCTCCTAGGATCCCTCTAATTCTGCATGAATTTCACGATACTGCATTGGGGGGTCATTCGGGTTTCTTTGGGACCTATAAGAGAGTTTCTAGACTGATCTGGTAGGAAGGCATGAAGAAATCCATACAACAATATGTACAAAGGTGTGATGTGTGCAACCGGAACCAGCACTCAACCTTAGCTCCAGCTGGTTTACTCCAACTGTTACCCATTCCCACTCAAGTGTGGGAAGAGTTATCAATGGATTTCATTGGAGGGCTCCCTAAGGCTCTTGGAACGGACACTATACTTGTAGTGGTGGATACACTCACGAAAAGTGCACATTTTATTGGTCTTTGCCACTCGTTTACTGCTAAGGAAGTAGCGGGACTGTTTATAAAGGAAGTAGTTAAGCTTCATGGCTTCCCAGCATCTATAGTTTCTGATTGTGACAAGTTGTTTATGAGCACTTTTTGGTCAGAACTCTTCAAGCAGTCGGGTACCAAATTGAAATTCAGCTCAGCCTATCACCCACAGACCGATGGGCAAACTGAGGTGATTAACAAGTGCTTAGATACGTACCTGAGGTGTTTCTCTGGGTCTAAACCAAAGCAATGGCCTAGATGGTTATGTTGGGCTGAATATTGGTTTAATACCGATTACAATGCTTCTACCCAGGTTACTGCTTGCAAGGCTCTTTATGGGAGAGATCCTCCCACTCTTTTCAAGGAGAAACAAGGGTCATCAGCAATTGAAGAGGTGAATAAACTGATGTTTGAAAGGAACATCATCCTAGATGAACTCAAGGATCAATTGAACTGTGCTCAAGGTAGGATGAAGGCACAAGCTGACAAGAAGAGAAGAGAAGTGGAGTTTGCGATGGGGGATATGGTTTACTTGAAGGTCCAACCATATAAATTCAAGTCCTTGGCTACTAGAATTAGCCAGAAACTAAGTCCTAGATATTATGGGCCATTTGAGGTGCTGGAAAGAGTCGGCTCTGTTGCTTATAGACTCAAGATTCCCCCTGGGTCCCTAGTTCACCCCATTTTCCATATGTCGCTCTTAAAGACCTGTTTAGCTCCTAATGTAATCTCGCATCCACTGCCACGAGAATTAACTGAAGATTGGGAACTACGAATGCAACCTTCTAAGGTCTTGGCTGTTAGAAACAATTAGGGAGGAGACTTAGAAGTTTTGATCCAGTGGCAAAATGCTCCTGAATGTGATAGTTCTTGGGAATCGGCTGCTGATATCAAGCTGAATTTTCCCTCCTTCCACCTTGAGGACAAGGTGGTGGTTCAAGGGCGGTATTGTAAGAGACCAAGTTCCATAAGGGATAAAAGTGTATAGAAGGAAGAAATACAGGAGTATTAAAGGAAAAACAGATTTGGGTTAGAATGTTGGGGTAGTGGGGCATAATTAACTTGCTGACTCAGCTTGTGTGTGCGTGGGGTGCTGATTGTGTGATGAGTGAGGTAAGGGAATATTTTTATGGAGGTGAGGATGAGACAAGTAGGCAATTGAGAATAGGCTGGAGAGTGGGGCTGCTTAGTGCTCCGACGGTTACCCTCTTTTCTTGCACTTTGTTGTTTTTTCTCTCTACCAAATTGATATCATCTTGATATCACTTAGAGTGTGAATAATACATACTTTTTCCTATTCTATTGTCTTCTCTCTTTGTGGTTTCTTTCACTCTCCAACTTGTCATTACCGCGGAGCATATTCTTCTAAAAAGTGCTTGTCAAAGTGTGGAAAGCCTTCTCAAAGATGGTAATGAAATTTCATCTATATATTGATGTTATGTGTTACCATGAGCAAAGGTTAATTTAATTTGTGGTCATCCTTATATTGCTTTTACTATTTATTTTTGGTTCTAATTACAATAAGGTACCATGTTCCACGCTCATTTTTTCGTGAGGATGATCAAAACACATTGGTCTTGTCCGAGGATTTGGGAGGAAACCCATTTCATGTCAAATTTTATACCTTAGCTATTGGGAGAATTTGTGCAAATGCTTATGAAGGACATGCACTGGAATTAGCATGCAATGAAAACCAAGTTATATCTGAGATTAAATTTGCCAGCTTTGGTTTACCAGAGGGCAAGTGTGGATCCTCTCGGAAGGCCATTGTGAACCTCGCGAGGCTTTGTCAATCATTAAACAGTTAGTGTACCATGCGATTTAATTCCTTCTAGTTATGTCGTACCTTAAAGAAAAGAAGTAAAAGAAAAAGAAAGGCTAATAGTTTTCTTGTTTGCTTTTTTCTTTTTTTCTTTTTATTTTAATTTTCGCCCTTTTTGTTGCTCAGCAATGCCTTGGCAAGGACAGATGCTCTATTCAAGTGTCTGAGAGAGTGCTTGGATCAACTGGGTGCAGAGTCCCGCAGAATAGGTTTGCAGTTGAAGCAGTTTGTGAGTTAATATTAAACGAGGAAGCGAGTACAAAAATAGATTAGTTATTATGCATTAGGAATTTATTTAGAATTTTTCTTTTTTAGTTTCTTTGATTCTGCCATTCTCAAGTTGTTTTTTTTTGGGGGGGGGGGGGGTAATAATGGTCTTGGCATAGTTAAGTTGTAATAGAATAATAATTTTGAGGAGCACGATGTTTTGCCTAGGAAGTCAGCCAGATAATTTGCTCCATTCTCTACTGATTATATTTTATTTTTCTTCATATTCATATTTTTTTGTTTTATAAAAAAAGATCTATAGAGCACCAACAAATAAGATATGAAACATGGATATGATCAGCTCAAATATTTGCAGAATCAAGCATGGTAACCATTGAATTGGATAAAAAGGTAGAGGCGTGCCTCGGTAATTATGTCAAAAACTAAGGTGGGCGTCTGGGCGAGTTGCTTCGCAAGCCCGAAAAGATAAAGCAGTACAAAAATTACAGTGACACAAAATGTAATTGGAGAGGGCGCCATTACTATAATGACTTTATTACATTAATAATGTTAGTTAATGAGTTAGCCGTTGGATTCCATAGTCCTGACACAGACACACACGCGATGATGTGGTACAAGGGACTATGCGGTATCTCTCCGACGTTTTGACCACTTATACGACAACAACATTAAAGAAAGTAAAGCCAATCTCTTTCTCCCTCACATCACTACAGCACACTTCCTACGGTTCCCAGTTCTCTCTCTCTCTCTCTCTCTCTCTCTCTCTCTCTCTCTGTCAAAGGGCCTCAAAAGCAGTATACTTTGATTTTCTTTTCCATCACGCTCCCTAGAAAATTCCAAGTTTTGTAGCTCCTTTCAATTTCATTTTTACTCCCCTTGTTTCTTTTGGGCCGTTTCCTTTGACGGGTTTTTTTTGGTTCTAAGTTTCTCTGAAATCCACAGTGAATGCAGTGCTCGTTTTATGTTACTGCTATATAGTGGCTTTTTCTAGTGAAGTTTCAATCATGGCTGTGTTGCTGCTGCTGCTGCTGATGCATTTTTTCGTGCTAGCACTCTCTGTTTCTGCTGGCGGAGGTAAGTGTCTTCCTTCCGTCCTTCCTTTATTTCCTTTCTGTGATGTTCAGCAGTACCTAACGGGTTGCATCCACCGCTTGGCTTTGGTGTTTTGTTTTTGTTTTTTTCCTCATTAACTCCATCCTATCATTCATGAATACTTGAATAGTTCTTTCTGTCCTGCAAGAGATTCTTCTAGATAGTGGTCTTTGGGATGACTTCATTGAAAATGGAATTGGTCTCTCATGGTTAATCTTTGCTTGTCTTATGGTTATTATAATCTGTGTGGGTCTTAATGTTTGTTTTCATTATTCGATTGCATTAGACTTTGGTGAATATGTTTTGTTTCTTCCAGAGGCAGGAAGCTTGAGAGTACACAGAGAGAGAGAGAGAGAGAGAGCCGGTAACCGGTTGGCCTAAATGGGTATTTTATTTTATTTTATAGGAGTATTTATTTAATTATTCATGACCAAAGCATAGCGTTGCCTCTTTACTGTGAGAAAAACTTTTCCTTTGCACAGAATCTACGATATGTCCTTTCCCGTCTTTTGTGGAATTGTGGGAACAAATCTTATTGCGTCCCAGCTCATACCTGAGTTACTTTGCATTTTGCACTTAACTGCACTTTCATAGAAAATGTCATAAGACTAAAATACCCTCATTTGAGAAAACCAATGATGAAAAATATATTAACCTTAATTGGGCCTGCCAATGAATAATATTATCCTTAATCGGGTCTGTCAATTATGTTGGTACTTTGTAGCATGAGAATTGAGACCTTGCTGCCAAGAGAGTTGAACATATACATCATAATACAGAGTTAGTCCACAACACTAAGTGAGCGTACATGTCATCTCCAATTTATAAATGAATTACCCGCAGTATCAAGACAATCTGCATTATAGGATATATATTCATTGGGGTAGGAAATGATGATGGTGGTGGCACTTCATTCTGACCTCTGCAGTTCCCCTAGTCCTACATTATGCAGGCAACTAAGAATCTTCTATTTATAATTTGTAGCTTGCTAATTAAAGGGAACGAATCTCTTGCATGTGTAACATGGGTGGTGGCACAGGTGCTTCTGATGTTAGCCTATACTTCTTCTAGCTAAATCCATGTCTCCTACGGTCCTACCCTTACAGATAAGAACAAGAAACACACATGGGGTGACAGGTGAAAAAGCTGACCTGAATTTTGTCATGGTTTGCAATCAAACATGAACTATTCAGGCAATGTATCATGGGCCATTGCTAACTTGATGCGCATCTAAGGATATTATTCACTAGCTACATCAACAATTTGACCATCTATCCTTTTCATACTCTTGACCTTCTAGCCTACAATTTAACCATCTATAATTCATACTCTTGATGCATAATCCTTATTACAACTAAGCTTTATTCTAGAATTTGATTTAGGATCTGCAAAAGTATGGGGTATAACACTCCATTCTGGGATATGATGCATACATTTTAGGTTGTGATATACCGGCATATTTCTGTAAAACTGTAACTAGGTATAAGTTTTAAATGTTTGTTATTGTTGTTTCACTCGTGAAGCTGAGCACTCTTGAAAATGCTATAGCTGGCTATGTCTTCACAAGACGGTGTATAGAATTATACACTTAGCTTATCAATGTCAGATAAGTGAATCATTCTCCATTCTCTTTTTCTTGAATCATATTTTTCTCAGAAAGATGTATACATTTTCCTTGTTTACAAATTTAATTTGCGAGACACATACTAACCCCACTGACCAGCTGGTAGTGTCATTTATTACTATAGGAAACACTATCCTCAATGTGGTTTTATGAGAGTTTTTAGAGATAAATCTAGGATCCGAGAAGGGGTACACATGGTATATAAAGAACATTAAAATGTAACTTTTAGTTCAGCCTCTATGCTTAATCTCCTAATAATCCTTTTGTTTCGTTTCTGAAGTTTTGTTTTAGTATCCTTTTGCTGAAAATTTAGTGCATTTATTTGATTTCCTTGATGTGCCTTAAATTGAGATCGAGGTATTTATACCTGAAGATCACTCACTAAGTTACATATCCCTTCCATGTTTGGATTTGCTGTCAGCTATATGAATATTCAGTGTTCTTGTTAAAATGAAAGTCCTTCATTTGTAAGAACTTTTTGTGTTTTTCTGCAGATGCTTTTATTGGCATCAACATTGGTACAGATGTCTCTGACATGCCAAGTCCAAAAGAGATTGTTGCCCTTCTTAAGGCTCAAAGTATCCAACATGTTAGACTCTATGATGCCGACCGATCCTTGCTTCTTGCACTTGCCAACACAGGAATCCGTGTAACTGTTTCTGTTCCGAATGATCAGCTACTTGGCATTGGTCAGTCCAATGCCACGGCAGCAAATTGGGTTTCGCGGAATGTCATAGCTCATGTGCCTGCTACCAACATTACTGGCATAGCTGTTGGATCGGAAGTCCTAACAACCCTCCCAAATGCAGCCCCTCTTCTAGTTTCTGCCTTAACATTCATTCACACTGCTCTTGTGGCTGCTAATCTTGATCGGCAGATTAAGGTCTCTACTCCACACTCTTCGTCCATCATCCTTGACTCTTTCCCACCTTCCCAAGCATTTTTCAATCGTACTTGGAATCCGGTCATGGTTCCCTTGCTTAAATTTTTGCAATCAACAGGTTCATATCTTATGCTCAATGTATACCCATATTATGATTACCAGCAGTCCAATGGTGTGATCCCACTCGATTATGCATTATTCCGCCCCTTACCTCCAAACAGGGAAGCTGTCGATTCCAACACTCTCCTGCATTATACCAATGTATTTGATGCAGTTGTTGATGCTGCTTATTTTGCAATGTCTGATTTGAACTTCACCAATATTCCTATTGTGGTTACTGAGTCAGGATGGCCCTCCAAAGGTGACTCATCATCTGAACCAGACGCAACTGTTGATAATGCTAACACTTACAATAGTAACTTGATCAGACATGTCCTTAACAATACCGGGACTCCTAAACATCCTGGTGTTGCAGTTAGTACATATATTTATGAGCTTTATAATGAAGACTTAAGATCAGGTCCAACCTCTGAAAAGTACTGGGGGCTGTTTTATGCTAATGGAGAGCCGGTGTATACCTTACACTTGACTGGTGCTGGTACTATATTTGCAAATGATACAACAAACCAAACCTTTTGTGTCACAAAGAGCAATGCGGACCCTAAGATGCTACAGGCAGCACTTGATTGGGCTTGTGGACCTGGGAAAGTGGATTGTTCACCTTTGCTGCAAGGTCAACCATGTTATGAACCAGATAATGTAATTGCACATGCTACATATGCATTTAATGCATATTATCAGAAGATGGCTAAATCTCCTGGGACTTGTGATTTCAAAGGGGTTGCCGCCATCACCACCACAGACCCAAGTACGGTATTACACACTCATATATAAATATATACTTGAGTAGTTGAGTACATTTGGTAAAACCAGTAGAGCATCTTAGCTAGATGCAATAAGGAAATATGCATGTTTTCATTTTGATAGACTGTTGCAAGTAAGGTGAATTATGATGAAACTTGTTTTAGGCTTAAGTACACCTTCACTCTCCTATATCTTCAATATGTGCCAGTGCCATGTCAGCAATAATTGCCATCTCCAAATTAAAGTCTCTGGAGTAAGACTAGTCCAAATTTGAAGGAATTTTAAAATTGATGGGCAACAACTATATGATTAAAAATAGGGGGACCAAATATGATAAAGGAACTTTAAGGGCAATGAAGCCTTTATTTTGACTACATAGTATGAGAATACTGGTGTTCAAATCTTCTTACTCATCAGTTTGTTTCACAATATTTGTTCAAATTATGGATAACCATATGGCTATTTTGTTCATTTTTCTATGTATGTTTGATTATCATTAGCTATAGTTCACATGAGCACCTTTTGAATTCAATTTGGTTAACATCTTTATGATAAGAACTATGGGAATCTTTGGGATTTCTATCTTCTTATCAGTCGGCTTGAAAATTTTCAAGATAAAATTGCTTAGTATTTTAAATTACATGATCAATTATAGTCGCATTAGTATTTTCAATTATAACCGCATTATCAATTTCACATTTGTTGTAATCACAGAATCACATCATCAATTTTCAATTTAAAATTGCTTAGTATTTTAATATAACTAATATATGCTACACTATAATTGTTGCAGGTCATGGTTCTTGTATATTTCCGGGAAGGTATTATCTCAAGCTTATGTTGCTCATTGCCATTTCCTTCCCGATTATATGTGCTAGTCTTCTTGTTCTCATTTTCCTGAAATCTCATGTCCTTTCCAATTCTCCTTCTCTTTTGCTCATGTGGAAATGACTTTACATTGTCTGCTTAAGTGTGATCTATCTTATTAATTACTCTTTTTGGTTACGTATTTGTGAACTGCAGTACTGGTAAAAATGGCTCCAGAATAAATGGCACGTTACTGGCCCCATCTAACTCCACGAGTTCAGGCTGCTTTTCACAATACTACTACAATGGTGGATCTTTCACAAGCTCTGTGATTCTAGTTGTTTTACTTTTGAGTGTAGTTGTCATGTAAAACTAGGCACATTCCCTGTTCAAAATTGCAGCATACCAATTTTGTGTTCTTCTTGTAGAGAATTTAAAGAGTGGCAAGGTTGATCAAAATGTATATTGGCAATTGCAACGTGACTTCTGTATTGAATTTTTGTACAAACAAAGCTAGAGTAATTATTTGACATTATTGCTGTATCCTTATTAGGGTTATGTTCTTTTTTCAATATCACAATTTATATTCTTTGAATTGGACTAGTTCAATCTCTGATCCTCTGGCGTCGATTGGAATGTTTGATTTTGGAATAATATTCTTGATACATCCAGAAATAACTCATGAATATCTGTCATGGAGCCTTGATAAATTTACAGTAATTAAAGCCTTCATATTATTAACTCTCACATAAACGTTAATTAATGCAAATAATGTATCAGCAATAATTTCTGAAGTGCTATATAAACGTTTGACAAGTTACAGAAACTCAATAGTGAGAGGCAAGACAGTTTAAGCTGACCACTATGTACACTTCATCATACAACATCCATGTACGTATATCCATGGGAATTTTCTTCACAAACTCTACAAACAAATGTAGAGTCTGAAGAAGTGCACCACCAATTAGTGTGCTGCTTACAGTATGGTTTGTTACAGAAACTGCATTTGGGGTGCCCATGTAACCAACATTTAAGGCACAAGATATCTGAACAAGCACCCTCTTCCATTTCTTCTGATGCAATGCATCCACCACAGTTTTCACACCTTGTAATACAAAAATAGCATGCCCTACATTGAGCTAGGGGCCATTCTCTCCCCTTGCAGTCCCCTTTGGGGCAGTCATAAACCACCCTTACCTCAAAGCACTTGGGACATGTCTCCAAATCGATAATCCGCTGGCTTTCTTTGTGCTTTAATACTGACAAGTTACCACGTTCATGATAGTAGAAAGGCTGCTGTGGTGCTTGCTGCTCCTCTAATGGCAGGTTCTTCTTAAGATATAAGGCAAGCATGTCAAGATGCTCCTTCTGTAGGTTGTAGATGCCATTTATCCTTAAGGTGCTTAAGCAATTGCTTCCTTGGCACAGGGTTTTCACAGCTCTTAGAACTCCTTCAGGGGTTATGCTAGTGCATCCTGGTATACGGAGCTACACCCCAAATGAAACATAAATGAGATAACACTTCAATCCTACTATGTTGGCAACACGCTCCAAGGTGCCTCGCTGCCTTAGATGCTACTGACTGAATCTTGTCAAAGCCTAATTTTTTTCAACTCTTGTACGCATTCAGTTTCTTCCTTTTCTTTTTAAGAATATCTAAACTTGGTTTTCAATATGTACACGCCACTTTCTTGTCAAGTAGCTATGCCAATTTTCAACAATTGGATGGAAAAACAAAACCACTCTATTTGAACAAACAAGCAAGGATAGCCAGACATTTCTTATCCATTGAATTCCACATCCCTAATTGGTAAGCAGCTAAAACTAATTCTTAATGTCATTCAAGTAAACAAATGAATCAGATGAGCAAAATGGAAATCTAAAATATGGGTTTGGATATTCATACCTTGTTTATGAGAGGGTTATGATCAACGACCCTTTGAAGCCCGTCGTTTGTAATGTGCGTGCAGTTCATGAGGGTCACTGTTTTGAGCCTACCGTTGGCCTTGGAGGTGATTCTCATAAGAATCTCATCAGAGAGTCGAGAACTCAAAGGCCTTTCAACAACAATATTAAGCCATGGCAACACATCCTTGTTCGCTGCATCCCTTAGTGACTTACAAACTCGAGACATGACTAGAAGCTCGTACACTGGGAGGTAAGCTAGGACCATAAACATAGCCTCGTGAGGAGGCTGAGGCTGTGGCTGTGACTGTGCTTGCTCAGTTGTAAGGCTAAGAGAGAATGAGGAGGAAGCCTTGGAAGAAGACTCTTCCATATTTGCTTCACTTTCTTTATTCTCCAAATGCAAACATGCCAACCGTCTCTATTCTCTTGGTTTCATTAAACCAAAACCTGCTACTATTAGATTTGATTTGAATTGCACCGACGTACATGTCATGTGATTTTAATATCACTTTTGGAGCTACGATGAGAGTTGATGAGGGACACACGAAAAAAAAAAAAAAAGAAAAGGAGAGAAGAGGAAGAAATGGGATAGGGAGTAACAATGACAGGGATACTGAATCCTAGCATGAGTTGTCTCAACACAAGCCACAAACGATTACAACTTTCTTGTAGTTGCTGTTAACTGAAGAATTGCACTCACATCATTGACCTTGTTATTTATTTATTTATAACATTAAAATTCCCTTTTTTTTACACACTTTCTTTTATTTTAAAAAAATAATCGAAACGAGCACTTTTGTTATTTATTTAAAAAATATTTAATATTTTTTATGTAACAAATAATTGAATAAAAAATATTAAAATATTATTTTTAAAAGTCGTTTAAAAAAAAGAATTGCACGTATGAATTGTGCCCTCACGCCTCACTGGTCAATAATTTTAAATGAAGTCTGAAAAATTAAAAGCAGATAGCATTATTCCAACTTTTGCATTATTGGTCAAGGTAATTCCTACAGTTCTAGGTGATTCATCGTTAAACTTGGTACCTTTTTTCAGAATAACTGCTGCAAGCAAAGTTATTATCTGGGAGAAAATGTATTAGTACACATAAACTTTGGCTACGTGCCCAGTGCGAGTGCCGACACGCTCTTCAGATTTGTTAAAAGTAATTCAAAATAAATAGATAGAAAAATCTACCACTTCATCGGTGGATGTATTGGGTGAATTGAGATATGTGTCTGGAATTCCAAGTCCAAATAACATGGCTCGCATTTGGTGATCCATGAAATCATTTTAATTGGCAATTTGGCAAATCCTGGTGAATATACACCATACACCATCAGCAACTATATAAAAGCAGCCCAACGGAGAACCGATGACATATTAATCTCGCAAATATCTTATAAGGCACCACTGGCGGCAATCGGCATGAAGTCGTTCCACATATATTGGGAAAGCTATAAAATTAAAATTATTTTAATAATTATTTTTTATATAATTAATTATATAAGAATTAATTTATATTTAAATATTTAACTGAGAAATAATTTTAAAATAATTTATTTTATTTGAATTATATAAAAAAAATTTATTTTTTAAGATAAAATTATTAAAAAAATATAAAATAATTATTTATATTATATAATATTTAATATTTATAGCCAATTTAGTAAAAATATAATATTTTATATACTGTACAAAAAGCTTTTTCAAAATAATGCTCAGAAAAAAGCTTTTGCTTTTTTCCCTCAAAATAACTTTAATTTTTTAAATTTAATTATAATTCAATTCAATAAAACATACCCAAACATGAGTTTCTTTTCTTTCAACAACTTTTTTTGGGGAAACAGCTTTTTTTTTTTTTTTGCTGTTTCCCAAACATGCACGCAGTCGTTTGGGTAAGTTTTTAGAAAAAGGATATTTTTCTCAATTTTTTTTAGTAGAGTTTTAATGTTTTAAAAAAATTATTTTATAATTAGATAGACTAGTTGAGAAATATTTTTAATTATAAAAAATACTTATAAATCTGTTTGAATAAAAAAAATAAAAATATATATTTTATAGCTAAATTATAAAAAAAAATATTCAAAAAAAAAGAGAACTAGAATTTGAAAAGAGATAAGAAAAAAAAAATATATATTATAAAAATAACGAATATTTTTAGAATATAATTTTATTAAAAATTATTTCTGCTTCTGCTTATTTTAGAAACTAGATATTCCTATCTTAAAAAAAAAATGATAAATTGATTTTTTTTAGTTGAAGCACTTTTTTTAAAATTATATTCAAATACTTATAAAAACTTATAAAAATAATTTTTTCTTTAAAAAAAATCAATCCAAACGACTCTTTCACTGTAGCTTCCTGTTCAGGAAAGGGGAAGATTAGAGCATTCCTACTGTCTCTCTGAACTTTAGTAATCCATTGCCATTTTTAATCGTTTAAATGCAATTGTAAACCATCCAATCTGACATTTCATCTGATAGAAAACAAAGAGGAGTTGCAACTTGCAAGACCTGATGAGCCTTGGCATATCTAACTGCCGTTATAGTTGAGGATCTCACATACTTTGGACGTCATCTAATATTGACAAAAATTATGCGAATTCTACAAATTTCATGGACTTATATTATACATTTCACCATGGTTGCCGAGAGAAGATGCTTAGGATTGGTAAAACACAAATTTGTGACAAATAATCCAACTGCCAAGAAAATAAAAACATTTTTTTGATACTAAAATTTTTGTTAAATTTTCTTCTCCTGAGCTGTGTCCTGTGAATTGTCAGAACAAATTATAGTACACTAAAATGCTCTCCCACAAACCGAAAATTCCAAACTGAAGTGCATCAAACACATCACAGAATACATATGTCTTAAAATTGTCAGCTTGTAATCTTACATATCAGTTGGTTGGAAATTTTTAATATTCAATTTCCCAAGGAAATATGCATATGACTCAAAAGCTGAGGATGTTTATCAATGGTCTAATGGTTCAACAGCCGTCTTGAAGAGAAGGATATAAACCTTGTCAATGGAAAAATACAAGAAACCACCAAGAGAATGAGTTACATAGGAGCCAAAGCTAGTTCCAACAATGCAATGCCAAGCTGGACCATACGAAGAATCAAATTCCTGTAAGATCAGTATATTTCTGTCATGAGCCATTCAAGTAGTTCATACCAGGTACCAAATTCAGAAGTAGAGAAGTAGATGATCATCAAAGACTTTTCATTTAGAAATGAGCAGTGAGAAATAAACTCTACAACAAACATCTCTGATCGAGAGGACAAAAAAACGACAGGATAATATAATGATAAAAACTAATCCAAATGTTTGCAAGCAATCCAATAATAAATTTAGTTATGAATTCATCTAGTTCAAATGTTGGTAATCTGGTAAAGAGTCAAAAGATAAAAATACACCCAACAAATAAAATTTTGGCTGCCACTAAACCACGTGACCAACAGGCAAAAAGCTAAAAAAGAACAAAGATATTCGTGCTGCGCGCGGGTGATAGATGTAGCAACCATCAACCAATAATCTTACCATGATCAATGCTAACCCTGGCTCCAAAAAGACTAACCCAGGCTGTTGAAAGTGCTTAGTATACGATCCCCAACCCATCCAATGTGCTATTTTAGGATATCACATTATTAGGAATTCTAGAATTACAACTTTAATGTCATTCACCAACCCTGAAGCCCCAATCAATGAAATAAGGGACCATGTAACATTCTTGACATCACAAATATCCTCCACCAAGCCACCCACATTCATTAATAGTAACAAACAACAAACCTATGACATAATTTTCAGGTTTTTGCCATACTCAAACTTACATGCAGAAGCAGAAGTCCAAATAGGCAATCTGGGGAATGTACTTGCCTGACATGCTTCACAGTTCACAACAAAAAGGTGATGCAGCATTTAGTGAACCACAGTGGCACCATACTCATGAGGATGGTTACCCATATCTATCATTTTATTGAAACTTCCAGTATTTTCCAGTAAAATAGAATATAAAATTGGTGAAGCTCTGATCTTATGTCAGGAACAGCGATTGCCCATCTGTATACATAAGTAAGATCAACAAAGCATGCCATTTTAAACCTCTTACTTCTCATCCAATGGAAGAAATTGCAATTTTGCAGTTTGTTTCAGTTGGAGAGCAGAAGTTCCATTCTTTTCTTTTCTTTATTTTTGGCAAGCTTGGAGTATTGATGACCGTAAGAAGTAATTTGTGGAGAAGGTAAAAAGAATGTGTAGGATTAAAAGAAAAATTATAGATAATTTTGCAAAGGAGATTAGAAAGCATTCTCTCTGGATCAACTGACTAACTGAGTGTGGAAAAGACAACTCTTTCGAAAAGATACTGGGAAAAGATTTAGCAAATAAGAGTCAAGAAGTATGAAAGCAATATATCCAAACACAACCGAATATTAACAGAAAAGGTTTTACTCAACCAAACACTAATAAACGATTGAACCGTGTGCTTGCAAGATATCTACTATCGACAGTGTAAGTCTTCTAACCCACGAAGAAGGGGCATGCTACGTTACTCCCATTTAATTTTGGGAGTAACTTAATCCTTTAAAAACGTTAGAAAATATATTGCTAAACGAGTGTCATATATTTTTTCCTTCCTATTCCTTTATCTAGCCACAACTATCCTCTGCCCCTTAACACTCTATCCACATTAAACACACACACTCCGTCATCGTCATCGGAATCCATCGATTCCCGGCGTGCCCACACCGCACCAAGTCCACCACCATCGGAAGGTGCTGTGCTGTCTTCTTCTTTTTTCTTTTTTTCTTTTTTTTTTTCAGAAAAAGAAACTATTGTTGGATCTATTCTATATAATTGACTTGGGGGTGATTTTGGGAGATGGCTTCAGAGCCGTGTGTACATTTGCCGTTCAGGAATTTGTTCTCTACTACTTGGGTTTTAGAGGAAGGGAAATGGTGGGAATTGTAAATGCTGTGAAGAAGGTGGATCTATTCTGCAGAAGATTCAAGATAAGCCCCTATTTACAAATAGAATTACGAAACACCTTTTTTACAATATTAAATGGACTTATTTTATAATTTTAAACACTGGAGTAACTAACTCCCAAACTTAGTTGGGACTAACATAACACGAGCCTATGAAGAAAGATCACCATAAGAAAAGATAAAGAAACAGATCAAACAAAAGTTTCGTCTGACACAGTGAAACCAGCAAGCATTTAGACACATTCCATAGATGTTCACTTAATTGACAAAATATCAACACCCATAATCAAAATCTGCATATATCCTTAATCAATTGATTGTGCTAGATTGTCTAGATGAATAAACAAAAAGGTTATCCAGATCGAACAGCCAATATTAAATAGTGAATTCAGGAAGAATATTTGTCTGGGATATCTGACCATTCTCCCCAACTCCAAAATCTTTCAAATTAGCCATTCAGACAGACCTCACATATATTATGTGGTCATTGATCAAAGATCAGAACCCAGAAACCAATTTTATTAAAGAAAGGTACCCAGAAGGCAAAAAATAAAAAAATAAATACAGAAAATAAAAGAAGGTGACCTTCTTGAGGGCCAGGGCCAAACGTTTACTGTCAAGCTTCTTGGAAGGCATAGAATCCAGGAGGTCACGTGCACAACGAAAGGCGCGGTTCTGCAAAGAGAGAGGCATATCACAAGCTCTGACTCTAACGTTGTTGTGGAGGTGGTCTTGCTGCTCTTGTTGCTCTATGGCTTTCTTCTTCTGTATCAGGCTTTTCAGAAACAAGCTTCTTCTCTCTAGCTCCTCCTCTGCTCCTTCCATGTGTTGTTCCCTACTTTCCTAACTTACCTTCTCAATCTTTCTCTTTCATCACTTACAGTCACACATAGAACAGAACACTTTTCTTCTCTTGCACTGTAGCTCTTTCAGATTGTGGCCTCTCCTATCTGCTTAAAAGCAATGGCAAATATCTTTTGCACTCGATTGGTTTCTGAAGGGGCCCGAAAGAAGTAAAAGAAAAGGAGCAAAGAGATAGAGAGGGAGATAATGTAGAAGGGACTAAGTATGGGGAAGGAAGATTAGGACAGAAGCATGAAGATGGCGTGTGTAGCGTAAATGTCTTTGTTGGGTTTGGTATTGGTCTTCGAGGTGAGTTGTTTCTTTTAATGCATGCATATGTTGCTGTTGGCTTGGCTTTGTTGCGCGTACACGAGGTCGTTGGTCAAAGTGTAGAGACAGCTTGCAAATTACTACAAGAGCTGGTAAATAAATATGCTGACTGCTGAGACTTGCACTTGACAAAAACAGGTGAGGTTTCAGAAGTTAAGGGAGCACTGAAATTAAAATCACTTAATGTGTGAAAAAGTGGTATATAAAATTAAATTCTAAAGATTAATTCATCATAATATAATAATAAATAATATCTAAACAAAATTTCACGCAGGCACAGCTGTATGGATTATCATGCGGTTTTCTTTTTTTTTTTTTTACTTTTCCTGGAAGGGTTTTATCTTTGTCCTACATATATAGTATATACACTTGTACCAAAAAAATATATAGTATATACACTTGCTCTGCTTTGAGCAGTTAGTGCTGCAAATTTTGAAGTAAAGGGCATTATGGAATGATACCCGTTGGCATTACTTTACTTTATACAGTCCTGCAAAATCAATCATTTTCACTTTTGCCTTTTCCTTTTGTTCTAGCAATAAAGAATGCCACTTTGCCTTTGCTAAACATTGACAAATCCTGTAAAGAGGAAGCATGTCTACCGCACTTGCCGGGGATTTGGTCAAAGTAGAAGTTTCCTACCAATACATGACAACGCAGGGCCGTTATTTTTATTTATTTACTATATATTTGGTCCAAAAACAATACCAAAAAGCTTCGTTTCTTGCGACCAATTTATTAAAAAGGTTTATTCAGCAAGCTCGATGAAATTATGAAATGGCAAAGGTATCTATGAAACAATACAGTAGGTTCTTCTTCGGCGTTGGGTCATATTATTTTATTACTGATTTGTCCTTCACATAAAAAATAGTTTAACAGCAGATTGAGTCATATAATAAAGATAACATAGAATAAAATTTTTAAACTAAATTTAATCATTCAGGAGCCTATAATTTATTAAAAAAACGCCTAAATTGATTCGGCAGAACTTGAACAGTTGCTTCATGGTTGCAAGAAACATGATAAACAAGTAATATGAAAAATGAAAATAAGATTTTAACAATGACATAATCAGCTTCTGGAATCTGAATTATGCCCTAAGCCTGAATATTTTCTTGCTATAGCCGAAATATTGCTAGAATGCTCAGTTTTTCATCCAAAAGAAAGATGGAAATTGATTGAGCATTATGGTAATATTCACTCAATTACTTTTTATGTTCCTGGCAAAGATTGCTCCTCAAGAAGCAAGGCTAAAGATGGAGAGGGACGATCTTGAGAAAGAGAGAAAGTGTAATAATGGGAACTACACAAATCAAGATAACCAAGATTGGCTCTTGAAATTACAGTAAAGTGGTGAAAGTTACCTATTTGCCAAGGCATAAAACTGAGGCTTTGCTGGGAACACAAAAATAAAAGGTATGCTGTTTACTACGATTTGTAAAGAATGAATGAATGGTAAGCTCAGATTGATTTACGCTGGAGGTTCGGTTTATATATATGCGTGAGGTAACAGATATTGATACAACTTAACTAACTCTTTTGTTTTTGGTCTACACTTAACTAACTTTTTTTTTTTTTTGGTCAGAATACTTCACTAACTCTCAAACATTTTTTTCTTCAATGAGTTGGCATTTTGGGCTTTTGCTTGGGCCTTGATCATTGAGATCCGGTGTCGTTCTTCACTCCTCTCCTCCCCCCCGAACATGGGCTAGTCCCGCTGAGAATGAGAACACTCAGAACAGAATGCTACTCCAATTTATGTTCCTAAAGGAACATTTATTGGCACGCGAGACAATAACTCAGTGGTTGTATGCGTGGCTATGCAGGAGTGCATAGCAGTGGAGTAGCGAGTTTGACTCCTCCAAAGATCAGAGACCCTAGTAGTTATGTGCGTGAGTTGATCCAAAAAAAAGGAACATTTATTGGAATTTAACCCCTTAACAGTAATTGTGCTAAAATAGTAATTTTTTATCAATCATATTAGTAAATATTCAAAAATAGATGTAATTATTTAAATATTTTGATTTTGTATAAATAAATTTGCTAATTTTTTATTTGAAGAGAATGTAATAAATTACAAATAATTTCACTCTGCAAATCTATTTCGTGATTTACTATAAGTAGTACATATTTGGATTATTGGAATTATTGATTAGAACAATCTGCTTTTGTGGCCATGTTGGTATAGTAAATTTTATTTGAAAAAAAAAAGTTAGTTTGAATAAAAAGTCATATATATAAATCATCACAATGAGTTTAATATGATAATATGAATATTAAGTCAAAACTTAGATCACACCTTGGACATTCTTCAAACATATCGAAAACCGTTATAAAAGAACATGTAACATAAATTACAAGAACTATAAATCAAGAAAACAGAAATAACACATTCTTAAAGCATTGTTGATCTTCAGATCGCAAACTTCCTACGCGGCTATGCGCATGTAAATTCGCATGAACTGCATATATATATATTTATGAATCTGGATCCTCAGTTCAACGGGTCATGTTTACAACTTGCGGAGCTGCTGGAGTCATGGTCACCCCTGGGTTCCGCCGCTCAACATTTCCGTGCCACCCTAACCAATTTCAAAGAAAATCGATTCAAGAAAAAGAAAGGATTCCTCCACATGATTAAAAGGTTTTACTATGTTTTAAGCTATATCCTTATTGCTATTTAATTCCTCCCATTGTAGGTGATTTCCAAAATTTTAGGGTTCAAAATAGTCGGAACATGTGCATGAGGTCAACCAATTGTCAATTTTTGTCGAGGATTGAATTATTGATATCCTACATAAATGCAATATTTATGGTAGAGAGGAAAGACTTTCTCGGAAGAGAGATAAATCAGATTCCCATATAAAAACTTTAAAATGGTAAATCCTGAGGATAGTCGAGAAATAAAGAAATAGAGGTATATTTTTTTTGTTTTGGTCTCGAAGAAATAGAGTTATAATGGAAACATGATTTGCTATGACCTGCACTTATTGAAAAGATGATCATGTAGAGCCCAATTAAAAACAAAACAAAAAGAGCAAATTTTTTTTAGCCCTAATATTTTAAAGTTAACATCAATTTAGTCATAATATTTTAAATTTTGATATTAATTTAGTCTAATATTAATAATTTGATAAAAAATTTGATTTTATAAAAAAAAAATTTAAGACTAAATTGATGTCAGAGTTCAAAGTGTTAGGATTAAATTAATGTCAAAATTTTTTTTAGGACCAAATTGATGCCAACTTTAAAATATTAGAACTAAATTGATGTCAAAATTTTTTTTTAAGGCCAAATTAATGCCAAATTTAAACTAAAAAGTTATTTACTCAAAAAAAAAAATCAAATGACAGCTAAGACAACTAATTTTTTAAAGTTAATCTAGGACATGTCCAGCTAGGTCCTATAATATTTTGATTAGATATATAGAGAAAATGAGAGTAAAAAAAAGAAAAGAAAGAAAAAGAGAGAAATATATTGTCTCTTTTATTATGAGATTACTTTTAGAATATATAACCTTTTTAGTCCTAAGCATTTTAAATTTGACATCAATGGTCTGAAAAAATTTTTGACATCAATTTAGTTATAATATTATGAAGTTGATATCAATTTGATCTTAAAAAAATTTTGATATCAATTTAGTCTTAATACTTTAAATTTTGATATTAATTTAGTTCTAACAAATCTTTTGTGGAATCGAATTTTTCATTAAATTATCAGTATAAGACTAAATTGATATTAAAATTCAAAATATTAGAACTAAATTGATATGAAAAATTATTTTAAGGTTAAATAGATGTCAATTTTAAAATGCTAGGATTAAAAAAGATATTTACTCTTAATTTTAATATATTGTTAGTATACAAAAATTTTATATTATCATTAAATTATATGTTATTTTGTGTAAAACTTTTGAAATAACAGGAGTGAGAGCCAAATATTTTTGCTAATATAATAATATATAATTAGATGTATATATAAAATATTTTTTTAATGATAATGCAATAAAATTGAGTATTTTATTATTTAATTAAAAAATAAAATGTAATTATATTTAAATAGTATTCTATTTTCTTATTTTATTTAAAACTAAGCATATATAATTTTTTTTATTTTTTTATATTATTTGAAACTGAGCATCTCCATCCATCTATTTTTCTTTTCACTAAAGAAGAGAACTTTTTCATAAACCCTATAGAGTTTATTTATTTTTTCTTTCTTTTCGACCGAATAAGAGAAAAGTTTTAAATTATTTCATTTTCTTCCATTCTATTTTATTTTGCTTATTTTCACCCCAGACAATAATTAATGGGTAAATTAAGAAAAGAATGTGAGAAAAAAAGGGAGAGATCTTTGTAAATTGAGTTTGTGACATAACTATGGTGACACTATATAAAACAAATGTTGGTGGAGAGAAATTCTTAAGAGCTTTTAGTGTTAGGGTAAGAAATTTTCTTACTTTAATTTATATATTGTTTATCACATTAATAAATATAGGTCATCTTTATCTTCTTAACTATTAATATTTATTAATGTGACAAATAGAGAATAGATTAAAGCAAAATAAATGTCTTACTCCCAGAATGCTAAAAAGTTTTTTGATGGAAGGACTATATAACACTATTAATAAGATAACGTGGGCCCTTCTTTATCTCTGTATACCACCTTGTGTATTTAAGATGGGATGTTCAAATAACAAAGCCCTCAAAAAATAGGGTCGCATGTATAGAGGCTAATATGTGGTTCATAGTTCATCAAAATAATAGCTGGTAGTTCATACCGAGGACCATGTCAAATCCACGGTTTTGAAGCTCACGATATTCTTGGCACAGGGCGCAGGGCTCGCAGCAACAATGAGCCAACCAATCCCAACAAGGGCTCTCCTCCAACATGTACTGCCTTCTCATCTTGGTGCGGTAGAAGCAAGAGTATAAGCAGCCGCCACCAATCACACAAGTTATCAACGTATACAGAGCCCCACTAGCTCCGCATGCTGCATCTCACAGAATCAAACAACAATTAGCCTCATTCAATTCATCATACATCGATATCAACCGCCAATAATGTGAACTTCACATTCATAATCACACACACACACACACACACACACATATATATATATATATCTAATAATTGAAAATGTTCAATTTCTTACAAGTTGATCCCCTGTCAACAATCTCCGCTATTTGACCAAAGGTGACACATGGACACCAGAGCGTTATGCAACCTAAAGCAAATTACACATTTATTATAAGCAATATAGTATATGTCTAATTAATTCACTAGTCACTTAATTTAACGGGGTGAAGCACAAGAAGAGGTTACAGTTTTTGAAGTCGGAGAAGCAATCAAAGAGGCCTGTGGACCATTCGACCTTATTATATGTATGCGCCAAGGTTTGGGGAACCGGAGGGTTGTAGCTGTGCGTGTTGTAACTCACAAGGACACCGGTAGGGGGCTGATTGTAAGGCGGTTGTGCATGATCTGAGGCTGGTGGTGGATACATGACTATATATTATATTATATTATATTATATTATATTATATATAGAAGTGCTGCTGGAATATTGATGTGTTGGCTCTCTAGCTTCTGTATAGCAGAAAAGAAGCAGAGCGTTTTGGTCTGAATGTATGAATGTGATGGTGGGGGTGTGATGTCGCTCTGCAATTTATAAACGCGAAATTTGAGGAACTGTGTGAGCTTGGAATGGTTCAAGAACAATTGGCGTACACTAATGCAACAGTGTAAGTTAATATCAATGTGGCAGCAGCGCGTGCAACTTCTGCTTCCATTTATTATGTGCTAGTTTTGGACCTTTGGTTGAGCTGTATAATTCATATGCCTATTCATACGAGTTGAATTTTGGTTTTCATCTACTGCAATTCTTTAAGTGATTTTAAACTATTATTATTATTATTATATGGCACCAAATTTGATTTATTGCACCGAAAAAAATGTTACTTAAGATATATGTATATTATTTAAATGTTAGCTTTGGCTTATGGTTTTAATTAAGCTTTAATCCAATATTGAATCTACTTTACTCCTAAAAAAGGTTCATCCTCAGATATATACAGGGGTGTGATTTTCTTCCACTTTTCTTTTCAAAATTGGTCACAGTTCTTCCTTTCAAGATTCTACTTGAAAAGCGATGAGTAGAAAATTTTAAAATAGCTGAAAAAAAATCAGTTGGAATTTTGATAATATCCAGATAAATTAAAGAGTGATGGGTAAAAATATTAATTGATCTAAAAATTAAAAAATATGTGATCAACTCATTGTCCGACAATTTTCTTTATATTATTGAAGAGTTACGCTATTCTCATAAAATTTGATGGATAAGAGTACATTTTATATTAGAGAAATAATTTATAGTAGAAAAACGAATTCATACTGACCATTCCCGTATATTCCGCCGCACACTCAACTTTTATTTTTATTTTTTATTACATATTTATTTAACCGGAATACAATTATAAAAACATTCCATGCCGTCCGACAGGCCTCTTTATATTAAATTAACGAGAGCACATCGTGACAAGAAAAGCAAGTGGTTAATGACGAGGATAATTTTTGAGTTTAAAATATTACTTTGAAATTATTGTTCAACAACGGTTGAAGAGTCCTCTGGTTGCGATTTGTACTGGACAGCAAATAAAAAGTGGCCGCCCCAACTGCGATTAATGGGACGTACCCATCTTGTTTCTATCGACACAGTTTGTCTAGCTATTGTTATATTCATAGTCATGTCAATGGCAGAACCAGTGGAAGAAGTGGATACAGATATTCCGTGGGCTTAACTTAACGCGGAACAGGACACAAGTCTCTCCTAACATATGTCGAAAATTGTTTAACACTTATGAGTTAATATTTTTTTTATATAATATTTTTACAGACATTGCTATAAAATTAATTAGGACTAAGAGATCTTTTTAATAATTATCTTATCCAATGTTTAAATATTAGTCCTCTTTCAAAAAATTATTGTTGGTAACTTGGTATTGATGAGTAAATATACTGTAGGATTAATGTAATATATTAAAATTTTGATATAATTAGTTAATAAACTTTTTTGTTAATTTTAAATTATTACTAATTATATTTATAAAAAAATATTAGATAATATAAATATATTAAACTTTATACTGATATAAGTCAATCCTTTTACATTTATATATATGCATATATAACATTTTTTATATGAAGCTGTCAGCTGAAGAACTTTGCTCCAATCTTTTGAAATTGAGAAAGTGGAGGTTTCTGTGCAAGTCATTTGGGTGATGGCAGCATATGCAAATAATACAGCAACTGATATGACCGTGGAAAGGATTCAGATGCTTCTTATTTGAATCAAGCTTCACGCAGACTTCATCAGGAGTAGCAATTTTGGAGATATATGAGAAGGAGCTGTACACCCAGCAATGGATCTAGTGTTTTCTCTTTTCAAGGTTGTATTTTGTTTTGATGTCTTCATGTGCTTTTCTATGTATATATATAACATTTTTATATTTTTATCAAAATAATTATTTATCTCTGTGAAGATTTGAATTCAACTTTAGATCATAACATATTAATAAATTTTTTGTAGTAATTGCTAAAGTCTAAGTGTAAAACTTTAAAAACTTATAAATAAATATTAAAAAAAATCTGACCGTGTCATTAGATTAGGTGTTTGGATTTCAAGAAATTGGATAAGTAGTAATCAATTTAGTTTGATTTTATGTTAAAATAATTCAATTACCCAAATTATTTTCATTATTTGGTTTGGATTCTGGAGTTCATCAAGTAAAACCAATTTGATGAACACATACAAATCTATTCCCTTTTTTTTCTTTTAATAATTTATCAAACTACTTAACTACTCTGAAGAGGGTAGGCACATATTAGGCATAAATCAAAACAACAACAAAAAGTAATAAGGATCCAAAGAAACAACAACATCAAACTGAAACCTGCTATAAATCTCCAACTTTAGCCACCAAAAAACACCTAAGCACGAGCACCATCTATACAAAACCAAACTTAGTGATCACTTGCAAAAAAATACACAAGACAGTTGGCAATGACTCCTCCAAAATGCAAGGCTGAAAAAGAGAGCCATGCAGAATAATAAATCTTTCCAAAATGACATCCAAAATGTTGATTACAGAGTAACGGATGCTACACCAGAGAACCACCAAGATTAGACCAATAGCCAAGAAGCTAAGTGCCCCAACATCATCTTCGACAAGTGGCCTACATACTAAATTCTCAAATCTTGGTATGATCTTTGATTTTCCTGGGATGACCCCTTCTTCTTGGTATGACAAAATCTTAATATTCTTGAACTTTGGCTAAAGCAGCAATCACAACTTCTCATTACTAACCTTAAGCTCCAAAATCTTCCCAAGATCCCATGAAACCCGTGCTTCCATGAGATCCTCTTCACATGGCACCTCAACTTCATTATCGTCCTTCTGTAGAACTGATATTGATTCTAACGTAGGGGTTTGGGGAACCTTTTCTACCATATTTGAGAAGGAGCAAAGAGACTCCCCAAAACTCTAATCAGCTTCATTCCTCTCCTCCAAAGAATTTTCACACACAAAAATTTCCATAGACGTATTCTACACTTGAGCCCAGTTAGAGAGCCTAACCACATCAAAAAAATCTTCAAAACCAGGTAGATATTCTGGGCCACTGCAGTCAGGCTCCCCACAGCCCAATTCATTCAAACATGTGTTGAAAGGAGGGAGAGAAAGGTTTCGCAAATCTAGCCCAAGGGATTGGTTTGCTTCCTTAATACACTTTTCCAAGGGATCCACCACTGGGCAACACTGACCAAAATCTTCCAAAGCTAGAGAAAATTCAAAAGGGCCAATGAAGGAGCCAGAAACATGTTGGTCATTGTGCAACATTGAAAAGATTAATTTTTCTTCCAAGAATACCCTTGGCTGCTCCTCCTTACCTTCCAACCACAGCTTCTCTTCTTTCTTCCTTCGATCAAATGAATCAGCCATGAAATCTTCATCCCTTTGAATCACGTTTATTGCTTCTTCAATCATGATTGCGATTTTCCATTTGGCCTCCTCCATATTAGCTGAGTTATAAATCTCTTCAATGAGTCTCGAAACTATCCCCTTAAGGTTCATCTTATCAAGCTTTATTCTATTCTTATCAGCATCAGAAATTGCCATTCCTATGATTTTTCATCAACCAATCAACTGCATTCGGATGGTGCGGCAAACCTTCCACCACCTCTTTTCAACTTCTTCTATCATTTGTATCTTTCATGTACTTTTCTTCCCTCCCCACCGCCTTCAAAACCTTTTCAGTCTTCTGCAGAAGAGAACCATTCCAAGGCCTGCCTTTCTTATCATATTTAGCAAAAGAGACATTCATAATCTTCTCTCTTATCTTAACACCATTTAGGTTTCTAACTCTCTTTCTAACTTCCTCCAATGTTAACTTCTTAAAGCGAATAAAGTCAAATTGACAATCATAGTTACTTCTTCTCATCTGCAAAACATATTCATCCGTGACTTCCCCTTCCCCATTGAAAATTTGCAATAACCAATCTCATATCATCTCCATTGGAAGTCCATCAATGAAAAGAGAAAATGTATCCCTCCATTCTGCCAGGCATTCATTCATTGTTAGCTTAGTTACTATTTCACTCCTATTCAAATGACCCAATTTTAGCTAGTTAGAAGTTTGAAAATTTGAATGGAAAAGGCAAAGGTCTGCTCTACCCCTCACTTTCGGTCTTTCACCACCCACATCACGAAAAGCTTTCGTGCTAACAAATCTATTCCGTGCTTCGTACTAAGTATATATTTCAATAATTGAATCAATTGATTAGAAGAATCTACTTTATTGGCCATTCTGGTATAGTAAATTGTAGTGAAAATGGCGAGTTTGAATAAAAAGTCATATATCCAAATCCTCCAAATGACTATAGCATAAAAATATAAAGATTAATGTAAAACTTGCATTTAAAGACATAATTCATACATACGGAATACCGCATTTAATGAATAACATGTAATATTAATTACAAAAACATTAATTGCAAAATAAATTTTGCTATATCCTCCTAATAATTCTCTTAATTCTCTTAATACTTAATAAAGAAAGTATTGAATGAAAAAGTAAATATTTTAATATTTCATAAACATGAAAAAACACTCTATACTTTCCTTATTTTACAATTAGGAGGATTACTATTAAGATGATATTTTAGGAGAATTTAATATTTCTGATTACAAAAACTATAAATCAACTTAAGAGTACCAGATTAAAAAAAATAAAAATCTGAACATTAATAACCCATTCTTAAAACAATGTTGATCTTCAGATAGCAATCATCGTGGTCCGCGGACATGTAAACACGCATCAATTACAGAACTGCATATATATTTATGTAAATGGATCCTCACATCAACGGATCATGTTTTGAACTGCGGGTGCTGTCGGCGTCATGGTCACTTCTGGGTTCCGTTGCTCAACATTTCCATTCCACCCTAACCAATTTCAAAGAAAATCGAATCAACAAAAACGAAAAAATTCCTCCACTGGATAAAATATTTTATCTTTTAAACTTTACACTTATTGCTAAAATTGCTCACTTTGTTTACAATCTTAAAGTTTAAACTAGAGTACCACAGGTGCAAGATGTCACCCAATTGTCGAGGATTGATAACCTACTCAATTGCAAGATTAATGGGAGGCGATAAACTTTCTAAGAAGAGAGATAAATCATATTCTCGTATAAAAAATAGTAAAATCCCTAGGATAATTAAGAAATTTAGAAATAATAGAGTTATAAGATAATTGAAACATGATTTGCTATGACCTGTACTTGAAGAGATGATCGTGAAAATAAAGCCAAAAAAAAAAAAAAGATGACAGCTAAGACAAATAATTTTAAAAGTTGGTGCATGTTTGGGAAATTTAAGTTTTTTTTTCTCAAAACAATTCTTTTTATTGTAAAATCTGTTTTGGATATAATTTAATATGTTTAGTAAAAACTGCATAAAGTTGAGTATAATCTTCAATTTATTTTATTTATATTAAAAAAATTAAAAAATAGTTTTTTTTTAATATTTTGATTAAGTAAAAGCTTATTATTTTTAGAGTTATGATATCTTGATGAAATTAACTTTAAAAAGTGTTTTTGGTAAAGGAGTAAAAATTCATGTGCAATTTTATCTATAAAACTTATCTATAAAAATTTTTCTCCATCCCCTTCTATCAAACACAACCTAAATATCAAATATTATATAATATAAATAAACTATATATACCTTTTTGGTAATTTATTATATAAAAATATTTTTTTAATACAATTCAAACAAAATATGCTACTTAAAACCTACTTTTCAATTAGTACATCCAAATGTGGAATTGATTTTATCATAGTCAATTATATAAAAAAAATCAATTTATTGATAATCAATTATTAAATTAATTTTAATTTCACAACTAATTTAAACACACCCTTAATCTATGACATATCCAGCTATTGACTAATGAAGGAAGAAAAGAGCATTGAAGGTCAAAGACAATAAAAATTCATGGTCTGGTACGAGATCTTTTGATCTGATCCTTTTTCTATTTATCACATCAATAAATATTGATAGTTAAGAAAATATTTATTAATATGACAAATAGTATAGATAAAAGCAAGGAAAATTCCTTCAAGTATCTAAGAATTTCTCGCCAATCACAGGGTTCGTATGTAGTTCATTTATCGAAGAAAAAAATAGTTGGAAGCTCATACCAATGACCATGTCAAATCCACGGTTTTGAAGCTCACGATATTCTTGGCACAAGGCGCAGGGCTCGCAGCAGCAATGAACCAAGCAATCCCCGCAAGGACTCTCCTTCAACATGTACTGCCTTCTCATCTTGGAGCGGTAGAAGCAAGAGTATAAGCAACCACAGCCACTCACACAAGTAATCAACGTATATAGAGCCCCACTAGCTCCACATGCTGCAATTCACAAATCAAACAATAATTTAGCCTTATTCAATTCATCATACATCAACCACCAATAATGTGAATTTCACTTTTATATAACTAATAGTTGAAATCATTCAGCTTCTTACAAGTTGATCCCTTGTCAACAATCTCGGCAATTTGACCAAAGGTGACACATGGACAACAGCACGTTATGCAACCTAAAACAAAAGTACGCATTTAGTATAAAGCAAATATAAAAGCATATTTGTACATGCCTAACTAACGAAAAATTCTTGATTGTTACGAAAAATTTTTAAGTGCTCCTGCAGTATCATGTGAATTGTGATCATAATTAATAATAAAATAATATTTTAGATAAGAATATAAATTAATGGTGGATCACATTTTAAAATATTATTTTATTATTGACTATGGATATATTCACATTATACTCTATGAATATCTAAGAATTTCTCCTTAATTAATAGGGTGAAGGAGAGGAAGGGGTTACAGTTTTTGAAGTCGGAGAAGCAATCAAAGAGGCCTGTGGACCATTCGACAATAGCTTTAGGCGGCTGAGCAAGTGGTGGTGGCGGCTGTGGCTGCACAACAGAGGGGTTGTATGGATTGTAATTCACCGGGAAACCGGTGGCTGGGGGCTGATTGTTAGGTGGTTGTGCCATAAGTGCTGCTGGAATTGAGGTTGGCTCTGTTCAATAGAAGAAAAGAAGCAGAGTTTTGGCAAGTGGTATGAATATGAATATGAATATGATCGTAGGGGTGTGGGTTGGCTCTACAATTTATAAACGCAGAATTTGACTATCTTCCTTCGTGAGCGTTCGATGGTTGAAGGACTCTACTTATATTAATGCAACATTATGTAAGGCAGTGTCAATGTGGCAGAAGCGCGTGGAACTTTCTTCGATGTCTTAATAATTAAGCAATGAAAAAGGATAAAAATGTGTTTGTTTTTCAACATAGCTTTTAGAGAATCAAACTAGCAACATGCGGTGCATGATGTAAAAATAATTGTAAATTTTAATTGTATAAGTATTAAATATTATGATAATTAATAATGTTAACAAATGTACATTATTACTAAAAATAGTAAATCGATTTGACACTTAAGTAATATTTATTCACGCATTTTTCATCATATATCTATTTAAGTACTTAAATAAATATGAAATAATGAAACGGGCATAATATACATGCCTATTCATATAAGAAGTTGATCTAGTGTTTATCTACTGCAATTCTGTAAGTGATTTAACATTATCATATAATTTGCGTAATATGGCACCACGTTGATATTGTAAAAGAATTTACTTAAGATTGCACCTAAAAAAATAATTTACTTAAGATATGTGAATATTTAAATGTCAGCTTTTGTTTTGATTTTAAACTTTAATCCAATATTTAGTCTACCAAACTCCCAAAAAAGGCTTATTCTCAAATATCATAGAGGGTATGATTACCTTGTCAACTATCTTTTCTAATAGAAGCAGCCATAGAATTATTTGTCAAAAACTTTGTCTTCCACTTTTCGTTTCAAAATTTATCACAGTTTTCCTTTTAAAACGTCTAAAGTGATGGGTGCAAACTTTCAAAATACCTGGAAAAAATAATTGGAATCTTGATAATATTCAGATAATTAAAGAGTGATTGTATTAAAAAAATTACGTATGTAAAAATTAAAAAATATGCCGACTCATTTTGTCAAAATTAATTAACTAAAAGATGATCATTGTCTGATATTTTTCTTCATCATATCGATGAGTTAGCTACAATCGTAAAATTTGATGGACAAAATCGCATTTTATACTAAATTAACAAGAGCACATCGTAAAAAGGAAAAAGCAAATGGTTAATGACAATTGACAAGCAATTTTTTAAGTTTAAAATATTATTCTCTCCGTTTCAGAATATCTGTTCAATTTTGATATTTTATGGCTTCAAAATATTTGTCAATTTCTAATATCAAGATAGCATTAAATTTTTTTTTTCCAACTAAGCCCTTAAATTAATTGTCATCCACTATCATCGTAATTAGAGTTGAAAAATATGCTAGACCAATTCACTATCTTTAAACAAAGATAATTTCATCTATTTATACAATTTTATGTCATTATCAAGGTTAATTTTTTTTCTTAATATGTGTATTTTTTAATTTTAGACAAATATTTTGAAGCAAATGAAGTAAATCCTAAATCAACTTTCGAATTGTATCGAATGACAAATATCATATGTACCCGCCTTGTTCTTATTGACAACTAGTGTATTTAACCCGTGCAATACACGGGTATATACTGTGAGAAGTATATATAATATAATTTGATATAATAATATATTATTGATATTCTATTTTATTGTATAAATATAATAAATAATAAAATATAAAATAATAAATTCTCCATTCTCAGACTTTTAAATTTAATTATATTATATAAAAAATTTCAATATCATATATAATATAATTAGTTTTCAGTATTACATAATAATATATATATCTTCATAGACATATATCAAAAATAAAAAATAACATACAGCTATTAGCACTCCTAATTGCCCATCTATACTTCATATTAATTACATATATCTTTTATTTCTTAAATTGCCCTAACTTAAATATTTCCTTTATTAAAGTCAAAACTTTGATCATGCACATTAATCTTTGTCTATTTATACTTTAAATTATTAATTATTAATTATTTATATTTTTATTTATATATTCAAACTATTAAAATTAATTAAATTTGTTATTAATTGTCTTTCTCATAATACCTAATTTATATAAGTCATAACAATATATCTACTAAATGTGTATTTGTTTAATTTTAGAAAAAACATATATTCTTATGATGTAATTAGTTGTATTACTACTACTTTATCTATTTGTATTTTTAATAAAATTTAATAAAACTTGTATTTGAAGTGTAAATAAACAAAGATTAATATGTTTGATTAAAGTTTGACTTTAATTTAAAAAGTGGTTAGGTTAGGGCAATTTAGGAATTAAAATAATAATTAATTAATGGAGAGTATAAATATATAATCGAGAGTGCCAATAGTGCCAACCTAAAAAATATAATTGTGCAATTATTATTGAAGAAAATAAGTAATTTTATAAAAATCAATGTCAATATATTTTTGAAAGCAGTTTCAATCATATAAATCTATTTTTAATTTTTAAATAAGGATCAAAAAATAAAATAAAAAGACATTCCATTTCTTAATCTCACCCCTTAATTAAAAAGATTATTTTATTATTTTGTCACTCACTTTTATATAACCTCTTTATATAACTTCCTAATAAGAATATATTACAACTATAAGAGTTTAATTGGCATGCATTGACACTGTCATCCAATAAAAATCATAAAAAGTATCATATCATCATAAATAGTTATTTAAACATGGGCCATAATAGCAATTCTCTTTATTTTTATTGGATAATAGTAAGGTAAAGAATATATATTAATTATAAAAATTTAATTTAATTTAAAAAATCATAATGTAAAGAATATATATTTATTATAAAAACTAAAATTAAAATTAAAATTAATTGATGCAATATTTATATAGACATTCAATTTGTTATATGAGATGCATCAAATGAGAAAAATTATTAACTATCCTTGTATATTTTATCTAATAATTAAAAATATACATAATATTTAATATTACAAACTATTTATGGGCACTGATCTCTCTTTCATATTTCCTTTTTTTTATTTTTTAAATTCTTTTTTTTTTCTATTTCTTCCTATTCTCAAATTCCAAATTTTTTTTGAATAAGCTTTAATGCCTTTTTCATTTTCCAATAAGATTTCATGCCTTTTATAGGCTTTCTTGAAATATAAATTTTTTGAATTTTTTAAATAATCAAGAGCATTTGAAGTTGATATTTGACAATAATTTTCAAGTAATGCTTCTCAAATATTATAATAGTAGATAGTAGATTCGAATTCTCAGGACTAAGTCTAACTCTATGATTAAATGAGTCGAGTTAGATTTTTAAAAATAGTAATACTATAGTCTGAAAAATATAATTATAATTTTTGATAAAAATTATAATAATTGTTAGATAAAATAAAATAATATATATGATCTATTTATTTATTTAAAATTATGTCATCATATCATTAAAATAACAAAATTTTAGTAAAATTTCTAATCTTTTATTTTTTTTTTGGCAAATTACTCAAATATATTTTTAAAATTGAGATTAAGTTATATTTTAAGCTGATTGGACTCAATTTAATATTGCATAATATTTTAAAAATCGTAAATTCTTCGAAACAAAAAGATAAAATATAAATTTTATAATCTAAATTAATTATTACATATAATATATTAATATCAATAGAAATAATCTTTATTATATTTCATATACAATATTTAAATGTATATAATTATTTTATTTTAAACTGATGCAATCTCGGTCGAATAAGTCATAATCAGAATTTAAAAAAAATAATAAAATATCAAAACTAGAAGTGTAATATTGTTTGCATATTCCTACTTTTTAGACACCGCAAACACTCTTGGTCTATGTTTTTTTTTTTAATTTTTTATTATATATTTATATATGCCTCGTCAAGACACAAAATGTCAAGGTGCCTACGTATTTTTTGAAATGAACTTTGTCATGCCAGAAAGGACACGCCGAGTCCCTACAACAAACTGTGCATTCAATCCACCGGGCCCCACCATGTTTCCATCCTTACTCGACTCGGAGCTGTTATCCTTCCGGCATGTTTACCGTTTGGCCCGTTGTGGGTTTTGTGTGTCAGAATCATTGAAGTGGAAAGAGATATTCCGTCGGCTAACCGAATATCATACCAGTTATATGAAGTATGTAAAACTAAAGTTATTTAATTTCTTAAAATTTAACAACTAATAATAATAATAATAATAATAATAATTTAGTGATTAAATTAACAAAAGGTATATTTTATGAATTTTTAAATAATATATATGTATCAATTTTTGTTGCAGTACAAATTAATTAATACAAATTGATGTTGTTACAACTTTACAGCTTAACGCTTAATTTCAAATTAATACAAATTTAACTATGATGCCTTCATATGAAAGGAATTGGATAACATCATTTAATTATCATTTGAAATGTCAAACTCTCGGTACCACTGTAACACGTTGTGTAAAAATAAGATTTACGTTGAACATAAGTTCATTAAAAAGGCTGCCTTGGATCAATTTAAATTAAAAATTAAAATTAAAAATTTTTAAATATGCACTTGGATCAATTCATTAAAAAGGCTGTTTTTTTTATAGAAGAATTGCTATTTGTATCACTTCAAAGCTAGCCATTTTTGTATAGTACATGAGTGGTAGTTTGCACAGAAAGCCATACATTTAAAGAGGGATGAATGATAGTTGAACATTCTTTTTGCACGGATGGAACTAGTTCGAATGGTTGATATATTGCCTCACTATTAAGAGAGATCAGGATCCATCCTCTGAATCAAGGGCTCGTGCACTTGAATGCCCTCCCCCCATAGTCGAGGCTGCCCTCATGTGACTGAAAAGAAAAAAAAAATCATGTTGCAAATATCATAAGACACCTTCACTTTTGCGGGGTTTTTTTTGACACCCTCGTAAAATTTAAAGGTTTTGATATCTTTTAGTTATTTATAATTAAAAATTAATCATATATTTTATTAGCTCAAATTACTAAATTTTAAAAATTACATTTTTAATTGTATTTAAAATATATAAAATTTATAATTATATCACAGTCATTAAATATAAGAGTGCTAATATCTTTAACAAAAAGAAATAAAAATACCAAAAAAAATCCTTCACTTATATGTATAAAAAATTTTAAAATTTTTTTTTTTTGAAATTTTTTTCCTTCTATTTCCGTCTTCTTACTCATCACATGATGTTTAAGGATGTTAAATATACAGATATACAAATAAAATTTTTCATATTCAAATCATAGCATGCTCTAGTATGCTGAAAGAAAAAAATCTCTCCTAGCTCACGAGAGATGTTTTATTTTTCACACAACATCAAAGGTAACGTGCGTCACATATCGGAAATTCTACATACATTGCAATACCGCATTTATCCACTATTTTACAACCATATCAAAACGTAAAAACGACAATGATTCAACGGCTCATGCCGTGCTCAACTGCCGGAGCAGCTGTTGCAGCAGCCATGGCTACTCCCCGGCTCCGTTGCTCAACATTTCCATGCCACCCTAAACATGCCAAGTTCAAATAAAAATAAATTAAACAAAAAAAAATATCCATAGAATAAGAAAACTGTATATTTTCCAAAACTTTATAGTTAATCATGAATATTAATTATAACTGCAAGACGTGTCCAGCTAGATCCTACTTTGAAAGACGAGAAGGATGGAAACAGAACATATGAAAAAATGAAGGGCCAGTCATTTGATTAGAATACAATAATAGTTGAGATGCCTGCGACAAAATAACAATGGTTGAGAAATATATAGTTCATACCAATGATCATGTCAAATCCTCGGTGTTCAAGCTCACGATATTCCTGGCACAAGGCGCAGCGCTCGCAGCAGCAATGAATCAAGCAATCCGTACAATCATTTCCTTGCAAATTGTGCTGCCGCCTCATCTTGGAGCGGTAGAAGCAAGAGTACAAGCAACCACACCCAGTCAACCAAAAAATGAGCGAGTACAGAGCCCCACTGACACCACATGCTGCAAATCACAAATCGAACAATAATTATTAAACCCTGATCATCATCCCCCAATTATCATGTGAATTAATTTCACTTTCATATAAATATATATTCATCATAATTGAACTTAATTGTTCAGTTAGTTTAATTCTTACAAGTTGATCCCTTGTCAACAATCTCCGCAACTCGGCCAAAGGTGACACATGGACACCACCACGTTATGCAACCTGAAACCAATTACACATTTTAGTTAATAGCAATATTGTAAAGGTGAGATCAATGGTACCTTTGTAAAAATGTGTATTTTGTACATTTTTTGTGATGAACAGTGAGGATCGTGTCATAGATTGTGAGGTGTATCAATGCATCAATCACCTATGATGCACTATAAAAATATCTAATTTTAAGAAAATTTAAAAATATAATTAAATATATTTTAAAAATTAATTATCATACTGTTGTGATATAAAATTATATTGACAATATAAAATAATTTTACACTGTCAGTATAATCAAAAAATTTTATCAGTGTAATTTTAATTATCATACATTGACAATGTAAAATTATACTGGCAGTATAAAATTATTTTATACTATCAGTATAATCAAAAAATTTTATCAGTATAATTTTAATTATCATACATTAACAGTGTAAAATTATACTGGAAGTACTGTAAAATTATACTGATAAAATTTTTTGATTACACTGACAGTGTAAAATTATTTTATACTGCCAGTATAATTTTACACTGTTAATGTATGATAATTAAAATTACACTGATAAAATTTTTTTATTACATTGACAGTGTAAAATTATTTTATACTATCAATATAATTTTACACTATCATGATAATTAATTTTTAAAATATATTTAATTATATTTTTAAATTTTCTTAAAATTAGATATAATTATAATGCATTATAGATGATTAATATATTGATATATCTCACAATCTCATCACAAAATATATTATAATCTGACCATTCATCACAAAATGTACAAAATATACATTTTGTGCAATATACCAGAGCATGCACCTATTGTAAAACATAGTATATATGATATAATATATATTCAGTGTCTACAAAGGGGTGATATATACTCGTGCGCGGTGATGAAGAGGTAGGGGCTTACAATTGCCGCAGTTGGAGAAACAGTCACAGAGGCCAGTGGACCATTCTTCAAGAGGTTTAGGTTCGGCAGGTGGTGCTGGCTGGTAGTTCTCGGTGGCGGAGGTGGAGTAAGGTGCTGTAATGCTGCTGTAGGCCACCGGGAAATCGGTGGCGGCGTAGGGTGGCTTTGCTTCTTCTGGTTGATACATCACTAATTAAGACTAGGTGCTGCTGCCTGGAATGCGTGTGGTGTTGGGTTGGAATTGGAGCACAAAAATTGGATATGTATGGGGTGCGATATGAAACTATGGATTTGGCTCCATCCCTTTACAGCCACAGAATTTGAGGAGGAAAGAAGGGAGATGTGGTGGTTCAATGTATTATTTTCAGTTTACTTGTTCAAGTCAAGGTCAATGATTGAGGGCCAGTGGTGCCAGAGAGCTCATCCGCGCACAACCTGATCTTTACGTAGATTATATTATTAATGTCCACTTGTGCGACCTGCATGATGCCGTTAAAAAAAAAAAAAAAAATCGTGCATGTAAGATTGTTTTTGGTTACATATACATAACATCTTTAACTTAGTTTTCGTGATAATTGTAACTATATTTCTCTTTGAAATTTCAAAATACGGAACTCCACATTAGCTTGATAAAGTTAAGAAGATTTATTAATTTATACACACATTCATGGTTTGAGACTAAATATTTAAAAAGGAAGTCTATATTCTAGTTCATGAAAAAATTTTATTTTAATATTTCAGTCTTTAAAAGATTTAAAAACATACACATTAGTATCTGAATTTTTTTTAATATTTTAATACTTAAAAGATTAAATGCACACACTTTAATTTCTGAAAGATTTTTTTTTAACATTTTAATCCTTAAAAATTAAATATATACACTTTATAAGTCCCTAAATAATTTTTTTAATACTTTAGCTTTTAATAGATTAAATACGTGCATTTTATATATTTTGATATTTTCTATTTTTTACTATAAAATATAACTAAAAAGATAAATTATAACTTTTATTGATTATATAATTTAAAAATTAAAAATTAATATAGTTATTTAAATATTTACTATTTTAATTATAATTATTTTTATTTTTTTAATTTTTGTTATACATGAATATAATTTATATTGAAAATAACTTATTATTTATTTACATATTATTAACGAATTTTTTATTATTTTTGTAACAATTATAAAAATGTGAGAGAGAGAGAGAGAGAGAGGCTTTTATATATCAAATTTCAATAAGGTTGATCCCATATTTCAAGATTTAATTAAATTATATATGATATATATAATTCATATTAAATATTATATTTATTTATATATTTTTATTTTATTATGAAAATCACGTCAAACACATTAATGAAAACTTTGGAATGTGAAATTAATTAAGTATATGGTATTTTTAATTAAGACTATTTAATATAAATTTAATATATTTAATAAAAATAATTATGTAAATAATATGTAACTCAATTAAATTGTGGAATATGAGATTAACTTGATTGAATTTTGATGTATAAATACTCTCTCTTCTTTATTTCTTTCTCTCTCTCTCTCTCTCTCTCTCTATATATATATATATATATATATATATATATATCTCATTTTTATATTTATGAAAAACATAAAAATTATTTAAAATATATGAATAAATAATAAATTACTTTCAATATAAATTATATTTACGTATAACAAAAATTTAAAATAATTAAAATAATTACAATTAAAATGGTAAATATTTAAATAACTATGTTAATTTTAAAACAAATAAGTAATAAAAATTATACCTTATTATAATTTATTTTTCTAGTTATATTTTATATAAAAAGTAAAATATCAAAATATACAAAATATATACATTTAATCTTTTAAGTACTAAAAAATTAAAAAATTATTTAGAGACTAAATTATATGTATTTAATTTTTTAAAAACTGAAGTATTAAAAAAAAATCTTTCAAAACCTAAAATATATGTATTTAATCTTTTAAAGATTAAAGTATTAAAACAAAAGCCTTTCAATAACCAAAATATAGATTTATTCATATTTAAAATATGAACCCGCTTCCTTAACTATTAGAAATCAGGTTCATAAGATAAAATAAAACTACTGGATCAAGGTTTTTTCTTTTTTTTTTCAATGTGAAAGACAACTGGATCGAATTATTGATTTACATATATAATAGGTAATTTAATTTTATAAAATAAAGTTTAAAATGTTAAATATATAAAAAAAATTCTAATTTGATTTTTAATTCATATAAAAAAAAAGTACCATATATTCTAATATGATTTCTGCAATAAGTTTATGCAAAGATATAATACATTAATAGGAAAAAGAATTGTGTTTAATTGGAATATATTTATAGTATAAAATAATTATATACTATTAATTAATAAAAATATTAAAAAATAAAAAAATAATAATAAATTTTTTATTATAATAAATAATTATTTATATAAATTATTATTTTTTTATTATTTTTATTATTTACACAGGTCGAGCGGTCAACATCACAGCAGCTTCCAAGAAAGAATGAACGAAATTTCAGTTTTGCTTTGCTTGTTTGACTGGATAGTTGACACTATGGAAGGGATCAAGCAAAAACAATGGAGCACCGTCCGCGTACTTCGCTACTTTAAGTTCGAGCGTTTGAAAAGTGAGAACAAATGAGTACTATCACCAAATATTAAAACTAACCCTCTGTTTGGATTTAGATAAAACAAAGGGAAGAAAAATGGGGGGATAGAAAATAGATGGAAAAGGTGGTTTTATCCCATTTGACACACAGCAAAAAATGGACAGAAAGTAGAAAAATCATGTGAGTCCCACCTTAAAAGTTTTCTCGGCAAGAAAATACTGAAATGACATATATATCCCCTAAAATTGAGAAGGATGATCCTTTCTTTTGATGGATATTGAATGACACGATTTGAATTTAGATATTCGAGCATAGAATAAAATGCTAAAAAAATAAATTATAATCGTTTAAAACATATGAATCACTGAATCAGGACGTTAGTAAAAAGAAAAAAAATATTAAATATTAAAATTTAGACAACTTTTATATATGATAAAATTATAAATTAAATTTATATCATATTTATTGTTATTTAAATGAAAATAAATTTTCATAATTAAAATGTTAATGAATTTTTATTATTTAAAAAATAATATTTATTATAGAATTATTTTTATATAATTTATAAAAGCTATTTAAAATTTTAATAACAACAACATATTTATATTTTATCATACAATCAGGATATATATATTATTTTACATATAGTTTATTTTCTTTCATCTTATTTTTTCTTCTCTTTTCTCTTGATCCAAATAATAAGAGAAAAAACATACTTTTTTTCCTCTTTTTTTTTTCTATTTATTTTCTTTCTTTTCATTTTTTTTCCTCTTATTTTCTCTTCACACTCAAACAAAGTGTAAAGGTTTATGTTTTTCGTATATATCTAATATTCTAATATTATTTTTTATTTTTCTTATTAATTATTTTTTTAATTTGTTTACAATTTTTCTCCTTTTTACCTTTAAATATTTAAAATGTCTACCTATTCCAATAATACAAAAAATATTTCTCAAAATTAAAATAAATACACTATCCAAAAATAAAAACATAAGCCACGAAGGCGGTTTATTTGATTGACTTTTTTCCTCCTGTATCGATTATGATTTGAGCAAGATTTATAAATTCCTCTATTGATATATTATTTATAAATATTTTTATAAATACTCAATAAATTCAATAACATATCTTGATTTTGTATTAAGAAAAATCTTTTCTTTAACTTAAATTTTATTATAAAAAATATATCGTACAAAGGTGTGAATAAATATTACTTTCAATTTTTAAAATAGTTTATAACTATTAATGAATTAATAGGCACTAAAGTCCCTGTTAATCTACATTTTTTATTTCTAGTATAAGTTTTAAAATAAATTTTTGGCTTTTTTAAATTAAATTAAAATTAAGAGGAAGATAATGATATTATTAGGTTTTAGCAGTTATTGAGTTAATGAGAGTTTTTGGATAGAAGATGTTTATTTTTTATTTTTTTACAATTTTATCTATTTTATCTATTTATATTTAATTGTATATGTATAGATGTTAGTAGAAATATGCATACGAAACTGCAAAAAAGTCTCAATATAGTTTATAGAGACTAAAAAATAGTTACAAAAGATATCCTTTCTATAATAGCATAGGTTTATAATAGTATAGTTAAAAGATTTATTCTTGACCAGTTTTTAACAAATTCGGTCCACATATGTTACGTTACGTGAAAGAAGGTAATTGAAATTATCAACAACTCAACTTCTTTTCTAATATTAAAATTTTAAAAAAATGCATTTTATTTCTCAAACTTTGCATCATGTTGATTTTAATCTCTAAACTAAAATGGCATGCAAAACATATTTTGTACTTTTCTAAATGTATAATTAGGTCAATTTATTAATGTTTTTGTCTATTTAACAGATATAATCATATGCTAGGCACGTTTAAGATGAATCCTATTTAATTCTAAGATGATATCAAAGTTTATCCTATTATTATTATTGGATCATTTATAGATGTCCAGTCTTGCAAATTTCACACTCCAAATATTCAATTCTAGACATAAAAAGAGTGTGTTAGAGTCTCATATTACTTAAGGATATAGCTATATTAACCTTTGTAAGAGTTTGAATAACCGTTCCCCTGAACTAGTTTTTAGAATTGAATTAGAGTCACTCATTTCTAAAAATGGGTCTTTGCATCTAATATATATTTAGTATGAATATAAAAATAGTGGTGAAAAAAACATAAATTAGATTCATGAATAAATGTACCCTAATACCGAACACACTCCCATGTGAAAGAAAGGACAATGAGTTTTAGTGGTTACTCAACTTAATGGTATCGGAGATCATAAATTTCACCCACTCTATGTGTTGCACGAGAGCAAGCACAATGGGAGGAACGAGATACTTAATTCACCACCATACGTTTCTCGATGGCCGTTAAAAACACCTCAAAGTCAAACCTCTCCAATGACACCACCATAGTTTCTTCGTTGAAGCTATCGTACACATACAAATTTTCTCCATTCCCCTCTATTAAACACATCCAAAATATCAAATATTATATAATATAAATAAACTATATATATAAAATATCAAATATTATATAATATAAATAAACTATACATACCTTTTTGGTAGTTTATTATATAAAAATATTTTTTTAATACAATTCAAACAAAATATGCTACTTAAAACCTACTTTTCAATTAGTACATCCAAATGTGGAATTGATTTTATCATAGTCAATTATATAAAAATAAATCAATTTATTGATAATCAATTATTAAATTAATTTCAATTTCACAACTAATTTAAACACACCCTTAATCTATGACATATCCAGCTATTGACTAATGAAGGAAGAAAAGAGCATTGAAGGTCAAAGACAATAAAAATTCAGGGTCTGGTACGAGATCTTTTGATATGATCCCTTTTCTATTTATCACATCAATAAATATTGGTAGTTAAGAAAATAAGAGCAGCCAATATTTATTAATATGGCAAATAGTATATAGATAAAAGCAAGGAAAATTCCTTCAAGTATCTAAGAATTTCTTGCCAGTCACAGGGTTCGTGTATAGTTCATTTATCGAAGAAAAAAATAGTTGGAAGCTCATACCAATGACCATGTCAAATCCACGGCTTTGAAGCTCACGATATTCTTGGCACAAGGCGCAGGGCTCGCAGCAGCAATGAACCAAGCAATCCCCGCAAGGACTCTCCTTCAACATGTACTGCCGTCTCATCTTGGAGCGGTAGAAGCAAGAGTATAAGCAACCACAGCCACTCACACAAGTAATCAACGTATATAGAGCCCCACTAGCTCCACATGCTGCAATTAACAAATCAAACAATAATTTAGCCTTATTCAATTCATCATACATCAACCACCAATAATGTGAATTTCGCTTTTATATAACTAAGAGTTGAAATCATTCAGTTTCTTACAAGTTGATCCCTTGTCAACAATCTCGGCAATTTGACCAAAGGTGACACATGGACAACAGCACGTTATGCAACCTAAAACAAAAGTACGCATTTAGTATAAAGCAAATATAAAAGCATATTTGTACATGCCTAACTAACGAAAAATTCTTAAGTGCTATGAAAAATTTTTAAATATCCCTGCAGTGCCACGTGAATAGTGATCATAGCTAATAATAAAATGATATTTTAGATAAGAATATTAATTAATAGTAGGTTATATTTTAAAATATTATTTTATTATTAACTGTGAATACAATTACATTGTGCTCCATAAATATCTAAAAATTTCTCCTTAATTAATAGGGTGAAGGAGAGGAAGGGATTACAGTTTTTGAAGTCGGAGAAGCAATCAAAGAGGCCTGTGGACCATTCGACAATAGCTTTAGGCGGCTGAGAAAGTGGTGGTGGCGGCTGTGGCTGCACAACAGAGGGGTTGTATGGATTGTAATTCACCGGGAAACCGGTGGCTGGGGGCTGATTGTTAGGTGGTTGTGCATGATCTGAGGTTGGGGGATACATAAGTGCTGCTTGAATTGAGGTTGGCTCTGTTCAATAGAAGAAAAGAAGCAGAGTTTTGGCAAGTGGTATGAATATGAATATGAATATGATCGTAGGGGTGTGGGGTGGCTCTACAATTTATAAACGCAGAATTTGACTATCTTCCTTCGTGAGCGTTGGATGGTTGAAGGACTTCACTTATATTAATGCAACATTATGTAAGGCAGTGTCAATGTGGCAGAAGCGCGTGGAACTTTCTTCGATGTCTTAATAATTAAGCAATGAAAAAGGATAAAAATGTGTTTGTTTTTCAACATAGCTTTTAGAGAATCAAGCTAGTAACATGTGGTGCATGATGTAAAAATAATTGTAAATTTTAATTGTATAAGTATTAAATATTATGATAATTAATAATGTTAACAAATGTACATTATTACTAAAAACAGTAAATCGATTTGACACTTAAGTAATATTTATTCACGCATTTTTCATCATATATCTGTTTAAGTACTTAAATAAATATGAAATAATGAAACGGGCATAATATACATGCCTATTCATACAAGAAGTTGATTTATTGTTTTTCTACTGCAATTCTGTAAGTGATTTATGTAACATCCTCATCTTTTTATAGAATATTTAATATAGAACAATCTAGTTAGTCCACTTAATTGGAATATTTTGAGTGATATATTTGAGTTGATTGATCAAATAATTAAAATATAGATATTAACTTTTAGAGTAAGACTATAATTAATAACAATAACTTTAAAATATATTACTCTATAATATCAAATATTAGCATCATGATAGATAAAATAATAACAACAATAGTAATAATAATTACAAATAATAATATAGTTATGGTTATAAAATAATTGAAAAAAAAATATAAAAATAAATATAAAACAAAACACAAACTCACGTCAATGGCATGAGGTGAAAGTCTTCAACTTTGAAAACAAACACAAAACAATAAATGTTAGGAAGAAGAAGAAAAAAAAAAGGAAGAAGAAGAAACTCAAGTCAAAAGGCGTAAGAATTAGAGGGAGGATTGCAGATAATAGGTATAGAAAAAATTTATAATAATAAATATATAGAAAGAAAATTATACATATAAATAATAAAATAAAAATAGAAAATATCATTAGTGACGTTTTTACCTTGCAAATCTTCTATATAAAGAGAAGAAAGGGGAGGTCACAGAGAGAATCAAGAGTTGGCATAAGAAAAACTAAGAGAGAGCAAAGGAAGAAAAAAAAAAAGAGAAGAAGAAAGAGAGCGAGCGGTAGCAGATGAGAGAGGAAATAAATTTAGTGTACTCACATCATTTTTAGTTATCTACAATAATTAGAGATAGATAATGAAATTATTTGTGAAGTAAAACTATGGCTTTATTTATTCATTGTAAGTTATGTTATTTAATATTACTCTACTCATTATTATTTATTATCGCAATTTATGTTATATTCCAAGTTATTTTATTTGATGTCTCCATATTAAAATTTATTCCAAATTATTTAATTTGATATTCCTTATATTGTTGCTCTTTATTATTAACTGCAATCTATTTTATTATTCTAAGTTATGTTATTATTTTTCTTATATTAAAATTGCCCAATATTTCTCTTATTGCAATTTATTTTAGTTACTGTTCTAAGTTATTTTATATTCTTTTATATTATTGCTCCTTATTAATTATTATTATAATATATTTTATTTATCATTCTAAGTTATTTGATTTAATGTTAATTTATATTATTACTTAATATTATTCCAATTTTATTTTATTTATCATTTCAAATTAATTTATTTAATATTCCCTTATAATATTGCTTACTATTATTATTATTATTATTATGATTCTTGTTATTATGATGTTACATTATTTTGAGTTGTCAATTTTTATAATAATTTCTTTAAAAGACCAATATGCGACATGATGATAATGACAGACTCATGAATCATAAAAAGAAAATTAAAAAGGAATTACATAAAAGTGATATTAGATTCGGTCATTTTAAAAATTAACATTTAAAATTAATAACTCTATGTTTTGAGAAATTTTATTGAAATATGATGTTATTTATTTTACTCAAGTTTATATTATTTAAATCCTTGCACACTTCGGTTATTTTAAACTTATGAATTAATTTATAGTTTCTATATTTTATTCCACTTATTGATTCTATGATTTATTATTTAATTTATTTTGAGAGAAACTTATTATTTAAATTATTGTTTATCTTATGCCATTTGAGTCTTTTATTTAAGTTATATTTATTGCTTAAGTTTATGCATTTGTATATTTATTATGAATTTATGTATTATGGCAAGTAAGTATTTTGAATGAAAGATATTTAATTAAGATTTGCCGCTAACCGTCAAGAAGGCAGAGGGATAAAATGCAAGATCCTTTTATGTCACCTGCCTTGGTTAGTGTGGCGTAAAAGTCTCGCTTTGTCGTCACGATGTTAAAAATACCACAAGAGAATGGGAATTCCCTAAGAGAAGGCCTTCAAATATATGTGAGACAAGCAGACAAAGGAAAGTGGAAATTAAAGTAAAAAGATTATATGGATATTAATGCTTGTTACTTTATGTATTACTTAACATATATTTTTAACTATTTACTGCCTATAATATTATGATCTTCTTATAAGTAATGTGATGAGATTATGATCTGATGAAGTGTGAATTTAAAGTCTAAGATACGGCTGAAATCATCATAGTTCAAATGCTTTAGAATTAATCATTATCTACTGAGAATTTTCAATTTTCACTCTATTTCTGGTGGTTTCAGATTAGTCAAGTAACGCTCTAGGACAAGGTGAACTCTTCCAACTATCAAAAATATGTGGAGTTGTAATTAAATAAATTATAGTTTTATTATCGGTTTAAAAATATTTAGTTTATGGCAAGCAGAACTTTACTTCTGCTCTTGAACTCTGTACTATATCTATGTATATTAATGTCCAACTCCAAACTTTTCTATATAAAATTGTGCCATTAACTTTATTATGAACGGGTATTATAATTTAACATTATCATATAACTTGCGTAATATGTCACCACGTTGATATTGTAAAAGAATTTACTTAAGATTGCACCTAAAAAAATAATTTACTTAAGATATGTGAATATTTAAATGTCAGATTTTGTTTTGATTTTAAACTTTAATCCAATATTTAGTCTACAAAACTCCCAAAAAAGGTTTATTCTCAAATATCATAGAGGGTATGATTACCTTGTCTACTATCTTTTCTAATAGAAGCAGCCATAGAATTATTTGTCAAAAACTTTGTCTTCCACTTTCCGTTTCAAAATTCATCACAGTTTTCCTTTTAAAACGTCTAAAGTGGCAAACTTTCAAAATACCTGGAAAAAATAATTGGAATCTTGATAATATTTTAAAAAAAATTACGTATGTAAAAATTAAAAATTATGCCGACTCTTTTTGTCAAAATTAATTCACTAAAAGATGATCATTTTCTGATATTTTTCTTTATCGTATCGATGAGTTAGCTACAATCGTAAAATTTGATGGACAAAATCGCATTTTATACTAGATTAACAAGAGCACATCGTAAAAAGGAAAAAGCAAATGGTTAATGACAATTGACAAGCAATTTTTTAAGTTTAAAATATTATTCCTTTCATTTCAGAATATCTGTTCAATTTTGATATTTTATGTCTTCAAAATATTTATTCATTTCTAATATCAAGATAGCATTAAATTTTTTTTTTTCAACTAAGCCCTTAAATTAATTGTCATCCACTATCATCGTAATTAGAGTTGAAGAATATGCTAGACCAATTCACTATCTTTAAATAAGGATAATTTTATCTATTTATATAATTTTATATCATTATCAAAGTTAATTTTTTCTTAATATGTGTATTTTTTAATTTTAGACAAATATTCTGAAACAAATAAAGTAAATCCTCAATCAACTTTCGGAATGTACCTCCTTGTTCTTATTGACAACTAATGTATTTAACCCATGCAATACCCAGGTGTATACTGTGAGAAGTATATATAATATAATTTGATATAATAATATATTATTGATATTCTATTTTATTGTATAAATATAATAAATAATAAAATATAAAATAATAATTTCTCCATTCTCATACTTTTAAATTTAATTATATTATATTAAAAATTTTAATCTCATATATAATATAATTAGTTCTTATTATTACATAATAATATATACATCTTCATAGATATATATCAAAAATAAAAAATAAAATACAGCTATTGGCACTCCCAATTATTCATCTATACTTTATATTAATTATGTATGTTTTTTATTTCTTAAATTGCCCTAACTTAAATATTTCTTTTATTAAAGTCAAAATTTTGATCATGCACATTAATCTTTATTTATTTATACTTTAAATTATGAATTATTTATATTTTTATTTATATATTCAAACTATTAAAATTAATTAAATTTGTTATTAAAAATTAATTAAATTTGTTATTAATTGTCTTTCTCATAATACCTAATTTATATAAGTCATAACAATATATCTACTAAATGTGTATTTGTTTAATTTTAGAAAAAAATATATTCTTATGATGTAATTAGTTGTATTACTACTACTTTATCTATTTGTATTTTTAATAAATTTTAATAAAACTTGTATTTGAAATATAAATAAACAAAGATTAATATGTTTGATTAAAGTTGACTTTCATTTAAAAAGTGGTTAGGTTAGGGCAATTTAGGAATCAAAATAATAATTAATTAATGGAGAGTATAGATTTGCAATCGAGAGTGCCAATAGCGCCATCCTAAAAAATATAATTGTGCAATTATTGTCGAAGAAAATAAGTAATTTTATAAAAATCAATGTCAATGTATTTTTGAAAGCATATTGAATCATATAGATCTATTTTTAATTTTTAAATAAGGATCAAAAAATTAAAATAAAAAGACATTCCATTTCTTAATCTCACCCCTTAATTAAAAAATCATTTTATTGTTTTGTCACTCACTTTTATATAATCTCTTTATATAGCTTCCTAATAAAAATATATTACAACCATAAAAATTTAATTGGCATGTATTAACACTGTTATCCAATAAAAATCATGAAAAGTATCATATCATCATAAATAGTTATTTAAAAATAGACCATATTAGCAATTCTATTTATTTCTATTGGATAATAGTAAGGTAAAGAATATATATTAATTATAACAAATAAAATTTAATTTAAAAAATCATAATGTAAAGAATATATATTTATTATAAAAACTAAAATTAAAATTAAAATTAATTGATGCAATATTTATATAGACATTCAATATTTTATATGAGGTGCATCAAATGAGAAAAATTTATTAACTATCCTTGTATATTTTATCTAATAATTAAAAATATACAAAGTATTTGATATTACAAACTATATATGGGCACTGATCTCTCTTTCATATTTCCTTTTTTATTTTTTAAATTCTTTTTTTTTTCTATTTCTTCCTATTCTCAAATCCCAAAATTTTTTGGAATAAACTTTAATGCTTTTTTCATTTTCCAATAAGATTTCATGCCTTTTATAGGCTTTCTTGAAATAGAAATTTTTTGAATTTTTTAAATAATTAAGAGCATTTGAAGTTGATATTTGGCAATAATTTTCAAGTAATGCTTCTCAAATATTATAATAATAGATAATAGATTCGAATTCTCAAGACTAAGTCTAACTCTATGGTTAAATGAGTCGAGTTAGATTTTTAAAAATAGTAATACTATAGTTTGAAAAATATAATTATAATTTTTGATAAAAATTATAATAATTATTAGATAAAATAAAATAATATATATGATCTATTTATTTACTTAAAATTATGTCATCATATTATTAAAATAACAAAATTTTAGTAAAATTTCTAATCTTTTATTTTTATTTTTTTTGGCAAATTACTCAAATATATTTTTAAAATTGAGATTAAGTTATATTTTAAGCTGATTGGACTCAATTTAATATTGCATAATATTTTAAAAATCATAAATTCTTCGGAACAAAAAGATGAAATATAAATTTTATAACCTAAATTAATTATTACATATAATATATTAATATCAATAGAAATAATCTTTATAATATTTCATATATAATATTTAAATGTATATAATTATTTTATTTTAAACTGATGCAATCTCAATCGAATAAGTCATGATCAGAATTTTAAAAAATAATAAAATAACAAAATTAGAAGAGTAATATTATTTGTATATTCCTACTTTTTAGACGCCGCAAACACTCTTGGTCTATGTTTTTTTTTTAATTATATATTTATATATGTCTCGTCAAGACACAAAGGGTGCGTTTGGCATGCTGTATTAGGCATGATAGGATAAGGTAATACAATACGTTATGATCTTATCCGTTGTTTGGTGCAGTCAACGTATTGTATAAGTTTATCCATCAAACCTCCCTTATACATTATAATGATGGATAACTTAATACGGCCTAGGAAGGACGTATTAGGCCTGATTAGCTTTTAATGTATAAGGGTTCTTTCACTTTTTTTATTTTTTAATATATTTTATTAAAAGAAAATTAATTATTAAATAAATAATAAATAAATATTTCTTAAAAAATAATTGTAAAATAACTATTCAAATTAAAATAAAAATACATGAATAAAAATTTATTATTAAAATATATAAATAATAATATTTAATATAAAGTTAATTATATATAATAAAAAATATAACCCAATATAGGAATATGATATTAACCCTATTTAGATTTTGATGTATAAAAATTTCATCTTTATTTCACTCTTTCCTCTCTCTCTCATATTTTTTATATTTATAAAAAAAATATTAAAAATAAATAAGTAAATAATTTTTAATATAAAATTATTTTTATATATAATAAAAAATAATTTAAATAATTATAATAACTATTTAAAAATTATATTTATTATAATCTCTTCTTCTGATTATATTTTATATAATACAATATTTTATACAGTAACATATCAAACACTGTATAGTATTAAATTTTTATCAGGCCTTCTATAATTAAATCTTATACTATCAACCCTTATCTTATCAGATCTTATACTATCAGACATATCAAACAGGCCCAAAATGTCAAGGTGCCTACGTATTTTTTGAAATGAACTTTGTCATGCCCGAAAGGACACGCCGAGTCCCTACACCAAACTGTGCATTCAATCCACCGGGCCCCACCATGTTTCCATCCTTACTCGACTCGGAGCTGTTATCCTTCCGTCATGTTTGCCGTTTGGCGCGTGGTAGGTTTTGTGTGTCAGAATCATTGAAGTGGAAAGAGATATTCCGTCGGCTAACTGAATATCATACCAGTTATATAAAGTATGTAAAACTAAAGTTATTTAATTTCTTAAAATTTAACAGTTTTAATGAAGATAATAATAATAATAATAATTTAGTGATTAAATTAACAAAAGGTGTATTTTATGAATTTTTAAATAACATATATGTATCAATCTTTGTTGCAGTACAAATTAATTAATACAAATTGATGTTGTTACAACTTTACAGCTTAACGCTTAATTTCAAATTAATACAAATTTAACTATGATGCCTTCATATGAAAGAAATTGGATAACATCATTTAATTATCATTATATTAATTTAACTGTAATAATTATCATTTGAAATGTCAAACTCTCGGTACCACTGTAACACGTTGTGTAAAAATAAGATTTACGTTGAACATAAGTCCATTAAAAAGGCTGCCTTGGATCAATTTAAATTAAAAATTAAAAATTAAAAATTTTTAAATATGCACTTGGATCAATTCATTAAAAAGGCTGCTTTTTTATGAAAGAATTATTATTTGTATCACTTCAAATGATAACCATTTTTGTACAGTACATGAGTGATAGTTTGCACAGAAAGTCATACATTTAAGGAGGGATGAATGATAGTTGAACATTCTTTTTGCACGGATGGAACTAGTTCAAATGGTTGATATATTGCCTCACTATTAAGAGAGATCAGAATCAATCCTCTGAATCAAGGGCTCGTGCACTTGAATGCCCTCCCCCCATTGTCGAGGCTGCCCTCCTGTGACTAAAAAGAAGAAAAAAAATCATTTTGCAAATATCATAAGACACCTTCACTTTTGGGGGGTTTTTTTTTTGACACCCTCATAAAATTCAAAGGTATTGATATCTTTTAGTTATTTATAATTAAAAATTAATCATGCATTTTATTAACTCAAATTACTAAATGTTAAAAATTACATTTTTAATTGTATTTAAAATATATAAAATTTATAATTATATCACGGTCATTAAATATAAGAGTGCTAATATCTTTAGCAAAAAGAAATAAAAATACCAAAAAAAACCCTTCACTTATATGTATAAAAAATTTTAAACATTTTCGTTTTGAATTTTTTGTCCTTCTATTTCCGTCTTCTTACTCATCACATGATGTTTAAGGATGTTAAATATACAGATATACAAATAACATTTTTCATATTCAAATCATGCTCTAGTATGCTGAAAGAAAAAATCTCTCCTAGCTTACGAGAGATCTTTTATTTTTCACACAACATCAAAGGTAACGTGCGTCACATATCGGAAATTCTACATACATTGCAATACCGCATTTATCCACTATTTTACAACTATATCAAAACGTAAAAACGACAATGATTCATTCTTCAAACATTATTAAGCTTCAGATCTGACGCATGGGTCGTGGGACACACTCGTTTCAATGACGGTACTGCAAGTATTATTCTGCATACGTTCCTTCTTCACTTCAACGGCTCATGCCGTGCTCAACTGCCGGAGCAGCTGTTGCAGCCATGGCTACTCCCCGGCTCCGTTGCTCAACATTTCCATGCCACCCTAAACATGCCAAGTTCAAATAAAAATAAATTAAACAAAAAAAAATATCCATAGAATAAGAAAACTGTATATTTTCCAAAACTTTATAGTTAATCATGAATATTAATTATAACTGCAAGACGTGTCCAGCTAGATCCTACTTTGAAAGACGAGAAGGATGGAAACAGAACATATAAAAAAACGAAGGGCCAGTCATTTGATTAGAATATAATAATAGTTGAGATGCCTGCGACAAAATAACAATGGTTGAGACATATATAGTTCATACCAATGATCATGTCAAATCCTCGGTGTTCAAGCTCACGATATTCCTGGCACAAGGCGCAGGGCTCGCAGCAGCAATGAATCAAGCAATCCGTACAATCATTTCCTTGCAAATTGTGCTGCCGCCTCATCTTGGAGCGGTAGAAGCAAGAGTACAAGCAACCACACCCAATCAAGCAACAAATGAGCGTGTACAGAGCCCCACTGGCACCACATGCTGCAAATCACAAATCGAACAATAATTATTAAGCCCTGATCATCATCCCCCAATTATCATGTGAATTAATTTCACTTTCATATATATATATATATATATATATATATATATATATATTCATCATAATTGAACTTAATTGTTCAGTTAGTTTAATTCTCACAAGTTGATCCCTTGTCAACAATCTCCGCAACTCGGCCAAAGGTGACACATGGACAGCACCACGTTATGCAACCTGAAACCAATTACACATTTTAGTTAATAGCAATATTGTAAAACATAGTATATATGATATAATATATATACAGTGTCTACAAAGGGGTGATATATACTCGTGCGCGGAGATGAAGAGGTAGGGGCTTACAATTGCCGCAGTTGGAGAAACAGTCACAGAGGCCAGTGGACCATTCTTCAAGAGGTTTAGGTTCGGCAGGTGGTGCTGCCTGGTAGCTCTCGGTGGTAGAGGTGGAGTAAGGTGCTGTAATGCTGCTGTAGGCCACCGGGAAACCGGTGGCGGCGTAGGGTGGCTTTGCTTCTTCTGGTTGATACATCACTAATTAAGACTAGATGCTGCTGCCTGGAATGTGTGTGGTGTTGGGTTGGAAATGGAGCACAAAAATTGGATATATATGGGGTGCGATATGAAACTATGGATTTGGCTCCATCCCTTTATAACAACAGAATTTGAGGAGGAAAGAAGGGAGATGTGGTGGTTCAATGTATTATTTTCAGTTTACTTGTTCAAGTCAAGGTCAATGATTGAGGGCCAGTGGTGCCAGAGAGCTCATCCGCGCACAACTTGATCTTTACGTAGATTATATTATTAATGACCACTTGTGCGACCTGCATGATGTCGTTAAAAAAATAAAAAAAATCCTTGTATATAAGATTGTTTTTGGTTACATATACATAACATCTTTAACTTAGTCTTCGTGATAATTGCAACTATATTTCTCTTTGAAATTTCAAAATACGCAACTTCACATTAGCTTAATAAAGTTAAGAAGATTTATTAATTTATACACACATTCATGGTTTGAGACTAAATATTTAAAAAGGAAGTCTATATTCTAGTTCATGAAAAAATTTTATTTAATATTTCAGTCTTTAAAAGATTTAAAAACATACACATTAGTATCTGAATTTTTTTTAATATTTTAATACTTAAAAGATTAAATACGTACACTTTAATTTCTGAAAGATTTTTTTTTAACATTTTAATCCTTAAAAATTAAATATATACACTTTATAAGTTCCTAAATAATTTTTTAATACTTTAGCTTTTAATAGATTAAATACGTGCATTTTATATGTTTTGATATTTTCTATTTTTTACTATAAAATATAACTAAAAAAATAAATTATAACTTTTATTGATTATATAATTTAAAATTTAAAAATTAATATAGTTATTTAAATATTTACTATTTTAATTATAATTTTTTTTATTTTTTGTTATACATGAATATAATTTATATTGAAAATAACTTATTATTTATTTACATATTATTAACGAATTTTTTATTATTTTTGTAACAATTATAAAAATGTGTGAGAGAGAGAGATTTTTTATATATCAAACTTCAATAAGGTTGATCCCATATTTCAAGATTTAATTAAATTATATATGATATATATAATTCATATTAAATATTATTTATTAAAAATTATATTTATCTATATATTTTTATTTTATTATAAAAATCACGTCAAACACATTAATAAAAACTTTGGAATGTGAAATTAACTAAGTATATGGTATTTTTTAATTAAGAATATTTAATATAAATTTAATTATATTTAATAAAAATAATTATGTATATAATATGTAACTCAATTAAATTGTGGAATATGAGATTAACTTGATTGAATTTTGATGTATAAATACTCTCTCTTCTTTATTTCTCTCTCTCTCTCTCTCTCTCTCTCTATATATATATATATATCTCATTTTTATATTTATGAAAAACATAACAATTATTTAAAATATATGAATAAATAATAAATTATTTTCAATATAAATTATATTTACATATAACAAAAATTTAAAATAATTACAATTAAAATGGTAAATATTTAAATAACTATGTTAATTTTAAAACAAATAAGTAATAAAAATTATACCTTATTATAATTTATTTTTCTAGTTATATTTTATATAAAAAATGAAATATCAAAATATATAAAATATATACATTTAATCTTTTAAGGACTAAAAAGTTAAAAAATTATTTAGAGACTTAATTGTATGTATTTAATTTTTTAAAAACTAAATTATTAAAAAAAAATCTTTCAAAACCTAAAATATATATATTTAATTTTTTAAAGACTAAAATATTAAAACAAAAACCTTTCAGTAACCAAAATATAGATTTATTCATATTTAAAATATGAACCCACTTCCTTAACTATTAGAAATCAGGTTAATAAGATAAAATAAAACTACTGGATCAAGGTTTTTTTTTTTTTTCAATGTGAAAGACAACTGGATCGAATTATTGATTTACATATATAATAGGTAATTTAATTTTATAAAATAAAGTTTAGAATATTAAATATATAAAAAAAATTCTAATTTGATTTTTAATTCATATAAAAAAAAAGTACCATATATTCTAATATGATTTCTGCAATAAGTTTATGCGAAGATATAATACATTAATAGGAAAAAGAATTGTGTTTAATTGGAATATATTTATAGTATAAAATAATTTTATATTATTAATTAATAAAAATATTAAAAAATAAAAAAATAATAATAAAATTTTTATTATAATAAATAATTATTTATATAAATAATTATTTTTTATTTTTTTTATTATTTACAAAGGTCTAGCGGTCAACATCACCGCAGCTTCCAAGAAAGAATGAACGAAATTTCAGTTTTGCTTTGCTTGTTTGACTGGATAGTTGACACTATGGAAGGGATCAAGCAAAAACAAGGGGGCACCGTCCGCTACTTTAAGTTCGAGCGTTTGAAAAGTGAGAACATATGAGTACTATCACCAAATATTAAAACTAGAGGTTTATGTTTTTCGTACATATCTAGTATTTTAATATTCTTTTTAATTTTTTTATTAATTATTTTTTTTAATTTTTCTACAATTTTTTTCCTTTTTTACCTTTAAATATTTAAAATGTCTACCTACTCCAATAATACAAAAAATATTTCTCAAAATTAAAATAAATACACTATCCAAAAATAAAAACATAAGCCACGAAGGCGGTTTATTTGATTAACTTTTTTTCCTCCTGTATCGATTATGAATTGAGCAAGATTTATAAATTCCTCTATTGATATATTATTTATAAATATTTTTATAAATACTCAATAAATTCAATAACATATCTTGATTTTGTATTAAGAAAAATCTTTTCTTTAACTTAAACTTTATTATAAAAAATTTATCATACAAAGGTGTCAATAAATATTACTTTCAATTTTTAAAATAGTTTATAACTATTAGTGGATTAATAGGCACAAACGTCCCTATTAATCTACATTTTTTATTTCTAGTATAAGTTTTAAAATAAATTTTTGGCTTTTTAAAATTAAATTAAAATTAAGAGGAAGATAATGATATTATTAGGTTGTAGCAGTTATTGAGTTAATGAGAGTTTTTGGATAGAAGATGTTTATTTTTTATTTTTTTACTATTTTATCTATTTTATCTATTTATATTTAATTGTATATGTATAGATGTTAGTAGAAATATGTATACGAAACTGCAAAAAAGTTTCAATATAGTTTATAGAGACTCAAAAATAGTTACAAAAGATATCCTTTCTATAATGGCATAGATTTATAATAGTATAGTTAAAAGATTTATTCTTGACCAGTTTTTAACAAATTCGGTCCACATATGATATGTTACGTGAAAGAAGGTAATTGAAATTATCAACAACTCAACTTCTTTTCTAATATTAAAATTAAAAAAAAAAAAGCATTTTATTTCTAAAACTTTGCATCATGTTCATTTTAATCTCTAAACTAAAATGGCATGCAAAACATATTTTGTACTTTTCTAAGTGTATAATTAGGTCAATTTGTTAAAGTTTTTGTCTATTTAACATATATAGTCATATGCTAGGCACATTTAAGATGAACTCTACTTAATTTTAAGATGATATCAAAGTTTATCTTATTATTATTATTTGATCATTTATAAATGTCCAGTTTTACAAATTTCACACTTCAAATATTCAATTCTAGGCATAAAAAAAGTGGGTTAGAGTCTTACATTGCTTAAGGATATAGCTATATTAGTTTTTATAAGAGTTTGAACAACCATCCCCTGAGCTAGTTTTTAGAATTGAATTAGACTCACTCATTTCTAAAAATGGGTCTTTGCATCTAAGGTATATTTAGTATGAAGATAAAAATAGTGGTGAGAAAAACATAAATTAGATTCATGAATAAATGTACTCAGATACCGAACACACTCCCATGTGAAAGAAAGGACGATGAGTTTTAGTGCTTACTCAACTTAATGGTATCGGAGATCATAAATTTCACCCACTCTGTGTGTTGCACTAGAGCAAGCACAATGGGAGGAACGAGCTACTTAATTCGCCACCATATGTTTCTCGATGGCCGTCAAAAACACCTCAAAGTCAAACCTCTCCAATGACACCACCATAGTTTCCTCGTTGAAGCTATGCGTACACATACAAATCCCACATCGGGGAGGTCACATTGAAAGGGAGATCTTATAAGGATTTGAACTCTCATACTCTAATAGCTAGCTTTTGGGGTTTGGTTCTTCCAAGAACTTGTGCTCGTAACAAATGGTGTTTTCATTGAGAGCTGGCCAATCGGAAAGAGCTACCTGCAAAGGGTTTTGACCAGCGGAGGGTTCTGATCGGTGGAGGGACTGACCATGATCGAGTGAAGTGTCGCAGAGTGCAACCGTCGGGACGCCGGCTTCCGAAGATTGAAAAGCATATTTAAAAAAAATATTTTGAGCTATATATTTCTCAAATATTGATTGAAATAAAAATTGAAATCTACTTTCTATTGATATTTAAGGGATATCTTAAAATATCTTTATAAAGATATTTAAAAAGTGATATAAATAATATTTTTTTATTAAAATTTGTCAAAACATTTAATAAAATGATATAATAACACATTTAGAAAAGAATAGGAATCAATTTGCACAATTTTTTCAGTTTAGAAACCAAAATACATGTAATCCAAAAAGTTCAATATTTAAGCATACTTTTTTTATCCTTAAAACTATGTAATTCTATTAAGTAGATAACCAAAAATTAATAAAGAATTGAAATGAAGTTTTAATGGAGTTTAATTAAACCATACTACACAGTGAGAACTGAGAAACTTGAACGTTTGTTGGCGTTTGAAAATGGATTTCATTGGTTTCCAAGGTTGCTCGTACAGCAGAGACGGAGAAATTAACGAGGAATAAAAAATTAGACCAGTTCGGCGCATTAGGTAAATGCAAACAATGGAAGTTGTGATAAGTTTCAGCAGAAGCCTGGTGCTAGTTGCATTGTTCATTATGCGGAAATTTCCAACGTGTAGGGTCGGCACGTGTTTTGTTTTAGATGCTACAATGAGGGAAAATTGGGTGATGCTGCAATAGCTTACATGATGTGGTTTCGTCTACATGCAACAACTGGCAGTTTCAATTAAGAAAAGTCTATCTACACGATATACTCCAGTTCAAGTGACAATTAGGAGGAGTCTGTTAGGATTGGGTCAACGAATTGATCCCTATATGTGTTTTGTTTTTTTTTTTTTCACTGTCTCCGAACTCCATTAAGAGTTTCTTAAAACTTTAAAAAAGGAAAAAAGAAAAAAGTTGATTTAATCCCACACAAGAAAGTGGAATGAACACAACATAAGGTACGTTGGGTTTAATTTTTGGAAGTATTATTTTTAAAAGAATAATTTTTATTTAATTTAAATATATTAAAAATAAATTTAAAAAAATAATTTTTATTTAGATAAAATAAAGTAAATTATTTTTAATTATTAATATAAAAGTAATGATAAGATTTATTTTTAAATTTTTTTTAAAATAAAAATAATTTTAAAAATATTTCTCCCATAAGATCTTTTAAAGTTCCAAAAAACTTTTAAAAAAAAATCTTTATATGTCTAAACATATTAATTATTATATATATTTATTTTTATGTCAATAAAAAACCTTTTAATCCTTTCAAAAATATAATTAAATAGGCTAATAATAAGTAAGGGAAAATTAAGAAGAAAGAGACCCTTTGAATTTTATACCAGTTTATTTAGGTGCAAGGATATAATAATCAAATTATGAGCCCAAAAGCCAAAAAAAAAAAAAAGGTTAGATTTAATGGTAAGTAAGCCATAATTATACGAAAAGGACATAAGTTTACACTATAGAAAAGATAATCATTAAAAATATCTCTTATAATACCCGGTAATAGAAATATCTCAAAGACAGAAAAAAGAAAAAAAGAAAAAAAAGAAAAAACGTATGAGTCACATCATACGATAACTTGAGGACTAAGTAGAAGGGCAACCTTGCAGAGATATTCTTGGCGGAGGGTGGCTTTTCTTCGTATTTGGCTCCATCCTTTGTCGTATTATAGACATAGAATTTGAGGAAGGGCGTGAAGGAGGGTGTAGTGGTTCAATGTATTTATTTCAGCTTACTAGTTCAAGTCATGGTCAATGGCAGGGGTTCGGAGCTTTACTGCGTGCAACTTGTTTCTTTACATTGATTATCACTAGTTGGGAGCCCGTGCTAGGCACAGCTTATTCAAAATAACATCGATTACAATATATTAGAAATACTTAATTACATATATTTAGTCAAATAATTCAAGATACAATCATAATTTTAAAAATAAATACTTACAATAATCTACAGCAAATAGAGTCACTATGCCATCTCTTTTTACTAAAAACATAACTATAAAATGTGATCGAGTTTAATCCAGCAAATAAAAATGACACAATTAACTTTTATTAAGAAGCTATAGATAATAAAAGACATCTCAAAATCCAATTAATGTTTATCTCGCCATACAAATTATTTGAATTTGAGTAGTGTAATAAATAAAAAAGAAGTGTCACAAAATCATAGAGATCATTTACTATTATGAACTCACCTTCATACTATTTTATAAACTTTGTATGCAATTAAAAAAAGATGTTCTTGGTAGAGATGATAATGGATATGCATTGGGGTGGGGACGGACCCTAATTTAAAAATTTGCTCCCCTTCCTCGCCTTCTTTTCTGTCAGGTTCTCATTCTCTATTTCCTACAGTGATTTGAATCTTCACAAATATCTATAGGTTTATATAAAAAGTTTTAAAAAAATCCAAAAAAAGAGAGATTTATAAAAAAAAAACACTTTTAAACCTAAATAAAATATACATAATATCCATAATTTATTACAACAGTACTAACAACACAACTAACACTACATGATGAAAATTCAATAGTTTTAATAACAATTATATTCATAAAAGATAATTACAAAAATTTTAATAACAAAATTCTCCACTAAGGTTTGAGTATGGGCATTAGAGAGAGAGAGAGAGAGAGAGAGTGTGCGTGTATTATTTAAGTAATTTCATATGTAAACGCGAATCGACAAGTCTCTATGGAATGAGGACCTAATGCCTCACCCCCACCTTGTTTAATAAGTGGGAATAGGATCCCTATTCCTGTGGGGACTCTAACCATCTCTGTATTGGCTCCTATCACAGGTAATCATTGCGAGTACCTATCTAAAGAGGGTATTTTTGCCATCCCTTGTTTTTAGATATAGAATTAGAAAATTAATCAGAATTATAAATGAAAATATATGAAAAAATATATACTATCTTAATTTGCATTGATCATATTAAAAACTTCGCTACTTATTTGCTTCTAAAATTAAGTTTCAAATTTAAGTCACTTAATGCAAATTCTTAATAGATCTAACACCAAAGCAACCCACTAATGGAGCTGAAACACTCATATGACCATTTTATTAAGCATCATTTGTTAACTTCTTTCTAGTTTCCACGTCTTTGAATAATGACACCTGTATGAGATCGAACTATCTCTAATGGTCTTGTCCTGTCTTTCTCTTTGTCAAAGCTCTATGAAAGAAGCAAGTTGAGCAATTAAATGCAGCATACAGGCGAAAAAAATCTTTTTAAGTTATGTAATTCTATCAATAGATTTGATGAAGTTATTACATTACTAACAACAAAGATTGACTCCCCCCAAAAAAAATCAAAGCATTTAATATGAAATTGGTAAAAAAAAGTTGTTAAATATAAGAATAAATATCATTTTTAGTCCTAAGTATTTGAGGTTAACCGCAATTTAATATTAAAAATTTTTTGACATCAATTTATTCTCAACACTTTAAATTTTGAAATCAATTTTATCCTTCCGTCAAAGTAAATAACAAATTATTATCGTTGATATCATTGTGAAGCAATAGCAATATAAGTTAGCAAATAAAGAGAGCTTAAAAGAAAGGAAGGAGAAAAAAAAAAATGAAAGCTTTCCATGTGCACTCAGTGCAACCCCTTTGTTTTATGTACAAAAAACACACAACGCTAAGATAATTTAGCGAAGAAAGAGAGCTTAAAATAAATGAAGGAGATAAAAACGAAAGCTCCCCAACATATATTCTATTCTAGTTGCCCCCAAGATTTCACATTTTCATAGATAGCTAAGTATAGATATCTTTTCACACCCTATATTAAAAAATAAAAGATTTCAATATCCCCTCAAAATTAGCTTACTCCTATATACTTAATGAGCTCATAATATTAGATCATGACTATTACTCCCACATCTTTACGCCATCAATTTTCAACTCGAAAAATAGCTTAGCTGAATGATCTCCCTAACCCCCCCCAAAAAAAAAATAAAAAAACAAAAAAAAAGGTAATGCAAGTTACCAGTTTGCCACCAAAACAGAAGTTATGAACACAATAGAGAAGTATAGTAGTGTAGATACGACTACACTAACGGGAATGTACATATCTTATTTATGCTACTGCAATTTTATCCTAAGTTAGCGAGGCTCTAAGCATAGCTACAAGCATTTTAAAATGTCCACTTTGTTACATCATTCTTAAAACAAATGCAGTTATCACAAATAAAATTTTCAAACAAATGTAGCCATCACAAAAAATCACATTATGAGATCTCACCCCAAGTATAAATAAAGTCAATCACACAGAACAGAGCTAATATAAGTTTCTATTCATGAAGACTTCGACTTACTTCTCAACAAAACGTACATATTAAACAATAAACACATACTAATTCACATATGGATTAGACAAAAAAGAGTTAAACTAAAACAAATAGAGTTCATGATGCCTCAAAATAGGAACTAGTGATTAGGATCGATACATCCTTATAAATATAGTGCTAGTGGGCAAAACATGTACCTAAACTACACCTTGTGCTCATACTGGGTGAGATCACTAATTATAATCTAACTGAACATATTAATTTCTTATTAATTTATATATGTAGACCATGCATGCCAATAGATTTTTTTTTTTTTTTAAAAAGAAAACATAAGTCTTTGATAAACGAATTTGCAAAATATTTAAGGCAATAATTTAATTTTTATAATAGTTACGTTTAAATTAACTGTATTTATTTTTGTTTAGATTTTTACTTTTGTGTTTGTGCATTATTACATTTGTGTAATGACATATTTATTTATCGCTTCATTTTGGTAAATAAATAAATAAATGTTTATTATCACTTAAGCAACATATATATTTGTTATCATTTAACAGACATCAGGGGACGTGAGTATATGAGAAAGTCGAGAGTATAATCCCGGTGACATATCCTAAACGAAACTAACATTCAATAACGGATAAACAATTAACATATGAGAAGCAATTCATTAAACGCATAAGTACTACATATTTACCACAATCACAAAGCATACGTCTATAAAAATCCCAATATACAAAGCAATAAACTTGGCGTTAGGTTCCAAGAAAAGACTTAGCTTTCATACCAAACCAAGGGTGTCCAGAAATAACGTCTCTATAACAACTCCCTTACAAAATAGCCTACCACAATTAACGGGGTACCAGAAAAAAAAAAAAAAAAAAAAAAAAAAAAAAAAAAAGAGAAAGAAGAAAAACTTAGCTATAAACGCCTTACAACGGAATTCAAACAATTTAACAGGGATCAAAATTACAGCAAAAATCCAATAAACATTAGCAATATTTATCAATCCGTTTCAATCTTGACTACCTTCAGCTTGGCTATGAACATGCTTCCGTCAACACCCAATACAAATTAGTATGAAACTCTTTTAAAAGGTGTTGTGAACATGTCTCCGTCAAAATTGAAAGTACTATCTTAGTCAGAGCGATAAAACAAAACAGTTTTAACAAAAATGTTCGATAAAATAGATGCATGAGTCAGGTTGAGAATGCTTGATATGAGTAATCATAGATGAGCTAATGATGTAATACGTATATTATATGACCAAAAAGGCATATAAAGGATTAAATGCAGTATATCACATCAGATTAAGAAAGTAAGAATTTAAAGCATTATAAATCCTTATTCATGGCATAAAACTAAAGAACAAACCAATCATTAGAATAGGTAAAACTGATATTATCTCAGATTATAGGTAAAACAATTGAAAGCACTATCTCAGATCAAATTCAGAAAGCAAACATATTAAAAGAATGATATGAAGCTATTAGAGAAAAAGGGGGAAATTGAGTTCTAATTCTTAGTTCAAATTGAAATATATAAGAGTTAAAAGCAAAGTATGAATCTATGGGATATGAAGTAATCAGAAATCAGAAATATTAAAAATGGAATTCATTTTTGCATATTAGAATGAGAAAATAATAAATAAAATCATAATATAAAGCTATGTGACATAATCAGAATGAGAAAATAATAAGTAAAGGCATAATATAAAGCTCTGACATTAGACAATGAGAGTTAATATAATATTCAATCCAGAACATTTGGAACATGAAACAGCCATTATCGTCAAGCTATAAAAGTAAAACAAAAAAAATATATGCAATGACGATGACACCATTGAGAAGAGAAGGCAATAAGTATATCAGCAGTGCCAACATAATGCATAGAGGAATACTATAAAAGCAGTATCATAGAGTACAATAAAAGCAAAACAAGCATATTAAAAATTGAAAGCATTATCTAGGTCAAAAAGAAAACTGCATTAACCAAATAGACATGAACACACACCTTTTCAACAGATTCAAGCATTGCAGTACATGATTTTCTCACCAACATAGTAGCCTCACGATCAAACAAATAAATATTGAACTACCCAAATCATCCATAACCAACGGCTTTATCCTATAACTGAAATTTAATGCAATAATAAAAGGATTATTGAAGAGCAAATAGAAAATATGGATACTAACCAATAACAGTACATGAAACATAAAGCAAAAAACTAATTAAGCAGTCAATATTTTAAGCGGTCAATAAACTGATTGAAGTCACTTGTGCCTATTGCAATCTCTGCAAGCACAAAATAAGTTGTGCTCTTACAATGACTTTTTTTTTTTTTTTTAAATAACAAAAAAAAAATAGAATCTACTTTTGCATAACCATTTCATTTGCCTTAATTAGTGATGATTATATGTTAGTTTTAGAACAGTATTCCTGTCTTTGGGACCATAGCCCATCAAAAAGACCATAGCACATCAATGACAAAGAACTACAGGCAGGCATTGAAATCATAGTAGATAGTTTTATGAAATGAATACTTTTCACAACAATTCAAAAAAAAAAAAAAAAGCATAAATTTGCATTAAAATATGGAGTTCTTCTTTTCTTTCTAAAAATCGCTGAATCTTATTAGATTTCTCAATTTCAATGGATCTCATTTTAACAACTACCTTCCTAATAACAGATAGTTTTCAAACCTATCAACAAATGAGGGAACCGTATGACTATGGGAAATGTAGAAACATCCAGCAATTTCAACCAAATACTGTTAAGCTTCTTGATCATTTTACATGAAAGCAAGCTGAAATTCTCTTCATGGAAGAACCTTCAAAATAACAGGCATAAAAGCACTCCCTTTATGATAGAAGACTAGCACGATCAATGTCCCCTCTGCGAAGCATCACTTGCCATAAGGGTTGAAAAGTAAGTCCTCTCTCCAAAACCTCAAACTCATCATCATCAAGATATTCAATGTAAAGAAATTACAGTACTGCACTTTTTACAGACCATTGCTGTAACACACAACTATCTAACCAATTAATAAAATAAATCTGACATAAAAAAATTCAAATAAAAGATTATCAAATTAGTAAAAAATCAGTCTAACAAATCAACAGTCGAGATGTATCAAAACCCAAAACACAATATTAGTGTGTAATCCCTCACCTCAAGGTATTGAACAACTTCAGGAGTCAAACCAACCGTTGCAGAAGCCAATCCTATTAATCCTCACATCATTCAAAATTATTTTTTTAAAAAAAAAATTAAAAAGATAAACCATCAAATAACATGAAGAAGATATTCAGCCAAATTAAAAATATGCAACAAAATGCAACTGAACCTTTAATCTTTATATGGAAGAAAATCAGAATTAAAAAAAAAAAAAAAACAACTATCAATGAAAAAAAAATTCTTTAAACTTTCAAAATAAGATCAGAATTAAAACAAACCAATGAACACAGATGTTATTATCAAACCATATTAATATTAATAAAATAAATCACACATAAAAAATTCCGAATAAAAGATGAATAAATTAGTAACAAATCAACATTTGAGATATCCCTGAACCGAAAACATAACATTAGTGAGCAAGTAAAAAAATAATGCAAAAAATAAAGAAATAAATAAATAAAAGTGTTTTAGTTAATTATACCTTGTTAGCATTCCGTGGGAAATAACAGCAAACAATTGGCAGGCATTGTAACATTTACCTTTAAGTGCCTCCTCGATGCTCTCTCTCTACATTCAAATGGACGTCATGCGTGAAAGATTAGTAGGAGACCAAAGAATTTAAAAAATAAATAAATAAAAGAAGAGAAAGTGAAAAGACAAAAAAATTCTGAAATAGCGGGGGGTGTATGGGGAATGAACCTGCTTTGGTTTTCTTAATAGTGCATTCCTCCTTATTCTGGGAATTGTTGTTCTTCCACTCTTCATCAACACCAGAAAAGAACAAAAACCATAAAGTTAAAAAGGTTGTGCTCTTTCCACAGTCAAATTTATAACCCACAAATCAAACACCAAAAAAAGAAAGAAAAAAAAAAAAGATTTTTGCTAGCAAATGATAGAAAGCATGGGTGGAGGAAAGCAACAAACTGTAGATGGGGAAAAAACGGAGACCCACAGGATGAGCTTCAACAATTGGATCTACTATTAGATGGGGTGATGCATTTGTGTCCGTTCATCAAAAATCCCATCAATAGCAACATCAACTCCATTCCTGGCGATTTCTTCGCTGGAATGTCTCAACTTCAGATTGTTGAGATGGACAATAATCTCTGGAAGATTCCTCGGTCTTCTGAAACGCTTGGGTTCTTCAAAACATTTATGCAAACAACACCAATATTGTTGGCAAAATCCCACATATTTCTACCTTCGATGTGTTCATGGCTTGACCCATTTGCATTTGGCACTGAATGACATTAAGAGCGTGCTGCCATTTGGGTTTCCGGGGTTGTAGGTTTAGACTCTATGGCCGAATGGGCAAAAGACTAATGCAATGCTTGGGCGAGAATTGAAACGTTGAAGGTGAAGGAGCAGGAATTCAAGTACTGTTAGGGACTAAACTCTCTTTTCCGAGTAACTCAATTTTTCTGGAACACCGAATTGATTCAATTTAACTGAAATTTATGTCTTATTTAATAATAAATAAATAATAAATTAATATAATATCTTAAAAACAATGAATACATTCAAACATTTCTCTTCTTTTTTTCCCCCTCAGAGCTTTCTGCCTTTTTTATTTTTTCTTGGCCAAACTTTCTACCTTTTCTGCCCTTTCCTTGCGCAGTGTACGAAGAATGGCCTAAACCATTTGCATCAATATAGAGGAAATTTGACTATGCCTGCATCAAAATGAACTGCTGTTCTATTGTAGCTTCTGCAATACGATTTATTTTTTCCACTCAAAATATCAATTAAGAATCAGAATCAACTTCCCCAACCTTTTATTATGCAATATTTGAAATTTAACTCAAATATTTAATTTACAATTTCATAAACACCAATAAATAAGGAACTTTTCTCCAAAATCATTATTTTTTAATAGGTTTCTGTAATTGAGCTCGGAAACCTCATAGCTATAACCTATGTCTTTGACGCCTGCCTTCTTGATCATTGTGCATGATTCAGAACAGCTCAAACAGCTTGCATCAACCAATAAAAGAATTGAGCATTGCTGCATCAAGAAAGAAACACAATACTATTAGTTGCTTTTCCATTATGCTTTGATTTTTCTGATTTAAATAATAATCAATATTTAAAAAATTAATAACTTCATTGCTTAATATAATTATTCTTATCACTCACTCAAAAAATATAATTATGCTTATCACTATTAATTACCGATATATTATTATATCATTAACAGTAAACTGGATATAAGATTACTTAAGATTATAATTATAGTTGGTTAATTATTATTTTCATTGTCATTATAATCATAATAATTGGTATATTTTTATAATTATTCTTACCATTATTATCACCATTTCTAAAAATAATATTATAGTTATTACAAAAAATATTATCTTTCTTACCAAAAATATTACATATCCCTTAAAAAAAATTTCTATCATCATTACGTAATGTAATTATTCTTATCATTATTGGTATGTTATTATATTAATGTCCATCAACTGGTTATAAAATCAGTTAACATTATAATTGTTATTTAGTGACAATTCATAAATTTCGGTAATTAGATTTACTACATATTAACTATTGATTCATGTTACAGCACAATATGGCATTATTATCATTTTCTGAACCATTAAGGCTATAGTGGAGTGTTTAGTGATTGTTTACTGTGAGATAGTTAACTTTTTTTTTAATAGTTGTCTTTTTTTGCTCAGCTGTCTCCCACCCACCAGTTTTTGTTTTAAAAAAAAAAACGAAAAGAAATAAAACTCACCATAAAGAAACCACATGCTGCCACGTGGCTATCGTGGTTTTTCTGGTTATATCGTATATAGATGAGTAATATTATTTAGACGTACTCTGTGTGTGTGTGCTTGTGTGTGTTTGTTATTTAGACGTACTCTGTTCGTGTGTTTGTTATTTAGACGTACTCTGTGTGTGTGTATGAATTAGTTACTGATAATTTATATATAAATAAGAATTTAATTAGTATGTAGGAATAATATAAAATTATTTTATATTATTAATTAATAAAAATAAACAAATAAAAAATTATAATAAATCTCTCATTATAATAGATAATTATTTGTATGAATTAATACTTTTTATTATTTCTATATATGAACAATGTAAAATTATTTTATACTGCCAGTATATTTAAATTAAATTCTATAAATAAATAGATAATTTACTGGTATAATTATAAAATTTGGTGAGTATAATGATAAATAATAATATTACCACTCAATTCTCCAATTATAAATACATGAACATTTTATTTATTTGTAAATAAATTGACACAAAAAATTGTTATCTAAATAATATTTTTCTTTTCATTAATGACCACTTCTATTGCACGAGACTCTGAAGAAAAAAAAAGAAAGAAAGAAAGAAAGAAAAAAAGAAGAAACCCTAAATTAGTCACTTATAATATCTTTTGTGGATAAATTGGTTTTTGATAAAAAATAATTAGTTATTTGATTTATAATAATTGCAACAATTGAATATTCTTGATCATTAACTTATTTGCAACTAATAAAAAGTCTGATACGAAGATAAAATAATGATTAATACTTTCCTAATGTCATTGAATGTGACACCCTCTAAATGCATAATTTACATAACTTGAAAAAAAATTCAAATGCACCATTTTATCTATCATATCCAACACTAACTTTTCAAGATGGTGCATTTGAGAATTTTTTAGAGTTAAGTAAATTATACGTTTAGAGAGTGTTATGTGGGATGAGGTTAAAGAAGCCCTAATCATCATTTTTACCTTCACATTAGACTCTTTATGGATTGCAAGTGAGTCAAGGATTACAAGTATTCAAATTGTGAAATTGCCAGAGATAATGGGTGGTCAATTTTTACAATTATTAGGAATTATACAACTATTTTTTTTTTTTGGACCAATGTGTTCATCAAAGATATTATCAAGGACTGATTTGGAGTTTAAAAAAAACAAAAAAGAAAAAACCTTAATTGTATGCATATTGTTAATGGATTTATCTTGAATACACTGTCAGTGTAAAAAACTTTTACATAGACATCCAATTATGTATTGCCATATCAATAAAAATCTTTGATATAATCACCCACTACTTGACTAGTCATGCAAATAAAAGATTTTGATTGAATGACAGTGTAAAAACAGTGCACCCCAATTAAACTCATTGTTAATTTTTTTGTTTTGTATTTTTGGTTATATGTACTTTGCACCGTTAATTTTCGTGTTAATTGAATCTATATTTCTCGTTAAAATTTCAAATACTCAACTCCAAAACAGCTTTTAAAAGTTAGGAAAATTGTTAAATATATATAAAAACACCATATATTCTTGTTTGATTTCTCATATAAATTTATGCGAAAATATAGTACCGATTTTATATTATAGATTAAATGTGCAAACAATAAGTGCTTGATTTAAATTTGGGAACTGTTTGGATAAATTTCTAAAATAATATTTTTTTAAACATTTTTTAGTAGAATATTTTTTTAAAAATTATTTTATATTTGAATAAATGATTTGAAAAGTACTTTTAATATAGGTATGTTATGATAAAAAATAAATAAATAAAGTACATTTTTTTTAACTAAATTACCGGGTTGTCATTGGAAACTGATATTTCTCAAAAAATTACTTTGAGTTGAAATTCTTCATTTAAAAAGTGCTGGCTACAGGCTAGCATATGTTTGAATCACAACAGTTCATAATTAATTGAAAAGCTATACAAAATAATCAAAGAAAACTGTAAATAGCCTGGATGTTTTGCTAACATTATCTTAATTGTCCCCAACCAACACACATTTTATCGAACACTTGACAAGCAACAAAAACAGAATTTCATTTTTCAATATTACCCCAACACCCAAAGGAACAAAAATGGACAAAATAAATTCAGATTAATTACCTTTTTTTTTTTTGCTTTTCTTTTGGACATGATGAATAAAGAGCAACAACTCTGTACATGTTACTATCAGTAAGCAACCCATTCAGACAAAATCAAAACTTATTTTAGGAACTAAAAATAAAAAATAACCTTAGAAGCGTAGGTTTCTATGGCAATGAAATTTGATTGGGAGACTGAGAGAGTAAGACAAGGAGTGAAGTCGATATAGAGGGAGAACTAAGGTTAAGAAAGGGATAAGTGTGTATTTGAAAAAATTGTATGATTAAAATTATTTTAATAATTATTTGTTTATATAATTATTTTTTTATATAATCTATTATGTGAGAATCAATTTATATTTGAATTTTTCAATTAAAAAATAATTTTTAGATAATCTATTTTATTTAAATTATATGAAAAATTTATTTTTGTATGACAAAATTTCTAAAAAAATGAAATAATTATTTATATTATATAATATTTGATATTTAAGTTCAATTTAATAAAAATATAATAATTCTAAAATAAATAATTTCTATTTATAATTATAAATTTCCAAAAGTTGCTTATACTTATAAGGTTTTTTTATCTTAAAATTATTATCTTTTAATTATAATCTATTTTTATAAATTTTCCAAACATACTAAATTTTTAAAAAATAGCTTTTTATCTAAATAAAAAAAAGCTGTTTTACTAGTTTCCCAAACATGCTGAAAAAGAGAAAGACATAGATTGTAATTATTAATAGATGTAAAAAATATTTTTATTAAAAATTATTTCTACTTTTTTTTAAGAAATCGAGTATTACTCACTTAAAAAAAAAGTAGTAAATTAATTTTTTTTTATGCAAGCACTTTTTTTCAAAAAATTATATCCAAACATTATTAAATACTTGTAAAGCACTTGGGTTTTTTTTTTTAAAAAGGCTTTTTCTCTAAAAAAATATATTATAATATAATTGATTGTTAGGTTGAAATATTTTATACTTTTATATTAATAGTATATTAAGATTATATTTTTTATAAATATTTATTTAATAAATTATAAATATATAATAATTTGTTTTCTTAATTTTTTAATAATTTAAATTATACACCAAGGTGTTGTTCGAATAACTCTAGTTGTGACCCCTTTTTTTAAAAAAAAATTTCAGTAGTCAAAAGTTATGTGGCAATAATTTATTAGTGTTTTTTTTAAGAAGTTGAAATTTCAAAATATGCATTATTATCACTGCACATTTAAATATATAACTTATGTATAAATTATTTTTTAATAAGATCTTTTGTTATAATTTATAAGTTCTTTTTCGCATAAAATATTTTTTTTAATGAAAAAAGGGGTAGAGGGTGCATAATTTACAAATAACAATTGAGAATAGTTTATTAGCCATATGTCGATCCCACAATTTTTTGGGGAAAAAATTAAAAAAATTCAAAAACCACAAAATTTGAAGACGACTCCCACAACTTGCGGTCTCACTGCCTGACACTCTTCTTATTTTATTAATTTATTTTACTATTTATACCACTCTTTCGCTGTTCATTATTATTATTCATCTTCTTTTTCTTTTATTATCATTTGTCACTCTCTTACATTTTTAAAATAAAAAATTCAAAAAATTATTATATTTAAATTTAAACATTAAAATAAATAAAATAAATAAGTATAAAATATTTAATAATATAATAAAATATTATATCAAATCAAAATTAAAATCAAATTAAATTAAATCAATTTAATCCAAATATCTAACAAAAAAAAAAGTGGATTTGCTGTGTGGTATTTCCAATTGATATTTTACGAGTATTTAATAAAAAATAATATATTAGTTAATATAATAATAAAAAGTTATCAATTTTATATAAAAAAAATTACTCAATATTATTTTTTTTTTAAATTACACAAAGTGTTGTCAACTTATACACTTTTTTTTAGAGAAATTATTATTAGATACTCATAAAACACTAACTAAATTAAACCCTATTCAATAATAAAATGACATTTTAGATAAAATTATAAATGATAAATCATAAACTAAAATTATTATATTCAAACATTAAAATCAAATCAAATAAAATTATATAAAATATTTAAATATAATAAAATATTATATCAAATCAAGTCAAAATAAAAATCAAATCAAATCAATTAAATCCAAATTTTTATCTTTAATACATACAATTTGATTGAGCTATATGTCAATCTCACATTTTTTGAAATAAAAAAATTTTAAAAATAAAAATTCATAAAACAAAAAATGACAACTAATTTGCCTACTCATGTCAAATCATCTCGACTATTCGAAGTTTGGGCACTAAGTTATGTCTCATAAAATGATATAATATTAAGTTACTCTATTAAAAGATTAGTTATTATAGATAATTTTGATTTTGATAAGGTCTAACTTATTAGCTATTGATGAGATTTAACTTACTAGTTATTATCGATAGCTATGGCAGACTTTTTTGAAAATTATGATTTTTAGCCTTTATTTTTTTATCATTAATACATATAATCTCATTGAGTCCATTAGTCACATATCAACCTCATTTAAAAAAAATTAAAATAAAAATAGAAATCCACAAAATAAAATAATGACAATTAATTTGACTACTCATATTAAATCATCTTCACTATTCGACACTTGGGTACCAAGTTATAGTCCATAAAATAATATAATATTAAATTACTCTATTGAAAGATTAGTTGTTATAAGATAATTTTGGTGTTGATGAGGCCTGACTTATTAGCTATTAATGAGATCTAGTTTACTAGCTATTACCATATAGCTGTAACAAACTCTTTTGAAGACTATATATTATAGTTTTTATTTTTTGATCATTGGTATTATTTGTACGTAGCTCTTCTTCTTATAGTGTGATATTTTATTTTTAAGTACTTCTACTCTACCTATATTAGCACTGGGGAGGTTCGCTTAGTATAATATTTTTATATTGGTGCTATGTTGTTATTGTCAATACGTGTTAATTATTTCAAGATTGCCATAATTGCCATAATTTATATATATTCATTCATTTCTTATCAAATTGTTGTACTCTTCATTTTTTATATTCTTTCTATAGTTGTAGTTTTCCTTTCATCATAAATATATTGTTACTTTTGTAGCTCTTTTCGTATTTAATGAAGAGTTGATTAAGTTCTTTTTCTATTAAATAATTATTTTATAATACAAATTCTTTTTTCCTCTACTCCTTGAAGTATATCTTTTTATGCATCTTATTTGTATTTTGTTTAGGTGAAATTATATATTAGTCATTTTATATAAGCAAATTCAATCAATATAAAAGTGTTAGATGTCATGGGATAAATTAACCTATTTTTTTTGCTTTATATTATCTATTAATTTGTTATATATTCATTCTTTTTGAATGTTTACTAATTAAATACTTAGGGCTTCCTAATCATATGATGAGGCTAAAGAAGAGAGTACTTGTGATGTTATTGAAAATATTGATCAAGCAATTGGTTTTTGTAATAACACTCGATTTATTATTGTGGAATTTGATGTTAATATTATTGGTGTTGAAATTTTTTCTGGGAGTAATGTAGGTGAAAGAGTATATATTCCTCATATGAATCTCATCCCATTTGATCAAGTAATACCATTCTAACCTTCTTTTTTTTTTTAGAATATAATATGATGATAATCAAGTGGGAATGAAACATTATATATTCAGAGTTAACTATTATGTTATTTTGGGTACTCTTTTCTATATAAGACAAAAGTATAATCACATTAAAAAAAAAAAAAGACAGAAGTATAATGATTATGATGTGGTACTAAAACATAATCTTTTACATTATGTATTATGCTGTGATATTTTGATATTTATGGTAAAAGATTAATTGTATTTTATTAATTATTAATTATAGTAAAAAAGATTTATATGTTACCTTATTTTGATCTTATTTAAAATTATAGTGTATCGCGCATAACAAAGCTTTCCACTAGTTCACTTCATCAAGAATCGATTCCTGATGTTGCTGCTTCACGAGATGCAAAAGTGCCATAAAGGTGAAGCCTCATCTACTTTCTTTTTTTTTTTTGGGTTGTGGGAGGTGAATATTTGTTGGGGGGAAGGGCCATGGGGCTCTGCCCCTGCGACTCGAAGTTACACCCCCTAGAGTCATGCACCTGCTTTGTTAAGGCCAACTGCTTTTGCCGGTCGTTCCATGGCCTTAGGTGCAGCCTCATCTACTTTTAATTGAACTGGTTATCCAAACGGGCCTTAACTCAATACTTTACGAGGATTGTGTCGGCCATCTTTTTCTACTTCTAGCTCCAGACATCACAATAACTAACTTGGACAGGCCCCTGATTGGGTGGATGGTATGTGTGTCCAAACACTTTGTGGCTAAAATTAACAAGGCTAGGGCACGAGGCTAAAATTAACAAGGCTGTACTTGTGGCTAAGGCCCGAGGCTTACTGGTAATTTACACCCTTGTTAAGTAGCCACACCTTCCAGGGCACGACTTCGAGATGCAGAGCAGAGCTCCAGTGCTCTCTCCTCCCCTCCCTGCCTCCGATAAAAAAAAAAAAAAGGTTGTACTTGATTTACAATTTGTAAATTATAATTTGATTCGGTGAAAGGTAATTTTTTTTTCATTTCTATTGAAAATATAATTTAAAATATTATATTAAAATATAACTCAAGATAATTTTATAAAATATATTAAAATGAGTTGAAATTAAGTTTCCACCTTTCAAGCCATGATTTGAGCTTTTTCAACAAAACGAACACGCATTAATTTTATTCAAGTATGATCCAAATGCCACTATAATTCCAACCTTATTTATAAATCAAATTGATGTTAGTATCAATTGAATTTTATTTGTGAGTCAAATGTGTATATTTCATCTAAATATCAACCTGACTTGATCCAACTTGATTATTTGTCAAGCAATGATTTAATCAAATCCAATCCAAAAAATTGACTCAATTATTTGTTATAGATTTTTTTTTTTAAGCCTAAGTCTGATCTGTTGAGAAGTATGGTCTGGCCTAAAGCCTATTTACTTGGCCTGCATTTTACTAACAAAATAACTCCAATCATCTGAGTTTCCTCTGGGTTAGAAGCTATGAAGTGATGGAAGCTAAATGAATAAAATTGAGCTAAACTGTCAAAAACATTATATCTTTTAAAGGGAAAAATTTGATTTAAAGAGAACTAGATGCTCCCAATAAACCAATTAATCCATTAATCGCAATATCCACAACCAATCCCAAGAAATGCCATAGAAAAATACCGTGGCAAATAAAAATGATAGATATTGAGTTGAAGGTCAAAACTGAAAGTGAAAAAGTATAAATCAATCAAAGGAATAATACCCAAATGTCCACATTTCACTGCAAGTCTACAATGTTCACCATCTCCAACTCACAGAACATGACCAAAGAGCTGAACACTTTCCATTAGACCACGCTCTGCAACTATGTAAACATGGTCTCTTTGGCATTGTTGGCGCGAGCTGAGGGAGTGAGGAAGAAGGTGCCACTGCCAATGAAGGAGAGGACAATGGTGAGCGTGATAGTGAGGCTATGGTAGCTAAGACAAATGAGGGATTAGAGATGAAACTTGAGTCATATTAGGTTTTAACTTTTTCAATTGAATTTTAAAATTGGATAATATTAAGCATTTAAAAACATAAAATATGCATAATAAATCACAAGCAGCTATTGTGGTGTAGTGGTAAGATAGTTGGTTTTCTATAGGACATGGGTTTGAGACTCATTATAGCCATATTATAATTTTATACAACACACACATATATGTATACAACTAATAGGGTGGCTTGACTGTCTCATAGACTTCCCAGGCTATGTAGCAAGCCTAAGCCTGGCCTATTAAGGTAAACAGGCCTTTCAACGAGCCTGGGCCTGGTTCTAATTTTTAAACAAATCAGGTCAGGCCAAATATAAGCCAGACTGTGTCCTTGATAGGCTGTCTGATCTATTTCCATCCTTACCCTCAAATTAGTTCTTGACAATAGTTTTTGTGAACACAATAATTCCTAACAAAAAATAATTGGTTCTGTGATCCTTGACAATTGCAATAGCTAGATGCTTTGATATGTGATAATTACAAAAATGGGACACCTCTGATTCATGACTCACTTGCAACCAGTGAAGATTGATATGAAGATAAAATGATAACTAAGATTTCCCTGACTCCATCCCATGTGACACCTTTCAAATGCACAGTTTGTATAACTTTAAAAAATACCGCAAACACGTCATTTTGAAAGGTTATGGTTGGGTGTGATAGATTAAAATGGTGCATTTGGATTTTTTGTTTTTCAAGTTATGTAAATTGTGCGTTATGGGATGAGGTTTGGAAAGTTCTAGTAATAGTTTTATGTTCACATCAAAATTTTCACCGATTGCAAGTTAGACAGGGACGAAATTATCAAATTTTTATAATTATCAAGGATCAAAGGGCCAATTATTTTTTGTTAGGGACCAATATGTCCATTGAGAATGTTGCCAAGATTGATTTGGGGGTTTACTCCTAAAGTAATTAAAGAATTGTTTCTACTAAAAATGTGTCTCGCAATCCAAATTCTATCTTATCTGCTAAGAAAAATTTAAATCAAACAGGCCAAACATTTAATTAAGTGCAGACACAAAATCGGTTTCGCCCTTTTGTTTCCTGTTCCCATATAAGATATCTAAATCATGCTAAACAAGTGAACAAACCTCACAATTCTTGCAAGCACTTTCCTTTTCTGTTTATTTAAATTATCCTTTGAGGCCTCAGCTTCACTGCATTGTATAATTTTAAACCCTTCATCGATCAATCCAAGATGGCTGCTGTTGTTGGATCATGGTCCACTGGCTTATGCGATTGCTTCTCTAACTGCAGCTCTTGTAACTCTCTTATTCTGCGCTCCGCAATTTCTCTTCTTTAATTTCCAATTCCCAATTTCCATATCTTTATACAGTTAACACTTTCAGAAATTCATAAATGCTTAAAAATATGTTAGTATGTGTTATTTGTAAATCAACATTTCAATTATATTGTGTTGAAAATATTATAAAATGGGAGAAACTAATCACCCAAAAATTGTAGAGAATGATATGATACACTTCTTTTTTGCTTGTAAGCACTTGAGAATTTGTCTGGGGCACTAAGGTTTAAGCTAACCAGCTAGTTAGCTAGCAAAGCAAATTTTCATTTCATTTTCACTTTTGGTCACCAGGTTGCCTCATGATCTGGTGCCCCTGTGTTAGCTTCAGGAGGATAGCTGAGGTCATAGATAAAGGAACAAGCAGTAAGTGTGTGCATGATTGAGCCTTAATTATTATTTCATGTTTGGTGTGGAATATTGTGTAAAGTTATTTATTCCTACATTATAAACTTTTTGTGTTGGCAATGGTAGCTTGTTGTGCACATGAACACTTTACTGCCTACTTGGTGGATTCGCTCAAATTGGGTCAATCTACACTTGCATTTATCGTACAAAAATGAGAAGGCTCTATGGAATTGAGGGAAACCAATGTGCTGATTGTTGCGTGAGTTGCATCTGCCACCACATATCCCTTTGCCAAGAGTATCATGGGCTCACTGCCCGTGGATTCGACGTGTCTGCTAGTAACTAAATTAATTCATACTTTCCTTGTTTTCCGTGTGTTGATTCTTATTAGTGAGTGAATATGGGAGTTCTAATTAAGTGCTTTAATATTATTTGTAGGTTGGGATGGGAATGTGAAAATGCATTCCTGCGGCGTCACAGAGGCTCCGGCGGTGCAAGGTGGCATGAGCCGTTAGCCAGTGGCATTCCATTGTGTTGTGCACTCATTGTGTATTCGTGTCGCATGTGAACAATGTCCCACATGACAGTTCGTGGTTTGCTTTCAGTGTGATTATGGAATAAAGTGCCCGTTGTACGAGTATTTTGGGGTCATTTGTCAATGATTAGAAAAAAAAAAAACAAAAAAGAATAATGTCATGTACTTGTGTTTATATCTACAAAGATTGTTTCTCTTATTTGAATTGCAGTAGGTGCTAATATACACCTGTTATTGTTAGAATTTTTTGTTTAAACTCGAAGAAGAGAGCTTTAACCACCTCTGAGAATTGTCTCTGATTGAATGGATACCTATAGTTTTGACCCTCCCCAAAAAAAATGCACTTGTTATTATTAGAATATTTGAGCAATAAATTTTTCATTAATTTGGGTGATATCTACTTTAATGATATGGAGAACATGAAAGATAACCCTTGGTGTATGTAAGGGTGAGATGATTTTATTTAGTAAGAATTATTGTTTCTCGTATTTAAATTTACACTTGTTATTGTTAGAGAGCTTTGTCTGCCCCTACACCTGTTATTGTTAGAATTTCTTGTTTAAACTCGAAGAAGAGAGCTTTATCTGCTCATAAAAGCATTCGATTGAATAGGATTGTTTTTGATTGAATGATACCGATAATTGCCCCCCCCCCAAAAAAATACACTTGTTATTATTAGAATATCCAAACAATAAATTTTTCATTAATTTGGGTGATATCTACTTCAATGATACGGAAAATATGAAAGATAACCCTTGGTGCATATAACGGTGAGATGATTGAACAAATAATCTGATCCTCTAAGATGGTATGCATCTTCAAATTATATATATTATTCTCATAGGGAGTATGTAACTCTCGTGCTTTCACAATTAAATAAAGATTAATCACATAAATAGTGTTAATCAACATATAAGTATTTGTTTTGCTACCATAGTCTTCTTTTCTTTTTTTTTTCCCCTTTTTTCTTTCTTGAAAAGGAAACTCTTTTTTTATTTTTGGGTCCAATGGCATTGGGAGACAAATAAGAGTATTAGGTATTAGTGTTGCCTTTGTTAGTCTGGCAGGCCCAGTTGAAAACCCTTTAGGTCAACGAAAAAGAACGCGTTTGGAACTTTTTGTTAGCTCACCACCGACTTTGGACTCGTACAGTGGGGAGCTAAATCCAATAGTGCTAGTAAATGTTGTATAATATATAGAGTCCAAACTCTTAAAATCCTATACATTATTGGCAAATTGGGAATGCATTGAGATTGCAACTCTTAGAAGATCACACTTTTTCATAATATAAATAACTTTCAATTAATTTAAAGGATTTAATTCATAATGGTGAAAACTGAAAACTTGCAACCTCAGAAGACCATAAACTTTCTATAGACTTGCCCCGTTACATAAAATCTTTTAGTATACAGATTGCACTATCACTTCACTGAATGGATAGGAAACAACCACAGATCAGGATACTATTACTAACACAGTGACATTCTTCTTCTCCATTTTCTTTTCATTTTGACTATTTTTTTTCTTAGGAGAAAAGCAGGGTGACCATTTTGCGCACCACCTAGAAACAGTAATGGATTATACATTTGCAAAATTAAGAGTGGGCTGAAAAGTAAGCGAGCAGGCCCACGAGAGGGGCATTGATGTATGTCGTGGGCTCGGTCTCCTGAAAGAAAGGCCTGGAATCAGGAAAAGAATCTGTGTTGTTGGTAGGCCCACCCACCACTGCTCCAACCAACACATTGGGGTTGGGATTTGGGCTAAGGAAATATCGAGAGCCAGCTTTGCAGCCAATGTGGGCTGGGTGGGCCGCCACCGAAGGAAGCGAGCTGCCCCGGTGATGTATCCTCTGCGGGTAGCGTGTACCGTATCCAACCATGTACGACATTCCCAGCGGGTTATCCCCAAGAATGTAGTCCACCTAGTAAATAGAAGCCAGGTACACCCACTCATTATTAGTAAATTACCCTTAGAATCAACATAATATATTGCTACTTTATAGATGTCACGTGATGATGTTATTTTACTTAGTTTCAGAAAGGACAAATTCTAGCCGTTTATTTTGTCTGTTCTTGGAAACTAGAAACTGGTCCTGGTGGTCCCTAATCGATCAACGGTTGTGTGAAGCTGATGATGGGTCCCACTAGTACAAATGAATGAAGTGAAGTTGCCACTCACCTGGCGCTTAGCAAGGTGTTTGAGTAAAGCTGGCGTGGCAGTGGTCTCGCCACATGGCACGACCTTATTGGCGTGGCTTAGGTAGTTAGAATAGGCTAGTAGCAGGAAAGAGAGGGATGTTACATGCTGCATGTTGCTTCCTCCAGCCTTGAAAATAAGCCCACCTTTTTTCAATTAACCACCAAAAGAGGACGTTAGCTTTGGGTGGAAAAGTGACCAAATGTTGTTACTGAAATAATTGTGCAGAATTACCAATGCATGGATTTGCAAACAAAAACTCAATCAAAGGCTTTTTCCTTACAAAAGCAAGGCATAATTAATGGCTTTGGATGGGTCTCATAATCATTGTTTACATGCCATAATCACGCGAATATCGCTTTTCTCTAAAAAGACGAAGAAAAAAAAGAGGAAATTTTGAAATTAGTGAGGAAATACCTGGGGAATATTGAACTTGTGGGTGGGAAATTCCGGGCAATATTGAACAGATAAATCCATCTGCGTTTTGCGTGAACGAGGTAAAATAGGTTGCTCTTCCCATCAGCACCTCCTGCAGAAAATAAATTTATATTCATTTCTGCATTGTTCCATTTTTGTTATGTTATGTGCCCTTGAAGGTACAAATGAATATTATGTACAAATTAATATTGCTGACCCCAAATTTATATTATGTACAAATTATGCCCTTGAAGGTACAAATTAATATTATGTGCATAAGCCAATCTAATATCGCTGACCCCGACAGCATCAAGTACAAAACCCAATGAGCTTGTATGTATGTATGTACATAGATAGCATATTTTTTCTTCTTTAAGTTTTTGCCTTTTTCTGAGCATAAAATGTACGTACCATAACGGTCAGTTAAAAGAAAAAGAATGGAGAAATGTGATAGCGATGAGAGCTTGAACAAGAAGTCCCAGACTCAATCGCTTCGAGGGAGAGTGAAGCGATTGTGCAGAAAACATAATGGCTAAGAGTATGGTGGGTGCACATGGATGATGCAGTACTGGGGCCCATCCATTGGCCAGATCTAAAAGCATGACTATAATTACGGGGCAAAGACTCTTTGTTCCAAATGTTGACCATATGGAGGGCATGGATTTTAGCCACCTGCACCTTTGTTCTGATTGAAGAGACAGGACATTCTACACAACCCTCATTATAACCTTACTTATGTTAAAGACAACTCTGCCCCTCGATATATCAATATCATAAACGAATATAGTGGCATGATTTACATCCAAGCTCTAATTATTAGGGAATGTCCCGCCTGCATAATAGTAACAAAAAATGGTGTCCACATAAAAACTCAAATAGGATTCATATCATGTGCAATCATCAGCACTCCACACCACCTTTTGTCATTGCCATCTTGACTTCTTTTATACTCATGAATAAACGGATAAAAGTTTTTCTTTTATAGAAAAAAATGGATAAAACTTTTCTTAAATCCAATCTGTATTCACATTCCCTATCTAGTTGTACCATAAGGATGCACACAGCCTTATTCACTATCACCTAGATTCCTTATATGACCCACCAATACGAGAAAGGCAAATTTAAAATTCCTTTTTCTCTGTTACATTTTTCACACATGATTTGAAAGAATCAATGCAGCTTACAAAGCAAATAGGTCTACTGCTAGTATTTATATTTTGGTAAATTTTATTTTATTTATTCTATCAGCTTTTCTTGAGATGGACTCATTTTTATCATTTTTAGATGAACTTGACATTTTAAGAAAGTGATAAAATAAAGTATTATATTCGCTTCTATCTTAAAATTTTAAGGTCATGTTATAAAATAAAAATAAAAATAAAGTAGATGATCTAAATCTAACTCAAATTTAAAATACACATCTAAGAACGTGACTAATTGTAAAGCTAGTGTCATGCAAAGAATATTATTCGAGTGAAATTCCCTATTATGCTTGTGATATCAATGATTAATAATATGATATATGTACAGATTGAGAAGGGACCAATGAGAATGAGAGTCCCACGCAGACACAAAAGTAAATCAAATTCCACACGCCACGTGATGAGCAGAACTTTATCCTATATTCTGCAGCTAGATTGAATGAATGAACAGTACCACACTGCGCCCTCATATGCCCAACGGGGGACGCAAGACCAGAAGAACAAAAACAACCCATAAAAGACAAAGGCATTTTGATAACCACCCGCACAAATATAATATACAATGAAATGGAGCAGTTCAATTAAATAATAATAACATACATGAAATAAGAAATAGAATATCAATCAATTAATTAAATAAAGTTGGAATGGAGTCGACAAAGTACTTGTAACTAGTAGTACTAAAAATAACGTGTATGAAGTGGTTGATTATGTTACCTTGGAAATGAGGACATTGATCCCGGCATGCTTGTTATCCCAACCAAACTCATTAATGGTGTCCCCAGCTCTCAACACCACCTCGTTCCTCACAATGTATTCTCTGTACTGACGCCTACGCGAGGCCTTGTGCAACCACGCCGCTGCCCACAGCAGCTCGTCCTAATATCAACAAACATCCCCAAAATAACTTTTTTAATTAATTAAAATTTCAATTTCATAAGGTCATCGAATCGGACGGTTACTATTAGATGCATTATTATCATCACACACACACCCACGCACCTGGTAACCATTGACGTCGCAGTAAAATGGGCAGACTGCTTGGCGCAGGCTGTTACTGTATGCACCACGATGCCTGTCAGCAAACCGAAACACCTGCACCCTCACCCCAACCAACCGTCATTTTCTCGCGATATTTTAACCGAATTTATATTAAATGCCTTTCTTTTTACCACTACTACCCTACTTTACGTAGAATTAAAAATAAAAATATACAGTAAAAACACAAAAGCAAAATTATAAAAATAAGAAAGAAAATAAAAAAGAAGAAGGGAGAATTCAACTCCCGGTAAAGTGTAGGGTGGAACGGGTGCATGAGTGATTTCATGTCTGTGGTTAAAGTCTAGCTTTTTTATTATTTTCACGAATCACTTTTCAAACTTACCACAGTTACGTTTTCAACCAAAGGTTTAAAAAAAAAAGAAAAAAAAGGGTGGGAATTGCGAAGAAAGAGGAAGATAGGGTAGAGAGTTGGGGGCGAAAGCGACGCTACCGTAACGGCTCGATTGAGGAGCATGGCAGAGTAGGCGGGGTCACGTGATCTGAAGACGATGGATGCAGCGGCAAGAGCAGCGGCGGTTTCTCCTGCCACGTCAGAGCCAGGGTGCGACCCATCCACCTTGTAAACGGTGCGCAGCGTGTCCATGTCCTCGGCCCTCTCCCAACAGTTATGGTCCGAGTAAGGGTCTCCAACCTGCACGAACACCACGCCCGCTCCTACCTTCGACGTCGCCTTCAGCAGGTAGTCCGTCCCCCACCTCAACGCCTTCAGCGCGTTCCCGAGCTCAGGCCCCATGCTCCTCCCGAAGTCTATCACGCTCCACGCCAGCATCGTCGTCGTGAACGCCATCGGAAACCCGAACTTTATGTTGTCGCCGGCGTCGTAGTATCCTCCGGTCAGGTCCACCTGAAAACAACCCAAGAACAACACAATGTACGTCATGAAATGTGCTGCATTGTAAAAATCAGTCACAGTAGAAAGGAGCGCGTGGAGTGGTGGACTTACTGCGGCGGTGGCGCCGTCGTGCAATGCGGAGTCGCTGCGCCATCGGAGGCGCTGATCCGGGGGGAGTCTCCCGGAGCGCTGGCCTTCGAAGAAGAGGATGCTCTTGCGGAGGGCGTCGCGGTAGTCGTGGCTGGCGGAGGTTGGGCGGAGGAGGAGTAGGAGTATGGTGAGGACGCGAAATGCGGGAACATAGGAGACGGCATTTGGCGCCATTTTTTCAGTGTTTTCCCCACTCTGCCCCTCTGTGGTGCTGTTAGTGCCAACTGCCAAGTAAGGGAGAGTGAGAGGGTGAGTTAAGGGACGAAGGTGAAACCGTCGAGGTTGTTAGTTATATAAACAAGAAAGCATCTTTGGATTCCAGTGAGTTCTCCAATGCGTGATTGCCACGTGGAGGCATACTACTGGTTTGGTTTTTGGAGCCCGATGCAGACATGGCTTGACCGAAATGGAACCGGATCTTGACCGGGTTCGGGTCTGGGGTTCTGACCGGGTCAAACTTTTAAGAATAGGGTCGGGGGGATAATGAGGGCATGTGACGGCCACCGCCAATTGGTGGGGAACACGTGGAGTAGGGAGAAAGTGGGGAGGTGTGGGTCCTGGAGGGTAGGGAGGGAGCATGTGGTGTAGCCGCAACTTTTGATGAAAAATGGGGGAATGATTGTGATGCGTCCGATTGTTTGACTGTATGTTGCCTTGTGTTGTGTTGGGTATCTATCTATCTGTATGGGGAAGAGGGAAGCATGTGAGTTTATGCTGTGTGGTTGAATTCTTGGTCACTGATTGGGTATATCCGTGCTTGCACGGGTTGGATTTCTTAAAAGGAATTACAATAAATTCATTAAAATTGAAATATTTTCTTACCAAACGGGAAAAAAAATAGTTGGCATCAATATTATCAATCAAGTTGGATAGGTATATAATAATAATAATAATAATAATTTAGAAAGGCTTCGTATGGCAACTAAAATTAAAAAAAAAAAACCGAAGAATGATAAACTATTGACATACTTGTAATTTAATATTTAATTTACAATCACTAGCTTCTAAGAAAATATTCCAACCTGTAGCAGGGATTCACCTTTTCTTTTAGTGGATTGCCATGGCAAATCTAAGTATCATTGGTATTATAATCATTAAGAACATGGACGTTTGGATTGTTATCATTATTGTTTTTATTTGTTTTTTATCATTAAGAGTTGCTAGTAAAGCAGTTGAGCCCATAATTTAATAATTATTTTTTATATGTTTCATTAAATGTGGGATATCCTGATATTCAATTTTTATCCCCCTACCTTTGTAAAAAATAAATAAATAAATAAATACAAAAACAAAGTGTCATTAATGCGGCTAATAGATAAAGTGAACAAGACATAAATAATTAGAGATAGAATCTATTATTCAAGACCACACCAATTTCCCATTTATAAGAAAAACAAAAGATGTCACTTGAGTTACAACTACTAAATTCACAAAATATTTTTATAGAGTTTTATGCTAAAATTATTGGATAAATTTTTATATAGTGATCTTTTTTACGCTCCATACATACAATTGTAAATGGATTATATGTGTCTCCTTATTCGAGATTAATTTAAAATGGAAATGAAGTTTTTCAAGTAATTTGTTAAAAGTGAAAATATTTTAAAGTAAAGATTAAATTTTTTTGACTTAAACTCGTGAATGTTAGGTAAACTCGTAAGAGTTTTACTTTTTAATAATTAACTAAAACTAACACTAAATAATTAAAGTCGTCATGCTATGTTAAGTTATTAAGTTAGGGATAACAATAGATATTTATGAATAATGCATGTCCCCGCCACCCCATTTTTGTTGGGAAAGTTACACCCCATTATTGTCTTTGTCCTCTCATCAAAATTTAAATCCTTGTGGATATTTTTGGGCTTATGAAAAAAAAATAAAATATTAAAAAATAGAGAAAAATTCATTAAAAAAATGCTCTTGAATCCTAATAAACGATTTATCACTAGTTTGTTGAGATGGATTGTTGCAAGTTTATATGTGCTACAATTTAGGAGAGAAACTCATAGTAAACTCATGAATTTACTTAATTTTGTCAAATTTATTTTGATTAGGCTTTTAAGTAAGTTGATTTGAAGATCTAAATTCAAATATAATAGTTAACACTAAAATCTAACAATTGTGTTTCTAATTATGAAAATGATTTCATGTAAGTATAGTGAAAACTATAAGAGACCAATTAATTATCACCAAATAACAAATTTTTCGGTATGGTACAACCAAGTCATAAACGTCTCCGATTTAGTAATATGCCAGTTATGACTAAAACAATCATGATTGGGAGATGTTAGGACCCGACTTTGTAGCCTAAACCATAATTATAAAACTTGACTCGATAATCGACTTGACTAAAGTATTGAGTTATTGGTTGAACTAGATATAGTTAAATAAATATATAAAAAAATATTAAAATTTAAATAAATACAATGAAATAATACAAGTAATTAATAATTTAACACACTGTAAAAATTTGTAAGCTTATATATATATATATAAAAGCATGTATACAATTATTATATAGTAATTAATACATTTAAATTATAAAAAACATATATCTCAAATAAAATTTTATTTTAATTTTGTTTAGATCTCACTAAAGACCCAATATAAGCCCATATTAGGGTAAGTGGAAGTAAGTTATAGCATAAATAAGTTGCTTCCGAATACCCAAAAAAAAAAAAGAGAGTTGCTTCACACTATTAGTCCACATAAAAAGTGTAAGCCAAGACTTATACTATAAAATGCTTCCCACTATTACTTAATCCCACATTAAAAATAAAAGTAAGTGGAAGTCAATATTTGTGCTATAAATTGAGAAGGCTCCATTACTTCCATCATCATGACTTGAAAAAGTCATCAATTTTGCCTCTGAAAAGTTAAAAAAAGTTCAAAAAATGAAAATATGTATCACCTAGCTGATATTAGGGTTTTGCTAAACTAGGCTGGGTCATTGATTTTTCTTTGAACCGATCGAGTCTGACAGGGTCACATCGGTTCTTAAGCAAGACTAGTTTGTTCTGTAGCTCGGCTAATTCGGCCTAAGTTTTATAACTATGGCCTATATTGTACAAGCATATTAACAACAACACTAAGCAATAGGAAGGATAAGGAATTTGGTAACTTGACCAAAAAAAAGAGAAATTCTTTTTTTTTTATATATATATATATTAGTGACAATGAGGTTTGAACCATTGACCTCATGCATACTACATCACTCGTAGTGGCCTCAAAATATAGAAATTCATTACTGTATGTATAGTTTCTCCAACAATGAAACTAAGGGTGTGCTTGTTTATAATTTTTTTGGCAAAAAATTAACTTTTTCATTAAAAAAATTAATTTTGATATATTTTAATAATTTTTTTTAAATAATCAAATCTCAAAAAATTCTATTTTCAGCTAATGATAGCAAAGCAGATTGGCTCGCCAAAAGCGAGGTGGGGCGGAGTGGGCCAAATTAGGATAGCTAGCTCAATATTCTAGCCCATCCCGTTTAAAGGTGGGTTGGTCTGCCAAAAAAATAAAAGATATATAAATAAATTTATTTTAATATTTTTAATGAATTAAATTAATTTTAAAAATATTAAAATTAAAAAAAAAACTAAATAAAAATTATCACTGTTGTCTCTTGATCATTAAACCTTTGAGAAACTAACCACCATCAACATTTATATGCATCCCATAATATGTTTTTGCTAAATACAGCATGATTGTCACTATCATTAAACAAGAAATAAAAGATGGTTTGCAATCCACAATTTTCATAATAAAAAGTAATTATTATGTTTCAAATATGCTAATGATATAAGTGTAACTATAAAAAACTTGTATCTAGAAAAAAAAAAAGACAACCCCTTGGTCCGTCGGCCCAACCCGCCTCGGCCCATCAAAGCCCACGGGTTAGGCGAGACCGGTTAGGTGGATCAAAAATTTATGACGGGCCAAATATACCAACTTAACCTACTATTTTTTTCAGTTTTGACGAGCTGACTTAGTAGATTAAGTTCAATTTGTCATCTTTATTTTTAATTTTTTTTGTAAAAATTGAAAAGAATAATTTAAAAAAAATTAATTTTTAATTTTTTTATTATATAAATTTTAATTTTATAATTATTTTTTTCTAAAAACTGAAACAAACGCATCTAATTCACACCCACAAAATAAGTTGTTTTAAAAAAAAGAACTCAAATATTGAGTCAATACGTTATGCAATAAATACTTAGTTGCACTGCATTTCCTTTAAGTTGAAATAATTAAAAATAGATATGTTCAATGACAAAAAAATGCAAATTCACAATTAAAAAAAATGTATAAAAAAATTAAAAAAAAGGAAATAATTGAAAGTAAAACAGGCTCTCGCTTGCGTGTTGCATGTCCTCTATATACATTGGTATAGTAGGAATGCAAGAAAAGCAACAGAACTAAGGAGGAAGGCGGAACACCCGTAGTATCCTGGTAGAGTGCATTTGTTTGTGATTTTTTGGAGTGAAAAATTATTTTTTTATTAAAAAATTAATTTTTATATATTTAGATAATTTTTTTAAAATAATTAGATTATCAAAAAAAATTATTTTTAATTTTTTTAGAAAAATTGAAAAGAATAATTTAAAAAAAAAATTAATTTTCAATTTTTCAACTATATATAAAATTTAAATTTTAAAATTACTTTTTTCAAAATCTGAAATAAACGCACCCTAAATAGATAATTGAAAAATCAAATACACTAGAAGATACTTTGTTAAAAAATAGAAACTTGTTTAAAAGTATCCAAATAAATTGATTCTTAATTGTGTAGGTTAAATTTTGCATTTAAATTTTTATTATTTGATAAAAATGAGTAATAAATCACACAAGTATTTTTTTTTTCAATAGCTAAATCAAATATATATAAAATTTGAAAATATCACAACATTATTATCTTTTTTTTGTCTTCAAGAAAAATTAGATTGTAAGGATGTGAATGCCAAATTATAACATTTTTCATTACTAAAAAATGTCTTTATTTATTTATTTATTTTTCGATCGAAATCTTTTATTTTTGTCAAAATCTGAAAAATTTCCAGAAATGTTAATTGGAGACTTAATTCTTAAGACCAAGTTGAAGCCATAATGGCATGAAAGGTCCACCAAGGATTGGGTATGAAAAATGTCTTTATTTATTTATTTATTTTTCGGTCGAAATCCTTTATTTTTGTCAAAATCTGAAAAATGTCCAGAAATGTTAATTGAAGACTTAATTCTTAAGGCCAAGTTGAAGCCCATAATGGCATGAAAGGTCCATCAAGGATTGGGTTCACTACTTCACTTGGAAGAATGGGAGCAGCGAGCGAACGTTGAATTGCGGAGCAAACCGAAGGTGCCCGACATTGGCCTCTCGACTGCCGCTGAGATTAGAGGGAGGAGTCCTTCCCTTCGGTAAGTTACATATTTATCTGTTGGTTTGTAGTATTTCTGCCATTTGGTTGCTTCTTTGACTTTGTTTTAATTTATGTTTAGGTTTCTTACTAATTGAATTTGGTTTGACCATGAGCATAATCTGTTCGAAGTATGTCCTGAATCGAATGATTTTGCTCTGTTTGTGTTTAGTTCTGTGTCTCTCTCACTATCCACTGATATTATAACCCAACACAATGTTTTAATTATACTTCTCACATGTTTCTATGAGTCCAACATGTTCAACTGCCCCTCTCACCAATCCCCAACCACCATCAACTCATAGCTGTAGCTCAACCATGTTCGGGTCAGCCTTTTCATTTTTCCGCAGAAAAAAAGGGCAGAATGCAATTCACTAGTATTGTTAGAGTCATGGGTTTCATGCCATTTGCCCATCTTGGCAGTGTGCAGTGTTTGTTTGGATGATTAGCTTCTGATTAATGTTTTGAGATAGTTCCCAGCCGTGTATTTGGGGAGGCTGCATTCTATTTTACAAGCTCTTGCGTCCACTATTTTGTAAATAAAAGTTTCTCAATTTTTGGTTAATATTTCAAATTAAATATTTAAAGTTAACCGACCCATAATTATTTTCTTAAGGAACTACTTAACTTTAACCTCCTCATTGTGCATTAAGGAATGCAGAAACTTGTGGTAAGCCTAGTTTGTTAGTTTTGTAATTTAGCCTTTGAACTTTACTTTTCTCCCCATTAATAAATATTTATGCAATTCGTCTTTTAATACTGTGAAAACTTGTAAATATTATGATTTAGCTTTTGATTGTTGATTACTTATTTATTTATTTATTCTAGCCATTGTTTATTTATTTTATGGGGTAAATAAAATATATTTAGACTGTTATCATTCACACAATTAAATCAAGGGTAACGGTTTTATGACGGATGTGAAGGATGCATTAGGATTAGTTTCTGCCCTCAATGTGCAAAATTGGAATCCATAACTTGACTTTTTTTAGCGGAGATGATTTCATCTTTTCTAAACAGGATTGTATTTTCAATTATTCCCTAACCCAATGAATCAGGAGCCATTACCTGAGTTCTTTTTATTCAGTTGCTTTGCGATAAGCAAAACCCTGCGGGGGTTTCTACTTTTTAATTCACCCAATTCTTTATCTTTCTTTCCCTTATTTTGGCTTATCAATTTTCCATTTATTATTTTTCAGCTGGATTTGGACTTTTATGTTTTCTGCATCTTCAGTCAGAGGAGCAAGGCATGGGTTTTCCTGCACATTCAAGAGGTTCATTTTTCTCACTTAAATAAAGCTCTTTTTGTTGTCTGTCCATTTGTTAAATATTTATTGGCTGATTTTTATCTTTTGCATTGTCTGCCTGCTTGCTTGCCTATTGAGTCAAAAGAGAAGGGGGGGGGGGGAGGATTTTTTATTCTTTTATTTGGTGGCATATATTAGGGCTGCTTCTGAATAAGCTTCATATCTTCTCAACTTACTTATGTAAACCAAATGTTAAAGATAATTATATAATGTAGAATTTTTGTTCACACAACAAAATATATACTCTGTAGAAGGTATAACTTAGTCTCATGCCTTTAGCTATTGATAACACTGGACAGGGCTATAACCTTCTAAATTGTATTAACAGATAATATGCATCTTATTGAACAGTTTTGTCTCCATTATCCTCAATTGGAATCAGGAATTGTCTTTCCGAAATGTTGACTAAAGTAGTAAAACACAGCCGTTTCCCAGTATGCAGTTAACTTCATTATTGTGAATGTTATTTGTCCTAGATCCTGTTCATTTTGTGGAGCTCTTGGCCTCTTATTACAGATTTATATTTTCACAATTGGAGAGATAGATTATTCAGGTTATGCTGCCTAGTTGAGGATTTTCCAACTGTTGCATCATCCCCTACTGCAACTTCATACTTCCGGTCTATCACTCCTCATACATGGATACATCCAAGAACTTACAGTACAGCAAGGCATCTTTCAAGAGTGCCATCTGTATTTTCTCTGTCAGGATTTCTTTTATGGCAGAGATCAAATATATTTGGAAGCTACAGTATTCTGAGAAACTGGCTGCCTGCTGCGAGATACATAAGTAATGAATCAGTTGAGCTAAAGACTGACTATGATATTGTAAGGTTCTCTCTGGGTACGCCTGATGATATTAATGTGAAAAAGAGCCAGAAGAAGAAAATGTCTAGAAAGGCTAAACTGAATGAGCTTAGATTCTATCGTTTGAAGGCCAAAAAGAAGATGAATTCCCCAAATCCAGAAGTTAGAATTAGATATAAGCTTGAAAAGGTTAGGTTTCCTTGTTATTGAAATTTGCAGTTTACAACTTTATTTCCTGTAGCAGCTTTTTGTACCTTGCTTCAGCTGCTTGATTGTTGGTATTGATAATTTACTTTTATGATTTTATCATCTATGTTTTTGGGCATTCTCCAGTTTTCTGATAATTGTATGGGCAATGTTCTGATAATCCCTAATTGAAAGTGCTGCCAATGCTTTTTATTCTTTGGGCATTGAATATAACCAGAATGTTGCTACATGTGGATTTGTAGTTGAAGTGCCTCCCTGAGGTTTTATTTTTCATTAGGATGGGAATACTTTTAACTGAACATTGCATACTTGTTACAGCAGTTGGACATCTTTTTGTACTTGGGAAGTCTTCTGTGGGGTTATGTTTTTCATTAAGACTGAATGTAAAGTTTCTCAATTACCTTGCTATTAGTGTACTATCACACTATACATCATTTGGATAATAGTGTTCTTTCTGTTTTAACTTGGCTTCAGTACTCCTGTGCCCTAGATAGGCTGGAACAGGCATTGTTCCTTTCCCCCTTAATTTTTTCCTTTCTAACTTATAAACCTGCAGGCCAAGCGAAAGGAAACATGGTTGATTGAGAAGCTAAGGAAATTTCATGTGCCAAAAATCCCTGCAGAAACTTTTGATCCTGAAATTTTAACTGAGGAGGAGAGGCATTACCTGAAGCGAACGGGTGAGAAAAAGAAACACTATGTTCTGGTTGGGAGACGAGGAGTGTTTGGTGGAGTAGTTCTAAACATGCATCTTCATTGGAAGAATCATGAGACGGTAAAGGTTATCTGCAAGCCTTGCAAACCAGGGCAGGTTCATGAATATGCTGAAGAGCTTGCTCAACTGAGCAAAGGCATTGTGATTGACATCAAGCCCAATAATACTATCATTTTTTACCGCGGGAAGAACTATGTACAGCCAAAAGTAATGTCACCCCCAGATACATTATCAAAAGCAAAGGTAATTTCAGCTTCATGTTAGTTATTCATTGGCCAAACGTATTCGATAATAAATATGATATGATATTTAATATTGGACTATTTGTATCTTTTCCCGCCATTCAGAAAGCAGTATCCCTTTTTTATTCCTTTGTAGTGAGCATTTTATCCAGTGTAGAAATAATCTACTTGACGGTTTGCAGTTATCAAGCTTGAATGAATAACAGTGTCACATATAGCAATATTAGAGGGTTAATATTATACATGAAAATTTTGAAGTTATAATGACAATCATCTTTTCTTGATGAGCATAAACTAGGTTGATGGAATGATTTGCATCTTTTACAGTTTTTTTAATATTAATCAGCAGTATATCATAATGTTTGTTCTATTAAATATCATCCATATTTGATGAATATGGTTACCTATAAAAGTTTGCTAACTGCTATGGATTTATGCCTTAACATATTGTAGCTAAGAGCAATTTCAGGGAGCCCTTCCACCTCCTGGCTATTGAATTGAAGCTATAATTTATGTTTTCTATTGAGGCACTAATTCTCATTAATTTAGATAAGCCTTGTGTTTGGTTTGTGAGAAATGAGAGGGTTGGTGCTTTGATGGAGTGGATGATAATTTAAATAGTATGAATGGTTGATTCATGGTTTTACACTGGCATATATTTTGTTGAGAAAGCATTGGATTCTATTCTTTTTGCATAATGACGCTTATGGTTTCTAACTTCTTATGAAAATGTAAAACTTCCAGGCCTTGGAGAAATATAGGTACGAGCAGTCCCTTGAACATACAAGCCAGTTCATTGAAAAGTTGGAGAAAGAGCTTGAAGAGTATCATCAACACCTGGCAAAGTTTAAAAAAGGGAAAGAGGATACAATTAAAGATGTTACAGTTGGTACAGTAGTATGTTATTACAATCGGTATACATTATGCTTGATTAGAAATAAAAATTCATTAGAAATTCATAACCTTTATAATAAATAATGGATTGTGATTCAACTAATGTTTTGAAACTGTGGCAGAGCTCATCTCGTAGGGCTTATGAAACAGTATGATTACACACTGTTTAAAAGGAAAAACATAAGTGGAAAGCAAAGTATAAAAATAAATGGAAAATGACTAAACTTAAGTGTTCAAACAGTATATTGCATCAAGAACCCATTTGTTCAGACACATTTAAGTTGTGGTTATCTTGTCAGGGATTGAGGAAGCATGAAGCATGACTACCATTGCTGGACTCAAATGTCATATACATGAGCCTCGGACAATGTGATCTTGTTTGCTCTTGAGGGAGTGTAAGATCCCACATTTTAATCTTTCTTGCAGTGTTGTTGAGGCCAGGATAACTTTTCGTGAAATGTCAAGCTGCCTATATATATCAAGCATAAAATTCCAATGTTACAAAGGATAAGGTTAGAGATTCCTTTTGTCCTGACTTTAGATCTTGTAAAGACTTGTATGATAACACATCATTTTATATTAATGATAGTGTGATTTTAGGACAAAACAACTACAACGTCAGTGATGTTGTAGGAAATAAATGTTGAATAGTAAAAAGCTAACAAGAAAATAAGTTTAATGTTGCAAAACTGAGGATGTTGCATTGAATGAGTAAATACAATAGACAGAATAGTATTATTAATAAATGCATTATAGAGAAAGTTGGGCTATCACTTATTGTGAAAAAGATGGTAAAATTTTGTCTTGGGTAATTTGGTCATGTGTGGAGAATGTATGTAGAAGCTCTATTAAGAAGAGTAGATCAGATGGAAGATAATCTTATAGTTAGAAGTAAAGGGTGACCAAAAAAAAGTTTATAAGAGAAACCATTAGAAAAGATTTAGATTTTAATGGTTTGACTATAGACATGATTTATGATGGAATACTATGGTGTCATTTTATTCATGTAGCCAACTCCACCTGATGGGATATGGCTTGATTGTTGTTGTTATTGTTGACGGTGTTGTTTTTAGGATATGATATCATTAGCATGTTTCCCCTGCTATGTTTCTGAGTCTCTTTTGTCATTGAATTTCTTGTTTAGGCAGTGGATATCTTATAGGGGTTTCTTGGTTGGCTATCCTGATAGGATTGCGAGCTTTGTTCTCTTGATATTTTCTTATTTTGTTTTTTGGTTGTTTTTTAGGAGGATATCTTATTCTTTAGAGGAGACGAAAAGATACAAGTAATACATTAGAAACATCTGTACAAGATATGGTTTTCGTTTTTCCGATGGGACTCTTCATAGACATTACGTCATTTTACATATATTATTGCGATTTGATATCTACTGCTATTATTTATTTTCCCGGTACATGTATCTATCTGCTGCTTATTTTACCACCTCATATCTGATTTGTTTTCTGGACATATGAGTGCGAGTTCCTGTTCCACTACTGTACTGAAACATCATTTACGCATAATCTGCGGTGGAACGTCAAGCATCACACAGATTCTATTCCAAGGTCTAATTTTTACTGGGATTCCAATGATTGAATCATGATTGCTCAAAACCCATCCCTGATGAGCTGAAACAAAGTTTGACATGATCACTTGGTAACAGATTTCACTTGTCCTTTCCAGTGGAATGTAGCAAGTGCCATTGCATTAAGGATGGGTGAATGGTGCTGCTATCAATTTAAAATTCCCCATGACTATATTAGCTTTCTTGATAAAGGCAACACAATATTTATGGCAGGCCGTTCTTCTTAATGCATGTACATATGATATCGTAAAGAGCTTCTCGGTTCACATTCATAGAGTGACTTGTCATACATAACTAATGAGAGCGTCTTCCGTGTCTGTCGCTCATTTGTTGGTCCAACGCAAATGACTCTAATAATTCAAGGCAGAACACCCCCCCCCCCCAAAAAAAAAACAAAAAAAACCCAAAAAAAAAGGAAAGAAAGAAAGAAAGAAGACCAATTAGGATTCATACTCAGACAGATAATTTAACAGTAACAGCGAGGTTTTGTAATTATCCCTCATTCACGGAGTCTTATTGGCCCGGGATCTCGCTGTTTTGACAATGATGCGATGTGCATATGCAGATGGGTCATGCCAACGCTTTAGAGATCCACACGAAAGGGGTTTATCTATGCTTTTTAACTTGTCTCCCCTTTACAGTACGGCAGGTATTTATTTTAGACCAATATTTCAATTTCAATTCCCACCTTATCTCATTCGCTTTTCCTCTGATTCCTTTCTATCCCTAACAGAACTACGTTATGTATATCTACGTTTCTTGATTAGGGTGAATGGGTAGACAATGACAACAAAAATTAGCTCTTCGCTTCCAAGTCCAAAATGTTATTTTCATACATGTATTCGGAACCTAATAATGACAAGAATGCTATATAGGCAAAGTCTTAGCATAGTCTTTCCTATAGATTTAATTTTTTTATTGATGTGTTCGATTAAAAGCAGATTACTCATGTCCAAACTAGATGTTTGAGGGAAAAAAAAAAATTAATTGTGGACTGAGGTGGAAACATTTAATTTTTACTATTTCATTGCAGTAACAAAACATACCAAATCAATTTTTCTTCTTTACAAAATGAGAAGAAATAGTTAATACAACCAAAATTCAAAAATGTAGCTTCATGCCTGCCAATGAGTGCATAGATGAGCTAGCAATGGGTGTTCTAGCTTAAATAGAGATCTAAGGTTTGAGTTTTTGATACACAGTTACACTAAAACTTGAAAGGGAGATTTTTGCTGTCCAAGAGATCCTATTTGAATTGAGTTTGATTGTCTCCGATAGGAGAATACTTGTAATTTCGACAAAAAAAAAAATGTAGCTTCATGCCTCATTATGCATTTGAAATATAAATTATACTTAATAGTTTACTTGAAATTGATAATTTTATTTTGACTACAATTTGATATCTCGTACACAAAAACTTCTACCTCAAACTGATCCCACCGTAATTTAAAGAGGATGCTAACGAAGTTTTTCATGGAATGCATACGATGTGTAAGAATATAATGTTGATACTAAACGGAAAAGTTTTCCCAGTCTTACTTTTTGGATTAAAAAAGAGCTAATTGCGCCGTTGAGCCCGTTATTTGGTAAAATGTTCTTGTCACATGGATTCACCTAGACGCTAAAGGCAGGGTCAGTGTTTTAAAACCACAAATAATTATGAGGTTCTTATTTCCTGTACTAACTACTTTTGTCGTTTGACCTCTTAAAAGGTCAAAGTTAATGCTAAGAACAACAAGGTATTAGAGCCTCGTAACGATGAATTAACATGCCACACAATCATGTAGCTTTTCTTCTTCTTATTCTTCTTCTTTTTTTTTTTTTTTTAATTTTTTTCCCCCCGAAGATCGTTACATTGTCCTTGAAACATGCACTAAAGTTTGAAGCAAAGAGTTGCTTGAATGGTGGGCATCGCAATTAGTATGATTTATGAACTCCCAGCTTTTCTCTTTGAACCTTTTTTAACTGTCTCCCTATGTTGGTTTGAAATGAAGCAGGCCGAATATACAGCATTTATCTTTAGATTTTACAAAATTGATGGTTTCCACTTCAACACCCAGGTTACTTTCTTAATCCTACGTGTAATTAATGGTGACCTTTTCCACAATGCTTAAGCTCTGGTTGACAATTGGTTTAGAGCATAGCCGAAATTCCCTCATGGGATAAAACGGTGATCGTGGGGAAGGCAGATTCGCAAAGCCACGTGAGAAATTATTAATTGTTCATAAAACGCCAAATTGGATTATACTATAACTACTTTTGGCATAACATATAAATATAAATATGTATATTAGTGGTGGATCCTTGTACTTCCCTAAATTGAAATGTTACTCTATAAGTGATTAAAGTATAATCCAACCTGGTGCATCTAATATTTTCTCTGGCACAGCTAGTGCATAGGGCAAGAGACACTAGAATTTATTTGAGAAATTCTCCCTATTTGAATAGTGTTTGTGTGGGGAAGCGAAGGCAACCAGGCCACTATCTGTGAAAAAGGGGGAAGCGAAAGTATCACGCTTGGGGCGTAGTGGGCAAGTGCGAGGAACATTATTGCTATGTACCTCAAATTTCCTAACTAACAACTCTAAAAGACCCGAGAAAAAGTGCTCACCTGCTCGGGCTGGGTTAGGTCCTTTTTGCTTTTGTTAGGTTGTTGCCCATTGACGTGGGTATAATGGACGCCATTACCATAAAATGCCTCAACTACAGTTTGCCACCTCGAATTTTTATCCCTTTCATTCCTGTCTCTGTACGTTACAATGAGCAGTGCCACTCGAATGTTCCTTTGGGCGGTGCGACTGTTGTACATAAAAGCACTATGAACTATGGTTGTGTTGGTGTAACCTATGAAGTGGAGTATCCTGAGTTCAAGCCATATAAGATAAAAAAAAATAATAATATTGCTAGAACTTTATTTTTTTACAAATAGATCTGATTTGAGTTAAATTAGTTATTGTTTATTAGACCCTATATATTAATAATTTAAACAAATATATACATATAGGAGATATATTAAGTGAGAGGAATACTTTATTATGAGAATGGCATAAACAAATTTTAGCCATATAAATATATATAAATTGTCAAGATTGAAAGTTATGTAAAAGTTTTACATCCATAATCACTTAAAATAGTCATATAATTTTATATTTTAATTTTAATTATTTATATAAAATTTAATGATCAAAATTTGATTACCTCATTCTTACAATTAATCACTCATTTCACTTAGTCCTTTCGCTAATATGTGCCTGTGTGAGTGGACGGGACCGAACTAAATTAGAAGATTGACTTAGTAAGAGGTTTGATTGTGGGTCAAATAATTAAACTGAAAATATGAAATATTTATAATGAATTATAGTCAATGATACAGATAACTTTTATATTAATAATATATTAAAATTGTATCTTAAAAAAATAGAATAATTAAAATATCATGTAAAATTACTATATAAAAATATTTTATGTGAGAAGGGTTATAATCCATCTAAAAGTAATAATAGCCTACCATTATATTCAAATGTCGAATTAATTGGATAACAATATTAATTTTTTTTTAAAAAATAGAGCTCAATTTACAACTAAGTGTTAACCTTTTTAAATTTTATTTAAATAATAAAAATTAAGTTAGACCAATATAGATGAGCTAAGAAATTATTCAATTTTAATGGGATTGTTTTGAAAATCTATCATGATTCATGAACATGAGCTGGATCAGTTTCAAACCCGATCATAACTACAAAGCAATTACTTTGTACACAGCTCGATTTTGGGTAATGAAATCATTTTAGATACACATTTATTTTAAGAATATATATAAGAATAAAAATACAAACATGTATAAAATAAAATAAATTTATAGTATAAATATATAGAGATATAAAATAATAAAAGTATAAATATATCTAGTAAGCTAATAATAGTTGACTCACTTGACCGGTTTCAGCTCTTGAATTATTTAATTGGTGAATAATCTATAATTATTTTAATAAATGCTTAATAAATCAAGAGACATATCAAAATCTTGAATGCGAGTGATTTTTTTTTCTCAACCTATATATATGAGACACGTTATTTGAACCCCAAAAAAGCAGGGTGTCGATCGACATACACAATAATCCACCGTTAAAACTCAATTTTATTTACTTTTAATTTTTTTAAAATTTTTTTTATATTATATCCATCGGTTGTCAGCAACTATGTTGCCCCAACCGATGTACAATTAAAGTTTCTGTATATATATATATATATATATGCCGTTGATTTGGTTGTGGAGAGGAAAGTGGCGGTTGATTTGTAAGAATCGAGCACTAGCCGCAAAATTGAAGTGGGCACTTGGATGCTTTGGTCGCTTCCACACATTGTCACTTAAATTATTATTTATTATTATATAAAAAAGTGGCGTCCCCACGCCTAGCTGTGTCCCTTCTTCTTCACCTATTATTACATACACATGCCTGCTATTATTTTGTTTCTTGCGTCTTCGGACCCAACGAAAATAATCCTAGGATTTTGTTTTTGATTAGGCCTCCATCATAGATGAGGAAATTTAACAAATAAAGGTAGTTTTACATTCAAATACATAATTTTGAGCTTCAAATGAAATGGATATAAAAGATACGCTTGAGGGATATAATGATAATAAATAAAATATATCGTTACTTAATCTCCTATTTTTTATTTGTTTATTTGATGAGTGTCCTAAAGCATTGATTAAAAAAATTTAAAAAGAAAAAATATTTGTTTTTATTACATTTAATGTATTTAAAACTTATAAAGTATGAAGAGCAATGCTAAACAATACGAAAATATTTTTGTAAAATTATAACAAAACCCATATAACTAAACAAAAGAGGAGAGGAAAGTTAAATAGAGGAAAGAGAAAATCTGCTATTTATCAAGACACCACTCGTTCATGTTTTATTCGTACGTCGTTTTATGAACAATAGTTGGTACTATTTATTATTTTTGAAGTTTGAATTTTATTAAGTACACTTGTTAAGAATTTAAAAACAGATAATTATACAAAAATTGAGCTTCTAAGCTTTTTTAATGTAATAAATATTTTTAAAACTTTTAATTTTTCTCAATATCTTTTAATTCTTAATAATTACCTTTAACAAAACCTATAAAATTTTGTTTTTTCAATTTCTTAATTAATATCTTAAAGATTTTTTTAATTAAATGTCTTAAATGTATTAATTAACAATTTTTTTTTTTTGTTCTTATTACCTTAATTTTCATTTGAGAAAACTCTATGAGATATCCCACTCAATAATTAGCATTTTCGTGAAAGGAGAAAAACCTGCAACTATGTCTTTGTTGACATAATGAACGTATTACTTGCCAGCACATCACCGCAACCTTAGGAGATGGAATTGAAATACTATAAGACTCCTGGGTCCTGGCCACGTACATCTAACATGTATTAACCATGTCCAGTTGCTTTTGCAAGCTTTCCTACACAAGAAATCTCATCAGCCCAGACTCTGGACCATTTCGAGTTTTATGAACATTACTCTCCTCTTATCCACACATTGGTTAAATTTAATACGCCTCTTCTACAAAACCGTGCATTACAATTCCAATCAACAAAAACCAGTAGACTTACAATTCTTGTAAGTAAGATGTTGTAGGACACATGTGTTGATAACTCAACTAAGAGACAAAACATTTGTGTCTCAATTTGTATTTTTTTATTTCTTTATTGTCTTGTTAACAAACTTCTTAAGGGAGTTACTGAGCAAACTTTCAGTCAGGTCTATATCATGGGAAAACTCTTTAACAGAAAAACGTTGTGCAACTAGTTTAGAGACAAAATAATTCTTTTTTTACGAAAAAAAAGAAAACATAATAATAAAAGTTTCAAATTATTACTGAAACATAATAATAGAAGTCTCAAATCATTATTAAGATCAATCTTAAAGACTTAACCAAAGAATTTCGTGAGGAGATTTTGACAAAGTTCCCAAATAAAATATGACAAAGGAGATGAGAAATAAGGCAAAATTTGTTATATGCTCAAGGATGAATAAAACTTCCTTTTCCATGATAAAATATTTAGCATTAATAATTTCTCTTTTATTTTCTTTATCTTTCCTTTTCAACTTTTAAAATAAGGTTAAAGATATTCTGTGAAAGAATTAAATTTCTTTCTCCTAAAATATAAACAAAACACTCAGAATAAAAAAAAATTGACATGAAGAACACAATTAAAGACTAGAATTTTGTTATTCTCTTTATTCGTCCTTAACTTTTTACTAAGGAAGCTTGAGATTTCAACCTTCTTTCATATTTAATCTATTATGTGAGAGCCTATTTTATTTTCCCCAACAAACTTTCACACGTATCCCAATTCGCGAACCTTGAATGAATCTTGAATGAATTCATTAAATGCAGGGTTGCCACATCAATTTAAACATCAGATAGTTACTTTTCTTTTTGTTCATTCAATTCACAATTCAATCGATGCAAACCGTGTTAGATGAAAAATTTACAAATGATTAAATCAATTCCTTAAAGAATTTAATATTAATTCAACTCCTCAACAACAAAAAACAATATTAACTTCCTTCATTCTTGAGCCGTAAATATTTTACGTTAATTTGGTTCCTCAAAAATAAAAAATAACTTTAATTTAATTTTGTATTATTGAATTTCTTGTGCAAAAAATAGTTTCAATGTCACTTTTCTATGATTAAAAAATTAAATTAATGCTACTTCTGTTTCAAAAATCAAATTAACGTCAATCCGATATTTTAAAAATCAAAACAATAGTTCGAAAAATAAATTGTTTAGCTAGAAAAATAAAATAAAAATAAAAATAAAAACACGAGCCAAATTGCCAAACCAAAGAAAATTGAGGATGATGGCATTCTCGTGAATACACCCAAAGACAGTGGCCACAACGTAATTCCAACCATAACTGGTGCCTACAAAAACCCATCTATCTCTCTCTCTCTCTCCCCCACGGACGCTAACAAACCGTAACAGAATCAACGATGAGAACCCAACCGCCTCATCTTCTCGTCCTCTCCCTCCTCCTCTTCGCAGCCGCATTCTCCAACCTCCACCCGACCTCCGCCACCGGAGATGGAGCAGAGTCCCCTGCCGGAGGCGGCGGCGACACCACCTTCATCCGCACGAGCTGCAACACCACGCTCTACCCGGACGTGTGCTACACCTCCCTCGCTCGCTACGCCAATGCGGTCCAGCAGGACCCTGGCCAGCTCGCTCGCGTCGCCATCGCCGTCAGCCTGTCGAAGGTCCACCGCGCCGCCTCCTACATCTCCAACCTCACGCGCGACGCCGACTACAGCGTCGACTCGCGCGCCTCCTCCGCGCTCCACGACTGCTTCACGAACCTCGACGACGCCGTCGACGAAATCCGCGGCTCGCTGAAGCAGATGCGGCAGATAGGAGCCGCCGGCGCCGGCGCCAGCTCGTTCTTGTTCCAGATGAGCAACGTGCAGACGTGGATGAGCGCCGCACTCACCGACGAGGAGACCTGTACGGACGGCTTCCAGGACGTGGCGGACTGTCCGGTGAAGGCGGACGTGTGCGACCGGGTGACGAAGGTGAAGAAGTTCACCAGCAACGCTTTGGCGCTCGTCAATAGCTACGCCAACAAGGGAATGCCTTGACTTTGAAACCAACGATTTGCGACCGTCTGATCTGATTACTTTGGGAAAGAATAGATTTTACTGTGCAAGTCAAAAGTGTAGTGTGTGTGAAAGACAAAAGAGAAAAAAGAAAAAGAAGAAAAGATGTGAATCCTCCTTCTATGTAAATTTTGGCCTTGCTGTTTTTGCTCTTTTAGTTTGATGGGTTGTTAGTATGTTGTGGCTATTATTTAAAGTAAGCAAAGCTTAATATATATATATATTTACTGTCTCCTCATTACTCATTAACCAGCATATAATTATTGTAAGAAACGTGATGAGTGACTATCAGTGTTAATGCTCCAACTTCACAGGCTTAAAATGTTTTCATCCCATGTGAAAGGAAGTGATGTACATATTTGATATTCAGACATAGGATTAATTACATATATATTTCAAGTTAAACATCACAATAAATAATGATGAAGTTGATTAACACGCATAGATATTGCGCAAGTGAATAGTCACGCCAAGGTAAATTTTGCTTGCAAGTTATTGATGTATTAAGAGGAAGCACTGCAACCATAGAATCACTGTATGATCATTAATTATTATCGAATTTAATTTCAGGAATATTTTCTTCAATCATGCCATGGAATAACATGATTCACTACGCAAATTGCCTGATCTGGAGGGTCCACAACAATCTTCATCAACCAGATTCCACTATTTTTGATGTATAGGACTGCGGGCCATGATTGATCTTCTTGATTATGTTCCCATGCACGAATATTTCCCTTTTCCCCTTCAATTATGATGTTTATACACACAATCTATATATATATATATATATATATACTTTCTTTTACTTAACTAAAATTAAAAAACGCAATGCACGAAGACGTGGATGAGACAGGCTACCTTCAGACATAACTTTTATGTTTTATGAGAAAGCGTAGCAGTCTAATCATCCTATAAAGAGAGAATCCAATTAAGTCTAAATAATCCATTGCCGCAACTCATAATACGAGTGCAAACACAAATTAGATTTTGGTGAAAAGGTATATGAATTCACCTACATCTACATGTCACCCATTCAGCTTTACTCAAACTGGGCCGAAGCATATGAATTCACATCCACTTTGTACGTTGCTGATCTATTATCTATGAATTTAGTGACGGAACACGACGAACTATCAATGACTCGTGTAACCCCTTCACTTTAAAAAGTTGTACAACGCCGAATAAATTATGCAGTGCCCCGCGATGACCATTTTATCAATACAATTTAGCTTCTCTTTTAATGATAATGATAATGATAAAAATAAAGATGCTGTCTGTTCTTTTCTCTTTCATTATTTATTAAAAGAAAAATAAAAAAATTCCAGTGTACGGTGTTCCAGCTACTTAATTTTAAAATGGTTCAGCTTTGTTTGAGTGGCACTTTCTGGGGAAGCATTTCGTGTAATATAATGGACGGTGCTTGTGTTTGGTATAATTTCACAATCTATGTATCCATATGAGCCGTAAAGATACACCAGCATGGGTTTTTGGCACTATGCTTTGGGCTTTTTGTATTGAAAAATATTAGTTGTACATTAAGAATTAAACGTCTCATGAATATATTAATATTAATATATAGAGAAAGATACAAAATTTTTACTTTTTTCTTTTAAAATTTATTATCGCATAAGACTTTGTGTCTCTTTTTCTCTAGGTGGTTTCTTTAGTACTTTTTTAATTTGAAGAGATTTGAAACCCTTTTTATACTTCTAATCATATTTGAATATATAGTAAATTATTAATCACATAGAAAATGACATAGCAATATTAAAAAATTTAAATTTAGACACTTTAACTTAATTTTTGTTACAATTTTGAGTTTAATTTAGATGCACTTATAATGTCGTCCAATAAAAATCTTCCATTTACATGATTATTCAAGTAGTAAGTGATTATATCAAAAAATTTTACTAATATGGCAATTTATAAGTGGATATTTGTGAAAAAAAAATTTTACACTGACAATATATTCAAATTAAATCCTACAAATTGTTGGGAATAAATTAGGTATGCCCAAGATCCAATCAATCATATTATCACAATCTACTTGTTTTATAGATGAGTTAAAGTTTGTTATCATCATATTTGCTATTAATTAAATAGTTAATTAATAAGGTCCTTGATTAAAATTAGAGACTTGTTATTATAATAGAGATTATAATAATGAGAAACAAGTCTTTCATAATTTTAATCTAAATTATTCTTGATCATAGAATTATTGAATGGGGCATCAATAATTCGGATAGATCAATATATGTGTAATGGTCTTTATTGGATAAAGATTAATAGATCTCATTTATTAAATTACATATATAAATGATGCATATGGAGATACGATCATTGAACCGACTCAAAGGAGAATTCCTAATGGTTCATATTACTTTTAAATTGTCAACAGGAATTTCTCATGAAGAAATATTATAGTTTCCTTTGACCTGAGATTATCATAGTAATTAACAAGTTATTTATTATACTTTAATTCCGGACACCTAATGTTTTGGGACGTTAGTTGAATGGATATTGGGCATGATTAAATACTTGTAGAGTTAATGATTAATCAATAAGGGATTCATCAACTCTTAGTAATGAGTTTGAGCTCTATATGAACTTAAAGACCTTGGCCAAGGCAATTGAATGAATAAAGAAATGAGTTTCTTAAGTCATTCATAATATGTTAACTTATTAGAGTTTGACAGTAATACCATACTCTAGAGTTAACCCAGAGCTGTAAAGATGGAAGGAAATATTTTATTATTCTTCTAGTGATTCTTGAAAGTAAAATATATTACTTCATGCTATCCGGACGTCAAGGAGTGTTGCTAGACGCCAACTTTGATTAGTAAATTAATTTGATAAATTTTCTACCGGCTTAGTTTTGAATCTATGGGGTCACACATTCTAATTTTTTGCTAAAGAAAAATTTTATTATTTGATAATTAAATTGGAGAATTTAATTTAATCAAATTATAATTTTTGGGTGGAATATTATTGTATTCTTTGCTAGCACATAGAATATAAATAATATAAATAAACACTTGACATTTGGAATAAAATACTTGGCAATATGATTGCTAATAGAAATGCACTACTATTGCATTTGAAAAATGTTTGAAAAAGTAAACGGGAAAGTTAGAACCTATTACTAGACTTATGACTAAGTCAAATATTTTCAAACTAATAAAAGAGACTTGGGAGAAAAATGTACATGGAAAGATAAGATCAAATCTAATCTTATATGCAGTTGTTCCTAATTTTGAGGAATGGTACATTGTGTAGTTACTCTATAAATATAGTAGATAGAGAAAAATTATACACAGTCAGTATTATTTTCCTCTTTTCATCTCTTTAAAAATTTCAGTTACAAGGTTGAAATTTTTTCCACCACTCAAAGAGTTGAGAGCAAAGGATTAATTTCATGATACACTGTTCTTCATACATTTGAAGGAAACTCTTAAAATTTTAAGAATCTTATCCGAATACTTATGAATATTTATTTTGTTATTACTTTAATATATTTTACACATAAAATAGATCATTGTTTATTCTACTGTGCATGTGTTGTGAACACTATTTCTCCATCACAATTTTACTGCATAATTATTTAAAAAAATTAAAAACTTTTCAATTCCAAACATCAAAGTTATTTACACTAACATTCTTTTTATCCCTAAATATGTAAGAACTCTAATCGTAAATCTAATTGAGAACCCTAACAATTCACTATCTGTACCTATTTAAATCCCTATTCTATTTTCCATTCAGTCGTTTCAGTCATCGCGTTTGTTTTCTTCAATGATTCCACCGAAAAACCCTGTTCTAATTTTCCTCAAAAGTCTCTTGCGTTTTCTTTTTTCAAGTTTCGATTTTTCTGATTCAAATGTCGAGGTAGCGATGACGAATTCATGTGTACGATCAAACTAAGAAAGTCAAATTGAGCTTTTTGTTGCCAACTATACTCGCCAAGCCTAGTTATTATCAATTCGTTTTATCAATTCCATGGTTCTTAGTATTTTTTTTTTCACCGCTTTGCAATCCAATTTTTTTTTAATTGTTTTCTTATTTTTTAGGCATTGGTAGTCGATGTAAGCCATGAACAACCTCCAGTAAGAGTAAGAGTAAGAGTGAATTCTTTAATCGGTAGACACATAGGAACAGATTAAAATATTATAAATTAATTTTTAAAAAGGATTTAGATCTAAATAATAGATATGATTTGCATTAAAATAGAGAAAATAATGAGGATCTATAAAATTTAGGATTAGGGTTTTTATATATTTGGGGTAAAAGAATGTTTAAATGTTTGGGATAAATAAATTTGATGGTTGGAATTGAATGGTTTTTAATTTTTTGAATAATTAACTTTGGGGTAAAATTATAACAAAGAATAAGTTAAAGGGACTTAAATATAAATTTTCAAGTATTGCCTTGTCATTATTTATGTGGCTTATTTAAATTGGAGGATTACGGTAGAAACCACCACACTGATATCATGCGCAATTCCGAACTAAACACCTCATTAATGCAGCAGGCAGATTTAAATAGTTTGAGGACAGTTTGTCACTTGAAATAAAACAAAATACTACGTGTATAATGGTTAGCTATACTATTTATATATAAAAGCATGCTACAGAAGGGCAGGGGAGGATATTAATTAAGAGCTAGCCAATTATTGGGTTAGCTACAAACTTAATCAAGCAATTGTCTTTTAGTTAGCACAAAATTAATCAGTCCTTGTTCAGAAATATTGGAATCAAGTATTTTTGCCCATTTCTTCGCCGGAACCAGCTAGCAAGTAGCAATAATTGTATATGTGTCATTTTCATATGGTTAGTGTTTGTTTGTGGTACAATCAGCCAAACGTATTCTGTTGTAGTAATTTCCTTTTTTCTCCAAATGTATAACAACTCTGAACCAACTTAATTAGGAAGGACTTAGTTGAACTTTCGGGCACAGCAAAAAAATTAGCCAGGGAAAATATAAAGTGTGTATTCTTTTTTGGTACACAATTGTGTTAAATTCATTTGTCCATGCCCTATGCTACACATGTGTAATAGATATAACGAATACTAACTGTCTCACCTCACCCAAAAAAAGAAGGACTATAATTCAAAGACATGTTTAATTTTGACATTTAGAGGCACATATATATAGACCTCTGGGTTCAATGCTCAGTGACTTCATGTTACATATTTAAAAGTTCCTATATCTGTAAATCTATTTTACTGGAAGAAAAAGAAGCCAAACACAATGCATTGATTGAAAACACAATTCAACTTTGTATTTGCGATTTTATGATACCCTCAAAGGTTTAGTTGGCTGGTTAGCGATGCCATTGGTCATTGATAGGAGACTTTGAAAGCAGGATCCTCCGGTCAAAAGTATAGGGTATAAAAAACTTGGAGGTACCTAAGAATTCTCCTCAATGTAAAGACTCTTGACATCATCCGAGGTTATGGAAATATTTTATACTTTCAACACGGAAAATGTGACTCAAGGCAGGTGAGGATCAAAAGTAAATGATAATTTTAAGTTGTGATAAATGTCTTGTGATAATTTATGGAAAAAAAAAAAAAAAACAGCCACCTAAATGTGTGTCGTCTTTAGTTATGAATATTAAATTGTGCAAATAACATAGTTTTGTTTTAGAGAGTTTGCGTTGAGTCTGTTTAACATAGTTTTGTTTTAGAGAGTTTGCGTTGAGTCTGTTTCCAATTATAAAAAAATGATTAATTTTTAGTTGACCATATGAGTATAACTAAGAATTATGTTGCCTTTTCACAAGAATTATTCCTCTACATTCAAGCTTTCATCCTTGTTTTAAGAGGTTGAAATTACTAATCACTTCAGTTAACCTTTTGTGAATGATAATAATATAGATTTGGACAACAAAAATGTTATTTAGTAAAAAAATTTCTTGTAATGTTTTGTACGAACAATATTAATAGTGGGGCATTTTCTTCACTTCAACTTTTTTCAAGTCATGAATTTTAGGAAAGTGATGATTTTATTTTTGTTGTTGCTAAAGTGATTCGTATATGTTTTCTAAATCATTTTTGGTACTAAACAATTCGTAGTGCAAACTTACATTCTGTATGAAGGCCACAGTAGTGAATCGATCATTAGTTATTAAAATTAATCTCCACTCGTAAAACTGTTAAAGAGTTGTAAGTGGTAATAAATTTTTGCAAATGTGGTTATGCATGTGACCAATAAAAAATTTATAAATTAAATAAGAACACATAAATTAATATACAGCCAAAATTAATGGATTGCTCCTATACATTTTGGGGGATGTGAACCCAAAAATAAGATGTGAATGTTTCCAAAAGTTTCAACCACACTAGCCCTATCACCACCATCCCATATGTAATGCATGATCCACCTTCGAAAATAGCCATGAGAATGACAGGAGCAGAAAAGGTTAGAGGAATTGTTTGGCTTGTTTTATGTATAGTTTTGGACTTGAGCCTAGGGACAGATGCAGCCCGTGAAATGAAAAGACTAGAAGGAGAGCAGGTACCAAGTGAGAGTGGGACAAAGAGTTAGCCACACCACCTCGACTTATTTAGCATCATGATTCGTGAATACCATAAACAGAAACGACACTTTCTATTCTTTCCTTGATAAACAGCTCGCTAGTAGTGGTTCACGGGAGAGAATAGTTGTTCGCTTCTTCTAATAAATAAATATTTATTATATATGAAGCTTTATGCCGTCCCAAGATGAAAAGCTGATGATAATCTGTTGCTTGTGGTGTATGACCTAAGTTAAATTCACGGACAATCAAAACTGTTCTTATCAAGCTGAAGTATATCATGTTACTTATTCCAATCATTGCACTTCGGTCAATTTCATTTTTAATGAGATGGTTTTGTACCATGTAATGCTGATTTTTTTAATTAAAGAAATCTTAAAAAAACTTATCAATATATATTCTTCTTAACTAAGAAAAATTGAATAGTAGTAGCTGATTGCGCAATATTTCAGTTAACTAATGTTTTCTTCTAAGAAAAATGGGAAATCATGTTTGTATTTTCTGTGGCACGAGTTTCTCGAATGTCTGGGTTTTGTGTCCCTCATCGAAACACGAATAGAATTACGAGCAACAAATTATGGACGATATGACAATATTTATTCCATATGTTCGAAACAGGTCAAACTGAAACAATTATAGAATCACGAGGAGCACATTTTGTCATTCAAATGATAAGTCCTAAAGTGGAAATGACACATAATTATGTGTATACATATCTAAAATTGAGCAAGTAAATTAAAATATAAGTTTAACTAGCAGATGATTAATTCTATTTAGAAAACTGCATAATTATTGAATTTGCTTAAACAAATGAGAATAATTTCACTAATAGTTTGAATGAGTCAAATCATAAATAATCTCCTTTTAAAAAATTATTTTTTTTTGTCTCAGTTCAAAAAAAGTATTTTTTTATGTAAATCATCAATATTCAAATTTTTCTAAATTTTAATTAATCTGAGTTGAATAAGCTCATGGCTTATGCCACCATCTAGAAGATTAGCTTATTCATTTATTTTTGCTCATTTGAAGCGTCTCTGTTACAAATGTGGTTAGCCTTTTTTTTTTCGGGGTCGAACCAATGTGGTTAGCTCTGAGAAACCGCACTTGCCCCAATTTTTTTTTTTTGCTTTTGGGTTTTGCAATTTTATTAAGCTAGAGCAAGAAGTACAAGGGCCCAATATGCAGCTGGCAATAGGATCATCGACAATAATTAGCCCGCAAGTTGGTAAAACACCAAAGGCATATCAGCCCAAGTTCGCTTCTAAGAATAGTTCATGATCGAGTTAGCCCCAAACACATGTTTTGGGGGGGGAATCCAATAGGCCCAAATTTCCTCTAGAAGATGGGCCCATAGGCTAGAGTTTCGATTATTATTCATAAGGCCCATTAATACTGTTTTTTGAGTCCTGGTGTGCACCTTACTGCACTTTCTGGCCCAATACTTATCAGCCGAAGAAACTACGCCGTTTCAGCAAAAGAATCACGTATCTGTTATCCTCTTGTGACGCCACCATCTTCAATTCGGCTTCTTGCTCGCACTGTGTCTTACTTTGCACTGTTCTCCATCTTAGCACTTCATCTTCTTTAACGGGTACTCGACAATTCTTCTATTTTTCCAATTCTCTATCATCCCACCGCTATTTTCAATAAGCACAAGTGTTCCTCTTAGCTTGAATCTCCAGCAAATTTGACTCTTTTAAATGAATTCTGGAATTTTTTTTTTTAATCTTTCAATCTGTTTCCTCTCGATCAAGACTGAATCTTTTGTTTAGGTTCTGAGTAATCAAGGGGTCTTTGTAGATAAATTTTTAGTGGGTACCAATTATCTGTCACATATATTTTTAAGAGCAACATGTCTCTGTTCCTCAAAGCCTTGCCTTTGATGGCCCTTCGTTCCAGGCCATCATTCGTCTTTCTATGCAGCGTTTCCAGCACCATTCCAAGGGTTCTTTCCAGAACCAGAACTGTGTCTTCTGTTTCTGCATCAACGTCCCCTTCAATACAACCACCACCTCCTTCAGCTTCGGAAACACTCACATCAAATGCTAAGACTCCTTTGGCCCTCAAGGAGTCTCTTGATTGGGTTTCTAGGACTGCTTTCTGCGGTGAATTGTCTTCAAACGATGTGGGTAAAAGGGTCCAGCTTTGTGGGTGGGTTGCCCTTCACAGAGTCCATGGTGGCCTCACATTTCTCAATCTCAGAGACTATACTGGCATTGTTCAGGTACTTGGCTATTGCAAATAGTTGGTTGCTTCAATGCAGTTCTCCTATAAAATTTTAGTGGGAAAGAATAGGAAAATTTGTATGATTGTATACTTAACCTCATTCATTTCAAAGAAGCATTTTGTATTACTAATGCTGCTTTTGTCATCAAAACTTTTCATATCTTTGCTGCTATTGTAATTTCCGTTATGCATGCTATTATAGCTTTTAGTTTTCTTGCTGCTTTTACCACTTTACTATCACTGCTGTTTGTGGTTGTACTTGTACCATGGAGTGTGTGTGTGTGTGTGTGTGTGTACTAATTAAACTTGAAAATCAGATTACTACCCTTCCAGATGAATTTCCAGATGCTCATTCTGCTATAAATGACCTGAGACTTGAGTACGTGGTTGCCATTGAAGGTATTGTCAGGTCTCGGCCAAATGAGTCAATCAACAATAAAATGAAAACAGGCTTCATTGAGGTATATATCGTTAAAACAGAGTGATTTCATTTTTATATGGGATTCATAGCAATTCGGTAGTCCAAAAGGTTTTAATTTTTATGTGTAATTTCTGTTTTTTCTTTTTTCAATTCTTCTTCTTCCTTGCTTGTTAGTCCGTGAAGATATATACAGAATTGGTTTCCAGGCTATGAGAATATCCTTTTTTTTTTTTTTTTTGGGTTTCAAATGTTTTATTTGTTTACATTTTTTCTTCCCTATTTGCCAGAGTTATATACGTTTGTTTGTGTGGCAGGTTGCTGCAACCGGTGTTCAAGTATTAAATGCCGTAAATTCAAAGTTACCATTCTTAGTTACTACAGCAGATGATGCAAAAGATTCTCTTAAAGAGGAAATTCGTTTGAGGTAGTACCCCATTGCATGAGGCTCCCAATGGCTTATTTGTGTTTAATTTGGTTGGTTTCTCATACAAATATGGTCATTATGATGTCCAAACTTCTCCCTAGTTTACTTGTCAATCTGGTGGGGAAAATGGATTTCCTTTTCTCTAGTCTTAGGTTTTGTTGAACTTCTTTTATTTTTTATTTTTTCCATTGGTGCTGTGTGCTGCATACCATGTTCAGAGGTTAGTTTTCTTGCAAAATTTAAGTTTATGGGAGATATATTGCTTATGATTACTTATTGGAAGGTATCGATGCCTTGATCTAAGGCGGCAGCAAATGAGTTTCAACATATTGCTGCGGCATAAAGTGGTTAAACTCATTCGAAGATATCTAGAAGACATACATGGTTTTGTTGAGGTACTGTCCTGTGAGTTCATCATTTGAGTTATTTTCTCTCTTCAGTGATTTATTGTGTCTCTTGCCCTCCACTGTTACTTCAATTTGATTGCTGGTACTTGGTATCCTAGTGTTGATTTTTACCCTTTTTTGGTTATAAGGCAGATTGAAACTCCAATACTGTCTAAATCCACACCAGAAGGTGCACGAGACTATTTAGTTCCTTCAAGAATCCAGGTAGTTACATATGTTCACCTCTTGGCAGTCTGACAATTATTCTTTTCAGCTTTTGTTACTCAAGATTGTGGCCTAATACTATGATATGAAAATTTCCCAAACGTATATCTAATAATTTATTTGTATATGACATTATTGGGTTCCTCCTTATCACTAATAAGGAGATCCAGTTTGGACAACCTTGCATTAGATTTCTCTGAAAAATTAGGTTAGTCTTTTTTTTATTTTTGCTTTTCCTTTTTAATGTGTTCCAATTACAATAGAGTAAAGAGGTCAGCAAACCTTAAAGATATTTCTGATTAAAAGTACGGTGTGGCAATTTAGGTTTAGCTTTTGTAGAAACAGATCAGTTTCTTTCAATTGTTCAAATAGAAATTACAATGTTGAATTCCTAACTTTATGGGATCAATTATCCCAAATCCAAAAGAGGTTATATATACCTCAATGGCATTATCACAGAGCTTTGGCCTTATGCATATGCTTTAGTAGTAACACTGTTAATTACATACACTCTTAAAGCATCATCCTGGTACATATTTTTGTTTTGTCTTGGTAGTTAACATTTATAAGAAGAAAAACATTTTAAGTTTTTTGTATGTATTTTCATATTTTGCGTGAATAAGTGTTGTTCATTGACTCATATGAATTATGAAGCCAGGAACATTCTATGCCTTGCCACAAAGTCCACAGCTATTTAAACAAATGCTAATGGTAGCTGGTTTTGATAAATATTATCAGATAGCAAGGTGAGATTTTCTTTTTCATTTTTGAATGTCTATCGATATTTGCGTGTTCATGATATGCAAAGAGTTTGTTGGCCATGCTGCATTGTTGATTTTTAATGTGTTCACATCTGTTAAACTCCGCATGGTACTTTCCCTTTTTTCTCTGTAATAAATTTTCTTCTTTTTCTATAAAAGAATGTTTCTGGTCTGAGTGACTTACATAAACTAAGAATATAGAATGTCTGTCTTTTTAACATAAACCAAACTAAAATCGTAAAGCATTTCTTCTTTTAAAAATTGAAAAAATTAAAGCAATTGTGACCCAAGTTACCTTTTTGCCAGGTGTTTTCGTGATGAAGATTTAAGAGCTGATAGACAACCTGAGTTCACCCAGCTAGATATGGAAATGGCTTTTACTCCTTTGGAGGATATGCTGACTCTTAATGAAGAATTGATCAGAAAGGTTAGCTAATGCCATTTGTAATCTGACCTTAACAGGTTATAACAATACATATGTCATTTATTTTTAAATTTGGAAGTAATGAAAAATGGAGTAATAGGGTAAAACTAGATGAGAACTTTCTTTACTAATTTGAAATGTCAAATGACACTACTAAAGATTTAGAAGTAGGTATAAAAAATGGTTTGTGAATGGATGGTACCTAAAGATGAAGAGTTTAATAGAAAATTTACATTAATCCTATTAAGAGATTTAGAAAGCAGAAATTGAGAGAGGGAAAGAGGTGTCAATTTACAATTCTTGTAACGACTTCATCTCTGTAATGTAATGTCTTAAAATTTATTGTCACTTAGTTGAATCCTTTAGAAAAGACAAGTGTTGAGATTGGGTGATGCTAGTGTATAATCTTGGTAAATCTTTTGGACACAGATCTTTTATGGACATGGTTTTACGTTATGACAACAACAACAAATAAGCCTTTTCCAACTAGGTGGGGTTGGCTTGACTTTATATAACAATGACTTTAAAAATTGAATCATGTAGCTAATTGGTGGGTGATTTCGGACAGTTTAATGTATGAGTATGGGCATCTGGCAGATTGTTTACAGGGCAATTATTTATGTTTATTTTGAAATTGCTCTTCTCCTAGATTACAATTATACAATATATGCTCATCAGATGGCATAAACAGGAAGTATTTGTTGCAGGTTTTTCTTGATATTAAAGGCATGGAATTACCAAACCCTTTTCCCAGGCTTACATATGCTGAAGCAATGAGTAGATATGGCTCAGACAGGCCAGATACTAGATTTGATCTTGAGTTAAAAGATGTAATGATATTTCTTTTTCCTTGTCCATAGCAGTGTGTTTTCTAGTGTCTCATATTTGAGATGGTCCACTTTTCTATGTTCATAAACTCTTTGATTTGGTATACCTTGCTGAAGTTCCTTGTTTAAAATCATTGTTATTTTGTGTTACAGTTTGTATTGTGGTAATTGACCTATATTTTGCTTCTTAAGGGATCTTGCTGAAATATGATTTTTCATTGGGCTGCAGGTATCTGACATTTTCTTAGGATCTTCCTTCAGGGTTTTCTCTGATTCCTTGGAGAGTGGGGGAGTTATTAAAGTGATATGTGTACGTTCTGGTGCAAAAAGTTACTCAAATTCAGCTCTTAAGAAAGGTGATATTTACAATGAAGCGCTCAAAGCTGGTGCTAAGGGTTTACCTTTTCTCAAGGTCTTGGATAATGGTAAAGGATGGATATTCTATTAATATTTATTTTATGACGTGAGAGTCATATTTCTGTTCTATGATTTATTGTGTAAACCTTTGATTTTAGGGGAGACTGAGGGAATTGCTGCATTAGTATCAAGTATGGATACTACAACTAGAGAGAATTTGTTAAAGCGATGCTCTGCAGCACCGGGTGATCTGATCCTATTTGCTGTGGGTCATTATGTGTCTGTTAATAAAACTCTAGACCGCATTAGAGTTTATGTAGCCAATGACCTTGGTTTGATTGACCATGTAAGTTAGTGATCTGACTTGTAAGAGAAAAAGAAAGCGTTCTCTCTCTCTCTCTCTCTCTGCCCACCATTCCTTTTTCTGATATTAGTTGGTTATCTGGGTTTTAGGGCAGGCATTCAATTTTGTGGATCACTGATTTTCCAATGTTCGAGTGGAATGATACAGAGCAGAGGCTTGAGGTCTGTTCTCACTTTAGTAACATCCAGCAATGTATTTCTCAATATAACATGTTTAGTTATGAAATTTTAAAATTGTTCTTTGTTATTACAATTATTTTCTCTGTTATTTTCTCATTTTCTTTGAATTTATTTTATTATCTGAATTGAGAAATTTCCTTTCATCGGTTTATACCTATCCGTCTGTTAGCTTGAGATTTTTGAACTTGAGCATTGGATAGAATATCTCCTTGCAAAGTGCTATGGTTATAATAAATCATATTCTTATATTATTCTTTCAATTATTGTCTAGTGCAGGCTCTGCATCATCCTTTCACTGCACCAAATCCGGAAGACATGAATGACCTCGCATCTGCCCGTGCATTGGCTTATGACATGGTTTACAATGGGGTGGAGGTAATTGAGATTTGTTTCTTGATTATTTTCTGCTCTCTGTAGGCTGCAATTGTTATGATGTTACCACAAATGTATCTTAATAACTGATAAGATTATTTTGCACCTATTTTCTGTCAGATTGGTGGGGGAAGTCTTAGAATTTATAAACGTGATATACAACAAAAGGTTTTGGAGATTGTTGGCATCTCAATGGAGCAGGTTAGTGGACCGTTTTTCTGGAAGTATAAATACGATTTCATTCATATGCTTATTGGATATTTTGCTTCTATTTTCTATCTTGCATATTCATGAAATGTTTCAATGTTGGCTGGACAAATTTGGAGTAGAATTATGTATAGTTTCCTTTTTCCCATTGTGACATGGGAAATTATTCTGGCTTCACTATCTACCACGTTATTGTTGGAAGACTAGGTTTGGGACTTTTCCCCTGAAGCAAATTGTTAGATGGGTTAGGGTTATTTTGGTTTCAATGAATGGTGTGAATGAATCATCTTATCATTACGAGGAAATGGAAGGAAAAATATAAGCCTGTTACAAAAGGCTTTCTGCAATGGTATAGCTCTAGGGGAGATGCAAGAGAAAAGTGAAATTATTATATGTCTGCCGTGTGGATTAGATCAATTGGGGTGGGACAAATGGTTCCAAACAGCTTGAGTGCTTGCCTGTTCTTTTCAGGGGTGCTCACATGACATGCATTTTATGCCAATTTTTTATGCTCGTCTGTGTGAATCAGTCGAAAGGAAAAAAGAAGAGAGACAAGGGCAATTAGAAAATAATAAGCTTGGTTGATGTTTTGAAATTCGTGAGTTTAGTTCAAAAGCTTCTGCATCGGCTTGCATTGATGCCATGAATTTACTTATACACATCTACATATGTTATTTTGAGAAACGTATCTTTGTGCAAAATGCAGTTTGAGTTCTGTTTCTTGGATGATCCTACACACTTGATCATACCAACTTTTTGGTTCTGCAATTCAGGCTGAATAACCTTTGAAGATACTTGAGCCTTTCACTGACCTGGATTACGTAATATAAATTTATAATTTCTTTCAGGCTGAATCAAAGTTTGGTTATCTTCTTGAAGCGCTTGACATGGGGGCTCCACCACATGGTATGCAGCTTTGTACATCCTCTAAAATAGTATATAGCCCTAACCCTCCCTTCGCTGTGGAGAATCTGAAAGGTATCTTGCTATAGAAGTATCAATATGTGAAAGGACAATCTCCCAACCCCACCCCCAAAAACCCCGGCGCGCGCAATTTTGACAAGAAGTATCTCATTTGCAGCCTTTGGTGGTTCAGTTTGACAATTAGGTTGAATGTGAGGAACGAACAGAGTGAACCAGATTTGCATTTATTTTTCTTGAAACATAACTTTGTCAGCTGATTTTCAGTTAAGCACAGACACAGTCACAAGCAATTAAAAAATTGGGGCTTTAGCATTATTTTTGTGCTTTCGTTAATGGATGCCTTAAATTTATAACTTTTCTAGGGAAAATGATAATCGAGCAGTCTAGTTATGAAATTGAGCAGAATTTGAAACGTTTTAAAAAATGTTTTTTTTTTTTTTTTGTTTCGTTTTTTTGAGGTTCAGTTGTTATCCACTGGGTCATAGAGAGTTGTGAGGACTGAGGAGTGTGTTAGGAATTTGATATTACTAAGTCAATTGTAGGATTTTTCTGTCTTGTTTTTTTTTTTGTTTTTTTGACACCTGTGGTTCTATTTGCACGAATATGGTTTTACATATTGGACGGTACTGACCTTTTTTTTTTCCACTCCCCGGGGGTAATTTTATCTTGGTGCAATTTGATCAGTGTATGATTTGTTGAACTATGAAGCATAAGCAACTCCAATTCTTTCTCAACTTTATATGATCAGTAGTTATAGGTTTTATGGACACTTCTTTTATATGAAATGTAGGAGGCATAGCATATGGGTTGGACAGGTTGGTTATGTTGTTGGCGGGGGCCAACTCTATCAGGGACGTCATAGCTTTCCCAAAGACAACTACTGCACAGTGTGCCCTCACAAGGTCACCATCTGAGGTGGATCCCCAGCAGCTGAAAGATCTGTCAATTACAAGTTTACAACGTGGATAGATGTTATATTCTTTATTGATCTCAACTTTGGCTTCACACCCATTTTTGCATTATGCTAAGGAATTTTTTATGTCTATCAGGGAAGAGTGGTTTATTTTGTATTTTTCAGGTGGGATTCCAGTTATGATTGTATTATTGGACGTAACCTTGCTTGCTAATGTTAATCACAGTTATCGAGCCAAACAAAATTATAGAGATTGACTATTCGAACTTGTTCAATACAATTGGATGTGATTTCAATTTTTTGCGGCGAATATTTAACCGTTGGAAATTGCCATCGTCATGGTTTAGGTGCTAGAGGGTAGAGAAACAGGACCGTGTTGCTAACAATATGAATAAACCACACATGCAAAGTAGAACCTCTACTATGAGGCCTCGTGTTGTGTGATAGTTCCCACTGTCTCAGGACCAAGAAATTCTTGCATAGACCTTTTTTTTTTAGGGTAACAAGACTTAATGCATGTAAATAACATAACATATAAATAACAAAACTTAATTACACACGGCACCCTTTAATTAGGAGGAGGTCAATGTCATGTTTGCAAGGGTGATTAGTGTTACATTTTACAAAATACAAGGATATTATATGTAAGATGATCTTTACATCAAGAGAAGTTAGTGTATATTTTCAAAAGTTGAGAAATATCGTGTGTAATATCATTTAATCCCAAAAAAGGTCAATGTAATTTATATTAACATATATCTTTATTTTGGACTTCGGCCTGATTATATACCCAAAAACAAAACATATGTAATCATTTTTCATCATATAATTATGTAAATCTCTGCGCCGTATAATTATCTTATATTTGAAATATTGACGTGTCCATTAATTATCAGCTTTCTCTAAAATTATGTAAGTTAACTGCTCATTCCTCAATAATGACCTCAATTCTCAGTTTGTGTCACTTCTTTATTTAGCTATAGTTCTTCTCGTATTGCTTGTGACTGCAGAAATGGGATAGAATTAGCGTGCATGCCTGCCATAGTGTAAAGCGTTGATAAGCGATAAGGCACTAGCTAGAGGCTAGATGGCATGGAGGAGGGCTTCATTTTCCATCCTCTATTAAATTTGACTAATTGACTCCAGCATATACGGACGATGAAACTACTAGGCAATAACTTGGGTGTGCTTTAGCCATATTGAAGCGTATGGCTACCTAAGTTTTGCCAAAATTGATAGAAAAGAGAGCCAACATCGTTGCAATGGTCAAAGGGTCGTGCTAGCACGGATTATAACAACATGATAATTTAGAAAATTAGGTCGAATTAAATATTCTGTTAGTAAGTCTTAATCATGCTTTTACTTCTTCTTCAAACTATATATATGTGTTGCCACTTTCCTTGATAAATAATTAAAAAAGTTGCTTAGTGTAAGAACTTTCGCTCACCCCAGGACAACGACAATTAGTTGATCTGATGGGTTTCATAAATATAAATCCATAAAATTAATGGGATCTATAAAATTATGTGGCTGATAATGTACAAGGAAATTTCTTCCACTTTATGAAAGTAAGACTTATCATGTTAGCTGCAAAATTTCATGCTAGGAGTACTATTCATGTACGTGTAAGGTTTGATCTAACTTCTTACGAATTGTCTAATTGAGCTGTGGTCGTTCCTGACCTAAGTTCAGCACAGTAATATAAACAAGAAAGATAAATTAAAACCTTGCCCGAAATAGAAGAACATGGGCACAAGTCTTAATAACTAGATGTAATGAAAAGTTTACAATCCAACAGTTGTTTGGAAGATGTTATGCCATCTGATAGGTACCGGATTTTGATTCGATGCCATCACTGCAAACTGTTCGTTGCATCAGATACTAATGATGCATTGACCTCTCTCATATTTTGAAAAGAGATGTTCTCAATTTCCAAATTGATAACGTAGATTGAGAATATATATATATAATAGAAACTAAATGGTAACTTGACGTAGATTGTTTTAAATTACTATTGTTAATAAAATTTTAAAATTGTATTTTATATATTAAGTGATGCTAAATTGCTAATCAAATATTCCTTTTCAAAATAAACATTCACAAACTTAAAGAATCAGTCGTGCAATTTCAAGGAAGCACAAGGGAATCTTTTTGAAGCCCGATTATGAAATTCTAGAATTGGTCTATTAAAATTGACTCAAACAAAATCTTAGAAATAAAATGTGTGGGCAAGGTTGCTCACAAACTTATTGGCGGCAGGTCTGCTACTTTGGTACACAACTTTTCATTCTGCCCTTGCTTTGGTGGTTGGAGTAGTCTTTGTCTCAATGAAAGAGATTACGAAAAGGACTACTATATAATTTTTATTATTGATGAACTACAATTATCAATTAATGAACGACGCACAAGCGAAAAAACAGAAATTATATCCGTTTACTAATAGCTGTGTAGATGAATATCAGGAAATTAGAGGCCACTGGATTGACACGTGTGCATCGCACTAGATACTTCTATCAAATGGCTAGATAAGAACGAACCCCTTGGGGGGGCCACGTGGTGTCACAGAAGTGTACAATATCTACGCATGAACAGGTATACGACTCACCAACAACCGTATCTGTTGTTGCTTGTTGGTTGCGGGAGATAAAGAGAGCACAATGTCCATGGAGCTGTGGCATTAAACTAATCTAATTACTGGTTCAGGTTCTGGTTTACATGGAAAAAGCAAAATGGTACATCATAATCAAAACCCCAAAGCTTCACGAGTTATTTCGTGTGTTAGGAGAGCTATGGTTGTGCAGAAAAAGGAAGCTACGTCTTCTGGAGCTAATTAATGAGTGCATGATCACTTTTTGGTCTTCTTTTTCTTTTTCTTAATTTTTGGTGGATTTTGGGGGAATATAACTCAAGTTACCTTTAAAGAATTCACTGGAAGGACTATGTTATCTAAATATAATTATTAGACATCAGTCTTAGATATCATATATGTATTTATGATTAAAAACACTGATTTCCTTTTTTTTTTGTAATTTTTTAATTTATCTTTCTTCTATTTATAATCCATAGGATACCTGAGATGATATCCATAAATTATGTACAAAATTTATTCCGGCTACTGGAAATCTAGGTTCTGGATTTTGGGTTGTTATAAAGCTTGATTCAAAAAATTTCGTCGTAATTAAACTTTGTTTGAAATTCTCCTATTTGCAAGAGAGGATTAGTGGAAGGAAATATACGGTCAAAATCAACCGAATGGGAGCCAGAGGTGAGTGAACGTAGCATGCCAGCCATTATCTATCGAAGTTAGTTGATTAATGTTTTCTAAAGTGATATTTTGCAGGGCCATTATTTAATTGTTATATTGAATCCATCACTTCCAATTTTTGAAATTTTACATGGACGAAATTCTCAAAAAATGAAATTCACGTGAAAGAAAAATTCTAACAAACATTGAGGCGTATAAATTAGTGTCTTAGATTGACCGCTTCAACGAATTTTTAGTTTAGAAAATAATAGCATTTATATTTACAGGAGTGCTAAATGGCTCGAATGAGTTTTCCACGAAACTTAAAAATTTAAACGTGTCATCACATAATTGCACATCAGTTAAACAAAGATATTTAAAAAATAAAAATAAAAGTTGGGTGTTTGACGAAAAATACGGCAAGCAGTGATTACGAATTCGTATTTGTAGCATAACTCATTTCTCTTATATTTAATACAAGAATAAAAATCAGAAGATTCCTCATTCTCTATCCCTATATTATTTTGAGGAAAATATTAGGGACTAGAATATTTTTGCAAATTTATTTATTTGAATAATGGGACATGCAAGTTACAGACTTTTAGATGAGAAAGTTTATCATCTTATTTTATTTTACTTAATAATTAGTTTTATTTTTTATTCAAAATTCGGTCAATTTTGTATGACTATATGTGTAATATTTCTCTGTTAATTTAATTTGAAGAGTATGTAATGCTAGCTAACATTGTATTTTTCACGTACACGTCGTGCATGGCCCCTCAAATAACACAGCGAACAACCTTTTGAAATGTAAAACCCGAAACTGTTTCGTCAAAACATCTTGTGCATCTACACCCACAAATATGTGTACCTGCATGGCCTACCAAAGCCAAGTTCTAGCCTATATATAGCGCCATTCCCTTGCAATTGTCATTCATAAGCATTTCTAAGAGAGCAAGAGAATCCTCTCATCCTTAGCTAGCTTCCCATATAGTAGAAAAACATTTTGGTCGTCATTTCATTTTTCATATATGGACAAGCTCTTAATATTCAACTGTTGCATTGGGTATTTTCTTCTTTATTCTCTCTTTGTACTTGTGCATGGCAAAGAACTATTATCATGCAATCAAACCCCATACCCGCATGTGTGCAAGCATTACCTTGAGACTACCAATACAATATCAACCCATGATGCTTCATCTTCTTCCTTCCATGATATGGCCCTTACGGTCACCATGGACCAAGCCATTAGAGCCCACAAACTTGTCTCAACCATGGAATTGAATAACTTCAAAGACAAACGAGCCAAGTTGGCATGGAAAGATTGTTTGGAGCTCTATGAGGACACAATTTACCAGCTGAACCGCTCATTGAGCTCAGACAATCTAAATGACAGGTTAACTTGGCAGAGTGCATCAATTGCAAACCATCAAACTTGCCAAAATGGTTTCATTGAATTCAACCTTCCCTCTCACCTAAACTACTTCCCATCCATGTTGAGTAACTTCTCCAAATTGCTTAGCAACTCCTTGTCCATTAGCAAGGCTGTGGCCATGGCATCATCATCATCATCAACTAAACAAGTTGGTGGGAGAAGGTTACTTTCAGATGGGTTTCCCAATTGGGTTTCGGCTTCAGATAGAAGGCTTCTTCAGTCAGCACCAAAGGGTGATATCGTGGTGGCACAGGATGGGAGTGGGAACTATAAGACCATCTCAGAGGGTGTGGCTGCAGCTGCTAAGATGAGTGGGAAAGGGAGAGTTGTTTTGTACGTGAAAGCAGGTGTGTACAGAGAGAATGTTGATGTCAAGAAAACTGTGAAGAACCTAATGATCGTTGGAGATGGAATCGATGCTACTATTGTTACTGGCAGCCATAGCAAACAAGACTCCACAACTTTTCGTTCAGCTACGTTCGGTAAGTGATCATCATCAACAACATATGTCTCTTTGTGTGTGTGTGTGTGTGTGTATGTATATAACATATATGGGTGCATCTGATATTCGTCAAAAGGAATAATATATATCAACTACGTTATTCACACACTTCGAAGACTAAACTCCTTGTTCTTTGTCACCTGGCCCCAAACGAGACAGGGACATGCAGTACTTATTTCTGTACAAGAAAGTGTTACGGATGATCATAAAAACAACCAATTGCTATTCACATGTCATTTTACATTTTTTTAATACCAATCATCACATAATACATACGCTAGTAGCATATATATATACTAAAAATCATAGTAGTTGATTAATAATTTCTTAATCATCATATATTATTTTGTGATCATTAGTTATTCATGAATTAAGTTATTTATATTACTTTTTAGATATTTTTAAAGCAGACATATTGACATGTTATTTAAATATTAGTTGAGAGAAAAATTGAGATTTATTTTCAATTAATATTTAAAGAACTTTTCATAATATTTTTTTAAAAATATCTTTAAAAATAATACAAATAATATTACTCTTATTTATTTATATATGAGTCATTAGTTTAAATATTGTGTATAAAATTTAATATACAAACTATTTTTCAGAAACTGAGTAAAATATCAAAACCTCATCTCATATCTCTTGACCAAGACCCCAAAAAAAATCTCATATCTCTTGACTTAAAAAAATTCTCTTACTTTATTACTATTCAATATGTACTATACCATATAGTTATAATACTAAAAATATTTTTAAGTGTCTTACAGCACAAACACACGCAACTGATTACACTTTCAATATTACAGTTAAAAATTGCAAAACTATAATAATCCTGAAAAAATATTTCACAAACTCGCTAATTAATTAAGAAGAATATTACACAGCTAGAAAAAAATAAAAAAAGAATATCAGATTTTTTTTTCTAAAAAATAAAAATAACTATTAAATGAAATAAAATAATATCTTTTTTCTTTGACATGTAAAATATTATCATTTCAACTCAAAAAAAAAAAGGAAAGAAAATAATATCAGTCGCTTATCATCTGAAAATTCTTATAAAAATTCTAGTTATCTATCATTTTTCGTCAATTAAAAGTTTAAAACCCTTGTGTTGTTGCAGGGGTTTCCGGTGAAGGCTTCATCGCCCGGGACATAACCTTCGAGAACACGGCGGGGCCAGAGAAGCACCAAGCGGTGGCTCTCCGCTCCGGCGCCGACCACTCAGTATTCTACCGCTGCAGCTTCAAGGGCTACCAAGACACCTTATACGTCTACGCTCAGCGCCAATTCTACCGTGACTGCGACATCTACGGCACCGTAGACTTCATCTTCGGTGACGCCGTCACAGTGCTTCAGAACTGCAACATCTACGTGAGGAAACCCATGAGCAACCAGCAGAACACGGTCACTGCTCAAGCAAGAACCGATCCAAATGAGAACACAGGCATTGTCATCCATAACTGCCTTATCACTGCTTCTGGGGACCTGAAACCCGTGCAAGGTTCGTTCAGAACCTTTCTGGGTCGTCCATGGAAGAAGTACTCGAGGACGGTGGTGATGAAGAGTAGCCTTGGCGAGTTGATTAACCCTGCGGGTTGGGCTCCGTGGAGTGGGAACTTTGCTCTGAGCACGCTCTATTATGGTGAGTATATGAACACGGGACCTGGTGCTAACACTGCAGGTAGGGTTAAGTGGCCAGGGTTTCATGTGATCAAGGATCCTGCTGAGGCTGTGAAGTTCTCTGTTGGTGATTTCTTGGCTGGAGAGTCGTGGATTCCTGGTAGTGGGGTGCCGTTTGATGCAGGTTTGTGAAGAAGACAGAGATAAGAATGTTGGAAAGTGGTGGAGAGGACTTGGTCGTTTACAAGAATTGGGATAGTGACTTTATAAAGTTGATGAAATTGTCACATAGTTTGTGTTGGGTTATCAATTGTACAGATGCGACAAAAGATGCTGTGTACTTTGTTTATGTGTCTGTTTTCGTATTCTTCCATTGCCTTTAGGGTACTGTTTGACTGTTTGTGCAACTTGTAAAATTCAAAGGATATATATAGATATGGTATCACGTATAGGTTCAATAAAGTTGTAAAATAGCACCAAGCTTCCTTTTCCGTCTAGTTAAATAATTGCATATGTATAAATTTGACATCTAATCGCACTTACTTTGATATATCACGTCATGCTTTTTCTTTATCAATTAGAAGTGTTAGTTAACATTCCTACATTACGACCCACAAGCGTCCACAAGATAAACCCTCTAGTATCCATTATATGGAAGAGTGCTTATTTCTTTATAATAAATTGTGACCTCATAAAATTTTATGTAAGACCTATTTATTATATTATTTATAAAAATTTTGTGATAAAAAAATTAATATGGAGGAAGAATTTTGTGTTCCATCGTAAATGATAGAATTTTTCATGAAAATAGATGTAGAAACTTACAAAACAAATAAGCAAATTAAAATGACGTGCAGTAACATTACCCTTTTGGCCTTTTTTTCTTTTCTGTTTTGTGAAAAGTCAAATGGAGTAGAAAACAAATTTGGAAGAGAAAAGTACACTAAAAGAAAATACAAGACGAGTCTCGTAACCAATTTGAATTTAGATTCCCAATTAATTAAGTGGAGGTTTGATAGAAGAATATTGAGGTTCAAGATTTAATTAGTAAATAACGACTTCCTGATGAACCCTACTAGAAGAAAAGTATGTTCTTCGTGTTCGGAAAATTGTCATCTGATTAAATATGTCCATAAATAGCGTTGTCTCGCCTTATTTTTTGTTACACTTTTTTAATTATCTAATTAAACTAAAAGAATCAGTGTAGTTGATGATAATCTACAAAAAAAAGGTGTAGTTGATGATATATATCGTTCTTACGATAACTCGTTAACTCTAAATCCAAACCTGCGGGAAACTTGGCCTTATAAATGATTATAAATTCCGAAATTTATTTTCTAAAATGGACAAAACACTTTTGGTCTTCTTTTTCTCGTTGTTTCTGCTGAAAGACAAATTTTAATTTGGTTATTGCATGAAATAACGAGCATATCATATAAGCACCTCACATGGAATTAAAGGGCATGTGTAAATAATATAGTATACATGTCATTTATAGTTGAGAACACGATTACTGATTAATTTTTCCATGAGCAAACTCACATGGTTTGGCTTAGCAAAATTAGATTGTGGTCCTTTGTTGATGTTAACATTCTGAGTTCTAAATATGATTTGCGCTAATCTAGACCATCAGATTAACAAAATGAACGACTGATTGGTTTTGATCTAAAAGTACAGCTCACGCTGAGTCAAGTCTTCTTCTGCACTTTTCCTGATCAGCCGTTTGCACCAAAAGTTGTAAACTAGCATCTCTTTTTCCGATAATAATAATACGATTATGGGAAAGCAAAAGAAAACGAAGGCAGGTGATAAGATGTTTAGGACTTGAAAAACTTGCTAACTACTGGCCCACCTTCTGTCATTTCTAATAGCTGTCTTTTGGAAGCAAAAGCTTGAATCAACTATTCAATAGACGAAACAAACATCTCCATTTAATATAATGTTGAACCAAACCAGAGAAAATGAAAAGGAAGAAATATGGAAACAAAATACCTAACTTAAAATGAAAGGCATCATTTAATATTAACAGATTTGCAAAATATTAATGTTGAATTTTTCCATTTTTTCATTAACTCATTACTGAAATGTGGTTGAAGGACAAGGTTCCTCTAACACTTTATATCTTTAAATTATTTTGCAAATAAGATAATAATACACTTTAAAAGAAATTAAAGATGAAGTGTTAAAATGAACAAACTTACAAGAAGAGTTATGTTATTGTACTCAAGCTTTCTTGACTTTTCAACCTACTCACTTCGATCCACCAATGGATGAATTGTGGGGCTTAAACCAAATGAGGTCCACACTTTATCCAATGATAGATGTAAGTGAGTCAGTATGAAGGCGAAAAAAAAAATTGAGCACAAATAATATTTTTCTTACAAGAATTTCTTCCATAGTTGAACAAGAGTGGTGAGACAAAAGAATTGTCAAAACTTAGAGAATAAGAGTGACTATATAATAGAAAAAATACTACTATATATTTAATTTTTAGCAATCTGTATAAAAATAACAACATTTGAAAAATGTTGCTAAATGTTATTAAAAATATAAAAAATATTGTATATAAGTTATGTTAATTCAGTAACATTTTTAAATTATGTTGTAGTGGAAATAATAGAGTCCTCTTAGATCAATACATATACCTATCACTTTCATAAATAAATTTGCACAAAAATTATGGCTCTATAGTGAACAACCATTCGCAAACAAAAAATGCATTTAGAATCACCGTATCAATTAAGCCAATAGGGAAACACTATATAAATGGGGGAATACCATGCGCGCATATTAATTAAGCCAAGAGGTAAACATCAAACAATTATCGCCAGCAATGAATGGCGATGCGTACGTTTTAAGGTCAGAGGCAGTGACGTAGCAAAATTTTGGTACCATTTACCTAATGTTTTGGCGCTTTAAATTACAATAATGGTATTGACACATTATTCGTATTATATTATTAATGTTATATTATTTATTTTGTATAAAATAAAATAATAAAAGAAACGTTCTCATATACTTTCACAAGCTATAAAAAATTACAAAGGTATAAACTGTGTTGCACTAGTGCCATTTGATTTTTAACTCGGATAGTTCTGCAAATTACAAGTTTATAATGCATGTATATATGTTATTGTTTGAAAAATCTGTGAAGCATTAAATTGTTTTTTTTCTAACTTTGAATCTAATAATGATGATTTTCATATTGCGCCATAGAATTTTATAAATTAACTTGGATTCTTCAAAATCATGGGTGCATATAAGTTGCCTGATAGGGCCAAATGTCCGAACCAATTGAATAGAAAAGATGCATATATCTTTTTTGTCTTGTTGCCCTCATAATAATTTGGAGGCTGTTATTTGAACGTGTGAAAACAATGCACAACGCTTAAGTTTCTTTTTTGTGCGTGTGCATCACGCTGTGAGTCCTTCTTGCACGTTAAAAAAAAATTTCTCTAATAATATTAGTGAAATTGTGCCATTAATTTAAACATTACAAATGAGAGGAAGTTCAATAGATCCGCTAAAAGCATTTTTTTTTAAATTATAGAATATCTTTATATAGTTGTTTTTATTTGAATCATATAAAACTATTTTTTTCGACTGTAAAAGTAAAGGTATGAAAGTTGTACAATCTATTCATAAGAGTTATTTTCTTAATATTTGAACTTCTATTTTTATCTGAAACAAATAAAATTCTTTATCACTTCAATTGACTCTACATAAGTCTTAAAAATATATTTAGGGTGTATTTATTTTAACTTTTGAAAATAATGATTATAAATCTTGAATTTTTTATATAATTAAAAAATTGAAAATAAATTTTTTTAAAAAGTTATTTTTTTTAATTTCTATTAAAAATTAAAATAGATTTTTTTAAGATTTTAATTATTTTTCAAAATTTTATCTAAATATATAAAAAGTAATTTTTTAATTAAAAAGTATTTTTTATTAAAAAATTAAAATAAATGCACCCTAAACACTTAATATTTCTGATTATTCAATAAGTGAAAGAACTTTCTACTATAAATCTTTTTTTTTTAAAAAAAAATGGGAATCGGATACACACATATGCGTAAGATGAATATTATTGAACATGGTGTAAAAAAAGTATACATTTATAGTAATATATATTTACATTTGGGCTAATTCTTAATTTCTTTTGACTTAAATATATTTTTAATTCTTTTAAATATTTAATTTTTTGGATTTGGTCCATAAAAATTTTTTTTATTTAATTTTGGTTCTTTATTTTTCAGACGTTATCAATATTAGTCACTGTAGTCGATTAAGTCTTTGTTAAGATCTTGATAATATATGAGATCTAATCAATATTAACATATGTCAAAATCTCACGTTGTCATGTCAGCACTTAACAACACTAAGTTGACGGTAGGTACTAATATTGATAATGTCTGAAAAATAAAGGACCAAAACTCAGTGAAAAATTTTTAAGAGACCAAATCTAAAAAATCAAATATTTAGAGGGATTAAAAATATATTTAAGTCATTTCTTTTTTGGTATAAAAGGAGCGATTTTTTTTTTTTTTGGAGGAAATTAAATACACAAAAGGGAGAGGGTTGTATTGGAAGAATAAAATTTGAATGACCGCCGAATCAGATAGAACCAGAGGAATGTTGGATGTACCTGCGGACAATCATAGTAAACGCAGCAGCGATGGTTTGGCGAGATGGCAGACACTTGGGAGCTCCTGTCCTGTGCCGCTGTGCACTGTTGCTGAGCTGCTTATCTTAGAATGAGTAGTGTTATTCACTCTTAAAAATACTTTTCAAGTTACCCCTTAACATGTCGCATAAATATTGGTTAAAAGAAAAAGTTAAAATCTATTTTTAATTACTATTTAAGTGATATCTTAAGATGATTTTGAAAAAATATCTCCAAGTTTAAGCTACCTTAAACCTGGCTTTTTCATACTTGAATTGAATTGGTCTAGACTTAACCGGATTATGATTGGGCTAATCGAGATTTAAAGAAAATATATCAAATGGTAATGATATGCCAATTAATAGCGTAAAATTTATCATAATTTATTATTATTTTTTAAATTTTATTAACTAACAGTATAAAATTATTTTAATTGTATAAAAATTAATCTTTAAAAAGAATCATGCAATAATCAACAAGATATTAATTCAAATATAAGGAATTCAAATTATTTAAGCATGAGATGCTAAGTTTGATTCAAAAATTCATATTAGTGAAAATAGCACTATTAAAAAATATCTCTATTCAGATGCTTATCTATATCTCAAAAGATTACTATCATTTGTTGGATGAGAAAAAACTTAGAAAAAAAATAAATCGTGCAATACTAACTTTATAATTCGTGTGACGACCAATCACAAATTTTAATTCCATACAAATTGGCATTATCCCTTATTTTATTTCACTGGAATTACCATGCGTGACGTCAAAGATAAGTTTGCTCTTGGAGATGTTCGTAACACATTCTTCAATCTATAATTTCCTTCGGCATTGGTAGCTCGTGAACGGACAAGATAATGGGGTTGCGTACACATAACTAGGAAATTATCTGGGATAATCCATAAATCTAAAAATAAAAAGGCATTATTTCCAAGCTTGTTCTAGCCTTCATATCTTCAGCTGGTGGAAAATCCATCTTCCCGGGGCAAGTGAAGCAAAGGAAAGAGTGCCCAAAAAGAAGGGGGGAAAGCCAATAAAAGAGAAATCATTATATTAAGAACGTACACAATCAGCACCCGGCAGTTTTAAATTATTCAGCACATCAAAATTTAGTTGGAGTAATTCAAGTTCCACTCAAGTGCCCGTAGTAAGGGCTGCAAACAACCAACGGTACAGGTTGGCTACTCATAAGATTAACACTGGATTGAAATGCAGACAGACAAGAAGAAACGACTTGCTGAAGCTTTTGGATCAAACCGACTTCCAGTAGGATGAATTCATGTAATGACTGTTGGAGCAGATCGACCGGTGAATTCCTGCATCTTCGAAAGTTTCAATGCAACCTCCACCTGTAATTAAGATAAATTTCAATCAGTCAGACGATTGCAAGTTTGGCAACGAATTTTATATTTAAATATTATAGACATCTTACAAGAGGAGCAAGGGCTTCTTGGGAAAGTCTCCCAATTTTTGATGGATCCTTCTCATATTGCTCAATATATAGTCGAATAGTTGCACCTTCTGATCCAGTTCCAGAGAGGCGGAAAATCTAGGGAAGCATTTCATAGGTTAAAAAAATAAAAAGTAAAGTTAGATGGCCTCCAAAAAACTGAGGAGAAAAAGTCAATGTAAAAATGGAATTATATCCAGCGAAAAAATAAAAAATACATTGACCTTATATTTCTAGCACTGGCAATAGATGAACTAAAACTAGTGATTAAATACAAGACAAGATGCCTTTTCAATCTAGAAGTCCACCTTATATTCATAAATTGTTCCTTTTCTCATTAAGCTAGTAACAAATATTTAACAAGTTGCACCCCAAAAATATTCCCAAGCAGTAAACTTACCAATCGTGATCCATCCTCAAACAAATATCGGATGCCCTGATGTGATGAAATGGAACCATCCACAGGATCTTTGTACTCAAATTCATCAGCGTGGACAACATTTGAAACATCTGATCTTACTCCCTTAACAATCCTAGTAAGACAGCAAATAGAATTCATTAGATTTATGCTGAAACCACAAATTTGACCCTGCTATTTGTAAAGCTCTTATTTAATGAATTTGATTGATGAAAAGTTATTTTCTTGAAAAATACAAGCTCTAATTTAGGACAGCTTTAACTGGAAGCATATTTTGGAGAGTATCAGAAGGACGGGGAAGGACTGGGAAATTACTATGGCCCATACTTTATTTGGAAGTAGAAAGCAGTTTTAAAACATCAGTAACTTTAGAGAATGTCACATCAATGACAGACAGATTTGCAAAAGCTTTTATTGCATCAGATGGGAAATACACTTTAAGCAGTCACAATTCAAATAATGTTGAAGTAGTAAAATTAACATACTGATTGACTTCTGAAAGTGAGGATTGCAGTTTGACCAAGTATGCCATCAGCTCCTTTGCAGAACTTGCATCCACATTCTTTAAGAAACAAACTTGAACAGGTTAACTGATTTTCAAAGCAGATTATACCAGAGTAGGACAAAATGCAACTGTCTAGTACCTCATAGTCATATCGAGTATAATAGTGGCGCCCATAAGTAGCCCAATGCTGGCGAACTATGTCTTCAACTGTTACAAGCTTGTCTTCAAGTTTATCTTTATTTTTATATGCAAGTATAGATAGCCAGGCCAAAACCGCCCAGATTCCATCTTTCTCACGAATATGGTCCGAACCTATTCACGTACACAAGGAATAATCACAAGATAAAACGAGGTTTGACCGTTGACCATCATTACAAGTGGTAGTTTGCTCTTTCCAAATCGAATAGCAAACACATACCAGTCCCAAAACTTTCTTCACCACAAATTGAACATAATCCAGCATCCATTAAATTACCAAAGAACTTCCAACCAGTGGGGACCTGGATTTGAATAATAAGTTAAATTATATTACTCTACAAGTCAGTAGTGAACCTTTTCAAACATCAAGAATTTGAGAAACAATATACCTCAAAAAATTTCAAATTCAGATGTTTGGCTACAACATCCAGGGCAGCAGAGGTTGGCATGCTCCTGCAAATTATATGCAGTTTAAAATTGGTATATATTGGTAAAACTAATAGCATGAAATGAAGAGATCCAAATGCAAAGTTCAAAGGAAATAACTCGACAACCAATGGCAGATCAAGAAATTCGGGTGAGTGGGGCAATGTATGCCAACAAATATAAAAATTGAAATAATTGTATTAAACTAAATGCAAATCCTTCCTATTTCATAGTCTAACTAGAAACATATTTAATTAATTCTTTTGCAGCAAGTAGCTAGATGATTACAATTTACAAGAAGTTGATTATTACCAAACATACACAAGTAAAACCTGCCATTACTGCATTGCACCTACTTACATGTGCTTTTTGCATGCAGACCCAAGCAGCATAACACACACACACACACAGAAGCTTAAAAGAATGATGAAAACCTAGCAACTCCCTTTAAGCCGGCAGAAAAGTATGGTATAGATTCAACAGCATTTGCAGCAATAATGGCCACAGAATCTGAAGGAGTGACAAAAAACCTGAAAAACAAGGTATACATATAAATTACAAGCTAACAGTATTATAAGATTCAAATTTATCACAAATTAAAGGCTCCACTACCTTTTGCCAAGTATCATGTTGCGATCTGCATCACCATCAGCAGCAGCACCAAACTCTGGTGGCTCATGTGTTTCTGATTTGCCCAATCCCATGCGAGCAACCAACTCTTTTGCATAAGTCAAATTGGGATCTGGATGTCCTCCTCCAAAATCTTCCTGTATCCACGAAAGTAATCCATGAATCAAAAGTAAATCATCACTACATCATTCAGAATTAACTTAAAGCTGACCCTTGGCATTAATCAACCAGAGAATAGGACCTTTGGTATACAGTTAAGTAAAGAGCTTTCTTGTGCCCCAAGCTCATCCAAAAAAATACGCTTTGCATAAGCTCCAGCAACTCCGTGTAGTGCATCATAACTTCAATAATATCACAGAATTACCAAATGTTTTGGAATGAAGAAAAGAACAAAGAAGAAGAATATTCTATATCACAGTATAAAACATCCACAAAATATACCAGAATGTGAATCTAGGAGATGTCAGCAGTTTCCTGATAGATTCAAAATCAAAAATTGACCTGCAAAATTTCAATTGAGGGGTAAGAAAGGACCGAATTAGTAGAAGCACAATGAAGACAGAATGTTCAATTATCTTATGAAAATTAAGATTATTAATTGTAAGGACAACTGGCTCATAAGTGACTCCAATGCAACAGGATACTTAAAAAATGGAAAGATCAAGAAAATTTATTCAAAGGAAATTTTGTAGCATGACCAATTTTTGAACATTTTTTCCCTTTAACATACAACAGTTTGCAGGTAAAGCAGCATCATGATATGAAACAAATAAATCCACTTCCATAAAGCTCCTTTCTATAAATGCAGAGTGCGAGATAATATTAATCCAGTCAAAATCGTACTTCATCAATCTTATATAGTCACTTGCTGAATCAAAAACCTCAACGTCAAAGGGTCCTTCAGGGCCTGTAAAATTTGTAACACCTATTGCAGTAATATCCACCTGGGAAAACAAATTGAGAGTTGGAAACAAGGTTTAGGTAGATGAAACACCAAGCAAACTTAATTAAAAACAAGGTGGAATAAATAAAGAAATGGGAATGTTTGTAGGCAGCTTGTGAGTAATACATCTGGCAGATCTTCAGCAATCAAGTACTCCTTCATTGTTGTTGTGTATTCATATATCTTGTTAGTAATTCCCTCTGGTGCAGGCCCACCATTTTCCATGTTATACTTAATACCAAAATCCTGCATCATGGAAACCAAACAACAATAAGAATCACTCAGAGTTAACTTTATATGGAAGGTCTTACCATAACACCATACAAGAAACCTAAAAGTTGAATCAATTCATTGATTCTATTTCGTAGAAACCAAGCCAAACATCCATCTACTCAGTACCTTCACCTTTGAAAATACTCCTCTTATTAACTTACATCTTATTGATATCTAAGAGAAACTGCAATTTTCTATGTTCGCCATCCAAAAACAGTGCATGTTTTCCCACTGTTTCTTGTTATTTGGTTTTACAGATTCAAAACAGATCCTCATAAACAGTATCATCTGAGGCCACTAACTATCTTTCCCCTTTTGAAAGTTGAAATGGGAATTTGAAAAGAAAAATAGATAATATCACTTATTGTGTCATCACCTTAGCCGAAAACAGTCAAGGACAGAAAAGTTTTATCATGTAATTCCATGACATGTATAAACTACATACAAACAAAGGAGGTCAACCTAAAATAATTCAAGTCACCAAACTACAGGATAAATGTCAGCCTACTCAGTTCAGATATCAGAAATAGATGTGAGAGATCCACACATTCAATCTCCATACCAGATATCATCATACACAGTAATAATCAAAAGTAAATATGGCAGTACTCACCTCATGAGGGCCACCGGGATTGTGACTTGCAGTCAGTATAAATGCACCTGTTGCCTTCGATCCCTGTACACACAACACAATTTTTTATCCACTGTTTTGCTTTAACTCAGGAAAAACAAAAATTGTAACCTTCACTTGTAATGCCATCATAAAAATCATGGACTATCTTCAATGAAACAAAACACTTTCTAGGTAAAGAAAGAGTCAAGGATAAAGAAAAGCAAATTGCAGAAAATATGACTTACATCAGCACCAACTCTTTCACGTATAACACAAGATACTGCAGGAGTTGAAAGCAATCCGTTTTGACCAACCCAAACTCGTCTTACTCCATTTGCTGCTGCCATTTTAGTTATAATCTGCAGGTTCATTAAAATTATTAGTGCTGTACAATATGATATTGACACTAAGAAGATAGGTATGTGATGTGTAGTAAGAAGTGTATATCCCCTTGTATGAGAAATTCATCAGTGAAGGAATGCATGATCAATGGTGTAGTGAGCTAAAGAAACAAGTCTCTGGTCAATATATGATACTTTGGGGCTGGAAGATACTAATTAGATGATACTGGACAGTACTAACTAATCAACATCAAACCAAAGAAGCTCAATTTCAAAGAGATTACATCAAAGACCACTGTCAAGGCATCAATACAAAGGCGGCTAATAACATAGTCAAAAAGTCAAATACTTTAGACACCGAGAACTCTAGACTAAGGAGCAAAAGGAAAAAATTAAAAAGAGAGAGAGAGAGAGAGAGAGAGAGAGAGAAGAAGTTGTTCTGTGAAAATGTACCTGAATAGCTTCCTTTGAAAAATAACGACCATCACCAGATACAACCAGCGTTGCACCTACAAGTACGGAAGGAAGCATCTAATAATCCCACACATGCAGTGTAATTGAAACATGAAAAGGAAAACAGTTTACAAAAAAGCATATCAAATTCCACAATTTATCATCGAAGACAAGAAATGGTGAATGCGCACAAAGGACACCTACCCCTAACTTTTTCAGCAGTAAGTGCATTGAATGTGGACTGAACAAAGTTATGCAGGTAATGAGGTTGCACGAACACTTTCACCTGAAAAGACCCAGCCAATCCCTTATCAGATGGTGCAAGGAATAAGCAAGGAATGCCAAGCAACAATCCATGTGAAACGGATCTCCAAACAGAAAATTTGATTCGAAATGCAATGTGATTCCAAATGACCAAACAATCAGGTTGATCGCAAATTGCTCTAAACGACACCAAATTTTGATGCAAACAGGCAAATACTGCATATATCTCTGCTAGCATAGTTCTGATCGAATCACGATTCATATAAATCACAAAACGAAAACATCATATAAAGAATCGCGATGCAAACAACTTGATCGCAAACAGATCCGATTCAAGAGATCTCATTTCAAGAACGATCCAATAACTTAATTATCAGATAAAAGAAAATTAAAACAAAAAAAGAAAAATCTATCGAAAAATGCAAGATTATAAAACGATTGAGAAAAGGATCAAATGGAGTTGAAAATAGAGGAAGTAAGAGAGGAGAAATGTGACCTTCTTGCGGAGACCAGAGGTTCCAGGCTTCTGGCCATCGAAGGGAGTGGTCTGAACGCGAGAGACTTTGAACACAACCATGGCTACCTGATCAGAGCAGAACGAAATCAAGAAGCGTAAGATTTCTTTTCAGAGAGAGAGCGAGTGTGCGTGAAAGAGAGAATAAGAAGAAGAAGAAGAAGCGAGAGATGTGCTATTTATTCATTTATTTACGGTACAGGGAGAAGGCTAGGGGCGAAGCGAACAAGGAGAAGACGAGTGTACCACCTTGCTTGCGAGTTGCGAGTGCGGAGTTCTTTGATGGGATGACGCTTGTGCGACGAGGAATTTAATTGGCGTCTCGTCGGTTGTTTTGGAATTTTTGATCGCTTGATTTTGTTCGGTGCAGAGATTGAGAAAATATTAGCTTAAATAACATTTCTCTTATGTTAATATCTTTTCCATTTTTGGATTAACTGTTATGTTAATGTCTTAAGTGAACATGTATGATGCTAAACACACACATTTTGAAAAAATTGAACAAGCAAAAAAAGAAAAATTAATCTAAATTGTAATGAATAAAAAGTTGAAAAAAAAAAATTGATTAAAATGACATCCCGTATTAGAAACGCATTGTAAAAATGTATCTCAGCTTGCTAAAACGTAACTCGCTTGTATTTGAATGGAGGTGCATCGTTTTGGGCTTTTTAGCCCCATTTATTCACCCTAAAAAGAAAATTAATGGCGGTGCATCCTTCTAGTTTGCTGCCCCCTCGACTCTAATTTTCATGCTAAATGATTCATTTTTTAATAAAAAAATAAGATTAAATTTGTTTAAGAATAAATTTTGTTTTTTACACTTATAATTTAATGTTTTTTTGATTGCAAAGGCAGGTTATTAAGTATGAGTAGTGAAATAGAAAACTTAATAAAGGTAAAATAGTCTATCTCTTTAAGATTAAACTCTAATCATACAAATTTATAAGATTTTAAACATTCTAAACATACTCTAAGTATACTTATTGATGAATATTTATTAGTATTTGTTGAATAATTTAAATTACTTAAAAATAAAATAATAAACACTTCTAGAATTCTTATATAATGAATGTTTTACTTTTATTTAAATCTTTTTTTTGGTTGAGTAAACAATTTCTTAACAGTACTTAATAACAAAATTTATATATTATAATGATGAACTTATGCATAGATTTATTAGTTCGTATATTCGTAATAGAGTTTAATTTGGGTGTACTGATATTCAATTAAAATCTTCCATTTACATGATCATTCAAATAATAAGTGATTATATCAAAAAGTTTTATTGATGTAACAATATATGATTAAATATCTATATAAAAATATTTTATACTAACAATACATTCAAATTAAATCCTTTGTAATAAGTTTCAAACCAAAATTTTATCTTTTTATAACTTCAAACAATGGCGTCAATGTGTTACATTCAAATTCTAGAAGAAGAATACATTATCTGTAAAAATTATTATATATTATGAGAATACTATATTTAGCTAATCAAAACATGACATGTAACAAATTACTTTTATAATTACGTATAGACGGTGGGCTCATTGTGCTAAATTTATCTGTGGATCTTAGCCTAATCTGCATGCCATTCCAGCAGTTATTTACTTTCTACAGAGTGACAGCAACATGAACGACAGAGATTGAATTCTATCTCAAGCTGTTGTGTTATGACAAGGGAATTAATTGCAAGCACCATGTACCCTTCCTTTTGGTAATATTCGAACCTCGGAAAGGTTTTTTCCTCTTTATCACGACGTAGTACCGAACCACATGTCAATGAATCCCTTTTCCCCACCCCCAATTATGCTGATCAATATATAATTTTTCGGTACATTAATCCATATAATTTAATCACCGGAATGGACAATAGGCAATACAGGTAACACGACTTCTTTCGTTTTTTTTAAAGTTTGGGCGAGAATAAAAGAATACAGCTGTATGTTTTCTTAGCCGGACATTTTTGTTGTGTCATTTATCTTTGCATATATATTAAAAACACTAAAGAGTAGCCCATTACTATTTAAGTGAAATCTAGCCCATCTTTTAATACAATAAGCCCATTGCATTTCTGATATGAAGTAACCACACAAAAAAAAACCACCGCAAGAGGCAACAAATAAGCCAGCCTCTCGGGGTCCTTGCATTCTCTGCTGTTTGGGCTGATTCAAGTAAAATTAAATAATTTAAAATAATAAACTTTATTTTTTTAGAAAAATATAAATTATTACTTATGATGACTTGACATTAAGTAACTTGTAAGAACTTACTTTAATATATAGTACCTAGTACATAGACATATAAATTTGAAGAAATCGAAGTTGAAGGAAGGTCAACCATTTTAACTAGCAGTCGTTAATGAAGCAAGAAACAAAACGTGAAAAACACCTCTACATAGCACATAATAAAATGAAGATACACAAAATACAAATAATTATGTCCATCATGCTGTTTTTCTGTATATCGATGCTCAAGGGTTTTTTTCCCCTCAGTTTACATCGATTATACAGAATCAAAGGCGCACCATGAAAGTCTCTAATTCTAGATCATTAACACCTATATTCATATGCCACACTTACTTTATTATCAACATTTTTTGTTGTTGGAAATCTTGGAACAACACATGCAACTCCTGCAGAGGCTAGGCATTAGACACTATCAACTGATAATGATGCAGTGGAAAATTCTGTTGTTGATCTTGGAGGAGAAGACATAACAGGTTTTGGTGGCATTTCCAGCGAATCCATGCTACCTTCCAACATGTCAATCACTTTACTTATTGTAGGTCTATGAGAAGGAATTGTCTGAATGCACCACAAACCCACCATAGTCATTTTCTTTGCTATCTCATTTTCCTCTATGGACATCATCCCATCAAGTAGCAGATCACTTCCAAGCTCAAGCTTCTTATAAACCACCAAATGTGGAAAATATATCTCACTTGAGTGACTAGCTTCAACATTAGCATTCTTATGCCCTCCAACCATTTCTAGCAACATCATTCCATAGCTATAGACATCAGATTTATGAGAAACACCTCCAAAACTCTTGTTGCACATTTCTGGAGCTACATACCCAACTGTCCCTCTAGCATCTGACATTGAAATAATGCTCTCATCCCCAGTGTTGAGCTTAGCAAGTCCAAAATCTGATATCTTTGGATGATAATTTTCATCCAAGAGGATATTATGCGGCTTAATGTCGAAATGCAGAATCCGAGTGTTGCATCCTTTATGCAAGTACTCAAGCCCTTTAGCTATCCCTATTGCAATTTGGTACAAGTTCTCCCAACTCAAGGTTGGAGCATTTTCAGCTGCCTTCTTGCGAAGGAATTTTTCAAGGGAACCATTGGACATGAATTCATAGATGAGAGCTTTTCTGCTTCCTTCTAAGCAAAATCCAAGAAGAGTGACAACATTAACATGGGATGTTTTGCCAATGCTGGCAACCTCATTGACAAATTCTTCTCCATTGCTTTTCGACTCATTCAGTATCTTTACAGCCACAGAGCAACCATTGGGTAATTTTCCCTTGTATACAGAACCATAACCACCTTCTCCCAGTTTAACTTTGAAGGAGTCAGTCATTTTCTTGACATCAGAGAAACTATACCTTTTTATCCCCAGAGGACCTTGACTTTCTAGGAAGGCTTCTATAGCTCGATCATTCCTTTTTTTTATACCCAATTGGGTTGATATAAACTTCCACACCTTAGCTTTATTACGGCATATGATGACAGCAATTAGAGGAAGTCCAATTCCAGTACCTATGAAACCTGTCAGCAGAATTAAGGGTCATTCAGCTGTGGAGAAGAATTGAAATAGTACATGCACGTCATTTTCGCCGTATATCATTTTACACCAAAGTCCCATGTCAGTATTTAGTTAATGTGCAGACTCGTGGAAGTACTTAATAAAAAATCCTTAAAACAAAAACAATAGTTTACTACATTATGTTGCTTCCCTGGTAGAAGTGAAAAGGTAAAAATGAAGAAAGGACACTCTGAGCTTGGTCATGCCACTGCAGTATTAGAAACCTTGGACATCCAGCTATCCCATACTTTGGCATTACACATAAACAGTGTGAAATTCAAGATTTCACACATAAGATAGTTGTATACAAGGTCTCAAGAATCAAACTGATTAACAAGCTTGATAAAAATTTCAAGGGCACGCATTGGACTCTTACTTTCTTAGTTAGAAATCAGATACTGAAAACTAATTTATATTCGTTCAAAAAACGAATTGCGTCTAATAAGGAACTTGTGTTTGAGAAAAACTGTACCTAAAACCAGCTTCAACACTCTGTGCTTCGTCCTACCTGCCACAAAAAAAACATTACAGTTAGATTGCTTGCATTCAGAACTTTACAGTCTGGAGTCGAGAGCAACTGCAAGTATGACTTTACCGTATGAAAATGAATATCTGAAAGCATGGCATCCGGGGCAAAAGAAAAAGAAGGGAAAAAAAAGTACATTGGCTTAGAATTTTAGATTTAAGTGTCAAGAGGTGATTGTTACATGGATAAATGTTTCACTTTTTAAATCACATTCTTTTTATATGAATTTATTCTCACGTAAATTTACATATACATTGCCAAAACATTTCTGTCCAATCTGTTTTTACATACAATTGTGTCCAAATTAACCATGGGAAGTTAGCAAAAGAGTCACCAGGATCGGTGACTTGCTTTATCATTGAAAAGAATAACATAAAACCAAAGGAAAAAAAAAAATTATAATAAAAAAGACGATTATAACTATTATGCTTAAAAATATTTAATGCTAAACATCTGTTACACGATAGTTAACCATAGGATAGTTAAATAATTATTTGTTTCAAATGTAATTATGAGATTGATTCTTGAACGTAATCTGTTATCCATCAAACGACACCGCCATGTAGCCTGCCATTAAATTACGGAGGAAGGCAATGGCAAGTCAACAACTGTGGAGAATTTGTTGTCAATTAGTCACGTCATGTTTGCTCTTATGGCAATGTCCACTTTTCTTTGAGCTGTTTTTTCGATCGTCTTTAGACTTAATGTCTTTCATTAATTAAAAAGAAAGAGACTTGTTGGTTTTATTATTCGTATGCACAGGTGCCAATGTTGTTTACCCCATGTATGCACAGCTGCATAGAGTGCACGTTTTTTAACTAGAAATGGGGCGATGGTTAGGTTAGGTGGGAACGTCTCAGCTGCAACATCCAAGTCAACTTATGATGCTGAAGGAAGCTAAAATTTGGACGGTGTGTGCTGTAATTTAACAGCATTGTAAGTAACAATCATTGCAATGGAGATCCCGTATTATGTGTCTCTTATCCTTTCTCTGTCTCATGACACACATGCCACATTAATTTATTTCCCATACTCTACAGCTTAGACACCAAGAAGTCAATGTGAACAGGAGAAAGTTGGTCAGTTACTACTATAAAATTACTTGAAGAATTATTATATACATGTTTTTCATTTAAATTTTAATGTTGTAGTTGTCAAACACATCACAACGGCATGAACAGTTTTGATGAGCAACGTCATAGGTGGTTTTTGGATGCAAGTAGTGATGGTGGCCTTTGGCCTTTCGGCATTAAAAACTGAAACAAAAGAGGCATTGGTCTTTTTTTTGGCTGATGGATTTGACTCTCTTTCTGACGCTTTTGGACTGATTGGCTGAACTCCCACTGCATCAATATTCACTCGGTCCCATGTTGTGAAAATTTTATATGATTTGATCGTATTGATTATTGTTATTGATTAAATTTTCCTGTAAAACCTGGGCTAATATCTATCTTTTTAATTAATAGTAAAAATTAATACATAATTAAATTATATGAAATTTTTATATGAGGAATTTCATTTCAATACAGGATGCCATGTTCAAAGGCTAACAAAAGCCTTTGTGCTGTGGAACTACGGAGATAAACTAGAGATGGACTCGTTCTCTATCATTTCAGAAATTTAATCTTGTTGAGTTTTCATTATGCCACACTTGAATCAACGTGCGTAGACACTGAGACAGGAAGAGGAAACAAAAGATCTCCATCCCAAGACCAAGAGTTGATTACTTATCGTTTAATTATCAAGAGCAACTTCAGCTAGACAACTTGTTTGTAAGGCCAAAAATAAAGGACATCAAAATACACGTATCTTCTACTGGAGCTATTCAATTCATGAAAATGAGGAGAATAGAGAAAAGAGAACATACTTTTGTGAGTAGGACACGCTGAGTCATGAGTTCCACCGGGGCAATAACAGGAAAACTGAGACGAATCATTCTCATTCGTCCCACATGTTCCTCCAGATTCCATGCATGCTGTGCACTGGGAAGACCATTCTGCATCATACTGCACATCAAACCCTTGATCCAGCGCTTTCTTCAGCGCTTCAGCTCCATTCTCTGCAACGTCCCAAACAACATCTCGTGAAACTTGCACTTGAACACTAACCCTGCAGTTCTGCAACTGCTGCAGCTGAGTTCCATTGACCACATAGAAACCATGTTTACTGCTATCATTCTGGCACGTAAAAGTGTTCCCAACAGCTGAATTCCCAGGAGGACAATCATAGAATATAGTGACGTTCTGAACGGTTGGGAGAGAATGAAAGGGACTGCCATTAAGAGAAGTGTTGAAGAAATTTGAAGAGCAGTGATCATAGACAAGGTCTGTTCGCACCATTCTCACGGTACTAGCTGTTTGGTTAATACTTAGTAGATGGAACTTTTGTGAACCAACTTGAATTGAGGTGTTTTGGTTGTTCATGCATGTGAGCTTGAAGCCATGGCTTCCACAAAACTGGGGTCGGTTCCCACCCCAGAAAGGATAGGATACATTTATGAGTCCACAACTGAATGGTTGGCTGCAAATGGAGTATGTATCATTTTTTTGAGAGTAGGATTGTGGCAAAGTTGTCAAGAAGAAAACAATGGTGAGTATGGATGTGAATGTGAGGACGGGGAAATGGGTACCCATTATTACGTAGAAGGAAGGAATGGCTGGGGTGATCTTAATGCCGAAGGCCTGGGTGATACCTTGTTCAAAACTTGAAATGGAAAGGAGTACTTTGTTTTAGAGCTTTATTGGTTCCTTCAGGAAGAGGAAAACAACAAAATAATAGCACGCGATAAACTTGGACTTGGAGCAGACTTGGAACTATTCTGTAGTGTAGTCTATTCTGGGGTGCTAGGTGCTTGCTCACGTGCTGCGCATGAAGATCTTACGTGTATCGAATAGCAACATGGCATTTGTTCTTAGTGGGGTCCAGAAGGAGCAACACGAGAAAGTGAGTTTGAATGGGTCGACGGTGGGCAAAGGTTAAAATTATATTGGTAGTATTGTAAGATTATATTGATAAATTTTTTTGATTATATTAATAATATAAAATTATTTTATATTATTAATATAATTTTATATTATTAATATATAATAATTAAAATTATATTAATAAAATATTTTGATTATATTGATAATATAAAATTATTTTATATTATTAATATAATTTTATATTATTAATATATGATAATTAATTTTTAAAATATATTTAATTATATTTTTAAATTTTTTTAAAATTAAATATTATTATAATACATCATAAATAATTAATATATTAATATACCTCATAATTTGTGACACAATTCTCACTCTTTATCACAAAAATACACACAATTCACATTTTTACAAAGGTATTATAGAATGCACCATGAGGTTAATTATTTTGTTAAGTGCACGGTGCTTTAATTCAAAATTGAAAAAGTAAGAAAAAAAAAATTAAAATCTGAATATTGAGGGAGTTGGGGAACACGCCACACCCTCTTCGAACAGGAGATCGTTCCTTCAGTGAATGGTTTGCAACGCCATGAATAATCCCTCCACAGCCAATCGAGTTGTTGGAGGGCGGTGCCCTTGAGAGGCTCGAACGACGACCACGCACTGTCGAAGGGAGCTGCCGGGTGCGCCTGGTGCTGATAGACACAGGCGGAGGAGGCAGCTTCGGACCCAGACCCGCGACGACCAAAAGAAGGGATAAAATACTAAAGTGGAAAAGAGGTAATATCCCAGTTTTGGTATTATCTTGACTTGAATATCTTATATTAAATTTAGGACTTTTATTGTGTAAGGCTAAAGGAAGAGGTTTCATCCATCCTGAACTCCTCATAGCCTGCTTCATTCTTTAAACTATTTTGTGAAAAACTTCATAAAGTGGAATTTACTGTGTTTGACGGTAGAGTTTATTGGAAAGGCAAGTGTTTGGAGCTATCCTATCCCGTTTTGAACTAGAATTATATGTATGAACGAGGACCACTAAATGTTTCAAATAAGAACAAAAGACAGTCTTGACTTGAAGGATTAAAGCCAAAAAGCGTGCAACTACCATGGAAAATGCGAACACATGAATCCACCAAAATATGTGACAGCTATTCCCATTTACATATAGACAGTTGCTGTTTGCTATTCGGCCTGGTCTTTAAAGATTTATACATGATTTATTTGGGGGGACCAGACATATTATATAAAAAAGGATTAAAATCTTCGCCATGATTATCTCTACAACATAGTGACTTTATATTTCATATTTCTAGTGGATAAAGAGGATCGCATTATATTACATTACATCATGCTGATTCGTCATAGCAGTGGCTGATTTTCCTGGCCCAGAATTTGGTTTTTGTCGATCCTTAAAATGGTTGTGTCTCCGATCTTAGCCCAACCAAAAAGTGAGCCCAACCTAATCCATGCCAACCTAGACGCGGTTTTTCTATGGCTGCCAACCAATCTTGCTGCTTGTAATGTGCTACAGAATTACCTTCATTCTGGGGCCGTTTCTGATGGGGCAAACACTTCACACTTGCATTATTAAAACAAAGTTTTATGATTGGACATCAGAAGAGAAAAATAGATTCTTCAGTGGCAATCTATTTGACACAATGCAATGAACTTAATTCAAAGGAGTGGACGATTCTGTTTCTGATCTTGTGGGAGTAGACATGAAAGGCTTTGGTGGCATTTCTAGGAAATCCATGTTGCCTTCCAACATATCTACGACTTTACTCATTGTGGGTCTGTGATTGGGAATGGTCTGAATGCACCATAAACCCACCATAGTCATTCTCTTAGCAATCTCATTCTCTTCTGTGGTCTTTACACTATCAAGTCCCAAATCACTGTCCACCTCAAGCTTATTGTATATCCAATGAGGGAAGTACATCTCACTTGTATGACTGACTTCAGCGATAAAGTTCTTCCGCCCTCCAACCATCTCTAGTAGCATCATTCCATAGCTATAAACATCAGACTTATGTGAAACACCTCCAAAATGTCTACTCCATACTTCTGGAGCCACATACCCAAGTGTCCCTCTAGCATATGACATAGAAATGATGCTTTCTTTTGTAGAGCACAGCTTTGCTAGCCCAAAATCTGAGATCTTGGGGACAAAATTCTCATCCAAGAGGATGTTATGTGGTTTAATGTCAAAATGTAAAATCCGAGTGCTTAATCCCCTATGCAAGTATTCAAGCCCTCGAGCTATCCCGGTTGCAATTTGGAACAAAACATCCCAGCTTAACATCGGAGATTCAGCTGCATTTTTGTAAATGAACTTATCAAGGGAGCCATTAGGCATAAATTCGTAGATGAGTGCTTTTTTATGGCCTTCCAAACAAAATCCAAGAAGGGTAACAATATTAATATGAGAAGTTCTACTGATGCTATCAACCTCATTGATAAATTCTTTGCCGTTTCCTTTGGATGCATTCAATAACTTTACAGCCACAAGGCAACCAGTAGATAGCTCTCCTTTGTATACAGCACCAAAACCACCTTGTCCCAATTTAACTTTGAAGGAATTGGTCATTTTCTTGACCTCTGAGAATTTAAATCTTTTTAGGGCTAGAGGTCCATGATTTCTTACAAAAGCCTCAACATCTTTGTCACTCTTTTTCCTCTTCCAAGTCTGAATTGATGATCTGCATCTAAAATAGCAAATAATGCTACATATAAGCAATGCTGCAACTGCTGCACAAGTAAAACCTGTTTGCAGATACACAAAGTTAATTAATAATTGAGTCATATTCTTCTACTTCCAGAAAATGTAACCTCAATAAATAAGATATAGGGAAAGTATGCGATCATTCCAATTAAGCATAAGCAAAATGTGGATTGCTTGCCTCCAGAAGAAGGATAATGATTGTTCACAAATAACAAAACGGAACATTGAAAACATAGTACAATAGAAAATTAGATATCTCATTACCTACAATGAATTTCCTTTTCCGATTCCAGTAATTAGCTGCAACAGCAACAGCAAGCAGTGAAAGCAAAGAGAAGTCTGTTAGGACTGATGACTCAATATTGTGGAAAGTTTATAAAAACTCTGAGAATTCTACTAGAAGCAATCATAAAACAGTTACAAGGGAAATAACAAATTAATATGGCCTGATCACATTTAACTCTCCATATATTTTTCCACTATCTGCTGTGGATTCCTAAAAGTAAAAGCATTCCTAGTTCTGCAATTCTTCTAACGGGTAGCTGCAATTGGGATCACCAAGCACGGTCCTTCACCCTAAATTCTTGCAACATGAGGGCACCATTTAATATTTTTTTAACCCAGTTATAGCTATGTATAGTTTATGGAAAGGGTGAAACTTTATTTCTTAAGAGTTTTGAAAGATCGCATCTAGCATAAAGTATTACACTTATTACAGGTGCTATGTGCTAGAATATTTCGTCTACTAAATCTTAAGTGTGATGCTTGCCAAATAAACCCAACATCCACCATCTATTGTGAATTCCTAAAACAAAAAGCATTCCCAGTTCTGCAGTTCTTCTAACGCATAGATGCAACTGGGGTCACCGAGCAAGGTGCTTCACCCTAAATTCTTGCAACCTACGGCACCATTTAATTTTCTTTAAAACTTATCACTAGATCAGTATGCCTTACAGATAGATAAATCTATGACTGATCAAAAGAACAGCCAATAACAGGACAACAATATGAGTATGTGTTTCTATCCAACTATATGTAGACTCATCACTCATACTATGTGTTTCTATCCAACTATATGTAGACTCATCACTCATACATAAAACGTGCCTATTATCAAGTAAAATAAAGAAGAGAGAAAAAAGGAAGGCATACTATTGTTATGAGAACACTGCAAAGCATAAGTGCCGTCCCGGCAAAAACAGGAAAACTGAGAGTTATCACTGTTGCCACAGTTGCCGCCACTTATAAGGCATCCTAAGCATCTTCGATCGTCTAACGTATAATTGACATCAAACCCAGCACCCACAACTTTGTTCAGCCCTTCAATCCCACCCTCACTTCCCAGTCCTTGCGTCACAGGCACTTCAACACGAACTCCACACTTCTGGAGCTCTGGAAACTTGGGCAACTCAGCTTCTTCCAAATAGAAAGCACGCTTATTGTTTCCACCACCCCCGCACGGAAAAGAGTGCGTGCCATTCGAAAGTTGGGAGTTTGAGGAACAGTTATAGAAGATGGTGAGGTTCTTGACATTTGACTGATAGCGAAAGAGAGTTGTGTCTAAGGAAGTGTTGGTCAAAGGGGAGGAAGAGCAATGATCATAGGCAAGTCCTGTTCGAAACATGGTTATGCTGTGAGTGAACTGATCAATGCGCAGCACTTGGAAAGTTTGTGAGCCAACTTGAAGGGACGTGTTCTGGTTACCGTGGCAAGTGAGGTTGAATAATGGGTTGGTGTTGCCGCAGAAACTGGGCCTGTTGCCTCCCCAGAAAGGGTAGTTGATGTTGGATATTTGTCCGCATCTGTATCGGCGGCTACATGCTGTGTATCTGTCTAGTTGTTGAGAATAGGATGTCAAGAAGAAGGAGAAGACCATGGTGACTATGGATGTATGGAGTAAAGGGGTGTGGTCTTCCATTTTTGACGTTGAAGATCATGCAGAGAAGAAAGTGTGGTGTTAACTATCTATCCTTGACCTTGAAGGAGACAACGGAGAACACAAGCATGTGTGATACAGATACACCCGTTTATACACAAGTCTTCATGTACATTGTAAGGTTTATTCTTGGTCATTTACTCATGTTAATTAAAATAACTAAAATTTATAAAATAAAATGAATTTCATTCATTTTTATATCATTCTAAATAAAAAATTAATTTTAGAATAAATTCAAATTTTATTTCTTACGTTGCATTCCAAATATAATAATTTTTTATAATTAAATAAATTTTTATAAAATTAAATCAAATCAAATTATATTTTGATAATATCAAGCATAACTTACATAAATTCGATCGGAACAGAAATGCGAAATTTCGTCGAAAGGGAGTAAGCGAGTGCCTATTGACTACTGAATATTGACTAACGATATGTTAATCAAAAGAAATATCGACTAACCATATATTTCCATATTATTTTTGTGCACGTTTTATATTCTGAGTTTCATGGAAAAGTTTAAGAAATGTGATTTAAAAAGGTAAACATATTTATGTAATTACTATATTAATTTTATATAATTAAAAATATATACATACTTTACATTAAAAATATATAGATGAATTTTTACAATGTTTTAATTATTACGTAAATACTTTATAATATATTTAATTAATGTAATATAATTACTTCAAAGTTGCACGTATAATGATATATAATTAGTTGATAATATAAAATATTTTTATGTTAATATTATATCAATGTTAATTATCATTTATTTTTTTTGGATAAAAAGTAATTTTTTAATTATTAAAAAATTATTTTTTTATAGAAATTGTTTATTTTAATTTTTACATAAAAATTAAAAATCTATATATATTTTTTTAGTTTTTGAATAAAATTTAAGATTAGTTTTTTAAAAAAATAAATTTTTTGAAAAAAAAAAAGAACAAATGAAGCGAGCACACCCTTAATTGAAAATATGATTTTTTTTAACAAATTCAATATATGATATAATCACTGACCTAATGATCCGATGGGTTGATACTTGATATAGTTGACGTTAGGTCTAATATATATTAGTTGTCTGAATCACTGTATTTACTGCGTAATAAATTTGATTAATCTAATATATCTCATTCTCGTCAAAAAGAAAAAAACCCAACATATCCAATCAAATGTAATAATTAAGGTATGATGTGATCATTGACCTATGGCTGGGGTTCAGCTTTAGTTTAATATTAGTATATTACAGTGTTCGATGCGCTCTTAGTGGGGGTTCCTCTCCCTGGGAGGGCGATGTCACTGATTGCTTCTGTCTTTTCTCTTCTTTTACCGGGTTGTACCCGTTGTCTACTGAGAAAACGGTGTTCTATGCGCTTTTCTCCATTATAGTATTGTCCAGTTACCAAATTTCAAAATTTCAAAATTTCTAGATCTTTTCCGTACATTATTTGAAAATTGAAGCTCAAGTTCATCGTGATTTGCTGACCGAAGGAGAGAGAGAGAGAGAGAGAGAGAGAGAGGGGGGATTCGTCGTGATTTTGGAGATTGCGTATTGTCTAAGCTTTCGCTTCAACCTCCAATAAAACAAAACAATAATTAATTGTACCATAGACTTACTAATGAATATTTAACTATAATTAATGTTATCTAATCAATTAATTAATTAATTTGACAATAATTAATGTAATTTGCTTACCGAATCTTATGATTACTGTAGCATTCAACTAAAAGAATCAAAGAAAATATACAGAGTTAATTTCAGACCTTATCGCTTGCTTGTGTATATTCAACTTGGCGAGTTAATATATGTTCAAAAAAAATAGTGACCGAAGATCTACAAATACATGTAAGCACCAAAATGTTCTCAATAAAGTCTACTCTGGCAATATTATTACATAATTTATATAACTGAATTTGATAATGAACAAATTATCAAACGATGACATTAATTTTGTCTTCAATTTCGGTATGTCTATCTTTATATTTTAAGAATTACTCACCTAATTTCAGATTCAAGTAATGATTAGATAAAATTCTCTCAAATAACAATATTAAAGTTTGAAGTCCTAAATTTATAAATAAAATTAAATTGAAATCATAGTTCACTTTTATTACAGCCAACTACTTTTTAATTTTATCTGTGTATCTTAGTCGTAATAGTTGTACACAAACTTTCTAAAATCAATTATCAAAGTTGAAAAAATATATATATATATACTGTTCATATAATAAAATATTATATAATTATCCAATTATATATTATTTTACCGCTAAAAACTGTTTGGCTCATTATATTTACTTCAAATGATCTGTAGAAAAAATTGTTATTTTATTCAATAAACACAATCATAGCGTTCAATAATATAACCAGACGAGAGAATTGGATCAAACTAAAGTATTCATTTCCTGACTTCTGACAATAAGTAACATACCAACACTGGCCCAGAAGAGGCAGGTTGAACTTTTTCTAGGAGAGCAGCCTGGCCCATCTGTTACTAATCCATGAAATGGGCCAGGCATTAAACTAACTCTAACAAGAGCCCGACCTTTAGCTCGGTAGTTTTGTTATGGGTCAAACACTTCACAGACTAAGCCTAATTTGATTCTCCAACTGCTAACTTGTATATACAGCTGAAAGCCAAATCACTAGCTTTCCTAGCGCCACCTTGGGACACCATCAATGACAGAACTTGAACCTGATGGCGTTATGTCACCGTTTGATTGTGACTCTGAGAAGCTGAAAGCCATGCCATTAACATTCCCGAATGATGATGTGGCAAATGCTGCATTCGCTGCCCACTCGCTGCACTCAATTTGTGCATTATTATGGCTTTGTGCATAGTTTCCAACCTCTGTAGATTTGTCACCGAAATAGTTGTTCAGATCATATGCAGCAACTAATGGTTGATGGTTGTTTGGAAATTGCTCCGCAGTTTCACCTATTGAGTTAGAAGCATATAGATAGATTGATTGATGTCAGTTACGGTCCTTGAATCCAAGAACGAAAAGGATTTGTAATTGTAAAATAATATCGCATAGCCACATAAAACACATTTATTAACAGAACATACCTTGGGTTAACAAATCAACGTTATCGTTCAAAAACCCATCAATTTCCTCCAAGTTATTCCATTTAGCATATGCTTCTCTCACCAATTTCTCTGTATAGCCCTGCAAAATAAGTACCCATTGAAATGAATTAGAGGATCAAATCAAAGTCAACATCTAGTAAAATCCAGAAATTAAAGGAACAGAGGGGATTTTGAGTAGAAGGGTACCCTATTCATGTTGCTAAGCTCTCTGCCGGCAAACACTTGGCCGTTGATATCAGCCCTAATCAGCTGGCATATGGCATTCAGATAGATATTAAAATCAGGGCCACGGTAGACATAGAGCTTGTTGCCCATGTTGCAAGTCTTTGCATGCTTGATTGTCACATCCCACATTTTCTCTGACATCCCAATGCCTAAAATCTGATTGCAAAATCATACAAACAAGAATGTATTAATCCATGTAAATTACATAATCATTTAACAATGAAGAATCCATTATAAAAATCTTTTTTTAATAATGTTTTTCCTTCTTTCTTTTTTTTAATACCTTTCTGAGCCTATGAGGATCAACAACGGATAACTTGAGAAATTCTTGCACTGTATTAATCCCCTCGTTGGACAATTTTTTGTGGAACGCTCCGTCTTTGCCAATCTTCTCTAGGCGCCACACTTCGTCCTCGAGCGTTGGTGGGTGGTGCTTTTTGTACACTTCAAATTATGGGGAAAAAAAATATATTAGCAAATAATTATTTAGTACTGTATAATATAATATAATGATACAAATAATAAACTGCTTTAAAAGCCCACCAAATCTTGGACGTCATGGGACTAACAAAATTACCACAAAATTAACATTTTTTTCTTTTTTAAACAACCACTAGCTACGTCCTTGGATATGTCTTTGAAACCATTGACTTGAAATCAACGCACAACAAGCGGATTACTAAAACCAGATTAGAAATTGGTAAAAAATGCAATAGTAATAGGAAAAAAAAAAAAAGGCTAGTACACGCCAGAGTTCATTGCATCAATTATCTGGAGTTGTATGTGGGTTTTCTTCATTTCACACTGTATGGTTACATTGGTGGGACCATGATTGAGCAGCCATTGGTTGCTGTGTAAACCTCCTAATTAGATGTATGTTTCATGTTTGACTATCACTTTCCAGTCATCATATTAAAAAAAAAAAATCCAAACAAAAGAAAATAAACAAATTAGAAAGAGTTTCTATTGCTTGCTAGAAAAGGTGAAAATGAAATACCCTGTCCTGTCGGAGGTAAGACCAATGTTACTATAATAAGTGCTATAATTTGATATCACAATCTATGTAAGATTTTTAATAAAAGTAGTTTCACATCAAGATTTTATGTAATTTTTGGCTTTTTCAATCTTTAGATAGAGATTATTCCGTTTAATATAAGGAACGTGTAAACGTATAAGTTCTGAACAAAAATTACTTTCTATTCATAATTTACTATTCCTTCTTAACAAAAGTTTACTATTTTAAATATAATTATATTTAGATATAATTATATTAAAAATGTATTAAGTTGTCTCAATTAACAGTTAAATTGAAACAAATTGAGTGTAAAATATAATAATATAGTGAATTTTTATGTTTAAATAATATAGTTTGTATCATGCGCAAAAATAATCTGACTTTTCATGTGTTAATTGAGAATAATTATCATTCGTCTGAAAGTTGCAAGACTTTTGAGTATGGGATAGCTTTATTTACAAGTTAATTTTATCAAGTAAACTCACTAATTAATATATGGTCTTCCGAAAAACTACCTATTTTATGAACCAACTTGCAACTTTTTTAAAAAGATGAAAAATAAAAGGAATTTTGTAAGCACGGCATCACCTAGTCACTGATAAAATTTACACAAAAGAATTGTTAATTAAAATGTGAGAACAATAATAAACTCACTAGCGCGCATGTTAAAGATGCGATAACTTTTCATAGACCTCGACTATGCTTTCTGATCAGTAGTTATCCACAACTTATAAATAAATTAAAGCACTTGTGAACAATATCAGTATATGAATATAAATTAATTGAATAAGTTAAAGCCTCAACTATCAAACATATATCTGATTCTATGTGACATGGAGATGAAGCAATCGTTTGGCGATCGAAGAAAGCATTGAAAGTTACTTAGCACAATCTACATCTTCTCTAAAACAGTCATGATTGCAGATAGCAGAAAATATGCTTAAAAATGAAATGCAAGCCATGGCATTTGATAGCATATATAAATCAATTTCAGTTGATAATTAAGAAGAACTCACATTCACCGCGGTGATCCTTAACAATAAATGCTTCAGTCATGCCTTCACGAATTCTGACACCTTGGTTACTCCCAGGAACCACTCTCACTGCAACCCTGAACTTCCTGCTACGTATCCAGCTAGAGTTATCTGTGAACTCTAGGTCCCCAGTTATTGGTGCAATACCATCCCTCATGGTCAGGTTCAATTCTCCGGTGAGCAATGGCCGTTTTCCTTGTCTTTCCTTCACTATGTGGTTGTTGAATTCCTCACTCGTCCATGACTCGTTCTCACCAGGTGGAAAATCTCCATCGAGGACCGCCATTTCTAGCTTTATGGGATGTGGGAGGCTTGTTCGAACCACTTGATCACCGCTTTTGTCAACAAGAATCACTTGGATGGGGTTCCCATCTTTGTCAAGTATCCTGCTACCCGTGAATATAGGGAGCAAAAGCTCGTTGCTGAACATGAGTTGAAAGTTTGATGGTTGCTCCATCGCTTCGATTCTCAATGAAGGGGACCTTGTTATTGAGCGTGGATAGCTATGTCTCATGACTCGCTCCACCTCTTCATTGACCTGACAAAATTTGAAAGAAATATAATTAAACTTTTATGTGAGAATGTTGATTTGCTTCTTCTCATAGCTAGTGTCATGCATCAAATTAAAGTCTGCTTGATATCCATTTCTATATATGTTAATAATGTTATGGCAAAGCCTAGAATGACTTACCACTCTTCTAAGCAAAGGTTCCAAGCCTGAGAAAAGGTTCTGCATGTTTTTCACCATAACAACTTCTCCTATTATCCTGCCAAGAAGAATTGGATTAGTTCATGAGAAGTGAGACATGTTTAGATAACTCCGAAGCTTTATAATAACTGGACCAAATTAACTTGATGATGATAGAAGATTAAGCAATCAGGAGCATATAAATTCAAGTAATCGAATGAATTCATGCTTAAACTATAAATTAACATACGAAGCAAAAGAAGGTCTATTAGGTCTGATGCGTTTGTTGTTTTGCTCATCTGGGTCTTTATCAGAATCATCAAAGAACCGTTTGGCCGCCATTTTTCTCTCAAGAATTTGGAAGCAGGGAATAAGAGAGAGTGAAAGATGTTGGTATAAGATTGCACTGAGGAGGAAGAGATACAGGACCAGAGGAGAGGCTATGATTTGGTTTTTATACTGCAAAACTATGTCAGAGTGAGACAGCAAAATTGGGTTACGTTCAGAAATAACATAAATCAGGAAAGAAGGTGCTTGGAATGTCGGAGGAAATAGCCAAGAAAATAGCATGCTGTAGCCTGGAAGCGTATCATATGATGTGAAGACTTTGACCTCAACAGCCATCCAAAGTCAACCCCAAATCTTTATAGTATATGAGAAGGGTCAAGACTCAAGAAGGCCTAAAGGCTAAGTGTAGGTCCCAGAAAATTTGGAAGGCCCCTCGTTATGGATTGAATAGCACAAAAATTCAGGTATGTAGACTGTAGTATCATCATATATACCATCAGATTCATAACAGATGCTAAAAGTGAAAAGGTGGTATCAGCATCTTTATGTGTGTAATGCGTTCGTGGGGTGATCATGCCATCACGGAAAGAGGAATCTCTTAATTCGGAGCATTAATTGTGATCAAGTAAAGTGTGTGTTAGGTGATAGCGGGTCTAAAATTAATTTGAATATTCTTTCTCTGTGTTGCTTAAAGTAAAGAGCCTTTTCTGATTTCACATTTCACAAGCATATAAGGGTTCTCTTTATTACAAACTTTATAACAAAAACGCGAGCAGTTTTACTTTGTCAGCACAGAGTCGATTGTAGGACGATGACGACGACGACAACAACAACAACAACAACAACAACAAGATTTACCAGATAATTGTTTATTACATTATGCAATCTAGTAAATTTCCTATAATTTGCTTTCTTGTATGTTTTGGCGTTTACCAATTTGGTCAAACTACAGGTTTCTAGGAAGGATCGACTGCGCGTTGGAGCTCTCGACTGCGGTGACCCGATCTCATCCGTACCACCAAATTAAAGATTCTTGTTATTCTATAAAGATGGTGCTTGCTTTGGTGGAGACGACATTTTCATCTTCACATGAAGTTCTAATGTGAGTGAAACAACCAAATGACATATGGCAGATGTGGGATCCAGTTTAACTACCCTATTTTTAACAACTTAAAGTACTGTTTTCAGGCTTGAAAAGTGTTTGAACAGTTAATTTGATGTGAAACCTTGTTTGCCAGCCAATCAAATCAAGGCACATCTCAGGAGATCTTTTTTTACATATATACATCAAGAATTGAAGCTATAAATTGTACTGAAACTATTATTTATGAACTGTTTCATTAAGTAGTTAAACATTTTCTTTTCATCAAATTAGAAAAGCAAAAGGCATTGTTTCTTTCAAAATTACTCGTTAAAAAAGATATATTATTATGCATTCAAGATAAATTTTCTATGCCTTATTAATTATCAGAATCACAACCACAAGTCGCCCGCACCTGAATTATTTATTCCTGCTCGGTTATTGAAGTAGGCCCCAAGAAAATTGACTATATACATTCCTACTCGGTTATGGATGTAGGCCCCGAGATGTTTGATACATATACATGTATGGCCCAAAATATTGTGGAAATAATAATAGCTTAATTGGCTATGTGGCAAGTGAGTTGAGAACTAGAAAGTGCAAAAGCGAGTGTCCATTCATTCCTGATGTTGCAAAGACGAAGTTTGGCAGCTCCTTCCTGTTTCCATGGCTGTGTGGGTCACTCTGTTGAGCTTCTAAATTCTAGTCTACATGGCACACGCTCAACGCGGGTCTTTGTTTGTCCCTCTCAACTTTGTCCAAGAAAAAAAACCAAAAAGAGCTCCCCTCCAAAGAGAGTCTAATTAAATTAATACACATTTATTGTGGTTGATTTTAACTGAAAAATGCAAATCAAGTTCCAACTTTTGCAATTAGGCATAAACTGTAATTTTCATGCGATATGATAAACACGTCTTGCTTTAATTTAACTTTTGTGCCTGGTCATTCAAATTCAACAATGTCTTTTGGACATGAGCAGAGAACATTTTCGCCGAAAAAGGAGCAGGAGAAAACACACAAAAATGACCAAGAAAGAGTTTCTTCTTTCTAGTACTCACGGTGATGGATGGTTGGTGCTGTATTAGTTATAATAATATATAAAAGGAAGCTGAAGTGAAACTATCAAGCGGTTTCTGCGTAATAGGACGCTGAAATTTTTCTTCTTCTTCTTCTTTCTTTTCCTCTTCTGGTCTATAGGACTCTATAGTTGTAACTACCAAAGCATGCTTCGAGTTTGGAATTATGCTTGAACATAATTGGATATAATTAGTGTACAACTGATTGTATAAGAGAGGAGACTCTTTGAAAGACATTGACTTGATCAATTTGTCTTAAATTAGCATTAATAGTATTTGTGAGCCGTGCGATGCACGGGCTAAAGAACCTTTTGAAATGCATTGCTTGGGAAAAAACTAATTCAACCAAATTATTTGATTATAAAAAATCCTGAAATTCCATACAAAAATACAAAAGAATTGACAAATACAATTTACTCAAATTAACAATAATGTTTAATATAAAAGGTACTAAATGATAAGAGAAAAAGAAAATAACAAATGTTCATTTCAAATGTGGAACATCATTCTCAGCCTGGGAATATTGAGAAGTATCTCCATCAATAAACTGCTGCATCAAATTCCGAAATTTATTAAAAAGTGTTATCATTTTAATAAAGAATGCTCACTCATCAATTAAAAACTAAAAATACAAGAGTCAATAAGTTCAAGTCATGGTAGTAATACCTTCATGTAGCAACAATCAAACATGTTTTTATCAAAAGAAAATAAAAAATGTGATTACTATAACTTGATCTACATATTTGATATTTACGAATTTCACATGTTGGCTACAATTCGAAGCTGTCAAAAAGGCCATATATATACACTTTCTACATTGATTTTAGCATCACCAACATATTATTTATTGTCAAAAATTATGGAATATAACTACCCCTGAAACAGAAAAAAAAAAAAAACACAAAAGAGTAATAAATTAGCTGTATGCAATATGACATATGATAGAATAATTAATATACTATAACGTACTCCAGTTATCTTTTTGGGCATATTAACTAATTCAATTATACCATTACTATTTGTTTTTCTAATATCTAAAAATCTAGAAGAGCCATTTGCAATATATACAAACTTCCAAGTCCCTGTATTAAAAAAGTCAACACACAAATATCCTCAAACTCTAAAAAACTAACAAAATCATTCTACAATTAATAAATGAATAAAGTAAGTTTATTCGAAAATAACACATACCATTTCAAAGTGAAGAGAGATGCAAAGAGACAAATTAAAGAAAGAAGTTGAGAGAAGAAAGGGAGAAAGAGAGGGGTCTAAGAAGAAAAGGAGAGAAATCTTGAAATGGATTGGATAATCACAAATGAGCAATGTATAATAGGTGATGATTCATTACCCTTTTTTTTTGTATTGATTCATTACTTGTTAATGGATTTTAATTAAACCTATAAAAAGTATTAGATAATAGACAATATGATAGAATCTGAAAAAAGAACTTAAGAGTAAAAAAAAAGCAATAACTAATTTTAAATTTAAATTATAAAAGTTAATTTTCCTTTTTGGTAAAATGAATCCGCGCACCACCAAAAATAAATATTGTAGTAGGTTCGTTAAAGTGTCATAGTGGGTTTCATATATCAAGATAAAAAAATATCTGTGTTGCATGAATTTAATATTTCAAAAAATATCAATATTGCTTACCAAACACAATAATTTAATGTTTTTTAAAAAATAAAATTTATTTTTTTTTTGGGTAAAAATCAATCTACCATCCATCCATTAAACACAAATAATGTAGTGGACCATGTATCGGCTATGTAGTGGGCTCATAAAAGTCTCATACTAGTTTCGATAATTGAAAAGATCCTCCAACTAGTGAAAAAGCAAATTCACCAAAAGCTGACATGTGTAAAGTTTCTTTGTTTCAACCTTTGAAATATTAATAGTATAGATTAACAGTAATTAAAAAAAAGAAACAGTGATAAAAACATTCAAAATTAAAACTCCAAATTCAGGGAAAATTGCCGTGTGTGCTCCTGTGATCCTCTTTTACTATTTTATTTTAATCTACACAGGAGTGTTGTTAAAACTGAACCTGATTGGACAGTTCGATTAGTCTAATATAAACCCGACTCTTAATCGGTCATGATTTAACTTCATAATCGATTTGATGGTCAGACTATTTTTAGACTATTTAAAATCGATTAAAATCTAATTTAACTTGCCGATTCATCTTACTAAACCAATCATTCATTAACAAATTTAGCATAAATTTTTAAAAATTAGCATTTAATACCGTTTTATATATTTCTTGTTATCAAGTATATAAATTATTCTCATAACATTGTTTGGTTTGACTAATTCTTTTAAGCGGTTGAGTTTGAAGAAGTCTCGGCATTTATTATTTGATCTGATTTTTACAACATTTTCAAATTTTTGAAGATTCAAAGTAATAAATAAAAAAACATGTTTCGGTAGGACATACAGTTGATCTATTATTTGCATTCTTCTACCATGTTTCCCGAAAGTCAATTGTTTATAACTATTACCTTGATGTCATAGAAGAGTCTGACCAATGTTTTATTTTTGGCCTAATTGATGCCGATTCAATATTAGAAGTATATTGATTTTTCATTAATAATCGAATATTTTTGTTTGTATAGACTGCATTTTTTATTTCATTTATAAGTATATGTTCTTTCCTATGAGTTATAATCTCAATAAAAATATTAATTTTTACTGTTCATATGTTATGATTTGCACCAATTTGTTATTAACCCAAAGAGAGACACACACTACTGTTGATCTTTTTGGCAGTGATAATTGATAAGAGAGGACAACCTTGTACGTGTTGTTTCTAATTCACAAAAGCAATTTTATATTGAGTGATGCTATTTGATATGACAATAATTGCACAAAATTTTATACGAAAAAAGTGGCACCAATAAGAGTGCTGTAAAGTCAGAAATCACAATGGGTTTTGATAGAAAAAGAAAAGAATTGTATGCCATATAATTATTTGTGTAAATGGTACAAACGAGTATGCTTACCAAAAAGAACTCTCTTTTCATATTATAGTTCTATGATTTGAACATAGTGATTGAGGTATAAGATCAATTGTAATTTAAATAATTGCAATTTAAATAAATACAAATTTTAATTATATAAATGTTAAACCGATACATTATTTTTAGTATATATTTATTATTAATCAATATTATGTTTAACATTTATTTAACTTAAATATATATTTTGATCATCACATATCAATTTGGGTATTTTAAGACTTTTATATAAAATCCATTTCTCTTTATTCTAAGGGAGTAAAAGCACCAATTATGCAATAGCACATTTCTTAAAAGAAAATGAAAAACTATGGAAATATCTAAGAAAAAGATTAATCTCTTTTCACCTTAAAAAGAATCATTTTAGGTAATGAACCATGATCTTTTAACTGTGCAAATACGAATGAAACGAGAAATTCAAGACAACATGACTACCCATGAGAAAAAGAGGCTTCACTACAGTTCAAATCACCACGTGTAAATTCTTTATATATAAAAACGTGTTGCTTATACAATGAATAATGATGTTATAAGTATGGTATACGCTATCAAAACCCTGATCAGTATAAAATGTATTGTGTAGTAACAAACATATGAAAATGATAACCCAAAAAAAAAAAAAAGGGTATCTATCAATGAACAAACACAAATCAATTGAATTGCATTACCCGTGGAGCAAACCTTAGCAGTCTATCTAGAGCCTGAGGCATGAACTTTCTTGCAAACAAATGACAAACATTAGTGCTCTTCCCATTGTAGTGACATCTGCTTCCATGCCTTAGCCTCTTCAAGAAACCAATAGTTACATCAGTTCTGACATATCTTGATGGATGAGGTCCACCCCTTGACCAATCAACCCATGTCAAGGTTCTATTTGAGTTCCGCCTCCAAAATTTGATGCTAACCAATGTGGGCAAGTAGTGCTCATCGCCAATACATCCATGCCTGCAATGCTTCTTGAACACTGGGTAGTATATCTGGTCAGACACTATTTCAAGGGCGAGGGCGCGGTCTATCTGGAACCATTGGGAGCCCTTCCTCCACTGAGAGAGCTTGACCAGTGGCCTCATTCTGGGGTTGTACCTCCCACGCCCTACAGGGCCTGGAAGATCATAGGCTTCCACAAAGGTCTTGGTTGAGTTCATGAGGTAATTGTAGATGGTTGAGAAGTTGAACAAAGGAATGCATGACTCTGAGAGCAGAACAAAACGTTGGTTGGAGAAGTCAAGGAGTGCATTGGCTAGTAGACGCCTCTCTGCCTCTATCATGTTGAAGTCACCCCACCTTACACCCTGCAACATCTCAGCAGAGTCACTAAATTAAGAATTCTCAGCAAACCCTTGGTTCGACAGAAGTATCCTAGAACAGTAACTAGTCATTTGGGAAGTGTTTCTCTAGGCCTTTGAATAGACAATGAATGTGTTATAATGCACTAATATGTCTAGTTAGCGGCCTAATTATAAAGTCCGGGCATGGATAAACGTAACATGATTAGTCAACATGCTTCCCAACAGAATTAAAAAAAAAAAAAATATGCTTCCAGTAATTAATAGCAATAGGAAAAACTCTTTGATAGATATGAATATCATATTCATATCAGTTAAAAAAATTCAAATTGATATATATTGGCAGTGTGTGTGTGTGTTTGAAAAATCAAATAAAAGGGTAAGAAGAAAGACGTTTTATATGTTGCTTAATTATTATTATTATTATTTTGGTTGCATATATGCTCCTCTTTTTTTGTCAACATATACGTTGCTTTTCTTTTTTTAATCAATATATGTTGCTTTTTTTTTTTTTTTGTGTGGTCATGATCAACATTTGTTGATTATTCGAATTAACTGTTGCATGTTGATCCTTTTTTTTGGTTTTTTTGCTTTGGTCGATTGCATGTTGATCCCCACATGAGCCAGACTAGCATTCTTTGGCAACGGATTCCCTAAATGAGCCAGCCCAAAGTCCACTAGCATCTTTAGCGGACTGTGTGCCAATACCGGAGGCTTTGCTTTGTTTGGGCCTTTAAAAAGGCTCGGCTTTGTCATCTCACTTGAGTTGCACCACCAGACCCCCCAAAAAAGAAAAAGGAATATGTACCACGACCAAAAAATATATAAATGAACAAATATGCACAAACTTTTTCTTACTCCATCTGTAAAAGTTTTTCCCATCACCCCAGTATATGACAGGAACTCCAATCCGCAGAGGTTACACGCATATGCAGAAGAAATTCTTTTCTGCTATAAGCGGAAAAAGTTTCTTCCTACACAAAAATAGTTATCGTTACCATCCACTTGTCCTATCACTTTTGCAGCTCTCACAATCATTTTTATAGTATAAGATCCACTTGGGGACCCAAGAATTTTTCCCCGTTCACTTGCTTATGCACGCACGCCGACCCAAAAAGACTAATACAGCATCACATGTCACAGTAGTGAAACTATGAAGAAAGGAATTATGAAAAGTCTGATAATGAGGATGTAAAAGTATTTTTGGAAATGGAGAATAGAATTTTCTCGAAGTGCAAATTAAAAGGAGTGGAATCAAAGAAAAGTATGGACAATTTGCTTTAACATCTCAGGCGCTCAACTCTGGAAGCAACCAACAAGCAGTTCAGTTTTTCACCTCCTTCCACGGTATGTTAGTCAAGACAAACTTTATAATTCTTTGAAAAATAAAAAATCTCACTTTAAGAAGGGAGGAACTCAAATATTTTTTTTCCCCAAAAAGGGACAAATGAATGACAGTTAACTAATAACCTCAAAAAATGGGAAATGTTACTTTCATTAAGAAAATTTTGCAGCTCACTTTAAAAATAACTGCACTAGTAAAAGCATAATTTTTTTTTGGCGGTAGTAAAAGCATAAATTTTCTCATTCTGAAATGTGAAGAGATGACTTCAAAAGCCGTTATTTGGAGTGCTCTTTCGGAGGCTTAGGTGGTATCTGATAATTTGATCTCTCATCTCATGAAAGCCTCCTCTTACAAGCAATCATCAAGTGCTGACCACGAATATAAACCCAACAACAAGGCTGTTGGCCTCTTACGTTGCAGAAGACTCATAATAATGTGTTCAACTCTAATTGGAAGAAACTATTGCATAAAACAACAAGTGTCTCTCAGGTTTATTCGGACAGGTGCTGCCCAAGTTAGTAGTTTTCCATTTTTAAAAGCTACATTATTATAGGAAGCAATTATTATAGACTAATATGCTAAATAGATTACCAAAAAAATAAAAAAAACTTGCTAAGTCCACAATTAGTTGTCTACCAATATCACCTAGATGATGAATAAACAGAAGTAGAGAAGTATGTTATCATTCAACATATAGATGTTGAAATCTGATAAAGAATGTCACAATATATTATTGAATCCAAGATCCATGAACATAGAAACATGTTTGCGAATACCAAAAATAGCTCTTAATATATAAATATGTAGGGTGGCATTGTTACTGTGCACTTAAACCTGAAGCACCCCCAAAAAAGGAAAAAAAATTTATAATTTAGAAGACTTGCAGTCCGCTGCCAAAAGAACAACTCCTGCTACACATGGGAAGCCATTAAATAAGGCGTGGATTGAGGCGTACCTCGTGTTTGACATCATAACCGAAATCGGTTTCTAGTTTCTACGTCCCTTCTCATACGCAAAAACACCGAATCCCAAAAGGTAAATGGAATTGGAAAATATAGTACTAAACACCCACCAGAAAGAAAGAGGGGAAAAAAAAAAGAAGAAGAAAGAAAAAACATAGTACTCAATCTCTTGGGTTTGGAGTTTGGAGCAAACTCAATTATAGTTCTTGCACTTCGAGTATGATGGTAGAAGACAAAAGATAATAAGCGTATTATGCTGTGACCTATGATTACGAACCATTAGAGGGTTAGGAGATAGATTTTTCTTTTCTTTTCTTTTTTGAGGATTTTTAAACTCAAACATACTTACTGATCACGTGGAGAATACCGGATTGAGGTTCTGTTAATGAGTCTAAAACTTGCAGAAAGGACAGAATGAAAAAATGAAAGCCAATTACGAAATATTTGATGAAGGAAGTATCACAAACTGACCTTGCTTGGGATTCTGCGGCCATGAAACACAGAGCTCTGGGGAACCGTTCCATTGAAAGAAGGATGGGAATGGACGTAGATGGAATACAAACCTTCATTCCCTTCGAAGAATCTCTCCCACAGAGGAGCCAAAAACACGGGCCCTCTTGTCAAAAACATGAATGCAATCTTTGGGGTCATTTTGAGTGGGAGTTCCCGAATCCTGGGAACCACCGAAGCTCTCCACAACAATTCTTGTTCAGTCATATCATGCATCGCCTTGGGTGGCCTCAAGAAACCCTTTAACCCATCCCGGGTGAAGGTGATGACTTTTGTGTGGTTATGTGATATTGAAACATTATTGGATATTGAGACCATGGGGTTAGAAGGAGAAAAGGATGGGAGGAGAACCCGGTGGATTTGAAGGTTGAGGAACAAGTGTTTAAGAGAGAAAGCGAGGGTGACGCCAATGAGGAAACCAGCGGCAAAGAGTAGAACATGAGAGAACAACCTGAAGAGATGGAGTTGTTGAGCACTGAAGAGACTCGCATATGCAGGGGACCGTTCTTCCTGCTTGTTATCATTCTTCATGCTCATTGCTCACGGAATCACCAACAACATCAACACAACAAGATTAGCACACAAAAGTGGGAGTCAGCGAAAAATTAATACGGGATGTTGGTCGGTCTGTAAGCATCTACTATCAAACTTGACATAAAAAGAAGTGAAGATACTTAAATTGACTACAAAACCATAGTATTTGTACTTGACTTGAGCTGGTTAATCTTATCTTACTATATTAATATAATAAGGTCAGAAATTTACATTTCTACAATTTGATAGTTATGAAATGGTACCAATGGAATATGATGAGAAAACAAAAAAAAAAAAACAATTTCATCGCAACTTGTCTCTTTTTGAATGGAAAAATGGTTATAAAACGTGCATTAAATCAAACCGTTAAAAAGAATTTAGTTTCGTGTTTAATTATGTCTATTCTTTTTAATCAATGTTTTAGAACTTAACCGACAAAAATAATAAAGAATAAAAAAAATTAACCGACGAACAATTAGACTACGTTTGAGTCATTATTATTTTTCTTATGTGGTAAATCGGTTGAGTCAATATACACGCATAGATGAAATTATCCTAATAATCTATCTATATTTTTTTGGGGTCAACATCGTAATAACCTTTTTTTTAGTCAAATAAGTTTCATTAATCAATAAATAATGGAAAAGAGTTTGTTTGTTTAGGATTTTTTGGATAAAAAATCACTTTTTTTTATCAAAAAAATTTGTCTTCAATTTTTTTTGTAAAAATTGAAAAAAATAATTTCTAAAAAAAAATTAATTTTCAATTTTTTTAATTATATATAAATTTAAATTTTAAAATTATTTTTTTTAAAAATTAAAACAAATACACCCAAAATCTGAATATAATAGATTAAAATCTGTTAACACAAATAATCTCAACCTACAAAAATAACCAACAAACAGCAATACAGTTTTAATAAAAAAATCTCAGAACATTTCTAGATAGCTTGTTAGGAAAGAAAACATCCTAGGAACCCATATCTAGCTAAAACTGAAAGAAGGAGAATTGGGCCAAATCCTCATGATATGGGCCTTCGAGCTAAAGGGCTGGCCCAGCTAATTGAGCCTCCGAATCCAACTCCTTAACCCAGCCTCCGAATCTCAAAGTTCATCTCCTTTGTATTGGATAAAGAAACACTAATAAATCCAAAGTTCATCATTGGAAAAAAAGAAAAGAAAAGGGGGAAACAGTTCATCTCTGACATAAAGAAACACTGAATCAAATCGTATCGTAGAAGCGAATGCCCCTGTAACCATGGATTTCTAGGAGAGCCTCTGATAAATTCGAATCGAATCGCCGTCGTTGCCTTTTCGAATCGATCAATGGCGGGGTCATCGATCATGGAGAACCTGTTCCAGCGGACCCTGGACGACCTGATCAAGGGGATGCGCCTCCAACTGATCGGCGAATCAGCCTTCATCTCGAAGGCCGTGGAGGAGATCCGCCGCGAGATCAAGTCGACGGATCCTCACACCAAGTCGACCGCCCTCCAGAAGCTGTGTTACCTGTCCGCCATCCACGGCGTCGACATGTCCTGGGCCGCCTTCCACGCCGTCGAGGTCATGTCCTCCTCCCGCTTCTCCCACAAGTCCGTCGGCTACCACGCCGCCGCCCTCTCCTTCCACGACGCCACCCCCGTCCTCCTCCTCACCACCAACCAGCTCCGCAAGGACCTCTCCTCCTCCAACCCCTTCGAGGTAACCCTCGCTCTCCACACTCTCTCCAAAATCGCCACCGTTGATCTTGCTAGGGATTTGACCCCTGAGGTCTTCGCCTTACTTTCCTCCGGTAGGGTTTTCGTGAGGAAGAAGGCGATCGCCGTCGTTTTGAGGGTCTTCGATAAGTACCCTGACGCAGTTAGGGTTTGCTTTAAGCGTTTAGTTGAGAATCTCGAGAGTTCGGATCCTCAGATTGTGAGTGCTGTTGTTGGGGTTTTCTGCGAGCTCGCTTCGAGGGACCCGAGGTCGTATCTTCCATTGGCGCCGGAGTTCTATAGGGTTTTGGTTGATTGTAAGAACAATTGGGTTTTGATTAAGGTGCTTAAGATTTTTGCAAAGTTGGCTCCTTTGGAACCTAGGTTGGGGAAGAGGGTTGTTGAGCCTGTTTGTGAGCTTATGAGAGGGACTGGGGCGAAGTCTTTGATGTTTGAGTGTGTTAGGACTGTGCTCACTAGCTTGAGTGGTTATGGGAATGCTGTTAAGCTGGCTGTTTCCAAGGTGAAGGAGTTGCTGGTTGATGAGGATCCCAATCTTAGGTATCTTGGGCTCCAGGCGCTTTTGGTTGCGGCCGAGAAGCACTTGTGGGCAGTCTTGGAGAACAAGGAAGCTGTGATCAAGTCCTTGAGTGATGAGGATTTGAATATTAGGGTCGAGTCTTTGCGCCTTGTGATGGCCATGGTGTCTGACAGCAATGTGGCAGAGATCTGCAGTGTGTTGGTCAATTATGCATTGAAATCTGACCCAGAATTCTGTAATGAGATCTTGGGTTCTGTTTTGACAACGTGTTCTGGGAATGTGTATGAGATAATTGTTGACTTTGATTGGTATGTGTCTCTTCTTGGAGAAATGGCGAGGATTCCTACTTGCCAAATGGGTGAAGAAATTGAGCGTCAGCTTATTGATATCGGTATGAGAGTTCAGGATGCTAGGCTGCAGCTTGTCCGGGTTGCTCGTGATCTGTTGATTGACCCTGCATTGCTGGGTAATGTGTACTTGCATAGGATATTATGTGCTTCTGCCTGGGTTGCAGGAGAGTATGTTGAGGTCGCCAGCAATCTGTTCGAGCTCATGGATGCACTACTACAACCTCGTACCAATCTCTTGCCGCCATCGATAAGAGCAGTTTATATTCATTCTGCTTTTAAGGTGTTGATTTTTTGCCTAGATTGTTACCTTCTGCAAGATGAAGGTACTACTGCATCCTCATATTCTGGTAATTTGGCCAGGGGACGGTCGTCAGCGTTGTTTTTTGGAAAAAGATACACTGAGGCTCCTGAATTGGCAACATGTGAAGGCTCCAATCTTGAACAGGAGGAAGGTTTTAACCCAAGGAATACAAACGAGTCTTTTGAAGATCTTTCTGTTGTTGAAAACAATGCTGATAGAATTGTCACTCACGGTCCAGCAATTACGCACGAATCTATTGTTGGCCTATTAAATCGAATTGAATTAGTTTTGGGCCCCCTAGCAGCAAATCAGGATGTTGAAGTACTGGACAGAGCATGTAACGTACTTGCCTTTGTTCAGTTGGTTAAAGCAGAATTAATTGATAATTCAGCCCAGAAAGTGGACACTGTGGACAAGAAAGATACTCAAGTTTCAATTATTATCAAATTGATGCGTGATGCTTTTTCTACAGACCTTGGTCCAGTCTCAATAAGTGCACAGGGAAGAGTTGCTGTACCAGATGGATTGGTTCTTAAAGAGAACCTTGACGATTTAACAGCAGTATGTGGTGATGTCGAACTACCTTCATCGAGTTCATTTGGCATCGGAGGCCCTCACTTCGGCACTACTTCTGATGCATCTTCAACAAATCTTCAGAAAAATGAAGAGTTAGCACCATTAAACGAATCTACATCTTTGCTTGACCACCGGAAGCGGCATGGTTTATATTACCTTCCTTCGGTGAAGAATGAGATTGTTCCAGATGATTATCCTCCTGCAAATGACCCAAAGTCAAACAGTAATGTAAATGATGAAACTGCAGAGTTAGCCAAGCTGACAGAGCAATCACTTCTTTTGAAGAAAAAGCCAAACCATACAAAGCCCAGGCCTGTAGTGGTGAGATTGGATGATGGAGATGTGGCACCAATCTCAATCAAGAGGCAAGAGCCAAGGGGGGATGATTCACTTTCTGGTGCTATAAAAGATGTTCTGCTAGAAAGTGCAACCAAGCCAAGTTCATCTCAAAGTAATCCTTCCAATAAGTCATCAAGCAAGCGGAAGGAGAAAAAGAAACAAAGTGCAGCAGATATTCCATCTGAAATGAAGGAAAATCTGGGTGATGCAGAAAAGCCTGACCTTGAGAATCCGAGGTCAAGTAGCAAGGATGATGCTCATAGTAAAGAGAGAAGACAGAGGGGTAAAGAGAAGATTGTTGAAGGGGAAGAGCATGATCAGAAGGGAAAGAAGAAAAAGAGTAGTCACCGCCATGGTAAGCATAAAACTCGGCAAAGAGCCAATTCACCCTTAAACGTGGTCTCACAAACACCAGCAATTCCAGACTTTCTTTTGTAACATTCGAGGATTTTGATTTATTATCAGAAGCTGTGATTGATTGAGGCTGTTTATTATTTGTGCTGAGCCCGTAGGTTAGTTCTGTAGATCCTATCTTTCATTTATTCTTTTGTCATTGCTTATGATTCCTTTATACTATTTTGTTTCCTTGTTTGTTTTTGGTCCTACATGTCACAAAATGAGCCTATTAAGAAGTAAATTCTCAAGTTAGATGTTGTTTGGCTATTTTCTGTTTTTTTTTTTTTCAGATGCATGAGGGAATTGTTATCGGAACTTTTGCCCTTAAATTGAAACTTTTAAAGAACATGTATAGTATCATTTTCTCGGAAATAATGCTGAAGTAACCTGACCTGAGTATCTTCAGTTTGGTTCTTCTGTGCGGTTGGCTTTTTGGCCATTTTCATCCGAAATCTCGAATTTTGTTATAGCTGCATGTTAAAGAAATTGTGAAAGTTCATTTAATTTTTAATTAAATATTCTACGCTGAAATTATGATAAGACGCATGCGTTGTTTGGTTTTTGCAACTAACCTTACGTATTAAGAAAAGGTTTGGTTGCAGTTTTGTACACTACACTGAAATCAATGGTGAAAAACTGAAAATGAAGGGATGAGGCGGAAAAAGATACTAATACTAAATCAATTACTATTCTTAGGGCATCCCTTGATAATTAGTAATTTTGTTTTGATTGTAAATTATTTTATTGACATGCAGGCTGTTTCTACCCTACTATGTTGTACTTAAGCATAAATTACTAATCAAGTTCCAAGAGCTGGAAATCCGTGCCTTTAACTCGGGGTTTTCTAGTGTGGCATCAATCCTTATTTTCTACTATTATATAGTAATCTTCTAGTTTTGTTGGCTCCAAATCTCCACACTTTTTGTTTTGTTGGAAGATAAGTAGACAAAGGCTCGAACTCTCGAAGAAGAGAGGAGCAGAGCAAAGTATATAACTGAAGTGAACACAACAAAACAACCCGGACAAAGAGCACGCAATCCACCAAAAGTACAGCCCCCATAATTGCCCCACTCAAAAACACTTAAAAGACAGCAAGAACAAGCTCTGAAAATAGAGAAAGGAATGGAGAAAATCTCCACTTCGATTAAAAGTGAAAGGAAAGAAATGGAGAAAATCATTTATGTTTCCATTTTAACGCAAGATAACTTGATTAACTATAAATAATTGCTCTGCTTAGTATATTCCGGCGAAAGTTTTTGAAGTAAAGGTTGCAACATGGATTTTAACAATATTACTGAATCACTCTACTCGGCTTCAATTTCTATACTTGAAGAGAAAGAGAACAACGGGTGTCTTAAGATAAAGATAATATTCTACTTTTTGATAAATACAATGTTTGGATGGGGATATGCTGCGTTTTAAATTTTATGGTGACTAAATGTGTTCAAATTTATTATACATAACTTAACTTGAATTTTTTTTTTCCCTTTATAAACTAAACATATGTTAGCTTGTATTAAGTATTTTAACACAATTTTTATGAAAAGTAACTGTGTCCACATGACAAATCTGCAATTTTTTTTTTCAATTTTTATGCTGCAATTAACTTGACTGAATTAAACGGAATTGGATAACACAATCACTCTCTTCCAAATACGTAGGAATTATATATTATGACAAGTACCAGTAATTTTTTTTTTTTTTGATCGGAAGTACCAGTAATGTTCAAATTGCGTATGATTCTTAGATTTTTATGTGGACGCTGAAAATGTTACTGTATGATAAACCATCGTAATAATGATAATAATATGAATAGCTGCTCATTGGTCCTTTTATTCTGTAGTGACGGCAGGAACGTATTATTTAAAACTTTTTTGTTCATATTTTTTGGGGGAATATGGAGAATACTACAATAATTAAAGTTCTTTTTTTTTTTCACAAGGGCCAGGAAATTGAATTTATTATTATACTTATATTTCTAATAATATAAATTTAATTTAATATTTTATGTATACTTATTTATTTTATGTCTTGAATATACACTTCCAGAATCATATTCCTCCTTGCCTCACTGGCTCTTCTGGCTGCTGCTCGGTGGTGTTGGGCAATGGCGCAATGTCTGAGTGCGATACTTTTGATTCAATTACTTTTTCGCCTGCACTTGCATCTTAAAAATCACACTCCTATATAAAACTTTATTTATGTGAAGTCAATTAGTGAAACAACGTATTTAAACAATGATTTGACCGCCATTAAGTTGGTAGATATGATGGCTGAGCACTTGTGCCTGTATTTTTCTCACTTTCTAACCTTTTTCACGATCAAATATTTGTCGATACTAAATGGAAATATGTGTTTGCACATTAAAGCACCGAAGTTGGGCGGTGCTAACACACATTTCAGTCCAATCCAAGTTGATAAGAGTTAATTTACTTGATAAAGCAAAAAGGGGCATATGGCCTCACTTTGGGTCACGTAAGTGAGGTTAAATCACATTATGGATAGTACCCCAAAAACTAGTAAAATAAAAGGTCCATTGGTATATTTGAATCACTCGTTGAGATTAGTTTATGTTCCTTACCCGTATTAAGCAGCACTTTATCTTGAAGTTAGTTTTCCTTAATTTCGACAAGATTATTAATAGGCTCTATTCAAACTTCAAAGTCTTCTAAAAATTACAAGGCATACTCAACCCAATCCAGCTCAACTTTCTATGTACTCATAGTGGCATTTAATTAATGTATTAATTTAAAGGAATATACTAATTGTGAATTGCCTACCGTCCACAATTAGCAAATTCTTCTTGCAAGCAAGTTTCATTATATCACTTCTCTGCATAGCAAGCTTTGTTGACCACAAGAGTGAAGAAGTGTGAGCATTAGTAACTTCAAGAATAGAGATAATTCAGAGAGATATCAAAATGCCCATGACTACAAAACTCACAACTACTCGTCCCCTCCCACTGGTGTTATAAAATATAAGTTTTAAACCTAATAATCATTACCATTCCACTTGTAAACAACAAAACTTCCAAATTGGTTTTGGATATTCCGAGCATCATACATATAATATCCAAAGAACATATCAATGTGAGCTTCCTTAAAGAAGGTCATATCATTGCAATTAATTTGCTTCTCAATCTATCATTAAGAGTGCTTGTTGGTCCTCATTCTTCAGATCATAATTGTCCACTTAAAGTTTACTGCTGATTATACATTTTACTCTTTTCCTTTATATTTTTTTTCCCATTGAGCTTGAATATTAAATTATTAATCGTGATAGGAGACAAACACAGGTTTAGAATTTCATGAGATGTAATGTTTGTTCCATCAGTAAAGTGAGGGAATGTATAAAGGACAAGTTAGGTTAGGTTTCTCCAAAGTTGAGTGCAATCTAAATTTTTTATTGCAGTTATTTTTTTGTTCAAATTCAAATCCAATATGGTAGTGACCGAATTAATGATCAAATCGATAATATACATGGACAATATATATAAATTTAAATATTATGTTTAATAAAATCATAAAATTTTAGAAGAGATAATATTTAAGAAATAGTTTATAATATATATTTTAAAATAAATTACATCAATATAAAAATAATATCATATTATATAAAATGTGTTATTTAAAGTCTAACAATATTATAATTTATTACTAATTTTAAAAAAATATATAACTTTTTAAGAGTTATTTAAATTTGATTCGGTTTGAATCATCCCTAAATATGAATACATATGGATCAAATATTTGAAACTCAAATCTAGTTAAATAACCTTTATGTCATGACGAACTATCGGATTGAGTCAAGCGTTGAACTCCCCAAGTGGAGTGACCATTTAGAACTTTGGTTATCCCCGATGCTACAAGCACATTAACAAAAAGGCAGACACTAAGATAGTGGGAAAAGTTTGGAACGAAAATGGCCCAAACAATATATGTATCTATATAAATATACGGTAAAGTCACATTATATTCTTTCGGATTGATTATTGAAGGAATGGATAAGGAATCTCCAATTAAAGTAGGATTGAAACGAGAGAGCTCAAAACGTAACCTTAGTGGATCCATTTTGAGTAAAAGGACATGTCAATATTTTATTGGTAAAATGTGTCTAACACATGCGCATGGATAGGAAGATAAAGATGACAGTTACCTTCTTCTTTCTTTTACACACATATATATTAACATATAAAAGGAAGACAGCGAAAGGCAAGGAAATGTAAAATAAGAGAAGGAATGGAATAGGATTTAATTCTTTTTATTTGAATGTTTACATAAAAAATTGAGAACTTTTTCTCTTTTATTTGATTATTAAAATTAAAATAAATGGAATAAATATTTATAAAATTAAATTTTTACCATTATTATAATACATGTGAAGCCACCCTTGTATGTTAGATTTCGCATAATTATATAATTTATTAAATAATATAAAAAATGTTAATCAAGTTTGCCTGCAAATCTCATGCTCATCCATCACCGAATTAACCACTTGGCGTCCTAGTTAGTTCAGTCTTCCTACATCCTTTTTGATATATCATTGCTTGCATTTTTTTTAATATGCAATAAAATATAATAGTGAGGTTAATTAATTACAATAATAATAAATTTGTCTTTGGTGCATGCTTTCTTATAATTATAATACAATTTCATTTTATGGATAGAAAGCTGTAATTGATGATTAAATGTTTATATAAATTAAACAAAGTTTAATACCCTTTTAAATAAATAGAGAGAAAATACACTAAATTCTCTTGAAGTTTGTGGTTAGACTCGACACTTCTCTAATTTTAAAAATTACACCACCTTCCCTCAAGATTTATATGTTAATAATACAAACCTCTCCCTTTTAAGTTACCGTTTATAAAATCACAGAATAAGAAAGTTGTAATTAATGATTAAATGTTTAAATAAATTAGATAAAGTTTTAAATAAATTTGTTAATAAAATAAAGACCCAAAAAAAAAAAATTAGTCCCTCATTTTTAATTTTTTTAATATGGTTATTTATCTTTAATTTGTTTTAATTTAGTTCTCTGCATTACAAATCATCTATCAATGTAATCTCTAATCATTTTTCTATTACAAAAATAACTAAAAATTACTAACATAACACACACGTGAATATGATATCACTTTTGTTATGTCAACATTTTTCGTTAATTCCATGATAGAAAAGTGATTAAAGACTACATTAGTAGACAATTTGTAATATAAGAAACTAAATAAAAAAAAAAAAGACCACATGAAAATAACACTTAAGATTGAAGACTAAAAAAGCTTATTCTGTCTAAAATAAAAGAGAAATTACACTAAACTCTACTGCAATTTTATAACAATTATTTTTTACACTCCTCTATTTTAAAAATTATATTAGCCTCCATTAATATTTATATATGTTGATAACAACACAAACCCCTTGCTATTATGTACCGTTTATAAAATTGATAGAATAAAAAACACATGCGACACATGTAATTTTAAATGGCGTGTTTGTAATATTTTTGAGCTCCTACCATTAATTTGGCTTTTAAGCGTGTCTTAGAGATTGACTAATAAAATAATTCGTTGATGTGACCGAATCTAATCCATAAACGACGAGTTAATCGGGTTTATTAGCTGTGTTGAGTTTTAAAATAGTCAAGTTACCATGTATGAATTAGTTTGCTAGTCGAGAAATCCTAACTTTGCATAACCCTAACTCAATCTATGTATGTTTTTTCAACTCTATCGAGCAAAATTCACTTAGCCACAATTGTTTGTAAGAACCACAGTTAAACAATTTCGTTTTCTTTCAAAAAGGAATACTTAGTGAAACAACATCGTCCTATCATTTGGGTGTGGCATTAGTGCATTGGTGGTGTAATCTAGGCGGAGATATGTTATCTTTAGAGTTGGTTTTGTTCTTTTGATTAGGCATTTTTTTGTTGTGTCTTGGAGTTTGGTTTAGTTTCCTTTTACTTTTGGTTTGTATGCTGATGAATCTTGACTTTTTGCTTAGGGCTCTTTCCAATTAATAATTATTGAAAAAAAACGAAGTATCGTTGATCGTCCCATTAAAAAGTTTCTTAAATTGATTCATCGCAAATTTGTCTTGGACTCAGAGAGGTCGATTCTTCTCTTGCATGTGTCCTAGACTGAGAAACATTCCTAGTCCAATTTGATTTGTTTATAACCTGTTGATTTATTTGAAGTTTGAATTGTGAATTTCAGTCAGAACTTATTATAAGTGCCGAAATTTTTATTAGCAAACATTTAAATATAAGCTTAAATAGAAACTCGTTCGGTTGTTACAAATTAATGAGACAAAAGTCACATTCTTACTAAGAAAAGAAACAAAAATTGGAGGATGGGTTTTCTCTAGCTTTAGTGTTGGGTTGTGGTACTTTTAGATTTAATTTATTCATCAAAGGATCATGTTATAAACCAACAAGATGTTAGTCCGAGTGGAAAGGGTTTGAGTCTCTTAAGTATATGGTTCTGAATTTGATTATAGGATTCATGTATATAAAAAAAAAATATTGGGATGGATTCCGATTTAAATATCCGATTATATCTGAAAATATTAGTCTTTCACCTATTGGATGATGGGATACTCTGAAAAAAAAAAAAAGGTCATATTAAAGATAAAATTTTATTTTTTTAACCCAACTTGCTTATCAATAAATTGGATTGGGTTGAGCACAAATATATCTTTAAAAAATATCACATACAAAAGCAGATGTGAAATGCAAAATCAAAAAGGCCTATATCAAAATCAAAAGGCGACTGTGTTTGTCATAGCAAGCTGTGTGTTTTTTTTATAAATAAAAAAACCTATAATTCAACCATGAACTATTACATTAATTATTTAAATAATTTAATTTATTTATGATTACATTAAGTATTTAAAGAGTTGAGTTATAATTAAGGGCCTGTTTATTCGCGTTTCTATTATAAAAAAACCATTTGTTTGATTAAAAAGGCACGACAAAATGGTTAAGGTAATTAGACAGTTTTTTTAATTAAAAATACAAAAAAGTGGTTGTATATTTTTGGTTTCGCACATATATCCTCTTCCGCATGTAATCCTAATCAAAATATGGTCGGCCAATAAATGTGAAAATATCTCCCAATTGAGATTCGAAACATGATTTGCCAATTTATGGAGAATCGGGCTCTTTTGATAGGCTGAATCCCATTAATGAAAAATGGTTTATGAAAAGATTTTTTATTATAGCAATTATTTAAATATTTAATTTTTTGACAAAAATTTAGGAGAACGAAAGATTGCTTCATCTTAAAATTTAGACATGCAACAAACATCCGTAATGAATTACTCCTACATTAGTATTCGTAAATGACTTACAGATACTCCTTAAGCTGACGTTATTAATATAAACAATTAGTTAAATTATTTATTTTTAATGAAAAGATGATAGTATATGATTAAATAAATAATAAATGCAATTTAAACTATTATTAGAAAAGCAATAGACAGTTTCAATTCGAATTAAAATAATCAAAGTTTAATAAATTTTGAATACAGATAATTTAAATTAAAAAAAAAACTAAAATTAAAACTTTTATAGATGACTGCTAATTGCTAGAGATTAATGACCTTGTCCCGCGTCTTGTTCTCCACTTTCACAGCATAGAAGTAATAACTATTAATAATTGTGCTATTGCTTTCTTCTTCTGATCTTATAAACAACAGCATAAAAACAGAAAGTTAACGTCTACGGATGAAGCAAGCACTTGGATGACGAATGTGTTATCCAAAGCGAAGAGAGGGATAAGCATAGCTTGGCATGCCTCTGTCAAACGCCAACTTATCGAAGCCACACTCTTCTCTCGTGTCCCCTTGTGCCTTTCTCATCCTCAATAAATCTTTATCTTTTTATAATTTGCCCGCTGTTTTCTACCTTTCCTTTTCCAATTTTTCATCTAAAACTAACAACTTGACCGTGACTTCTCACCAACAAACAACCCCCAACACATAGCTTAAATATACCATGTGTTTATCAGCTTATGGTAACTTTTTCTTTTCTTTTATTTCAAACTTTTTTTGGGATCCTTTGTTCGTGAATGGTACCCAAGAGTAATATTACGTATATAAATTTTATCATATCTCAAATATAATTAGTTTTATATTTAAAAAATATAAATATTTATAATCAGACTAAGATAATAATATTCTTTTTCTCTTATTCTGTTTCCGAATATTCATCTATTTCTTTATATGCTATGAGAAACTCATCATGATTCTTTTTTCTGTCTTCCCACTTTAAACAAACAAAGATGCGCAGACTACATGCTGTTGATTAGGCCTGTTGATTAGCTTTTGTTTAATGAAACTCGATGTGATATATTCAGTTCACTGAGAGTGCACAGATCCTACAATTTTATATATTAAATAAATGCCAACAGTGAAAAAATATTACTCTTGACGTACTTAAACTTATTGTTTAAGGCTTAACCACGTGTGCTATATTATTAAACTCCTTGGAGAAACAAAAGTCAAACAAAAGAAAAGCCATCTTTTTTTTCTTGCTTTTTCCCCCCTTTCCCTTCCTGTGGGTTTCAAGCCTAACAAATGTATTTCCAACACCATGAAAGCAAAACAGGCTAAAAAAGAATTCAGATAAGAATATGAAAATATCATACACAAAAAAAAAAGAGAATATGAAAATATCAACAATATAATTATATTTTTCATATTGTAGTCATATAATATTCGAACCAGCTTAAACATATACACCTTAATTAGTTTACCTCTCGATTTGGTTAAAGATAGTGTGACCCACACCAAAATTATGAGATTCACAATAAATTCATTTCAGTAGCTTGAGCTTACAGGTTGAACAATTTTTTGAAAATAAATTGAAAGTGATATTCCATATTTAGATTCCCAAGTTACGTAATGCCACTTTATTTCATTTCATACATTCATTTGTCTTCTAGCATTTCAAGCCTCATGTTTTCGACCATGACATAAACAGTTTTAGATAACCCTCCTATTTTTTTTTTTTTTTATCATAATTCATCTCTTCAAATTCCAACTTTCAAACCATTTGAATGTTAGCTAGTATGAACAAATGATGAAGAACATTCAATTTGTTTTTCGTTTTTTCCTCCTTATGGGCCATGAGGTTACGTTTCGTCATCGACTTGGCCCCTGCATTATTAATTAATGGTCACTATTCTCACTCGCATAGATTTTATTTCAAAAATAATAATACCTAAATTACTGACATATGGTGTTAACAAATGAATTTATTTAAACCACACTTCATAAATGTAAGTTATTTTTTGCCCTCTTGTTTTCATTATGAGATTCCTATTTATTTTTCAACTCAAATTATACACTATTTAGTCATATTAATCTTATTTGTGAAAGTCATCACATTTATACTATTTATGTTTTTTATCGCTAGTTTAATATATATTGATAAAATGATGTGTGCATTTTTGACAGCCGCCTTTGTATTAATCAGTGCAAATTTTTTAAATATATACACTTATTTTAAAAAAATATTTACTCTATTTTGGAGTAATTATTATTTCTCATATGATTCATTCTTTTTCCTACAGTTGTGAGAGGGGATTAAAGCTTAGTTTTTTACATCTAGTGAAAAGTCAGATTACTATGTGAAGTATTGAAGAGGTGGTTTCTATGATTCGATGTATGACAAAAACAATTTTTTATTACCAGTAATCAAAGAAATTAACAAAAAATGCACAAACCAATCCAACGAATCTTTAGTTGTAAATTAAGCTTGAAAGACAATCTTGAAAGTGGTTTTTAATGATTGAATAGATTTTTTTTTATAGACACAAAGAGCTAAGTAATTAATTAAAAAGTATTTTTAAAAATTTACTTTGGTTACTTGGATTTGAGGGTGCACCCTTAAAATCATTATATCAAAGATTTAATTTCAATTAATGAAAAAATAATTGAAAAGTCCCCTCCATATCAAAATATCAATTCATCACCAAAAAAAGAAATTATCAAAATATCAATTACTAGTTCGTAAATTAGACTAATGAAATTGCAATTAATTTGACTCTATAGGTTTAAATAATTTCTCTTAGATTTTACCAAGCAATCTACTACAGTAACTGTTTTTCTTATTTTAGTGCACACATTAACTGTACATCACATAATACTTAAAATAATTACATTTAGTTTCTATCACGAAACATATATATAAGAATTAATTTCTCTGTTGCTTTAGGTTATTCATAGCGCATTTATAAAAAGATAATTTTCTTTCAGTCTTAAATATATTTTTTTAAGAAATGGACCAAGCTGTGAAAATTTTAGGTAATTTACATTTTCTTACAGCCCTAAAAAATAATTAAAAGTAAACTCTTTCTAAAATGAGTATGTTCTATACTCTGCATTGGCCTATGGGTTACTCCAAAAAAAAAAAAAAGGTGTACGTACTTATTATAAAGAAAAAAAAAAAACAAAAATGGGGTATGTACTTTTATTGAATATGAGATAGTATTTATACAATAAGATTTACACAATTTGTTTGCAAGATGTGTTTTCAAGAGAATTCATTATATATTTTAAGGGATTTTCTGGTGTTCTAATTTTTTTTTTAAAGGTTTGGACATAGCTTAATATTTCTTTTTTCTTTTTGACTATGATATGTTTGTAAGTATTATTGTGAGAGTAACTTTTCAAGGGTTATTGTAATTGTTATGGACAAAGGTCGCAAACCAACTTGATACTAAGAATCAAAGAGCTCAAGACGGAACTCAGCCCAATGCTAAGGTGTTTTTCGCAAAACGTGGTTCTCATAGAGTTCCATCCTGGAGACGGTTACACAAGACCCTCCTAGTTAGGGAGCAAACTATTACTAAGGATATTCCGAAAAGGTGAAACCACCTTATCCTAGCCATCATTATAAATCTTAAGTTATAATTTAGATGTATTTTCGGATCATTATTCTATCTCAATACTTTTGGGCCCTTATTAACTTAAGTATATTGTAGTTCTTACAGATACTCCCCACATTTTTAGAGAAGAAAAACGTACAAGCCTTGGAGTTCTCTGAACACTCTTTACCGGCATCTAACCCTCCTCATTGTCATCCTCAAATGCCAAAGTTACTTTGTAACAGTAACTAAGAAGTAGTGCTTTAATATTAAGCCATATGTTTTAAATAAAATATAAAAATATGTATTTTAAATTAGTGGGTTCATAGTTTACACTTTGTTTGAGTGTGAAGGGAAAATAAGAGAAAAGAAGATGAAGAGAAAAATAATTTTTCTTTTATGTTGTTTGGATGAAGAGAACATAAGAGAGAAGATGAGAAGAAAGAAAATAAAAAGTATATAAAATGACATATATATCCTTATTATATAATAAAAAATAAATATATTATTTTTTATTTAATTTTTAAGTAACTTCTCTAAGTTCTATATACAGATAATTTTATAATAAATATTAATTAAAATTTAATTTATTAATATTTAAATTCTAAATATTAGTATAAAACTATTTATTTAAATAAAAATAATTTTTGCATAAACTTATTTATATTTTCATATGTAAAAATTATCTAAATTTTAATTTATAATATGATTTATCAAACAACCTCACGTCTTTGTTATCAATATATCAAATTTTTCTCCTTTTTTTTTTTATAAAAAAGAATAAAATTTAAATTATTTTTCTTATCCACATACACATTCTCTATGCAGGTTCATTTATTTCTTTAGGGTCAAAATTATCATTGAAATATTTGCTTCCTTCTCCCATGATTTTCTTCGAAGATGAGTGCAAAAAACTTATATGTAGGCCCTACTTATACTTTTTTTTTTCTTCCAGTTTTCTTTGATCAACCAAACGAGAAAAAAGAAAATACTTTGTCCATTTTCTCTTCCTCTATTTTTTTTTTCCATTTTTTATCAATCGAAATGATGGCTTAATGTTAACCATTCATTAGTGAAGAATATTGATACCCTTACCATTACCAAGAGTGTAAAAATAATCTCCACATTTTTAATCTTTTATTTTTAATCAGTCATAAAAACTATTATCAATTTTTATGTTTATTAAATAAAATTAATTTTGATATATAATTAGTATAAAAATTTTATACTATTATTTAATTTTATACTATTTTATGTGTTACTTTTAAAATATTAATTACAAAAAATAATCAATTTTGATAATATGATAATATATAATTAAATAATTATATATAAAATTTTTATACTAATAAATCAAAGTTAAATTTTTATTATCAATTGATATTTGATTTAACAATAAGGGATTAGTTCCCTTTAACGTAGTAAATTATGATTTAAATCTCAAGTAAGAGAGTCGACCACATTTAAGCATCATATAATATTCGAACAGAATTATTCCTAAGTGATAGGATATTTGTGAAAAATAAAAAAAAAACTTTAGTAAATATATATTTAACACGAGAGAGATTAAAAATGCAAGCAATATTAATGACATCGCCATCCAACGTGGCACATGAAGCCACGTGGCACTGACCCACGTATATAAACTTGGTCGTCCCACGCACTCCCACTCGTACTTTCGTATGTTCTCCTCTTATCGGTGACCTCCTCCCTCCCTCCTTCATTCTCGCTTCCACAGCAATAAAATGAAGATTTAGAGAGAGAAACAAACCCCCCCTCTCTCTCTCTAAAACCGTCTTTTGCCGCCGGAGAGAAAAATAGCACAAACTCGCCGCTTTCCTTTCATTTCATTTCATCACGCAAACAAACACAACATAAAAGAAAGTGCACGCGCACTTAAAAAAGCTTTGCCGGAAAATAATAAGCTCCCAGAAACTCCAAGAAAATTGCCAAACAACAGAGACGACAGAGAAAATAGCGCATGGCGACGCCGTTTTCGGGGCTGCAGCACTTGGACGGAGGCGGAGGAGTGGCGGTGCTCTCCAATTCCGTCGAGAAGGTGGATTCCTCATCCTCGTCGGCGCTCAATGGCGGCAACAAGTGCTCGAAGAAGCTGGAGTCGCCAATTTTGATTTTCTTGTTCTTCCACAAGGCGATTCGGAACGAGCTCGACGCGCTGCACCGCTTGGCCATGGCATTCGCCACCGGCAACCGCTCCGATATCCAGCCTCTGTACGAGCGCTACCGTTTCCTAAGCTCCATGTACAGGCACCACTCCAATGCCGAAGACGAGGTGCAAATCTTGGCTCGAATTTGTTGTTTTTGGAGTTCGTTCCATGTTGAATTGTGTATTCGAATTCCCCTTGCCGATAGAAATGGTGTAGAAAATTAAGGCTTCTAGCTGGTTGCATTTTCGATGTACAATCGAAATGGCGCTGTTGTTTGTGTGTTCCCTAGGCCATTTCCTCTTTGTAAATTTAGGTCAAACTGTGGAGAACAAGGGGAACAATTTCGTAATCGCTCCGCGATTCTGCTTCTCTGTTTTTTTCATGTACGAAATCACTTGATTGACAGCTATGAATCTTTCTTAATCTTCTGCTACTGTTCGCGGAAAGAGATGGCAAGAGAAAAGGAAGACTGTGTTATTAAGCAATTTAGCTTTAGGGGAAGAAGTTAAGTTCGGGTTGCGGAAAAATATTTTAAAATTGAAACAGTGGACCTGATTTCATTAATGACTTTGAATGTTCCGTATAGTTTTTGGTGTTGTCAATGTTTTTTACACTGTGCAGTTAATAGGATTTATTGCCCAATGGAATGAGTGTTAATGTAGTTGACCAGCTGTTGTGGTTATACTATGTGCTGTTGCAGGGTTGTTAACTTGTTTGTTGTTACTAAATAGCTACAGTAGAACTGACTGAATGCTATGTACCAAAACAGGGAGGAAAAAAACACTGGTTGGATGCTAATTTACTAAATTATTAAGCCTTTAGAAGTAAGTCAGTTAATGTAGTTAGCAAACAGCTAGTGGCACATTAGCTTATTTCTTTTTTTCCTATATGATATGAAGTGATCTTTTACTGTCAGTCGTTCAATGTATTTCTTAAAATAAACTATTTAGATGGATGGGAAGGCTTTGTCAAGTTGAAATCTAAATTACCAGAACTTCCATTTTGTTAGATTTGTCCTTTCTAGAATTCCGTATAGAATTGATAGAGTTGGATGACTGCCTTCTTTTTAAATGTTAAGGCTATGTGCTTTGCTTGTGACTCCTTCATGCTTTCCTTGAAGCATTTTTCTATTAATTGGCTATATTACTCCTTCTGTTCTGCTATGGTTCCAAACGTTCTGAGGGAAATATATTCTGGAATGCAGGTGATTTTTCCAGCTCTAGATATACGTGTGAAGAATGTAGCACAAACATATTCTCTTGAACACAAGGGCGAAAGCAATCTTTTTGATCATCTATTTGAGCTGTTAAATTCTTCCATCCATCATGATGAAAGTTTCCCCAGAGAGTTAGCATCCTGCACAGGAGCTTTGCAGACGTCAGTTAGTCAACACATGGCAAAGGAAGAAGAGCAGGTATAAGTTTATTTAATAGCCCTTACCTTGAATTTCCACCTGGACCCTTATAATGAGATAAATCCAAAGTACGGCAATAGCAAGATGGACTTACTTTTTTCCATACCTGCATGCTACAATTACTAATGTTTTTCCATTGCTGCATGCTAGCATTACTAATGTTTCTTTTTGATCAAACAAGAGATTCATTAAAATGAAGAGAAGCTAACTACAAACAGTTTAGAGGATAAGGGATCCTCCCTATTGTGAAAAGGAGTTGTGTTGCTAAATATTGGAACATGGGGTATGCCAAATTGGCCAATGTGGTGGAACTATAGAAATTATATAAGTTTGATGTATACTAATAGATTAGTGCTTTGCTTACTTGCTGGGTTATTTGCATTGACTATTGCTTTTAATGCAACCATATTGAGTTCGTCTAGCGATTCAAAATTCAACAGTAGAACCTGCAACAATCAATTATGTTGGTCAGATTTATATTTTAGAAATCATCTTTTTAACTAAGTTGTATATTATTAAGTATGCAAGATGATATTTAGGGGCCATTTGGGTAAATAGCGTATGTAAGCCCTTATGTCAAAGGAACTTCTAAAAAAAGTAACTTACGAATAAGTTATTTTATGTTTGGATATGCAATAATAAAAATACTTGTCTTGAGTGTTTTAAAAAAGGCTTTTTGAAAAGCTAAATTTTTTAACTTCCTAGAAAGTACTAAAAATGACTCTTTGTGAAGTAGTAAGTTGTATAGGCAAATGGGACAAAAGTTAAAAATGTGACTTTTGATTTCCAAGAAGTTAAAAAAAGTCATAAGTAGTAGTATCCAAATGTGCGCTTAGTTTCTTTCAACGTGATGAATACTTGCTAGAACATTTGAAGAACTTGCTTTCTTGCTATTTTCCCCTCTGGTTTGTTTTTTCCCCCCCTTAAAACTTACATTCTTGAAGGTTACGAACATTGGAGATGCTGTCAAAAACCAAAGAAGGTATCCCAAAAATCAGTTTGTTAAGCATGATAAGTTGCAATAGTTATTGAGGATTTAATGAATGAACAGTTAAATGCTATAAAATGCTGTCGAGCATGTTTATTGACTTATAAAAGTAAATCTAAATTAATACAAAATAGCCGCTTTTTTAATATATCAAGGAAGAGTCTTTATTAGGAAAGACAATGGAAGAGTGTATAGACACATGAAGTGACATTCTTGGAACCAGGGCCTCAATACATACTTTTCAATACATACTTTTCGCAGATTATATAAACAGAAAGAGTATGTTATAATCCTGAATTATGGAGAGAGGCTCTGGAATCAAGGAGTTTTTTTTTCTTCCCTTGGTTATAAGATGGGGGTTAGCAATGTTTGGGAGGTTAAAATTGGGATCATTTCATATAAAAAATTGCACGGTTTAGGTATCTTGGATCATTCCTGCAAAGTGGTGGAGATGTTGTTTGGTAAATCTTGGTGAATCTTCTGTAAATTTCAACTATAGTAAAAGGAGAGAAAGGTAAAGAGAAAGGTGGAGAGAAAAATGAACTTCTATTTAAACAAAATCTGGTTACTTCAAAACCAAGTTTGAGTTATATTTGTCTCAAACAATTATCAAATAAGAACTAGTTTCTCAGTTGTCACTAAGATTTCAAAACTGGCCCTATTGTACCTAGCCATCTGGTTTTTGGAGGTTGGCAAACACTCCCTTTATAGATCTAGAAAAGCATATCAACATGCAGCCCTCCAGTCTATCCTGATTATCTTACAAAATGGTCGTTCTAACGAGACCATCAGGTGACATTTATGAAGATGCCTAGAAAACAAGTCTATCTTGTTACTGTGGCAACGATTGAAATTTATCTTTAGAAATATGAATATGTTTATGTATAAGAAGAAGTAGCTAAACGAAAAAATAAAATGGTTTTTTTGTTTCTCTTAAGGAATTTAGTATGATGTTATTTAGGTTTAGACATTAAGTGAATGGCTTAACAACAAAAAAGGAAGTTATCTATATTTTCTTTTTCCTGGATAAAAAGAAGATAGTATTAGAAAGAAGAAAGAGAAGTTCGACTAGGGGCGGGATTAGACATCTTGGTTAAACAAATAAAAATAATCTCTTCCTGCTTAACAATCCAAATTGGGATCCCTCTGTTTTCCCTTTAGAAATTATTGGACGTTAGATCCAAATCATTGAACTAATTATGTTCCTTGTAAAAAGGAGATTATAACTTATAAAATCTTAATCGTCAAGTCAATTTTTAGTTATATCCTTTGATATTGCTTTATCCACTTTAGCTAGATGGTTTGCGCTCTTTTATCTGTTGACAGTCTGTCAAAACTATGAACCTTTGTCTTCTCATGCCCTTTGGCTCTGATTGGTAACACCAATGTATGAATCTTATCATGAGAGATTTAATAAATTGTAGGACACTTCTGCCTTATGGTAAGCATTTTTTTTTTTCGACATATTTTTCCCTTATTACTTGTCTAGGAGAAATGATCCTAAACTTCAAACTATTTTTGTGCCCATCCAGAAAAAGATAACTCCCTTGTTTGGACTTACGTGGCTTCTGGTGTATTAAATAGCCTGCCAAATGGGGTGATAGTTGCATTAAGTTTGGGGCTTAGGGCGATATGGTCCCGTTGACTGACATCAACACATTCAAATTATTAAACCATTAATGTGATATTAATAAATATATGCTTAGTGCTACATTTACCTATCAATTTTGTAAGTTCTTTCAAAATTAAATGTTTTCAAGATCAAATTAATTAGTCATGTATTTTTTCTTGAAAAATTATTATTGTTTACTTCCAAACTATGTAAGAGGTTGCTAAAAGAGAAATCTTATTCCTTATATGTAAAATTTTTAAATTGTTAACACTTTGGTCTCGCAAAGTGAGTATTTTGTATAAAAAGTTGATTTCAAGGAGCAATTATGAAAAAATTTCACATATTTTCCATTGCAAGTAGAATTTGTGACATGGGGTAAATTGAAAATCGTTTGATTGATTAAAGGGTTAATATGTATTGACGTTGTTTCTTATTATGCTATTTACTGTGATTAATTGACGGTTTGATATGTGTTGAGTATCTTTTTTGATTGATGAGTTGATATACTAGCTAGGTAACATATGGTAAAGTGGTAAAGTATCACTTCCAGTCTCCTTTGAGTAAGTGTTCACATTACAGATATCTATTTACTAAGCTGATTTTCTAAAGGATTCACTGCAGTACTGTTTTGTCATGGCCCTGTAGTTAAAACGGCTGTATAATCTTATTTGTTTGGGGATGTGTCTGATTTTTGTTTTGTTTGTTGGGTGATATTAGGTATTTCCTCTGCTTATGGAGAAATTCTCTCTTGAGGAACAGGCATCCTTAGTTTGGCAGTTTCTTTGTAGTATTCCTGTGAATATGATGGCAGAATTTCTTCCGTGGCTTTCAACATCTATATCACCAGATGAATTGCAGGATTTGCGAAATTGCTTAATCAAGATAGTGCCAGAGGAAAAGCTTCTTCAAAAGGTGTGTTTATAAATGCTGTTTTAGGGCATTGTTGTTTCTTTTCCTTGTTAATGTTGCTTTATGGGCTGAAGCTGATGATGCAATTTATGTACATTTGATATGTAATTGTAATATATCTTATATTATTCTTGCTTATTGAAGGTTATTTTCACGTGGATGGAAGGGAGAAGTAGTGTTAACACAGTTGAAAGTTGTGTAAAACATTCTCAAGTTCAATGTAGTTCTAGCCCATTATCCCATCAGGTTGAGAAAGCAACCTGTGCTTGTGCCTCCACAACAACTGGAAAAAGGAAATATTCTGGATCTACCCTAGATGTTTCTGATGCCACTGGAACACATCCTATAGATGAAATATTGCTCTGGCATAATGCAATAAAAAAAGAGCTAAGTGAGATAGCAGTGGAGACCCGAAAGATACAACACTCTGGAGATTTTACTAATCTATCGGCTTTTAATCAAAGATTGCAATTCATTGCTGAAGTTTGCATATTTCATAGGTATCACCTTTATTTAGTTTACCAATACTTATCTTGTGGAAGTATCTTGTGTTTCTTCAATTAAAAAATTCCATAATTTAATTTGTTGTACTGTATGAATTATTTCTGTACTTTATATACTGTTGTGAATATGATGTTATTTGAGTAATAAAGACCAACATTCCTTGTCTGAAGTATTGATCATTTATTTCTATGAATGCAGTATTGCTGAGGACAAGGTTATTTTTCCAGCAGTAGATGGAGAATTTTCCTTTTTTCAGGAGCATGCCGAAGAAGAAAGCCAATTCAATGACTTCCGGTGTTTAATTGAAGGTATTCAAATTGAAGGAGCAACGTCTAATTCAGAAGTTGAATTTTTTTCAAAGTTATGCTCACATGCTGATCATATAATGGAAACCATACAGAGGCATTTCCATAATGAAGAAGTTCAGGTGAGTCATCATTGTTCATGTGATAATCTTTCTGAGTGGCTTATGTGAGAATGAGTTTAACAAATTTAAGTTTAATCTGCTACAGAAAGATTCGTTTATTGGTTTGGTGGGATTTGAATGTCATATCATATGTGCAGAAGTTGATAAATATGGGTAATTCTTGTATCTATCAGTCAATTAACTTAATTTTATCAGAAGAGAAATATGACATGGGAAGTTCTTGTTTGGTAATGCATACTTGAATTTTATTCTGTGACTTTGATAAGAAATTTGCAACACTAAGTTACCTTTTAATCAATATTAAGTGTGCTTAATTGGTCTATTCTGTAGGTTCTTCCACTAGCAAGAAAGCACTTTAGCTTTAAAAGGCAACGTGAACTTCTGTATCAAAGCTTATGCATGATGCCCCTGAAATTGATTGAGCGGGTCCTTCCATGGTTGGTAGGATCATTAACTGCAGATGAAGCAAAGATGCTTCTGAGAAACATGCAATTGGCAGGTTCTATGTCTATTTTTAATTTGCTTGCCTGCTAAAAAAGAAATGATATTTCATAATCTATATCTGACTTTTTATCAAAAAAGAAATCAATATCTGACAACTTCTCACTCTCTTTCAGCTCCAACAATGGATTCTGCTCTAGTCACCCTCTTCTGTGGGTGGGCTTGCAAGGCTCGTAATGAAGGTCTATGTTTGTCTTCTGGTGCATCAGGTTGCTGTCCTGTTCAAATATTTTCTGATATCGAAGAAAACATTGTTTGGCCATCCTGTGCTTGTGCTTCTGCATTATCTGGTAGAGATTGCTCAGTATTAGATGAATCAGATGGGAACAAAAGATCAGTCAAACAAAACTTATTGGAGTCGCACAAGAATGGAGATATAAATGAAACTCCAGAGACTGAAAGTATCCAGAAACAATGTAGTGCTCGGTCTTGTTGTGTGCCAGGTTTAGGAGTAAACAGTAACAATTTGGGACTGAGTTCTCTTTCTACAGCCAAGTCCTTGCGGTCCTTGTCTTTCAGCTCTTCTGCCCCATCTCTCAATTCCAGTCTTTTCATGTGGGAAACAGAGAGCAGCTCTTCTGATGTTGGCTCTGCACAAAGACCAATTGATACCATATTTAATTTCCACAAAGCTGTACGAAAAGATTTGGAGTATCTAGATGTTGAATCTGGAAAGCTGAGTGACAGTGATGAGACAGTTCTTCGGCAATTTAGTGGAAGGTTTCGTCTTTTGTGGGGTTTATATAGAGCTCATAGTAATGCAGAAGATGATATAGTATTTCCAGCACTGGAGTCCAAAGAGGCACTTCATAACGTGAGTCATTCATACATGCTGGACCATAAGCAGGAAGAACAATTATTTGAAGATATTTCTTGCGTTCTTTCTGAGCTTTCTGTCCTTCATGAAGCCTTGCAGATGAACCATATGTCAGAGTATTTAGGTGAAAGTAATTTTGGAACTTCTGATTCCAAGGACTGTGATAATATTAAAAAGTATAATGAACTTGCAACGAAGCTTCAAGGGATGTGCAAATCCATAAGAGTTACACTGGATCATCATCTTTTCAGGGAGGAGTGTGAACTCTGGCCATTGTTCGGGAAACATTTCACTGTGGAAGAACAAGACAAGATAGTGGGCCGGATAATTGGAACTACTGGTGCTGAAGTTCTCCAATCAATGCTACCTTGGGTAACTTCTGCACTTACTCAGGATGAACAGAACAAAATGATGGACACATGGAAGCAGGCAACTAAGAACACCATGTTCAATGAATGGCTTAATGAATGCTGGAAAGAGAGTCCAACACCTTTACAGCAGACAGAAACATCGGATCATAGCACTTCTCAAAGAGGTTTATAATATGCTTTCAGTTTCTTCCAAGTTTTATGGAGATTGTAGGATGGAAAGTTAATAGTATAGTGTGTTATTCTTCATTCCTAGGTGCTGAAGGTGCTGAATATCAAGAAAGCTTGGACCACAAAGATCAAATGTTCAAGCCAGGTTGGAAAGACATATTCCGGATGAATCAGAATGAACTTGAGTCAGAGATCCGTAAGGTTTATCGTGACTCAACTCTTGATCCAAGGAGAAAGGCATATCTTGTGCAGCATCTAATGACAAGGTTGGTTTGAGTGACCATAATTCCCTGGTTTTATTTAAATGTAGCGTAATTAACTGCATATTCATTTGATAGCACTTTACCGTTTCCTCATGAAGCTCCAATCATTGATTACCTATTTGTGTACTGTAGTCGTTGGATAGCTGCTCAGCAAAAATCACCTAAAGCCCTATCTGAAGAATCATCTAATGGTGAACAAATAGAAGGGCAATCACCATCATTTCGGGACCTAGGTAAACATGTATTTGGGTGTGAGCACTATAAGAGAAATTGCAAGCTTCGAGCTGCATGTTGTGGCAAGCTATTTACTTGCAGATTTTGTCATGACAATGTGAGCGATCACTCAATGGATAGGTAAATTTCTGATGGGACTTCTTTTATTTTACAGTAGTATATACTTCTAATCATCTGCTTGATCATTACAGAAAAGCAACGTTGGAAATGATGTGTATGCACTGCCTGCATATACAGCCGATAGGGCCTAAATGCATGACACCTTCATGTAACGGACTTTCAATGGCAAAGTACTATTGCAGTATATGCAAATTTTTTGATGATGAAAGGTACCTTTTAGTTCTTATTTTAGAATTCAAATTTTTTAGAATCAAAATTGCTATTGCCTTCCTCATCGGGAAAATTGGGATCAATGCCATGGGCCAAGTATCTTGAGTTTACAACTCATTACATTGGGACTGAGATTGACAACTTATGAACAACATATGCAGGTACATTACCATTCTAGTGGCGAAGTTACTCTATATACCAAATTGACTTATGGAGGTTTCAAAGAAAACATAGACATCAATGGTAGAGCAAAATGCAAGGCTCAACCCTTGCTCTCTTGGGAAAAATCACCTCTTTCCCTGAAAATATACCAATGTTTTGAAAAACATGAATTCAATTCTCTTGATGCCCTCATATATAGATGAACATAATTATGCTTGTTTACTTAAAATTGTTATTTAGTCTGTTTAATGCTATGTGAATGTCCTAGCAAGCAATATAATATGATTGACTGCAACTTAGTCTTTCACCTTTTTTAGTTTGTTAATTTTATTTTTCGTCGTAACTTCTTTCTGTTAAATTTTGCATCATTCATTTTCAGGAATGTATATCATTGCCCATTTTGCAATTTATGCCGTGTTGGACGAGGGCTTGGGATTGATTATTTCCATTGCATGAAATGCAATTGCTGCCTGGGGATAAAATCAGCATCGCACAAGTGCCTGGAGAAAGGTTTAGAAATGAACTGCCCAATTTGCTGTGATGATTTGTTCACTTCAAGTGCACCAGTTAGAGCTCTGCCTTGTGGCCATTATATGCATTCTGCTTGCTTTCAGGTCTGTTTCACACCTATTATAATTTTCAGTCCCCTCTCTAAACAAAAAGGGAAAGAAAAATTAAATGAAGTATTCTCAAAGGTTGTGGATTCAATCTTATACTTTGTTATAATATGTTAGGCATACACTTGTAGTCACTATACATGTCCGATCTGCAGCAAGTCATTGGGAGATATGGCGGTAAGAAGATTTCCTTCCATTAGATATATCTTTTGCCCTCAACGAAGTTTTTCATATAATTTAGTTAAATTAAACTCGTGTTTGCTCAGTTTGAAAAATTTTAAAACCTAAAAGTATACATTTATTAACTTTTAACAAATCTATGCATACATTATTTCCGTTTTTAAATTGAGAATCTGAGATAGTATAAGAGGAAATTGAATATTCATGTCAAATCTCGCTACCTTATATTTTATGGGGTATGGATGACCACAGAGGTAATTAAAGAAAGCCAAAATTTGATTACGATATTGGGATTGGGTGAGTGATTTTTTTGTCAACCAGTGTGTGGGGGTTGCAGTTGTACTCTTTGTAAGGTATTGGGTTATGACAATTAAGGAAAAGCCATACTTAATTGTTCTCTACATACCCAGGTTTACTTTGGTATGCTTGATGCGTTATTGGCTGCTGAGGAGCTTCCTGAAGAGTATAGGGACCGGTGTCAGGTGAATACGTTTGTTTCTCTTGCATTTTACTCTTCACTTCATTCCTTTCCCAAAGCTAATGTGGATTTTATCACCGAAAGCATTCTGCATTTTAGTTGGCCAGCAAATAATTTTTTAAGTTTATTGTGTGTTGTTAAGTCAGTTTTGTAATGGCATGCAGGACATACTCTGCCATGACTGTGATAAAAAGGGCACTTCGCGCTTCCACTGGTTATACCACAAATGTGGATTTTGTGGCTCTTACAATACCCGGGTGATTAAGGGTGAGGCATCAAATTCCAGCTGCTCTTAGTGTGCTGATTTTCACAGGGAGGTAGACAGAGTTTGTAAATATTTGTATAGCCAATCCAAATTTTTCCCCCGACCAGGAGCCTGGTTATCGTTTGGTCTTTATACATAATGAAAGTGAGCTACTTCCATAGAGACCTCTTACCCTCTTTTGGGCTCTCGCAAGCTAGGTATAGAAGCACCTAATCAGTTACTATATAGCGATTATGTACAGACCGACTTTTTTCCGAACTTCTTCGTCATGCAATGTATATTTTTGCAGCCCATCCTCGATTCCTATTATCATTATGGTTCATTAAATTTAAGTACGCTGACTGCGCTCTAATCACGCTGAGCAATTTGTCTCTAAATTCCCTGGCTAGAGGTATATGCGGACTGATTTGTTACGGGGTTTATATGCAGGCTCAAATGATATTCCTACCGAAGTAATATTTCTATCTTGCTAATGCCTGTAATATTCAAATACCCGTTTTAGTCTAACCAATTTAAAGATGGTATCATTTTAGTGCTGAAAATTTTTTTGACATTAATTTAATCTCAATATTTTGAAGTTAACATCAATATGGTCTTGAAAATAATTTTGACGTTAATTTAGTTCTAACATTTTGAATTTTGATATTAATTTAAAATTATTAATATAGGATTAAATTGATATCAATTTAAAATATTAGGATTAAATTAATATTAAATTTTTTTAAAGATTAAATTAATATTAATTTTAAAATATTAGGACTAAAATAGATATCTACTGCAAAATTTGATGTATCTTGCTATTTATTTTTGTTGGAATTGTATTATGCTGCGTCAAAGAAGTTGGGAATGCAGTAGAAGTTAGAGGTAACCGGTGGTCCCATGTGTCTAGAGATTTAGGTACGATTGGTTTGCGAAAATAATTTTTATTTTTATTTTTTGAAAATAATTTTTATTATCAAATTTTCAAATTTTAGGAAATGTGTTTGGTTGATGATAATAGATTTTATTTTCAAATAGAGACAACAATGAAAATATGTTTGGTTTGTCTATTTTTAAAATATAATTTAAAAAATCAAATTAAAAATAATAAATTATATTTATTATTAAAAATAAAAATTATCTATAGTGGGTCACCTGATTTATCTACTAAAAATTATTATTAAAATAATAAATAATTTTATAAAATATTAAGAATAAAATAAAAAATTTAATTTTGATATAGTGATAATATAAAAAAAAAAATATATTATTACCCAATTATATATTATCACATCAACAATTATGATTGACTTTCACATGCACTACTTAAAAGGTCATTTAAATAGAAAAACTCAATTAAATCAATATGTCAAATTTAAACTCTAAAATAAATTGTTCACTCTTAAGTTATTTTATTACAATTATCAATTATTAAGTTTTGATTAAATATTTACATACTATAGCAAGTATTATTTTATAGCTACATCTAACAAGTTGCTAGAATTTTTTGTTTTAAGGTGATAAATCATTGATATTACATGTACAATATATAGTGATGATAATAATAATAATAGGAAATTTTTTTAACAGAATGTTTCTTGTTTCACTTTCCATGAATGTAAACAATAAAAACATGTTTTAGTTTAACCTTTTTATAGCAAATTGAAACAAATCTAAAACAAAAACATGTTTCAGTATTTGTGTTTGAAAATATGGACTAATTAATGGCAAATTTGGCTGAACATTAATCAAGTCAAGAGAAAAAACTATATCGCGTCACTAAACTAAAAATTGTCAGTTTTATAAATTTATTATAATATTTTAAAAGGTTTTGGAGACTCTCCACCATGTAAGCCTGGCAAGAAAATATCTTAACAGGTCTCTAGTAAAATACGAGAGAAAGAATTAAGAATAGGACAAAAAAAAATTTGTCTTCGCTCCATATATACCAGTCTTGAGTCTCGAACCAGGGACAAGTGGATGTTCAACTCAGAAAATCGGCAAAAGGAAAGGAGATTTCATGTAATTACCTCAAATGCCACCGCGTTTTCGTTTGACAATCTTTTCGACCACTAACAAAATGTTTTCATGAAAATAATGAAACCGATGAATTGGTGTTTTCATATTTTCCTCCGGTTTAGAAAATATTTTATGAAAATATTTCTTGAAAGGTTTAACCAAATACGTTTTCATCTCTATTTTCTGTATTTAGTGGAAATGAAAATAGAAAATGCTCAAATTAAATGTGCTCTTAATTTTTATATTAGAAATATATTTTTAAGAAAATTATCTAAACACACCTTCTATCTCTTTTCTATGAAAAAATACTTGCATAATTTGGGAATATTACGTAATTATGCTTTAATATTAATCATATAAATATATTTTATATAAAATTTATTATTAATATATAATTTCATATAAAATATACTTTTATAATTAATTGAAAATACAACCATACGCTGATCCCGACGCATGCAAGTATTTATCCCTTCCCACGAGAGTTGAAGTGTGAAAAATCCTAGGTGTTGGCAAAGCAATGGTGGTCCACTCAATCCTTGAGTTGGTGGCCCGGAACTGTTGTTCATGCTGCAGAATCTCCATATATTTTCTTTAGAACTTTCTCTAGCCTCATTACGGCCACTACTTTGAAACCTTTTGGACGCCTCCGATTGTAGCTGGGATTCATCTTTTCCTTTTGAATAAGCCCCCAAAGGTGTTTGTATTCCACAAACGAGACAATTGAGGTTGGGGTTGTGGAGGGGGTTAAACTATTAGAACTATTAAAGAACGGCCCTTGCCTGACCCTCGGGCGTTACACGCAACAGTCTTTATTGGCAATTGAGTTATGCTTTGAGGTGCTTTACATAAAGTTTTCTGAGTCACAGCCTCCTTCTGCAAGACTGAAGGATCGTTTTATCCAGTTCTGGTTTACTGCTGGAGCTGGTTTGCACTTGCTCGGATAGTCTGGGCTTTCCAGTTTCCACGCATAGCCTAAGCAAGCAATAAGCATTTGGACACCCAACCCAACAGTGAGCTGTCTTGCTCCAGTCAGGGTGTCTTGTACCTTGTAGCATCCCTTGCCTCGTGCATGCCGCCAGTGATTGGTTTTCTTTTATTTTTTCTTTATTTTTTTTGTTTTTTGGGCTTACACAAAAGGCGTCATATTGCATGCTAAGAACCTTGCTTCTTTCTTTCACTCATTACCACATGCGGTATACAAATTTTGTAAAAATTGGATATGAATATATCAATATGTATATTTAAAAATGTAAAAATTTTATAAATTTTATATAATAAAAATTAAAATTTTATATGATAAATAAAAAAATACACAAATTTCAACCTAAAATAAGCTTGAATTTTACAACATTATATCTCAAGTTATATCCAAAAACAATTGTAGCCAAAAAAAAAAAGTATTAATATAGAACAAAACTTAGAAACAAGTCACAAAATATAGATAACTCACAAGTCACTAAAGTCTGGCAAAATATCAGCTCTAAGTGGGTCGTCAGAGAGAGAAGCCACCCTTGCTGCTGTGTTGGGTCACTGCCTTGCTTGAAATCACTGCCATTGCTGCATTTTATCCATTTATGCTAGTGTGTTGCTGCTGCATTTCTGCTCGCCACGCTACTGTGTACTAGGAGTTGCTGCCGCCACCATTGTGCTATTGTTGGTGGTGGAGTGAGGGAGATGAGTGATGGCGGGTGAGAGTTGGAAGTGCGGTGGGGTTGAGGGAATAGGAATTGCAAAATGAAGGCAAAAGTTTGGGGTTGTTTCTAATTTTTGAGGAAAAAAAAATTCCAAAACAATATAGTTTTAATAAGTTGCATATTTAAATCGTACCCAAGCTATACTCAACTATTCCCCTGCCATACCCAATATTTTTTTTAACCTAGACATACCCATACCCATAACGCAGTCGATACGAGTACTTTTGCCAAAATATAATACCCATCCTTCATAACTTCCATCCCTGTGTTGTACTTGGTCAAGACTCAAACCCAATCCAAATGATCATGTACCTAATTTTGAATCTTTTGCTGGACAGATTTTTTTAATTGAATCATTCAAACTTAAAATGTTCAGAATCATTCGTTCATTCATTACATTAAAACATTATGCATGCTTGAACTCTGAGCTCAATTTCATGTGTGAAGAATGCTTGAGCGAATAAGGAAATAACAACATTATGAGAGTCCTAGCTTCTTTGATACTTAGAAGTACTTGACAAATAAGACCTATCCTTAAGCTAATTTCTTGGGGCGGTAATTTTCAAAAAATCCAAGCTAGCGAACGTGAAGCGGCTAGTGCTACGTTGCAGCATCTAGTTGCACATAGGGGTGTGAGCGGATCAGATTGATTCAATAAACCCAAAGATTCAAATTAAACCAATAAAATTGGTTCAGATCGGTTGGGATAATCAGTTCATTTTTAAGGTAGAACCAAGTTCAACCAATTATTATTGATTTGATTTCAGATTTATGATTTTTCAACCTGATTACTCAAACATCTAACCCGATCACTCGATTAACTAATTTTTTTTTATTTTTAAATTTCTAATATTTCAAAATTTTACACTTAAATTTTTAGTAACATAATCACTTTTTTTTTTCTTTTTGTTAATATTTATTTAAAAAATTTGTCTATTTACATCATTATTAAATATATCATAATCAAACTTTACATTATTATTAGTTATTATAAAAATAAATTTTTTTAAAAAATATAATTTTTTATTTTTTACTGCAATCCAATGATCAATATCAAACCAATCTGATCTTAATCTGATTGGTTTGATTCGGATTTGTTGAAAATTTTTTTTTAAATCCAAACCAATCAATTCAATTAAATTTGATTGATTTAGATCTATTTTTGGTTCAAACGTGATTCAAACCAATCCGTTTACACCTTTAGATGCACAGTTACAAAATTGCAATGTTTACATGTGTCATTTTGCTTCACAAATTTAAAATTAATTTAATAGAAAAGTACTCAAATAAAATCAAACACATTTTAAATGCTTTAAAATTACTAAGACATTGATCTAATTGAAAAAAAATTATACCTGGCTAAAAAATACTTGCGCATTAAGATTTAAGACTGAATGCATGTCATAAATAATAAAGTTTGGTTTTGCTGATGGTGCACGGTGCACCATAGACATATTATTGTATAATGTAACCCACAATGCGGTCTACTTTTATCTGAAAAAATATAAGAAAAGAAAACTTCTAGTTTGGCAATCCCAACTCCAACCGAACGTTACCTCTCTCTCTCTCTCTCTCTCTCTCTCTCGTTGTGCCAGCCATTTTCCGTTGTGGCATATATAAACACGTAAACTAAACTTCGCGGGGAGCTCCAGAGACAAGAGGGAATACCCATCTCCGCTAACCTTCTCCAATTCACATTCCTCAACTCCTACCAAAAAATTCATCACACAACCACCTCACATCACAGACACACACGGAGATAGAAAAACCAAACCTTTGCACAGAAAAAAAGGAAAAAAGAAAAAAGGAAAACGAAGTCAAGGGAATTGAGTGTCTCCGACAGTGTACGAGGAAGGAGAAAGCTCATCATCATTATCATCATGGCTATGGGGCCCGAGAGATCGAAGCCACTGCACAACTTCTCCATGGGCTTGAAATGGGGTCACCAGAGGTTCCTCCGCTGCGTCAAAGTCGCCGCCGACGACCCCCCTCCACTCCATCATCGCCGATCCTCCCAACCCGACCCGTTTCACGGTTCGAAGCGCAAAGCCACATCCAACAGCGACATCGACAACCTCAACAACATCGACGCCGTTCGCGAGAAGCTCATGGTGGATCTGAGGGTCGCCACCGACAAGCTCAAAGTTTCGATCTTTGAGGAAGGTGGTGTCACCAACACCAACAACCCCACCAGGCCCTGGAATCTCAGGACCCGAAGAGCTGCGTGCAAGGCACCACCACCACCACCGCACCCTCAAGAACAACAACAACAACACAAGAATCTCGATTCTGTACCTGAAGCTGTGGTGGGTGTGGCCAAGGAGAACCTCAAGACCGTGATGCAGGAGAAGATGATGGATGAGAGGCCCAAGTTTTCTGTTTCACTGTCAAAGGCGGAGGTGGAACAAGATTTCTGGGCCTTGTTTGGGACCAGGCCCCCCAGGAGGCCCAAGAAGAGGCCTAGGATTGTGCAGAGGCAACTCGATGTAAGATAAGAACCATGATTGTATCATGTTTTGTTTCTGTTTGATTTTGTTTGTTATGCTGTCAAAATAAGATTTTGAACATTTCATTTGAATTTTGTCTTGCTGGTTTTGGTTCAATTTTTTCTTTTGCAGACACTTTTCCCTGGATTGTGGCTCACTGAGGTCACTGCAGAATCTTACAAAGTCCCTGATGTCCCTGAATGAGGTAAATGGAGTGAATGTGTGTTTTTGGCTTTTGCTATCTTATGTCTTTGTTTCATGCAGATGTGAATTTTAATTGATTCACTAACTGGAATTTTCTGGCCAATGGTCACGCAGGGGCTGGAATTATGGCAATGCTTGCTGACTTCTTGTCTTACACAGTGTGACATAACTAATGGTAATTGCCAAATCGTCTATGTAAATAAAAAACTTTCATTCAATAATAATGAAATTGTCGGGTTCTGCATTTTGTTATCCGAATTGTAGCAGCTTGTACATTCTATAGATTAATATTAATTACTGCTTGCTTTCTTTCATTCCACTTTGATAGCTCTTCAGTCTTTCTAACTTCTCGGTTGTTTGTTTAGTTCCAATTTTTGGAATGCATTCGAGAAAGTGAAAAATCCATTTTTAGTGTTTGTACTTTGTGGTAGAGCTGCTGCTGTTCCACAAAATTTGGAGGTATTGAGTTGTTGTTAATCTGTCACAGAACGTAGGTTTTACTCTTTTTGGTGGGAATGTGTTATCGATCAACATGAGTTTATTCTTTCTGAGTAGGCATTATGTGAATCTACCTCAAGAAGTTATGAATGTAAATCCTATTGATATAACACAGTACTAAGAAGCTATTTATGGCATAAGTTTTATCAGTTATGAAGAGAGAGAAAAATTGGCATATTTATATTTCCCTATCTTGCACCACTAACTTTAAAATTAAAAAATAGGAACATTAATGATATAATCTGTTACCAATTATGATAAAGTATGGCGAAAGGTGATCCTTTTTCCTTTGTATTTGACCAAATATAGAGGAAAGAATATAGTTGTTTGGTTGGCTTAATCTATTGGAATAAATAGTAAGTAATAGATATATAATGTAACACATGAAACTAATCCACTTTTGTTAATGATATTGTATTCTACCAAAATAGTCTAGCTGAGAGTTTAGCCAGAAATATTAAAACTAAATTCGTGTCCAGAACAAATAAATACAAATGAAAGGAAAATTTTGTTGTTACAGTTTCATTGATTGGATTTTCCAATTTAGGAAAGCAATAGACTCAGGGCCATTATTGAGTTGGATTAAGGAGGCTTTCCATGAGAGGCAAGACCAGTTGCCCCCAAAAAGGAACTGGTGAAACTTGCAGATGCTGTTTTGCTGGTGAAAATAGTTCAAAGTTCATCCAGAAAATACCTGCTGTGATTGTGTTTCCTCTCGAGCACTTACTGCAGTGACTTAATTCAGATCGAATTGTCATGCAAACCATCTGTTACAGGAGAAAGAACAGTAGGAAAGCATTTTTTTTCGCTTTGTCTTCTGTTCTTGTCTTCAGCAGATTTCTTAGTGTTGATTAGATCTGTTACTGGAGAACACATCAACAAATATCTGAAGCAAAAGTTTTCTTAATTGCATGGGGGTGTGATGGTCATCTTCAAATGAAATTACAACATTCCGTGAGGAAATAGTAGCAATCCGTTAAGGATCTTCTTTACACAAACCTGTTTAAGAGGTCTTGGACCCTCACCAGCCCTGCTAAGATTCTTCTGGCTCATGTCAGTACAGGTGAAGCAAGTATGATGATTGCAGTTGCACGTGTATATATTTATATATATGCATGTGATAATTCTTGAAATTCTTGTGTCATTCGCACGGCAAAACAAGTACACAGACAGGTACTGCCGATTAAGATGTAGAGAGGTGTATGGACATGTGGCCTATGAAGCATGAAAACTAACTTTACATAGCTAGGTGATTGAAGCAAACACAGAACCAATTGCAGACTCTTTTTTTCACTTAACATGTGCTTCATAAGGGCCAAAAATGGAAGGAACAATATGAATTAAGTGAAAAATAACAATGCAATGACCTACATACATCAAAAGATCTCACTCCTGCTGTTTTCACTCTTATAGAGCTGTTCAAGACTTAAAGTGGTAGTTATTATTAATCAGAGCTAATATTGTGAAGGGTCTTTCATACCAAAGGAGCTCGAGTATCAGCACTCATGGCATTGCCAAAAGGGGTTTGTTGAGATATAAATATAAGAGTAATAATAGGCGAACACACAAAATTGCAACACACACTGGAAAAGTGAGTAAAATGATAAAAATATTTGAATGATAGATATTACATGATCATTGTTACTTTTGTTCAATTTTTTTTTCTCAAAAAATTATTAGCGTATTATTGAAAAATACTGGTAAGTTTTTAGATTAAAAAAAATAAACAAAATTAATAATAATTATATGAAACTATCATCTAAATATTTTTATCACTTTTATCATTTTTTTCACTTTTTTCTGTATGCGTCACAATTTTGCACATTCACCAAACACTATTCTAAATGTAATTCTTGGCTTGCACATCATTTCGGTTTTGCACAGGTTTCCTACATCGCTTGGCTGTATATGGATAGTTCAATGTGCTCTAATGAACAAAGCCTGTCCTTTTTGGTCAACGCCTATATGGGGATTGGATTAATGTAACATGCCATGACGGACCGGCCAAGAGAACATTGGGGTGATCTATTTGACATAACGAGCCCAATTCATGCTTGTCAAACCGTTGCCTATCCCCAGGTAAGTTTCTTGATACATGGCTCAGGCTTTTATTACATGAGTTTCTCGATGATAAGAAAGAAGTTCCATTGACCCCCCAAAAACAAATAATAATAATAATATCAAGAAAAGAAGTTCTGATTGTTTGGCAACGGTTTCCTTTACCATTTTTTTTTCTTGTTTTGTTGCTTCCCCGGGGGGTCATTGAATATTATTATAAAATGAGGGAGAAAAATAAGATTTAAAAAGGTAAAAAAGGGTTTAGTTAGTAGGAAACTACTTAATATTTCCATTACTGTGTTAAATTCTATTTAAAGAAAATTGTTCCATTTGTAGAAAACAAAAAAGAAATCCTCGAATGGTAACACAGTTTGCAATAGTCGAAGGTGGATATATGTTAAACCGTTGGGAACTAACTCAAGAATCAAAGTTGATTTCCTTTTTTTTTTTTTGTTTTAATGTTGAACGATTTGATTTATCCCCGAGTTAGTCGTTAAAAATATGATTATTAGCAACTTAGGATGGAGATTTTTCATTATAGTCACGTCAAGGTTTTAAATTTATAAGATAATAATTGGTGGACAAATTTGATACCTTACTCTGCTGAGTTCATGATGGCCAACAAAATAAAGCTAAACACTAACCTTTAGCAAGCTCAAATTATAGGTGACACTATATTTAGGTGCATTTATTTTAATTTTTGAAAAAAATATTATGAAACTAAAAATTTTTATGTAATCAAAAATATTTAAAATAATTTTTTTTTAAAATTTACTCTTTTCAATTTCTATTAAAAAATAAAAAATAATTTTTTAATCTTTTAATTATTTTTAAAAATTTATTTCAATATATCAAAAATAATTCTTTTAATAAAAATAATTTTTTTTGTCAAAACAATCTTACCCAAACGCACCCTTATGCATGGGAAGAGAAGACAAAAAATACCATCCAATCATAATAGTTCTATCCTTTCCGTGTCATGAATCCTTTCCGAATCAATTGGGACAATAAAAATCCTAAATAAACATGAATGATTCAACGACCACATCATCCAGAATGGATCGAGGATCAGAATCCGGCCGTAAAGACACATGCCCTATGCGCATAACACAAATATGATATGTCCAAAAAAATAACTGGAAGCTTACCCAATTCAAACGTGTGGTTAGGAAACCATCATGATGATATCAATAAAAATAAAAAAAAACAGAGAAGATTTTGTCCGCATCCAATTTAGATGTTCTCGAATAAGAAATGAATGTACTAAATATTTCTCTTCTTAAATTTCTTTGCTCATGAAAAAGTAAAGAAAAGAAAAATAAAAATAAAATTTGCTTGAATCAAAACTAGTTCAAAGTTTAAACTGCTTGAAATAATGATCAAATGGTGAATGGGAATGAATCAGTTCTTGTATGGAGGAAGGTGTTTGGGGAAACAATGATCAGTAAAATTCTCAAATCAGAAACTCTAACTCTTCTCTCGGTCAAGGATTAAATTTTTTTAAGTAATATACCTAAAAATTCTTTTAATTTAAAATTTTATTTGTATTTATCAAATAATTCTTAAATATTGTATAAATTATAACTCATATCAGGTAAGATTTTAAATCAAAATAATTTTTAAGTTGATTATTAAAAAAAAAAAAACCCAATTGGGAAGCATTAATGACATGATTTCTGGCTGTCCAATAAATAACACTTTATTTGGAGGATTCAATACAAATGCATTAAATCCACGCCGGTCTATTCACGCCGTAAGATAAATTAGAGGATGGTCAATATTAGGTGAGTTAGTGGCTAAAAAGGTTAACTCAACAAATTTTCCAAAAGTAAAAGTTCCATCAAGAATTACTACTCATATTTTTGTTGCAATTAGAGACAAAATATTAGTTGAACAAAAGGAGCTTTTCTCATAAGTAAACAACTAAGACAAGCGCTAATATGAACAAGCTTCCATTTTTGTCGGAATCACAGAAGAAAACAAGATCAGACAAAGTATTCATGACGGATTTCCGTTGTTGTGTCTCCCAAGCTCCTGGCCCTCTAATCTGCATGACATTTACTACTTCTTTTAATCCCTCCTTCCTTCTAATCATTATCTTGGTATAACATAATCAACATCACCGAGTACCATGCTAATTAACCTCTATTGCTTCTTTCTTTCTTGTCTGATCAGAATAAACAATAAAGATTCTGATAAGCCAGATAGTAATCATTAATCTATAACATGGTATCATATGCGCAAATCAGTTCTTGCTCTTCTTAACCTTCCCAACACGTAAAAATGAACCCAACCCAGAGAGACTCGCACTCCCCTTAGAAATGTAAGGAGTAGGCACGTTTAAGACAGGACTAACCCGAAAACCATTTGCATAAGACCCTCCATAACTCTTACTTGAAGGAGACCTTGGCACAGGATACAAATTTAATGCAGAACATGAAGATGGTGATGATGATGATGATGATGATAGTGCCTTAGATGCTGATTGCTGCTTGTTTGAACTTGTCCTCTTTGGATTTGCCACTGAACCTGAACCTGAACCTGTTGAGTTGCTGCGTGACAAAGGAGGTAAAGAGCACATGAAGCTTTTCTTTGTATCACAACTGAGACTCTTGCTTCTACCGAATCCCCAGAAAGACTTGGACTGAGCTTTTTTCTCATAATCAACATTCACATCTAAAACTTCTTTGATGTTATCTTTCTTCATGTTGTGAAGGGTAGGGGAAGATGGACGTGGAGGAAGCTTCATATAAGGAGGTTCCCCATGACGTGTGTGTTTCCGGGTTGTGGTGGTTTTCTCTTGTTGCATCTGAAGTGGGAGTAGCACCCCATTAGAGAAAAGCTCATCTGCAGAAGATGACTCAAACTCGAGGCTTCTGCTGGTGCTGAACTCAAAGTCATGATTTGACTCCAGAAGCAATGTGTCTTTGCGAGGAACATCATCTTTCACTGGTAAAAACTTTAGCTCAGAGGGATCATGAGAGAAAGAAAGACGCGCGGGAACTGTTTCAGAACGCATAACAACCTTAACAAGGAAAATTGGAGTGGGAAAACAAAAACAGAAACCAAGGTGTGTTTCCAAGGTTCAAATAACTGATGATGTAAGTAACAAGGAAATAGCAAGGAAAAAAATTCAAACTTTAAACAGTAAAAGAAGAGAGCCTTATGGATTGAAATTTGAAAGGGGGAAAGAATTAGAGCTGCTTTTGATTATAAGTCAAAAAGACAAAGAAATAGGAGGCATACAGATAAAGAGTATAAAAAGAAGAGTTTGTGTTGCCATTCATTTACTTTCAAGGGCTAGAGGTATTCTGTGAAGAACTGAAGATCAAAGGAGATTTAGTGTTCTTCTCTGAAAAGCCGGCAGAAGGGATTTTTTTTTTTTTTCTCCTGGTCTATTGTTGTCGGAGGGTAGAAACAAAAGAGGAAGACACAGGATGTGACTAAAAAGAGAAAATGTTATCCGTGACAAATTGGAAATTGTAAAAAAGGAAGTAGGCTGCAAACTGCAAAGTCAGTGAAAGTGTTGCTTGATTAGAGGAACGTGACTGCAGCCACAATCTAAGTCTGCTGAATTGAAGGAATAATATTTGGAGTCTGTCTGTAGAACAGCCAGCCAGCAAGACTTTTCCTATAAGATATGGACTTCGGGGTTTCTCATCCCAATTTCCAACAACTGATGAATCTCTTTGTTTTGTTTTCCCACTCGTATATATGCATATTTTTAAGGTACAGGAACATTGTCTCATCTGTGATATAAACATGGGGAAGCACTGTCAAAACTAATATTTCTGTGATTAGGTTAGCTCCATCTTTTGTTCCCTGATATCTACCGATGATTTCTTAAGGACGTGTAAAACTGAATTAATACTAAATTGAATTGAATAATCATTTAACACGTGGATGGACCAAACTGCAACCTTTTTTGGGTTGATCACCCTCATGTTTTCATTGTAAAACAAAAAAAAAAAAAAAACAAAAAAATCTTCACAGCTTAATTTATTAGAAGCTTGTGTGGCAAGTTTTAGGTTTCAATAAAGATGATACGTAACTTACAGAAAATATAATTTTAGTTCTTGCCACTAACTTTTCATCACTAATTTAAGACAATATGTTATAAAGAAAAGAAATATTTGCATGATTTATTGAAGCATATCAAATTAGAATCTTCTTTAATTTCGCTATCAAGAAATAAATATGAAATGAAAGAACAGTCTACCTGCCAATCAAATTCAACAAAGTGAAGCAGCACTCAAGGTATAGTGCTGCAAAAAATGTCACAATTAGATGTAGGCCAGTATTCAGCCTTCATTAATGAATTTTGTTGCTGTTTACAAAACTTTTACAAGGTAATGAGGTTAGCAAGGACCAACTCTCCCATTAACCAAAGCTGTTAGGTAGAGGTTCATTCAATATCATGCTAAGGACCAAATCTCTCAAGTGTCTCTATTGCACAAGAATTATTTATTTTTCCAAGAAGTACATCCTTATATTTTATAAAGATAGAAATTTATGATACAATAATAAATCTATGCCCTTCCCATATTTTTAAAATGTCATCACATTTAATTGCGTAATTTGACACGAAAATAATAGTATCCATCCATCTGCTATAACTTGGTCAAATTAATGAATGATACTGACTTTACAATTCTATATATACCCTGAAGATTACAAGGGATGATACTGATCTGTTGTGACTTGTGATTGTTGGAAAGGTAATAGTTGGAAAGGTAAAAGCCTTCCTTCTAATATAAGGGCAAATGAAGATTAAACGATTAGGTAAGGTTGAGAATAAGATTACTATAGATGCCTTTATAGCAAAGGAGTTGGGGCTCACCTTTGAGGATGGACCCCAACAGATAACTACTGTTTTTTCTCTTTTCACAAAGATAGATAACCCATTTTTGACAACTTGCCATGGAAGTAATTGGTGGAATGAGTAAACCAAGAGCCTTGATGACAAAATAGTCCTTATTTCCAATGCTCAATACTTGCCACGGCATGGGACCCCACTCATCCACTATTTTAAGGACCCCACAAAGCATCCATCAACCCGGAATTGGCATTACCTGAAACCATTGTTGGGTGCAAGAAAAGATGTAACCTAAACTATAATCTGCCCAAGAACTGGCATACACTTTGAGTGCGACCTATCTTCATTCTATTGATAAATAGTTTAGAAACTAGGCTGAGATTGCATTAGTAGACCCAAACAGTAGAAAAATGTCATGACTATAGCAAATAGATCACTCGTATAGGATGATTCAATTATGTAGGTGGTGGTGCCCATTATGATGCCTTGTTCTTGTGTGAAGAAATTGTTGTTCATGGAGGAAAGCAACTCTTGAGAAAAGAGTGTTCCTACTTCCTACAATTTGATGGTAACTTCTTTTACTGATTGAAAATTCAAATTCTCCAAAACTCCAAATCTTGCATGTGAAATTGAAAAAACTTGTATTTATTTGTTCTATTGCGTAGTAATTTATTCATAAACCAGAGAAAATGAATGACAATAAGATTCATCATTCAAAGACTTTGCTCATATTCAAAGCATTGAACAATGATCAGTGCTACATATTTTGTCAACTAGCTCTTTACTTTTCCTCGTTATTTGGATGCCAATAGACTCGATACACCGTCGCCGCCCAAAGCTTCAATACAAAGACCACTAGTTTGATCATGTTATAATTTTTCTCCGATATTGTTGCCACTTTCATTACGTCAATCTTAATATCATTATCCTAAGTACATCAGCACAACGACCACTGTTTATTGATTACTATAAAATTTTCCTTCCAAATTGATATAACGGAAGCATGACCCAAGTCACGCAGTTATGAAGATATTTATATCAAGATTAATTCAAATTTGTAGAGAATTTTAAACGTTAGTACGGGCTAGTCTTTTCTAGTTATACGAGTTGACACATTATATCAAGCTAGTGATCAAGTTGCGAGTCGATTCGCCTACTTTCATGGAAGTGACCAATTTCGTTGCTTCCGTCACTAAGCGTTATTACAAGTATCAAATGTTATCTACATTTGATTATGTTGTTTATTCTAAGAGATTAAGAGAATGACTTTTTCAAATATGAACCGTGGATTGTCAAACAATCCAACATAATCTATTCTTTTAACAATTCTGATTATTTAGGACTTGATTTGTTGGCACTCGAACTAATTATGCAAGTGCTCATTTTCAAAGTTTTACGAAGCAGAACAAGTCCCTGATGATTGTGAAAGAGTGGCGTGCCAAAGCAACAGCTTTTGTGAAGGCATTTATTTGTCCAATTCTCCGGTCATGACTCACTGCCCAAAAGAGATACATCTTTGCTTGTGGTCATTTAAAAATGAGACATCGAACTATAGAATATTTAAGAAGAGTATCGTTAAAAAGTAATAATTTTACAAGTACAATTAAATAGACATAAACTATATTTTTCACCATTAAAGGTTTCATACTATTAGCTTTATATTTATAATTATGTTTGTCCAAAAATGAATTTAAAACTTCTTTGTTTTACAAAAATGTGCATGTAATTAATAACTTTATCTATTAACTATAATTTTTTTCCTATCTAAAATTGTTATAAATTTAACATTTCTAATCAGAGTAATTATCAAAATAATTAACTCAATTTTTTTAAAAAAAAATTAAAGAAAGTATATATGCAATGTACTTCATGTCAAAATGACATTGATAACAATAGGTTCTTCTGAACTCCAAAAAAAAAAAAAATCAAATAGATTTTTAATTGTTGCTTATAGAGATCTCTTGTTTTTCTTATCCAAGTGTTTCTTGTTTTCTTGTACCCCAAAAAAAAAAGGGGAGGGGGGGGGGGGGTCTCTTGTTTTCCTTTTAACAACGCATTTTGCTAGTTTAAACACGACACTGCCTACAAGGACCATACGCAGCTGAACGTAAACCACTAATTTATTTTGCACAATTACTAATTTGACATATTAATTATTTCATATATTCGAGGTCGGGAGAGAATCATGTGAGAGAAGTGGTTAATTATAAAATTGAGATGAATAAATATTGATTATTGAATTTTATATAAATAGTTAATCTCATATAATAGATTAATATTTTAACATAAAGTCATACAATTTTTTTTGAAATAATTATGTATATGGGTGTTTGTGGTGTGGTTTGGATCAATTTTGAGTAAATAATTTATCCAATCTAAATAATAAAATATATAGCAGAAATTTTAAATCCGATTCAATCCGAATCCATTTTTTGCAATTTAGATTGAATCGGTTTATTTGATTTTTTATGAAAGAAAATCTTAAGTATAAAGTATTATAAATAAAAAGTAATTTGAATCAATAAAATAAATAAAAAATAAAAATAAAATAAAAGTGACTTATGTAACATGAATAAAATAATATTTAAATGAGAATGACATATAAATATAAAAAATTATGCAATAAATTAAAATTATTATAAGTACAAGCTTAATAATAAAAAATTATATTATATAATATTATTCGATTTGTATTAGATTAGATCGATTTTAAAAATTAAATCTTAAATCCTATTCAATCAAAGCAGTTTGTGAAAAAAAGATCCAAATTAATCTCAATTTTTGTAATTTTGATCGATTTTTTATTTGGATTGGATTGGATTTGAACATCGCTAATTATGTGACCTTTAAATAATTTTTGAATCTTAATTATCTATGTATAATTATACGACTCAACTTTACTCCCTCCACTCTTATAATAAATCACTTCTTTTACTTGATATGCTACCATTGTTTGCCACAACATAAGTGTAAGTAATTTTTATTATATCATTAATTTAATTGATTCAACACTTATTTTATTTAATTAAGATATCTAATTTAAGTCTTGTAAATAATAATAATAATTTAAAAAAATAGCACTACATTCCTTTAACTAACCAATTTAAATTGAATCAAATTAATTAAAATACAATAAATTTTAAATGCCTGTAATTTATAATTTGTTATTGATTAAACTTTTTTATTTTTATCCTTATGAGTTCAATTCATTTAAACCGCCTTTAATGAACAAAAAAAATGCGCCTTTAAATTAAATTTCCTTTAATCAATATTATCGGTATGCTTTACTAATAATATACGCATGCTTAATGAAAAACAAAAATTCGTTGACGGCTAGACCTAAACAGGCTCCAAAGAGTGAACGAGGGGAAGCACAAAATTGAAACACCATTTTCTATCCCGAAGTAATAGTATTGGCGTATAATCTGTGCCAAGCATCAAGAAATTAATACTAGCTGAGGCTACTATTGACTCACCCCATAGATTGAGGCTCCTAGCTAATTGTAAGTTACTAATATAATGCTCGAATTATGGTAATAACAATAATAAATATCAGCACATATAGTTGACTGGATTTGATCAAATCACCTGAATGCAATACGGAACAAATGGCCATGCAGGCAAGATTTCTTTTTACAAACACAGCCAGACTATGAAATGCACTATGATGTCCACGGCTGGTTTCACGGTTAAAGTCTACTTATAAATAATAGAAAGTATGGTAATATGAACAATTTAATTGGATGACAAGATTTTTAGGCCATCTACATCTAGATTCAATTTTATCATCGCAAATCAACGACATCAAATTTTAAATCTGGGTTCATGTAAACATCTGTACATGTATCGTAAATGGGACCACCATCTGGAGGCTGATTATGTGGATGGAAACCACGCTGCGGGCACTGTCTAATGACCGACATCCCACCTGGGCTTGTCAACCGAAAAATCCCATGTTTTCTGTACATGTAAATAGACACAACATAAACAATCATTCAATTTCAACACCTTCTTTGTATGTTAGTCACAGAATAGAATATTCCGGTTAATTTCCTTTTACTGAGGTAGGTAACAATAGTAAACATGCTGAATGTATAAAGCAGTCTCGTGATTGATATTCTATCAAATTTAATCACGCCAACAACTTAATTATGTTATGGATATGCTTTCTTTGCTAACTTTCCCACATCAAGACACATTTGAGATGCGACGTTACCTTGAACTGTCTGTTGGTGCCATGACTATTGCAACAGCTTCTGGCAGCATAATCTAAAGAGACAAGCACAATTCCAATAAGATGATGATACAATGAAAAATATAAAGAAAAGAGATTGATCTTGATGCACCGCAAACAATTTGGTAAATAAAGACTAAAAATATATATATATTTCAGTGCAAAAAATAGGGCAAGAAATTTAAACTCAGTGACATGTAAAACATCCCATCACCAGTAGATCTTCTCTCTTCTTCCACCATCTCCTCTTAGCATACAGCAAATATATACTAAGGAAAGAACATCCATAAATTAAAATCTCGACTAAAATTTAAGAAACCTCATGAACTCACCTGATATGAATAATGGGTGTGTAGGTCAATTGATGACATGAAACAAGACTGTGTAGGATGTGTCTGGCAATTCAGAATTATATATTTCAATGTTACAACACGAGAAGACTAACAAAGTGAAAATAAGAAATTAGGATATGAGAGACAAATGAAACTAGAGTAAGAGAACAAAAAATTCATTCTACATGTGAAAATTGCTCTAGGTGCTCTAAAAGTTTGTGAAAATTGCTCCAGGTGAAATCTCCACTTATACAGAATTCTAAAAGAGCCTGCTTTTCTATGTTGTTTTTATGTCAGTGGGAGGGGATCACATGGCATAAAACTCTTTAAAGTTTAATGGCCTCCAATGCACTCTCCTCCAAATTATTTGTGTGTTATCTCTCCATTCACATGAGGTAAGGCTGCGTACATCTCTGTTACCTTCCCCGGACACCAGAATGATTGAAGCCAAATGCATAGGTCAACCTTTTATCTCTCTAATTAGAATACCCACATGTTTCAATTACTTTCTAATTTCAGTGCAACATGGATGCAATATCAGGACATCTGTGACGAAGTGCACTTGCAGTAGACATAGGCCAGCAATTAGTCACTCACCTACTTGCAGAAGTAATCTCATCATGCAACGACAAAAATGTTGCAGGTCATTCTAGGTAACTTTTTAATTAAGAAAGATTTGCTGAAGTTAAAAAAGACTTGAAAATTCATATGCCAACTATTTGTTCTGTTGCAGAAGCAACTAAAAAACTACATAAAGAAGGTAAGTGACGACAAAGTTAGGCAAAGAAATGAAGAACTTAAGAAAGTATAGAATACAGGGAGGGGGTACTATCAGTCCAGTATTACTAAAAAGTTATCAATGCCAGTGCCTCCTTAATGTGAACTATGTTTGAAATCTTAAAGATGTAGTGAAGGCATAAGACAAACGCAGAATGATGAGTATGACCTACATATATAGTATAATAGATAATTTATCAGAACATCAAAGAGTCAAAAAGTTCAAGCACAAGCTATAACCAGTGCCCACATAACAGAAAACTGAAAACTCACATGGATCCATCCAAGTGGGAAAAGAGATCGCTTATCCTGTACTTCAAATATTTCTTCTTCATTTGTTGCTTGACACTGCTCAAGAAGTACAATAAATGTAACATTTTAAAAATAAATAATAATAATAATAATTACCCAAAAGGTTTATAATGGACGAGTTCTTACAGAACTTGATGTTGCCTCTTGCTTTGGGATTATTAGAGCTGTAATATAAAACTTTCTATTTTTCTGCAGATTAGGCCCATTTGTAAAATAACAATCAATATTTCACTGTTGAAGTAAAGCATAAGCTAAGAGATAAATCCAAGGACAAAACCAACAACATTGGTGAAGATTTTACAACCTATTATATAGAAATACCATGCATTTAACAATTTTACACAATCAAGAGAGAAAGTCCGAAAAAAGAAATATCCCTGTGGACATAGTACAAAACTATAACATATGAAACCTTTCAAAATATATATATATATATATATATTAGTCGCAGGGATTACAGCAACGGGTTAATTTTGTTTCTAAGACAGTCAATGCAAAATTTTTTAACATGAAAAAGAAAACTTCATGGTTGATTCATAATTTAATCTTGGGATCCCAAACTCAATTTTTGGATCTATCCTTACATGTTGCTTTAAGACAAAAAAATGTGAGCATCACTTACAAGCAAACCCGCAAGAATACCACAAGTCTCCAAATTTTTTTTAGTATTTGACTTCGCAAGCTTCAAAAAACTGTCCATTATAGCAGTTGACTGCAAATAGAAACAATCATTAGAAAGAGAGAATCATGCTATACTTTTGTCAACAGTTCAGATTTTAGAAATCTTAGGTATACATGCAAAGAAGCTAAAAGCTCAAAACGAACAGAGCTATTTTTCCCCAGAAATGTCAAACTAAAAGAAGAATGCACCAAAGATTTATAATAAAATGTTATTGACTCTCACAATGTGTAGTTGCAGAGGAGACTCAGCATGAACAAAATTATCTGATGATGGAGTCTCTATCTTACATCCTGTGTCATTAACATGAGGTGACACTGCTGGAATCAAATCTTGTACTTCGGCAAGTACAGGTGGTGGAGAAGGCTGTCTTATAACTTCTATTTGAGCAGTGATTTCTGTTGCTTCAAAAGAGATAAGAGAAGGAGGTTCATCAGCATTCTTGGCCTGGCAGTCCTCAGTTTGGGTAAGAATTGAATCTAAATCTGATCTATTGTGCTCTGCGGTGCTATTATCTTTACTATTCAGAGATCCATCTTCCAAGGATTGTTGTAGACTGTTTGTTGAGATAGAGAATCCAACAGGACATACGCGGAGTTAATATAAAAAAAAGGCAAACAGATAAAACCAGCTCACAGGAGCATCATGGACTACAAAACTCAGAAGTTAAAATATTAACTATAAACCAAATAAACCCCTACTTTGAAAATTTCTTGAAATAAAGGAATATTATTTACAAAGGCTGAGATGAGATGAACAACATCATTTTTTCTTAAAATGACTGTAAGGCCAACAATAGAAAAATGCAAAATAGAAACTTAAAATAGGCCACAACCTTGGAATTTCAACTGGAGACAGATCAATATTGGATGGATACCTGATCTACACCCAGAGAGAAAAGTCAGGATGATTTTGTTAACAGAGTTGAAAGATACAGCTAAAATACTAGCATACCCCTTTATCACTTGTCGGTGGTAGCCACTGCCCTTTAAGCCCATGGGGACCAAGAATAGAATGTCTAGACAGAGTTTCCTCCTTTGGACGTGGGAGAGTTAAAGATCTACAAAAAGCGAGCATAATTGCAAGGGTTATCAATCAAAGAAGTCCATCTAGCACTATCCACTTTCATATGCACAAGTCTCATGTGACAATCAGAAAGTAACCAGACAGATTAGCGAAGCCATCACATAACTTCATTCATGTAGAGAAAGCAAGTGCAACAATATATGCAATACTGGTTACACCATAAGGAGACCAATTACACATGAAAGAAGAGTTCAATACTTACAATCTTCTCATTTTCTCTTCCACAGGCCTTGCATAAGAAAAATGTTGACCCCTTGATCCCTGCAAGACAAGCTCTTTGGCAGTTAGTCTGACTTCTTGGTCACATATGCAACAGAATATGGAAACAAAACTACTTTTCAGGGGGAGGTGGGGAGCACAAAAACAGAAAAGATGCATTCAACCAAAAGAACTGATGTAATTGCAGGGAAAGATTATCACTGGCAGGATACCTTCAGTGCAAATTCTCTGGCAAATTTTACCTTTATTTGATCATAACTAGCCAACGTTTCCTTTTTCATTGGAGAAAAATCCACCAAATTATTTGAATGACATTTTTCCCACCCATTGTGTTGGTATGCTTGCCTGCTGTTAAACTCAATGATCTTCTGTTGTACCAGTGGTTTCAACTTCTCCAGTTCATTCACAGAATTTAACAATTTCTATAGCAAGAACTTGAAAATCAGATTACATCCAAGAATGTGCAACAACATGTTTCCACGTAAAGACAAGAGTTGAAAGTTAACCTTTCTCAATGACACTTTCATGCTTTGTGGAGATGTTCTGTAGTCTCGGTGACATGGAATTGTCTCAGAGACCAAGCTAACACCGAACAAAAAAGAAAGACACTCAATGCAGTTTGAAAAAACAATAAGAATAACAACAAGGCAACGAAGTCCAATTATTTTAAACCATCCAACTGAAGACAGTACATCTACATCATATTATGAGTGAAATATTGATACAGGAATCTTTTGTTACCTAGAAAATCTCAGGAGCATGATATATAGATCTACAATATTTTTCTCTGCACGAAAGATATCAGCCTGCAATATCAAAATCAACATTTGGGGCTGAGAAAGCATGCAGCACAAGTGACAAGAAATCTATTATAAATATCACAGTAATGTTTCCAGATATAAAGAGAAATTAAAGCAGAAAAACAAATTCAGGAGCAGAAAACAAAATATGAAATATCAGTACAAGCAACTAGCAGTAAATTATGCTGCAAAATATGACATGCATGCCATTTTTCATATCACTCACACATTTACTTCATGAATATATCCTACCATGCTTGTAAATGCTAATGTAACAGTTGATCTGCTAGTATATGTATTTCACAATAAGCTATTAACTGGTGCAAATTGCAATATCTCAGTCAATCCTATCTCTCCCTCTCCCCAATCCTCTATGTACATGTGCCTAATAAAACATATGAAATGTTACAAACCCCAAAATTAGCAAATAACCATTAATTAAAAAAGAAAAAGAACCCTAATTACTCAAACACTAAGTTGCACACTTCACAGGTATTCGAGACCACTAAAAAATAAACAAATAGCTGCCATCAACTGGGACAGAAAATCTCAGGGAATTAACACCAATTTTCAGTGCAGACTGTCAACTACTACAAACCCATAATCAGAAATCTAAATTAGACCTCATATCCGATAAGGGGTATCCTTATATTCCCCTAAACAGCACTAAAACCAGTTCAAGCATATCAGCAAGTTGAAGCCAGGCATCACCAACCACAAGTACCCACAATTTGTTCCTATTCATAGCTAATAAAGCGTTTGAAGAATAGAAAAGAGAGACCTGTTTGAGGATATTATCGGCGATTCTGCAGTAGAAACGGAGAGAAATTCGATTATCAACATCAAGTTTCTGAGTACTTGTAGCGATGTTGATTGTCTCCGAAGAAGACCTCATTTTTTTCTTCCCTCAGAATATGGTGAAGCTATGGGTTTTTCCGGTAGACAGAACGACACCGTTTCAAGGTTTTAGCTTGTAGCTTCGCCCTGGTTCTTCATCGTCAATGGCGGCTACGGCACACAGATCAGAGAGGATGCCATGTCATTCTGGTTTCCACCGAGGGCAAATTTGGCAACGCACACTCTTGCCAACTTAGTGTCTGTTTGGATGAGAATCGAGAAAGTAGAATGATTTTGATAAAAATTAAAGAATAAAGAAAAACCTGATTTAATGTAAATTGTTCTAAATTATTCAAATTAAGTGAATCATCAAAGTTTGACCGAATGGACACAAATTTTATTAAATTCTAACTAGATTAGTTCGAATCTTTTGATTCGTCCAACCCAGTAAGTGAATGATAGGTTTAACTTTAAAACATTCAAAAAGCTTTTTCATAAAAGTGAAATGAAAAATCTTATTTTCTTTAAAAAGTTTTTAGAAAGATAATTTCCTTCATTGAAAAAATATAAAACAAATAGACTTTAAGTCTGAATCATATAACAAAGTTAAAAGTTAAAATCTTTATATGGTGGTTAGTATATCACTCACATTAATTATGAGGTACCAAACACTCCATTAAGTGGCACTAATTAATTAATTTATTATATTTTATCAATTTTAAAGTCAACTATATTTAATTAATAGAATTTTTAATTTGGATTTTTTTTATATGGCATTTAAGTTTACAATGTACTATAATATGAGAATTGAAAGGATTTTATATGAATATGACATCAATATGAATTCGGAATTTTTGAATTGAGCATTACCATATTCCAATAAAATTCTCCTAATTCCTATGTTTTGATATATTATAAACTCAAATGCCATAAAAAAAAATAAAATCCCAAAATTTTTTCTAAACTTTTTTTATTAATAATTTGGTTCTCTTAACCATCCACATATATATATATAAAGAGAGAGAGAGGGAGAGAGAGAGAAAGAGAGATTCAAAACTTTATTATTGATTCTTCTCTAAATTGGCACCTCAAAGCAATGACTCACATCGAGATTAGGGATGTAAAAAAAATCCACCCCCACAGATACTTGCGGGTATAAGGAAAGATTTTGCCCTTATGGATAATAAGGACGGAGATTTTAAATACTCATATATTAAATGGAGTGGGGGCGGATATCACTATCCCCATATTCGCGAGTATCCGATATAAAATTACTATTTTACCCTTAAGTTATTAACTTAGTTAGATTAATATTATTATTATTTAAATTGATTGAACTAATGTTTAAATTTAGAAGTTAGATTTATTTGTACTTATTATGTGTTAGATTAATGGTTGGATTACTATTATGTGTTTATTTTTATTTTAAATATTTTAAGTTGTTAGAATTTAGATTATGAAATTGGATTATTGTACTTATTTTGTGTTTATTTTATATGTCTATATTTATTTTAAGTATGTTAAATTGTTATAATTTGAATTGTGGAATTAAATTATTATTTATGCTTATTTTAAGTATTTTATGATATTAGAATCTTTATATTTAATTTAAATTTTTTAAATTTTTAATATTCTAACGGATATTTACAAATATCCATGGATACCTATAAACTTGCAGGAAAATAAAAAATAGATACTTATACAAATATGAAAAGAAAAATGAAGATGGATATTTATCTGCGGAACGAGGGATGGGGCCTATCCTCTGCTCCTGCCTGCTGTGTTGACATCCCTCGTCGGGACCCAATAGTACGCGCAAATATTGCGTCCATCATGCATGAATAAGAAATGTGAGAAAATTATGAATAAAGGGGAGGGCGCTCACAAACTTACGAAAATCTGGAAGGGATGGGAAGTTTGTTGAGATATAGAGAAAGTAGACAATTGTTGTAGCAAATTAGATATTAAATCTATTCTATTATAATATAATACAATAATATAATATTTGAGAGCCATAAACTGAAAAGTCCTACCACTTGACAACTTCTAGTGAGTTCTCTTTCAAGACCAATTTCAAAAACCTGCTAGAAAAGGAAAATTTTCAATCTGATTGCCCACTATTGATACCATTTTCTCACTATTACTGCACATATACTCCATTGTCTTGGTAATATAAGCCGATATAATTCTTTTCTTTTAAAAATTTACAATATTGTCCCTTTCTCGTCTTTTTCTTTTCTTTTTTTTTTTCGTTTTCTATACCGTTTATGTTCCTGACAAAGCTTCTGTTGTTGTGGCCCATTGAGCCCAGCTAAATGTCTTGTGCACCTAGACTGAAAATGATGGGAAGATTCACTATCACTAAATATGTTCATGATTTACCCAAGGACTTCGAACCCTATTTTCTCTCCCTCTTCTCCTTTATTTCGCATTCTTCATCGCCGCCTCACCGTCCATGTTGCTGCACACGTGATTCATTTGTACACTGTATTCGAGCTATCCTCTTCAATGATTTGTTCGTGATTTGTTGTGCCACTACATTCTGCCAATGGCTATTCGATTAGGGTTTAGTAGATATAATTATTGATTTTATCGCTTAGTTGCATGTAATCTAGTGATAGACTCTTCATTTACTTTCTTATCGATTATTATTGCGTATAAATTGTCATTGATTCCTCATAATTTTCTCTTCTCGTAGTCTTCTTTTCTGATTCTTCATCTTCTAACCTTATTTGAACTCTCTGTTGCTTTTAATATTACTATTGTATTTTGCTTCTATGGCTACTCGAATCGATGCATTGGAGAAAATTTTCCCTATGAGGGAGTGTTGGCGAGTTAAGGTGGTAGTTGTTAGGCTTTGGCATGTTCCAGGTTTTAACAACTCTGATGTAATCAACTCAATAGAGATGGTGAAGTATTGAGCTCGCAATTTGTTAATGTAAATATTTATGTAGATACGTGAAGTGGTTGTATGTTGGATCACGTACTAAAGTATGTATTTAATTGTATATAAATTTTGTATTTTGTATAAGATGGGTGTATGATGTATGTATGTACTCTTGGGTTCCTATATGTGTAAACACATTTTGTATAAATCCACAAGTAATCAAGTGTCTCGACAAACATGTCTCTGTCTCTATATAGCACATTTTATAGTCGTATAGAAATCTTTAATTTGATTTCACAATTTTAATATTTATAAAATCTATCCTATAAAAATTATTCTCTAATTCTACAAGTATAACTACTGGGTTTCCATAGAACCTAAATTGTTGGGCATCCCTAAAATTCAACCAAACCCATATTATTCGGTATCCAAAGGAAGGAAATGATATCTAAATTTTCTGATACTCGTGATGTCTACATTTTGTAAATAAATGTATATAAAATAATGCTTTCTATATAAATATGAATTTTAAACCTAAGCCACTTTTTTTTTGTAGTTATTTAATTATTTTAGTTGAAAATCTATTTTATTAACTTCTAATTTCTTTTTTTAATTTATAATATGGGACTTTCATCATGTATTTTCCTAATATTTTTAATTGTCTTTTACTGGATTTGCATCTTTTATTTTCATTTCTAATTTTTTAATTGATATTTTTATTTTTAATTTGAGTTGTGCCAGGTTAGTAATGTTATAGAGCCTCATTGGATTGTCTTTTGAGGCTCCAAAAGACCCTCTATTAGCATGAGAATGAAAATACATATTATTTGAGTGTGTTTGATTGTAACTTTCTTTTTTTAAACTTACTTTTGGAGTTTTAGAAGGTTTTTTGGAAAAAATATTGTGGATGTTACCTTTCATTTTAAGAAAAGACCTTTTGAGAGTAAATTTTACTATTATTCTTACATCAATAACTAAAAATAATTTTATCTTATCCTCTCCAAATAAAAATCATTATCTTAAACTTATTTTTGATATATTCAAACAAAATACAAATAAATTTTTTTAAAAATAATTCCTCAAAAAATAATTTTTTTTTTTAAATCAATTCTCCAAAAAATTAATTCAAACAAACCGATAATAGATTATGGATATTTGTTATGCTTTATTCGAGTTTAAGAAGTATTTTTTAGGAATTTTTTATTTTCTATTGGACTTTCCTAAATATTTTGTTTAAACCATAGATATCCATGGGAATTCAAAACTGCACAAAGAACTGGAAATGAAAACTTGTGACGGGAGTAGTAGGTAAATTTCTAAACTAAAATGGTGGTGGAGACTAAACTAAGATGAGGGTGGTAGACATATCTTTATTTACATAAATATCTATTGTTATCCCTATAATCGCTAAAAGTCAAGTTTAATATGTCAAACACAATAAAAAATTTACTTTGCCAAAAGGTCGTCTTTCAAAAAATTTAAAATACAAGTGACTCATTTTAATTGTATCATTCTATTTTTCAATTTGAGTTTCTTACACTATTTTTTATTAAATTCTTAAATCAATTATTTCATCATTATCATACATAATTTCGATGGAATATCATACAGAAAGAGTGCTTTGTAGTATTCACCATCAATATTTTTTATTATTTACATGCATGGTTCGTATTATAAATATTTCATATTTTAAATTTCTTAAATTTGTTTAAGATCAAATAGTTTTATTTTTATTACATAATCTCTTGCTAAATTATATTTTAATTGATTTAATTAATATATTTTTTATCACATGGATACAAAACATTAGTTTAATATATTCTAATTTTGATTAATTTAATTCCTAATTTGCAGGAATTAGAGAAATGCTGCTACCCTATACCTTGATGGATTTGTTTAAAATGATCACCCATAAAAACAAACATTCAATGTTCATCTTATTTTTAATCATTGATCAAGTTAAAAAAATAAATTTAATAATTGATATTACATAAAAATTGATTATAATATTCTACATAATATTTGGAATATAAGTAGTTCTTTAATATTTAGATTTATTTTTTAACTTAATCAATAGTTAAAAATTTGATAAATATTAAATATTTATTTTTTTATGGATGAGCATTTTAAAGATTACCATATCTCAGCAAACTTCTTATTCTTCTCATATTTTCTCGAACGTGTGAGTGCACTCCTTCCAGTCCATTTTTTTCTTACGTTTCTCATTTAGGCCTATTGCCTGACCTTTGTGTGCGAGACATGGGATACTCATGTGGGTCAAGCCTCCATGAAGCCGGTGTCGACTGCGATGCTTTTCGCGGTCAAAGGTGCATTATGCACCTTATGATTGTAATATATCTAATGGATTAGATTTGTGAAGTATATTAATATATCAATCACTTATGATGCACGGTAGTAATATATTAATTTTAAAAAAATTAAAAAATATAATTAAATATATTTAAAAAATTAATTTTTATACACTGATAATATAAAATTATACTGATAATATAAAATAATTTTATATTATTAGTATAATATTACATTGATAGACAGTGTAAAATTATATTAACAGAATAAAATTATACTGATAAAATTTTTATAATTTTTATAAATTAATTTTTATACATTAATAATATAAAATTATATTAATATTATAAAATAATTTTATATTATCAGTATAAAATTACACTGATAGAATAAAATTATACTGATAAAATTTTTTGATTATACTAATAAAGTAAAATTATTTTATACTGTCAGTATAATTTTATATTGTCAATGTATAATAATTAATTTTTAAAATATATTTATTTTTTTTTAAATTTTCTTAAAATTAGATATTGTTACAATGCATTATAGGTGATTGATGCATCGATACACCTCACAATCTCACTATCAGATTGCAAGGTGCACCATGCTCCTTGATCGGCGAAGAGCACTGTGGATGACGCCCATGAAGCCACCCCAAAAGCTGGAGTTTGAAATATGTTAATCAACCCCAGCTTAGTCCAGGTGCTTCGTTTAGCTAGGAGATGTGCTAATATTTAGTATTTAATCGTGTTTTAAAATAAATTGTTTCTAGTAGAGTATAAATTTAAAAACCAAAGAATAAAAATAAGAACATCCCGGTGCCTTTGCCGAAAGAGGGTACCCACATCAACAAATTTTTAATATAGCAAAACTCTTTTTTGGTGATTTCTGTGGTATCCTTTATAAAATAGAAGGCTCCAAACCCTTTCTTAATTAGACTGATAAAATTACATCATTTGTTAATTTTTTTAATCCAAATCAACACTTGTTTAGTATTACTTTAGAATTTATGTTTAAACCTGCATTTTCTTATTTGTTTTGAATTTAACCCCACTTCTTATTCTAAATAACAAAAATTTTAAAATTACAAATAATTAAAATTGGGTATCCAAACAACTGGAACAAGCGGCACATGAAATTAATAACACTAAAAAAATCTAACAAAATATAAAAAATCTCAATTTGAAGAACCCTAATTCTAATATATGATCGAAGAACCCTAATCCCCTTTTCTTTTTGATCGATAAAAATATTAGCCACAATCTAAATAAAAAGAAATCTGAACAAATTAAATATATATATATATCTTCAAACGCCTTGCTCTCTTTTAATCTTTTGCATGAAAAGGGGAATGTTGCGTTTGGTCATTTATTATGGCTAGTCCACTTGAAAATGGCAGCACAATTCATAAAATTTATAAAATATAATGACATGATGGAGTGGAAATTAAACAAAAATAATTTTCTATCCTCTTCTATGAACACAACAATAGTCGTGATATCTACAGGACAATCTTTCAATCCATTTTAATTATTTATTTGTTTAAATTGCAGCAACTATTCTTCTTATCAATCAAAAAAAAAAAAGGAATTAGGATTCTTCAAATTGGGATTTTTTATATTTTATTAGTTTTTTTAGTGATATTAATTTTATATGTTACTTATTTTAGTTGTTTGAATACCCAATTTTGACTATTTATAATTTTAAAATTTTAGCTATTTAGAATAAAAAATAGGATTAAATTCAAAACAAATAAGAAAATGCAAGCCTAAACATAAATTATAAAATTATATTAAGTAAGCGTTAATTTAAATTAAAATAATTAATAAATGATATAATTTTATTGATCCAATTAAAAAAGAATTTGGGGACAGAAGTTACCATAGAATCACCCACTTTTTTAACCCTCGTTAAACTAGAACAGTATTCCTCGTTGCAGAAGTTGGGGACTCGAGATTTCAAGTGACCGAAGTCAAATGCGCGGTCAGCGGATCCGGTCGGCAACATTTCAAAATTATTTTTCTCATTTTGTATTTTTTTAAGCAACAATATTATCAAAATTCAAAATTTTATTAGCAAAAGAAAAAAAAATTAAAAAGGAGATAAAGGGGGAAAAGAAATAAAAAAAAGTCTCCTCTCGCAGTCGTTGACGCTGTCGTCTTCTGTTGTCTTCCCAAACCGCGGCAACAGCAAGCAACCTTCACTCACTTCCATCCATATTTTGATCCCATTCCCACCTCAACCTCAAACCCTTGCAGTTGAAGTTCACATTTCCATCATAAGAAGACAATCCAATCATCGCCGTCATTTTTAAGACGCATCCCAGGTTCTCAACTGCATTTAGTTTAGTTTTAGATGAAACCAAACTGGGAGCTCAACAACTGCTGCAACCACGAGCAGGTCGTGTTTCTGGTCACTGTTGGTGTCTGCACTGTCGTTATACTTGCAGTATGTCTCTCTCTGCCTCTGCTCTTCCACTCCTTTTTCCTTCTTTTTTTTTCTTTTTTCTTTTTATAAAAAGGAAATTATATTTATTTATTTCTTGTATTGGATCCATGAAAGAATCCCAGTTCCTTACAAGAGCCAAGATGGGAACTTTAGCTCATCTTGGGAAGCTTAATTCGGTTTTTTCTTTTTTCTCCTTCTTCTTCTTCTTCTTCTTCTTCTTTTTTTTTTTTTTTTTGCAAATTCAACAAACTTCCTAGGAATTTTCTTCTCCGTTCTTTCTTAAATTGCTTCAGTAAGCGTAAGCTTGGTTATGAACAAACAGTCTTCAAATTCTGCAGATTCATTCTGATTGCAATGCTTGAATCTGAATGGTTATGTTCATTGATTAATTGAAGTTCACTTGAAATTGAACCGATTTTATACTCATACCACATATTTTGATGGGTTAGTATCATTGTAAATGTAGACTCTTCTACCTATGGTTTCCTTGTGAATCTTTTTGTAATCTCCTCATTCCTTGCAGCTATGGAGAACGGTGCTACTCAGACCCTTTAAGCTTGTTACTGTATTTCTTCATGAGGCAAGCCATGCCATTGCTTGTAAACTTACATGCGGTCATGTAAGAAACTGTTTTCTCCCCAGTGAAAGATTAATAATTGTATAATGTATAAAGGTGGTCACTTTAATTAACTTATTTGGTCACATTTTTTATTATTTTGTCCTTTTATTTATTTATATATTATTCTCTATTACTAAAAATAAAGGGATAGCCCTTTTGTTATCCAATTTTTCCTAAGAATAAATTTGTAAATATACTGATAATAACTATGTTCTTATTTCACTACTTTTTAAAAATGAGTTTAATTGGTATACATTGATATTGTAAAACAGTTTTACACTATCAACCAATAGAAATAGGAGAAAGTGAGAAATTATGGTAAGTCTCTCGTTATAATAGGTGATTATTTGTATGAGTTGACATTTTTCATTATTTCTATTAGCTGACAGTATAAAAAAGTTTTATACTATTAGTATATTTAAATTAAATTCTTAAAAAATTACTTGAAAGTTATATTCTTTCTCATATTTGTAAGTAACTACTTTAAAATCTCAAAATAAAATTTTTTATTTTAACACGCATTATCAAATATTTATACAGAAATATGTACGCCACTTAGAAATTAAAAGTTATAAATATTAAATTATTTTTTATTTTCTATATATATATTACTTTATTTACCTTTAAATAAGTTCATTATTATAAAATAATAGTAAATAAAAAACGTGGAATGACAGGCGCATGTGTACCTGTCAATCCAATACTATTTTGGAAGAGTATTTTTATTTTTTTGGTTACAAGAGAACATAAATTTTATTTGTATATAATTACTTTAACAGATTATTTATGGATCTCACATGCATGTATGTTTAAAAAAAAAAATGATTTTTGTTCTCTTAACTACTGTTAATCTAAGACGGCTGGCATCAGTTGAGTACTTTAGTATTGTATTCTTTGATTACTTCCTCTGCTAACTTAGTTAGTGCATTCAATTTAAGTGAGATAGAGGACAGGGCAATCATTTTGTTCGTTGTTTAGTCAGATTAAAACAAATTGTATTTTTAATTATTATATGAAACCCTGAGCTGATATCTTTGTCTATCTATGGTCCTAATTGCAGGTGGAAGGAATCCAGGTTCATGCAGATGAAGGTGGAACAACCCAAACACGTGGAGGCATATACTGGCTGATCTTGCCAGCTGGATGTCTGTCAACTATTGTTGCTTTTAAGTTTTGGTTTTCTTACTTTGTCATGTTAATTGCATTAGTAGCTCGCTTGTAACAGGCGGATATACAAGAGCATTCATAATTGTCAAGTGTATTCTCATAAATGCAATGTTTTCTGTGCCTATTGCCTGTCATCTAACATGCAGCAATTAGTTTATATATACTGCCTACAACCTTCATGCAATACTCTATCATCATTGATATTATTTCCTGTAAACATTGGGAGTATTTGATCTTATTTCTTCTATCCTTTGGTGGCAATCCAGATCTTGGTTCATCTTTTTGGGGCATGATCTTGATACTTGCATCAACAAAGCTTCTTACTGCTAGAATAGCTGCTGGTTGTTTTATTGCTGCTCTTCTCATTGTCCTCTTCGTAGCAAAAAATGTATGTGATGAACATTGCAATTTATTTTTCCTGTAAGCCTTCTCATTTGATGCCACAGCTTCTATTCAAAATATGACTCTAGAAACAGATTAAATAGGTTCGAGCGTCTGTTTTGCTATGAAGATGTCTATAGTATCAAGTATCATCTTTATCATTGTTAAAATCCAGTAATATCTTATATATCTCCCACGTTGCATGTGTTTTACGTTTGGAATATGTGTAAATTTTCTTAGATGATATTAAGTCAGTATGCTATGTCTACCTTGTATTATGAGAAACTGAACCTTTATTGTTGATCTTATTGCAGTGGACTCTTCGAGGACTTTGTATCGGTAAGTGCTTTCATACTCAGGTTTTCTAGAAGTTAAGCATAATGCATCATGTTTCTCAACATATCATATACTTCGAGGTCTCAGGATTTATCATTTTCCTTGGAATAATATGGATTCTGCAAGAGACAACCAAAGTTCGAATACTGCGATACGTTATCTTGTTCATAGGTAAATATTATAATATCATTTTCCATTAAACAATATTTAGTTAAGTTAACACACTCCCTCCCTTGCCCTTGACGCTACGGCCTATTTGGGGCAAGGTTAATCATCTTCAGTTAGGAATCCCTGGTCTATTGATAACCCCAGGTTAAAGTAGATATACTTTGACAATTTTCATTAAAAATTGTATTATTAACTTGTATTTTTATCAAAATGCAGGTGTAATGAACAGCTTGTTTTCTGTATACGGTATGTCCTTTGGAGAATTGGAACCTAATTGATTTGCTGTTACGTTCTTCCCTGTATGAAATAATAAAATCCCTCTAAAATGGCAATATAGATATTTATGATGACCTGATCTCCCGGAGAGTGCACTCCAGTGATGCAGAAAAATTTGCAGAAGTGTGCCCTTGTCCTTGCACTGGTGTTGGATGGGGTGTTATTTGGTGAGGAGTTTACTTTGTAGCTTCTACTGAAGAACCTTTTTTTTTTTTTTTTTTTGTCCCTCCTTTTTATTGAGCTGACAAGAAAATGCAACCTGAAATCACATTCACATGCGCTGTTTTATTTGACTAATGACTAATTCCTCACTCTACTTGCGTTGCAGGGGTTTAATATCTTTCGTCTTTCTTTGTGGAGCAGTGTATCTGGGTGCTGTGATCTTGTCATAAGGTAGATTCTGATTCTTAATTTTTTTTGCCTATACTTGTATCTCTTAGCAAATGGCAACAATTTGATGTAAATGTGCGGCCTGCTTCAAGTTCTGTAACACAGTGAGAGGCAATGCCCAATGTAATCCGTCAGGCTTTACAGTTGTACTAGACTACGTCTGAAGATTGTCATGTCATTTTTGAGGAGGCAGTCTCAAGTCTCAGCTTCTTTGGCATCATTCTTCGCCCTATTTAGGATGTCCATGCCTGTAGTCAAATTATCCCTCCCCCCCCCCCCCCTCCCCCCAAAAAACAGAAAAAAACAAGAAAAAAAACTAGGTTTGATGTAAAGACTATTAGATGTCATGTGTTTCTTTTAAATATTGATAAAAAATTAAGTGAGTCTAGAGTTACTGACAACATGTTGCTTATCAACGGAAAAACCAAAAGGCAAAACTAAAAATATGACTTAGTACTGTATAGAGATTATTTTGATAAATTATCTGCATGCATAAAATGGGTTTGATTTGTATACCTTTTAGCCCAAATATTTGATGTAATTTATAACTCTCGACTCCGGAACATGACATTTGTCATAACAAAAAGGAATAAGATCCTTGACAAAAAAGGTGAAAAAAAAAAACGAATAAGATTTCTCGTTTAAGTTTGAATTATAGCATGTAGAAATTTTTAAGAGTTGGCATTCACAAATTAATTTTACAGTTGTTTCGGGCCACCTCCTTCCTGCCGCAACTTCTACCTTCCAATATTCTGAGTGAAAGAAGAAATACAAGAAGAAAAATATTATTTGAATATATGGGATATAAGATATTATGTTGATATTATATTGATTTATATTCCATCTATTATTAAAAAGGATATGAATCTTAGTTAAGTGAGTTCACACTCCATCTAATAATAAATAAGGGCGAAATTTGACATAACACCCCACACTCAATATGTTCAAATAACATAACTTATACAACAAAATATGTGTGAAAAGGGATCACCTAAATTGTTACGCTGCCTCGAAGAATCCAAGGCATATGTGGTCTGAGTCACTAAATTACAAAAACTCAAGGACTACAATATATGAGAATGTGTATATCAATTTCAGCTATATTTAGTTTAACTTTTAGAAGAAATATTTTTGAAAAAAATCTTTTTAGAGAAATTATTTTTAAAAAAAATATTTGTGTTTAAATACTTGAAAAGCAAGATGAAAAAAAATATTTTTATTTGAATAGCATACAATAAAATTACTTTTAAAGGTATAATTATTATAAAGGTCGGTGTTGTGCTCCAAATAAGTGTTTGAGAAATGTTTAATGGGAATAATTTAATAACTTTAATTTTTCAATCTTTTCTCCCAAAATGAGAATTATATCCACACTCTCTTTGGATGCAAGGTCAGCTACTCACAGTAAAAGATATTGGAAGGTAGAAAATTAAACCAAACATGATACAGTAGTATATAAAGTAATTTTACTACTACTACTAGTAGACCTTCTATTGGAAGCAAACCATAATCCAAACAGGCACGAATCCATTTCTTTCCTCTCAACCCTCTTATTCTCCAGAAGAAAGATCCAAGCGTGGCTTATGCATAACCCGTAGGTTTAAATACATTATATATATGTACCATCCGCGACCCGGGCTCTCTACATAGGACATACAATAGACTTGGCGGGCGGTAAATTCTTGTTCTATTTCTCATTTTCCTGCTTTTACGTTTTGACAAACAACATGGAAGGGAATTGCTTCCAGAACCCAGCAAAAGAAAAAGGTTTAATATTTGAGAATAAAAGAAACTTAACTTTTATCAGAATAAAAATCAAATACTACATCGTCAAATCCAGACCATAGTGTAGTACTATGGAAAGTACGAAAAAGAACTCCAGCAAAAACAAATTAGTCAGACAAAATTTTAACCAGCATACATCATATGCAACTCTAGAACGAATTCAAAGCTAACTAAGTGAATCTAAGCCTCTGTGGCAGGATACTCAAACACAACATCTTTGCCGGACAGCTTCCTGTACACAGCAGCAAAAGTCTCCAACTTGTACTCGGTGTTGTTTCGCTCCTTTGGGTCCAAGAAAACCTATCCAGAAACAAGTATATATGCAATGAGTTTGACAATTTACGTAGATAAATGATAGCAAATTCACACGTTTAACCATAGGAATCCTTTGTCCAATATCTACATGCATATTCATTAGCTTTGCAACAAAACATTTTATTATAATTTTTTATGAATGATTTAACAGAAGAGAAGAAGCTGTAAAAGTTAGTTGGCACCAATAGCTTTACCTTCATAACCTTGGATCCATCAATTCTATACCTCACGCGCTTCCCAACAATCTCAGCAGGCAATACAATATCCTCCAGCATTGCCTCGTGAACAGTAGTGAGGGTACGGCTGCGGGGCCGCTGAACAGCAGAACCCTTCTTTGGGGGCCTCAATATCCTCCGGGTGGCAATCAAGACTACGTCCTACAGGATTAAGAAGATTCAAAATGCTAAATGTATAAATAAAGCTACTCAAGAGAAACAAAAAAAAAAAAATATATATATATATATATATATATTAGAAAAGACATCAAAGAGGTTAGAAAGGTCAACAAGCACATGCAATGAGGAGCAACTAGTTCATAAGAGCTAATAAAGAAATGGACACCAAAAAAAAAAAAACGTTCTGAGGACAAGGGAATACTTAAACCGATCATGCTAACACCAAATAAAGTTCATTCTCAACCTTGACAGATGAAGTTGATAAGAAATGATATCCTTACAAAGGTGAAGCAACCTAGTATTAAGATGTCCGGATATTACCATTCCATTAGCAACAGGTTACACCAAAACACGTGGTAATCAAGAGTGTTGAGACAGACGTAATAGATTATTTTTCAAGTTCTAGATAATGGCCTCCAAGGCAATAATTACACCAGCATGGATAAGGCAAGGGCCATTAACAAAGTATAAAGCATATCTCTGATAGAAATTATATCACTGTTAATCTATGTTCATTCTACAATCTACACACAACAAATATATTGTGCTTTGCCTACCTTTCCACTAAACTTCTTCTCAAGCTCCCTGACAAGCTTAACATGAATCTTCCTGAAGCCTTTCCTTAATCTGTATGGGACATGGATAACCACAGCCTTGCGGTTCCCAGAAACATCAATTTGCCTGCAGATCGGGAAAAATGCCACTCATAAGACAGACATAAAACCAATGAACCTTCACATGCACCGAAGCATGTAAGAGACATCCTTACACTGCAGAATTTATGTAAAGATCCTTCAGTTCACTTTTAAGATCCTGGTTAGTGTTTTCAAGATCAAACAATGCCTGCAACAACAAAAGTTCAATTCATACATTGGACTTGATGCTAATTAGCAGTTGCAGCCACGACAATATTTATATGATGGTCAAAATTAAACCTGCCCAACTGACTCTTCAAACTCAGTTGGCTCAGCATCCTTATCTTTGTGGATTTTCTTCCTTGATGTGTACATCTTCACAACTGTAGACAAAGAATAGAAATCAAGGATCCGTCGTTTGCAGATATCGGTAATGATGTTATAGGCCTTCGAATCCCAATCATAGAACAAAAATCACGCGGTAAAAAGGACCAGAACAGGGTAAACCTCAAATTAACCATCCAATAGAACATACTAACATTTTCAATGAGGAATAGAGCATTAAATTCCTCCACCACCACCCTGCCAAAAAAAAAAAAAAAAAAAATTTCCTCTAACCCCACCAAAAAAAGAACCATCCTCAAACTTTCCCCAACAACAGATTAGCACATTCTATTGATTATCAAGAAAATCCAAAAAAAAAAAAGGATAAAAATGAGAACTTTTCTTGCATTCTCCATTGATTACGGTTATCGATTTGCAGAATGCCCCAAAAGATAGATGTTGCTCGAATGCAAAACTCACCTCAACAAGATGCAGGTGTCGGAGATATCTGCTGCTGAGAGTGAGAGTCACCTGCTCCGACTTTGCAGCACACAGAAAACCCTAGGGTTTGCTATCGAACTTCTCTTATATTGAGCAAATGGACGGCTAAGATTAAAAGAAATCTACACGTGGACGGTTCATATCCTGTCTTGTTTTATATTTTACGAGTTATAAACTGATTGGTTACAATTTAGGTGTTTGTATATGGGCTTTTCATGGACGGACCCAATAAAAGTGTGAATTCAAAGAACAAGTTTTTCTGATAGAAAATATTTGAATGGTTTTCCATATAATATACGGGCTTTTAAGGCCTAAATCTCAGACAAACATTTTTTCAAATGGGGCTTGGGTTTCCGAACAAAAATTAAAAATGGGGCTTGTGTTCAACTAACGATTTGCCATGTGAAAACTGCAGTGGGCGTCATCCCTCCCTACCCAGAATCTCTATCCTCACTGTTACAAAAGGTACACGGTGGCCGATTCGTTAGTCTCCGTCTCGCCTATGTTGGAGACTAACATTGCTCCACCCCCGCTTGATTTGTGTTTGGCTGTCGGATGCAGTATATTTTACATCGCACGACTCTGCTTTCACCCGTGCTTTCTGCTAATGGGATTTCCTTTTGGTGGCTCAACTCTTAATATTTTGCAGATTAGTCCTTTTTGGTTTGACGACCAGAGCTGGGTTAGGAACACCGGCGGCGTGTTTGACTGTGTGTCTTGGCATTGAAAGAACGCTAAACAGAGTTTCTCCTGCTGTGTGTTAACGGAGAAGTGAGTTGACAGCTTGCACTAGTGGATCGCGGTAACTACTGACTATAGGTGGCGGCAAAACTGGGTTTAGAAGGGGAGCTTGTCAAACCCTACTCCCAAAATCAGACGATTGAAGAGAGGTATGATGGACGTTTTTGATAATATAGGTCGTGAGGATTTTCCATCCCTTCCTCCCTCCCCTGCAAATCTCCCCCTTTGTCGGATTGATTATGCGGCACCCTAGTTTGAGGAACGCTTGTAAATTTGGATGTCCTTTTGTAGATGGGTGGCATTTGTCATGGCCCGTTGGCATATAAGGAACTTGTTCTATGTATGAAGAGGTGGATGTGTTAGTCAAGATTTGGAGATGGATTCCCGATTTAGGATTGCGTATATGTTCTATTATATTTTTTAAAATTTGTTTTCGGAGGAGTTTGACTGATTATTTCTGAAATTTTGGCTTGATTATGTTGTAACTTCGGGTGGATTCTGTGTTCATGGTCGTTGAGTTTGCTGTTGATATTCGATGGTTTGTAAATGTTGTTGTGATCGGTTTGATGCAATTGGGTGTCTGAATTCTAGTTGTCGAATTGTATATGCATTCATCTGGTTAGAATGGTTTCAATGGTGCAAAAATGAAGATAAATTTAAGGTGTAGGTGTCTTTGATAGGTTTTGCCAAGTTAGCAGCTGAAAGTAGCTTTGTTCATTTGGTTGTTGTGTAGTCCAGGAGCTTCAATCTGGGTCTTCTAGCTCAATCTCATAAAGTTTTGACACTTTTTTTTAACCATTTATTTTGAAGGGGGTTCGCTATCTTGCTGGGTTATTGGCTTTAACTATGTTAGTATTTCGTCCGTATGTTTTGAATATTCTGTGATATCTTGTCAATTTGGCCTGCATATGTGGTTGTCAAAGATATGGAAATGGCTTCCCTTGTAGCCCTACTTTTTATGAACAATCGACTTATTTGCTTGGAATATATGGTTTATGTATTCTTTTTATGAACATCTGTCATTTTGTGTGCATTGATGTGTAACAGCTTCTGTAGATTTGACCGGTGCATCTTAATTTCATTGGGTAGTTTTGGTTACAATTTGAATTAAACTGCAGAGGAGTTGGACAAATTAATGGAATATGCTATCATGTAACTATATGCTTTCTCACATATTCCCAGATAAGAGTGCAGCAGTTGCTACTTTGAGAATCGGTGTGCATCATTGCTGCTGTTAAAAGATGGAGGCATTATTTGCATGAAGCAAAAGTGAGTTTCTTGATAAGATGTTAACTAGATCGTGATTGAGACAGAAGAAGTTTGTTCAGTTCCAAGGTTGCATGTGTTGACAAAGGGGAGTTGTTGGTTGTGTATGATTTGCTGCCTATTGCCTAATGGGAGCTATGGTTGACAAGGAACTTGAGGGGGGGATGTTGTTGAATTGGTATCACAGGCTTAAAATTGGTAATGGTATGGCTTCTTAGGTTTCTTACTGTCATCAACAATGTGAGCAAATTGTGATTCATAGTTTAATTAAGAGTCAGAACATTTTGGTGGATGTGAATTTCAACCCCATTTTGGTGGCTTGGCAATGTCAATGTGAATGGATCATGGTGCATTTGGTTGATTGGGTTTGGGTTTTGCACTGTGAAGGGAAGGTGATTGAAACACAGACTAATCTGTTGATTTACCCTTTCAATTTGGCAATGCACTCCAACGTAATGACACTAAAAGTTCGTTCTTGGCTTCAGGATCTTCTACAAGCAACATGGATGCAGTTGGAGGGAGTGCTATTAGTAGAAGACATGTATTCACCAATAGCTTTATCCTGAGCTAGCTGCTTAGGATATGTTCCACCAATAGCTTTATCCTGTTATTTGCATAAGTAACAAATTGCAAGTGGCACAATTGTAAGTATTGTATACAATTTCAGTACATTATCTGCTCTAACTGAACTGTAGGGATTTTCACCAATTATGAGTCAATTTGTATGAGTCTTTGTTCTAGTTTTTAATAGTTGGCATTATGTAAACTAGGTACTGATATCTAAAAGGGTATTTGAGATGAATTTTGAAATAGCACTTTGAGTTTTGTTAAGCCTGATGGGCAAGTGATGAGAATAACCCATGTAGAAGTCGAATATGATCTTGGTGTGGTTAGAATGCCACATATAATTTTGTTTCCCCACTGGTTTTGAGCGTAATAACAAGAACTCATAGCTTCACAATGCCAGTTCCCCACTCATAATTTTGCTTCCCCAATAGCAAGGCACTGCTCATATTGTTGTTGGTTCTTGCTGAATTTTGATGTCGTGCGCTATATAGGAATTAAGAAGTTCTTTCTTCCAAAGGAGAACAAGCATAAACGATGAGAGGATCGATTTGCTGGAAATTTTTAATAATTAAATAATGATATGTAATCTACATTAATTGAAACCTGTAAGGTAAAAAAAAACATATTGACGAGTATTTGGGAAAACACGTTTTTCGTAATAATTGTATTTGATAAATATATAAATTTATATGTGTAATGTAAAAAGTTATATTAAATATTTTAACCTGACTACATTAATATTTTTGTATTAAAGTTAAATGAATTTATTAAATTTTAAGTCCTGGCAACTTCATTCTTTTCTACAAGAATTTGCAAACAATGGAGTGAAATTGACTTTGATTTTGCTCATACTATTAATATGATAGATCTCCATAATGATAATAGAAATTAGGGGGAGTTTGATGATATGTTAAAAATTCTGTGTTATTACCTTTCATATAATTTATCGGTAGTTCCTGCCACCCCTGTGCTTTCATTTTTAACTCTTGTTATGGAAGATGTCAAATTGTCAATGCTCATACTAATAACACTGAAGCCTCTTACTCATTAATTTGCATGGTTCTTAGTTCAACTGCTATAAGATGCAGTTAACTTCTTTATAATTCGATTTCCTACCCCATGTTGTTTGTAGGATAAATAATGTAATTAGCATGGTGCTTGGGAAGAAAGTGGAAATTTGGTGTAATTGTTGTAATGTTTTTATTTTAAACTGAAAAAAGTAGGGAAGATATTCAACAACGATGCCTGAACCAATGGAAGTTGCGGGGAACAGGTTTGATGATACATAGTTGGGTAGATTAAGAAGGAAGATATTAAACCGATAATGTAGAAGTCTCAAATTGCACCAAATTTCTTTCATGATTGAGAACTTCAAATGAATTAAAAAAAGAAACCTTCATATATATTACAATTACAATGATAATTTGGATAATTCTAATTGTTCACCTGCTGTTCACCAATGGCTCTAATGTACAACCTGCTATAAATTATAACAAATGCACTCAAATGGTGGTGATGGGTTTTGTGGGTGATGGTGGTAAGATGTGGCTCAAATAGTGGGAGAAAATCTCTAGGAATGGTTTCAAAATTATTGCTAAATTATTGCTATATTAGATATTTTCAATCTAGTATGTGGCTGCTCAATATGTTATCTTCATATTTAATCCCCAATTATCTCTTTCAGGTTCAACCTTTCTTTTGAAGAGTATGGATGATATTGATGGTTTTGACGAAGGGAAAAATAAAGGTGGAAAACCGTGCTTTTCTGCATTCGAGAGAATGCTAGTTCTCTAGATAGGGAACTTGGTGCTAGTGGCTTTACTGGAAAGGATGAAGAAGATATTCAAATAAAATTATATAAATTCAATACAAATTGATTGTTAATCCATTCAATTTACATTTTATCTTTAAATTGATTTTGGACTCTTTGTACAGCGTGTTAGAATTTGAGGAGACGGGGGCTTGATTTGCTATCAGGACAATGGTATGACAGTATCTGGGGAATTGTTCAACTGACTCTGTTGGCAAACAAAAATACTTTAGGCCTACTTAGCAATTATTTATGGACTTCTTTTTGCAATTAAAACATGGGACTAACGTTGGTCTAAGAATCAGGGTGGACCAACGAATCCTAACCCAAACTACACGACCTGACCCAAAAAAGAAAAAGGGCTCCACGACCAAAAACAAAAATTAAAAAAAAAATGCTCTAAGATTTTGGTAAACTGAAAAGAAATAAAATAAAATTGAAGCTCTACAATTTTTCCATCAAAAGAAGGCATCAATATTTCCAAAAGATATTGAGGAACTTTTTTTTTTAAAATATATTCTAATATTCATAATAAGCAATTGCACTTGCAAAGTTGTTTATGCTTTTTATTTATAAAAAAAATAACACGTGAATTGATTTTTTTATTTTTTATTCTTGCTTACTGTTTTTAAAAAATCTTTAAGATTAGACATCAACACTTAAGCTATCATCCAACTGGCAACAAAGTTTTTGGCTATAATATTACTGAATTGTGTATTAGAATAAGAAAAAACTTAGGTCGAATTTTTTTTATCAATTTTATCTATTTGTTAAATTAAATAAAGATAAGTGAAGTTTTTTTTCAAATAAGTACACATTTTCAGCTCTTAAATTACTTATCTTGAGAAAAATACCCACATATCTTTAAATAATTTGAAATTTTGATGAAATAGGTACCTTTTTTTTGGGTAAACAGATATAAGGGACTTAATTCATGTCTTGTCCTTATTATAATCAATCATATATTTTCATATTTGTGTAGCAAATGGCTTGTGTGAATTCTCAAGAAACAACTACTTTGTAATTGTGAAATTTTTTTATTAGACATAGTAAATCCAGAAAATAAAAATTAAATATATTTTTATTTTCTAAAATGATGAATAAAATAAAACATGTCTCATTTTCTAAAATGAAATACAATTTATAAAATAATTAAGTATCATATTGCCCATTTGTTTAATATATATATATATATATATATATATATATATATATAAAACTAATTTTTGGAGTTTTTTAACCATTTGTAAGTGCAGTCATTAAGGAACTACGAAAAAAATTAAAATTTTTAATATGTGCTATGCAGTGAGAAACTTAAAAAACTTTACTTTTCATTTTAATTTTTAATTTATTCGAAACACTTGTTTAAAAAGTGTAATTTATGTGATAATCATACACAAAACCTCTAGATTTAATATATGTTTGTATTAACTTATTTTGTATTTAAAATAGTCAATCAAAATCCTTTTGTGATAGCATTTGAATAAAAAACAATTATTTCTAAGGTGATCTCAAATAAAAGAAAATATTATTCCCTACATTGAATCAATTCTAGTTTTTTTATATTATCATTATCTTCTATTTTAACTATATTTTTTTATGTCATAACATAAATAAAAAATATTAACTGATAATGTGGTAGACCAGAATGCTCAAATATGTGTACACACCACCAATTAATTAGCTTAATTAAGTAATATTTACAAGAATTTATTTTAATTTTTAAATGTTAAAATTTGAAGAACAAATGTACGACATAGAAACTCGACGGCTCATTGGGTGAAGTATTAAATATTAATTTCCTAAGTAATTTATAATAACTTTTTGTTGCCAGAAATTTTCTTTTACACGTGTATCTCTATCTTTTTGGTCGGCGCAAGCCAACGAGAATAGTCTTTAAGTCGGTGTTGGTGCTCTGCCGATGTAGTTACGGCACGTTGCACACCAACTAGGAAGCTTTCCAAGGTAAGCCTTTTAATTGAGAAATGTTTCATCAACATGTATCTTATGCAGAGGACATCGTATCGAATCCCATTACCCGTGGTTCACACGTTGAAGCGGATCGGGTTGGTTTAATAAATTTGAAAATTTAAATCAAATTAATGGAATTAGTTTGGATGAATTTGGATAATCGATTCATTTTAAAGGTGAAATTAAATTAAATTAATTGTTATTGGTTCGATTTGGATTTATGATTTTTCGATCCGATTATTCGAACATCCAACCCGATTATCTAATCAATTAATTTATTTTTTTATTTATAATATTTTAAAATTTTATACTTAAATTTTTAATAATATAATATTTTTTATCTTCTTTATTAATATTTATTTAAGAAATTTATCTATTGATACTATTATTAAGTATATTATAATCAAATTTTTTTAAAAAAATATAATTATTTATTTTTTACTTCAATCTAATAATTCGAATCAAATTAATCCGATCTTAATTGAAGTAGTTTGGTTCGGATTTGTTAAAAAAAAAATTTTAAATCTCAACCAAACCAATTCAATTAAATTTAATCGATTTAGATTTATTTTTTACTCAAATCCAATATAAATCAATCCATATACACCTTTAATGGCCCATACCACAATCAAGAATAGATGGGATATAAATTGATATAATATTCTATATATAATATATTTAGTTAATATAACTTCTTTTAAGTTTGGATCTTTCACGAACTTCTCAGTGAATCTACCATAAATAATTTTTCATGGTGCTAACCGAAGTAAATAAATAAATAAATAAATAAAAGTATTCACAGTTTCCCTCCTCGACACGTTACTTGCAAGTATAGGTTTTGGACAGCTTAGCAATTAGCACCAGTAAGTCACTTTTGCACAGACCCAATTTTTTGCGAACAAATGATTAATTTTGATAAAATCAATTTGAAATGTCGGCTTGCTAAAATGTGATAATAGGGTTTGTTAAAAAATTAGATTAAACCTTCAAATTTCAAAAAATATATCAATCATATACACCTAGTATTTTGACAACAAAACATGATTTTCTATAGTTACATACATTTAAAATTAGCAAACAAACACATGCAGCACATTTTGGATAACATTTTTAGACACAAATTTGATTATTATAAAATTCTTCCAAAATAAATTCTGAGAAAAATGTCCTTTTTCGAGTTTATAAAAACAAAAAAAAAAAGCTCTAATATTTTCTATTCGAGCTAAAAAAAACTCCTCAATATTCATTTACATTTAACTATCCTCTAACAAAGTTATTGTTCTATTGTTTATACATACTAATCGACTAACCTATTACAACTTGTAGCTAAGTTCCTGACTAATTTCTCACTATTATTACATAAGTTTTCTTAAAGTGCTTACTGAAATCTTTATTAGCACTGAATTTCCAATTTGATTGTTATTGACTTGTGAATACTGGCTCTTCTCAACTTAACAATTCAATGCAAATCACAAACATTTACTCATCAGAACATCAGAACAGAGGTATTCATAACAGCAGAAGACAAATGTACGATAAAAACAATCGCTTTCTATATTATTTTGGTAGCTAATCAAAATTGATTATCTAACAACAATACAATTCTTAAAGATAGTGTTTGGGTTATTCCAAAAACAAACCCTAGACTGTCATTTTTGTAAGTTACTAAATTGCCATGATTCATCCATGTTCCAGATGCCACATGCAAAATCGTTGTTCACCCAATTGCCTTTTGCCATTTGGCAATCATCAACTGGGTATTCCATATCCTCAGCGGCCCTTGTTGTTGCCATGTTGAAGGTGTCCATCTCATAGCCATTGTTATTTACATGGTAGCCATCATATGTGAAGCTCCCAAAGTCATTGGTCTCTAAGCCAATATTAAATTGATTGGTGGTGTATCCAAAAAGGTGAGGCACTTTTGGATCATATAGTGATCCAGAAAAGGAGATACATGAACCATTGTTGTGCTCAGAGTCTGAATTTTGCTCATGTTGATCCAAATAATTGGGACCTGCTTGCTGCACACAAGGTTCCTGCCAATGGATTGGTGTTGGAATTTTCCCAACAGCTGGATACTGAGAAACACTATCAAGAGGCAAAGGAAATGCTTGGTTCTGGATTGACATGGCTGAAGAAGAAGATGATGTTTCTTTTGCTTTCTGAAGCAATTTTGGGATCCAGAAACGCCTGACAAGTTCTCGAAATTCTGTGCTATCTGTGTCAATTTTCAAATGCCTTGCTTGTTTCTGAATCCGAGTTCTCCAATAGTTCTTGATTTCATTGTCTGTCCTTCCCGGCAAATGCTGTGCAATTTTTGACCACCTACAATCATAAAAGAGAGGTAAAGATCCAGAGCAAGGATGATATTATATAGGAATTGACAAGCATGTTCTTTGCTTCTCCTATCATTTAGTGAAGCTCAAGAATGAAATTTATGCGAGAAGCACCTGTTTCCCCACTTTGAGTGGAGTTCAAGAATTAAAAGCTGCTCTTCTGGTGTTAAATTTCCTCTCTTTACATCTGGCTTTAGATAATTTAGCCACCTTAATCTGCAACTTTTTCCTGTTCTCTTTAATCCTGATTCAGAAAAGAGAAAGGAAACTAATAAGAATTAGCCAAAAAGAAGAAAAAAAAATGGTGAAAATGAAAAGGCACACAATCTTGTATTAGCAACCAGGTAGCCTTATATATATATATATATATCTATATTTTGGCTTGTTTCTAGTTTACCTGAACGTTTAGCCAGCAAATTCCATCGCCCTTCTCCTTGGTTAGCAATGTATTGGGTGAGCTGATTATCCTCTTCAACAGTCCAAGGCCCCCTTCTAAGTTCATTCTCATCCTCACTGGTACTGCTGACACTCTTTGAAGTAGACATGATGGTGATTCTCACTGACTAAAAAATTGTAACACTATGCATATATATGTGCAGGATGTAGAAAGAGTCATGAAAAAAACACGAGTTATAAAGCAAATTGGCCTACGCAAGATACATGGTATAGTACGCTGTATGTCTGTATCACATTATGGGGTATGAGTTCAGGTCAAAGTGAATACTATGCACTTCGCTACTTTTCTAAAAGATAAAGATTATTGCTGCTACAAATTCCATACGACAGCTTCCATTCACCTTCCATAGTCATGACCACAGGAGAATCATCCAAAGTTGGATAGGTTCATTGCTTGGTATCTTACCTTATTTTCTTGACCAAAGGACAGTTTATTGTTTTGTTGGCTAGTTTCACACCAGGCTAAAAAACGGGAAATAAAAATTACATGCTGACTAGAGCTGGATTAGGTTGTTCACAGTCAAAGGACAGATTCTAATGAATTGTATTGCATTCCATTTCTCTAAAAGGATAAAAAATGAAACAGAGTTATGCCGTCTTTTGAGTTATTTAATTGACAAAGATATTTTAAACTTAAGATTATGGTATGCTGTGATGATTTCCATATTTATTAATAGAGTAGTGTTATTTGTATTCATTTTTGTGACTTATTTTAAAAGACTTACGAATATATCTCTTAATCATTAGTCCCTTAATCATTAAACTAATAATTAAGGGACACTTTCGTGAGTTCCTTAGAATATATTACAAAAATAAATGCAAGTAAGATTTTTGTTACCAATGACTTGTTTTGTAATCTGGATTCCTTCTTTTTGTGAGTCATTTTATGTGTTTTCAAGTATCAATTATCAACCCAATTACTACAAAAAAAAAAAAAAAAAAAAATCAACCCAAGGTGTGAAAGGAATTAACCTTGGTATTATTGAGTTCTATATATATAGTCTTTCATATGGTTCTGGTTCAATAATTAAGAAAAATGCGTAAAAATTAAAGAAATTTGTTAATAACTAATTTATTTTTTAAAGAAAAATATTAGACAATCAAATTTTTTTTTTATAATTTTATTATCAAAATAATATGATATTATTACTTATTCTTAAATAAATAAATAAGACCTATTATTTTATAACGTTCAACTACCACCGTAATTTTTATCAAATATTCTAATTATATTTTTTTGATAGTACAACATTACTCTTTTTCAAATCAGGTGTGAGGAGCCTAAATGTGATTAACATTACATGCTCTTCCAAAAATTGGGTATTTCTAAAATCAATATTCTCTTAACATTAAACCAAACATTTAAATGCAACACTTATCTCGTTAAGCAATTGTCATTAATTAAGGCATTGAAACTTGCTTCTAGGTAATATTCAGAAACGTGCTTGACTGAGCATAACATAAATTTAATAATAAAGTTAAATAAACACGTGCAGTTATCGGTGCTGGCATAACGAGGGGCGGCATGGAAAGCCTGCTAGGAATCTTAGAACAGGACCACCTTTTTATTTTCATTGGTTGTCTTCTGTCGCATGATGTCTTGCTTTTGGCTTGTAGCATAAGATTAGCCTTAAGCCTTAGCTACGTGGTTCCCCTTTGTCCAAAAGCTTCCCATTTGTTTTTCTGGAAACAACTCGCGAAGAAGGATAGAAATAGAAAAGTCTACAACGAATTTTCACTGCTGCAATATTTGACTCATGCAGATGCTGTAACCTGCATTTGCTGTGTTTAATTATTGAGCTGGGACAACCGCAGAGAGCAGTATTAAGAGTGGGGTGATTGCATTTTCTCAATCTATTGGCTAATTATAATTAAAAGCTGAGGACTGAGGAGAGCTTACACAGAAAAACTTGGTCAAAGAAAATATTTGAAGTTGACCGGAACTATAGTTGAATTTTGATCAACTAGTAGCTGTGGTGTGGCTTGACAAACTGAGCAATATACGGCCAGGTTTTACTCGTAGTCTCAAAATTTAAGTTTCACTAGATTCACCTTAGTGGTCAGGGTAAGTCGAATTTCATCCTGATTTGTTTATTTTCTTGTCCCTCATAAAAATTTGAGCACATTTAAATTGGTCACTATCACTAAATAAAAAGTTATATTTACAATTTATAACATAACTCCTTTTACTCATTATGACAATAAAACACTTTATATAATAAATTGTGTTAGAGTTCAAGTCACGAATTTCATTATAGCAAATCCATTTGATAAGTAGAAAATAGTTATGCTTTTGACTATAAGTTATAGCTTTTAACCAAGTTATAAGCTACGGATCCAGTAAAATGATAATTGCCTCTCATAAATGTTATATATATGACCTGATTTCAATGTAATTTTTTTTCTTTTTTTAGTATTAAATTGCTCATGCAATATTAGACCTAGCTCTTAACACTCACATAATAGTTAGAGCGCCATTACGATGGAACGAAAAAGATATGATTGGATGTGAATCACTGGGCTTGCTGGCTTGGGATAGAACCACAGCGTTCAAATGACAACGGGCAAGAAGCAAATCTACAACATTTTCATTTTGACAAGCTCAATAAATCTTGATGATGTTAAAGTTTTCAATTAGATATGTCATACTCAAGGATCTTGAAAAGGAAACGTCATATAAGAGTTTGAGTGACGAAGTTGTACAAGCACTCCCAAGAAATGAATCAATAATAAAACGTCAGAGATAAGAAAATTGACCCTTTATAGCAAAGGGGTCTGGATGCCACAACTATCAGAATCAAAACGGTAATGATATCTTTGTAGACATTTTATTAAGAGTGTTCATCAATCAAATTAATCCAATAAACTCAAAAATTCAAATTAAACCAATAAAATTTATTTCATCAAGTTGGATAATCAATTTATTTTAAGTCAAAATCAAACTAAACTAATTGCTATCAGTTTTGTTCTAAAATTTATGATTTCTCAACCTAAAACTTGAATATGTGTTTTTCTACTATATTTCTAAGCCTTCATAATTTTGCAATTAAGCTTTTAATGATAAAGTCATTTATTAAAGTTATTTATCTATCCACGCGGATTGAGCGGTTAAGTTATTTTGCAATTAAGCAATTAAGCTTTTAACGGACAGTTTATTTGTATTTAATTTGTTCAAGTTATTTATCTATTCACATTATTAGTAAGTATTTTATAATCAAGTTTTACACTATTATGAGTTGTTATATGAATTAAAGTTTAAAAAAAATAATTATTTTTTACTTCAATCCAATGACTCAACCAAATCAAATTGATCTTAGTTGGATTAATTTGATTTTGATTTGGTAAAAAAATGTTCAAATATCAAATTAATCCAATTAAATGTAACAGGTTCGATTTTTTTTCCCATTAAATATGAACCAAACTAACCCATTTATACTCTTATTTTTAATCCTTGGAGGCAATTAATTTCAAACGGCAAGATACTCACTTGAACTATTCACAAGAAATTACAGTGAGAGTGTGAGACTCAGTGTTATTTAAAGATTTGCATAGAAATTGACCAAAAGAAATAAGGGACTTGCATAGAACGTTGAAAGACCTGTGAAGATAAAGTTTGCAATATCATCACTCAAAAAAAATTAACAAAAAAATGAAAATTTAATACCCAAAATTTCTAGCAATTAGTGGCAGTAGGCAGTGCACATGAGGCAAAATTTGTCAACAATAGGGGATTGGTATCACATCTCAATCTAAAGAATAATGATAGTTGTACATATTTATTTAGTGTGTCCATTGATATTAGGGATTTCACATGTAAATAGTGAAGATTTCAAGTTGATAAGTGACGAATTAAGTGAACTGAAGTTATAGGTAATAATATTGTCAAATATAGTTCTTCTGATTGTGCTCTCATTTGAAATCCCAATTATTTATGTGCAAAGTCTATAATATCCATGGATACACTAAATAAGCATTTTAACTCCAATCTAAAACCATAAGGTAATATGTTATGAATCTGTCTACTTATAAAAAATAAATAAATTCACTTTCATCATCATTTTTTGACTTAGGACTTCCTCACATCCACTTTTCATTCTTTTATAATGTGGAATTTATTTTATCTAAATTTACATCAAAGTTTCTCACTTCTATTAATGGTACTGGTGTTTGGTGTTTGAGTGTGAGACTTACCAAAAGACTTGCCCAATAAAAATAAACGACTTGCATAGGATATTGAAAAACTTTTGAAGATAAAGTATGCAAGTATCATCACTCAAATTAACATTAACAGAAAAAATGAAAAATTAATACCCAAAATTTCTATCAATTAATGGTAGTAGGAAGTGCGCATGCGGCGAATTTTATCAATAACAGTGGATTGGTACCACATCTCACTTAAATTTCTAACGGCCCTTTGGCCTAAGTCATCTAATTAATATTGCTAATAGCATCTTATTGCAGTTAAATAATTTTCCTTTTCCATTTATTTTCTTCTTCTTTCAGTTTGTCCATCAGTAATGCAATTACAGTCAGGTGACAGTGATCACAAGTGAAAGAAGTCGACGCGTACAAACAGTAAAATTGTACACATGAAGGCGTGATCCATCATCCATTATTACTTAGGCAGCTTGATTGCAAAAAAGTCATAGAAAGAAACTATGCAGAGGCCATTGGATGAGAGTAGAACAAACCAGCTTTGAACCCGGATGATGACAATCTGGTGGTAATAATGGCTGTCAGCACAAAGATGACGGCGATGACATGATTACGAGATAATCTCTTGTGTGAGCACAAGTTCAACAAAAATGGGTGTAAATCCAAGGTTTTAGATTTGTACTCATCCAAGAATTATTCTATGGTTAAATTGTGTTCATTGCCGACAACCATGATGATAACTATAAAGTCTGGTATCAGCTTATCACATCATTGATGAGCAACAGAATGTGAAGGTATATTTTAGCACTGATATAATTCCAGATTGAACTTTGACTTTTCTGAATTTTTCCTTTTTCGAACGTTATGTGCTTGTAAAGTGTCGGTTCTAAGTAATAGGGACTGGGATCATATTTGTCTGTTACTTTGTTGAGTTTCCCTGCAAGGAAATCCAGCATTGTTTATATTTCTCTTTCTTATTTTTTTTGGGAACATACCCAGCTAAGTTTGATTAAATATGATACAAGCAAGTACTTGGACTGTAGGCCTTTATTTTCGATGATTCCGGATTATAGATTCAAATGGGACCTTTTTTTTTTTTTGGGTCAGACCAAAAGAAAAAGAAATTTGGTAAAACAAAAGAAAAAAAATTCAGCCTACATGGACTAGGAGCATGGTTTTGCACCAAAATGCATATGAGGTGTAGAGAATTTGAGTGTGCGCAATTAGCTGCGTAGATATAAAAGATAAACCCGTTTAAAGTTTAGATGAATCCAATGGAACTCAATATGCAATGCAGGTGTTCCGCTAAAACAGAAATTAAAAAAAAAAAGTAAAAAGTTTAATTTCGATGTATTATGAGTGTAAAAAATTTTTATAATATTATCGAATCACATATTTCTATTTATATGATTATTAAGGTAATAAATAGTTAAATCAAACATATTTACTGACACAATGATGATGTTTCATATGAAATTAATTTTGTCAAAATGTTATGAATAATTTTATAACTATACACTGGCAATTCCAAAATCTGAGAGCAGGAGAGAGAAAAATTCATTTCCTCCAAAATGCAAGTTATTAAAACTGTATCACATTTTTTGTGCACGATTTTATGAAAACTCTTTCGTATTATTTAATATTTTTTTATTAATATGATAATATATAATTGGATATTTATATATAATTTTTTTATATTAACAGCATATTAAATTTTTTTTTTAAAAGGAAAATAAAACATTTCTGTTTTGATGTACAAATGATGTGCTGCAAATAGTGTGAATATTGTCATGCGAGTCTAACAACTGCTTAAAACTCACAGTTTGATGACGATGTCATAAACAATCACTTTGCAGCTACTATTATCGAGTCGCATCGATTCAGTGAACTATATGTTTTAAATATATTATACTGGTATACCAACATGCCAATGAGAGTTCGAGTACCACGTATCAAATACAGTAATGGACTATTGAGAGCTCGTTACTTTTTCCCCATTCAACCTTTTTCCTTTGTTTTGGACATTATCCTTTTGTTGTTTCTTTCAGTTGCTTTCCTACACACCCACTTTTAATTTTCTCCTTGAAAATGGTTCCTTAAGTTCCACAGTATATGTGAAGGATGCATTTAGACATCGCATGAATCAGTGGGCATCATATCAAAGCATCTTTTGGGTCAGAAAGTAGCAAGATGAATGTCATTTAATCTGTCATTTTTCCCATGTAATTCAAATAATGCGTTTATGATTGCATCACATTTTTTTTTGTGACAAAGTTATGGCAGTACTAAGAGGACGAGACTTAGTGCAATGGTAATTGAGTCAGCATTATGGAAAAATTGTCTAAAACAACTGTTGAATCCTGTAGACTTGGTAAGGGTGTAGGTATCACATTTGGACAACAACATTTACTTAGTTTAAATGATTTTAAACTTATTTTCTTTAAGTAAGGCTTCTAATTTGAGTCATGTAAATAAAAAAAAGTTAGCACTAGGAGAACTTAGTCCAAACTAGATTAGTGGGGTTTAATAGACTCCATGATAGCCTCTTGATTTATGTTAGTTACACATCACACAAAGTGTGGTAGCCTGTAAAGTTAGGTGAGTTCTGTAAGTGAGATATAATGTACAAGCACAATTTCCTAACCTGTTGGAGTATTATATGCTTCTTCTGTTTTGGCTTATATGATTAGAGTGGGATATAATAGTTTAATAGAAAAAGGTAATTTGTTCTTTTCTTTAAAAGAAGAGAGTCCAGTTCTACCTTGTTGCGAAAGAGGAAATTTCAGTGGCAGTAGTATGAGATCAACATCTTTCTCAATCCTCAGTCTGTCATCTAAAGTTATATTACCTAATAGTAGATCTTGAGTCTAATGGAAAATTTGGATGAAAGTCCAATTTTTCAGCAGTCGAATTTGGTATACTCCTGTGTAAGTATAATCTTTTGCGGTCTGTGGTGACAAACTTCACTCCAAGTTTTCTTCTGAGAAGGGAAGCCTAGGCCTAAGCTTGTGGAAAATGGCCAACCCTTGTAATCTAATTAGGCAAAACAACTTTGCACTTATTTGGCGCTCCTTAGAGGGAAATAAAAAGAGAACAAACTTGTCAACTATTTTCATAAATGAACCCCTTGATTAATAGTATGGACAATTAACTCTCCTGTCTTTGCAAAACATTATAGGGGTTATGAGAATTTTCACTTTAAGGGTATATTTGATTGGGGGATAACACATGGAGTTCATCCATAGAAATTTTTTCCCTATTTTAAACCCCAACCAAACATACCCTTAAAATCATAAACAAGAGAAAAGAGGAGAGGTGGGTTATATAGGTTTTCCCAAAGGTCGAAACAAAGTGCAGTTATGCGTTAGGTAAAATCCAACCTAGCTAGTAGCCGTCCATAGGACTTCTTCGTATGGAATGCTCACTCAGACATGAACTTGTTTGGCTGCAGTCCCTTTTATTTACTAAGCGTTAAATGCAAATGCATGGGCAAGTTTAGTGCACGTTTATAACAAGGAAGATAATATATCTTCCAGTAGGCAAATGTACAACCCAAAAATTCTCTTGTAATCTTGTAAGGTCTTGCATTCAGTTGTCAAACTAGGCAGTGCTGCTAAATGGCTTTGAAAAGGGGTAATCAAAGCTGGTGGGAAGGTTGTCCAAAATCAACAGTTTGTCTTTGTATATTAGCCCTCAAGGCTTACAAAAAAATGTTCAAACCATATCCATTTTTGGTAATGGGCTACCCTGGGGTATATAGGGAAACTAGTACTACTATCACTATTCGCCCATATGCTTTCTCCAGAATGTGACACCTAAGAATCTACCCCTTGATGAAAATTGAATGAACTGCCATACGCCAAACACACACCCCACATGTTTGAAGGCCTGTTCTAAAGTGTGGTTCATTCATTTCTCAAATATCGGTCCAAATCAGAGGCAAGTGATCAAACAAAAGGTAATGAAGTGTGTGGCTGAAACAGTAGTAATTGAAAGGCTGAACAGCTTAATACAACTTGCTCGCCCAGAAATTCTGCTCAGTTTTTTCCCTTACATGCATGCTCAAATTATAAAACTATAGTTTCAACCACATAAACCCTTTTTAAACAGGTGGAGGAAATGAGGCTCCAAGTATCAAACATAAAGCACGCACCATAATGATATGGCCTCAACCTCGAGTGTGGACAAACTAGAAGATCAACTTTAAAAGATTGTGATGTAAAATAGCTGTATATATAATATATATCAAAAGATTGAGGAAAACCTTGGTACACTGAGATGATGCTTGCAACCGGTGGCAAAACAAGGTTGCAATCTATTCTCAGGTTTCTTTAAACGCTTTGTGCGGCAGTGTTTCCAACGATCTCATTTGGACAAAGTTGGATGGCTATAATTATCATACACCTGCATATTACCGTGGTTATAAAGCAGGTAACAAATAATTCGAGAGGTAAAAGTCTGTTAGGACGATGGAAAAACATTTTTGGATTACAATCATCATATTTCAAAAATCATGGTTGAGTAGAACTTAGCTGTTAAAATCAGGAAATAAGCCCTTTCTTGACACAATGTTTATTGAAATAGTTGCAGTAACAAGAGAATAAATTCTCCAGTACTTAGACTATGCTGTAGGGAATGGTGAAAAAAATCAAGTTCCAGTTTATATTTTATACACACACCACAAAAGAACTAAAGGTTGGCGGTGCTCACAAACATTCACACTATCAGAAAGGCGGGAGGAAGGACTCCTAATATTTTATATCTTGGAAGAGTGTGCACCTAGACTATGCTTCCCCTCTAAACAAATGCCCTTTCCCACTACACCTAAAACTTAGATAATAGATAACAAAGGTAAGGAACTAGAAGTTTTAAATGCTCCAAAATAGGTAGTGCTTCTCTCACAAAACATGGGCCCATAATGCAGTGCTTGTCTTTCAAAGCATGGGATTGTTGTTGGACATTTTTCTCCTGTATATGGGGCCAACCAGGGGAACAGAACTACAAAAGCTTGAGCTGCCACGTGGCCATGTCAGACTGCTTCTATTCATTAACGTGGCTGCAAATCCTACATTATAAATAGAAGTGTCAGCCACATTATCCAGATACCACTTAAACCTTTCAGAAATTCTGTTTTTCACAGTCACATGGCTGAATTCACAGCAGATTTGCAGAGTCTTAGACCCCCTTTTTCTTTCTTAGATATTGATAGCATGGAACTGACAAATCAATTCAAAGGGGTGAATCCACATATCCTAAACAACTCAAATTTGCATATGCAGAACTTCATGCCTTTCACCAGTGACAGCTTTATGGGTTCTCCAGAACCTGAATTTTCAGGAAACTTGGAAGATAATTTTTCAGGCCTTGTTCATTATGTAGATCACAGTGCTGTTCCAGTTTCATTTCCCATTTCTTCGGCAGAAAATGAAATCCAAGAAGGTAGAAAGGGGAGAGCAACGGATCATATGCCAGAGACCATGTCAGCAAACTCAACTCCTGCAGTTTCTGAGAGTGGGAGCAAGACAAAAAATGTATATTTTCTTCTAATATTCCCTTTTATTCTTCATTCACAATTATGATAAAGATACACCGTCTTTTGAATTGGTTTTCTTGGATCTTTATTGTTTCACTTAAATGCGGCCCAGAAATTGATGGTCTATTTTATCTGCATGATTTCAGAATTCTGGAAGAGGTCAGAGAGTGAAAAGGAACGTAACAGAAGACAAGAAACCAATGGAAGTAGTTCATGTTAGAGCTAGAAGAGGTCAAGCTACTGACAGTCACAGTTTAGCAGAAAGGGTATGATTCCTAACCCCCTGCTTCAGTTCAAGAAAGCAATTTTCAATACCCAACACCTAAGAATAAAGAATTAAATTATCAAATATAAATAGGCTAAATGAACTTCTATGATTTTTTTTTTTTTTGGTTCACTCTGGTCAATATGAATGGGGACTAATACATATTTATCATTTATTGTAATTCAGGTTAGAAGAGGGAAAATCAACGAAAAACTAAGGTGCCTACAGAACATCGTCCCAGGATGTTACAAGGTAAAGTAAATGTTCTTTACAAAACCTTGGTATGTGTCCAAATTTATAAGTCAATCTCTGAATTTTTTTCATGGCTTGCAGACCATGGGTATGGCAATAATGTTGGATGAGATCATAAACTATGTCCAGTCCTTGCAGCATCAAGTGGAGGTAAGTGATCAAAAGTCAAAATAAGGGAATGAGGAAAAAGTTAACTTGGTAGCAAAAGGTTTTGGAGCTTAAATTTGTCATATTTACATTTGATTTTACTTGCAGTTCCTCTCTATGAAGCTTACTGCAGCAAGTGCCTTTTATGACTTCAATTCAGAGACAGATGCTTTAGAAACAATGCAGGTGCCTGCTCCTTAAAAATTTTTAAAATCCTCTTCATCCATACATATGCAAGCAATTATGATTTGTGATGGATAAGATCATTAGAGATGGTAAATATCAAAATATATTTGACAATTATTTATTTATTTATCTTTATTTGATTTGTGGCAGAGAGCAAGGGCATCCGAGGCAAAAGAGTTGAGAGAAGGATATGGAGGAGTTTCTTGCTTTCAGCCAACTTGGCCTTAATTGGTCCCTTTGACTTCCGTTTTGGAATATGTGTTTTTAACTCAGAAACCACACAAGTCATGAAGAAGCTCTGTTTGCCCCTTTTGCTTTCTAGTTTCTACGATTTTAAAAAGGTCAATTTGTTTCCACTCCTTGATATGAGCACAAGTACACATTCTTGTTTGTACAATCCCAACTTGTGAGGAAGAATTGAAATGGAAAGCCTTATACATTTCATATATTTTTGACGTGTGATTGCAGTTGCAGACGCAGATCTAATTAATATTTATGTACAAATATACAAAGGTATGATCGTTCACAAATAAAAATAAAAATAAAAAAGAAAAATTAAAATAAAAGGCTTCAGTGATATAAGTGTGGTCATGACCAAAGTACGTGCGCGATAGGCTAGTTAAGCCAACAACTAGAATTAACTGGCACCGTCCATATATAATTAGATTTTGAGGATAACGAGAATTTAAGCTCAAATAATTGGACCGATCAAAAGTTTTGCTTAATCTTTCTGAAACAGCCACTACGTCTGAAGAAAATCTAAGCAGAAAAGTTTAACGTGTTATTCGGTGAGAATTCTAGAATAAGACATATAATGAGACCATTTCACTCACAAGCCCATGCGATATAAATCTCTTAATTTTAAACTTTAAAATGCCATGACAGAATGCAAGGACTCTATTATTTTCCGAATAAAAACAAGGAAGATTTTATTAATTTGGGGAACAAAATTCTTCAAAAAACTATTACCGAATGTGTGATAATTCTCGTGTCTCTCTCATGCTCTTGCCAATTTTTTAAACAGAAATCTTATTATATAGAGTAATTGTATTTTGCAGTCATCCTAAAAATGATTGAAATTGATGAAACCATCTTAGATCTTTTTCTTGTTCACTACCGCCATTTTCTTTAACAAACAGACTCTTTACCATGATTGTAATAATAAGAGTAATAATAAGTAAATTTATCTTTTCTAGAATACCATACTGACTTACATCCTATCTACTATTAGATAGGGTGTGGACCACATAAATTCACTAAACATTTCTTTAATAAAAATAATGCAAGTTACATCAAAGATGCCCCGGAATCATTGATTTTCAAATTGCATCATTTGAAGGCAAGGTATTAGTTTCCTTGTCATGAATCACGATATCTACTTTTCGCTTTGTCAATCTGAAGGCTGAACATTGACTTGAAGACTCTCCCTGGTTGAGATAGAAAAATCTAGCGCAAACTACACATATTACTATTCACACTTTTGCTAATCTTGATGTACAAATCTATTCACGTGATTGCGTTGGTTCTACCAAGTTCCACACATGGAGCGAGACTGATTTGTTGCCACAGTGGATCAAATCGGAGGTCCATGTCTTGTAGGTCCTACGGCAACAACAATGTTGTCAAGTGGTTTAAAAGATCCCCTTTGTCGGTAAAATAACAAATTTGCTAATCCATTTAAGCAGTGTAATGTAGAGGTTCGAGTGCGACCAATTTGAGAAATGCAACCAACCACAAGCTAAATCCAATTTGAACAAACGACCATGGAACCCACCTGGCTAATGAATTCATAAAATCTCGTGGATGTTGCCAATTCATTAAGTGAATGATTGATGAAACAAAATATTTACAAGATTACAACATATTTGTTGTCATTAAACAATGCAAGGGGCAGGGGCTAGATGCATTGCATCCATGGAATTGGGAGTAGATATGGGCCACAGCATGCTCAAAAGAAGATGGGCAATGTGGGTTCTCCATCTTCTGGAAAATGATAAGACTTAAGGCTTCTCAACCTTTTAATGCCACTTTTGCTTCTCCACTACAACTCAAATATTTCTTATTTGACAGACTATTGACCAAGGTCTTTATTTGTCTCTTAGAGCTACCATGCATGAATAAGGAGGAGGAAAAGATACTTAAATTATGGGGTCCCAAGTTCATAGAAGGGCATGCCATATATTTCTAATATGGATTTAGATTTGGGGGACATATTTTGGAGGCAGTAGTTGAAGAGGACTAGTACTTCACTGGGGCAAGTTCAAGGACTCAAGCACTGTGGGCTCACTATGAAGCCTTTCAAGTGAAAGTGGAAGTTGTTAGCTGGTCAGCATATTATAAATATTAACCCCACCAAATTAGCCAAAATGGTAGCAAATTCATCAATATGTGGTTGTATGGTCTTAGATTGAAAAAAGAAAGCTCATGAGTCATGTCTCAAGAATTGAGACAGTATCACCTCCTTTCGTTATTATCTTCTCAAAAGCAACATGTTCAACTCCCAATATTAAGATCAAGTGGTAAATTGAATTCCACAACAAAAGAGAGGGGGTATTTGCAAGTATTCTAGCAATCAAGTCAGTCAATGCAAGAGATGTAAGTTTTGGAGGAATGTATATGCATATCTGATTTGAGAGTCTTATTTATTAAGATAGTTTGAGAATAACGATATCTAATGTATTTTCGAGATTTTCGGTAATAGCTTCAGATTTATAATGATTTTCATGCGTTACGAAACCTGAGTTCATACGTTACATAATCTAGATTTAATGCTTTCTTAACAAAATGATTTCCGTTGTGTTGCTTCCAACAATTTTCGATTTGGGCTTTTGGGCCTAGTCGAGATTGGGCCTTGAAGGGTTATCCATGGCGTTCGGCTTTTGGACCTAGTTCGGAACACTATTTTTTGTCCTTTTGCTATAGCAAATTCAAATATAACTCAGTTTGCCATTTCTGCACAGCATAAGAAAAACAAACAGCTCGCAATTTGGCAAATCCAACCTCGCGCCCCCTTCAATTTTTTACCCTTTTTTTTTTTTTTCTGGGTCTCCAACCTCGCACCAATCTTGGCCACAATTCATTCCCTTTGCTTTGGGCCAGAAATGCCCATAACTGTAATGTCGAGGTTACAAGGTCCACCACTACGTTTTATTTTATCCCTCTTTTTTTTAACAATTCTCTTATCCCATCATTTTAATAAGGATAAAGTGACACATTAGAAAAGGAAGCCATAATTGTAAGAGGCTCAAGCGCACCTGCTACCTGCAAACGGTGGGCTTATGTGTGGTTCTAGCCAGGTAACATAGCTACATAAACATGACTAGGCAAGACCCGAAAAAAAAAAAAAGGACCAAAGCAAAAGCTACATATAAATTTAATATAAATGTAAAACAAGCTGACCCAAAAAAACAATGTAAAACAAAAAATTTGACCCAAAAAATATAAAACAAATTAACCAAAAATAGAATAATTGGAGACAAAAAAAGCGCTGAATATAAATATTGAAAGAAATAAATATAGATATGTTATTTTCTAAAAAATAATTGCTTATGCAATTTCGAATTTCAAACTGAAAGTGATTAGATAAATTAAAATTTATTTAATATTATTTCGAATATTTTAATTAAAAATTATCAGCATCTAGTTTTATGTGGCATTTTAAAGAAGTTGTTCTCTTGGGAGAGAAGAAGAAGAAAAAAAAAAAACTGTCAGCCACTTTCCAAATCAAGATTCTTTCTCACAATTAGCTCAAACTTTCCCGACCCATGAACTCCCGAAAAAAAAAAAAAAGGGAACAGATAAATATTAAAAAATAATAATGATAGATAGCAAAGGAAATATAGGGAGATACAAACCAAATCTAAGATTCAGTAAATATCATTTTCTAGGAAAGCTATACCAGCTTTCATCATTATTCTGAATTGGAAAAAAAAATAAAAATCTATCAATATCTACCTAGGAATCATTCCCGCAGATGCAATCTTTTTCTATAAAAACTTATTAATTCCTCATCAATGTAGGAAAACTCAAAAAGAAAACCTATCCTAGGAAACTATAACTCTTTATTGGCATCATAATTTGGGGGGTGAAAAAAAGAAAAAAAGAAAGAAAGAAAGAAGAAGATGATTTAGATACCGCAGAAGATTGGGTCCTCAGAAGAACAAGGGATCCGCGTAGCTGAACAGCGCCTTATTGGAGCACATAAGAAACTCCGCAGAACTGGGCCCAAACACTGGCAATCTATTCACGTAAGGTATCATCGGAGGCTCCATCAACGGCGGCGGCGGCGGCGGCGCCACCAACCTGCTGCTGCTGCTGCTGCTGATGTAGTTACTCTTCTCCATGATAACCGACGACGCTTCATTCTCATCCTTACAAACCGCCGCCTTCATCAGATATTTCACCTTCTCCGCCACGGGCACCGAAACCGCCTCCTCGGGCTCCGGCTTCGGTTGCGGTTCTTGTTCTTCTTGTTGTTCTTCTGTGGAGCGAGAGAGTCCGGTGAGCTTTTGCACCAATTGCATGAAGTCACGAGGGTTAGTATGTATGATCCTGGGAGAGTGCGTGTATATGATCACCGGTTGCCGCTGCTGCTTGTTCGACGGTGATGGTGATGATGATGATGATGATGATGGTTTCTTGATGGAATGAGAGTCCCTGTTGATTTTGAGATGAGTTTGGCCCTTGTTGTTGTTCACGTTTGCTGTGGTTTCTGTCTTTGGGTGCAATGGTATAGGGCTCATGGCTCTTCTGAGCTCCAAGGTTTTCAAAGAAAAGAAACAAAAAAGAAAATGATGGAGGTTAATTACGGTTGTGAGTAGTGTTTGTGAGTTTTGTTAATTATGGTTTTGTGAAGTTTAATGTTGAATTTCTAATGGAAGCTAAAATTGGAGTCTAGATGATGGGTGATGCAGAGAAAAAGAAAACAAATGTGTTTATCCTTATTTACATGTAGGTTAATTTGATGTTGGGGGAAGCGCAACGACTTGCGAAGCAAGAGGCGCAAAGGGGACTCTCCATGCTCTCAGCGGATCAGTTAAGGCTTCAGCGTTACGTGGGATTGGATCCAAATCTTTTGTCACTTTTTTCTGCATTAATTTCTTGTTGTTACCTAATAAAATCAATAACGATAAAACCTAATGTGAATATTCCGGAGAGAGAGATACATAACTAGGTGATTATTTCGGTGCATCTGGATAGCATCGAAATATACTGCAACGTGACAGATGTTTTATACTGTTAATGAATGCAAATTAAATTTTTATTTTCAATATACGGTCAATTAATTATATTTTATTTTTTATATAATTTTTTATATAGTTATAAAAAGAGTTAAACTGTTTTTTTAATGTAAATGGATTTCTTTTATCCTTTTTTCTAAACCATTAATATTGTAATTTATTGGACTCCAACTAACATGATATTGCATACCAAATGCATTTCTCAATATCAATTTCATTTTATACTTGTCATTTTGTTTTTTTTTTCAATGAGTTATTTTACATTTTTATGGTGCTGCATATTACTAACCCATTTAACGCCATGAATCGGGTGTTTATTTATGTTAGTTTTCATATCATGGATTAAGTGCTATTTTCTTTATCTATGTAATTTTTTTTAATCTTATTTTGTATGTTGTGTGAGGAAAACTATTTTGTAATCAAAGTTTTCTTAATATATATATATATATATATATATTTTAAATTTGACACATTAATTTACATAATCTATTTATAATATACAGAAGTTGTCATGGCATTGACACCTCAATGCCTTATAATATTGTCATATTATCATATTATTTAACGTGCCACTTCTAAAGTCATTAAGAGTGATTTAATAGTGAAAAATTTTGATAATTTGTATGATCTTAAATTCAAACATCATTACAATCAATGTATTAAAAATAAAAAAGCCATTGTCGCTTCTAAATGTAGTCCCTTATTGTTTTATGTAACCATATATATTGACCAAGTGACTTTATGTATTCTACCACTATTTTAATTTACTTCCGTCAACAGTTATGAGGAGTATTAATGTGCATTTATGGCAATACAACTAAATAGACACTAACTAGCCCTTCTAGTTATGCTTCTTGAGACAATTAAAGAAAGCACTTGTTTTCATAAATAAGTACTTTTGAAGTTTATTTTAGTTGTTTCATTGTGCTATTTTAAAAAATAGAATAAAAATAAATTAGATTTTTACCCGCTTTTTCTAGAAGCAGTTAGAGAATTGTTTTTTATTTTAAGCAAAAACGATAAAGAGAAAGAGAAAGACATGCATTAAGTTTTTGGTATATTAATTGTAATAAAATTTGAACTTTTGACTTTATATATACTATCAATCTCTAATTATTAAATCACTTATAGTGGCTTTAAGACACGTATTAACTGCAAAGCTAATTTCATTTTTGAAAATATTTTTTTATATTTTTTAGAAGTTAATTTTTATACACTAATAATATAAAAAAATTTTATATTATCAATTAATAGAATTATAAAAAAGTATTAAATCAAGGTAGATAACTTTTTATAACAATAACTACTTATCATAATTTATCGCTTTATTGTAATTCTATTGGGTGATAAAATACTATTAATGTATAAAAATTAATATTATTTTTTTTCAAAATAAAAATGTATACCTTTGCTGGGAATTTATGACACTTTATTAAATTTTTTATTAACTTGAAATTAATTTTTATTGATTATATAATTAATTTTATTTTTAATTAAACGTATATAATATAAATAGTTATGAATTTTTTTAAAAGTATCCACCATGTACAAAAAGTATCCAAATATTTTTTTTATATACTTTTTTATTCAAATATTTTTATCTCTTCAATTGTAATTTTATAGAAAAAATACTTTTCTATATTACCACATAATCACCAAGTGACTTTATCCATTATACCACTATTTTATTTTATTTTTTTGGGGATTATACCGCTATTTTAATATACCACTATTTTAATTAAAACATTATAACACTATTTTAATTTACTTATATGAATAGTTGCATAATGCACTTTTATTCCTTCTCTCGTTTGGATTTTTTTTTGGTGCAACTGAATTCATTTAAAAGCAACAGGACAGAGTCTTAACTTCTTTGATAGCCCACCCCAAAGAATCGGCGTTCAACACCACACCAACATCCTGGGTCTCCCAGTAGCGTAACCTATCTCTACCCATTGCCCCTTTTTTAGCAATGGCATCAGCAAGCATATTAGTTACCGTGAAAAGCAAACTTAGACTTACTTCAGCAAGAGAATAAAAGGATAAGAATATAGTTGGATGTCCATGAATTTTTATCGGGCTTAAGTTGTCATATATCGTGGGTAAATCGCTGTAAGAAATCGCGAATTCAAATAAATTAGAGCAAATCAATATGTTAAAAGATTAATTTATAAATATTGATAATATAAAATAATTTTATATTATTAATTAATAAAAATATAAAAAAATATTAATCCATATAAATAATTAATTAATAAATAAATAAATTAAGTAAAGGAATGTGTGTCTACTGTATATGGATGGTCAATCCCATGACTACTTTAAGCCAAATAGAAGACTCCGCCAAGGATAACCTCTATCCCCGTATCTTTTCTTGCTCTGCGCGGAAGGACTATCCTTCGTGCTCCATAAAGCAGAACAAAACAGTATGATACAAGGCCTGAAAGTTAGTATTCGAAGCCCCCCCCAGTAAGTCATCTATTGTTCGCGGATGATTCTATCCTTTTTAGCAAGTCCTCCTCTCCCCATTGCACTAGTATACTAGCGGTTCTGCAGGATTATGAAAAGATAGTGGGCAGAAAATTAATCTGGGCAAATCGGCTAGCCATGTTCTTTAGCCATAACACCCCCCATAGACTGCGAACACAACTTGCTAACCAAATGAACATTCATCATGTGGGTGCTCAAGACCAATACTTAGGTCTTCCATCTACTGTACAAAGATCTAAGAAGGCAACCTTTAGTTTCATAAAAGAGAAGGTCCATAAGAAGCTGCAAAACTGGAAGAGAAGTCTCTTGTCAGCTGGTGGAAGAGATGTTATGACTAAAGCAGTAGGAGAAGCAATTCCTATATACTCCTAGGCCTGTTTAAAGCTACCAGAATCCTTGCTAGAGGACCTTCACAGGAATGACTAGATTTTGGTGGGGACAGCGCAATAAAGAAAGGAAGATGGCATGGATAAGCTGGGATAAAATGTGTCGGAGAAAAGGAGAAGGTGGGTTGGGCTTCAAAGACTTGAAGGCCATGAATCTTGCTCTTCTTGCAAAACAATACTGGAGACTGCTAATGAACCAAAATTCTCTGTTCTACAAGATTTTCAGGAGTAAATACTTCAGGTTTGGAGACGTTTTATCTGCAGAATTGGGGAATAATCCTTCTTGGGCGTGGAGAAGCAAAAAGGATTATGTTGGAAGGTTGGTAATGGCAATAATATTAACGTGTATCAAGATCCCTGGCTGCCAAAGGAGTATCCATTTAAAATCCCCAGAGACATCAACCAGTCCACTAACATTTTCTTGGTAAAGAACCTGATCCAAGGAAATGGTACTTGGAATGTGGAGTTGATCCAATCAGCTTTCCCACCGGATGTGGTGAACCAAATTCTTTCGATTTCAATATCAGGAAGTCAGGATCAGGTGGCTTGGTGCCTTAACAAGGGGGTAAATATTCGGTAGCTTCAGGATACCAAATAGCTTTTGGTTTTTTCTCATCCCCCTCTTGAAGTCCTTCCCCCTCACATGTCTAAAAGGTCAATTTGGGAAGCAATCTGGTCCCTAAAAATTCCATACAAGATCAAAATATTCATTTGGAAATTGGCTCATGAAGGCATTCCAATTTTATCCAAGTTGAACAGCAGAATTCAATCAATTCCTGACACATGCCCACGATGCAAGTCCAACTCAGAATCAATAGTTCATTGCCTGCTGCAGTGCCCGACGTCAGCTCAGGTTTGGAGACTGCTGCGCTATCATCAATACACGGACAATCAGCCTGGAAGAAGCTTCGTTGATTGGTGGATCAGGCTCTTGGAGGACATTAAAGCTGAATCAAATTGGAAGAGCTCCCTACACAAAATAGCTATCACATGCTGGCATATTTTGAAGGCTAGAAACATGATAGTATTTGAAGGCAAGGAAATAAGCTTACAGGAGATAGTAAGCTTAAACATTGAAACTAATGGACGAATCAGCTCGTTCTGCTCAATAATTTTCTCTATAGCAGTTTTTTATTTCAATTTTTGCCTACTTGAATAGTAGTGAATTTGGGTTTTCCCACTTGCTCGTCTGTATTGCTGTCCTAAGGGACCTCTAAATGTTTTTCTACTCATGAATGAAATTCATTTATTACCTTGGTTAAAAAAAAAAATTAACCACTATGATGAGAAGTCTACCATAATTTGGCATTTTCTTATATTTTTATTGGCTAACATTATAAAATTATTTTATAATGTCAGTATATACAAATTAAACTCTGTATGAAATGTGCCTTATATAGCTGTTTGTTCATTTTACTAAAAGAGATTTGTATACACTATCAATGTAAGAATTTTACACCAACATTTAATTATGTGATGCCATACAAGCAAAAATAATTTTTTTTTTTTTTTGCTTAAATATGTTTTTAGTTTCTATAAAATTAGCGAATTTTGATTTTAGTCCTTAAGAATTTTATTTTTTTAAGTTTTGATCCAAATATTTCGAAAGGTTTTGGTTTTAATTCCTACTATTAGTCAGCTTTCGTTAAAGGATAATATGATTGACAGATAGTCATGTCACTCTTCCCATATTTAAGTAGCGACTAAAACTAAAATTTTTGAAAATATTTGGATCAAAACTAAAAAATCAAAAAAATTAGGGACTTAAAACTAAAACTTTTGAAAATATTTGGATCAAGATCAAAAAAATAATTTTTTAGGGACTAAAATCAAAATTCACTAATTTTATAGGGATCAAAAATATATTTAAACCTCTTTTTTTAGATAATAAGTGTCGTCAATCACTTTTATTTATATAGCAGCATATGATTAAATATCGGTATAATTTTTTTTTTTTACTGACTGTATATGCAAATTAAAATCTTACTATATATATATAATTGAAAGTAAATATAACAAGTAATGTTAGAGATTTATTTATTTTTTGAGAGAATGTCCGACAACTTTAAAAAGGATTGAGTGAACTGAATTTTAGAGTATATTTATTTCAACTTTTAAGAAATATAATTTTAAAACTAAATTTTTTATATAATTAAAAAAATTAAAAATAAATTTTTTAAAATTTGAATTATTTTTAAAAATTTATCCAAATATATTAAAAATAATTTTTTGAATAAAAAATGATTTTTTAATTAAAAAAATCTTATCAAAAAACATGGAGTGGAGTCGATTGGTAAAAGAACATCACTCCTTTACTTAAAAGTCCTAGTGATGGGATAAAGGGTGATCCTCTCTGATGACTAGAAGTCGATATAGCCAGTTTTTTTTATAGCAAAATATTTTGGATTTTATTACATTATTGGTCTAGTCAAAGAATAAAAATTAAATTGGACAATTGCATAACATTACAGTTTTTTGAATTCTTATTAGATGATAGTCAATGCATGAAACTCATTTTCTAATATAAAACATTTTTTTTTGGATTAAATATATAAAACACTTTATAACAACAGAATATTAAAATTAACTGTTTTATTTTCCTAACTATAAACTCTTTAAACCCAAACTTTTGTCTATTGTAAGCATAAAATATTCCCGCATTGTTTGTCCCATGTGACCTCGCATTACTTTACATTAAACAAATCCCAGCCGTTTGCATGGACTGCCGGCTGATCACGACCCTCGACTTCTACATACCTTGGCATTCGCATGTTGCAAAATCCCACGAAATTTAGTACAACACTGACAATAGAGGTAATTGGGTGCTTTCGATGAGGTGCCAGTTGCAAAGTTGCAGTAGAGAATTGCTGGTTGAACATATCTTTTTGTTCGGTACCGTGCGACTCATTAGATGAGGTGTAAATAAATCTCACTTGAATTCGATCAAGATCCTATCTGATAATCATAAATGGGATATAAATTGATATAAGATGCAACATAAAATATATTTATAAACATAACTCGTTGCAATAAGCCAATAAAGTTGATACCTATGATATTTTGTCAGGCTGACGTGACTTTCCAAGTCCCTGTTCTTTCTCTCTTCCCACTTCTTAGTTTTTTTTATACTCTTCGACCTTCGTCAACTTAAATATTCCATTATCTCTGTTTCCGCCACGAATATATGCATTTCTTGCTCTCCTCTGTTTCCTTTTCTATTTCATTCCCTGTCTCCCTCCTCCCAAACAAGAATTTTCCTATAACTTCCGTTCCATGGATATATAGCAAAAGAATTAACTAGAAACAAGATTGGAAAAAGGAAAGTTTGTTTTTCTTTTTCTTTCTTTCCCTCACTGCAATGAGTAGTAGTAGTAGTAGTAGTAAGAAAAGGTTCATTCCCATTAACCTGGAAGAGGCTGCAGTGGACTTGTTGAACCATGTGGTGAAGGAGAAGCCCCAGATTCCATTCTTCGTTACTCTCATCTTCATTGCTTGGGTTATTGACAGATGGCTGTTCTCTTTCTCCAAGTGGCTTCCCCTTGCACTTGCTGTCTGGGCAACTACACAAGTAATTAATGCTTCTCTCTCTTCCTTCCTCCTTTTTAATCAAATTAAAATAATATTTATTTAATTATATTCTTATTAATATTTAATTTTTAGAAATTACAATTTATATATAGTTATTTAAAAGTAGAAGACTAAGTATATGATGTTAATGATTCATCGTCTCATATGTACATACATACACACGCGTGTGTGTGTGTATATATATATATATATATATATATATTCTTCCTTCTCTTGAGTTTATTGCTATTTTTGGGTTCATGGGATGGACTTTTGATTTTTGATCCCTTTCAATTACTCGCCCATTGAGTTTTTTTCGGGGCAAACGGTTTATGTCTCTCCCTTGCAGCACTGTGATACATAAATGATTTCCTCACAATTGTTAAACCAAGTCAATGCTTTAATTGATATGCTGGAAAGAAAAGCATTGGTTGTTTTATTTATGTTAGATGAAGTCAATAAGAAGGTTAGCACTTAGCAACAGTTAACATTTCATTGCATTGCTGTAATGCATGATCATCTATTTGGCGTTGGGGCTTTGTTGAAGTTGAGGAGTAATGGGAGCAATTAGTCCTGGTTCTGTTGTTATCCTAAGCATGAATATTTCCTTGCCACCCAACGCCTTGTTCAATAAAATAAAAGTTCAAATTCTGTGCAAGCAAATCTTCCTCTTTTATGATCTCTGGATTAATGAGTTCTGAAGGAATCCTATATAAGCAGCTAATCTGAAACAGTGATTTTTTTATGAGCAGTATGGAAGTTATCAACGCAAACTACTTGAGGAGGACTTGAATAAGAAATGGCAGCGAATCATGCTCAACATCTTGGTACCTTTTCCATTCCTTTTGTCCCTTTCGCATTCTCAATGAGCTCTATGAAGTTGACTTCGACTTCCTGTACACATAGCCCGTCACACCATTGAAACACTGTGAATGGTTGAATAAGCTGCTGACAGAAGTCTGGTCCAACTATTTTAATCCAAAGCTTTCAAGAAGGTTATCAGCCATAGTTGAGGTGAAGTTTCCCTTACTTTGTCCAATTGCTGCATTGATGTACTTTTGTAACTCTGTTCAACATTTAAATTTCTAATTATCTTTCCCAGTTTATGGTTGGATTGCATATATTTTCTTCCATCCATGTCTGAATTAGATCACTTAGATTCTACTTCGTTTTGATTGTGTGGTATATGAGTACATTGCTTTAATATGAAATGTGTGTAGAAGTCTATTATACTGGAGTTTGCACTTTAAGTCCGAGATTAACTTTCTCTGTCTTTCTCCTGTGTCCCTATCTAGAAACGTTTGAAGCTCCGGAAACCAAGCCTTATAGTAAGTAACAATCATTTTCATTTATGGAAGAGTTTCACATTGTTTTACTAAAACAGTATGAACATTTAAGATGCTTAAAATTTAGAAGATGTTTACTGAACCAAAATCATCATCTTTTTTATTTTTTATTTTTAAAAGGAAAGAGTTGAGGTGCAGGAATTTTCACTTGGATCGTGCCCTCCAAGTTTGGGTATTCAAGGGATGCGGTGGTCAACTTCTGGTGATCAGGTTTTAGTTTGCTTCACTAATTGAGATATCACTTCCATATATCATTTTAGATATTCAGTTTCCTATCCATATCTCTATGTTTCTATTTTTTGTTTCATGTGACTATTACCCTTGCTTTGCAAGGTTGCCCTTATCCTCCTCCTCCTCCTCCTCTTTCTTTGATTATCTTAAAGTCTATGACTCTCTCCTTTGTCCTATAATAGTGTTGACAAATTTCCATGTATCTACCAATTTAACACAGTATTCTGCTTGTATTTGACAGCGAATCTTGAACATGGGTTTTGATTGGGACACCAGTAACATGAGTATTTTGATGCTTGCTAAGCTTGCCAAGCCGTTGATTGGAACTGCCCAAATTATGATTAACAGTCTTCATATCAGGGGTGATGTATGTCAAATAACATCATCTATGCTTCTCTAACATAAAACAAATCTATATAAAATGAAACAGCAAATATGAAAACAATTAAGGAGGTTAGATTGATTTTTGAAGCAAGTAAATAACACTTGTAGCTCTAAGTGCTATTAACTATGACACCCAGTTTTAAAGAAAATTATTTTCTTTAGATTTCTTATTCCTTATGTTTTGGAGCCACTAATTGTCCTGCATCAACTGGTTGGATTATTTATTTATTTATTTATTTTTACATAATCTAACCAATCACATTTTTTTGTAGCTTCTGGTGACCCCAATTCTAGATGGAAAAGCCCTTCTGTATTCATTTTTATCGACACCTGAGGTGAGAATAGGAATTGCATTTGGAAGCAGTGGAACGGAGCTGCCTGGTGTTTCTCCTTGGCTGGTGTGTTTCAGAGAATTTACTTTTTCAAAAATTTTAGAAAAGCTGATGTCTGTCATTTTTGGAGTAATTCAAACCAATTTGAAATATGTGAATTAGGAACATTCTCATGTTCATTTCATGTTTGGCCTCTTACTTTCATTGTCTCGGAACACTTTGAGAATTTAAGTCTCTTTTTGCTAACTTTCTGTCTGAGTTTCCCCCCAGTGGAGTTTGATGTTTCTTGCCAATTGTATGTCTACTTTTATACAGGACAAACTTTTTACTGACACCTTGGTTAAAACCATGGTGGAACCTCGGCGCCGATGTTTCTCTTTGCCGGCAGTTGATTTAAAGAAAAGAGCTGTTGGAGGCATTATCTACGTTACAGTGATTTCAGCAAACAAACTTTCTAGGAGTTGCTTCAAGGGAAGCCCATCTTGGAGGCAGCAAAATGGCTGCTTAGAAGACAACTTGGATGACAAGGACCTGCAGACATTTGTAGAGGTAGAAGTTGAGGAATTGACGAGGAGGACAGGTCTGCGCCTTGGTTCAACACCAACATGGGATGAAACATTTAATATGGTTTTACATGATAATACAGGAATTGTTCGCTTCAATCTTTATGAGTGTCCTCCCAGCAGTGTGAAGTATGACTACCTAGCAAGTTGTGAAATCAAGGTACTGTCGTTGATGTTCATTTAGACAAGCAGAACATTTTTACTTTGTCTTTATCTTGTTGTGGCGACTCTTATCATCTATTTCTAAGCCTAATTACTGTTTATGTGTTTGAGAAGATGAGGCATGTTGAAGATGATTCAACAATAATGTGGGCAATAGGGCCTGATTCTGGTGTAATAGCAAGGCATGCACAGGATTGTGGAGATGAAATTGAAATGGTTGTCCCATTTGAGGGGGCCAACTCAGGAGAGGTACATTATTTATGATAATGTAATGATTACTTCCTGGCTCTGTGTAACTCTTTGCTTTAATGATAGATACAATTTGGCTGTCTTGCTGTAGGAGTGTTTCATTTCATTGAAGCTTAGTAGGTCGATCTTCATTCCTAAAACAAGAATCTGAATCTGATTGCTTAAGTATTCTATATTTATTCTTTGTGTATGTGCATACCGTATAAAAGGGATATGATTATACCCTAATCATATTGGTTGATTTTGAAGCTGAAATGTTATCTATAGTCTTAATCAATCAAAACGGAGGTAGAGTTTCAGATTGATAGTCTTCTGGAGTAATGCTTTCAGCTGCATTGGCATTTCGTTATCCTTTGTTGGTTAAGTTTATTGTATCAAATTGTTCATATTTGTGATTATTAAATCAAACAGCCTGTTAGTCTACCAGATACTTAAATGGCATAATTTTCTATTTATTTCTTTTGGGCTGATTTTTCCCATTATAGAGCTATTATCAAACTTCCCATACAGTGACATTTTTGTACTTAAAACAAAATGAAAGTTGACTTACATTTTCTGGTTGAAAATAAAATTGATTGTGAATGGAATGTTTTATTCATCTTAACTCTTTTTTATTCATTTCTAGTTGAAGGTGAGAATTGTAGTAAAGGAATGGCAATTTGCTGATGGTTCGCATAGCTTGAACAACCTCGGTACTAGCTCTTGGCCATCACTTAATGGATCGTCAACTCTGCAGTCAAAAACTGGAAGGAAACTTAAGATAACTGTTGTTGAAGCAAAGGATCTTGCTACAAAAGACAAATCTGGAAAATTTGACACATACGTTAGATTGCAGTATGGAAAGGTGAGTGACACTGGTTGTCTATCTGTCTCTGACATATTTGCTAAACGGTAAAGATACAAGCACAGATTGGAATAGCACAGGTACCTCACAGAGATTGGATGTGTGGTTGAAATTGTTTGTATTGTATAATAAATAATTGTTCAAACTTTTGCAGCCACAATTTTTCGTACTTGTGTGATTTCTGTGGAAAGAAAACTCGTGCAAATAGCATATCTGTTTACTTAAAGATAGTCAAAGTGATCTCAGTTCAAAATAATGCTTTATCGGATTTGGTTGTTGATAAACTTTTCAGGTCATCCAGAAAACAAAGATTGCTCGAACTCCAAATCCTTTCTGGAATCATTCATTTGAATTTGATGAGAAGGGTGGTGATGAATACCTAAATGTAAAATGCTTTACTGAAGAAATTTTTGGAGATGAAAACATTGGTAGTGCACGCGTAAATTTGGAAGGGCTGGTGGACGGCCGAATCAAGGATGTGTGGATCCCTCTCGAAGGAGTGAGTTCTGGTGAATTAAGACTTAAAATAGAAGTAGTTAAGGTGGATGACCCAGAAGGATCAAGGGTATGTTTCTGTCTCTTCTACAGGAACTTAGTGACTCTGATAGTGCAAGTTTGGCAAAAGCATAATTTTGAGAAATAATCATTTTTTTTTTATATATATAAAAGTTGTCTTATGAAACTTGTAAGTTATTTTGAACCCAATTAAGCTTATTCAAATGCACCTAATCATCTAGTTACGAAATGGGAAAAAAAGATGCACAAAGCTATGACCTCATGTATTACTATATTATCACTTGAGTTATTTACCCATGCTGAATTTTCACCTCTGGCATATTGATTCTAACATGCATAACTTCCTTTGAAATGAACAGGGTTCAGCTTTGCGCTCACCGAATGGTTGGATAGAACTGGTTGTGATTGAAGCGAGGGATCTTATTGCTGCTGATCTTCGAGGGACAAGTGATCCTTATGTGAGGGTAGACTATGGAAACTTGAAGAGAAAGACAAAGGTCAGAATACTTCATTCGTGGTTTCTCTTGAATCGATTGAATGTCCTTATGAGTTACAATTTTATTAGCATCACGTTATACATACTAATGGTACTTGTGGCACAGTGGATGATTGCTAAGTACCATAACTATTTACTTTTTCACCTATGCTCTTTTATTCCATTTTCCTTCTCCTTTCTGGGCTTGCATCTTGGAATTCAAAGGAAATTCAAGAGTTGTCAGCAGGCAATATCTCTAAACTAAGTGAAGTTGATTTTGTGGTTCCAGTAATTACAGATGCAACTTGCAAGTACATATGATAAGGGCCAACATACATGTTCATATTTTTGTTTAATATTTTTGAAGGGCAATCTCTAGGCTTTTCATTCGTATGTTATGCACCTGGTTTTTCTCACCGTTTCATTTTTCCACTGCATTTTCACGATGTTATTATCTCACTCTTGCAAGGCTTGATTACTTACTACTATCTGTGGCATCGTCTGGTAGGTTATTCCCAAAACTTTGAACCCTCGTTGGAACCAGACCTTAGAGTTCCTCGATGATGGCGGTCCCCTGGTACTGCGTGTTAAGGACCATAATGCTATACTGCCCACATCAAGTATAGGTGAATGCGCTGTAGATTATCAAAGGTTGCCTCCAAACCAGATGGCTGACCAGTGGATAACCCTCCAAGGGGTGAAGAGTGGTAAGATCCACATCCAAATTACAAGAAAAGTTCCAGGGTTGCAAATGAGACAAGTTCTAGACTCTGAACCTTCGTTAAGTAAATTACATCAGATTCCTAGCCAGGTGAGATCTCTTGCTTGCATAATGCATGTAGGAAGACTCTTCACTTGTATATTCAACACTAAATTACTTAGGGTGATGTTTAAAGTGTTCATCCATAAAAAAATGAATATTCAATGGTCACTTGATTTTAACCATTGATTAAGTTAAAAAATAAATCTAACGGTTGATGTTAAAAGGTCACTCATACTCAAAATATTATGTAAAGCATCATAATCAATTTTTGTGTAATATTAACCGTTAAATTTACCTTTTTTAACTTGATCAATGATTAAAAATCGGATAAACATTGAATATTCACATTTGTGGTTGAGCATTTTAAATATCACCATTACTTAGAAGAATTTTGAGCTAGACTTGAAGGTGTTATTGGTTGGTTTATATGCCATTTCTTGGAAGCATTCCTTTTTATATTTTATCATTGGAGGAATGATTTTCTGTCTCTTTCTATTTTAAAAAAAATAAAAGATAAAAACAATCCAATCATGCATTTGTTCTCTAACACAACGTTGAAATTGAACTTGATCAGATGAAGGAGATGATGACAAAGTTTCGATCATTAATAGAGGATGGAAATCTTGAAGGAGTGTCCACTATTCTGAGCGAGCTAGAAACTCTAGAGGATACACAGGAAGGGTATATAGCGCAGCTGGAGACACAGCAAATGATGCTTCTCAGCAAAATAAAGGAATTGGGCCAGCAAATCATCAATTCTTCTCCTTCTTAGCGGAACTAAGTCCTTCTCCAACTGGAGCTGGAAACTGACCCTCATCATCTACTGCCCTTATCAGTCGAAAAAATATTTGCTTATATTATATGAATCATCATGGAAAGATTTTGTACATGTATATCATGCTACTAATTGCTCTGCACATATTCATCTTAAATTTTAAAACTACGTGAATAGTTTACTTATATCTTTTTCCTGATCTGTACGAGAGTAGTGTAGTATGTAATAAGATAATCTAGCACGCTGCATTTACTATTTGTACGTGTTTGGAAAAGTTATCAAATTAAAATTATTTTAATAATTTTTTATTTGTATAATTATTATTTTATATAATAATTATAAAAAATAAATTTATATTTAAATATTTTAGTTGAAAATTTATTTTAAAATAGTTTGTTTCTGTTAGTTGAATGAAAAATATTATTTTGTATAATAAAATTATTAAAATAAATATAAAATGATTATTTATATTATATAATATTTGATATTTAAAAATAATTTGATAAAAATATTATAATTTAAAAATAATTAATTTTTATTTATAATTATAAATTTTAAAATATTGTGTATAAATTATTTTTAATTTAAAATTATTAATTTTTAATTATAATATATTTTTATTTGATTTTCAAATGTATAGATTTTTTCAAAATAGCCTTAGAAAAAAAAAAAAAATACACGGCATGTTTGATCCAAACATGCTATGTAGAATACAGTGATATTTTTTCCCTTTCTTTTCAAACTCGATTAAACCCGGCAAATAAAAGGAAAGAAGCTGAATTCCAATTTTTTTTTCCTAAAAAAAAAAATTAAAAATTGGTTGTTGAATTAAAGAACAAAATATCTTATCGTCTTGTATTACTCTTGAGAGTTGCTAGTTACCGCCTTGTGCAGAGTGTGCTACTTTCTCGTCATCCAAACAGAGCAAACGCAAATGCTGATTACAGTTGAAAATGGCGTTTGGCAACACCACTGTTAAGTTATCAGAACTCCCTCTGAGGACCTCATTCTTGTGCAATTCTCACCCCCAATCGAAACCCCAACTTCGCATTCTGAGGTCCTTCTCTTCTCTCCGAACCACCACCACCAAAAAGCCTACCCATTCCCGCACAAAACCCTCGCCAAAGTTCAACTACTCCTCTGCCCCATGGATCACCAAGTGGCCCCCCGCTAACCCTAATTCCACCCAATTCCCAAACCCTAAACCCTCCACAGGGCCCCCCGAACCCGCCGCCGACGACCTCTTCGACCCCGACGACGCTCGCTTCTTCCACAAGGATAACACCGGCAACGCCATCGACAGAATCGTTCTTCGCTTGCGCAATTTAGGGTTAGCTTCCGACGACGACGATGAAGCGGAAGCAACCGGAGGGTTAGGTGATCTGTTACGGCGAGAGTGGGTTCGTTCTGACGCTGTGTTGGCTGAGGATGAAGCTAAGCGGATGGTTCTGCCATGGGATAGAGAGGAGCAAGAGGAAGCTGAGGAGGGAGAGGAGAATAAGGGTTTGAGGAAGAGAAGGGTGAAGCCACCGAGTTTGGCGGAGCTGACGCTTGAGGAGGAGGAGCTGACGCGGTTGCGAAGATTGGGAATGCGTCTGAGAGAGAAAGTGAATGTGGCCAAAGCTGGGTTAACGCAGGCTGTGCTGGACAAGATTCATGATCACTGGAGGAAGAACGAGGTTGTGAGGCTCAAGTTCCATGAGCTTCTTGCTAGGGATATGAAGACTGCACATCAGATTGTTGAGGTAGGTTTCTTGCTTCCCCTATTTTGATTTTTCTTTCACTTGATATGATTTTTCAAATGTAAATATGATTTATGATAGGATGCTATGGCATCGTTTTAATCCATGTAGCTGATCCCACCTAGTGGGTCAAGATTTAGTTGTTGTTGTTGTTGTTGTTTCACTTGATATGATTTCATGTGAGTAATAACTTTGATTTCTGTGTACGGCTCCATGTTTTGGGCAGTTTCCACACTTTTATTGTTTATATTTGCAGTTTGTTTTAGAGAACTTATGAACTGAGGTCTTGTAGCATTTTGCAGCGTAGAACAAGAGGATTGGTTATATGGAGGGCAGGAAGTGTTATGTTGGCGTACCGTGGTAGTTACTACAAAGGGCCAGTGCTCACGAGCCAACCAGATGGATGTTTGTCAAGAGCTGAAGGCACTAGTGAGCCAGTTGTGAGGAATCAAGAACAGCCTGAGATCATGACACTGGAGGAAGCAGAGTTCGACAGGGTGCTTGATGGTTTAGGTCCTCGTTTTGTTGAATGGTGGGGCTCGGGAATACTTCCTGTTGATGCTGATTTACTTCCTCCTACAGTTCCTGGATACAAAACACCCCTTAGGCTTCTTCCCACTGGAGTGCGTCTGCGATTAACAGATGCTGAGCTGACGAATATGCGGAAGCTTTCCAAGTCTCTTCCTTGTCATTTTGCCTTAGGTAATATTCATCTACTACGATCATTTATTAAATTTATTTTTCTTTTAGTAATATGAATCTTTTGCTGACCTTGGTAAAGGTAGAAATAGAAATCATCAAGGTCTCGCATGTGCCATTCTTAAGCTTTGGGAGAAAAGCTTAGTTGTAAAGATTGCTGTCAAGCGTGGTATCCAGAACACAAATAATGAACTAATGGCTGAGGAGTTGAAGGTTGGTTATCTGTAATTTCATATTTGGTGCTAGTTGCTTGTGCAATAGAGCATGATTGAAGCTGAATGCATCACAACTGTTGAATTAGATGTACATAATGGGCTGCAGAGCTTATGAAATTGAAAGGTTGAATGAGTGAATGAGACTATTGGAGTTATTGTGTATACTAAATATTGTATTTGTTTTAATTTAAGTACCTTTTGAAGTTTTTTGGTTATGCTTTTTATTTAATGATACCTGAGTCGTCAACAAATTTTCCTTTTTCGCTAATTTTATCAGCTAGCAAATACTAGAAGATAAGAATAATAGAAGGGGAATTAATGTAATCAAAGAACTAATATGCTTTCTTTCTCCATTTGTGCCTAAAACATCATTTACTTGGTAGAATCAATCCATTTTTATGTTATCATTAGGATAAATATATTATTTTGAAGATATTTGTCATGAAGCATATTTATCAAAAGCTTCGAGCGCGTTTGGTTTCCTCCTTTTCTGTTTTCATTTTCATAAAAAATAGAAAATGGCATAGAAAACAAGTTTGGTTGATCATTTTCATTTTCAATTCTAGAAAATATTTTCAAGATTTCTGAAAATTTTGAAAATAGCTTTTCTTTATTTTCAGCATTTTCACTTTTGGGGCGGTGGCATTATAAAATTTTCACAACTTTCTTTAATCCATCACTCTTCACCATTCTTCACCATGGCAGCCAACCACCACACACCACCAGAAGCCAACGCTCCCATATTCTGTGCCTTGACGCCTCACTTTCCTCTTCAAGCTTCATTTCAAAACCTCACACGACCCCGAAAAACCACAAAAAAGAAAAAAGCTCAAATCCTCACAACACAACACATTCAGCTCCCATCGCCGCTCGCTGATGCATTACGTAGAAACCAAAGAAATGGCAAAGAAGCAAATGTAAGAAGACATTGCAACACCACCACTGTCCATTCTTGCTCCTCCTTGTTGGTTGCTGGTTGCCCTTTTCCTCGGTTGCCCTTTTCCTCGTTCCCTTTATGTTCTTTTTTTCTCTCCATTATTAGATCCCAACAAACCAGCACATCCACTCTCTCCTCTCCCTCAAGCACCATTCTCCTCTGGCCACCATCCACTGATCGGCGTCCGAATTGCAATGGCACAGTGGTTCACGGGTTGCGAGGCGCGCATTCAATGGTGAGAGTGGAGGCAATAGGTCTGGAGCGGGTTAGAGTGGCAGTAGTTTCGTGGAGCTCGTTTAAGCGGAACAACAGAGATGCAACTATGGGTCATGGTGGAGCGATGTTCACTGTAAGGGGCGGTGATTTGAAGAAAGTCATGGTAGTGGGGGCTCATTGATTTTGATTTTTTTTTCCTTTTATTTTTTTCATGTGTTTGATTTGTATGTTGAAGGTTGTGGTTTGATTTACATTATTTTTTGAGTTCGGGATTAAACTTGGCTTGGCTGATATATGGGATATTTCGGATTCTATTATGGGGGATTTGGGTTTGTATCATGACTATTGCTACCATGTGTTTTTAATCTTTGCTAGAACATGGTTTTAGTATGATTATAATTTACTCACAAGTAAATTACAAATAATTTTTGCAATTAAAGTTTTAGTGTGTGTTTGGTTCTGTTTTTGTAGAATTGATTCTAAATAAAATTGATTTGTTGGAATTGATTTGGTTAAAATTGATTTTGATATAAAATTATTTATGTTTGGTAGTTTCTCTAAAAGTGATCCTGACAGAAAGTAAAAATTTTTTATTTCTCCCAAAATCAATTCTAGAGGCAAGAATTGATTTTGAGCATTGAAAACCAACCATCATCAAAAACTAAAAGAATCAATTTTGGCCTCCCATAATTGGTTCTAGAGAGTGCAAACGGGTTTCCAAACACACCATTAGTAGATGAACACAATGTGCAAATCAAATATATATAATTCTTATTATTTAATAATAAATATAATTTATTATCTCAAATTTTATTTTGAAAATAGACAAATCAAATGCATTTCTTAAATTCAAAAAATCTGAAAATGAAATCCTTTTCAGAAAATGAAAATAGGAAATATTTTGACAAACCAAATGCACCCTTAAGTTGTTAGGCAGAGGCATATGAATGATTTTATACCTTATATATTTGTCCCGCAAGAGCCCATTGGACTTGAAGCGAGTGTGGACAATACATAGATTGATTTTACCTTATACTGAAAATTTAACCTTTTTACATTGAAATTTAACTTTCTATTTGAGAAATGTTTTTTGTACATTAAATTTATTGACATCTTGATGGACCATCCATTGGATGTGTAAGAAATGATGAAATAAAAATTCTAAAATAAAAAATTATGTGTTTTTTACCATTGATTTGATGGGGTGTCCATAGAGACATTCTTTTTGAATGTTCAAATAACACCCCTCTTTCTATTTAGAAGAATGGGGACAACAAGAATCAAACTTTAGACCACTTAGTAATAGAGGCTTTAATACTATGTCCTGAACCATCTCTCCCAAAAGCTTATGATAGAGGCACGTTAATGGTTTTATATCTGGCAATATTGATACTATTCTCTGTGTTGAATCTACATAATGTGGATAAAGGTAAATTTTATTTACATTGTCCCATGGAGTTGCATTCTTCTGTTGCTAACACACGATATTCTAAGAATAGAGATCAATGCATTAGTATGTGGATTTGGATATTGGATAAATCTTTTGTTTTTCTTTCATGGTGTAGAAATTAACTGGAGGTACCTTGCTGCTAAGGAATAAATATTACATTGTAATATATCGTGGGAAGGACTTTGTTCCAACTAGTGTGGCTGCTGTTTTGGCTGAAAGACAGGAATTGACGAAACAAGTACAGGATGATGAGGAGAAGCTGCGGTGCAGAGCTGTTTATGTAACTCCATCAGGGGAAGATGAAGCAACAGCACAAGCAGGATCGTTGGCCGAGTTCTATGAGGCTCAGGCATGCTGGGGAAAGGATATATCTACTGAAGAACGCAAGAAGATGATGAAAGAGGCTGCCAAAGCCAAGAAGGTTAGGCTCGTCAGAAAAATTGAACATAAGCTAGCTCTTGTAAGTATCTTCCTTTTTTCTTCTTGAAAATTATATGCTTGAGAAATAGTTTGCTTTCAAAGGCAGAAGTTTGTTTGATGTGGCATTATCAGATGTGGAACTGTTGAGAGGTGTTATAGTATATATTTGTAGATCTGAACTTTGAAAGTCATGGTTTCCAGAGAAATTAGGATATGATGTTTTAGGGTCTATTGTTGATGGGGTAAGGCTTTGAAATTAGTAGGAGCTTTCATTTGTTTGGTTCAGAAAAGATCTGAGAAATGCCTCTGTGAAGATAGGCTTAACATTAGCTTTTGCCTTTTCAGACCCTAGAAATGCAGTTGCTTCAATTTTTGTTTTGTTTTGTTTTGTTTTTTTTTTTTGGGGGGGGGGGGGGGTAAAAACCTTAGAAAAGCTCAAAATCTGATGCATGGTTGGAGCATTGGGTCATCAATACTTTTAGGGACTATATTTATTGAGCCTAATATACTGAAAAAGAAAGTGCAAATAAGCATTGGGAGGACTCAGGAGGTAAGCCCCAGTTTGGAATTCTGGATTTGTCACTAGTGAGAAATGATAATATAAATCCTTTCAACTTATCATTTCTTTTATTGTTACTGTTGTACATATTTGTCTGCTTGCAGTTTTATAAAGTTCAATTTGGATATTTAACTTCATCTGAATTGTAAAGCCCGGATCAGCTGCTGTATCTTTTTTGAACTTTATATGCTTATACAGAGTACATAGCTGGATGGAATGAGATATTTATATTGTTTTGGTGTTTTTCAGTCTTCTTAGGAACATTTAACTTAATTTACTGTACTCATTGTTATAAGTACTACTCGAAATGCATGAACAGGCCCAGACCAAAAGGCTTAGAGCAGAAAAGCTGTTAGCCAAAATAGAAGCTTCCTTGGTTCCAGCTGGTGCTGATTGTGACCAGGAGACAATCACAGAAGAAGAACGTGCTATGTTCCGCAGGGTTGGTTTAACTATGAAGGCATACTTGCCACTTGGTGAGTAATTTTTAGCTGTATAAAAGTTGCTATATTGCAATGGTGCATTACCAACATCTGTTTATGACAATTTGCAGGTATACGTGGTGTTTTTGATGGTGTCATTGAGAATATGCATATGCATTGGAAACATCGGGAACTTGTTAAATTAATAACAAAACAAAACACCCTTACTTTTGTTGAAGACACAGCTAGATTACTGGGACATGAGAGTGGTGGAATACTAGTGTCAATAGATAGACTTCCCAAAGGATTTTGTCTTATTTACTATCGTGGAAAGAATTATAGGTGGCCCATTACTCTGAAGCCCAGGAACCTTCTAACAAAGGCAAAGGCATTAAAGCGTTCAATAGCCATGCAACGCCTGGAGGTTCCAATTTTTTACATGTCAATTGCAAATCTATTTATTTCCTTCTGTATCTTTGATGTCTCATTTGATCTTGTTTGAGTTGTGCAGGCACTAAGTAAGCATATAACCGAATTGGGGAAAAAAATTGAAGAAATGAAAAAAGAACTTGTAAGTATTGACTTATCATAATTTGTATACTTATATTTACCTCAATGAATTACCTAGTAAAGTAGCATTTCACTACCCATAATTTGTACAGTTGCATTTGATCATAATTGGTTGCATGACCAGTAAATTGATACCTAATCATCCCTTGAAGGGACTAAGACAACCCGCCCAGCTCATGGATACTGGGTTTACAACTTTACATGTTACCTTTTGTGTTAAAGAATCTTCAATCTGTCTTGGCAGTCACAAACTTTCTGTCTTATTTTACTGTCAGCAACGCTCTGATCCTAGATGTGTGAGAATACGTATGTGTATCTTTTTCCAAAACTGATAGGTTTCAAAGGCATGGAACTGTCTCTCTCTCTAATTAAAAGCAGTATCCAGCCCTTTTAGCCACATCTTTGATTTACCATTTCAATTGATGCACTCTTTCCTTCTGATATGCTTAGTCTCTGATTGTTGAAATTTTCTTTATTCTTGAGGGTACACTTTCAGATACAAAATTAGCCATTCATGCAATGTAGGACTGTTCGTTTGCTGAAACCATCAAGTGTCTTCAAAATTTGTTGAGTGGTTTATATCTTAATCTATTACATGCTTAGTCCATACCTCCACTTTTTCCTATTGTTAGCATTTGAATCTTTCTAGAATTTCAGTGTGCTCATGTGAATGTGATGGTTATATGTACTCTTGGGAAAAAAAAAAAAAAAAGGTATTCTTAGTTTTGACATTCAAACAGGTCAGCATAAGGTTTCTCTAGGGTCTCTATATTAAATAGTCTTAATTTAGTCCTTTCAAATTATCCATAGGGTTTGTCTCACGATTTGGAGCCTGAAGATAGGTGGAGCATAGAGGACCATAACCAAATAGATCATATATCAGAGTTCACCAAAGTAAGACACCCCTCATCTCTCCTTGTTCTATTGCCTGCTCTATTTTGGAAAGTTTAGCAAGTAATTCTTGGTGAGTGTCATTTTAATATTATGTAGTAGCACTTGCATAAAATTTTATATGGAAGATTTGTTTCTCGTAATTGTAGTTCAGTTTCCTATAGATTTATAAGCTTATCCAAACGGACCCAAGATTGGTGACTTCTTAGGTGGTGACAAGTGAGTTTGTCATCACATGGTGACTAATAATATTATAATGGAAAAAAAAGGCAAAATAACTTTTATTCCCTCTCTTTCCACTCTCACTCCCACAGCACCCCCCTCCCTACCTTCACCGCACCCCACTTTATCATCCCATTTGCCTCATGGATGGGATTAGGCAGATCAATTAAGTAGTTATATGGGCAGCCTCTTCATTACCTCACAAAAGTTCAAAGCTCCCTTACCATCACCATCACCCCCAAGCGGGTCTCCTTTTCTGCATCCGGGTGGCTCTCAAGTTCTTTCTCCCAGCGATCCCATAGCTTGGTGAGTCGCATTCTTTCTACTAACAACCGGGTTTCTCTTTACTGGTAAGCCCTTCAGCTTCTCGAGAAATCTGGGATTTTGATAACTTCTGTTAGAGCTTTGATTAGGGCCTATTCCAAGATGGTTCTTGCTAAAGAGGCCATAAAGTGTTTTGGTAGAATGTCTTTTGGTAGAATGTGTGAGTTGGATTGTAAGCCTAATGCTCACGCATATAACTCCATTTTGAGGGTTGTGCTTGGGAAAGACTTATTTGTGCTGGCTTTTGCGGTGCATGATATGGTGCTCTAGTCCAATTATTTTCCTGATGGACATTCTCGTAACCTGTTGGTTGATGGGTTTTGTAAGAGTGGGAACATTAATGGTGCCCTTGAGATGCTCGATGAGATGGACCAGAGGGATATATTGCCGGATGTTACAATGTCTACGGCTATTATTTGTGGCCTATGTAAGGGGAAGAAGGTTGATGAGGGCTGAGGTGCATAGGTTGTTTAACACAATGAAAGTAAGAGGGTGCCGGCCTGATTTGATCTGTTATAATGTCTTGATTAATGGGTTTTGCAGCGGGGGACAGAGTGGTTGGGGCCCATTGGTGGGCGGCGGAGGCCAGCAGGTGCAGAGTGGTGAGAGGTATGGAAGAAAGGAAAAGTGAAAGATGGTAAAGGAGAAGGTTAAAATAGGAAAGTCATTTATAAAATTAATTTTTATAAATAGTAAACTATAAATTTTAATTTTAATTTTAATTTTAATTCATCTAAACCATTAGATGAGTTTGTCACTACCTGAGAGGCTGCCATAGAAGATTTAGGTACCAGTTTTGGATTTTATATGGAAGTGCCTAATATGTATGAGACCGTTTATAAAATCAAATTTCTTATAATCTGAAAGCTAGTTTGGAGGACTGGAGGAGAAAGATTGATGGAAGAAAATAAAATACAAAGATGGTTTTTAGTTACAATGACAATTAATTATCTGTTGGTTATTATTTTCAGAGTGAGCTTGAAGGCTCTGATGGTGAAGAAAATGATGGTGATTTTGATGACGGGGAAGACAGTGATTGGGATTATGAGGATTCCGAGTTTTCAAACTTTGAAAATGATGGGTATCCTGTGATGGCAGGTTGAGAGTTTGCGGTGAAGTTACTGAAGTTCTTGGATGATGTCTGCCATTGCCTGCAGCCAGCTAGGTATCAACTTTACTATTTGATTACACCATTCGCAGGTTGATAACTACAATTTTCATAAGCTGCATCTCAAAAAAGATTGATCTCCTCAGGTTTCAGAATTGTATGCACACAATTTAATAAATTTTCTTGATCAGATAAGGCATCCTTTGCTTTTAAGCCCGTCATATTTCTTGTTAGCTATAATTAATAGCATTAATTTTTGTTTTAAGTCTGGTTGTGTTGTACTCATTAGTAATTTTCCCTACATGTAGGGTAATCATGAGACAGGCCTGTGGCACTTCGCGTGACTCTGTCTCTGCACATTTTAAGAGCTGATTTATCATATCAAAGTTTTGGAAGATGTGTCTACAAAATCCATCACCAATTTAGTGCCAGTTGAATTCTCACTGCTCTGAGATATAATTTTTCTTGGATGCTGGATAACTTGTGAGCAGTATGGAGGAACAGGCTTTCTTGAATTAATTGTCCTAATAATTATGCCTTTCCGATTTTCTTTTTTCTCCCTTAACTCCTTTCAATGGCATGCTGTACCAAATAATAAACATAAAATGTGTAAATATTCAATTTGATGAGAAGCTACTTTTGGCTCCGCAGCTACATAAATGTCGATCAGCTGTCTGTCTTCAAAGCAGATAGCATATGTTTGCAATAATTTTGCTGTTTGCATACCTTTCACTTCGGGTTGTTCCTTTTTTCTTGGCTTATTGTTACCGTTTACTGATTGCACAAACTAATTGAAATCAACAACATATTGAATGTGCAAGATGGTCCAGAGCTTTTGCAAATAGCGCGTCTCGGGCGGGGAATTCGATAACAAGTGCGTTGCATTGACAATTCAACTATCTCCCTACGAATACGAACCTTCTATTTCACGAGGAGGGCGTGGGCGGCGAAGGGGAAGTCGAAGGCGGATGATTCAATTGGAGCTAAAATCTAGAAGACAAGAATAAGATGGTTTATGATTTGTTACACATGAATTATCAACTACCACAAAACTTCATCGGAGCCAATCAATTCGAACATAGATGACAATAATGTCTGCCAAATTGGAAGGATCTAGCGCACTGCATCATTGACGCAACATCTGTTGCAGCTGCAGCACTTGATTTCTTTGTTCTGGAGGCAGGAGATTTATCTGCTCTGGTGTGAGACTCATGACCTGTTGAAGCAGTGCCTTTTCCATCTCCGGTGTCAACTGCATGTATACGAGAGCATCAATAGACCGCAGAACTATTCATACAAACTAAATGTTACGTCACAGAAATTACCGCAGGAGGCCGAAGAGGCTGATTAGCAGTGCCCATCTGGCCAGACACCACAGATGGTGGTCCTGGAGGAACAGAAAGCTGTGCTGGGTTTTCTGAGGGTCCAGGCATCCAAGAAGACCCTCTATCAACTTGCATTGCATTTCCAGCTTGATTGCCAAAATCAGGCCCCAAAGGCATATTCCCAACCTGACATGCAAACATCACTTAGAACACGAATAACCAATTACTATGAAGCACAGAATGTTAAGTATGTATGCATTATCATGATTGATACTGCTCCTCCACTCATGTTATTTAAGTTTTTCTTCTAGTCAATTCTACATAATCAACTTAGGTTTAGGTCAAATGACAGCATCACGGTCAATTAACCAGAACTGACAGAAGTACCTCAATTGTAAAATTCAAATGAAGCAATAAATTTTTCAGGAATAAATTGTCTAGTTATGTGCACAAGAAGACTCAAATAAGTGGCAGAAAGAGAAAATAAAAGATAATTGAATTTTGAAAAACTTATAACATGTTTCACTAGAGTGTAGCCAAACATCTATGTTTTTGTTAAAAATTGTATTTATAATATTTTAAATGATCTAGTGAACTGAGATAGAAAACGCAACTTTTTTCCCCTGTTCCTTGCTGTTATTAAGTGATTTCAACTTTCCAATTCCATAATTCATTCAAGTCCCTGTAAAACAAATGGCACTTTTTGTTGTAGAAACTACCGTATAAGGCAACATCGACTGCAACAGTTCCATCACTATTTGCAGATAGCTTAAATGTCTAATGATTTAGGGGCAAAAAGCCTACATCCTAGACAAAGATAGATTTTACTTCACTGCAGACATGTTAGGATTTAACTAGCCAACTTAAATAGACTTCAGTCAGGCATGCCAATGAATCAAGGAGCCAGATTTGTAGTGGTAACAATAAAGCCTCATAAAGGCAAGAGAGAAGGTGCTATAATTATTCCTATAAGAATTCATGGCACCAACACATGGTCTTATGTTAAGTGTACCTCGGGCATACCTGATAAGGTGACTGAGATGACTGTTGACTTGGAAGTGGTGTCTGCCCCTGTGGGAATGTAGATCCAACACTTGCAGGAGGTTTTGTACCTGGCTGAAAATTTCAACAATAACACAATATTCTTACAATTCAACATAACATTAGATCATGAATTGTAAACTGAAATATTCAGCTTACATGAAACATGGATTGCGGAAGATTGTGAGGAGCACCAGCATGTTGAAAACCTAAATTGGCACCCATTTGTGGGGGATACTGAGAATGGAAATTTGGTCCTGATGGTGGTCTAAGCTGTGGTGGCAATGGTGGTTGCAGTGGTATATGCGGAAATCCAGGTGCCTGCAATGGTTGCTGCAACTGACTGGAGGCAGTTTGCATTTGAGTTGGATGAAGTGGCTGTGAAGATGAATGAAGAGAAGGTGGAGGTATGTTTGGAAGTTGTGATGATTGTGGAAGAGACCCCGAAGCCACTTGGGGAGTCAGATTTCCTTTGGGTTGTTGTGGCATCTGTGAAGAATGTGCAGCCATGGGCTGAGATTGATGACTCATTGCAGGAACAGCGGCAGATGAAACTTGCGCTGGAGCTTGGTTTTGGTGTTTCCTCAGAGGAATTTGGGCTTGAGATACACCTGCTTGATCCTGAGAACCACCTTGCCCAGGCAATATCGGAGCTGGCTGAATGTTTTGCTGCTGTGCCAGCTGTACTGACTGCTGACTGTTTTGCGGTACCATTGGCTGAACTTTTGGAACCTAGAAGCAAACAGTTTTTCAACGCACAAATTTCTACCAACAGAAGATCGTGATCGTGAAAATGACATCAAAATAAAGTCAAAAGCATACCGCTTGAGGTGGTTGCACCATTCCTAGCATAATTTGGGCCTGGTTAATGGAAATTCAAAGTTAAACAACTAACTTAGGGCACCATGGTTGAAGAAGCATCTCACAAAAATAATGAGCTTACTGTAAAATAAAATCATAAAAAAATAAACACAAACTTCATTGGAGAATTATGCACTAGTACACTTCAAAAACCTTGTTTTCAGAAATAAAAATAACTTTATTCAATACACTTGCAGATACCAATGTTTGAATAAGACAATTAACATGTGACATTAGGGACCCAAGGCCAAAAGAACAACAACAACTAAGTCTTGTTCCACTAGGTTGGATTGCCTACATGGATCAAACAATGCCATAATGTTCCATCATAAATCATATTTACGTTTAAACCATTAACATTTAAATTTCTTTTAATAGTCTCATCTACAATTTTTTCTACATCTCCCTCTACCTCTAGAGACAAGACTACTGTCGATCTACTCTCCTTACTGGTGCCTTTATAAGTCTTCCCCATACGTGTCCAAACCACATAAGGCAAGATTCTACCATCTCTTCTTTAATAGACGCCACCCCAACTCTCTCTCTTTCTCTATCTAATGCACTCATTCCTAATCCTATCTCATCTAGTGTGTCCACTAATTCATCACAGCATCCTTATCTTTGCAACATTTAACTTATTTTCTTGTCGACTTTGTACCGCCCAACATTCAGTCCTATGCGCATTTCTTTTGACCCAAGGCAAAAGAAATGTGTACCATAGAAGGGGGGAAAAAAAATCAATTGTTCGAGTAGCAATTACGACGTCACAACATAAAGCAAATATTCATCACCTCACAATCAAACTCAATAACTATGAACTTTAAGAGTGTGTTTGGATTAACTAAATTTTGGAATTGATTTGATTTAAATTGAATTGATTTGAATTGATTTGATTTATAAATTAAATTTCATGTTTGGAATGATTGTGTAAAAATAGGATTTGAATTGATTTAGAAATCAATTCTTATATTTATAATATATTAGATTGTGTTTGGAATGATTAAGAATAGAATTGATTTGATTTGATTTGATTTGTACTTAAATTTTAAAATCAAATCAATTCCCATCAAATCCTGTCAATTTTAATAGGATTTCAAATAGAAAGTAGTTAAATCCCATGGTAATTAGAAATCATTTCATTTCTTATTTTTAAAACACCCAAACACAATATTTGATTTTTAAATCAAATCATTTCTATTTTTTTAACATTCCAAACACACTCTAAGGGCATCGAAAAAGTGAAATTAGGGTATTTTATTTTGAAATGATTCCCAGTAACCACGGGTGAAGAGTGAAGAGCGGAAAATGTTAGTCAGTCTAAACCAGGGATTATCCATGCTTTCTATTTCAAAGATTAAATTTAGGGTTTTATCTCATGACAAAGCTACCAATTATGAGATAATCAACCCTAATCACAAGAAACTGTGTATGATAGCACCGATTAGGAGCTCACGATCAGTGTAATTAACAGAATTTAGAAAACTTGTATAAACAAATATGAAGCATTGAGTAGTTAGAGAGAAGGAAAGAAAGGAAGGAAGAGAGAGGAAAAGGCGTAAAAACCTGGAAAAGAGCTTTGGTTAACATAGGGTTCTGGATGAGGATCTGCCTCGCTTGTTGCTGGTTCTGCTCGATGAGACTTTTCATCTGAGACATGATATCATAGAGCTGGTTCTTCGACATTCCGGCCAGGTTCGCCGAGAAACCCTCGCCGCCGACCTGTTTTCCCGCCATTCCTCAACGTGCCACCCTTCACGATCCTACCAATTACAATCACAAACTCAACTCTTTCTTTCGTAACACCGCTATGCCCTACTACTATGGGTCGCGATGCGGGACTCGAATTCCCAACCAAGGTACGATACCAGCTCCAGGGAGTCGGTAGCATTTTTTTCGGGCCTGGGCTTACCTTTTTTGGTCCGGGCAAGGGCTTACTTGTAAATGGGCTCCCCTCATGAATATGGGCTTAATGGATTGGGCCTGCTTTTAATTGACAATATTTGGATAGTCTTTAATCTAGGATAGCTTCAGCCCAAAAATATAATAATCGAGGATAGCTAATTTCTTCACGACGAAAAAATAAAACGTGCGGATAGCCCGTGTATGAGTCAAAATAACATGCACCCGAGGCGGTGGAACAACTGGTCATGCGGTTGGTCTTTAAGAAGCAGCTGCAACAGGGCGCAAGTTCGACTCGCAAAAAGGGGCAAAGCCCCAATACCCCCCCCCCCCCCCAAAACAAAAAATCTCCCAACCCCCCTCCCAACAAAAAAAAAAGAGTCAAAATAATATAATAAAAATCAAAATTGATAATTAAATCCATACATGAAATGCAATATGCCGTGAACATTATAAGTCAAAAAATTCTCATTCTTTTTTGAGTAATGATATGGGTACATCTCCTTTGCCGGACCTCAATATCCGGAGATAAGGGGAGGAAAAAAAAATGTAAAAGAGGCTTATTCTTTGTTTCTTTTTCTTTTCAATTGTAATCGTATTGCTTAACATATTACATGCATATATCCATAACAATTTTTATTTCACCAAAATTGTTATGAAAAATTTTAGAGACCTAGATTGTTAGAACTTTTACTCAAATTTATTTGACAGAATTATGATCAATATATTAATTCTTGGATGGTTAAGTGGACCTAACTACCATCATTGGTTTTTTGGTCAGAACTTCTGACATTTTTTATTTTTTGTTGTGTAGCATTACTCGATTGTTATATCAAGTGTTCATGATACGAAATTAGTGAGACAGAAAATCACACTAATATGATGTGGAAGCGATCTTTTGCGACACTGCTTTATTTCGCACAACCCATGATAAGTCGTTAGCAAAATGAGCAGTCATTAACAATTCGTTAAAACATTTATCTGAAAAGGTTTCATACTGTTTAGTAATGCCCTTCTCATTAAATTATCTAAAGAAAATAGTTTAAAAATTATGAAATGAAAACGATGTCCAAAAAAAATTTTGTATGCATGTTGCATGATGAGGAGATCACGCAGATACAGATGCAACTAAACCCTTAGTTTATTGTCAATGACACAAACAAGAAGTTCTTTTCTTGAAAGTTTTCATCCAAGTTAATACCGGTACCTGACACCTAGGGCTAGAACGAATGAGGAGATTTTCCTCACTAGGACTGAAGAGGAGATTAAGAGTTTGAGATCTACAAGTTCCCTATTTTGACCTTGATTACAATTCATGAACAATGTTTACAACATCAATGTACGATTGACCTTAGTAGTCATTGAAATAAAGCGATAATGACGGTTAAGAAGGTAACTCCAATGGCACCATTTTATCTATTGCAGTTGGTGAACTTGGACATTAATGGACAAGGTTTACAAGATGTTAGGCATACGCTTTAAACAACTTCATCCCCCAAATGGAGCCATATAGAATGGTTGCTCCTGCTGCTGGGACATGCATTCTAAAACCCTTGAAGCAGAAACACCGAGATTTGAGCTCAAGTCAGTTCCAAGTTGAGAAAATCCTTGAGGAATATTATATGTTGCAAAGTGATCAGCAGCAGCGGCTGCTTCTCTTTGTTGATAATTCCTAAGCTGCAATGCCTTTAGAAGCAAAGAATTCACTGAAAGACATGGATTCAGCAATCCAGAAGGCCATGGGAGGGATGGAAGAGAGGGAACTTCACTCGCTGCTGGCCAATTCAAGGTCAAGCTCATATTGGTGTTGACATTACTGGGATCACCGCCATTGTAAGTTTGTCCCGCGATGTTAGTGAAGCCACTTGATGAATTCGCTATGCTATTTATATTTGGCAGCTCAGCATCACCAAATTCATTGACCATCGAGGTTGTATTACAGGGGGAATCTTGAGATGGTGGAGGGGATGATATCTGCTCTGGTTTTTTGGGTGCTGAGCTCTTTTGGAAGACTCTACAAACCACCCATTCTTCCTGGAAAAGCAAATCATATCAAAGGTTATCTCGACTATGAAGCATAAACATGGATAGTGAACACAGCAGAGTACAACGCGGATGCATGGGGTAGTACGTATAACGTTAATTTTTTTTTTTTTTTTTTGGTACATTGAAAATGCCACGTTTATGACAATATAAGGAATTATATATACGGAATTATCTCTACAATTATTGATATATTTATTAAATCAATATTGTTAATGGTAATACCGATAGGTTGGATATTACTGGCACATTTGATGAATCACATATTAGTAGTAACAGGAGATTTCAATTGCATTATCAATGAATTTGTCTGTAAAAAAAATAAGAAATCATGTGTTATTAATTATGAATTTTAAGTATATTACTAGTGAATATTCTAGTGAAAATAATTTTACATCTATTGCTGTTAGTCACCTAACCAAATTCACCATATTCACTAAAAGTATAATCGAAATCTTTAGTTATTTATAGATCAATTTTCAGAAGTCTAAAATGGTATCTAAAACAAGGGTTAAAAAATATATTTTTTTATTTAATTTAAACATGTATTAAACCATTTTAAGTATAACTACTAAAAATATTTATTCCAAAATAAGTTTAGGTCTACGTGAATGTCATCCTTTTTTAACCATAAGAATTGATGCATGTATTAAAAGTCTGTCAATTGCATATAAAAATATTTGCAATAAGGAATACCTCCTCCACCAAGTAAGAATAATGGACGATTGAACGAAAAATAACAACTTTGACATTTGTGGTGTATGCATGTACTGACCTTTGAAGATTTATAGGGATGCTTGTTTTCAAGTCTATATTCGTGCATAACCCAGTTGCTTTTCTCGCCCCTTGGAGCTCTGCCCTTATAAAAGACCAAGGTTTTCTTCATTCCTATCAATACCCCAGCACCAAAAATTTCTCTGTCTTTTCCTGTGGTTTTCCAATAACCTGATTCGGTGGCTCGGTTGGTTCGAAGTCCAGTTGGATACTTCCGGTCTTTCAAGCTGAAGAAATACCATTCCTTCTCACCCATGGTAGCCTTACCTATTACCAATTGCACATCCAACGCCAACAATTCTAATTCAGTTGATTTATTTTTCAGTGAAAAAGCTATATATATCATCTAGTAATAGTCTATCGCATACGAATGAATATTTGTCAACGTTTAGCATTCAACGAGACCAAAAAAAAAATAAAAAACAAATTCCAAAAAAAGAAGAAGAAGAAAAAAAAAATGATACCATACACTAAATTAGCATGTATGCAAACATGCACTATATATGCATGGATATCAAAAGAGTTGTGAAATATTAATTTAGTTTTCTAAAAAATTATAACATTAATTTAGTTATAAAAATAGTTGTAACATTAATTTAGCACAAAAAAAATTAAAATTTATTTAAACTTAACTCAAAAGATTAAAAAAATTTAAATTAATTTAAAATGAATTTGAATCTTTCGATAATGAAATTGATATAACAAATCTTTGAATAACTAAATTGATATCATACTATGTCTCATAACTCTTTTAAGGGATAATATAGGATTTTACTCTATTCATAATTATTAAATTTCTGAATTCTAAATTATATATATAGGAAGCGTATCATATAAAAGGAGTGGTTTATTATGAAAGTGAGAGAAAATAAATCTGAACCGTATAATTATATATGGATGGTCAAAATTTAAAGTTGTTTAAATGGCACGTGATCACTTAAAAAAATCATGTGACTTTATATTTTAATTTTGACCATTTACGTAAGATCCAATAGTTAAGATTTGCTCCTCTTACTCTCACAATTAACTATTTCTCTCATGTGATATGCTCTATATATATATATATATATATATGTTGAATGCTGGTAAATCCTGTGGCAAAAGTAGAAGTGGTCAAACTATATATGTATAGTATGAAGATGATGAAACAACTTGTCAAATTTCCTCGATTGATAACCTAAACAGTAAATAATGAATTTCAGCCCGAACAATATTGATATACTAATAAAGTTTTATTTATACCTCGTTGTTTAAGTTTCTAATAAAACAGTGAAAATTTATAGAGAAAGAAGAGGGATCAGCCAAAAGCAATTGTTTAATTTTATATTTTCTTTTTCCTTCAATTTGTAGAATCTTACTCCAGAAACACGTTCAATAAGTTGCAGTTCTTCAACAACAACGAATGTCAGAAAGTTTTCTTAAAGAACATAAACCCTTGCAAATTAATAATCAAACCCTATGGACTCTTAAGAAAGGGAAGTTATAATTAAGCAATCTAAAACCAGGTATATATATATATTAGGATTTAGGAGTATAAGAACTCTAAAACTACCTGGGAGATCCCAAGGTTCAGACTTATTGAGGTCAACAACTGCTACAGCTTTGGAGGTGAAGCTGGAATCACACACTTTCCTCAATAGATAATATGTGATGAGCTCTTCGTCTGTAGGATGGAACCTGAACCCGGGAGGTAGGTTTTCTGCCATTCCTGTGAACCCAACCTGCTTTTGATCCCTTGAATAAGAGTAATAAAAAGTGAAGTAATAAGGGCAGGCACCACAGTCAAGTACGGATTTAGTGATCCTCAAAAGTAAGCTCAATTTACATCACCACGCACCAATATGAGTTCTTATATGGCCTCTCCACTTTTTGGTTTTATAATTCACCCTTCAACAGGAATCTTCATAGATTGTCCTCATAATTTTGATAAATACGTACAGCTAACTTTTTGACAAAGATGATATCCTCGAGGAAACTTATTAATTTGTTTACGTGTATATTTTAAATAAGTAAATAACTAACAAGGTTCAGTTATAGATGGCGGTGGATTTCCGAAATTGTCACCTTGTTTACTTATATTTACTAAACAAAACCAAGAGAATACCTATGAGTCTATGACCATGGCTCTGTGTTGAGTGTCACATTCAATATGAAGATGTGAAAACATGATCATTACTGCAAGCAAAAAAAAAAAAGAAGTTATTTGTACTCGTTAAAAACTCATTATAAATATACAATGACAGAGAAAAATATAAAATAAAAGGTGTTAAACAAATAAAAATTGGTGGATGTATCACCTTATATTTTTCTTTTCTGTAATATATCTATAAATACAAATAACATTACTTTTATTACAAAGGCTAGCTGCAATTGCGTACATGTGCACGAGGGGTTTGAGTCTCTGTTACACACTATTTGGGATACTGACTTCCGTCTATTGATGTATGATCCTGTCCAACCACCTTCACCCATTTCTACCCACCAAAGCTTTTGCCAACCTCACGCTATAGTCCAATCAGAACGTGTACTTGACTGGAACTATATATATTCTCTTTCAATTAATATATGATTATTGACACTTGGTATCACCGACGTCATCACGATCCCTCTTTCTCTCACAAGTTGTAATAAAAATACATGTATACATGTATATGATCTTTTAACTATGTTTAACGAATATATGGCCCCGTCCGAGGTACTCAAGATAAAAATGATCCATTAAAAAGACAAATAATAGAAAATCCAAGCAAAAGAGTAAAATTTTTGACAGCGGAAAATTTTCTCGCGCTGCTCATACGCTGTTCATATCATACATAATAGTATAATACGGTACTTTGTTTTATTATTATTTTTGTTAATGCCTCGCCGACTAATATTACTATGAGTGGTTAAAATTCTCACCAACCCGCAAGACCGTACAAATCTAAGGTAAGCATTTCTGTTGGACCATTTCCATCATATTTCACGGCTTAATCTTCAATGCATGCATCCCAAATTTCAATCCTACCAAGAACTTTGCGAGTCTCCCATATCTGCATGTTTCCTGAACACTAAGGTTTCTAGAAGCACACCTTCATCTACATATCTCTGCTTGTGTTTCTCTCTCTCTGTGCCTCTTTTTTTCTCCCTGATTATCAGATCTAACTCCATTAATAACAACTTCTTTATTACAAAGGGAGGGGAACCAGTCCACACAACCAATTCTGGTAACCACTAGGCCATTGGCCTAAAGTCCAATAATTATAATAGCCTTTTTAATTTGGTAATAGGGAAACCGACTTAATTATATTACTAAAGTCTAATTCGCCACATGTTTTCTGCGGGTAGCTCAAACTAAAACAGTGCTTGTCCCTTAATTCCCTCCGACCTAGATTTTGCACATATGTTCTAAACTTCTAATCCCGCTTTCTTCGTCCCTTCCCTCAATCTTCTCTCTTCAATCAAATTTAAAAATGCAATTATTTCAGTCCCGTCAATTCCTTTCAGAATTTGAACTAACGAATAAAGAATAAAATTCGTTCCCTCGTCCTTGCTTTTACTTCAAAATGAAATTTATAAATTTTTCCTTAGCTGGAAAATTCAGAAAGAAAGTTTTTTTTTTTTTAACAAAAAAAAAAACCCTCCAATTTAGATACGCTTCATACATAAACCGATGGGGTTATGATTTTATTTAGGCAGGCAATGGCATCCACGCATTATCATGTTATTTGTTCATATATTCATTATAATTTGTATCGTTTTTATTGTGTGATTATAATTAAAACATGTATTAGATGGAAGTATCATTCTTTTTGAAAGAAAGAAACGTAAACGAACTTTTAGTGACGACTTCAAGTGATATCACTATCACTAGAAGAATTTTCGGTGAGGATCACAAACATTGTCATAAAAGCTACCTTCAGTTATTTCAATCAGTTGATTTTTACATTTTTGTTTTTTTCAAACTAAGTCCCACGAACCAACCTTAAACTTTCCTTATTATACACCTAGTACAAGAGGACAATAATGCAGTTCCATTTCTTTAGTTTCGGCCACAAGCCAGCGTCTCGGATCTTCAATACTGAGGCTTCTCCTCAAAGGGTTGGCTTTTATATTCAACTATGCTTAATATGTATCATGGGCCAAAGGATGTCCTTAATTTTAGGTTCTACACCTGCACGTAATTCCCACCGGGATGACCAAGATGCGCGTTGTGTCAACATAATCCCTCAGTTGCCTAGGTGTCCGAACTTTGAGGCTAAATGGTTCATTGAAGGCCTTTGGTATGCTTTCTCTATGGTTGGTGGTGTATATGATGTTAACTGTATTTACCAAATGGTACTCCAAATTAATTATTGGGATTAATGAAATGTACTATCGGATAAAAAATTTATTGACAGCAGCCGTGTTTTGAAACTCAAATAACTTGCTTGTTGGTAATTTCATATTTGTCTTTCCCTCTTAAGCACGGAACATAGTGTTAAAATACCCAAGCACCCAGAAAATACTGGAAGAGTTATTGATTACGCGGGGAGGGGATGCCAGTTGATGACCGTTAATTCGTTATCTGTTGTCTATAAGCTAACAAATGATACAAATTTTGGTAATTTCTATCCAAAGAACATTGTATCAATAGTTTGAAATGTGTTAATAGGTATTTGTAACTTTTTTATATTAACAACTTTTGAATGGGTTAATAGTTTTAAGATAAATTTTTTTTAACCCATTTATTAGACATTGCTATGGAACACCATAAGTTGTATCAAAGATATTGATAGGTGTATTATATACATTAATATGAGAACGAATTTTTTTTTTATAAGCCGTTTTATTTTGATATTATTTTGGTATATCATAACTTTATATCTATGAAGAAATAATAGAGAAAGAGAGAGAGAGAGAGAGATATGGTTGGGTAAAGGAAGTTTATGAGAGAGATATTATTCTCTCATAAGCAATAGATAATATTTCATCCAATATTTTATATTTTATAAAATGTGGCAATAAATATTCTTGCAAATATGATATTGAGTATCTTTATTAAGAGTGTCAGTATAGACATAACAAATTGAGAGATGCCACCTAATTTTAAGAGAGGTAAGTATAATTTACTTTAATTTATTCCTCCCCGTTGAGTGAGAATGTTTCAACACCATTGTGGTGAGGCTTGGGAGATTTGGTCATACATCTAACTGATTCCTTCTTTTCATTTGAATGTAAACAGCAAGTTGTGCAGACCAACAAATAAGTTGGCTAAACTCTGGTAATAATAATATAATATCACATATTCTTTGGGTTTGGGGACAAAATCTGTGCTGCAATCTGCAATCTTAATAACCACGTTAAAGACAAGGATCAATTAAAGAGGATTGCTACAAGAATTCGCAATTGACACAGCAAAACAATCTTTTAAAAAAGGCTCTTTATTCCTTCAGTAGGTAAAGAATACATTACGCCTGAAAGCAGAGAAAACTCTCCTGGTTTAGGCCAGAACTCAGAAACAAAACCCTGTAATCCATGATTATGCATGCATGCTGAGTGAATATACATGATCTATTCGATTAAATAATATATATGAATTAAATTTTTTTTTTCTGGAAGAATGCCTTGTAATTCTTTATACAAAGTGAAGTTCCTACTTGTCTGCCTATGCGTGTGGCTTGGTTTAGGTCTCTTCTTTTTTTCCTTTCGTTTCTTTACGTCATTTCGCAATCGTTCATAAAGGAGAAAAAAGGACCCTCTTACTACGATTTTCTGCGTTATATACACACCACAAAACAAGACTTACGTAGTTTGCATGAAAAGTATAATTGAAAGATTCCTCTAGTGTGATCGATCTTCTTTTTCAAGCAACTCTGTAAATAAAAATCGCATTTGAAGCTAATGAGTTATTATTATTTAATTATGGAAGAAGGATGAGACCCCCCTACTGTGTGAAACAAATTTGAATGATCAAATTAAAGAAAGGAAAATATATATATATATATATATATATATATATATATATATATATATATATATATATATATAGCAAAATACGCATACAACTGAAAGTTCAAGTCTGAATTATCAAAATTGTTAATTATGCACGGGATTGCCCTTAGATAACAAAAATATATTTAAATTGCACGCTCCCAAGTCCATATATCTATGAGGCCAATAGATATATCTTCTAAACTTTGAGGACTCTCTGTCAGGTCTGTCCTTGATGTTCAAGTCTTATAACTTGGGACATGATGAGGATATAAACTCTTTGGGGTTATTAGAGATTTCGATACTTCACTATGATATTTTGGACAATGTTGACCAAGTAGGATACATATTACGAAAGCAACCAAAGCCCACTTTTCTTAGGAGTTGCTTTGCTTAGTGTTTGAGTCCTCCGGAGCTTAATTACTCTGGAGTTTGAAGCAATTAACCACAAAGAAAATGCCATGTTCCAAAGAAGAAGCTCTTGCTAGACTCTTCAACTATGCCTCCAGCTCTTTCCAGCTTCTCTTCCTCTTCCTCTTCTCGTTGGCCATTTTTCTTGTCACATTCTTAACCTTCACTGGCAGATTCCCCTTAACCCAAAGGTCTTGTTGCTGCTTTCGTTTTTCGTTATCTACATCCTACACACACTGGCACATTGATTGCCTCTGACATATAACTTACAAGTTTCTCTTTGTATGTTTCAGAGATCAACAATATGAATATGTGTTTTCCGAGGATGATGAAGAAGAAGAAGAAGAAGAAGAAGAAACTCAACAAGGGTATTCTTATGCTGATCCTACTGAGAAAGTGAGAGATCATGTAGCAGAAACCCTTTTGTTTCAGCACAACAAGAGGCCTCATTCTTATTATTCTGAAGAATTCATAAGCCCCCGGGAGAGCTTGAATGAAGAGTCGGAAGAAAACCATTCCTCTGAAACCTTGTCTGTTCATAACTCACAAGTTTATGACTTTGAAAGTAAAGAGGCAGAAGAAGAGTTTGTAGGAAGAAATGCTGATTCTGTTACAAACCCTGTCCCACTTGAAAGCAGGCCAACCTCTGCCATCACCATGAGCACATACAAATGTGACAAAAACTGTGACGGTATTTCACATCATAGCTAATCTATATATACTCAGTTGCATTATCCACATGCATCACTTCTTCTAGTTCAACTGTCTGATACTATACTACTTTTTGCAGATAACCATGTTTGTCTTGGAACTATTAAAAACAAGAAGGTGCAAGAAGCAAACCTCACAAGGGACGAGAGGTTCTTTGTTGTTGCTTCTACCCAGTTGCATAGTAAGAAGTTAATTGTTCAAGAGAAGGATGATGAAGAAATGTATGGTGACTCCTGCACTGATGGATCCATATCTAAGGGCTCCTCTGAATGGGGGAGCTCCATTAATTTCAGGGATACTAGGACCGAAGACGCATTGTCTTCGTCATCTAGAAGAAGTTGCCCCAAGTGGGAATCATACACTCTGTTCCAAAAATATGATGAAGAAATGTCATTCTTAGACAGAATTAGTGCACAGAAGCTTCAGGAAACAGGTAACATTATAAGCTTATAACAACCCTTGTCTAATTCTCAGTGCGTTATTGTAAGTTTAAATTGCTGTGAAAGATCCATTTCTTTACACATTAGCTACCCAATTTCAGAGTCTTTAAGGTCCATCCGAATATCTCCAAGATCAATTTCAGAGCGTATTGCGCACAAGTTTTCAACTGCGAACAAAAAGCCTGCTGACATAGGTCACAACCCATATCGTGAACTAGAGGCTGCATATGTAGCACAAATTTGCTTAACATGGGAAGCCCTTAATTGGAACTACAAAAATTTTCAAGCCAAATATGCTTCACGCCGTGATCTTGATACGGGTTGTCCTGCCACCGTTGCACAGCAATTCCAGCAATTTCAAGTTTTGTTACAGAGATACATTGAGAATGAGCCTTACGAGCATGGCAGGAGACCCGAGATCTACGCTAGGATGAGGCTTTTGGCACCAAAATTGCTCCTAGTGCCAGAATATCGAGGTATGATATTCACTTTTTGCTCCCTCTCTTCTAAAATTAGATTTCATGTCAAAAAGCATGAAGTCAAACCCAAGTAATGACCCAACCATAAATCAGTAAATAAGGGACTAGGATTGCATGCCATATAACTGGTACTGCTGCCTGCTGGCAAAACAGAAAAACAAAAATACATATAAAAAATAACCCTGTACATGCACACCATTGTTTTTAGTGTAATCTTACATTACTTCAATTCCTTTACGGGGATTGATTCAATTTGTGCTAAAACTAATCACATATGCTAGAAAATAACGTAAAATTGCTGTGTAAAACAAACAAAAGAATGAGTTGAAAAATCATTACTTATTAAAATGACTATTTGAATAATTAAGATTTGTGGCTGAAGTTTTGTTTTCTTGTTTGATTTAAAGAGTCAGAGGACGATCAGAAGGATGGTGGTTTCCAGGGTAAAATATCCTCAGCGTCATTTCTTATGATAATGGAGGATGGGATCAGAACATTCATGAAGTTTCTGAAGGATGATAAAGAAAAACCCTGTCAGGTCCTAGCAGCCTACTTTAGGAGAAACCGAAGAGGCATGGTTGATCCAACACTACTAAGGCTAATGAAGAAAGTTAATCAGAAGGCAAGTTCCAAATTTAAATTAATTTCCTACAATGCTGTCCATAATATTTAATTTCCTAACATATATTTGTGTCCCCACCTAACCTTCAGAAGAGGAAGAAGGTTAAGGATCTTCGCCATTCACGCAAATGCTTGAGGAAGAGAAAGCCAAAGGTTGAGGAAGAGATGGATATTTTGATGGCTCTGATAGACCTAAAGGTGGTGTCAAGGGTTTTGAGAATGAATGAGTTGAGTGAAGCACAGTTGCACTGGTGTGAAGAGAAGATGAGCAAAGTGAGGATCATGGGAGGGAAACTTCAAAGAGATTATTCCACTCCACTTTTCTTCCCTTCACATTGATTGCTTGCACTGCTTGGTGACTGAAAATGAATATGCATAACACACTTCAGTAAATACCCTAAGGTGAAAGAATATGGAAAGGCCATACAAATCAATATAACTAACATGTTGGGGGGTCATGGATTTTGGAGTCTGAATCCATGGGAAGGAACGAATATGACTGCTTTATGTTATTGATGCATGTTGAACGACCAGAGCCAACGCAAAATAACATGAAGGTAGAGACAAGACTAGCTTTTAGATTTAGCTTCTTCTTCTTTTCTTTTTCTTTCCTTTTTCTTATACCTTTTACCTACGGTTTATCCACTTGTAATTTGAGCTGCATCAAAAGAAGAATAACTGAATAAGCAAGATAGACAATTAGCCACACATGAAGTTGAATAAGGCAGTAGTCTTAGGCGGCCAAAAAAGTAGATACTCATAAGAAGCTGTAAGCTTAGCTTTTGTTTTTTATGACAGTATCACTTGCACATGATTTTATTACATGTTTTATATTATTAATTTTTGGAAGAAAAGAAAAAAAGGAAAGATATGCATTCTAACCCATACTCTCTCCTTTTTTGTTTCTAAACAGGATGGTGTAAGGAAAAGTGTAAAAATATTATGTGCAGCCATCGTTTCCCTATTTGAAGAATAATAATAATCAAAAGAACACTTCTAAAATTAGTTTTATAGCAATATTCAATACGATACAAGACCTATAGACTATGATACACTGCTCCGAACTACTATCGGTGGTTTTCTCTCTTATTATGTACTTTATTTTCCCAAAATATCAACACTCATTTACATACTAATATAAAACTTAAAGTTCGAATTGACTTCAGAGTGCAAAATCTTATTGTTAATAAATATTTATTTTAGTTAAAAACTCGAAATGATGGTCATGTGATGCCAACTATGAGTACGTATGGAGGTATTGTAGTATTATGGAGTTATGTTAGTTTTACATAACTTTGCTTCATTTCGTCTCTTCTCTCTCTAAAATTTTTAATTTCATCAAAATCAATTATTTACATCTTGTAAGTTGTATTAGATTATGTGATAAGAAATTGAGAAGTTCTTGTATGATATGAGAGCAAGCCATTGTCCTTGCTATAATATATTGAGTACTTGCCATATCAATTTTGTAGTGATTAAGACCTATAAGAGTGGGGGGTTAAAAAAATAAAAAATAGACCACAAAATTGATGTAACAAGCACTTAATAGATCAAAATAAAAGCAATGAGTCATTCTAAAGACATAAAAATTTTTGTAAAAAATTATGTAAATCCTATCACTACTCTAGTATAGCCCTTGGGTAGTTACTCATTTTTTTTTTCTTTTGGGGGTCAGTAATAGTTACTGAATTTTAAATAAATTATCTTCAGATTTTCGTTTTCCTTTTTGTACAACAGTTTTGGTTTTGTCCTTGCAAATGAAACTTGTTTAGGCCCAAACATTAGCCTGCCTAGCAGCTGTACTAATGGGCTCCGAATCAATAGTTATCCAACTTGAAAAAGAGATCATAGCCTGAAAAGCGTATTGTCCTTTTATTCTTTTCTCCTTTTCTTGCGAAAATATTATGATTGTCTTTGATTAATTGGTGATTTTATAATTTAATTTTAAAGTACTTTTATTGTAAAACTACTTTTCCTTATGTCTAATAATGTGTTGACACATTACCTAATGTAATTGTTAACTAGCTCATTAAATGAGGTGTTTGAACAATATTTTATGATAATATGAACAATCTTTAAACTGATTGCGCATTAAATTATTTTTTAAGTTTATTGGTATTTTAATATAGATATGCAACGCAAGGCATGTTTATTTTTTTTATCCATTCAAAATTTTCAACTCTTTTTATTATACCCGATAAATTGATATAAAATTGGGCTCAAAAACACTCTCGATTTAGAGAAAAACCACAAGAGAATAAAATACATCATTTCACAACGTCTGAAAGCTATATCGAACCTAATCAACAAAAAAACAATGTATCGCCATATAAAAAAGAAAGGGGGACACACAACACAAACTCGTTACAATGTCCTATAACACTGAACTCCAGTAGAGCTCCAGCAATAACTCATGGAAACGAACAAATTGGAAATAGCACAGACATTTCTATTCAAGATGGATAGCATGTGTAGATCATCCTCCCGTAGTAATGGTCACCTGCGTATAATAGTCGGCACAAATCAAGAGAGGCATGCACCACTATGGATTTTAAAAGCCATTAATTCATAAGCTTAAAATGGCTTTCATTTCTATTATTTTGCATACATCACATTACTACATGAGTAAGAAGTCATGAGTTGATATAATTATTATCCTCACTTTCAATCTTTTTAAAGTATATCATCATATATAAATGAATTGAGTTGGATTGTGTTACACACTAGAGGCCAAATAAACTGAAGGGAGCGCCGAGCTGGGCCAAAGACTTCATTTCCTAATCAAAGAAGGCAATTAGTTTGTTAATAGCTAATATATGTTGTGAATAACTGTTACTGAGACTATAAATAGAGGATATGATAGCTTGTACCATTCATTCATTCCTTCTATTAATAAAAAACTAATTCTTGGAGTTCAAGTCTTACTCGAAAAGGCTTAACAGTGGTTTTTTCGTTGAGCTCTTGTGCAAAGCTTCCATGGCGAAACATACGTGTGTAGGACACCTTGAGACCGAGTTACGCGACGAGCACATAGCATTCCAAACATGCATCGATTCGCAGTTGTCCAAGCTGTGTGAGATGATTGAGTGCATGAACCAACGATTGGAATTGCTCAATTCTTCGGACAATCAATCTAACAGAAGAATCTGGCGTGATGATCAACCATCACCGCACAATCGACCTCTCGCTCGTGATCTGTGACTCAATCTTCCATCCTTCAATGGCGATAATGTCGATGATTGGCTCTTCCGATTGGAGGAGTTTTTTGACCTAGCGACGATGCCAAGGGAGCAGAACGTCAAGATTGCTTCGTTTCATATGGTAGGGCTTGCATACTCGTGGTATAAATGGTTGGTACTCAACAATTACACCAACGACTGGTTCAAATTTTCCGACGCTGTTCAAAAGAGATTTGGTTCCGATTTGTATGAGAATCCTCAAGAACTACTTGAAAGAATTGTGGCAAACCGGAACGGTAGCAGAGTATCAATCCCAATTCGAAGCCCTATCGACCAAGGTACATGGTCTATTCGAACAATGGTTGATTAGCCTCTTTATTGCTGGTTTAGATGATTATTTGAAATGCCAATTAAGGTTAGCTAAGCCAGTGTCATATCCTGATGCTGTGGCCTTAGCCAGGCTACACGAACAGAACCACTTAACCTTACAACACTCTCTGTGACCGACCATGAGCAAACCCCGCCCCTCTTTGGCCCCATCGATCACATCCAAACAACCCACCATTACCATGGCTCACTCACGACCCCCTGACTCTTCAACTGCTCAGCATATGAATCCTCCAACTGCACCACCAGTATCCACGATGTCCAGCGTAGGTAGCGCTCCAAGGCCTTGGCTTAAGAAGTTCACAGCTATGGAGTTTCGTGAATGTCATAAGCAAGGTCTTTGTTACTACTGCGATGAAAAGTACAACCCCAACCACAACTGCCAGGCTCAATGCTTGATACTCTTGACTAAAGATGACATTAATTCTCTGATTCCTAAGCTGGAGGAGCTTCCTGGTGTTGATATTCAGCCTGACGTTCTACCTGCAGTGAGCTTCAATGTGTTATCGGGGGAATTTCATCCATCTACCTTGAGGTTGAAGGGTGAGTTTCAAGGTCAATCATTGAATATTCTTGTAGATAATGGCAGCACATTGAACTTTGTTCATCCTCGCGTGGCTCAACGGTTGGCCTTACCACAGATCTCTGTGACCCCTTTTTGAGTTTTTGTTAGCAATGGGCATACAATTTAGTGTCGAGCAGTCAGCAAAGGGGTGGATGTCTTGGTACAAGGGGTGTTTTTTTACTTTGATTTGTTTCACTTGGATATTGCAGGTGCTGATGCTGGTTTTGGTGTTGCTTGGATGAAAAGCTTAAGCAGAGTCCTAACTGAATATGATCGACTAATAATTGAATTCCACTTAGGGGGTAAACACACCACTCTTTGTGCTGAAAATTTACTGCAAGAGCAGCTGCTAAAGGCACGGTCTATGAAGAAACTGGTGCACTTGAAGGCTATCACTTTGGTATGTCATTTGTAGCTCTCACTTCCTACTGGGACCGAGGTTCAACAGTCACTACCCTTAGTTGTGCAACAATTGTTATACCAGTTTGCAAGTGTTTTCCAAGAGCCATAGTCCTTGCCCCCCTCTAGGGATGTGGATCACTACATCGAACTGAAACCGGGCTCTTCACCGGTCAACATTAAGTCATATAAATATCCCCACTTTTAGAAATTTGAGGTCAAACAATTGGTGCATGAAATGCTGAAGCAGGGTATCATACGAATAGTCAAAGTCCATTCTCTTCACCAGTTTTATTAGTAAAGAAAAAAGACGGCAATTGGCGGTTCTGCATTGATTATCGCGCACTGAATGCAATTACAGTTCGCAACATGTTCCCAATGCCAACAATTGAGGAGATACTGGATGAGTTGCATGGGGCCACAGTCTTCTCCAAGTTGGATTTACGCTTAGGTTACCATCAAATTCAGATGTGTGACTAGGACAATGCGAAGCTGGCATTTCGAACTCATAACCGTCACTTTGAGTTCCTCGTGATGCCGAATGCCCCGGCTACATTTCAAGCCACTATGAATAAGGTGTTTTGGCCTTTTCTTCGAAAGTTCATAGCCGTATTTTTGAACGATATCCTAGTCTATAGTAAATCCTTGAATGACCACTTAGCTCATCTTAAGTTGGTCCTGTAGACTCTGTAAGAACAGATACTGTTTGCCAAGATGAGCAAATGTGAATTTTGGAAAGATTCTGTTGATTATTTAGAACATGTGGTCTTTGCACAAGGGGTGCAAGTGGATGCCAAGAAGATTCTTGCCATTGTACAGTGGCCCCAACCTGCCACAGTGAAGTAGCTTCGCGGGTTTTTGGGATTATCAAGGTATTATTGTAGATTTGTGAAAGATTATGCCCAGCTAGCTTGGCCTTTGACTGAAATGCTAAAAAAGGATCAATTCAGATGGAATGACGCCGCGGCAACAGCTTTTGAGGGTTTAAAATAGGCATTAACTCAGACCCCCATGCTTGCGTTACTCGATTTCACTAAGGTCTTTGAGGTGGAAATAGATGTGAGTGGAAGTGCCGTCGGCATGATTTTATCAAAGCAGGGTCATCCCTTAGCCTTTTTCAGCAAGAAATTGGCCCCTAAGATGGCCAAGGTGTCCGCATATGTACGGGAGTTTTACACCATCACTCAAGCTGTGAGTAAGTGGCATCACTACTTGATTGGCAAGCACCTCATTGTTCAAACGGATCACCAAAATTTAAAGGACTTAATGTCATACGTGATACAAACTCCGGAGCAACAATATTATCTCACCAAACTATTAGGGTATGAATTTGATATTCTCTATCATGCTGACCAATTCAACATAGTGGCGGATGCCTTATCACGGGTGCATGCCGACACTATCCCTCTGGAGTCTATGACTTTCACAGCATATTATACTGTTAAGAGTTCCCTTATGGAGGTAGTGCGCTTGGTCAATTCTCATGAGGAAGGGTACTTATGGTTGCATGAGTTAAGCAACTACCTGAGCATTTTTCAGTGCAGAATGGGTTAGTATGTTATCGCAATGTACTTTTTGTCTTGAAAGACTCAGCTTTGGCATCAGAAATTATGCACTTGTTCCATGACAATAAGCAGGGGGGACATGCTGGGGTCCTCAAGACATATATGAGGATCACAAAACAATTTAATTAGGCGGGGTTAAAGCTACAAGTGCAGGAATGTGTAGCAGAATGTGTTGTTTGCCAGCAAATTAAGTATCCCAACTCCAAACCTTTGGGCCTTTTACAGCCTCTCACAATCCCGTCCGCACCTTAGATTGAGATCAGTATCGATTTTATTGTGGGGCCTCCCATCCTCCGTAAGGCCTACGACTATCATTGTGGTAATCGATTGTTTAACGAAGGTTGCTCATTTTTGCCCCTTGAAATTTGGGTTCACTGCCAAGGTGGTGGCTACCGTGTTCTTGGACTCCATTGTTAAACTGCATGGGTTCCCTCAAGGTATTGTATTAGATCGAGACCCTCTTTTTGTGAGTAATTTTTGGTGACAGCTTATGAATCATAGTGGGGTTGACCTTAAATACTCCTTTGCCTATCACCCGCAAAGCGATGGGCAGACGGAAGTGGTGAATCATTGCCTTGAGCAATACTTGCGGGCCTTTGCCTCAGATTACCTAGCGGCGTGTCTCAGGTTTCTTCCTTGGGCGGAATTGTTTTACAACACTTCCTTTCATTCAGCAATTGGTATGATTCCTTATCAGGCACTATATGGTTGGAACCCAATGTTACTGACTTCATACCAGCCCAACTCAACTTCTGCGGAGGAGGTGAATTCTACCTTGATAGATCGGGCACAGGTGCAAACCAAGCTTGCAAAACATTTGGCTTAAGCACAGACCCGCATAAAGAAGTTTGCGGATGCACACCGCAGTGACAAAGCGTTCAAGGTGGGTGATTGGGTGTAGGTGAAGTTCCATCCATATCGGCAACAATTAGTGGCTAAACGTCTCAATTTTAAACTGAGCAAACACTTCTTTGGGCCCTTTGAGGTGCTCCAACATGTAGGGTCCGTAGCGTATAAGTTGGAACTGCTCGCGAAGAGTCACATTCACCCGGCCATACATGTTTCCATCGTGGATAATATAACCAAGTACCAGGTGCTGGTGGAGTGGCAAGGGTCAGAGACCAAATAGACTGAAGGAAGTGCTGAGCTGGGCGAGAGACTTCATTTCCTAATCAAGGAAGGCGATTAGTCTGTTAATAGCTGATGTATGTTATGAATAACTATTACTAAGGCTATAAATAAAGGACATGATAGCTTGTACCATTCATTCATTTATTCTGTTAATAAGAAACTAATTCTTGGAGTTCAAGTTTTACTCAAAAAGGCTTAACAGATTGGGTTGTATGAGTTAAAAAATTTTAAACGCAAAACCCAATCCATTTATTCAACCTAACCTATATTTTATGAGTTGAGTAGAGTCAAAACTTATAGATTTGTGGATTGACTTAACCAAAGGCACTCTCTTTTTTTTTATCAGTAAATAGGGTATAAAAAGAATAATAATGGATAGTGCTCAATACAAAAATGTGGCATAAATTAAGAGAAATATTTACATGATTTGAGAATATTATGTGACTATACTCTCAAATTAATTATATAAGTGTATTTTATATAGAACTTATTATTAATATATAATATCATAAAAATATACTTATATAATTGATCGAGAACACAGCCACATAATGCTCATAAACGATGTTAGAATTCCTCGATAAACTAATCGCCGCAAAGAACTCAATGCACACCACCACATGTTACTTATAAAGTAGCACCACTTGTCCAGTGCCTTTATTCGAAGGCAAATAATAATAATAACAATAATAACAACAATAACAAAAAGTTGACATAACGAATTAATTCTGTTCCGATTAATTTCCATTAAATATCATCACCCAAAAAAAAAATTGCCATTAATTTTGTTGTCCCAGATTCAATCCGGATTTACCAAACGAAAAAAAATTCGTAAATCAATGAGCATTTATGATGCCATGTAATATCCATGCGAATGATTGTACGAATAAGATCGTCAGTGTTTTTGTGAAGATGCATTTAAACCACATATATATATATATATATATATATATATATATATATATATATATATATATATATATATATATATATATATATATATATATATATATATATATATATATATATATATATATATATTTGCACAAATCAGGAACGAGCGATTATGGGTGATCTGAAATAGAATGCAACAATCGGAGGTGTCTTGAACTAAGGGGCGTTTGTTAGGAGGTTTCAATTTTTATTTTTGGGAATCTTAATCCTAAGAATATTATTTTGGGAATAGTTTTCTCAGGTATATATACTTTGAGGTGTTTGGTAGACGGATTAAATTCTCAGAAAAATTTTATTCATTTCCAAAAATACCCTTGGCAATCTGGCAGTAAATGGTGATGGTCCGGCGACAAATGCCGGCAATTCGACGGTGGTCGATGGTGGTTCGGCGACGGCCCACGGTGGTTCGATGACAATCGGTGGTGGTCCGGCGGCGGCTGATGGCGGTTTGGCAGCAAATGACGATGGTTCGGCGATGCCCGATGGTGGTCCGGCGGCAAACAACGGTGATTCGATGGCGGTTAATGGTGGTTCGGCGACGGCTGATGGTGGTCTGGTGGCAAACGACTGTGGTTGGCGATGGTCCGGCCATGGCCGGTGGTGGTTCACGGCGGCAGTTCGGTGGCAAACGGCGATCGATGGCGGTCCGGTGGCTGCTTGATGGTGGTTGGCGGTAACCAGCGGTGGTTTGCGATGGTCCTATGGTGGTCGATGATGGTTTGGCGATAGAGGGCGGCAATGGAGGGTAACTGGTGGTGGGTGGTAGTAGGGTAATTTGATCTTTTCATGTGAAAAAATATTCTCATGCTATGGGAATATTACAATTCCATGTATAAGATGGGATTATTTTGGAGGAATCTTACCCCAAAATCAATCCCGAAAATATTATATTTTCGGAAATATTTTTTCAAAACTTATACCAAGCATAGACATCTCCATAAAATTCTCGAGAATCCTATTCTAAACCTTCTACCAAATGCCTCCTAAAGGCATTCCTTATGCTTCCAAGGAGATTATCTAGGAGCTAAAGATTAAAGGTGCTAATAGATTGGAGGTGTTAAGTCAATGGCAATAATTTGATCTTGTTTGTGGCATAGCATCTGTGATGTTATGCTTTTCTAGGTGTATTTTTTTTTTTTTTTTTGGTGTGTGCCTTTGTTTCTGTTTTGATTTTATCTTCTTTTATTCTCTTGCTCGCCATGTCATTCATGGACCGAGTGGATTCTAATTACCGAAAAAAAGGGTTTAAAATATATAAAAAGACAATTATTAAGCTGGCTTATTAATTGTGGCAATACTCAAAATAATTAATCTGAATATATACTGATTAACTATAAAAATGATAGATCAAGACATTTTTTAGTCTAATAAAGTGTGGGTTCAAGCGAAAAGGGGTCGGTCTCTTAATTATGAAAACTTGGGCTTAAACCCAAAATTCATGTGTACAAAAAAAGAAAAATATTGTCGAGAAAAGTCCCCATTTAAATATTTAATTGTATTGCAAGAGATTAATATTTTATTTGTCACACAAAAGGTACTATGAGAAAAAAAAGGATGTACATGTTCAGTTGTGTACCAAACTACCAAATTCGATAAATTTTTAATAATTCAAAGTTGAAAAAAACGTTAAAGCAGTTATTATTTTGAAATAATGTATAATTATTTTTTTATACGTTTAACCATCGCATGATCTTATATCGCATGCAAGCCTTCTAATTTTTAATCATAATGATTTTCTCTTTTTTGATTTCAATCAGATGATTAGAAGCCCTACTTGTCTTCTTATTATTTGTGTGGTGGAGGAACATAATGACAGAGGCATCGTACATGAACCCACAGGAGATACCGAAGCTGGTCCGCGCTGGCCCTTATTCCCCACGCCCACCGATCATATACACTTATTTAAGAGGCTTAGAGAACATCTCTTATTGAAGATGCTTTTACCCTCGTGACATATCAAGATAGAATTGGTCCATCAAAAGATAAGGTTTCATATGGCTCAAAGTATTTTTCCTTTTTAAAAAAAAAATAAAAAAATAAAAAATAAAACTACGTTGAGATCCAAGACCAAGAGTGGTTGACCCAACTACACGTGATTTTTCTTTTTTTAAAAAAGAAGAGGAAGCTGAAGAATAGTTTAGAATTTATATTCAAATTTCGATAACTATTAATCAGTATGTGTGATGTTTGCTTTGTATGGTTGGGGGAACATAGTCATGCCTATCTCTTTAAAATATAGGATTGAGATTGGGGTGGTCTTTTCATTCTAAATTTAAAAAATTAATAAACATCAAAATATTCCTCGAATTGAAAAAAATTGCTATACTTGATAGAGGAAATGGATTTTCCATACAATTGAGTCAAATCTCAAATCAGTCCGAATCAAATAATTGATCAGTACTCGTAATACCAATTGAATTTTCCATACAACTGAGTCAAACTCAAATAAGTCGAATCAAATAATCGAGCAGTACTCGTATATACCAACTAAAGCAATTTTGACTCCTTAAATTTTTGCTTTTGGACAAAAGTAAAACTTATTGTATTTTTAGTCTCTTAGTTTCGTTGTTTCTGTTTGTCATGTTATCAGGTTGATATTGTGTACAAATAACTATAATATTATTTTACCTAACATAATTCCATCAGTATTTTCTAAAAGTAACTAATGTACATCAAACACATACGCAGGGTATAAACTTCAGATATACATAAAATGTAGTTATCAGTTATCACTGATCAATCTGAGACACGTGGAATAAATTATTATATATTGCGTAAATATATAGATACACTATAATATAGATACAATATACGCGTTTGATTTTAAGATTAAATATTAATAAAATTTATCATTGTTCTCTTGTCAAGTCATATATGTAAAAGCAGATGATAACAAGAAGCGGAGACAAAGATATATATATATATAAGATATATATATATATATATAACGTATCACATAAGAAGAGTGATTTATTATAAGAGTAAGAGGTATAAATTTTGACTATTGGATTTTACGTGAATAGTCAAAATTAAAACATAAAGTCACATGATTTTTTTAAGTGATCATGTGATATTTAAATAATTTTAAATCTTAATCATCCATGTATGATTATATTACCCAAATTTACTCATTTCACTATCATAATAAACTACTCTTCTTATGTGATACGTTTTCTATATATATATATATATTATTAATTGGATATTATAATATGAAAGCTATCAAATGAAAATGTCCCTGCCAGTTGGATCCGGAGGGATGAAAAGCGAATGAATACAGAGAAATTAAGGAACAGCCAAAAGGATGCGATCCCCACTTCCGTCCATCCTCATTCCTCGGTAGAGCACCTGCCATTGCCAAAATTCAAAGTGCTCTTTGCCATTTCCACTTTGGAATGGAATATATATAGATATGGATCACTTTAGACTTTTGAATATGATGTCCACAGTGCTGCTATTTATTCTTTTTTCTTTCTTTACTAACAGCGTAACTAAGTAAGACCTTCGTAGCTTGAAGTTTGAAAAAGCGGTCAAATACCATTGCGTACCAAGAAAAGTGAAAATTAAACTTAATCAAAGCAAAATATTTTGTAATTCTAAGGACCTCAAAAACTTCTTTCCTAAGCTCTTGTCAGTTTACACAAGGTGTGTTCGGTTTATAACAGTTTACAAATCATAATTTGGTCCAATGAAAATATAATTTGTTTTAGTTTTACTTGAATTATAGTTTGAGATTAAAAATTACTTTAAAATATAATTAAATATTATTGTATCAAACATAGTAAAATGAATTAAAACTTAATTTATGCATTATAAACCATATTTTGAACTTTTTCAATACCAAAACAAATACATACACAGTATATTATACTTGTAAGTTGTAACTACAAGATAATCGCAATGGATAAGATTCCTCTGAAGTAAATTTGGTCTCTAAGTAAAAAAGTAAGGGATGTTCATAATTAATAAATCAATAAAAAATATCATAATCATATAATAATATATTCATAACCTACTAAATAATCTAAAAGTGAATATTTACTTACTTACTTACTCACTTTAAAAAAATGTCACTTTATGGGATTTTTTTTTTACATTGGCAAGACTAGTTAGTCACCCTCCTTACATTGTTTATTGAATCTCTTTGTGAATCAAGCCTCAAATGTATTTGTAGATGGAGCTGATTGGCTAATTGCTAGGGTCATTTTAGAGTTTAGCTTAAGGTTAATGGGTTGATTCAAACTTGTAGATAGTGTTGATTTTATAGTTATTCTTTGATGTAAAAATTAAATAAGGAAAAGTATGCAATTCGAATCCTCAACTTTTTTAAATGCTCATTTTAATTATTCTAATAAGTTTTTTTTAATCAATTTTTAATAAAAATGTACATGTTAAGTTTGGGATTCAAATTAAACTTTTTTTTTTTTTTAGTTTATAGATTAAAGTGCATATATATATATATATATATATATAGAGAGAGAGAGAGAGAGAGAGTAGGTTTATCAAATGATTAAATGATATAATGAACCTTTTTTTCTAATATAAAACTTAGGGTTAAAGAATGCTCTTTTCTTTTTTGGTGACTCTCTTTTTTATATTTTAATGAAAAGGCAAATAATTGAGGATAAGTTATAACGAGATTTTTATCAACTTAAAATTATAAATTATTTATTCATAAAAATTTCTAAATTCAAATTTAAATCATATAATTTTTTAAGTGAATTCAAGTCATATAATTATGATAGGTAGACGGTGAAAAATACGAATAAGGTTACATTTTATTTAGGAGTTAAGAAAATATTTTATTTTCTTGAGATTTCATTTTATTTTTTCAAGATTTCATTTTAATTTTTTTACATTATTTATTATTTTAGAATTAAAAATAAATGTTTTTCTTAATTTCTTTCTTTATTTTTATTATTTTATTGATTGAGGATCATTTGATTTTAATAAATCAAAAATTATTGTACCAAACAAAATAAAAAATCAAAGAGTAAATCGATCCTAAACTTATAATCTTACTAAAAAATAAAATCATTTTAAGATTAATATTATTTACTTAAAGGACATTTAAGAAAACGAGAGACTCGTATAATTTGATACAACCTTTTTCGGCCAATAAACGAAAACGGATCTTGGAAAGATTATTGCAGTTTTAGGCACAATAAATGCATGCACGTTATCGTCAACGAACTGTACAATCGGAATCAAATGTACAATTAACAGAACAGCAGCATGTGTCTAGCCACTGGGAGTGGAACCCATTATCCCAAAGGGCAAAACAGAGAAAACACATTCAAAGACGAGCATCATCACCACGTGGGGATCCTATCACCTCTCTTTCGCTGCGTCATCGAATAAAGTCAAGTCGACCCCACACTCTACCCTTTACCCATAACACAAATGGTGTCGTTTTTTCATATTTAAAAAAAAAAAAATATATATATATATATAAAATAAAAAATATTATGTGTACTAATTTTAATATTTGTTTTAAGAAGATATATTAAAGTATTCTTAAACTATTAATTGTTTATATTTCAATTTTTTTAATTAATAATTAAAAAATATTTTAATATATTTCTTAAAATGAATTCTAAAATAAATATACGTAATACTACTATGAAAAAATTGAGTCTGACAATACACAACATATACATTTATTAATATTTATTTATTTTATATATTAAGATATATATCGTAAAAATAACAATTTTTTCTAACACGACAGAACAGAATCCGAAGTCTCAATCGTGAATCCAACGGTCCACAAGTTTGATCTTACATCACGACCTGTGCAATTGCTTGTACTGTATTGTAGTCTTGTTGAGTTTGGCCATTGTGTGTGTTGTGTATGAATACCCACCCCAAGGCTCTTCTGTCTCCCTTCTCCTATCCTCTTTCTGTTTGTCTCTCTGCTGTGTCCAAGTTTTCTCTATCTTGTGTTCCTCTTCTCCGCTCAGAGGACCTTCTTTCTCTCTCTGACTCTGAGGCAGCTCAGGTATTCTATCTTTCTCTGTCTATTTGCTTGTGTTTTTGGTTCGTCAAGCTTTTTTGTTTTTCTCTGTCTTTGTAGAGGGCTTGAAAACTCAGCTTAGGCGTTCTAAGTTTAATTCTTTGTGCGTGCGTGTGTGTGTGTGTGTAAAGTCTCATACTTTATAGCCCTTTGTTGGTTTCTTCCACTGCTGAAATGCTTTGAGAAGATGGGTCTCTTGCATCCTGGCTTTTTGAGCCTTTGTTTGTTCCAAGTGATGGGAAAAACTGGGAAAATGGGTTTCCTTCTTTGTAAAGGTGTATGATTTCATTGGATTTCTCTCAATTTTCTCTGATTTGTCAACTTCCAAAAGAATTGTATGATAGAAATATATAATTTTCTTTTTCATATGTGGTTGCAGGTGTTCCTTGTCAAGATCTCCCTGGTTATCAAGAGTGAACAAAAAGCAGGAAAGATGAATAGCTGCAGGTACCAACAGAAGAACACCTTGACAAGCTGCGAGGAGATGAGGATGGGATCAGTGGTTTGCCCTAAACCTCGTCGATTGGGTCTCTTCAACCACTCTTCCATTAACAACCACCTCAGACCCTTGAGGCGCCCCACTAGGCAAGTCCCTAAAAAAGGAATTTTTTTTTTTTTAATTTTCTAGTAATTTCTTTTTATAAAAATTTTGACTTTCTAATTGTTCCCACAACAAAATCAGCTGCCAACCTGAGGTCGAAGATTCAGGAGTTGGGGCTGAGCTTCTGGACATCATCCTTCCCAAGGTTATTTTCTATCTCAATAGTCAGACTCTGTATTTATAATTGTATATACTGGGAAATTAATTATAATTTACTTGGAAAAATGTTTATTTTCTAACACAGTCTTCATATTTTTCTTAGCATTAGCATTTAGCTGAGAAACAAATTATTTTATATGATGGAAAAAAGTTAATTTCTTGTCTTTATTCCTAGATCCACTAAATCAATTAGGTGATGATTTGTATGGTTCAAGCCTATGTATCATCCCTTTTGATGGTAATTGATAACATGTTTTTCATCATCTTTGTCATGGGGGCTCAAATAATCTTACCAAAGATTTCTTCTTCAATTTTAATTCTTGCAGGGAGGCTGCTATCCAGAAAGATCCGGGGACCTGGTGGAAGTGGCGGCGGCATCGCCACCATTCTTCTGTGGATCTCCGCCGAGCAGGGCCTCAAACCCTGTAATCCAAGATGAGCAATTTGGTAATGGGAATTTTAGTCCATTTACCGTAGCATCCTCTTCGCCATCCTCTTCTTCAGCTCGAAGCTGTGTTCCGATGAAATTCGGCCACGCACCAGCTGCTGTGAGGATCGAAGGTTTTGACTGTCTTAGCAGAGATAGGAGCAACTGCAGCATCTCTGCAGTTGCATAAACCATTTTTGAAAGGAAAAACAAAAAGAAAAAGAAAAAAGAAAAAGGGAGAACCCAATACCAGGAAGCAGAGAAAAGGAGGTAGAGGATTACAAATCAACCAAGTTCAAATTAGCAGAGGAGATTCTTTTTTTGGAAAGAGGAGCTAATCTTAATTCAGTGCTGTTAGTGTGTATTATATGTATATAATGGTCTGTTCAAGTTGATGTTCATGAGTATGGTGTCTTGTATAATTGAGATGGGGAAGATTTTCATCTTCCTTTTTGATGAATAAAAGAGTGGACAGGGCAGAGAGAAAAGAAAAAGGCAAGCAAAGCCTTCTTCTTCTTCTCGCTTGTTAGGTTCATGGAGGGTCTGTAATTGCTGTGTCTGTCACTTAGATCCTCACTTTGTAATTGTAATTTGGAGGAAATTGAGATTAATCTTTGGAATTTTTGTGTATATTATATCTTTTTCTTTTTTGTGGGTGCCCCTGTTGCAAGGTGTTGCTTATTTGATAACCTCAAAAGAGAAGTTGTGTATACAAAGTATTCTACCACTCAAAAAGGTGAGGATATTTATTTGTGCATCCATGATTGTGTTCTTTAAAGAGAAAGAAATAAGGAAACACCAAAAAAAAAAAAAAAAGGGGTAAACAATTGCTTTAGGAGGATCTTAGGAATCGACAAGTGCATATCATGGTCAGATTTGGGGGGCTTTGTCTTGTATTTTAATCGTTGTCTGGTTGATTGATTTGTTTAAAGAAATAGGATTGGTATTTGATGATGTGAAAGGGTGTTTGTTGTGGAATATGGTAAGTGTGAGATGATGGGAGGAGCCAGCTAATGCTGTTGCTATGTGCATGTGAGAGAGTGTGGCAAACCCAAAAAGTGTTCTAGGGCAAGTGTTTGTTTCATGGTTGTCAGTGGTTCAGACATAAAAAATAGGGCCCAGCTGAGCTGAGCTTAGTTGAGTAGTTGCGTGGGGCTTTCTCCCTCATCCATGACTCAGGATCAGGCACGTTGGCCGGCATTGCCAAACAACCACATCCAATTTGCAACTTGTAAAGCCCATTATAGAATCCCTAAAAGAACCCCAGCTCATGTGAAATTTGCACGATGACTCATGAGGCAAAATTAACAATTGATTAGATGCTCAGAATATTAACGTGTCTTCAAGTTTATCTTCATGATTCTCTTTACATCCATTTTCTTATTTGAAGCTTTATGTCAATTCATCAAATTTGCTAAACCAAACTCCTCTTGATAAACAGAAAATTACATATTTTGTTTCTTTTTTTGGGGACTAGGTCTCTAGTTATGTAAACTACCACGAAATTTGTATTTTTATTTTAATAAGAAAATTGCCTCAGTTGATTCAGAATTAATGAATATAAATTGGTCACTACACCCACTAAAATTTTTTACCAATGAGACTTTAGTGTTTGAAGTTAGAACATACAATTATAATTACATCATGTATGTAAGATTGTGGAGAGTATATAAATGAATTGTAACTACCACCTCCTATTTTTACTGCCACCGTTTTGGAGCTTTGAGCTGGCCAATACTGGAGCTTTTTCTAATACCTGAAATTAAATTTGTGTAAAAAAAAATTTGAGAAGTTTATGAGCACAGATTCTAAGAAGAAAATGATCGATACGCTAATCATTATCCTCTACTAACAACAAATTAAGTGGACACTTAAGTTTTACATACTTGGTGACATCTTGGGGGAGTCCTTTACTGTAGCCGCGGGTGGCAGGATTCGAGCTGCTTTCCGCACCGCTTGAACATGTTTGTGTATCGCTTTAGATCTGGCATAATACACACAAAGAAAGTTGAAAAAAAAAGGTTCCCATGTACGTTAATTTTAAGCATGACTACTAAATGATGCAGATGTTGATCATGTTTGAATGTTCTATTTGTCCATTCATGTATGAATAAACACAGGCATCAAATTGATCTCCTAAGATATACTGGAAGAATCTATGTGGAAGAGCCGAAACACTATATTTTGTGACAAAGGCAAACTGCCTCATTAGATAGATTATATGTTAGTTTTCATAAATATATTGGTAAATTTGGTATAGAAAGAAACAAGGAAATAAACAAGAATTTGCTTTCTAATGTGAAGCTTAGTAGAATTCTTTAGCAGGAATCTAAAGGGCAGTTGACAAAGCTGAAATATTATAAGCACTACTCACTTGTCCATCTTATCCGATGATTTTGAGCCTTCACTGGGGATGGAACCTTCAGAAGAACCATCAGTGTCAGTGCCCAGAGCAATACCATTGTCGGAACGATCATTAAATCTTTCATCAAAATCTGCATCTGCAGATCCCAACGTTTCTGATTTTGTAGCAATATCCTGAGCTTTGTCTCCCCTAGCAATTTCAGATTGATGGAGAAATTCATTTTGGTGTATATGATCATCCATTGGCTGCTGGTGGCTATCAGTTTCAAGGTGCTTATGACTTCTACTTGATGGTTTTTGGGTTTGCTTAAGAGTACCAGCTACTGAACCTCTAAGTAATTGTAGCCGCTCTATCTCCTCATCTTTTTTCAAAATAGTGTTCTTCAGAGAAGCCAACTGCAATGTGAGAAACTGTTTGGTAAACTTCTATTTCGAAGCATAAAATGAAGAGAAAGGCATTTGACGTACTCAACTTAATGAAAGTACCTGTTCCATTAATTCTTTGACATCTTTGCTCTCTTTGCTACTTCTTGCAGCTCCTAACTCAACTCCTGAAACCCTTTCAGCAAACTTTAAAGTACTCATTGTTTCAGAAAATGAAGTTACGTCTGAATTGATTTGGACAAACATGAGCGTCTTTGCATGACCACCTGTGTAGTAACATCAAAGAATAGATTCAAACGTTGTCTAGTAGAAGCTTAAGGTAAAATCTAAGCCAAAAGGCAGGCGAATCCAAAAGCCATGATGCAAGTCAAAAGCTTTTCTTTCTTCTTTCTGTGACTACTTGCAAAACAAGGCATGTTGACAGACAGACAAATAACTGATGAGCAAAGATTTACCAAGAGAAGCTTGCAGAAGTTGAGTAAGCTTGCTGTTTCTATATGGTACATGGGAGCTCTTTTGAGAGAGGGCAAAAATGACATCTCCAAGGGCAGATAGTGATTTGTTTATATGTTGTGCTTCCCTAAGCCTATCCCCAGTTACTTCAGAGCGATCAACCCTTTCACTTCCTGCCAAATCTACCAAATGAAGATTACCAAGCAGCATAGAACCTGAATTCAAATCCTTCCCACGAACATGAATCGAGACCACACTGTGCACATAAGTTTATTGAATGTCATGATCATAATAGAAAGCTTTCAACATTGAAACTGATGTTCACAATACAAAACAAAGAAGCCTGTCTAACCTGTGTGAACGGCTACTTCTTTCATTCATAGCAGTGGCACTCATAGCTCTATTTTTGAGTCCAATGTCCATTAGCTTGATGACATCTGAAGGTGATTTGACAGGGAACATGCTAGCATCAGGTACTGCTAAACCCTCGGGCTGTGAGTGAGTCAATATCCCAAGTGTGTGCAAATCAAGGAAATCAGATACACAGAACACACTTGCATGTGATTTTTTATTCTTTATTTTTTTCAAAAAAAAAAAAAAAGGAGTTCATGCAATGAATAAACTGTCCAAAGTTATTGACAAAAGGATATTTTTGTTTTGGAGTATTATCACTTAATAACAAATCGCGCACTTGCTCATTGTATATCTCAACCATTTGAACTCTGATCTCATAGACAATGGAGCTTGTCCTACTTGTGGAAATTCTGAAAAGATCATTCAGAGCCCGATAATTAACACCAAGATTCTCGCTAGTTGCTCCAGTTGGACCAGTCTAAGAAAAGTTGGCATCTTATAGAATCAGGAATTCCTTCAATATATATTGTATATATGAGATAAAATCAATATATCCAGAAGCTTCATACCATTGTGTAAGTTTTCCCTGAACCAGTTTGGCCATAAGCAAATATACATACATTATATCCATCGAGAACTGATCGTATGAATGACTGGATGTCAGAGTATACCTCCGCTGCATCATTCAGAGAAGTAACATGATCACAACATCAGAATGTCAACAAAACAACTGAATAAAAGAAGAAACTGTAATGTGCATATACACAGGAATCATGATGCAAAAATTTTCATCTATGAATACTGGATACACATCCATTCCTCAATCTTAAAAATGGTGAGTACATAGAAATAAACCTTGAGTTGAGGCAGGGCCGAAAACCTTATTAAACTTAAATGATCGAAGAGCGTCTTTCCCTTGTTTGGAGGGATTTGCCACAACCAAATCATCTTCACCAATGTGCTCTACAATTGAATGTTTTTCTTTTGTTCCAGAAGGAAATGGTTTAATGCGACAATACACTCTGATGTTTCCTGAATCAAAAAAAATTTATGTGAATTAAGTGTTCACCAACATAACCTAGAAGACAGACACAGAAAATGCCACCTTTTAATTCTTGAACTTCATTGAACAATTTTCGATTTTCAGCAAGGACAGCCTGATAGTTCTCAGCTGCACGTACCAGCGATTTAAGATTTACACCTGAACAAGTTACAATTAAATGATCAGAGCTTGCCAACCAAAAAATAAAAAGGAAAAGAAACATAGGAAGAGTGAGCACTGACATTATAATAACAAATCCTACCTAATCGATTACACTCCTCTGCATAAACCTTTTGCTCTTCCATGACATCTTGCCTAATGGACTCCCAAGATAATTTCAATTTCTGGATGTTTTCAAATTCAGTAAAAAATTGTAATGTTTGGCATCACAAAGATAAGATTGAAATTAACAAATTTGCAACTGTACCTGTATGGAACTAAACTGAAAATTTACAACATTCTGCAATTGGCTCTTTTTCATGTTCCACTCATGATATTTTGAATCAGAAGAAGCCTCAAGCTCTTTAATCTTTTTTCTTAATTCTTCCACTAGTTGCTCATATTCTTGAGTTTTCTGTTTTAATTCTGCTTTAGCACCGTTAGCTTCTGCATCTAGTTGTGAGCATTTTTCTTCATGTGTTTTTTTGGTTGTTTCCAGTTCTTGCTTCAACACTGAAATTTCCATATTTTTGTCCTCCTGCTCTTTCATCAACCAGACAAAATCTTTTCCATCTGCCTTCTTTTCTTCCTCTTTGATCTTCTCAGCCTGTGTTGAAGAGCCAAATTGCCCCAATACAAATAACATGAAAGTATTTTAACTAAAACCTCTTATCTTATAGTGTATCAATATGTTGCTCATCGTGCAAAGTAAGAAAACATTACCTTCAGCTGTTGAAGATGGCTAGCTATAATCTGTTATAAAAAGTTCCCTCTGATAAGTTGAAAACTCTAACCAATATGGAAAGAATTTAAAATGGATCCACTTCTAACATAATGACTAGACAGAACTAATCATGATACCTCACTCTCTCCGGATGCAAGCGCCTCAAGTACTCTAATTCTGGCTTGATATTTTTCTTCACGGACCTTAAAAAGATTGCTTTGCTGAAGGCACAGGGCAAGAAAGTGATATGACGAAACCAATTCAAAAAACCAACCAAAAGTAACCAGCTTTTGAAAATAATGTAATGAACATACAGTTCGTACGTGTTCCGCTTGAGTTGACATACGCCGCTCAAGTTCCTGGGAAACTTTTCTCAACAAGCAAGCCACGCGCTGAACGACAAAGATAATGTCAGACAATGCTTATGAAACTGTATGTGCTACATGTGTTTGTGCAACATAAGCCATTTGAATGGATTTATACATGCAACACCAAACGAAAGTCTATTAAGGCCATACATAAGGTATTTCCCCATTTCGTCTTTCAACGCTTTCTTCAAGAATACCATTCACAACACTCAGAAGCGACTGAGTGGGAGCATTCTGCAACATTGGATACTGAAACAAATCAGTGATGTATCAAACAGAAAAAATATATATATGAATGTGTAAATCTGATGTCGATGAAAAGACCGAGAACTTACATCTAAGCTGACTGATTTCATCATTTCTGATATTTTTGCAGGAGGAAGATCTACATAACTTCCTTGTTTCACTTGAAACACCTCATGGAACTTATGACCAACCTGGTGCATTAATGAAGTTGGTGACACTGCAGAAGATACAAATGAGTAACACTAATCACTTAATCACTTAGCACCATCTAGCTAATTGGTCTAATGAATCTCAATATAGGAGATGTTTCAGTTTCAGCATTATAGATGTCCTTGACACTGTTAAACATTTCTTTTTCTCTCTTCTATCTCCCCTTGTCTTTTCTTTCCTTGTGCATGTATGTCTGTGAAGCTATGAGTTCATTTTGAGCAGACAACAGAAATCAGATAAAAGTCTTGGCTTGTTAAATACATGTGCGTTTTACTTTGGAACCATACAAGTAAAATGGATTATGGAAGTTGCATGTTCTCTGAATGGTCCCAGTTAGAGCTTAGGACACCTAAAACCTTATTGTGTGCTTATGTATTTATTCTGTTTGTTTATTGTTTTACTATGAATGATGTTTTCAGCATACAAAAATGTCCGCAACTTTTACATTAAACATGTAATAAAAGAGGGAAACAACAATAACCTACAAAATTGATGTGTTGAACTATGAATGGAACAGGTTGTTACTTTTTTCATGGTCTTAGAACACCTGAAAGTTTCTCCATTCCGTTAATAGGGGAATGGGTCAAAGTGTCAAGCGTGGCTATAGATAAGCCTTTTTTGTTAAACCAAATCACCTTCATAAGGAAATTGCATCTCATTATCTCTGTATGCATAGACACACAGGCACATGCACACACCCAGAAGGGAGAGGCTGCGTTAAGTAAAAGTCAGCAGACCTGCCAAATATGGGCTACTCAAAATATGTTGATATTTTGACTCAGTTGATGGAGAATGTGGAACATTGGAAGGTGCATTCCCACGAGGGCTCGCTCCATTGGAATTAGTCGTAGAAATATTATCTCCGAAAGAATTCTGCAAACTTTTTGCTCTGAGTGATAACAGACAATCCACAACAGCCTTCATGGATCCCTACCCAAAAAAAAAAAAAAAAAAAAAAAACCAGTGACAATCTGGCAAGGAGCATGAACCAAGCACATGAAAGCAACAAATTAATGCTGTACATAAAATTATGATCCCAAAAAATAGATATAAAAAGATACACGGGGATATAATGCCCCATTAAAATTTTATAACTGCCTCTAAAGTAAATTTTCTTCTGAAAATATAATCGAATCCATGACACACAATCAGTTCTCCTATACCTTCTCTAGGTCTGATATTTCAAACTGAGGCAATCCCAGTCCTTCCATAGCTTTCAGAAACGATTTAACATTTTCTGAATGATCACATTGACTAACCTACAAAAGAGAATGCAGGCTGAAACGTAATATCTAAAATCAAGTTGTCAAATTATAGTTTGGGCTAATTAAAAGTTTAAAAGTATTACTGCAGTCACGGAACCAGGTCTTAGCTTGTTCAGTATCTGGCACAAAATGATACCATCGCTCAAGCATGCTCTTAACACATCGTCTGTGATATTTATTGGTAAGTTCAGTGAAGGAAGAAGAGTAGTTAACCACTGAACCAAAAGCAATCGATGTTTGGCTGAAAATGTTCAAACAAAAGAAGCTCAGCACGTGGATAAATACATAACATGGAAATTACTAAGAGGGGTAAGTCCTATCTCCATACCTTCAACCTCACCATGAATGGACAATAAAAATCCATTTTTATTAATTCCGTTAGAAATGGATTTTGGGCTGCCCATTTCTTTGGGTTCTGTATTGTGGCTGTCATATGGGGAACTCATTACTAGGTTCCTACAGGGACAGGCAACTTCAGATTTTCATGGGGACATGTTTCAAAGAAATTCCCATGGTATCGCATTGCCGAAGAAACTCTAGAAAGCTGAGATTAATATCCAATCCACCCCCTACAAAAGTAAAAGTTAGAATCATGGTACCCCGAATTAATTGCACAATAAAATGCAATGCAATGTAATGTAGCCACCACCAACTGAACATTATCTTTCCAATTCCATTCACTAGTAGAAGAAAACTACAAGGCAAGTAACAAGGGGCCAGAACATGCGTGTTCTAATCAAACGTCCTTTCAGAACAGAAAAGACACAATCTTTCTGCACTAGTTATGTTATGTCATTGAGGATAAGCATATGCCATTATCTTCCTACCAACACAAATAGGCATCTTAAAGAGGCAATCTTGAAAGCTGGTCCCAGAAGGTTGAAGTTAAAGAAGGCAACTTTCTTGTGCACGTGATTTTGCAATTCAACATTGTATGTCAAATTTCAAATATTTTCGTTTTTTAATATTCCAATGATGTGAAAATTACCAAGAATGTGAATCTAACATTTGCGTAATAGTTTTTCAGAACCCAAGAATCCAAGCCAAACATCCCCAATTGAACTTAGCTCGTTGTCACAATGTGAAAATTACCATAACAGGCACACGGAGAAGAACAAAGTAATTAAAGAAATGAAAGAAGACTGACAGAAGAAATGTGAAAAGGGTCAAAGCAGGAGAATTCATTCCAACCTGAGGATGCGGTGAGACGTTAGAGCTGAATCAGAGATGGTTGAAATTGAGAAGACTCAGGAAGAAAGAAAGAAAGAAAGAAACATACATGCATTGGATTTTCTACGTATATGTCTTTAGTAATTTTATTATCATAGTTTTTGTTTTGGTAATGTTGATTTTGTTGGTTAGGGGGGGTGTAAAGTTGATGGGAAACTGGGAAATGAGAAAGGTGGAAGACTGGACCGGGAAAATAGGAGAACAACTCTCTCCGCGTCACGATCCTTTAGCGCCAGCGCTAGAGAACCAACCGCCAAAAGCACGTGTATATGAGGGAACAGGGGTGCCACGTGTTCACGACTCGACTGCGACGCTGCGTGTTCTTTGTGTTGTGACTAGTGATAACTAGTGCACATCCCATCATCATCAGGGAGACGTGGTGTTCATTGCTCAAAGTTAGAAGTTTGATAAAAGTTTTTCGGTGTTATTCGAGCAAGAAATGATTAGAGATTTGAACTATTTAATATTTAATACTTTAATAATTACATTAAAGATATATAAGGTGAGAAATAACTATAAGAATAAAATGTATATTTAATTCTTATAAATATTATAAATTTTAAATTTAGTCCATGCACTATAAAGTTTTTAAATTATTATTTGTATTACAATTGTTTGTAATTATGTTCATACCACGTCAGCTACAGTTATATATAGCTCAGTCATAGGATCGTCTTATATAACTCATGGAGTATGGTGCCAGTTCAGCTCCACATTGTTATCCAGGGTGTGTTTGTTTTAAATTTTTTAAAAAATAATTTTAAATTTTAAATTTTATATATAATAAAAAAAATTAAAAATTATTTTTTTTAGAAATTATTCTTTTTAATTTCTAAAAAAAAATAAAAATTATTTTTTTAAAAAATTTGATTATTTTTAAAAATTTATCTAAATATACGAAAATTAATTTTTTCAATAAAAAACTAATTTTTTACTAAAAAAGTACAAACAAACATACCCCTAATATGGCAATTAGTTCCTTCTCATAGTAAAACACTTTTTTGGAGGGAAGTGACTTGGCCTTACTCCATTAGCCAAATAAGATGACTTATTTGTGGAAATTTTGATAGTAGAAATTTCTTTGTAAATAATTGCTTGTTAGAGACTAATTTTAATTTTTTTATATAAAGACTAAATTTAAAATTGATGACACATATACAAACTAAAATTATAGTTTAACTTAATGATAATACATATGAAACTAAAGTGTTAAATATTAATAAAATGGAGGACTGTTTTTTTTTCCTAATTCCAAGAGTATTAGAACATTTTCAATAAATATCCCATTTTGAACCTCAATTTTGACTCCATTTTATCTCATTCAAGTGTCACCTAATCATATGTCACAAAAATTAGGACCTTTCTTTCAAATAAGAAGTACCAACTTTGACCTAACTTTGATCCTACATGATTTTTATATCAAACACATTTTTCCTGAGTAGACAACAAAGAAATGGTCATGGCCCGAAATTAGTGGGATTGGTCCTATTTTACACATTCACTCCATGGACACAAAAAAAGTAGGAAGCCCAAGATCCATTGCAAATTGTAACAAAAAATCTCACCTATTAGAGATGCTCCAAGAGTATTTGGGAAGATTTGATCCCCTGCCCACACACTCTATTTTCTTTTTATTTTCTTGCTTTTGTTTTATAGAAGTGTCATAGTTTGCCCCAATAATAGAATGATTAATTCATTGTTTTATAGAGCTTTTTCTTCCCCCATTACATTACTAACCAACTTATTCTTGTCTAAAAGGTTACTATTGTTCTCTACCATTAGTTTGACTTAATTTATGGAAGTTCTCAAATTTATAAGTTTATGTTGAATAAAATATCCTAATCACGTGATGACAAATACTGTGTTATGTATTTAATATATGTGTTAGTGTTTCAAGAAATTATAAATATTCATTAAAGCACACATACTTGAAGAAGGTGTTCCTAACTAAGAGATAAATCAATCACAACAAGCTTCATGATGCATACCTCATCAAGAGTATTGAATATTTGGAGGGAAAATTAAATCTTATCTATAGCTGAGTCAGAAAAGGACAACTGTACCAAAGTATAGCTTAAAATGACAAAAGTAAGAGGGAGAAAAGCATTTTCGAAAAGAAAAGGACAAGTATAAACCAATCAAATGCTAAAAAGTGTCCCTAGCATATTCCATCCTACCAGAAACGGTCACAAAGGACAGTACCTGCAATACTAATAACTTGCAACAATCAGAATGGTTTTCTCCATTTAAGGAAACCTACAGCTACTACAAGACTCAGAAAAAGAGAACTACAATTTATACATTCTGTAATTTTCAAGTCCTAAGCATTCTTCTTTTTTTTCTCAAACCAGTGTTCTTGTATTTGTGTAAGCATTTTTGTTCTGAAATGTATTCTGGTTTCACATTGAAAAGGCTTGAGTACTGAGAGTATTTTGTATATTTGATTATTTGGGAAATTTGTTTGTGAGTATTGAGTATTAACACTTTGTTCTTGAGTGAACTTGTATTTGTGAGTCTTCTTTTGGTGTCTGAGAGGTGACTGAGAGAGAGTTTCACCTTTGGAGTGTTTAGTTTATAAAGAAGACTATTGTTTAGTGGAAATTCTCACTATTTGGTGAGGGACTGGACGTAGACTCTAAGTTTGGAGATCGAATCAATATAAATTGTTTGGTGCCATCTTCTTAACCTTCTCTCTAATTTATTTTGATTTACTATTGCTATCTCACATTTATCATTTCTTGTTTAAAATTGTAATTTCTATTCTAAGCATATCTAGTTTTTGAAATAAACATTCTGATATCACTTATCTCATCTTAACTTAGTAGATTATCTTATACGCGAACATAAAATTTTGGCGAACATTTTGATTTATATTTTAAGTGTGCAGGATCTATGTTTTAATTTAGTTCTTGATTCAACCCCCTTCTTAAGCAATCCGATACCATCAGTTTACATGGTGAAACAATATTTAGCAATGACTTAAGATCCTCTCATGTTACTTACTGATACAAAAATGGAGAATAAATTATTTTATGTTAAAACTTTACATGACTAATTCATGTATAAGTTTTTACTACTATTGATAGATTTTTTAGGCTAAAACCCACCTTTTCAATTAATAATAAAAATTTACATATAAGTATATAATTAGATCATGTAAAAATTTCATCTAAGAGAATCTATTTTCTATGAGAATGCCATGTTAGGGCAAAAAAAACATGAAAACAAAATTTAATAAATTAATATATAAATACTGATGGGTTTAACTATAACAAATTTTAAATCTTTTCATTTTATATAATGACACTCTCAAATTAGTGAGGAACATGAATAATACTAATCCATTCACCACTTTTCAAAAACTCTATTTATTTGTTTCATTATCTTAAATATTTCTTTTAATTGTCAAATTAGCGCCAGCATTACTAATAAGGAGTTAAAGACTACTCAAATGCCAGTAGTAAAGAAGTCAAGGAAAAAGCAAGAAAAAAGTGGTTTTAGGATCGACCTTTTTTCTCTCTTCCAGATAAACCGAACTGATTATCATTGGTTACGTACGCACTGCTTGGAAGGGAAGCGAACCAAATCGGTTACGGGACATCTTTGTAGAGAGGCGTATTAAGTCCACAGCTCAACTGGTGGACCAGGTGGTCCATATATTGCACACGGATAGGTTACATGAAGTGCCTATATGTGTACCTTAAGCATCTGGATCATGCAATTGCCAGACATTCTTACGCGAACTGCAGGATCCATCCAATAAATTTCTATTTCTGCTTGTGCCCAAAAACCAAAAAAAACAAAAAAAAATTGATACTCATTAACTGTATCCAGATATTATTCATTGCTCCTGTCTTGGATAGTTTGACGAGGATCCTCTCTCATTTATTATGCTTTAATTTCACGAGCAATATGAGTACCAGTTAGCGAGGGTTAAGAACATAGTAGCCTTCACGTACATAAAATAATAATAATAATAATAATAATAATAATATAGTTTTCATGAAAAACCAAAATTAAAAACATGCTGAAAAGGTACGAAAATCGAATGAAAATAACTTCATATTTTGTGGGTATAATAATAAAACTCTTGATAATCGAGATTTGCAAAGTATAATTCATTTATAATTTTATATAATCCATCTATAAAATTTGGCAACTTTTCTCAATACATGAAAGTGATTTAAAAATATTTTTATCCCATGTCAAGTGGTAATATATGAAAATCATATACCCTAAAATCTAAGATTTTTGTTTTTGGTCTACGAGAATCCTAAGGTTCTGTTTAGATTAATGGAAAGTAGCGAAAAAATAACATCAAATTTTATTGTTTGAATATATTGAAATGAGATGAAGTAAAATAATATTAAATGAACTCTATTTCATTTAATACTCTTATTTTAATCCTCTTTAAATTTAAATAGAATAAGATGAAATAAAAATAAATAACTTAAAATTCTTTTAATTTCATTTTATTTTGTCAAATTTTCAAACTATATAATAAAAATTTCTCAACAAAATACTTATTTTATTTCATTCTATATTATATTCCCTTCATAATAATTCACTTAATATAAAATTTTCAAACATTCAAATATAGCTTAAGAATTTTAAAGCTTTATAAACGATTAAATCTAGTGAAAGGGATAAGCCTCCAACAACATAATGAAGCACAATTTGTATTTAATATCTAATCATACTTTTAATAGAATTCTTTTGAGTGAAAGACACATGTGAAAAAAAAATTTAGAAAAAAAAAGGAAAGAGCATCATTCATCTGAATAAAATAAAAGTGATATAAGAAGTAAAAGAATAATTTGTTTGTTAATTTATTTGGAATTTGGCAGGTGTGACAGTGACCATGTGAAGGAGGAGAATGCAGACACGGAAAGTGAGGGAGGAAAAGAAGGAGCTTCTTCCTGGTACCTTCCTTCAGCACTGCAAAACCACAGGTGGGGGGAACTATTGATAGAAGTTGAAACTTGAAACTTGAAACTTGAAAGGGATAAAGATGCATGCAGTGGGGGCCACACCAAAACCGCATGCAATCAAAAATTGAGAGATCAAAACCAGAGGCACGCACTCAGAACGCAGTTCCAAGGGCGCCCATAGTCCTTTCCTCAAAACCACTGCCTTTTACTCCACGGAGTTCCACAAAACAAGGACACTCATTCATCCCCTTGCCTTGACGTGATGTTGACGCTGCCACCAACGACGCTTTCATTTCCATTTATAGTAACCACTACCTAAAATACTGTAGCCGTATATCCACTCTCTGCATTGTCTCAGTCTGACGAACTGTAATCACCTTCAGGGGCACAAGAATGCAGGCAACAAATTATATAAATGCATCTCCACACCCTTTCCCTGTATTTCTCTCCTTAATAATACAAATTGAATTAAGAAAGGATATCTATTTTGATTTTTGACAAAAATTTTAAGAGGTAATTTAATTTTTTAATATTTAAAATTTATAAATAATTTTTTATTATTAAATAAAAAAATATATTAATCCTTTTATATATATTCTATAGTATAAATTCTGTTAAGATTTTATATTAAAGAATTAATATATCTTTTTTTTTTAATAATGAGAGAATTATTCATAAATTTTTAAATTTTAAAAAATTAATTTATCTTTCAAAATTCTTATCAAAGATTAAAATAGATATTTTATCTTAAATTAAATCTTTTATTGTGTTGCTGTTGGAGTGCGCATTTAAATACGTTAAATTTTTTAAATGAAGCATATTTTGATACTTTTAGTCTTATCCCCGATTTTTTTCTTTTGCAAGGTAGATGCTTATCCACGAGCACATATAAATATAGTCAATATCTGCACCTAATTTTTTGGGAGGTCCATTGAGAGAAATTCTTGGTGTTTGTTGAACGTCACATGAATTGCACTTACAGGATATAATATAATAATATTTTAAATTTAATTTAAATATATTAATAATATAAAATAATTTTATATTATCAATTAATAAAAATAATAAAATTTATATAAATAATTACTCATTATAATAAGGGATCCACCATAATTTAACACTTTTTTCTATTTCTATTAATTGATTATGTAAAATTATTTTATACTGTCAATACATATTAATTAAATTCTAATATTTTTTTAAAAAATACAGTTAATAATATATTATATTTTAAAATATTATTTTATTATTAATTATGAGTATTACGAATATTTAAAAATTTCTCATCAATTAATTATTAGATTTACATGTATATAAGTAAGAATATTTTATATGAATTTAATTTAAATTTACTGTTAATATAAAAAAAATTTATACAAATATCCAATTATAAATTATCACATTAATAAAATTCTTTAACATAACTACATACTACTTGAATGATCAATACATCTAAATTAAATTCATTTCATATATAATTAAAGAATTGAATTATTACCGAATTCTCTTCCTATATAAATGAATTCTCTATTTATTTAGATATATTTGTGATGATCAGTAAACAACCAACAAATTGTATCCAAATAACATTTTTATAAATATAGTGGTCTCGTTCATGGCAATCAAAAATTGGCGTCAGCACTAAAACAAAACCGTGGATCTTATATTACCGTTATTAATGGAAAATGGAAAAACAAAAAGGTAGCATGAAGATTTTATTGTATTTTTAACAATGAAAAGACCCCGGCATTAGTGGGTGTGCATTGTATCTCCAAGAAATAGGCCGAAAAATACCAGAATAGCAAAACTGCCGTTTTATTGGAAACAACTGCGCTCTGCGATCTCTCTCTCTCTGTCTGTCTGTCTATCTGTCTATTGTTTACGACTTTTGTACATTAAAAAGCAAGGGACGGCCCCCACTATATAAACCCCTCTATTATCATCACGCAGTAGTTGCAAATACCAAAGCCTCTTACGACACTTACTTTTCCCTGTTCGAATTGGAAGGGGAAGGGAAAAGCATCAACTCAGCTTCTTCCAAATTTCTAGAAAGTAGAAACAAAAGCGCAAAATCCAACATCACTAATAAAATCAGAATCATCATGCGGTTGAGCTGCAACGGTTGCCGAGTGCTGAGAAAAGGATGCAGCGGCGACTGCCCAATCAGACCGTGCCTGCAGTGGATCAAATCCCCGCAATCGCAGGCCAACGCCACACTCTTCCTCGCCAAGTTCTACGGCCGCGCCGGCCTCATCAACCTCATCAATGCCGCCGCCCCACATCTCCGACCAGGTATCATCACATAACCCATCTCAATCCGTTTGTTTCTCCAGAAAGGAGAAAAAATGTTGTTAAATTCATTTGGTGACTCACGTGTTTGTTTCAGCGGCTTTTAAGTCGTTGCTTCATGAAGCGTGTGGGCGGATCGTGAACCCGATTTTGGGGTGCAGCGGGTTGCTATCGTCGGGGAGGTGGGACCTATGCGAAGCGGCCTTGGAAGCTGTTCTGAGTGGGGCGTCGATTACGGAGGTGTCGTCATCAGAATCGGGTTCTATGCTGAAGGCGTGTGATATTCGGCACGTGGCGAATAGAGGGAATCTGCACAAGGTGAAGTCCAGGTTCAAGCGCAGCGGCGGAAGCGGAAACAGGAAGAGGAAGGGAGGAATAGAGTTAGAGGGATGGGGATGGGGGAGTGATCAGGAGTGGGGTTCGGGGGTGAGTGAGCATGGCAGGGATGCTGCTGATAGCTGCTCCGTTGAGACTCTGGAAGCGGATGCGGAGGCTCAGCCTCAGGCTGCGTGCGGTGATGGGGAGTTGGACCTCAACTTGACTTTGGGTTTGGGGTGGGGTCCTCTCAAGCCGAGTCTGGATAACTCTCGCCTTGCCTTTGTTCTTTAGATTGTAAATAACTAGAATTTTTTTTTTTTCTTGTCTCCGATATATACTATTTGTTAATTTTTAATGGATAAGCAAACAGTATTACTCCTTTCATTTCATTTTAATTGTCTTTTTTGTACTAAAATCAAAAAATAATTAGTAATCTTAATTTAAAAAAAAAAGGTGAAAAAGACTAAATTGCTTACTATGTAACTTATTAGATTAATATTAATTATCTTTTTCTACCAACACAACACAACTCAAACATAATTAAAACATACAGAGGTTAAATTTATTTATTTTTATGATTATATAGTATTAATTTTTTTATCCCCTAATAGTTCAATACTTTCGGATTTTCATGTCTACATTGAAAAACTATTTACCTGTCCTTTAAATAATTTAAAAAAAAAAAAACCAAGAGTTTGGCACGAATGTGTGAAATGGCCATTGGCTCACTGTCAAGATATGGCAAATCTGAGTAAGCAAATGACCGGCTAAATTCAGTTTATTAATAAAATTAGGGTAAATTATATTGATTTTTCATGAGATTTAGTGAAATTTATTGTGAGCTGTCTATATTTGTCTAAGCTATATTAACTTCTCTTTAAAGGAGGTTAAGAAAAGTCAATATTATATTTAATGTCATATTTTATAAAATACAGAAATATCATATGTAATATTATTTAAAATTTTAGAAATGTCAATATATATTTTTATAAATTAAGGATATTACGATAAATTTTACTCAATTTTAAGAGAAGTCAGTATAATTTATCTATAAAATTACTATAAATATAAAGCAATATTTTCTCCGTGTCATGATATATGTTATTTTAAGGTTTACATACAGATAAATAAAGTTAATAATGACAAAAAAAATCCTAATTTTATATTTCTATCATCAGCCATACACTTTGATCAGAGGCATGCTTACAATAACAAACCAAGAAATTACAAAAGTTTTTCCATTTACCCATAACACGATGGTTTAGTAGAATTCAAGTGTTAGAAGATTGAAGAAACACTTATATGCATATCAGTGGATTGAATTACATTCATAACAAACTGTTTACAAGCACTTGAAATGGCCAAGTCGCTAATAAAGTTTCCAATTTTATTTTTAAAACGAATAATCTAATAAGTCAGTGCGATTTGAAGTTTTATTTATACAAAAGTTAACATTAATGAATTAATTCTCTAATTTAACAATAACTACTTATAAGCTACTTATACATTTTAGTTTTTTTCTCAATAAATTTGAGCATTAATTAATTGTGGTTTTAGGTTGTTTGGTTTCAAAAAATATAATTTCGACTATTCAAAATATATTTCTTAAATCAAATTAATTATGTTTTATTTATCTTTTGTTATCTTATTATTAAAAAATTAGTTTAGCTTTTATTTTCAATACATTTTACATGAAAAATGCTTTATACTACTATATTCTTATCTAGAAATTATTTCAAAGGCTACTCTTATTATATATCCCTTCGTTAAAAAACAAAAAAAAATCATGTTTCAGGAATAAAAGATTTATTCACTATAAAAAATAACTCTATGAATTAAAAGTGGGATAGGTAGTTTAACCTTTTTAAAATTGTTTACATATTTATTTTTATAAATAGTTATTTTGTTTCATAAATACTATAGAAAAAAATGTATATGGACTTGAAAAAATATTTAAGTATAATGAGGAGAGACCAAAAGATAGTTGTTTGGAAAAATCCCCTTTATTAATAATATATATAAATATATTTTTATAAAAATTATATATAAATCATTATTTCAATTAATTATTATATTGAACAGATTTTCCATTTCGTAGTGGGAAGGACTTTTTTTTGGGTCAATTGCGGAAAGTAGTGTTGAATTAATCGCCTAAAAGCCCAGACAAGAGGGTTGGGTAGCTCAAAAACTGAAATGTCCCAACTCCACAGAGACAGGGAATATTAATGAATAGGACCACAGATAAATATTAAAATTGTTAAAAACAATTATATAAAATTTATTTAGAGAAAATGACTATTATATTTTATTTAAAAAAATAATTGTTTTAGCTTATTGCCTGTTAATGAGACGTTATTTATTTTTACGAAATGGTTAACAATTGCAAATTAATTTTTATACATTAGACATATAAAGGTAGAAAGAAGTTATGAGGATGCTAATGGATTTGGATGATTGGATGGGCTTGTGAGCTTAATTATTATCTAATTGCAAGAGTATAAGAATTATGTAATTTTAAAAATTATTTATATTTTTTAAAATTTGAACTTGCTTATTAGAATTAAACTTAAGATTCATTGATAGCCATAATAGGAAACAAAGATTTGATAGTGCAAGATTTGATAGTATAAGATTTAATAAAATATTAATATTATATAGTTTTGTATGATATTATAAAAATATAATATAATATTATATTATCTTCTTGCCATAAAAAATAAAAAATATTAAAATATTAATTTTAACTTTAAAAATAAATATTATGATATACATATTTATTACAAATTTTTTATTTTAATCAAATATAAAAAATTAACAAATGACAAAGCAGAATGGGATGCCTTCTTTTTTTGTTCTTTTGGGTCAACGATATTATTATTGTTAGTGGGGTACATCTACTCATATGAATGGGATGGGATGCTAATTGCGGAAAAGCAGCCAAAAGAAGAAAGTGATTCGCCAAGAAAAAGTCTAAAGCACCGGGAGGGGCCAAACCGTCTCTCGCCAGGTTAGGACCTTATAAATTGGGACATGATTATGATTATGTGTCGTGTGATGGCCCATTTACCATTTTGACGTTGAAGCTCCGCACTGTGCTGTCAGCTTTTTGATGTTTCTGTAACATCACTCTCACAAAATCTGGCCCATTAACCCCCAAATTTTAGGACCACTCATTATTCATACAGTGAGAACAAAACTTCCATTTCAGGGTCTGTCGTCTTCCGCGTTAAGTAGCTCTTGGGATTTCAGAAAGACAGGTTTCAAATCATACGTACCGACCAAAGACCTAAACATACACATCATATCGAGTTCGCGGCTTAATTACATATAAATATGACCTTGAAAGAGGTCATAACGGTGATGTGGTTGTATGAGAAATTCTTAGATATTTTTAAAATAAGAAAAAAAAATTATTCTGTATTATTTATTATTTGATATATTAATTATTATATTAAAATGTTAGACAAGTGCAATGCAGTAATGATCTATAAAATATGTGTTAAACTATGACTGGTTTAAAGTAAAATTTCTCTTTTACTCTGGAAATATTTAAAAATTTCTCGTGATTGTATATAGAAGATTTTATTTGTCATGTCCAATGTAGTTGTTTATGTAGTCAAGTGAAATGAGAAAAAAAAGGAGGATTATTATTTGTATATAGTGGCGATAATGCCATTTTAGATATTTGTAAATTATGTATAAATAAAGGATTTAATTTGAATATATTATCAGTGTAAAAAAATTTTATATAGATATTCAATCATGTATTGCTATATCAGTAAAAGTCTTTGATATAACCATCCACTACTTGAATGGTCATACAAAGGGAAGGTTTTGATTGGATGACAGTATACAAAAATTTTACACTGTCAGTGTATTCTAATTAAACTCATAAATAAATGAGTATTTTAGTTATATAATGTATTAATAATTATGAATTTTAATTATCTTAATAACGGATCTACTAAAGGATTTTTCATGTATTATTAATTATTTTATTATATCACCATAAATATAACTGAAATCTCTTATTATTTTTACATCAATATGCAGATATCTAAAATCTATATATAAAAAGAACATTTTATGAGAAAAAGTGAATTTTTCAATTTAAAACCAGAGAATCCATTTTTATGCACTAATTGGAAGAAATCCACACTACATCGAATCAAACATTAGTGTATTTAATTTTTTGTTTACACAATTTGAAATCATGATTTGAGCAAAACTACTCCAAAGCTATACTCTGGCCCTAGCCCACATTCCTAGCTGGTGTGCAGAGAATTGACTTCAAATGCACGTTCAAAACAAACAAGGCATTGCCCTATCATTGGAATGGGGAAGCTTCCACCCCTCCTTGACTTCTACAAATAAAATTAGAAGTAAGATGCTTCCATTTATTTCTAAAACCAATTAATTGCATTGATTATTAATCCAACCCAACCCCTAGTCCCTTACCATTGAGAAGAACTTCAGATTCCCATCTGTACATAACTTGAGAAAACTAAATGTAAATTTTTTGAAACCTGGTAAGCATGTTCATCTTTCTAAGAACAATCCTCCTGCTTTTTACTTCCTGTATATAGGACATTGACCCGAAATCACAAGCAGATGTATAACTAGTTGACAAATACAACAATTAACGTCTGAACCTGACATTAAACATTGTTAATCAGTAGCCTAAAAGGTTAACTGGGTAATCATAGCATCAGCATTGAATAACTGAGTTTCTAACAAGGAAAAATAAAAGACCTCCTAAATTTGATTACCCAAGTCTTAGACCTGCTAGAGATAGATAGGGATATCCCAAGCAACAATTCTAGTAAAAACCTGACCTAGTGATATTACTATAATACAGGCTATATTTAGCCAAACCAAGTGCTCCAAATTTGTAGAAAAGCAAACATGGAAGTTGACTGGTTGATGTCAGTGGTAAGCTGGAAAAGCAGTGGCTCCTCCAACAAAGCATGCCCTCTTGACAAATCGACCTTTCATTCTAGGTCTCTTCTCTGCGTTCAATTTCCTCACTTCATATCTTATTTTCTTTGCAAACAATCGAGTTCTTCTCTTTTCTCTGTACCTCGATACTCTTGCTTCTCTTCCCCCATCTCCACTCCCTACCAGGTGTCCCCTCAAGTTTCTCACTTCCCCCGAAGAAGAGCACTGAACATCTGCACCACTTGAATCCTGAAATTCACAAACACTTGCATGTCAATCATAGAACACAACACCACTTGTGGAATTGTGCATAGTCGAGTAGACATAGCATTACTCAAAGAACAAAAATAGAATGAGAGAAGTAAGTACCAAGCAGTTTGGCCAGCAGTCATCATCAGAGTTGAACTTAGGAGGTTTTCCTGTTGTCCATGGAGAACCTTGGCTGGCCCAAGCAGTTACAACCTCTTCATAGTTTAGTCTCAAAAATATGTCCCTCTTTTTCTCTTCACCAACACTACTACTATTGCTCGCCGCCACAGGCACCGCCGCCTTTTCCTCCTCTTCATGTGGAGCTGCTGCCGGTGACAGCACTGACTCAATATTCCAATCAAAGGCATCGCTTGTCATGTCAAATACTGACTCCAGATGAAAAGCTGTATCAGCATCAAGTTCCTCATCCTTGACCTTTACCATTGCACTCTTGGTTGCTTCTCCCACACATGCATCTTCTCTTTCAACTTCTTCTTTGCAATCAAACACTTTTGATCCTTTCATTTCACCTGAATCCTCATCAAGTCCACTTCCAAGCAGGCTTTCAACATCAGCAGCAAACTCAGCAAGGTTCATGTCTGACGGGAGAAACTCAGAGAAGTTGTCCAAGTCACAAGCTTCCTCATCAGCAGCATGGTTTTTCTCGTCCCTCACTTCATTGTACATATTGCAAAGCTCTGCATCAAAAGGGTCAAACACAGGCACGCGACATAGCAGCTGCTCCTCAGTCTCATGATCATCCAGCACCGGCTCTTCGCCTCCAAGCTCGGGCACAACGGGTAGAACACAAGTGTTTTTGAAAAGCACTTGGTCTTTGAGCCTTTGTTGCAAGGCCAAGTGCTTGTTGTTGTGACGTGGGGTTCTTGCCTTGCGAGTGAATCCACTGTGCCATGCGTGTGCGGTTGTTACCTTATTGGAGGGCACTGAGCAGCTAAGCTTGCATGAAGCAGTTTGAAGCCTAACCCTTTCATGCCTACTGGCTAACTGGTTTGCTGAGTGAACCAATTTGTCGCAGCCATGGCAGAGGAAAGCATCATCAGCTGCACAAAACCACCGTGCCCTTCTGCGTAGGCAGCTATCACAAGCTCTTGCTGTCTTGGCATCCAAGGCACTCGCAGCTTTCATGTCTGTGATCATAGAACTGGTTTTTTGGGTTTTGTCAAAGTGAGATGGTAGTAGTTAGTTACTATGGTTATTGCCTGCAACAGGAATATTGAGGGGGGTGTTTGGTCTATTTATTTGGGGTACCCACAAATGATTCAATTATTGTTTAGAGTGTGCATGTTGAGACTTGACAATGTGGGTGAGGGAGACCCTACCCACAGTGGGGACTAACTCTCTTTCTCTTACTCACAAGGTTGCCCTACGCCCATGCACTTTTGGTCATTTGCTACAAGAAAGTTAATGAAGGCTCCCGAGACCCACAATTTGGCCTCATCCAAGTGCTCATTGGTTGGAGATTTCATGTTTATCTTATTCTCCGAATTCTCATTGGTTATCCTTCTAATTTTGGGATTTCTCATGGACCCACCTGCGCCTGGTTAAGTGTCTACTCGAGCCTGTGTGGGTTGTGTGTTAAAATTTTGAGTATGACCCTTTTGTTGGGTTGCCTCTGTAATTCAATAATTCCTGGTAGGACTTTAAAATTCCTGCTTGCGGTCCCCCATTCAGGTTGCTTTCACTTCAACCCCGGTTGCCTTCAATCCCTCTCCTCTCTTCCCTTTGTCATGGTGAATTTTCAACCATTAGATTCTGGGCAGTGCCTTAATTTTCAGGTTAACTAATTGTTGTACAGAGTTTCAGCTTTAGAGGTCCTAACTTCTGTTTCAGAGAAATCTAAACCATAAATTAAAAAACATGGTTTGTGTTTCTTATTTAAATTTTGATATATGAGGATTTTACCTTGCTTTGTTACTTTCATCTTACATTGATGGCTCATCTTTTTTAAGCTTCAAAACTACCATGTGATTGGCTAATCATTAATTTCCTTTCTGTGCTATGTAAACATTGATCTTATAGATAAAAGGGGAGAATAATTGAGACTGGTGTACACAACCTAATGTCCACCAGTACAAGGAGAGACGGACTCCTACCAGTGGGTTCAAATTTACAAGATGGTCATAATCATATTGTCGTTTTTTCACAAAGCAGTTTCTGCCAATAAGTTATCTGCTTAACTCGGACTCCACTCATGAAAGGCAATTCCGATGTAACATAAGGATTTAACGGAAAGAAGATAGGCCTATAGCCTATACAAATCAGCCTTAGGTGTTGATATTGTAGGAGTCGGTCCAAAGAATAGTTCGCCATAAAATTTTATATATTTATTTGGCCCTTAAATTTTTCTATATACCAAAACCAGATATTGCACTGGTTTTTGCACAGATGATCTCGGTTGCTTTTTTTGTTTCTGTCGGGTTTGCAAAATTGTGCTCAGTGAGTAGTCTCATCCAAGAACCTCCTTCAGCACCATTCTACAACTTTCCTGTCATCAAATTCTCTATGGCGCTGCCGCCTATAGTCTATCCTTATCATGTAAATTACCAACAGGGAGGAAAAGAGGGGGACAGTGGCAAAGAGAGAACAAAATTTGTGTGTTAATATACAATTACTCGTGACGTGTGGCTAAAAAGGAATCATAGCACAAAGTAAATACCTATGTGATGATGGTATTTTAATATCTTCAGAATTGATGGAACAATAGGAGCAAGTTATCTTATGACACCTGTTTTGTGTTCAACGACAACATGAATATAACTTATCGATCAGATATTCTTGCCGGTACCGGAGGAAGATATCCGTGCCAAAATCTGTTGCTGGTAAAGCCTAAGGTCCATAGCTATCACTTGGATGAAAAACCTCTGCTTGTTTGTAATGTCTTCTCAAAGACTAGTACGTATTTTATCAGAATCAGTATTGCCAAGCTTAGAAATCTTGGACTTATTACGGTACCTGACCCTCCTATTATTATATTATTCAGTCGCCATACCTGCTCATCTTGTCATCTTCTCTTCAATGAAAAAGGAACCTTGAAACGAAGTGCAGGGTAATCCTTAAATCAAAAATCGGAAACGGAATGTTGCTTAGCATATAGTAAACGAAGTTACTCGTGAGGTTGTTACATTTGGTTTGTTTCAAAAATAACTGTACGGCTTGCAAGAATTACATATTTAAAATTTGCAATAATTTTTAACTTCTTGCCTCCTAAATTTTAATAGCAAGCACAACGTTGTAAATACTTTCCTCAACTTCAGAATTTTTAATTATGAATATTCCTTCAATTTCAATAATTACTCCTCAAAACTTTGAAATTCAAAGCTATTTTTTATTTTTTGGTTAAATAAATTGTCTTTGCTACTGCCCTTGATTTTTTTTGGTCAATTTTGCATGAGTACGAAGTAGCTACTGATACTTTTGTTTTTTCGTTCTTTTTTGGTTTTTTTTTTGGGGGCTCAATTAATCAAAATTGACAGTTGAATAATATTCCTCCAAAGCAGGTAGTATTTTCTCTGAACCGCTATATAGGCGTGTTTTGTTATACACCAAATAAATTATGAGCACACACCGATTTTTAGCCACATTCGATAAATGTAGCTAATTACGTCTGAGAATGTGGCCAAATACGTCTTGCAAAGCACTGCACCCGCGCCTCTTTTGTACTTCATGCTCTGGTGACCCCACAGCCACCGTCCCTCACTGCTTCCTCCAGCGCGACCGCACAAGCACCCCCACTGCGCGGTCGCACTCCCACCCTTACCAACACACAAGCACTAGAACCCTCCTATGCATCACCAACACAATCCAACACTCTCTCTGAGCCAACACAAATGCAAACAACATCATCATGAAAGTGACAATTTTTTGTGTTCTGTTCCCACTCATTCAATAAATTAATCAACACTTTTTAACAGCCCCCAAATCAATGTCAAGCAGTCTTCTCCAAGGCAAGGGGAAGAGTAATGTGAAGAAGAAAACAAGCATGAGGAAGATGAGGTCCTAAAGCAAAATAATATTTTAATGTTTCTTTCTTTCTTTTTTTTGTGTAACCCCAACATGTGTCAATGTATTTGATTACTCCTTCAAAGGAATGCCTTCAAATCTTTGGGCTCAAGTCGATAATGTCCCCAGCCGGTTGACTCATGGCCGCCTAAATTCCTTTTGTTTTTGGGGGAGAAAAATAAAAGATTTCCTAGCCAAATCGGTTCAAGAGAGAGAGATTTAGTGAGTTGTTTTCAAGGAACAAAAGGGGTGGATGTCACTGGGCACGGAGCAACAGAACGTGGAGCAGGAGGAGACACAATTCATGGGTGGGTATAGGACTAGAATTACATGGTGTAAGTGCAGCCAAATTAGTGGGATCAAGCGAGGATGTTATTGTGGGTATAGGATTAGGATTATTTAACGGGATCAAGGGAGGTTGTTACTCGTGTTTAGGTGTTGAGATACTTATAGTTATGGCTGGGAACATTATCGACTTGAGCCCAAAGATTTAAAGGCATTCCTTTGAAGGAGTAATCAAATACATTGACACATGTTGGGGTTACACAAAAAAAGAAAGAAAGAAACATTAAAATATTATTTTGCTTTAGGACCTCATCTTCCTCATACTTGCTTTAGGACCTCGGTTGTTCGGTGACAATAGTTGGTCGGGCCGAGTTCCGTAGAGAAGACATAATTCGTCTAAGAAGAGTTGTGCTAAGAGAAAGTTGTGAGGAACACGGGTAGACCAATATTTTTTTTTTAAATAGTGTGTGGTTAATTATATTTATGGTATATTTGTTTGTGTTTTTTAAGTAAAAAATTATTTTTTATTAAAAAAATAAATTTTCAAATATTTTGATAAATTCTAAAAATAATTAAATTTAAAAAAAAATTAGTTTTCATCTTTTTTGAAGAAGATGAAAATAATAGATTTTAAAAAAAATAAATTTTTAATTTTTTTTATTATATATAAAATTTAAATTTTAAAATTATTTTTTTTCAAAATTTGAAACAAATGCACTCTTAATCTATGCATTATAGTACGAGCCATATATATATATATATATAGGGAGCATATCTCATAAGAAGGATGATTTTTTGCGAGAGTAAGAGGAGCAAATTTTAACTATTAAATTTTACGTAAATGGTCAAGTTAAAGCATAAAATCATATGAATTTTTTAAGTGATCATGTGATCTCTAAATAACTTTAAATCTTGACCATCTATATATGGTTATATGGCACAGATTTGCTCCTCTCACTCTCATAATAAACCACTCATCTCATGTAATACGCTTCCTATATATATATATATATATATATATATATATATATAATTTAATTTAAATACACTGACAATGTAAAACAGTTTTACACTGTCAATCAATAGAAATGTTGAAAAGTGCCAACTCATACAAATAACCATCCACTATAATGAGGAACCCACTATGATTTCTCATTTTTCCCTATTTCTATTAATTGACAGTATAAAATTATTTTACACTATCAATATATACCAATTAAACTCATATATATATATATATATATATATATATATATATATATATATATATATATAGAGGCCAACATTCAGAAATACAAGCGGAGAATGGCTTGTGACATGTAGAGGAATTGATGGATTAAATATACGCAGTTTGACAATGGTCTTTGAAGCTAGTACTAGTACCATTTCATACTGAAATGTTGAAATCCGTTTTGCCTAAATGGAGGAGGAGTTGAGGTTGAATTGAATACATGATATGGTTTACTCTCAGCTACCTACACTTAATCACATTAAAAAATAAAGGATAAGCTTTGGCAAGAACAACTGTAGCACATTTATAAATGAAAATTGACCAGCCCTTCCATCAAAGGCACGAGTCATTAGAGCAGCCTCAGAAACCGGCAAGGGGAGTGGGCTTGGGCTTGGGCTTGGGCTTGGGCTTAGAGACTCAACAAATGGGTCTGCAGGATGCGGTGATGAGGATGGCCAACATGATGCTCCACCATAACTTTGATTACCTGAACCCCAAAAAAAAAAAAAAGGAAATATAAAAATGAAGAAATAAGTCACATCAGAAATCTGAAGCTTCTGCAGCTCTTGCCATGAATGATCTTGTTTACTAGAAATTACCCGGGCACTGTAGGTAAGAAGAGTTAATCATACTGCAAAATGCAAACCATAAAACGTGTTAGATAGATCTCCTCATAGATAAGTCAAAAAAAATTGAAACCCAAATAGAAATTTTGTGACAATTTATACTTTGGGGTACATCGAATTATAGCATGATCGAAATATTACGAACTTTTGTTTCAAATTCCGTTTGTCTTTGGGGTACATGTCTCTGATTATGTTATTCTGAGCATTCAACTTACTTACCTACTCAGAATTTTGCCACCCCTGTGGCCGCGGTAAACACATTGGCTCACATTGCAACCAGCTTTTGAATATTCCACATATTCATCCCCAATAGTAAGATTGGACCCTTTGCAACGTAAATTATAGCAAGGGACATCCATTCCAGAAGGAAAACATTGCATCCTGGTTAAATTAGTAAGGAATCATAGCTTATAAAAGCAACTTGCATATTGTAATTAAAATTCAAAGCTAAATTTGTGTACAGATGTAACTAGGGTCAATGTGGTAGCTTACTTGAGATCCATTGGTGCACAAGTGCATTTGATGCAGTTGCTGGCAGTTAAAGCATATGAGCCATTTGGGACTATCAAACTCTCATTGTACCAATTCAGAGTAGCTGATGAACATGCTGCAAAGGACGGTACAAGTCTACACAAGATTATGTCAATGTAGGTGATCAATCATTATTATCTTAAATGAAAATTTCCTAAGTTGTAATATAAATCGCCTGTCCTATACTTCCTGGCACCCTCTCAGTACCCCCAAAGGAAAAAGGAAATGGTACTTTATCTAAAACAACCGAGAAAAAGGTTTTTGTCTTTCTTGACTTTAGTCAATGGCCTAACCCCCCGTTCCATATGACAGAATCCTAATTTTTTATGAAAGAAAAAAGCTCGTAGAAACCTCACGCGAATAATTTTTTTTTGTGGATTCTTTATACAAGTTATTACTCTGTTATTTATGTTTTGCACGATTATCCATATTTACTAAATCTCACATCTATTAACTAAATTCTAACGAAGTAGAATAGACTTTTGGGTAGATCTTTAAGTTCACTAGTAATTGTTAAGCACTTTTTTCATCTCTACCCTTTCTTTTTCTCTCGCAAGTAGCAAAATAATGTAATAAATTTATGAGTTTCTAATCCTTGAAAAAGGTAAGATGCATTTTTTTCTTAATCAAATAAAAAATTTAAAATTATAATGTCAAAAGTCTGTAATTACTTTTTTCCATCTGTGAGTAGCATTTCTCATTATATAATATGATACCAAATGAAATACCTGAATTGCCCCTATCTAAATGACATCCTCACATCAACTTGTTGGTATCAAGTATCAACTATATAACGTCGGCCTCTTTCCCGAAACTTAAAAGGAAACCAGCAAGTAAAAACGGCAGTCAATCCTAAAAGTAAAAGAAACTAAAGCAAATACTGCATAAACATTGCTTTTTTGTAACTAGAAACAAGAACAGGTCGTAAATTTATTATTTTACCAGCATGTGAATGCACATATGAAACTATTAGTCCAGTAAATGGTGGCAACATAATCTCAATTCAGAATAATCACTAGGAGCCAACAGCATTTAGAGGTGGTCAAGATATTTTTCTCAATTCATCTTATTAAATTGAGAATATTTTTATTATTAAGCTGTCTTAAATTATAATTCTACAAAAAGAGAAATTAACAAGTACAACTACAAGTGTATTACACTTACTGGCTGCTGCAGTAAAATATTGAGATACCAACCTGCAACGGGAACAGATAGTATGTCCCCTGGATCAACTGTAGCTTGACCAAGCCCATTCACATTCTCCAAGTCTGAAACAGTAGTACCAAAAACTGCTGCTAAGCTTTCCAAACTCTCCCCTTTCTGCACCACATATGACATATAAATTGCAGTTCCCCCATTGTTAACATTGTTCAGACATGTGCATGGCAATGGTATCACAAGGCTTTCTCCATCTGTCAAAGGGTTTGTAGCATTGATGCTGTTCACACTCTTAATTTGGTCAGCACTAACAAGCCAACCATAACCATCTGATATAGAGGCAAGGGTATCAGCTGCTTGAACAGTGTAAATGGTTGACATGGACCTTCTGATGCCATCCACACAAGGACATGCAAGTGGTAATTTCACAAGTGATTTGGCTCTAAGGATTTCATGAGCACACGATGGTGCTATGGGGAAGACAGAGTTTGCAGCCAAGATATCAGAAACATTTACATTGAAGCGAGTTGCAATTTCAGACAGCATTGAGTCCCAAGGCAAGAGATATGAGAGAAGAGAGGGGCAGGAGTTTGAGGAGTTGCATGGTTCAATAGTGGACTTTGTTTGAACTAGACATAAGACACTGAATAATAGGAAACCTGAGATCAGAGGTGAACGAAACTGCACATAGTTTCTCATTTTGTGAGCTTCTCTTGGTTGAGTTAATGGAGTGCAGCTGTACACGAATTCAGAAATAAAAAGATCTTTACTTTCTATATTCCTTGCATTCTCTCAATAAATTGGACCCCCCTGTGTTAGGTGAATACACGTGATGGTCCAAAGATGGAGTTGGGTTTGGACTTCGGAAATAAAAAATAGGCATGAAAATAAGGGTGATATCCTATATATAAAATATGGGGATTTAGGTCATCTAAAATGAAAAAAATTATAAAATAAAAAAATAAGGAATCATTTATTATTAAATTATTTTAATAAAATTCACATAAAATAAAAATTATTAATTCAACAATAAATATTTTTTTATTTACTCACTTTACAACCCCTTTCATAATCCAAATCCATAATGTGGTGATGGAGCCAATAACAACAAAACTTACCACCACCCATTAATTTGCTGTGACTGCACATGACAGGCATGCATCAGGATCAGGAATTAAAACCTGGTCGATTTCAGTTTTCGCATGCTGCAGTCAAGATCCGATAAAAGCTCAAATAAAGTCTTGTCTTGTTTGGATACAAATTAAAAATTGTAATAAGCATATTTCCTAGTCAATTTTAATTAATGATACCCTGATTCTTCGTTTTGTCCTTGTTACCTATATTAGAACTCAGAATTAGTCATCACTCTTGTTGTCATTTAAAAACGACTACATAGGATCATTAATTACGTGACTTGAATAGCGGAATTGTCTTCTTGCTCTAGTGAATTCCTTAAATTTATTTAGTAATTGTATATCGATTTGTGTGTCAAATGCACACTTGTCTTCTACATATTAGTATTGATATGCACTCAAAAATATATATGTAAAGAACCCTTCCAAAAAGCTTAGTACCTACCTATTTCTATAACTATTATATCTCATCAACGAAGTGGCCTACCATTTGGAAATGTAATTGTCACTGGCCATACAGTTATTATGCTATGCTGCTGAATGCAATAAGTGCGCAAAGGCTATCATATTTACATTTTCTTTACAAAAAAAGTAGTACATGTTATAAGGGTGGGCAGTACTCTTGCATGCTAGTAATACTATATTAATTCTACGAGGTATCTTATAATCAACTTATATTGACTATGCTACTTTATACTCTCTTTGGTTAAAAATAACTATTACTTTGGTCATTTACATAGGTATCAAGGAACTCAATATCAAGAATTAATTATAAAAATATTTATTAAAATATTATTATTTAATAATTAATTTATATATTAATATTTTATTATTTATTTTGTTTAGAATTGTGTAGAGGGTAAAATAAAAAAAATTTCAATAAATATTTTATTAAAATATGAGATTGATAAATAATATGAACAAAAATTTTTTACTCAAAATGACAAATAATTTAAATTAGAGGATAATTTGTTAAAAATATGTACTTTATTCAATTAATAATAGTTTTATGAAGTATTAAATTCAACTATATATTTATTAATCAAATTAATAATTTTATTCTGTACTTATATCTTGATGACAAAAACTGAAAAAACTTACATGAATAGCTATCTTAAACTCTGCTACTTATAGTAATAGTTATATTTGTTGTACTTGATGTTATCTCAACATGATACTATATCTGTGCCTTGGAAATGGAAAAATTCTTCATTATAAGATCTCTATCCTCTTCAGTGACTTGTGTTAGGTTGGGTTAGACTAATTGAGTTCTTATTAATAGGGCTTGGATACTGTTGGTTTGATCAAAACTAAAAAAACATGATGCTATTTCTGTAGTGTGATCTTCCTTCCTCCTCGATCTTTTGTATTTAACATAGAGTTGGTGTTTCCTTCAATTGGCCATAGTTTATTATTATTATTATTCTCCTAAGCTAGAACCTTAATCAAGGGCAGAAGATTTACAAACTATGGTCTGCTAATAATATATGTAATTAGGACTTGATTAGTAATGAGGAATTTGAGTACTTTATATCATTTCACAAGTTCAAATACATAAATTTTGTTCCTAGCACTATCTAGAATATTATATAGAAGTTAAATATAAATATAATATGAGACTAATTTTAATGCAATGATACTACAAAATAATAAGAGAGTAATTTCAATGTAATATAAATATGAAAAAGTTTTACATTATTATCCAATCATATATTTCTAGAGTAAATACATATTTTAGTCTTTGATAAAAATTTCAGGGGATAAATTAGTTCCTCGAGATTTAAAAACCTCCGGACACTCCCTTACCATTCAAAATGGGTACCATATTAGTCTCTTTGTACATATCCATATTAGTAAAAAAATCCTTAATATTTCTATACGGAGGAATTAATATGTCCCATTTTTGAATGGTGGGGGACTACTCAACGGTTTTTAAATTTCGAGGAACTAATTTGTCCCCTAAAATTTTTATTAAGGACTAAAATGGGTATTTACTCATATTTTTGTTTACAAGATTTTTAAGATAATAGATAATTGAGTCAAACACTTTTTGTTGATGTGACAATATTTAATTGAATATTTGTATAAAATTTTTTTATACTAACAGTGTATCAAAATTAAATTCATATAATTTTTAATTATTATTATTATTATTTAATAGAAATCAAAGAAATTATCTTATCATTATAGGCAATTATATAGAAATGGACCATGTTAATAGTTTGTTTAATTTTTATTGAATGACAATCTAAAATGGTTTACACTTTTAATGCTTGAAAATTATTCTCATATAAATTATAATACTTTAACAATTTAAAAAATTAAAAATTTCAACGATATTTTCAAGAATAAAATATATTATGCGTGCAAAATGCCCGACTATAAGAAGTTAAGAATGAAAATGACAATATTTATCGCATTGCTAGAGGTACAAAGGACCAAGCCTTTTTTCAATATTTATTTTGAAAGAGAAATTAAAAATCTGCTGGGTGAGTAAACAAAAATTGTAGCATGTGAGGGCGTCACGCACGCACGATTATACTGGATTTTTTTTTTTTTGTCTCAATTTATATATTTATTTTTCAATTGTAAACAATAAAAAAATAGATATATAAATTTACCATAAACTAAAATATCAAAAAATTGTTATGAAACGCTGGGTGGTGCTTGTGCTCTCAATTTCTCGTGCCATCAAACTCATGCGCTTTTTGTTAAACGTTGTGTAACTTATTACGCTATCCTAAGCTGGCTTCTTTATCTAAATATGGTAACAGAATCCAATAATAACTGAAATATTGTATTTTAAATTTTTTTATAAGAATATGACTATGATTTATCAGTTTTCGCCTTGGAGATTGGAGAATTGTGTTGCAAAAATTTCTACACTCATGGGGGCAAAATTTGATACAACAAAATTTTGTTAGAGATTTCTCCTTGCTATATGTAGGAATATGAAAAAAATCTCTGTCTCCCTCTAACGCTTAAATTACAACGGCTCTCAAAACTCTTTATATATATATCCTTTCTCTATTATTGATGCTCTCTTATTCTTTATTGTTGTTATTTCCCTTTTATTAGTTTGTCTTGCTCTGTTTTTTTTTAAGTGAGAGTGAATAATAATAAAAAAATTTTTAGAGAAAATTATGGATAATAGTGTAAATATTGCTATTATTGTACATGTTAATAGCTTTGTTATTAGAAATATAAAAGAAGGTGTGGTATTTATATCTGACGAACTGCTTATCATTTTCGTTCCTCAAACCATATCATTTGAGAAACTAAATGCTATACTTTGTCAAAGCATAAATACTGGTATTCCAAAAAGAGTGGTGAGAATTAGATATAGGTGCCTGATCTCAAATCTGAATAATAAAATATATTTTCGATCCATTAAAATAGGTAGTGACAGAGAGATGCAAATAATGTTTAGGATATATAAGTAATATCTACATCACATTATTGCCATTGAATTATACGTTAATCTCAAAGAAATTGTTGCTGAAATTGATTGAGCTGGTCTACAGCATAATAAAACAATTTAAAGTGCATATTCCATTGGACTACATGAAGATACTATTGTCATTTCATATCAAGTAAGTCATGTGATAATTTATTATATTTTTATTTGAAAATTATTTATGTAAATAATTTTTTTATCATGGTACAATTTATTTATTAATTATGTAGCAATTTGATTAATAGTTCTAGTTGAATTAAATTAAATTTTGATGTTAATTAATATAATACTTGTATTATTTTTTTTAATACTTTTCAATAATCCTTGCATCAGTATCATATTGCTGAAACTAGAACCAACCAGCATAGCAATGGCACTGCTCCTAATTTTTATCCAGTAAGTCATATGATATTTTATTATATTTTTATTTGACAGTTATCTATCTAATATAATTTTTTTTCTTATTTTGTAATTTATTAATTGATTTAATTATGTAATTTTGTGCTCTTGCAATTAAGAGTTTTTGTTTACGTGAATTATATTTTGATGTTTATTAATGTAATATTTGTACTAATTGAGTTAATTATTGTTAATAATCCAGCATCAATATCATGGTGTTGAAAGTTCTAGTTCCTATTCGGCCAAATAACATGACAATGACACTGTTTCTAGCATATATCTAGTGAGTCATATCATATTTTATTAAGTTTTTTATATCAAAATTATTTATGCAGGCAATATCTCTATTATGGTGGAATTTATTGGTTACTTAGTTTTATTCTATAAGTTTTTGTTATACTCATTAATAATTTTTCATGAACTGAATAAAATTTTTGTTCTATTACTTAGTTGAATTAAATTCTTGAGTTGGATTAATAGTTTTATTGTTAAGTTTTTATTCTATAAGTCTTTGTTATTTTAGTTAATAGTTTTCAATAATTTTTATTTCAATATCATAGTGCTCAAATTGTTATTGCACATTTTGATGGTTGCGTTATTAAAAATACAGAGAAAGGTGTGGTATTTATGTATAGTGAACCGCTTATCATTTTCGTTATTCAAACCATGTCATTTGAAGAACTAAATGTTGTATTTTGTCAAAGTATAAATACTGGCACTCTGAAGAGACTGGTGATAATTAGATATAAGTGTCCGATCTTAAATCTAAACAACAAATGAATTAGACATTAACATGGTACACTCCCTGCAATAAAAGTGAACCAGATATTAACATATTTATGCCACTCCACTCACCATCAATACCCATATCTCGACCTTGCTCAAACAAGATGTTCTATGATCTAACTCTTCAAGTTAAAGACCCTATAAGAGTTAGATAGGATGGAATATCTTACAAATGTTGAAGATTAAATGGTCAATAAAACTTTAAATAGGCATAACTTTTGACTTAGGACTCTGATTCATTGTTATTATATATTTTCGGAAGGCATAAATATTGTTTGAAGATGTTTTGGCCACTTTTTTATTGTTGTATGATTTTTATATTTTTTTTCCCTTTGTATTATTTCTGGACTAATATATCATTTTTTTATACTATTGGAAAATCGATAATAAAAGGATATGTTAGTATAAAATTTATGACATAATTAAGAATTAAATAAATGAAACATTTAAAAATGTTAAAGTTTTAATTTCTAAATTTTCTCAATATGATAATAATCTAATTACAAAAGATTGAGTATTTTAAAAATTAAGAACAATATTTTATTTAAAATTAATATTTTTAATGTATTCTTGTAATGTGTAAGGAATTTTGTAAAAAAAAAAAAAATTCTGTTTTTAGTAAAAAGAAATTTAACGTACTTGATGAAGAAAAGTGGTGAAAGATTAATGTTTTTTTTCAAAAAAATTAAAGAAATAAATTTACTAGCTATAAGTGAGTAATTGAGTTAAATATATTAATTTCGCATGAAAATAAAAAATGTAACAAGATTAATGTACCTTCAAGATGGCGAAATATGTGACGGAAAAAGTTAACTTTCCTGACACATGCCCAATTATATGACCAATGGTCATAAACGACTTCTATATAAGAGTGCAGTATTCACTTATAACATATTGGATTCTAAAATATTGGATAAAAGTATAAATATTATTATTGTTACATGTTTATGTCTAATAAATCGCTTATATAAAAAAAAAAGTGATTTAATTTTAAGGGTAAGAACTAGAATTTGAATATTAAAGAAATAATTATTAAAAAAAATCTTAGATGCAGCAATATATTAGAATTTAATTTAATTAATCGATCAAACTTTAAATAAGTATAACTTTTGATTTAGGATTCTAATTCACTATTATTATACCTTTCTGGAAAGTTCCAGATGAGCTCGTCAATGTGGCAACGACATAGCCGGTTGATGCTATTTCTGGCCTCAAAAGAGTGTTGTTTAAATGTGTTTTTGCCATTTTTTATTTTTGTATGATTTTTGTATTTGTTTTCCCTTTGTATTAGAGGTGTAAACGGGTTGGTTCAGATCAAATTTGAATAGAAAATAAATCTGAACCAATTAATTTTAATTGGTTTGGTTTGGATCAGATTCTTAAATTTTTTTGACCAAATCCAAACCAAACCAAACCAGTTAAATTTGGGTTGGTTCGGTTCATGTGATTGGATTACCCATTTATTTATTTTTTTTCAATTTCAGTAAAAAAAAATACAATAAAAAATAAACAAGCATTGAATTTTCATATAAGTAAATTTTAAATTCTATTTTAATATCCAAAGATTAAATCATTATAATATTATTATGAACATAATTAAAAGAAACACAAACAAATAATTTTCATTCTAATCCATTACTATCAAGGGGCATTAACATAATATTGTCCAACTATAACATCCATTAACACAATTAAAAAGATAAATTATCTATGCTCAAGTTCATACATCAAACAATAATATAATATAACTTATATTACAAAATAAGTGTGTAACATGTGTAATGTTAATGGGAAAAGGAAATAAGTCTATAAGCATATGTAATATAGCGTGTATTAGTGTATTTATATATATATGATCGGGTTGGTTCAGGTAATGGATTGCAAATCTCCTAATCCGATACCCGAATCAAATATTGAACAGTTCCAATCAGATTGGACCCGATTGACCCGATAAACCGAACTGAACCAAACCAATTTAATTGGTTCGGTTTGGATTTATCAGGTTCATTGGATTAATCCAATCCACTTACACTCCTACTTTGTATTATTTTTGGACTAGTATATGATTTTTTTATTTAACTAAAAATGTTAACTAAAAATTTGATTTTTTATTTAACAAAAATATTTTCACATAATAAATTATAAAAATAAGAATGCAATTAATTAAAATATTATCTATTGAAAGATCGATAATAAAAAGAATATGTTAGTATAGAATTTATGACATAATTAAAAATTAAATAAACAAAACATTTAAAAAATTATCTTATATTTCAAAATAGATAACATGCTAAAACCATTACAGCCTAAGTTCGAGCAACATACTTTTGGTTAGCCGAGTTATTTGTTATCAAAGGTCGGGAGGCATATGTTTGAAGAAATGCAGGATTTGTTTTCTCAAAAACCCTCACGACACAGTTGCGAGAAATCCGACAAGTAGGCTCACGACGCTCATTCATATTTGCTTCTAATTTTTATTTTCCTTATTACCCTTAATTAAGATTTAACTATATTGGATTGGATTAGCTCAAATTTCAATTTTAATTTTTAAAACCCTTCTCATCCAATTGAATTCAAATTGATGAATACTATATAATAACAAAATTAATTATAAAAATAGTGATAATTTATTAAAATAACCTCTTAATAGTTTAAAATGCTATCTTACTAAAATAAATGTCATTTACTATAAAATTGTTAAACACTTAAAATTTTGTAGTTATAATCTTTTTATAATAATAAGATGGTAAGCTCCTTAACTTTTTGATGAGTGATTTTTTATCTTTCATCTATTTGTTATCATTAAACATAATTGAATTTTATTTTTTATCACCTGACAATACTTTAAAGAGTTTAATCTTAATATATAATATATGTAAAAAAAAATTATACTATAAACTAATTATGTATCATATAATTTTATATAAAATAATTATTGTAATTTAAATATTGTAAACAACATAATGATACACGAATAGCTAATACTGTAAAAAAGATTACATTAATAGTACACTAAAATAATATTGAAGTACCATAAAACGTATATTAATAATAAAAGTATTGTCTTGCTATTCAATTCTTTTCCTGCATGCGTCTTCAAGAAAAAATTTCCGTAATTGTTGGCAGTGTATCAGGTTTCGCCCCCCATCATGTAGATTTTATAAAAAAATTAATTAAAAACTAAATCCTACATTATGGAGGGCGAAATGTATTGCACCCTACCACATTTTCGTAATTCTGCAAAATATCCCATATTATCATAATATTAACCTATAATTCCCATAAAAAATTAAAAAACCTCCTCAGTTGGATAATTCGAATCAAATTAATTAAAATTTAATAATTTTAAAATACTGGTAATTTAAATAAAACAACAAAAATGAGTTTATTATGTTTAGTATAAGAAAAATGTTAGAAAGTTAAAAAATTTTGACGAAATTTAATTACCAAAATGATGTTTTATTGGCTCGAGTAAATAAGTGACAAATACTACTTTATTTCATCTAATAACCATAGTTGAAAATTTCTGGCAATAATTATTTTTGAGCAATCACTAACCGTTCAAATTTTCAGCAGTTTCTTTCCTTTGCTTATACTGAAAATGTTTCTAACAAATTCATAGACTCTTCCTTCTTCTTTTTTAGTTTGTCCTTCCCGGCTCAGATATGTTGTTTGTGACTGGTGAGTTCTGTTTCAAAGACGAAAAAAAGAAAAACATAACGTTGGAAAAAGTTGCCTAATCTTGATAGAGAAAGTGTTGGACTTGGAAGGAAGAGCAAACAGTGCAAAGGAAGCCAATTATCTTCCTTGCATTTGCAGGTCAATGAAGGAAACATCACTAGTCTATAGCTCTCATCATTGTTCCTTCTAAATGGAAATCATTTGCAAGCCTTTCCTTCTCGCACGAAGAAAATTCTTGGAAGATCCAGCAGCCAAGTGTGTTGTAGCATATTTTCCTTTCCCCTGAGATCATTCTCATTATACGGGTAATAAGAATAGCAAGAAGCTGCTTTCTTTAAAAAAGAATGAAATTGGAAAACAATTACTTTGAATTTTTTTCCTCTGAAATTTTTCCTGCAGTTTTTTTCATAAAAAATTCCAAAGCCAAATATTTTTTCGCTTCTAAAGCTGCAGTTGCTTTTATAACATGACACCCTCTACAATACTGAATATATTTTGTTAGGACTGTTTCCCTTTCACATCTGTGTTTGGACCCCATGCTTCTTTTAGCAAAAGTTCAGCAATTTAGGGCCTACACTTCTCTCGTTGATAAATGATTTGTGACATAAAAGAAGAAAATTAAATTGTTAGCTTGGATGTCATTCTTCATATATTCATATAAATCTTGGTCTATAAATCTTGGTTTATAGGTTATAATCAAGTCTTTCCTTGGATTATCAAAAAAAAAAAAAAAAATTAAGTCTTTCCTTGTATATTTATGACAAAATTCAATGCTTTCTTCCAAACTTTCAGTTCATCTTAAAGAAAGCGGCATGAGTTTAAAGATTGGTGACATTGCTTTATGGTTTGGTCGCACATGGTCTATGGTTTGTTCCCATTAGTTAACACCCATGTGATGAATATCTGGCTAATGCTTTGGTCTATATTTTGGTGCCATTGTTGTTTATTCAGACTGGATTATGTTTTTATCTTCTTGCCATTGCTTTTTCTGAACCCTTCCCTTCTCTTGCAACGAGGTTTTACTTGTTTCCAAAAAGTTAGTTAATTAAATATATTTTTGTTACTTATAAAATTAATAAATTTTTATTTTAATTTTTTAAAAATTATTTTTTTAATTTTAATCAAAATATTTTTAAAATATTTGGTTTTAGTATCTAATTTTTTTTATTTTAATCTAAATATTTTAAAAAATTTTGGTTTTAATCTTTATTTAAATATAAAAAGAGTAATGTAATTATCCATCATTTATGTTATCACTTAGCAAAGACAGACTAATAATAAAAATTAAAACTAAAACTTTTCAAAATATTTAGATAAAAAAAATATTTCAAAAACTAAAACTAAAATTTACTAATTTTATAAAAATTAAAAATATATTTAAATGTTATATATCAAAGCATCTGGATTTGTATCCGTATGTTCCACGTGGCTTCTTGAGGTGAGACAGGTGGAAAAGGCTCATACGTGAAGAAATTGATAACTCCAACGCAAGCATACTGTGCTCCAGGCAGTCTGTTAATCTTTGCCTGTGCTACCCGGTGCATGCATTATACGTTAGAATATCAACATCTCTTTGCCTTTAGTAGCTTTTAATAGTTGCAAATAAATCAAAAAGACCTCAGCATTTATGACCTACTCTGTTTTATTTCAACATATCTATTAGACATTAGACATTAATCATAAATATCATGTGACACATACATGTTAAAAAATACTCATATTTTTTCTTTTCAATTTTTTCAAATCTATTTCTCACTTAACCTATAGGGTGTTTAAGTAGATGTCTAAAGATTATATAGACAAATCATTTTCCATTATTCATTCATATAGAAAAAGATATAAGTTGTAACTATATGCGACTTGTAAGTTGTAACTATGTCCTAGTTACATTTTTTTTAATTTTTTGCTAAGGGAGTATCTTGACTAAAAGTATACATAGTAACTGAAATCCTTTGCAGCAGAAATTCTAAGTTTCTGTATAAATCTTAAAGCTGCTTGAAAGTTCAGGTCTATTCATGTAGCTGTGACCAGTTCCTTGAAAAAAGGGAGTAAGGGATACAAGTGAAGTGAGGCATCGCTTACTCACAGTAAACAGACTTAAATGAACTGAACTACTGATGAGCTCTAGTCCGGCATTCTATGGATCCAACAAGATGAAACAACAGTTGTTTATCTGCTATGTACATTTGCTGGTTTAATCACAGGATACATTTCATTTTGTTTCTGTTTATCTAACAAGTAACGAATGAAAATATAAGTTGTAGATTTCTTCAAATGACCTTCACTCTATAATCATATAATCTATATAGAAAGTGTTTATTGTTGTTCAATATAATTTATTAATTTATTTAACTATGAAGCTGCCCTGTAAATTGAATAATCGAGCGTATTTTCAAAGATATGTGTTTATTGGCTTCTTTTTTATGGAAAATCACTGTAACAAAGAGTGTATTTGATATGAAAATAAAAATGGAAAAAAAAATTTCTAGAATAAAATGCATCATTTATAAAATTTTATCCCCATTTTTATCGCCCACTAAACGCATCCTAAATGGAAAATGAACAAAATATATCATTAGAGTATGGGAACAGTTCTTCTTCTCATGTTATTGTCACGGCGTCTTTTATACCTGTGTTATTACCTTTTTTCTTTAATTTTCCATACATCCATCATAGCCAAGGTCTAAAAAAGTTTAGGCATTCCTTCGCGATGGTTTCCACATTGTTACATTTTAAAAGAGAACACAAGAAACGAATAAAGAATGGCGAAAAGGATAACTAAGACCACCATCATCCATAATATGAACGACAAAATTGACTATAGTTTAGTCAAGTATGTAGCAAAAATGAGAACTGGAAAATCTTGGACGGCTCTAATGGTCCAAGCAAAAACCCAAGGGTATATGCTTTAACTTCTGCTTGCCTTGGCATATGTAGACTCTGCAACTCTAGCCAATAGTCTTACTTCTCAACTGCAAACAAAACTTCAGTGCCATTCCATGTTCAGGGTTGCATCGACCCAACCTATGTCCAAGTCATCAAAAGCATTATCGAGAAGGGGTAGATTGCTGCTACCTTCACCATATTCCATATTGCACTTGGAGCTATCAACAATATAATCATCAAGGGCATGATCAAAGTAATTATCAGACAACATTGTCCCGTTCTCCAACTCCTCCAAATTGAGATACTCACATGTCAGTAATGTTGGTGCAGCTGGCTCCTCCAACAAATCTAGGACTGTCTGGTCTTCTTCATAAATTGGAATCACAACATTTCCTTCACCATATGCAGTGCATCTCTTCTTTGCATAGTTTATAATCTATCAAACTCAGTCTTCTTGTTGCCATAAACCATGGCAGCCTCTTCTTCAGTATCATAAGTACCAAGCCACAATCAGGTCCCTTGAAATGGGTCTTGAATCTCAGCTGCAAATTTTCCTGATTTCCTACGTCGAACACCTTTATACAAGCTAGATGAGCTGCATGTTTTCCGGTGTCTGCTTCTAGGATAAAAGTTGGGACCTATTTTGATCTTTTCACCACTGATATTTGCACTTGATTTTAAAGGCATGGTTGGAACCAAAATTTCTTTGACAAACGGTTGGAACCATCTGATTGGGAGCCATTTTTCAAAATTTTATTATCTTCATCACTTAAAAATAATCCGTAGCATATGGGTCCTTGTATATAACTCTGATTGTCCTATAAGAGTTCAATTTTTCTTTTTTGATTGGAACTTTTTGTTTTCCTTTCTTACAAGTTTTTTCTTGTGTCAGAGATCGCATTGGAAAGCCTGGCATGTTGAGATACAACCCAATTTCTGATGAAGGAAGCGAAAAAAAGGAGGAAGAAATAGAAAATCAAGATATTTTGAGTATGAAGAGAAACCCAAAATCTCTAAACAACTATGTCCCTTAATCCAAAAGGCCAACACATTCAAATCCAAAAGTCCTGCATTAAAATTCAAAATTTAAAGGTCATTAAAATTTTTTTAAAAAAATCTCTTTGGTGAAAAATAATATAAATACAGAACTTCTAAAACCCTTGTCATGAGCTTCATGATAGACCAATAATTTATCTTGTATCAACACTAATTAAAGTGCAAATATCAACATGTACAAACATTCCGTTTTGTTCTTAATCTGATGAACAAGGTTGGACAAAACTCTGTCTCTGATGAAGAGACCGGGGTTGCATGCAAAGGATGAAGAATGAACAAAGTTCAAGAAATTAAACAGTGGAGGGGGACAAAGAATAATAGATATAGTCATACAGCTTCTTCGGAGCTACTACAATACAGTGATTAGACTCAGAACCAAACAATATGTATATCCGCTGATTCACTTACTCTTCTTGTCTCGAAAAAGAGCAAACATAGAAAGTACTAGTATTCAAAATCCAACCATCAAATAAATACTACCTAAATTAATACACATCAAAATTAATGTTGCACACATTTATTACAAGTAATCAAATTAACGGCTCCATATATATATATATATTATAAATATGTTTTTGGAGTTTATCAATTTGTTTCTTTTAGATGAAACAAAATCAAGAAAACCAATTATGAAAGCCAGAAAGTAAGGAAAAGTATTCAATTCTGAATCTTGCTCGAGATATTACTGAATCTTCTTTTTCTCTAGAGTGCATAAATAATTGAGTAAATTAGAAAAGTTGTCTTTCATATGTTAGGTTCATTAGTTTACCATCCAGACTTATAGATAGATACGATGAAAAAATCATTTTTATTAATTATTAAATTAAAAAATTTAAAATGATTTAAATATTTTTATTTTAAAAAATCATTATTTTTAATTTTTATTATATAATTATAATATATTTTAGATATATAATAAATATTTTTTTTATAAATAATAATAACAATAAAGTCTTGATTTAATAGTATCAATGTTTGCTTTTAATATGCCTTTAAGATATATATATATATATATATATATATATATATATATATATAATTATAAGCCTTAATTAATACAAATACCAGGAAAGCCACCTATTGTTAATTAAGGATTACCTAGTAAAACATGATGGCATTTATTATTTTCTATAAAATTTTACTTATAATGACACCTGAATTTAAAAGTTAGAATAAAAGTTTTAATATATATATATATATATATATATATATATATAATTATAAGCCTTAATTAATACAAATACCAGGAAAGCCACCTATTGTTAATTAAGGATTACCTAGTAAAACATGATGGCATTTATTATTTTCTATAAAATTTTACTTATAATGACACCTGAATTTAAAAGTTAGAATAAAAGTTTTAAGATATAAGCTAATAGACAGCTATCAAAGTATCAAACGCCAATATGGTATCATACATTTTGAGGTATTGACACCTTTTAGACAATGACGATTATAGATGTTAAATAGAACTTTAAATGAACTTCTTAAAAATATTTATTAGAGACATTGTGTACAAATTAATTATAAATATTTGTATATTTTATAAGTAAGAGGTAACTCAGGTTTGGTTTAGCAGAAAGGGTGCTAGTCTATCACAATGTGGTGAATCAAGATTTGAATTTGAGTTGAGAGAGTCACCCTATATTTACATATCCTACAGTACCTAAAAGGATTGCCTCCAATAAAAAAAAATATGAAAAACCAAAAAAGTGAGAAAGGTTTTACAACCTCCTTAAACACTGCTGGACTTGATAGTTCTTACGCGTCTATTAATTTATTCTTTTATAATTTTATTTTGTAAAAATAAAAATAAATGATATTTTAAATAAATTATAATCATTTAATAAAAGGTTACAAGTATTTTAATATTATTATAATTAGGGAATTAAAATATTTAAATAATTATATTTTCAAATATATAATCATTGATTAAATTATTAAAAAAAGTATTATATAATGTTTATCTTTAAATATTTAAATAACTAATAAGAGGTATTTATTATTCATTTATTTTATATTTATCTTTAAATATTTCAATGAGTAATTAATAGCAGTAGTTTTGGAAAAATAAAAATCGGATACCATAATAGTGAATAAAATTTCATTGAATCTTTATGATATTTAGTCAATTCTATTTAGTGGGAGAAGACTTAATTGTTGTTATTTAATTTTAATTTTTTTCTAAAATTTATAATTGAAATATTTTGATAAGACTATTTAGTTAAATTTTTTAACTTAAAATAAAATCAATTAAATATAATTATAATACTTTTAAATATAATGAAAAGGCATATTTAAAATTTAATAATTATTTAAGGAAGTTATATAATGATATCTATATATTTTTTATTTTACCAAAATAGTCTTTAACTGAATCTTAAAAAATTTAAATAATTATGAAATATAGAAAGTAATAAAATTATTGAGAAAAAAGTTAAGGAAGATTAAAATAATTAAATAATAGTAGAAAATGAAAAATTAAGAAAGATTTATTGAAAAAAAAATAAAAAGTCAAAATAAAACAAATTAAACAATAATTGGGCTGTAGTTCCATTCCATTCCATTCCTTCTTCCTATTTTAAAATATATAAACAATAAAATCTAATGTCATTTCAGTTTATTCCACTCTGCTCTACCACCTTCTATTAATCCAAAAGTAGTGTAACCGAGTTGCTGAAGTTGTGTCAACTCGTCAAAGCAGTACCTGGCAGCATAGCAGTGCTGAGTACAATGTGAGCCATCAATGGGTTGGGTTGGGTTGGGTTGGGTTGTATCAATCGGGCCTGAATGATCAGATTGGGCTGAGGGTGAATTATTATCACGGCGAACCAACTTACAAACCTTATTTGTTTCGAGTAGGAGTTGGAGGCCACTTAACTAACCGCCAGCAGGGACAATGAGTTAATCAGCTGCTTCATCTACCTACATGTCTGATCCTCAACCCTTCCCTCTTAATTTCGGGGATGTATAGGATTGTTATCCTTCATAGGAATATAAAGCAGTTACGCATCCTTGAAATTTTTAACAGAATTTTGCTTATGATTAGTGCTTTTTATCAAAACTTGCCTGGAATATAATTCGATGTTCTTAAGAATAGCATTATTGATGAAGAGACAAATTCGAATAATTCGATGTTCTTAAGCATAGCATTATTGATGAAGAGACAAATTCAAAAGTTTGACTCGGCATTTTAGCTGCTAAATCTTATATGCTGATTCCATTGCCACAAATGTAATGTGGGATGGTATAGACTTCACCTCGTGTTTCTTAATTTGCTGAATTCTTGATTGGTATTTGGTACAGTTGAATTCTCTTTTTTCTTTTATTCTCCCCTATAACTGTAGACATCTTTTTATTTTTTTCACTAGGAGCGTCCTTTTTCTTGATGCGATACACTGATATATACAATGGATAGAGAAATGTGAATACAGAAAAGTGACTTGCGTAAACAATCTATCAATTTATGAGTTGTTCCTTCTTTGATTAGCAGATTAACATTTTATACTCGTTTTGAGTTGAATACATGCACCCTTTTTCTCTCTTTTCTAATCAATTTAGGTCACAACATCGATTTTAGGTGCCAATTGCCAATACTAGTCAAAGTAGGAACATGTGTGAAACCGACCAATTCAACGAAGATGAGAAAAGGAGAAAAACAGGTGTGCACGTCCGGGAAAAAAAATAAAAAATAAAAACAGGTGTGCCTTCGGCTTAGGCTGGTTCGAATGTACTCCTTGTTCTCCACTCAAAGGTACATTTTACCTTGATAAATAATTAATCATATAATAATGTAAAGTGATAATAATGAATGGAGTTTAATTTTCATACTCTCTTATTTAAATTTTTATTATTAATTAATTATATACTATTATATAAATAGTTTTTAATGATATATTAAAATTAAATTCATAAAATTATCAATAAAGACTGTGTTTATTAAACGAACTGTTTTCACATCGTTGCGTGCTAGACTAATCATCTTATTCATGAGATCTTAGCTTGGCTTGGTTATAAATTAAAAATTTGGTTTTATATTATTTTAAATAAAAATGAATTTTATTATCGCATGTCTTTAAAACACACACACACACACACACACACACACACACATATATATAATTAAAATTAATCGCTCAATTGTATAAAGTATTAGTATGCTTGTAAAAGATAAGAGTGCTGAAAGAATTTCTATAAATAAAACGATTACATGTTTATTACTTCAAAAATTTGAGAGTAAATATTCTAATATTTTGAAGTTAACATTAGTTTGATCCTAAAAAAATTCTTTACATTAATTTAGTTGTAATATTTTAAATTTTGATATTATTTTGGTCTTAAAAATTTTTTGATATTAACTTAGTTATAATACTTTGAATTTTGATATTAATTTTATCATTCTAATTTATTTATTTTTTAAAATTTTTGTTATTTTTAAGTGGATAAAATAAAAATTACCTCCTCTCATTAGTAAAGGAAGACAAATAAGTAATATAACAATATATTAATATGCCAACTAGAATAAATCATAATAAAAATTACTGATAATTTGATGTAAAGATGAAATAGATATTAAAATTTAAAATATTAGAACTAAATTAATATCATAAATTTTTTAGGATCAAGTTTATATCGATTTCAAAATATTAGAATTAAAAAAGATATTTATTAAAAATTTAAATTTTTTTTAAAAGCACACATTGATAAAATTAATAAAAAAAATGTTTATATTTTATGAGAGTTTTTTAATCAAAATTTATGAATTTATATTCTTAATAGTTTATATTGATATTTTGTCTTTAACCAAAAAGCTTAATTTGAATAAGATCTTAAAAATATTCTGAAACAAAAAACTAGGTATAAGAATTTACCACACCTGACATGATATTTCTGTTCTGAACTGAGTGGTGGAAAAACTATCATAAAGAGACATCTTCTAGTCAAATCAGGCTTTACGTGGGCCAATGTAATTGAGTACTAAAGCCCACTATTTTGCGGTGCGATGTCCGCCCCTTCGATTAGACTGCCTGTGGAATTTTGAAGCCCGCCCACCAGGAAGTTACTGCTTAACTAAGATATCTAAGTCCTTTCCCATTAAATCACTTCTATTAATTTATAAAATTTCTGTTTTGACATAAATAATATTTATGACTCGTTGATGCCAAAGGGAAAAAATAAGAATAAGATTAGTATTCTTACAATATTTATTATTTAACTTAAAAGGAATACTTCGTAATTAAGTGCTTTCATAATAGTATTTTATTGCACTTTAGGTATTTGTTCTTAGAGAATTTAAAAAAAAAAAAATAGTGTATAGATACTTAATTTGACATGTGAAGATTTTTTTTTAAGTGCGAATAACCAGTGTCCACTAATCCACTAGACTCTGACTAATCTGATTCAAGTCGAGTTAGCCTATCATGATGGTAAAGCTCTCCCAATGTTAATTTTTCTCATTCACAATATTTGAATCCGAGACCTTATTTAAGGGGAATAAAGTATTAGACTACTTAAACTAACTAAGCATTAGTAATTAACATATGATAATCGTAATTCAAATAAATATGAATTTCAATTATATAAATTTGAACATGATATTAATAAAGAATGGATCTATACTTAAAACTCATTTTGAATTTTTAAAATTATATTTTTATGAAAAATAATATTTTTTACAAAGGTTTTTTAAGTTTTCCTTGTGAATTTTGTCTCTTTTATTTTTTCCTTAAAATAAAATTTTTTATTTATTTATTGACATTTAAATAAAAGGAAAAAAATATCTTTATTAAAAATTTAGACATGCAATTAATAACTATAACAAGTGTATCGAATAAATTTTTGATAGTAAAAATAAAATTGAGAACTTATAAAATATTTTGTTTCTTATTAGCTCAGGTGATTCTCTATTGGTAATTGATTAATTTTTGTTATCAAGTTTACTATGCTCATGCTACGATGAATTTTAAATAGACACAATCACGATCGTCCAATAAAGATCCAAGCATGAGCATGTTTGGTCTTAGATTAAATAAAATCTTGCAAAATAGCATAAGAAATATGCATATTGATCCCTAAAATATTCGGGTTTTAACACATTATTCCCTCCACGTCTAACTCAGACTATACATGACATTTTTAACAATCCACTTTAGCATTTTGTTATGAGTTGATGGATGAAATTTAATAGAGGGACTAATCTATCAAATCTTGCTTAACTTTAAAGACTAATCAGTTAGTGAATTTTTCTTGAAAAACAATTTTGTTAAAAGTCGATTCATTTAGGGACTAAAGTGTAAATTAGCTCAATGTTTTACATTATTAACTAATAAACATATCATCGTACATGTGATTTTTGAGATAAGCATTGTAATAATCAAATAATTTTAATAATGTGATAATACATTATTTTTTTGGTACATTAATAATAATGAGGTTTGAACTTAAAATCTCATGCAAATTACCAAAATTTCTCACTACTAAACCACCCTATAGTGGCTTAATAATACATTAATAGATGACTATATAAATATTTTTTATATTGGTAGTGTATTAAAATTATATACTATTATAAATATCGCAATGTTAGTGTGAATAATATACTTAAGCTTGATTAAAAAGGTGAAGTAATCAATATGCACAAAGACATTAACCCAAGAAGAAAGACAATAAAGAGGAGAAAATAAGTCAACTATGCCCTTTGCTCTTGTTCAAATAACCAAAAACAAACAAAAAAGAAAATGAAGAAAAAATTATAGTAGGCCCATACATAATTTTATTCTCCAAAGTGGGAAGATAACTATGGAGAAAGTTGGTGATTGTATAATTATAGTTGTATCCCTATATACTTCTCTTCTTTAACAAAAGACAACCAACGTGAGGATAAAAAGTCATTTAGATATAATTATTCCATTTTATTTTACCTTTTTGTCTAATCAAATAATAAGAGAAAAATATAATTTTTATCTCCTTGTTTTAATTTTATTTTCTTTCATTTTCTATTTAAATTCAAATAAAACATAACTTATTACCAACAAATGCATAAATCAACTTATGGAGACTGCTCTAACTTAACCAAAGATTTTATGTTCGAGCCTTTGGTACAGAGTTGCGTTAAAACTCGTAAGGGAGAGCTTTACTATCCAATTAGTCTTATCCAATTTAAGCAGGATCGCTTTCAATAAAAAGATACCTGTGAGTTCGGTAAAAGAATAAAACATAAATTATTGTATTTAAAGGGAAATAAAATGCCTTCAACTTTCAAGTTTCAACTAGTGACCCACACTTCATGTGCCAATGACTTCAGTACTCACCTACCATCAACCTCTACAATGAAAACTAGTGCTTTTTAAATTATACATTTACTCAGAAAGAGTTGATTTAGGTGGTAAACAAACTTAATGCCTTAGGAGGGATAAATTATTAGGTGTATATAGAGCACTAAATTATATTATATTTTGACCAATTATGAAGTGATATTTCAGCTTCAAGTAATGGAAGAATCTATCACTAACTTGCATTTTTATCTGAAATATCACACTATAGATAGTTAGAGTATAATTCATTTTCATACTCTATAAGCGCCTAATAATCTTTCTTTAAAAGAAGGATGTGAGTTTGAACTTAAAAGATAATTTAATTGAAAATTGCATAATTTTTTATGTTCTTGCATGTAGTCAAACAAAAAATAGTCTTAAAGACAATTTAAATAAGTTGAACCTAACAAAATATTCCATAACCTTTAAAATAAATAGATAAATAAATAAATTCATGCATTTAATCTCAATATTTTAAGAAGATTTAATCTCAATCCTTTTTTTTTTTTGGGTCTTAGGGGGGGATTTGGGGGCTACAAGGCTTTGCCCTTACGATCCGAAGCCGCGCCCCTAGCATGCAACTTCCTTTAAGGCCAAGTGAGTGACCACTGAACCAGGGCCTTGGGTGCAGTCTCAATACTTTTATTTCTTTTAATTGACAAAAATTTAAGTGGGCTCAAAGCTAGTCATTCTACCATAGTTAAGAAAAAGTCTCCGAGATCACTTCAAAGACTTATAAAATTATCTACAAAAAGCCTTAACATTAGCATTGACAATCAAACTCAGATTCCTGGAAGATTCGAAGCCGCTCTTACCAATCGCGCTTGCCCTCGTTGGCATTTAATCTCGTTACTTGATCCATGGTTGTTAGAATCAAGGCGTGCCGACTAATCATGAGTAGCACATGGCTCTTCAGCTTGGCGATTAACAAATGGATCAAAATTTATCTGTGAGAGATGTACTAACAAAATACACGATGGCCCCCTTTTGTGGAAACGAGGCTCCACCACCATGAAACACCAACACTAAATGTGTTTTGGGAGGGACTGGGCTAGCAATTCCAAGCATTTTAGGTCTCAAAGTCTGAACGCAATAATTGCATCCTAATAATTCGTCCTATTTTAGGGTTAGGACTAACGTAAGCCCTTGCCCGTCAAATGGTCAATTACAAAGATGGAGCCGAACAAGAAGCCTTAACTGCGCGTGTGTCGTTTCTCGCGTGGGACTGGGATTGCTGCTCTCACCATTCCCCAAAGTCCCAAAGTCCAAAACAGTCGCATCACACAAACGCAATGGCCCTGACGCCACCACACCTCTCCCCTTGACGTCATCCTTCATCGTTAGCCGCTGCCAACCAATCCAACGGCTCAACCCCCGTCTTCCCAAAGTCATCTAACATCCTTAATTTACTTATTAAAATCAATTTTAATACGGCCTCCAAATTCCAAGTTCCAACACTATGTATTTCATTAAGAAGAAAAAAAAAAAGAGTTTAATTAATAAAAAATATTTTTTGTATCATTGAAATAGATAAACACCTTAGACGTTCAGAGATAGAAAGGAGAAAAAAAATTATAAAAGAAAGTAAAAAAAAAATGATTGATGAAAAAAAAAATGTTGAGAGAGAATGTTGGGATATTGGTATTTTTGGTATGTATAAATAACATACCTCTAATTAATATATACGGTGTATAAAATAATTTTATATTATCAATTAATAAAAGTAAAAAAATAAAAAATTATGATAAATTTATTATTATAATAGGTGGTTATTTATATAAATTAATATTTTTTATTATTTTTATTAATTAATATTATATTTTACATGGTTAATACTTTTAAATTAAATTAAAAAAATTCCAACGCTATGTAAATTTTTTTCTACGTTATAAAAGTTAATCTAATAAAAAAAGTATAAATTAATTTAAAATTTTAATTTAATTTAAATATATTTATAATATAAAATAATTTTATACTATCAATTAATAAATATAATAAAAAATATCAATTTATATAAATAATTATTTATTATAATAAAAAATTTATCATAATTTTTTATTTTTTTATTTATATTAATTAATAATATAAAATTATCTTACATTACCAACATATATCAATTAAACTTAAAAATTTGGCTCGAGTCAAAGGTCATGACTTTTTTGCTACAAGCCTGCAATACACTGCGTCCGCCCAAACTGTTTCTTTTATAGTGGTTTTTGTTTTTTGTTTGGGGGGGAAGAGAGAGAAAAAAAGGGAGGGTCCCCATTGGACGCATGCAAAGGCAAATTATCAAATTCCCAAACAAGAACAGTACAAAATTTGTATTTTTCTTAAGGGTCTGGGGGAATATTGGACCCGATCAATCAAGTAATTTCTCAACACAAACAGAGCAACCAATGTCATCATCACTCCACAAGCACAAGTCCAAGTCCATATATATTCCATACCCTTCCTGGTGGATCTGATTCACCTCTCATGGAAGTGAACAAGACCAAGAAGAGGCCCGCCACAGGTGACGTGGAGGCCGAGGGTGACACCAACGCGCTCAAGAAGTTGAAGAAGGGGGAAGAAGAGGAGGAGGCCTCTGCCGCAGGCGGGAGTGGCGCCGGAGACCCCACGGCGGCGCCCACGGAGGAGGAGGTGGATGAGTTCTTTGCCATACTGAGGAGGATGAAGGTGGCCGTCGACTACTTTGACCAGAAAGGGAGGGGGGGCAAGGAGTGGAGGGAGGTCCTCGAGCAAGCAGAGTTCACCGTGGACGACGCCGGAGATGACGGCGGCAGCGAACCCCGTGAAGCTGACGGCGCCGCCGTTAAGGAGAGCGCCGGCCATGAGGTGATAGTGAATGAGAGTTTTGATTTGAACGCCGTTGCTCCTGAGGCCGCCGACCCCTCGACATGACTGTCGGCGGCGGGTGGTTGCGACCGCCACGGAAGCTTTGACCTTGGGTTTTTCCGAGGAAGAAAAGAATTTCTGCCTTTTTTTTTTCTTTTTTGGACTTAATTAATTGTAGAAAATTAGGTTTTTCAAATATATGTATGTGGTAGAAAATTAGTATGTTTGTTTGTTTTGAAATACAATGTTGCAGCTGTCTGTCTGGCAATGATGTAGTAGTAACATGTTTTCTTAATTCTCCTTGTATTTAATTTCTGTTTCTCTCTCTCTCTTCTCTCTCTCTCTCTGCCTCACGAAATGCTGCTTCTCCTCTTCTAATTGAACTTTCAATTTTTTTTGGTATTTATGTTATTTTCATTTCACGTGCTAAAAAGTTGAATACCGGAGAAAATGGAGATCACCTGTATGAAAGCATAGCGTAAAAGAAATTTAGAACAGAGGAAGAGGCAGTGGAGACACATCCTTAATACATATATTCTAAAAGAACTCCAGCCATGCATGGCATCCTCACAAATTTTTTATATTAAAAAATTCTTTTGATTTATAGTACGCTAGTATCAGATTTTTAAAAAATTAATTTTAAAATTTAAATTTTATATATAATTAAAAAAGTTGAAACTGATTTTTTTCTAAAAATTAGTCTCTTCAACTTTTACAATAAAGTTAAAAATAAAATTTTTTTATATTCAATTTATTTTAAAAAATTATCCAAATATATAAAAATTAATTTTTTTAATAAAAAAATAATTTTTTGTCCAAAAAATTTCAAACAAGTAAACACTTAAAATTTCCAATTGAAAAATGGCTAACTTTATGGTGTACCAAGTAAACTATGGTGTGTGATATACTATTTACTTTCTGTGTGTTCCACCATACACCAGCATGCAGCACCCCCATCTTCCTCCAACGGCCATCTTCTCACACTCTCCCCTTTTCCCCGGACATCTCCAACAACCATCATAGGCGTGGTGTCACCTTCATCTTTAGCAACCAGTCCAACAAGCTCTTTGCTACATGACAACAGCATCACCCAATTGACATAGGAGATGAGGTCTGATGTCAAGTCTCTCAATCATGTTCCTCCTCCGCTGAGATCCATGGCCTCATGGTCTATAGCATTGGCAATAATCACCGCCTAGCCCGCAGCCCAAAGCCACACACCCGACACTGTTGCTACTGCTTCTTGCATCATCCCCTCGGCACTGCCAATTGCGCTACCTCCGAGCTTTAATCGTGAATGTCACCCACCGCCACTGTTGTTGAACCTGCAAAGCAACCAATAGTCTCATGCCTCTACAATGCTGTTAACCATCCACCCACTACTCCGCCACCATCCCATGGTTGCTCGCACAACCGCTTTCAAGCTTAGGTATTGAGAAGGCCATGAGATTGGTTGCACAACCACGTCAAGCTTGGTATGCTAGTAACATGTAATTCGTTATGAGAATCTTTTGAATTTGTTATTGGTAACGTGTATAATCAATAGTCCTTTGATCTTCAATGTTGGGAGCAAATTTTATAATAGTTGATCTGATATCAATTTCGTCTTTTCCTTTTAGAATCAAATCTTCGGGCATTTTCATTTTTGTTATTATGTATGTACTTGCTATTCTTGATTATTTTTCTTGGTTACCTTTTTGACATAGCTGTGTTGAATTGATTTTTTGTTTGTCTTCAAAGTTTATCAATGAGAAGTAAGTTTTGGGGGTAAGAAAAAGTAGTGTTGATGTTATTAGTGCTGGGTCTGATATGATTGTAGCAATTTTGGGCAGCACCATGGTGATGAAGGTGGGAGCAGTGTTACTTGTGATGAAGGTTGAGTGTCTGGGTGCAATGCTCCCTCAGATGCATTTACCCACATTTATATAAATATGGTTAAAAATTGATGCATAATACATCATAGTTTATCTAATGCATAGTAAAACTTGCCTTAAAAAATATAATAAACATAGAATAAAGAAATATATGATATAATTTAGCCTACATCATAAGTCTAATATTGGCTGTTGATTTTATAGCTTAAAAGAATGGGTAGGGAGTTAAAATAGTTGGAATAAAGTCTGACTCATGTATGGCATTTTCACAATTTTTTTAGATTAAAATTTTTTTTGATTTGAAATTTTCAATTGAAAGATTTAATTAAAAAACATAGAATAAAGAAAGATATTACATTATTTAGTCTATCTTATTAGTCTAATATTGGCTACTGATTTTATAGCTTAAAAGAATAGGTAGGTAGTCAAAATAGTATGATATGTAGATTATGGCTATAGTGACCCATTAGCCTATACTCTTTTGTAAAGCCCTCTTAATGAGGCTTTCAGAAAAGCCCTCTTTATGAAGCTTTTGGAAAAAAATTGCACCTCAATCTACATTTTAGCTGGTTGGCATCTTCTATCGACTACAGATGATTATCAATGTCCAAATATTAATTTATTCAACAGTTACAAAAAGAATTCAAGTTTAAGTGATAGTAGAAGTAGGTTCTTCTTTTTCTTTTTTTCCGTTCAAATACATTTTATTCAAGTCTAAATTTAGTAACTTAGATTGTCGAGGAGATTACTCATAGCCATATATATCTACTAATAAAATCATCCACCCCTGCATAGCACGAGATTCCTACTAGTAACTTTCAATTGAAAGGGGCATGTGTGAGATTTTAGAATTGAGATCAAATATTTGGTGCTTTTAGGTTGAGGAGGAGTATCAATCATCATAAATATATACACCGCACCTTGCAAAGTCATCTTTATTTTGCGTCACATCTGGAATAAAATTCATTTTGGGTTCTCCTTTTCGATTACGCGGGGAATTTACGTTTTTGATACATTATAGGAGAAATTATTAATTAAGCAATGTCTATCGCAATATGTTTTTTGGACACTTTATTCAATAGTTAATATGGATATCAACAAGGTTTGATGCAATAGTATGCAAACTGTTTTAAAAAAGTTCAAATTTTAGAGAAGATAATTATCACGAGAATCTTAATCATGATTGGACCCAAGATTAATCTTAAAATAATTTTTATAGAGACATTCTAAAAGATAGAAAAAAATGCTTCCTCTCATTCAAAATAAGTGTCACTTTACTCATTTGTAAAGGTATTAGTAAAGGACCTGTGTTACACATGGATGAGACACTCCTCTTGTAAATATATATATCTATCAGCAATTTATTCAACTTTCTTAATTACTCAATTTGTAATTGAGTAACATGCATCAAAACAAAACAATAGGCAAAAAAAGGGGGGGGGGGGAGATTGATCCCAAAAAAATAAAATAGTAAAAAAAAAAGGACTTATTCCCTAATTTCAGTGGGCTGAGAATTTGAATGGTATTGCACGATATCTTATAATTTGATGTAAGATTCTGAATAAATATATTTTTGTTATAAGAAAAGACTCTATTGATTAAATTATAAATAGACTAAGTATATAACACACAATTACTATTAATATTATTGTAAATCACTACCAATATAATCAAAAAAATAATTAAAACCTAAAGTTTTTAACTTTATAAGGTTTAGAGATTAAAACCTGAATCATTTCCATAGTTGCATTATAGCAAAATCCAAAAAAAAAAAAAAAAAGATTCCAAAAGAGCATATAATTCCATACGTAATTGAAGTTACAAGTACTATCTAATTTAATGTTCCTTAATACATAAAGTTGATAATCTATAAGGTTTACACATCACAAACAAAAACATTTAACCTTCCATTGCTTAAAACAACAGAAAAAAAGGGAGAGGTGCAGTTGTCAAAAGAACTAAATAACTAAAAATATATAAATAAAATTGGGCAACAACTTCTATTTAGTCTTATTTATAGCCTAATAGAAAAAAAAAATATCGATTCCCTCTTCATACATAATGCTTTCTAGTTTAATTATATTTTATGTAAAATTTTAAATATCTAGAAATACAATAAATAGTTATTTTTTAAAATAATTAATAACACATAATTCTTTGAGAATAATTTTATAAAATATTTAAAATAATAATTTACTTTTACAATAGATAAATTTAAATTAATTATATTATTTTTGTTAAGAGCAAGAAAAATGACAAAACGATCATATTAATAAAATGTAAATTTCATAATAAAGAAATGTATGGATTCATAAGTATAATTCATTTATGTGGGATATTCATAAAATGTGTTAATGAAAATTTATGAACAAAACAAACAATTTTTTTTTAAAAAAAATCATTACCCCCTCTTTCCGTTCTCCTTTATTGTTCTTGAGTAAGGAAAATGATTGAAAATTTAAGTTACATAAAATTAAAAATTAAAAATAAAGAAATTGGATTGATAAGTATAATTAACTTCAGTGGAAGATACTTAAAAGATTTTAGTGTGAATGTTTTTGGTGTAAAGAAATTGAATTGATAAACATAATTAATTTTTTTAGTGTGAAGAATTTTTGTATGGATTTATCAACAATAAAAAAAAATCGTCCCCTTCTTCTTTGTCTTATAGAAGAAAAAAGATTGATTCCCTCTTCATACATAATGTTTTTAGTTGAATTATATCTCATGCAAAATTTTAAATACTATAAAATAAAATAAAAAATTTATTTAAAAAAAACACAAAAGTCTTTGAGGGCTAATTTTCTAAAATATTTAAGATTATATTTTATTTTTATAATAGTTAAATTAAATTAATTATATTATTTTTGTTAAGAAGTATAGTATAGTACTGTAGACTTTGGTATTTTTTAGAATTATTTTTCAATATTTTATTTCAAAAATTTGTGAAGGTGACATGCAGTTATAAGACTCTTTGCTATATATATATATATATATATATATATATATATATATATATATATATATATATAGATTTAGATTTAGATTTAGATTTTATTGATTTTGATTTTGATTTTAGGTGGATTTTTTTATTTAATTTTAATATTTGAATAAAATGATTTTAGTTTATGATCACAACTGATAATTTTATATAAAATGTTACTCTATTATTAAGTAGAGTAAAATTTAGCTAATGCTCCATGAATATCTAAAGAGATTGTGATGTGGGAGTTATGCATATTTATACAAAGGCTAATCGTGCTGCATATTGCTTAGCTGCTTTAGGTCATACGCTTCCTCTTGGTCTGCATTTTTATTGTTTATCTCCTGTAACTCTTCATAGTATTTTGGGAGAGGATTCTTGGGATGTTGTTATGCCTCACCTCATCTTTTAGTCACTGTTGTGTTGGGCGTTTTTGCCCCGATGATTTATCGAAAAAAAGAGTACAATTTAGCTAATACTCCATGAATATTTAATAATAATTTATCTAAAAAGAGGATATGAGTCTATAACACTTTATGTAATTTTTTAAAAAATTTTTTAATATTGAGTGTTCTGGATTGGAATATACGAGCCCAACTCGGCCCAATAGCTAAGCCCAATTAGAGGTTGGATTCATCATTATCTGACACCTATCTTGGATCCACGTACGAGCTATGACCCAAATCTAGATTAAGGCCCAACTCTGGATTAAGTGTAACGGTCCTTTAACATTGTGGAGCGGTACTTACCTTGCGTGTTGTCAATAAACTTAGACCCATCAATTAACCACAAACTAATAGACGTCCCGAGATATCCCCTACGATGACAAAACCAGACCCCCATCTTCTCAACTACTTACCCATATATATACGAGTCTAGTTGTGGCCCTCAAATACTTTTTTTTCCTACCTCTCATACACTCACCTGCACTCACTGACTTGAGCATCGGAGTCCTTGCAAGTACCCCCATCGCCATGGACTTCAGCTTCATCAACTCGTCGATTATATCAAGAGCAGTTTCAAATTTGATCGTGGTTCGGATTCCCTTCAGGTAACCCACCTCTAAACATTGAGTAATATATATTTTTATTTAACATTGACAATTTTTTTATTATTATATTGAGTAATATATTATTCTTTATTAGATATTTATGAAATACCAATTGAAAATACTACAGATGAATTCATTATTTTCTTTTGTTAGATATTTAGATTTGATTTTAATTTTAATTTTTATCTCTATCTTGATTGATTTTATTTGATCGATTTGATTTGACTTAATTTTAATTTTGATTTGTTTTGATATAATGTTTTGATATAATATTTTATTATATTATCAAATATTTTAATTTTTTTAATATTTAAATCTAAATATAGTGGTTAAATCTAAATATGGTGATTTTTTGAATTATTTATTTCAAAATTATGAGAAGGTGACACTTGGCTATAAGGCTTTTCTCAACTGTTATTTGTATGATTAAGAAACGCAAAATCAATAATTAATTATAAAAATATTTTCTAAAAATCTCTTATCTAATGACTAATTTATTTGATTGAAATTTCATTGTTTGTTGTGCTTAGATTGTGTGAAGGGTAAAATAGAAAAATTTATAATAAATATTTCATTGAAATATGAGAGTAACAGATAATATGAACAAAAAATTTTTATGCAAAATGTCAGTTATTTTGAGCCAAAGGAAGTCATAAAAATAATACTACATCTAAACTTTTTTATTTATCACTTTGAGTAAAAAATTTTTGTCAATTTTATTTGTCGTTTTCAGATATCAATGAAGTATTTATTATTAATTTTTTACAATTATCTTTCACATAATTCTAAGTATACCATTAATCAAAAAACATAAGTGCGAGATTAATAGAAAAAATTAATTAAATATTAAAAATTAAATAAGGGCATTTTATTAAATATGTACAATAATTAAATCTTGATTTTGAATTTCTCAATTCTAGTATATATAACTAAAGTGATAGATAAAGTGGACTAAAGATAGTATTTCTTTGTACAAAAAATTGATATATCCACATAGAATACTTTCATAATTAAATATATGTTCTAATTAAAAAGTACCTTTTCAGTTAAAAAAACACAATCCAACTAGTAAATCTTAATTGCAAAATATATGTAAAAACCTGATAATAGATGCTCTCGCCATCTATTAATCATTATCTTTTTATAAGAAAAAAAAATAATGCTAAATTAATGGTCATTTTAAAATATTTGAGAATTATAAATGATTTTTTTCAAACTTTATCCTCTTTAAATTCTTTTAACTAAGTAATAGAAAATAAAAGTACTAATTTAATAAAATTAAATCATGTTTATTTTATATGTAAAGTTATTTAATAACAACCAACAAGTTGTTAAACGAGTAGAAAGTAACTTAGTTCCGTATAAGGATAATAACATAAGTTTAATTCTTGGAAAATGCACTTATTAGGAGATGGAGTAATCGTAAATGTTTCATTTCTCAAAATTGGGAGAGCAATATCTCCCACAATTTAAAATACCAAAAAAAAGTACTTAATACCATTTTTAATTTTTATGTAAAAATCTTAAAAAAAAAATTATAAATAACTTGGACGAGTATCACTTGAAACAAGGGTCAAGGGCCACTTAGTACATGTTTAAAAATAGTTGTAAGATTAAAATTATTTCAAAAATTATTTATTTATATAATTACTTTTTTGTATAGTCATTTATATAAAAATCAATTTATATTTAGATACTTCAGTTGAAAAATAATTTTAAAATAATCAATTTTGTTTGAATTATAAGAAAAAAGTTACTTTTATATAATAAAATTACTGAAAATAGTGTGAAATGATTATTTATATTATATAATATTTGATATTTAGGGTCAATTTAGTAAATTTAGAGCATATTAAATACTGTACATTTTGATTATAAAAAAAAAGTAAAAAAAGCAGCTTAAGATTATTTCTTAAAAAATAACTAAAATTACCATATTTAGATTATAATCTTGTCAACTAAAATTATCCAAACATATTTATTTTATTCAAAATAGATTTTTTTCAAAAAAAAATGCTGTTTAGATTGGTTCCCCAACATGTACTTATTAATTGCCCAGTCATAATTTATTCAATGAGGGTGCCTTGACTTTATATCAATATACTACCTCCAGTCTTCCTTAGTTCTTTATTTGTTACTTTGGCCACGTGCACAAGAATTGAAAATTTTAAAATCAAAACTTAATAATGAAACATGTTTATTAACATGTCCTTATTTAATTTATAATATATAATTAATTTATTTTATTAATCTCACACTATATTTTTTGATTAATAGTATATTTAGAATTGTGTGAAGGGTAAAATTAAAATTTAATAAAAAATATTTTATTGATGTATGAGAATGACAAATCAAACGGACCATTTTTTTTTTTTCTGTAAAGTGTCGGATAAAATGGATGAAAAGTAGTACTTTCGTGGGATGCAGCTGGATAGTTTGGTTCATGTGTTTTATCTCTTCATATTATTGTGCTTTTTACCCTTCACTTGCATTTATGCTCAAAGTTTACTAATATGCTTTTTCAATAAATTATTTTGTAGTTTATAAAAACAGTACTTAAAATTTTTTTAAAGATTGCAATTTTTAAATAAATATATTTATTTTTTATATTTTTAACTAAAAATATGTTTTCCTGGAAAAAAAAACACAAGCCAACTAAATCTTAATTACAAAATAGGTTTAAAACCTAATAACATATGTCAGTTGAAATAAGAGCCATGAGGACACCTATTGATTGCCGGTCATAATTTTTCAATGAGGGTGCCTTGACATTACAACAAAACACTTTTGGGTGGGAACCTACGTTTTCTCACTTCATATCTTCTTTCTCTTCGTATTAATATGCTTTTCACTGATCAGTGATCACCATTCACATTTATTCTCAACTCTATTTTGACTCATACCGTCAAAAGAAAACCTCTAGGATCCGTTTGATATGCCTGATAGTATAAGGTTTAATAGAATAAAGATTGATAGTATAAGATCTGATTGTATAAAATTTGATAAAAATTTAATACTATACAGCATTTGGTATGTCATTGTATAAGATATTGTATTATATAAAATATAATCAAAAAAAGATATTATAATAAATATAATTTTTAAATAGTTATCATAATTATTTTAGCTATTTTTTATTATATATAAAAATACTTTTATATTAAAATTATTTATTTATTTATTTTTAATTTTTTTTATAAATATAAAAAATATGTGTGAGAGAGAGAGAGAGAGTGAAATGGAGATGGAATTTTTATATATCAAAATCTAAATAGGCTTAGTATCATATTTCTATATTTGATTGTATTTTTTATTATATATAATTAAATTTATATTAAATATTATTATTTATATATTTTAATAATAAATTTTTATTCCTATATTTTTATTTCAGTTTGAATAGTTATTTTATAATTTTTTTTAAAAAATATTTATTTATGATTAAATAATATTATTTTTTATTTATATATTTTTATTTTTTATTATTTAGTTAATAATTAATTTTTTTAATAAAATATATTAAAAAATAAAAAAGTGAAAGAACCCTTATACATTAAAAGTTAATCAGGTCTAATACGGCCTCCCTAGGCCGTATTAAGTTGGAAGCCGTATTAAGTTATCCATCATTATAACGTATAAGGGAGGTTTGATGGATAAGTATATACAATACGTTGACTGCACCAAACAACGGATAAGATCATAACGTATTATATTACCTTATCCTATCATATCTAATACAGCATACCAAACACCCCCCTAATTTGAGTCATAGTTTTATCTTCTTTAAAATGAGACTGCAATTACATTGGAAAGTTCTTAATGACAACATTTAATTTTTAGGTGACCAAAAATTGGATAGTTCCAAATATGTTTGGAGGATTAGATACTCCTAACAAGTTTCCAAATTGTTTTGCCTTGTTTTATCCAACGTTCACATAATATCGATTCATAATAAATTTTTGAGGGAGCATGAGTTACGTAATGGGGAGAAAAATCATTCTCTCTTCAACTTTTACTTATTCTCTCTTCAACTTCATTTTACACGATATTTACATAATGGGGATTTATTAAGATTTTTTGAGGGATTTCTAGTCATGTAATAGGGATTAAAAGCTATTCTTTTTCTAGCATTTTCTCTTTTTCTCAAGCATGACAAAAAATAAAATTTTAAAGTTTATATTCAAGTGCATAATGGGAATCAATGTTCAAATTTTTATTCAATGGAAATTTTTATATATAAGCTTGTACTTGAGTATTTATTCAAATATACGATAAAAATTCTCACTCTTCAACTAAAAAACTCATAAGCTTTACATAAAAATCCTCATCCAACTAATGATATGATTGAAAAGTTGGACAAAAAATAAACTATCATTGAAAATAAAATTTTTTACCCCCTATTATATAACTAAAAATCCTCCAAAAAATGATCTTTAATCCCTATATTATTGTTCATTACCAACTTGTGCAAAAAAAACAGGTAGGATCAAATCCTCCCAAATTTGTTGGGAGGACCTAGACAATCCCCAAAAAATTATAGTTTTGTTCAAGTTCTTGAATTCTCAATCCATGATTTACTTGTCTGTTTTCTTTCTTATTTTCAATTTTAATGTTTTTTGTTGGTTGGTGATTACTTTTATTTTTTTATATCTAAAACCACCACTATTTGTAATACATTGAATCCCAACATAATCAGATAACACATCATTAGGATAATTATTACTTTATTGGTTTAAGAGATTTGACACTTATTCTCCATTAAAAAAAAAAAAGGTACCAAATATGGTGTTCAAGTAGAGTATTGTGAATTAAAAAAACACTCATATTAAGAGACATTTACCTCAATAATATACTAGTGTAACTTGAACTAGATTAATCAAATTCTGATAGACTCTAAATATTAGTAATTTTGATAAAAAATTAAAAAGACAAATGAACAATTTCTTTTGAATACATTACAGGTAACTAAAATAATTAAGAGTTTAGTTGATATGTTATATTAGTAATGTAAAAAATTCACATTAATATCTAATAGTCTATTATTACATTATTTAATAAATTTATCATACTATGTATTATCAATTTCGTTAAAGGATATGATAATGAACCATTAGATAAAAGTAACATTTTTTTTTTTATTAACAACGAGGCAAAAGCCCAACAAAACAGACAAATTACATAGCCACTGCTATAGGGTGAGTGGCACCTGAGAGGTCTGCAAGGAAGCTAAGAGAAAAACAACTTGGAAGAGAATCAAAGAACTGAAAACCGTGCTGAAGAGTGTGCCCCAACTTGGCTAGAGTGTTTGCACAGGCATTGGCTTCTCTAAACTGATAAATAATTTGCACCTCTCCAACAGTAGCATAGAGATTCTGAATAGCGGTGATCAAAGGATTACAAGAGTGAAAACCAATAGAATTTTGAAGGTAAAGCTGCACAGCACACAACGAGTTAGCTTCCAACACCACCTTATGCTTCCTTATGAGATGAGCAATTTTTAGGCCAAAGAACATTCCCAACAACTCCGCAACAATGATGGTGCAAAGACCCAGATTAGCACTAAAACTAGCAAGAAATTTGCTGTGATGATCTCTAATGATTCCTATGCAGGCAGCATTATTATTATGGAAAACTAATCCATTTGAGATAACATACTTAAGATGGAACTCAGCAGCTCTAGATTTCGCAGCTACCAATATACTTTGGACCATATAATAATCTCTTGCATTTCAAATGAGTCTATGAAAAAGTTCCTGGAGGTCTGATTGCACTCGATCGAAAATATAAATGTTACGCTGCCTCCACAACAAGTTGCAACAAGAGGTAGATAAAAGTAACAATTTATACAAATTAAAGTCAATAAGTAATCATACTTTAAATAGTTAGAACCTCACCTGAAAAACTTTTGCCTCCTATAATTTTATTTCAACTCTTATTGTTACACATACTTTACATTTTTTTTATTTAAATTATCAATATCGTGATGAATTTAATAGGCACTAACTAATTTAATTTGAACCTTATTAATTTATTATGGAATAAAACTCTTTCATTTATTTACAAAGTTTGAATTCAAAATCTTACTTAAAATACATAGGTGCTAAACCAGTTAAACGAGGGAAGCATTGGTCATACTTTATGTTCTATAACCTCTGATAGATAACACAATTCATCAAACGATCAAAATGTGAAGAATTGTGATTTCCATGACTAGGCAAATGTGCAATAAATTATATGTGTGAAAATAACATAGCTCAAAATCAACTTGCATAATAGAAGAATGATTTTTCTACAATAATTTATCTCACTTTAATGGTAACCATGTTTAGCGATGTTGAAGATCTGATTCGGCCTAATTACTTGTTTTGCCCCAAAAATTATTAAGATTGAATTTGTGTTTTAATATTTGATCATTGAACATTTTTTGATCTAGTTTACGTAATATTTCAATTTGGCCCAACCGACCCAAAATCATATAATTTTTTATAAGTTATATTTAAATAGATTTAATTTATATGTATTAATAATATAAAATTATTTTATACTATTATCCAATCACATTTTCCTATTTGTATGACTATTGGAGTAATGAGGGTGAGAGTTATGTAATTTTACTTAGGTGGCAGCATATAAATGGATGACAATATAAAAAAATTTGATATTATCAGTGCATATAAATTAGACTCTATTGAAATAAGAATAATGATAATTGTAAAATTTTCAGACTTCAATCAATATACTTTACATAACATAATTTATTTTTGTATTGATATAATTTGCTTTAAATATATTATAAAATATGCGAACCAGGATGTACTTGTGACACGTGGTTCTATCCCATGCCAGAAAATGATGAATGACGAAGAGCATGCACAGGAAACTGTAAGCATCCTGCTACTCCATGCAGGCCTCCTCTTAAGCCACAGAGGAAATCTGATCCAGAAAATGGTTCTTGGGTAGGGATCAGAAAGAAGAGGGAACCATTGCCAGTCTATGAAGAAGCTCTCAGGATACTCCGACAAGAAGGGTATCCACCACCACCTGAAGACCCTGACCTTGTTACTTGGCCACCACCACAAAACACCACAAACTCCTTTTCCTGTAAAAGCCCAAAAGCTACACTTTCTGTCCCAACAACACCAGAAATCCCATGCATGATGTTTGCCTCCACTTCAGCCACTTACGGAGCTGACTTTCCAGCCCTAGAAAGGAAAACCAACCCTACCACCCAGACACACACTAAACCTTTCGTCCAGCCTACAGAAGTACAATCAGATGGCAAGCTAAAGCCTCTTACTCAAGCTGAAGAAGTTCTAAACTGGCAAACTGAGAACTCCATAGCTCAAAATAGACTGCTGACAAAAATCAATCAAAAGATTGATAGCATCATGGCAGCTGTAGAGCAACAACTGGAGATATTATCTGAAAAGTTGCAGAAATACTATAAGGAGACAAAAGCCAGAATCGAAGTCCTGGAAATGAAAATCCGACAACTTCCTGTCCGGAATATCCATGACCCAGCTTTTGATCAGAGAGAAAGAAAACTTCAGAGGCTTAGCCATAATATAGAAGAGCTCTATGAATATACAAAGAAACTTCAAAAACAGCCAGAGCTAGACCCATTTTTTGCTCCACCACCAAAGATATATCCTAGCCTTCTACCATCTTCACAACCATATAGACCTCCACCATTATTACCACCAATCCTACCACCAAAAATCACATTCTTTGGAGAAAGATCTCGACCCTCTAGAGAAAACCCAAAGAGGAAAGAAGTTGTTGAATCTTCCTCAATCTCTCCAAAACAACCACTTCAAGATCCAAAATCTCCTGAACCTGAACCATCTCCAAAAAAGACGCAGACCTCAGAGATTGACCCTGATACAGTCCCACTGTCTCAAGCCATGATATCCTCCCATACCTACCAAGAGCCAACAGATAGCGATGACCAGAGTGTCGAAGCATCTGTGGAAACCCCTAGTGATGATGAGTATGCTGATATCACTAGGACTTTTATGGCTACAACTATAGAGACTGAGACAACAAGAGGGGCTCAACCATTATCTCTAAATCCTCAAGAGATCAATACTCCTCCACCATCTGGAGGACCATTATTCACCATTGATGACATCCCTCCATCTCAATGGAAAAAAAGGTTTTTAGATTTTAAAACCTGGATGGATGCTAAGATGATTTCACCAGATGCTGATCGGTATCGAGTCATTGAAGAATTCTGTGCCCACATGACTGGAGTCCTCAAAGAATGGTATCTTAGTCTTGGTTCTGTAAGACACGATAAACTCCACAGACTAGAAAGTACTGATACTGTTATTGCAGCACTCCATCATGAATTTCTTGGTGACCACAATCTTGTTCAAAAGGAAGTTCGGAAGGAATACTTTGACATGAAGTGTTGCTCTCTGAAAAAACCTGATCTTGAGTGTCATTTCAAAAGAATGGCTCAAAGGTTTTATCAACTAAATGGTTATAATGATCCTAGCCTTAAGAACACCTATGTCAGCTTTCTTCCCGAAGAATTCCAGGCAGAAATGTTCAGAATGATCACCACCATGCAAAGAGACGTTGTAAGCATGACTCTTGGAGAAATCCACCAGACATGCCTTGCTGCATTAGACAAGCTATGTAGCCAACAAGTCCTCTTTGAAAATATTCTCAAAGACAGAAAGAAGTACATCAAGGCTTGCAAGAAGAATTATTTAGAGATCAAGTGCAAAGAGAAAGACTGTAGCTGCCGTTACAAGCCAACTGCCAAAAGGAAAAACAGAGTCTTCCTGAACAAGAAAGGAAAGAAGAAGAAGGTCAAGTTCTTCAAAAGAAAGCCTTTCCGAGGAAAAGATGGCAAACGATGTTTTATTTGTGGTAAGAAAGGACATTTTTCAAAAAATTGTCCAAATAACAGGGAAAAGGCTTCCAAGCTAGTCCATTCCCTTGACTTAGCCGCAGATGAAGACATTGAATCCTGGTATGATGAGCAAGATCGGCCAGATGCCTCAACTGTCTTCGGGCTAGAATACACGAACTCTGAAGAAAGTAGTGAGTCAGAATCTTCCAGTTCTGAAGAACATTTCCCTGTTCTACAAGCAGAAGAAGTCCCCAGACTTCCAAATCCAGAAATCAATTCCCTTGATCCGGTTTCACCATTGCCGAACATCGAGATTCATATTCTTCCCTCCAAGTATGACTTGCCAATCAAAGCCATTGCTTTTATGGATACAGGAGCACAAAAGACTTTGATGAATCCGGTGATCCTCCTATCATCCGCTTAGGAATCCAGCATTCATTTCTTTAAGGCAGCAGACGGCAAGATTTTCCGGACGAATCTGATTACCAAACACAAGATTGGGATCAAATTTTTCTCAGGGTATATTATCTGGACCAAAGTCATTGGAATAGATTTGCCCGACAAAGACCTTGTGATTGGCATGGATGTTTACACTCAAAATCATAGACTTCAAATCCTTTCTCAAGGGATTAAGTTCAAACGGGAGTTCAAGCCTTATTCTACTGTCCCAAAATTGTTTACTCTTGCAGATGCCCCATTGGGATATGAGGACATAAGGGACAAACTCCTTAAGATGAGTGCTGACAGCCATGATCTCTTCAAACATCCTCATCCACTTTGGAAGAATGAAAAATTCTTCGTGGATTTGCCATTCAAATTAAATGAAGATATCAATCCAACCAAGGTAGTTCATCTTGGAATGTCACCATCTGACAGAGCAGCAGCATTTGAAGAATGCCAACAATTGCTGAAGCAAGGACTGATTGAGCCAACCAAATCTGATTGGGCGTGCCAAGCCTTTTATGTGAACAAGAGATCTGAGCAGATTCGAGGAAAAAAGAGACTTGTCATCGATTATCACCCGTTAAACCAATTCCTTAAAGATGATAAGTTTCCTCTTCCGAAGATTTACTCTCTTTATTCCTATATTCGAAATGCCCATATTTTCTCAAAGTTTGACCTGAAGTCAGGATTTTGGCAATTGGGCCTTAACCCAAAAGACAGACCAAAAATCGCATTTTGCATTCCTAATGCCCATTACCAATGGACTGTCTTACCTTTTGGGCTCAAAGTCGCCCCATCACTGTTCCAAAAGGCCATGACCAAAGTCTTTGAACCTCTCCTTGATCGTGCTCTCATTTACATTGATGATTTACTCCTTTTCTCTCTCGATGAAAATAGTCACAAGCAACTCTTGGAGGAATTCTACGAAATCTGTGACCAATATGGAGTAATGCTATCATCAAGAAAGTCCCAAATCGGAACGACTGAAGTAGATTTTCTGGAAATGCATTTTGCTCAAGGAAAATATGTGCCACAGCCACACATTACTGAAGAACTTCCAAAGTTTCCTGATAAAAATATGACTACCAAGCAGATCCAACAGTTCTTAGGAATCCCAAATTACATAAGGGATTTCATTCCGCATATCTCCAAGGACACCACGAAGTTGTCCAAGCTTCTGAAGAAAAAAGCTCCTCCGTGTGGACCAAAACAAACTGAAGCTGTAAGGCGTCTGAAACAGGCAGCAAAGAATCCATCTCCTCTCAAGATACCTGGAGAAGGAAAAAGGATTTTGCAAATAGATGCCAGTGACCAATACTGGGGAGTCGTCCGGATAGAAGAAATTGAGGGCCAAAAATTCTATTGCGGACATGCTAGTGGACAGTTCAAGCCAGCGGAGCTTCACTATCACACAACTTACAAGGAAACCTTGGCAGTCAAGTATGGAATCCAGAAGTTTGATTTCCATCTCAAAGGACACCAATTTGAGGTACATCTAGATAATTCTTCATTTCCGAAATTGCTTGAGTTCAAAAACAAAATCCCGCCAAGTCCTCAAATACTCAAACTGAAAGAATGGTTTTCCCGATATGATTTCTCTATAAAACATATAAAGGGAACTCAAAATCTTGTCCCAGATTTCCTCTCCAGACCAAACCAAGTCCAAACCAAATCCATCACCATCATCGCCTCCACTCACTATTACCCACTAATCATGATGAATACTTATCCATCCAGTTCCTCTGCAGAAGACATAGCTCAAAGAACCTTCCCACCTGAAATTTCTCCAGACACTCCTCTAACACTAAAATACCTACAGGAATTTACCAGATCACACATGTCCCTTTACCTAAACAGATCAGTCCAAACACATAACCTGGTTCCTCAACCCACTTGGCTAAGTCCTGTTGCACCATATCTCACTATTTTTACCATTTTTATGGGAACAACATTCGAAGAATCTGATATGTGATATCTATAATGTGTCTGCATCTTATATTCATATCCTATCCTATGCCCTGCCTTTAAACTGAGGAGATTCCTCTCAGACCCGAAAAATCGCTCTTCTCTTTTATGGAATGTTCTTCAATGGTTTTCACCTATCAGTTGGTGGATTAAAGAACTTGACAGAGAATTATCCAGATTTAATATTTGGAAATTAGAAGATGATCAGTTAGATGATTTTATCTCAGTTTTTATTATCCATCGACCGTATTTCCAGCATCCACAGACGAAGCTTCTCTGGACACAAAACCATGCCAGGGTATATACACTACTTCCAAATCTGAAAGCACTTGTCTGAGACAATGAACCTCCGCTCTACAAAGAAAATTTAGTTTTTCACTTACAGGAAATTAATGGTATAGATGATAATGATGTCACCTGTACCCAGCCATTAGATATCATCTGTCCATTATCCGAGATTCTTCACATAAATGAAGCACCAGCTGGAACAATTGAGGCAGGCCAGACAAGCACAGCCACTGACAAAAATTCAATGCAAGATCTAATCATGCAGGATTCCCAAGACCCAGATGAAGATATGATAGACCCGAAGGAAGTACTGTTAAAAGCAGAATTAAAAGAATACTGGCGAAAGGTGGATAGAGATGAGATAGCAAATTTGTCACCAAGTCATGAACCTATCTTCAAGTAGTAGAGATATTGACGATCCAGCAAAGCTTGAAGCTTAGGAACCGTTAAGAAGAAGTCACGTGGTAGAAAAGTTGTTTGTCTTTTCGTATCTTGAGTCAACATTATAATAAATGCAGTACTTTAATCTTATCCTTTGTAACAAATAGGTGGGCCATAGTCATAAATGAGTTTGTCCTGTTGTAATTAATGTTAGGTGTCCAGTCCTTGTCGAGTGTCTGACAAGCAACTATGATGCTTAGCATAGTAGAAGACTTGTAGAAGAAGTTTGTCTTGTTAGGAAGCTTATAGAAGAAGCTGAGTACGTAGTAAGACTACTAACCGTACCTTGTTAGCCTCCTCCTCTATATAAAGGAAGGAGCCTTCTCTTTATAAAATTAATCAGAAACTCCATCAAATAATACAAGCGTGTTTCTATAAGCATGAGTTTCTAAACTTTCCTTTCCTTTCTGAAAGTTCTTACCTTCTTTCTCTTAATATGCTCCTATAATCTTGAACCAAATAAAGGAAATAACAAGGCTATATCAGATGCGAAGTATGCTCTGCACTTGCCTCTAACAGAGGATCCTGTGCATCAGAAAAGTATCAGATTGATGATCCAGTTTTTCGGTCCTCTTTATTGTTGATATATGATCCTTATGAGTAACTGGGGCTCGATAAGTAAGCTATTGAGTGAAGGCCGAAGTTATCACCTTGCCAAAGTAAGGATCATGTATTAATGATAAGGGGGCTCCCGGTTCGCCATTCATCATTTTCTGGCATGGGATAAAACCACGTGTCACAAGTACATCCTGGTTCGAACATTTTATATCACAGGTTTTAAAATTTTATTATACATAATATTCAAATCTATACAAGTTGCCTAAATACCATACTGAGTCGCTTATTTATAAGGTCATATTGAGTTGGATATAAGTTCAAAGAAATGACCTAATTAAAAAAATTAAGCTGAGTTTTAGTTCAATCAAAACCTGTTTGTTGTAATCCCTAATTATTTTATGTTATATTTAGATTTTTATTAGTAGAATGAAACAAAATAAATGAAATGGCTCATAAATCAAGTGAAATAAATGGAATCAAATTATTTTAATCTTATTAAAAATTATAAAAATAGAATGGGTTTAATTAGTATGCACTGTTAATACAAAACTCTTTTATATTAACATCCAATCATATGTTGCTATATAAACAAAGGTGGTTAATTCTGACACCCACCTACTACCTCAAAAGGAAACCATTTTTACCTATATAGCAACACAAGATTGAATGTCAGTATAAAAGAGTTTTATATTGACAGTATATATCAAATAATCTCATAGATAAATATATTGTTTTATTTGTGAGTTAATTTATAAAAAAATATAAAGTATTTGCTTTAATTAGTACAAGTTTATTTCTTTCTATTCTATTCTAATATTTGAAAAAAATTGAATATTTAATAAAAAAGAAAATAATATTTTACAAATTATTTTTCTACCTCTATCAACTTTTAAATTATCAAATAAAAAAATTTCTTTTTTATTATGAAATATTAATTAAATTTAAATATGGATATCGATATTTTTATTTTGATTTAGTTAAGATTTGATTACATAAAATTTGTTATTTGATCATATTTTATATATCTCACTTTTTAACTATAAATAGCTCTTTAGATGCTTTATATATGACACTCTCTTAAAAATATCAATAATAAAATTCTTTTTTTTTTTTTTTTCTATTCTCTTTTATTATTATTTTTATAAAACTTTTTTCCTTATTCATTTTTTATTCTTCTCATCCCAGCATCCAAGTACAAAGCTAGCCACATGCTCACATGTAGCTTCACGAATCACGATTGTCCAACAAACAATTGACTAAGAAATTGAAGGTCAATTGTCTTCCACTGCATTTGCGGTGTCAATGAGTGCTTTAGCGAATATTTTCTGCATCGAACAAATGAGCTTTCCTTTTTATTGAAGAATTTTTTTTAATATATTTTTTTAATATAAAAAAGTGAAAGATTATTAACTTTTTGGATAATTTAGAAAAGTGGATACTCTTTTGTTTTCCCACCTTAAAAACAAGTTTACTTTATAAGAGTTTTATCTCATGATTAATTCATTTAAAATATAGTAAATTCAATGTATCTTTTATTATTAAAAACTCACGCTGTTTTCCAGCAAAAATGAAAATCATTCCCTTCCAAGAGATTTTTTATGTTACAGTAAGACATTAAGATTAGTCTAAAAATAAGATATTTAGGTAATTGATATAAAGTCTTAGGTTCAAATTTTATTACCTATAATATATTAAAAAAAAGATTTTTTTATGTTATAGTTTTTTCAAGGAACACACAAAATGTGTACTTAGATTAATAAACAACTTATAATATTAAGTTCACTGAAATAATTTTTTTTTTAAAAAAAAAGTGATTATCTTCTGAAGTTAATAAGTTACCAAAACATGTCTTAAACAACACCAAGATTATATTAAACAACACCAATTAAAAAATAATGAATTTGATTCTTATTAATGATTTTATTGTTAAATTATTTAAAAATGTTACGGTAAGTTTTTGCTTAGACATACAATACCTTGACCATGAAATAGAATAATTTTCTTCTTTTCTGAACATTTTATAATCATACTTGCCGTTAACATAATGTAGAAGAAAGAGAACAGAGTTTAAAATTGCAAATAGTACATTAATTTAATTAAGACAGTATCAATATGACCCTTATGCTTGTGTATTTTTGTACCGAAATTGAATTTCTATAACATTATTTACTATTATCTGTTAGATAACATTCACTCTTACTTTGATTTTCTGTTGTTCTAGAATTTTGGTGAACAGATCAAAGACATTCAAAGTCATGAGAAGTGGTGATCACTTTCAGGCTCTTGGCACAGTCTACATCAGCATATCCTCTTCCTAACATCCTTCTTCTTGTCAGTAACAAGATCGTAAGACTTGCACGCCACTAACCCATGATATATAGGCATATAATTGAAATAATTCAAGAATAATCACAAGGATTTCATGAAGTTTTAATCACTATAGGAAACACATCCACCTCATGGAGCACACTAGTCGGACCAAAAAGTTCCATACTTTTCATCCGGAAGATCGACACGCTGTTGTTTTCCTATTATTTTGTTGTTGTTAATATGGGATCATTTTAGTTAACTTTTGTTTTTGTCATCTTTTTTTTGGGTAAAAAAAATTCTGAAGCCTTGTAACCTGAACATCACGGGTAAAATATACAAGAGAAATATTATTTATATTTACTTTATATGTAATATTATATTGATTTATTTATCATCAATCATTAAAAATAATAATAAAATAAAATTTTTATTATTTTTAATAATAAATAATAAATAAATTAATACGATATTTTAAGTAAAATAAATGCAAATAAGATTATTCAATATATAAACAATGGAGGTGCCGAATCAATAAGACAATACGGGATCTATATATATATATATAGAGAGAGAGAGAGAGAGAGTAAAATAGAACGAAGCATTCTAAATGGACAAATCAAATAGCAAAGGAAGCGTGTCAGATGAACAACAAGCAGTAAGCATTAACAAAATGGAAGCGAAAGACGGAATCGACTAAGTAATGTACATGTTATTTGTGACATCCATCAAAATGGGAATCACGTATTTGTGGCCGTTAGCCGTAACAAGGCCATCCATTTGTAGCGGGAAAAACAGAGTCAGTTCTTTCTTTCTTTCTTTTTTTGTTTTTTTCAATTCACAACATTTTGAGTCAAATAATATTTTCGGTGGAATATATAGTAATTTTCTTTATCAAAATCAAATATCATAAATAAACCTTTCCCAAAAGGAAGCTAATTAAAACGATGCTGTCTTAGTGTCTTTTCTTGTCATTTTCAACGATTATTTATATTGAAGTGATTAAAAGATTTTACCTTATTAACAAAGATATATTCACAAGAAATACAAGACAATGATATATTTTGACAATGATATCGTGGCTTGTTTTCAACGATTATTTATATTGAAGTGATTAAAAGATTTTGCCGGATTTTGGGATAAGATCTCCCCGGCTTGATGGGTTCAATTTATCTTTGTCATGTCATATTGGTATTTCAGTTTTGAAAGGGCCCATTTTAGGGAGGGTATGTCAAGTGGGTTATAGACCTTGATGGATAGTAGCCTGTTTCAGGCCCATGATTGAGATCCTTCGACAGTTTGGTGAAAGACAAATTGAATCCCTCGAAATTGCCTTCAGCACAGGCACCGGCCAATTAAATCTTCGTCTCCTCCAGCGAAGCAAATAGCGCAATCTTATCAGCAGCTTATATGAAATATGCTAACCTTTCCTTAAAATTTCTTTTGTCTTCTTATAGAAAACTTCAGAAGGTGCCATCCTTCCTTTTCTGCTTTTCTATCGTGATGCGACTAATACATTGACTTGGGCTGAATTCGAATGTTCAGTTTTGTACTTTACAGGAGAGAGTTGAATCAAGGTATCAAACTATCAATCATGAACCTAAACTTTTATTTTGTATAATAAAGTTATAATAAAAGGTGTTAAATTTTCATTTGAAAATCATGAATTTAATTTTAATATATTGTATAAAAATTTGTTACTTAACTATCCAATCATGCATTACTGTATTATTCAAAGGGTGTGTTTGGCATGCTATAGTAAACATTATAGGATAAGTAAATATTATACGTTATAACTTTATGTATTATTTATGTAGTTAATATATTGTATAAGTTTATTCATCATAATCTCTTTATATATTAAAATATTGAACAACTTAATCAAGTTTAAGGAGATCATATTAAGTCCGATTAACTTTTGATGTACAAGGACTTTTTTATCCTTCTTTTTATGTATTTTATTAAAATAAAATTAATCATTAAACAATAATAATAATAATAATTATTATTATTATATAAATAAAAAACATTATTTAATAAAAATATTTGATAGTAAATAAATATTTTTTTAAGAATAATATTTATTATAAAATAACTATTCAAACTAGCATAAAAACATATAAATAATAATTTATTATAAAAATATATAAACAATAATAAATAATATTTAGTATAATTTTAATTATATATGATAAAAATAAGAGTCTAATTGTTATGCACACACAGTGTAAAAAAATTTACATTATCATTCAATCAAATACTTGTGTTTATAAGATTTTAAGATAGCGGGTGATTGAATAAAATACTTTTATTGATGTGATAATATATGATTAAATATACACTGATTTTGCATATAAATTAAATCCTAAAAATAATTATATATAATATATAACGCAATTAAATATAGGAATGTGATATTAGACCTAACTGAATTTTGATGTATAAAAACTCTTTCTTTATTTTTCTCTCTCTAATTTTTTATATTTATGAAAAAATAAATTTTTTATTAAAAATAAATAAATAAATAGATAATTTTCAATATAAAATTATATTTATTTATAATACAAAAGTAATTAAAATAATTATAATAATAAATATTTAAACAACCATATTAATTTAAAAATTTTTATTTAATAATTAATAAAAATTATATTTTATTATAATATCTTTTTTCTTATTATATTTTATATAATATAACATCTTATACAGTAACATACTAAATACTACATAATATTAAAATTTTATCATATCTTATATAATTAAGCCTTGTGCTATCAAGTATGTCAAATGGGCCCAAAATATTTTTACTCTTATAATTATTATCTCAAAAGTTAGACATATATGCATATGATTAATTGATATTATATCACAATTAATCTAAAAATTCATAAAAATATAAAATAACTCTAAAAGAAAATATGTAACTTCTTTTTATTAAAAACATGTATTTTGTTTTAGTCTTGATCGCAAGGTTGTAGCGTTCTCCTCGTACGTGAGCGTTTAACCATAAAAGCAAGACATGCTAACTGGGCTAAGCCCACAAGTTATGCTATTCAATTCATGCTATGTTGACCCGAAAGCATTGTTTACTAAAGCAGCCACCATGACTCCAGGCTCTTGCGGCCCAAATTGAGAGCTTTTGATTTTATCTTCGAAATAGAAGAATGGCTGGATTAAGACCCAAAATTATAATGATAATAATAAAGAATGGTTGGATGAAATTGTGATAAGAATATTTGCTAATGACTATCCAACTATACGTAATTTATTTAATTTTCCATTTTTGATTGATGTAAAATATAATATTATACTTCTTAGTAACGACGAAGCCGAGGAAACTTCTGTAGGAAGGTGCTCCTCAATAATCAGCTAGCAGTCGTGTTGCTTAAGTCGTGGTAGTGTGCTGGGTGCAATAGTTTGGTTAATTGATTATCGTTTTGGGTCAATTAAAATAGAATTTGATTGGTACGGTATGTATTTTTAATATAAAATGACGTTCACCAAAAAAGTATATAAAATGACGCTTTTTAATATATGTTACTATGTACCCGATCCCACGGAAAGGACAAAATTATTATTAAAATATATATAAAAAAAATTGCAACTAATGATGCAATAAAATATTATTAAATAATAATATAACCTTTTTCAAAAAAAAAAAACCAACTAAACTCACAAAAATAATATTATGAGAAAAAAAAAAGAAAAAGGAAACCAACATACTAATTCAAACAAATGAAGAAGGCAACCATACAAGGCAGAAGTAGGGAGTGCCTCCTCACTCTTGGTTCTTGCCACCCTATTTTCTCCAATTTCTGATCCTCTTGATAGGAGACTTTTACTCCTATCTCAGTTTCCTAACTCCTTACAGGATCTCCAAGTAAATAACAAAAATACAATAAGATTTTTTTTCCATTCTAACTTAATTAAAGATTTTGAATTTGAACTCAATGTATGTATTTGCTATCTGATAGGATATAGCCCGACGAAGAAGTGGGACTAGAACATTTACAGCAATCCATAACCTAATTGACAATAGTAAATAAACTTACAATGGATGAGAATTGATCTATTTCTTCAACGAGCTTAGGATCATTTTTGAGCCACACGGAAGGCTCAAACGAAACAAAAGCGCGCACCAATCACATTACCTTGGCAACATTTGTAAAGATAGCTGAGTCACTCAACCCCAGAAGGTCCAATTGATATTTACCTTTAGATCACCATTGTCCTATTGCCACCTATTGGCTATGGATCAGTAGTCTGCCTTGGCAAGGTCCAATTGAGGTTGAAGCCAAGTCAAATTATAACATTTGGTAATGGACATAGGTAATCAAAGTTGTGATCTGATTAACAATTATTGTTTTTAGTTTAATAATAAATACTTGATCCAACAATAAGTATTTGATTCCCATATAAGCACAAAAATTGTCAATGGATGATACAACAAATATTGGTTGTAGGCCAATATTTTGCCTTGACAATGCCCAAATGAATTGAAATTAGATCAAATTAAAAGTCTAATTTCCAAAAAAGCATGAACATTGGAAGGTAGGTGCTAGGGGGATTGTTAATTATGGGCTAACATCCTACTTTAGCAAAACCAATGTGAGATTGGAGTAAAATCGGACCATAACACTTGTTAATGGATTTAAATAATAAAAGTGACACTTTAACTAACTAACAGTTATAACTTTCAATACTTGATTATATAATTACTATAATTTAAGAATTAATTATGACATCTATAAAATTTATGATTGATTGACGTTCAAGAAGTCTATATACAGTTTTTCTGTCCTAAATTATTAAACGGGGCTTAATAGTAAACTAGAGTAAGACAGGGACTCACACAGCTACATTATTGCTATCAAGGAGGCCTGGCAAAAAGGATTGATATGAAGCAACTTGATTAAAAGAAGGTGTATTTTATTGCAATCATGTCGACATTTAGACGAACGGTTAAAATGCACGCAAGAAAAGCATTTAATAATTTTTTAAGAATCGTGAGAAGGTACTTAGGCTATAATTAAAATTCATATGATTTCTTCATTAAAGACATGCAATTAGGTGTGCTTTTTTTATTTATTTATTTTACGAGGAGTGCTACGTTTGATAGTTATTGAATCACAACAGACGAAAATGACAATCTTTTGTTACCAAATTTGAATTTTTATGCAACCAACAAATTTGTACCTTGAATCTAACACCTTTTTCATAAATTCACAAAAAAAAAAATTATGTACCTTGTTTTTTAGTAGAGTATTAATATCTTTTAGTAATTAATAATTAATTTTAAATTATGCCCTTCACTTTTTTGAAACATAAATTTAATAATTATATTATAAATAAACAGGATGCGTAGTTAAATATTAATAACTAATTATAAAAAAGAAAAACTCTTAAAGTAAAATTAAAAAAAGTATAAAGAGATCTCCAAAACTACAATTCTGTTATTAAAAAGTACTTATTTTGTGGGTGATCACTAATTATAAGTCTTTAATTTCGAAAATAAGCTAACAATATATTATTTATATTATAAATTTTAGGTTAAAGAAACTTGTTCTAGTTTAAAATCAAGACATGCTTTAATTTTCCACTGTACTAAAAAAAATCAGGACATGCTTGACTCACCAAATATTACAAATAATTCACTAATAAAGTAATCTAAAAATAAAATTGAATTATGATAAAACAATAAAAGACTGAATATATAGATGAGCTAGACCACATTTGCAATAATAGAATCCGTATTAAAATTTTCAGTAATCAAAAAGAAATTAGTCCTCCATCTTATTTCTAGGTTTTGTTAGTGTAAATTTATTTTTGACTTTTGTTTTACTTCTTGTCTTCCTCCCTGATTCTTGTAAAAATAGAAGAACTAAAAATTGTAACTTCCTCAACCATTGATGAAAAGTCTATAGTTTAAGATTTTTATGTAATATAAATATTAATATAACAAATAATGCATATATAATAATATGAATTGTCGATTTTCTTATCAACAATTAAAATCATGCACTTTTATCGTCTAAAATGTCCTCACCCTTTAGAGAGTCAAAATCCTAGAGCTCCCTTGTAATTGAAGCGGATATAAATTGTCACAGCATAGGCCCAGCCAATAATGGCATATACATTAAGGCAGTATCTGCAATACACCAATTTCGATGGGGGACATGGAGGGGTATATTCATACACCAAGTACATGTGATATACTAAAATATTTTTCTAGTTTAGCGAGACTGAAAAAAGTGATTAAATGTATTTTAAATTATGTGATCCTAAAACTAATTAAATTTTTTTGATATTATATAAATATAATTTAATCACTTCTAAATTATAAAAAATATTATATAAGTAAATCTGATGACTGTAATACTATAAATAAACAGAATTTTGTGGGATATTATATAGTAAAAAGTTGATCACTTATACAATATATTTAATCACCTTTTTTTCTAAATTTAGATAAACTAAAAAATACTGTAATACACTATATGTAGCTTGGTGTATAGATACATCCCTCGATCTCATCGTTGGATTATCCAGTGTGTAATACTCTATAACATTCTCCACACATTAATGGTGCTTTCTTTTGTACCCAATTCTACAAATTATTTCATTAAAAAGGATAGGGAGAAAAACTGCAATTAAGAAGTCCCTATAAGCATGTGCTAACTACAATTAGGCTAATCATCAAGCTGTAAGCGTGTAAGTTTAGCAACATAAGATAAAATGGTAAAGGTAGATGATGTTAAGGCTTGGTATGATATTATTATGAGTTTTTCAAAATTGTTTAACTCTTTAAAATTTTTAAAAGCTGTTGTTAAAATGTTATAGTAGTATTATTTAATAAAATAATATAAAAATTATTTTCAATAATCAAAAGTCATAATTGTAGCATTTAGTAAAATTATTTTTAAAATCTAAAATACTATAACGAATGTAAATATTAAAAAGAGTAATTTCTACTTTTATTGGTATTAAATAAAATAAAGTTATATTTATCTTTTAAATTTTAGAAAATACAAGCTAATTTTGAAAAGTATTCTATAAGAGCTCTCAAAAATATTCATTAACTTTTAAAAGTTAGGAGTAAAAATACATCAATTTTTTTGTTTATCAAATAAAAAAGATTAATTTATACTTTTTATAAATAAAAGTACTCTTCAAAGAGTGTTATCAAACTAGACCTAAATAATATAATACTGAGTTTTCCTAGAGCAAAGAACAATTAATTTGACTTCAAATTAATTATAGTATGTTTGGATTATAATGTTTTAAATAATAATTTGATTTTATGAAAAGTAATTTATTATTTCGTTAATATTTATATTTTAGTTTGAGATCTAAAATTATGATCAATTTCTATATATAATAGTTTCATAAAAAAATATTTTTTTAATGGATTTAAAAAATTTTACTTATTAATCAAACTTAGTTTATAGTGTATATAAACTATAATTCGGCTGTGCTACTAATATCAAGTGATTCACGTACTCAGGCAAGGTTATAAGTTCGGACTTTAATATAAAAAATTTTTTTAAAACAAGATCTGCTTCCATTGAGAAATGACACCCCAACCAAGTAATCCAAATACGTGGCCGAATATCTATTTTTTCATAAAGAAGGGGTTTTATAATATAAATATTATTTTGCCTTAAATATAAATATCATCGACCGCTTAGCCAGCAGAAATTATTATGTGAAGAAAAATTATGGAGATGAAAGATGATGTATACTCTAAGAAAATAAGACATGTTATTAACTTTAGCAAAAATTAACAAGATACCTCATATGAGATTTCGAATACTCAAATAGAATTACTTTTAATACAAGGATATCTATAAAAAAATATATATAAAAACTTATAAATTGTTGGATTTTTCTAATTACTAAGCTTAGAGTGGATTTGAATAGAATATTTTTAAAGGGTAATGTATTTTTTGAGAGAATTTCAATTGATTTAGCCTAAAATTATTTATTTGGATAATAATATGAAGGAATTTAAAAACTCCAAATATTTTAAGGAGGCATTTTTCTAAACTTGAAAAAGAGGGAATTTCAATTTTTATCTCTTCATAAAAAATTTTAAAATCTCTTCTTTTCTCTATCTATTATCTCTTAACTCTTTTATTCTACAAGTCTACCATCACTCTTAGACTACCCACCAGCCATTATTGACTGGCAATTGTCGATTGGCCCTTGGCAACTGTCGATCACCCACCGGCGACTGCTAATTGCCCTGTGCTGACCAACCCCGGCAACTACCAACCACCCTCTGATGACCGCCAACTAATAGTTGATCGCCGTCCCCCACCAACCATTGCCGCCGTCCTCAATCAATTGCCCAAAAAGAATGTAATATAATTTTATTATATAAACAAAATATTTTGTAAATAAAGTAATATAATTACTTTATCCAAATAAAAATTTTAAAAATGAAAGGAATTAAATTTAAGTATTTAAATTTTTTTATATTGTAAATTTATTGAAATTTGATAATACTCTATCTAAGCACACTCTTAAAATATGGTACTAGCAAAGGAATTAAGAGCAATTTAAATTTTCTTTTAATGTATTCAATATATTTGAAACTTAAAAATCTCAGCTTTTAATAGAAATTTTTTCATTTTTAATGTCTTTATGTTTATGAAGAAAGGATTGACTAACATTGAAAATCAAAACCCTCATAAGTGAAATGTTTCAAACTTTTAGTGGTATAACTAACTTCATTAGTAGTCATCAAAATCATGTTTTCATATTGAAAAATATTATTTGTACATAATATTTTTAGAATATTATATCAACATATTTTTATTTATATTAAATGGAGTATGAATCTCACTTAATTTGAGTCTCATATTCTATCTAATAGTTAGTTGAACTATATTAATTTTCGTAATAGTAACGATGGTATGAAAAAAAAGTTTGTACTTCTCTCACAAATAGTGGTAGAGTGCTATTAATTTTTCTTTGTACATAATTTTTATTCTCTTTCTCCCATGAATTCCGCTGAAAGAAGTGATTTTATTAGTTGAAATTTTTTTTATACATATTTGTGAATTTGGTTTTTGAACCAAATAGCACTGCTCATCGCGTAATTGATGAATACTCGAAGTTATCTTTTCGCGCAATCATAATTAAGGGGTTTCTATCATGCGATCAACAATTGATATATATATCATATAGCGTGTATTTAAGAAAGTTGTAAAATTAAAATTATTTTAATAATTATTTATTTATATAATTAATTATAAAAAATTAATTTATATTTAGATATTTTAGTTAAAAAATAATTTTAAAATAATTTATTTTATTTGAATTATATTAAAAAATTACTTTTATTTAATAAAATTATTAAAAATATAAATTAATTATTTATATTATATAATATTTAATATTTAAAATTAATTTGATAAAAATATATCAATTTTAAAATAATTTACTTCTATTTATAATTATAAACTCTAAAAAATTACCTATATTTATAAGTTTTTTGTTTTAAATTATCAATTTTTTTATTATAATCTGATTTCATCAACTTATTAAATATGATAGATTATTTCAAAATAGCTTTTTTCGGGCGCCATGCGGGGGGAATTGTTTTTCTATGGTTTGCAAACATGCACATAATTGACAAATTTTTTTGCGTGCCTTCTCTATGTTGAGTATGCTCTCTTCTAATTTCCCATATCTTCTGACTTGAAAGAATAACCATTAAAATTATGACCAGTTATATGGTACACCACTTAAAACTATGCTATATGGTGCACCATTTTAAAAAAAAGAAGGTGTACCATGGAAATCCACCCATTGACAACGTAATGTCGATCTTTAAAATTAGTGTGTGGTCGGAATGAAAGACATGTGGTTATCGGCCCTGATATAGAGCACACCATCTGCCACCTCTCTTTTCTTCAGAAAGAGCCAAAGAGATTGTCCAGAAGCTCCTTCTACTACCAACAGAATTAAACAAAAAAAAAAAAAATTGAAAACTGAAATGGGTTCCAATAAAAAGCTGATAAATTTCAAACTTTAACCTTTTTTTTGTTCTTGTTTTTTATGCCTGAGGGTCTTAGCCTTAGTCGACAAGGTAGGCCGACGTGAGGTGGAAGAAACCAGCGCAGCCACGGACGACGATGGCTATGGCATCGTGGCGGAGGAACCAAAAACTGTCATGGCCAGAAGCGATGCTTTATCTGATACTATGTAGAAACTAAATACTAGAAACCATAGTGCAAAAAGATTCACCCAACATCTATTACAATGTTTCTTCTTCTTGTTGTGGACTTGTGGTGGTTAAAGGTGTTGGGGTCGGCGGTGGCCGTGACACCGCCGATAAAGGGCGGCAATGGTGGCAGCAGTTGGGAGAGGATGGGTGAAGAAGATAGGGGTGTGGTTTGTTAGAGAAATCAGAAATTAAAAATAGGGTTAATTTAGTAATTTGAAAGTAACAAAGTGAGGAGCATGTGATGCTCTGAAACAATAGGGTATATCTCTTGTGTACATAGAATTTTCTTTTCTTTTTTATATTTCGGTTCCTGCAAAATGACTTAGGTTGCATTTGTTTCATTTTTTTTTTGACAAAAAATAATTTTTTAACTATTTAAAAAAATTATTTTTAACAAAAGTTACTCATTTCAACTTTTACTCAAAACCTAAAAATAGTTTCTTCTTCTTTTTCTTCTTCTTCTTCTTCTTTTTTTCAGGTTTTGAATAAAAACTAAGGGTACATTTGTTTCAATTTTTAAACAAAAAAATTATAAAACTTAAATTTATATAATTGAAAAAGTTAAAAATTAATTTTTTTTTCAAAAATTATTATTTTCAACTTCTACAAAAAAAATTGAAAATATATTTTTTAAGATTTTGATTATTTTTAAAAAATTATCTAAATATATAAAAATTAAATTTTTAAATAAAAAATAATTTTTTTTTAAAATATAATTTTTTGCTAAAAAGTTACTACCACACATACTATATATGAATAGTTTCTATAAAAATAATTTTTTAAGTTAAAAAATCACTTTTTCTACTATAATAAACAGAACTAAACACACCCTTAGTGTATAAACATTCAACTTAGGATGTATATAAAAGTTATTCAAAATAAGCTAAATTTTTTTTCGAACCTTTGCAAGTGCTAAAATTTGACAAATTGTTTAATAGAAAACAATTCATACTAAATCCTCCGTTAGATAATTAAAGAACACGAAGGTAGCAGTACGGAACAATTTTATAATTATCAGTCATAATTGTGGCCATTAGCGCGCTCGTTTACTATGTAGGTTTTTGACTATTTCAGATAGAATATTCAAAGGTTTAGCATTGACATTTGGACATAATTGAAGTGATTAGAGCATAAATGAATATTTGAATTATAGATTTAAGTTATGATAATGACTTCTTATATGTTTATACGAGTTTAATTTATATACATTATTAGTGTAAAAAATTTTATGCTGTCGCTTAATATTGTTAAGAATAAAATTGTTTTACATTTAAATGTATATCAATTAGATTTTAATTTATATTACAAACACCTAAAGCATCCGCATTAAACATCTATATATACAAGATTAATTATTCCCGGAACTTATACTTATTCGAATGGAGTGGCTAGCAATTAAACCCTGGCATGAAAATATGCTGCTTCCCTTTTTTTAATTATTTAATTTTGATGCATTGTTATAAGAATAATTTTTTTTTGTATTGTCATTATCTAATTACATCTTTTCATAAATATGACTCTTGAATTAATATGTGTGAAAATTAAACATATTTATTGATATAATAATATATAATTAAATAATAATATAAGACTTAATTTTATAATACCAATGCATCAAATTAAACTTTTTTTTCGTATCTTTTCGTTCGAATATTTTTCAAAAGTAAAATTAACGGCAAGCATTGCATCGACAATTGTAGCGTGGAGCGTAATAGGAGCTTCTTCATCGTCATCATTTTTGTTTTTCATGCTGCACGTTCAAGAGTTTGGAGTGGGAACTATAGAATATGCTGATGATCCGCCAAACTTACAGGAGGGCGGAATGAGGAAAGATTAGAGCCAAATACGTGAGCATCTATATATTCTCGCAACAAAAGCCAAAGCAAAAAAGTTTATAAAAAATTGCTGATAAGGATTATATTCACCAGTGGATTGATAGGCACTTAGGTGGCTATGAATCCACATTTTTTATTTTTAAAGTAAATTTTAAAATAAATTCTCATTTATTTATTTAAAAAATAAATTAAAATTAAAAGAGAATAAAAATATTAGTAGTTTGTAGTAGTTAGTGAATAATTTTAAAGTATATATAATAGGAGCTGATTAATTAATAGGTAATTATTTTTAATAATCTTATCTATTTTATAATTTATATTTAATTGATTATACATAGATATTATTTAAATATATTTATGGAATTCAAAATTTATTTCAATATAATTTAGAGAAACCAAAAGATAATTATTGAAAGGAATCCTCTTTACTATATGTATATAGATTATTCCCAAGATTATTACTATAAAAATGATTCACACACACATATATAGATAATTAAATATTTAAAACAAAAATATAAGATCTATTTGGTTTGAAAAAATATTTTTTATTTTTATTTTTCTATTTGTAAAGTTAATTACAAAATAACATATTATTTTTATTTAATTTTATATTTTTTTAGAATTTTTTGAAAAAAGTGAAAACAATAAAATTGTGTTCTAAGTTTTCCTTTGTAAAATTCTAAAAACAAAAAATTGAATGTATGGAATGTAATATTTTTATAATTAATATTAAAAAATACTTTTTCAAACTAAACAAATCCCAAATTATCAAAATTAGAACTTGAAAGGATTTGTCAAAGTGTAAAGGTGAAGAAAATAATTCATTAACCAATATTTTACGCACGTCATCAGTAACTTAACGTATTAAACTTTGACCTAAGTAGTTCAAACCTTCTGGATGTTGATTATTACTTAACTTCTGACACAATTTTTTCTTTTGTTGTGTCTAAAAAGGAAAAGTAAACCAAATTTTTTATGAAAAAAAAAAGTAACAAATCATATTAATATATATACTGAAAAAAAAATCATATTAGTATAATTTTTTCACAAGTTTAAACTGGATTTTGAAATTTTGGGCTCAGGGATGTGTTTGGCTTCAAAGCATGGAAGAATTAATTAGTCAAGGATTAACAAAAGTTTGGTATTTTATTTTTGTAAAAATTATGAACTATTTTTCATAAAAAAATATGAAGAATGCAAAAATTATTTATTTTTTATAAGAAAAATATTTTGTTAGTATTCGAACTCACTTATTTATTTTAAGTTGATTGCTCAAGTGCAGATTTAAAAAAATCTATACTGTGTTGATCTCACATAAAAATATTGAGATTGGTAAAAAAAATGGTGAACTCCGCACAGGTAAACCCCATATAATCCATATCCTTATATCTTTATTTGTATGATACAAATTTTTTTAAATCTGCTCCAAAGAATCACCCTTATTTTAAAAGTTAAAGTTGTTTAGTATTTTGTTTGACCTTTTACTTATTTAAATAATAAAGTTGTATTTGTTATGAAATATTATTTGAATCTAAATATGGATGTCTATATCTTTATCTTGATTAAGTTAAGAGTTGATTAGATAGAATCAGTTATTTGATCATATATTGTATTTATCACCTTTTGACTATAAATTGCCTATTGGGTGCTCTATGTATAATAACTCCCTTGAGAATATCAATAATAGAATTATCTCTTTCTTCTCTTTCTCTATTCTCTTTTACCATTATTTTTATAATACGTTATCAGCACAAAACTTTACCATCTGTGTGAAAGCCTAAGATAAAATGTTTTAACAAAGTGAAGACTTGAGGCAAGATACTCTAACCATGTCAAGTTCTTTCAATCATGAATTTATGATTCTTGTTATTTCGTGAAAGACATATTTGTCTTGAATTATAGATGCTAAAATTCATATTGACTCAATAGATCCTAAAGACACTATTAAATAATGAACATTGCATCCGACCAGGATCACATAAAATTCATCTTGATTCAATGAGCCTTGAAGGCACCATTAAACAATGAAACGTTGCATCCCTGAAGGATAGCACAAATCGATCTTGATTTGATGGATCTTGAAGACAAAATTAAAGAAGGAAATATTGCATCCTAACGGGATTGCATAAAATCTATTTTGATTCAATAAGTCATGAAGATATCATTAAATAAGAAAATATCATCGCATCCCGGTAAGGATTGCGCAAAATCTATCTTGATTCAATGGATCTTAAAGATATCATTAAAATAAGGAAATATTGCATCCTAGAAGGATTGCACAAAGACATTGATTTTCCTTCGTTGTCACTTTCATGAACGATTAATATTTTTATATTTTATTCTAAAAGATCTTGTCGATTTTTAGAGCTGCTTGAAGCAGATATATGAATTGAATTTATTTGCAAGTTGCAAGATTTTAAATCTATTAGTAAATATAACACCGCAATATTATAGAATTATCTTCCAATTTAAATTATGGGGGGAGATATTATTAATAGAGATATGTTAAAAAAAGACATTCTCTACTTTTTCATGCCTCGAATATGCTCCTGCAGTAGCAACATTTAGTAAACGACTTTACAAAATATTTTGAATTAATTTTATGTCTTATTGTGGCTAAACGAAATAATGCGTTGCCAATGAAAAAACATAAAATCAGCCTAATTGGCTCTATTTCATTCCCTAAAGTGAATATAACAAATTATAGCCGCAGCAGTGGCAAAAGTCGTGGTTCTAATTAAAATCATGATTGAGTCAGAAGAAAGTAAATGCTATCATTATGACATTAAAGTATATTGGTCACGTACCTGTCGTACTTGGAGACATTTTACTTGATCTTTATCAAGTATCAATTAGAGTTACTATATTTGAATTTTTAAATTGTTAATATACTTTTAAAATTCAAATTTATATTCTTAGGAATTTCAAATTATTGCTTTTCTTTTTAAATTCAAGTAATTGATAACCTCCTATTGTTGATAAATGTTTTTAAATCCAAGTTTTAAAATTTGAAGGATTTTGAGATATGGAGGAACAAAAATCATTGATTTACATTAATATAACTTGAGATTTAAATTTATGTCAATTAACGTAAATTGATAATATTGATAGTGCTATTGTATATATGTATACATATTTTGTTATTGTTCAATGTTATGTGAATACTCATGTATAAGTGCACTCAATATTTATTTATTCTTTTTTTATTATAATTATCATGTTCCATATTGATATATTTCTTTAAAGAAAATAATCAGGATAAATAGTATAAATATCTGTCTTGTGGATAGTGAAAGTATGTACACTATTTTTAAAAGTAAGATATATTTTAATACTATCATTAGTTGATTGAAGGCTCCAAAAGAGCCATTATTTTATTTCTTGAATAAAATTCTATTGAGTTTTAATATATTTGTAAGCTCCAGAAGAGCTACTATTTTGTTTTCTGAAAAAATTTATTAAATTTAATAAATTAATAAGCTCTGGAAGAGCTATTATTTTATTTCCTGAAGAAACATATTAAGTTTTAATATATACATAAGCTCCAGAAGAGTTACGATCTTGTTTCTTGAAGAAATTTATTGAGTTTTAAAGACATTCGCTGAAATGAATATCATATTGAGATGAAGAGTGAGGGAAGTAATAAGTACCTCTATATTATAATTTATGCTCCGAGAAAGAAAGTTGTAGTAAAGAAATTACTTGTACTTTCTTTTTATCTATATTATACTAATATTAGTACAATTGAGTACATGTTATAGTAAATCAGAAGTTTACTAACTAATATTAGTACAATTGAACATATTTTATAGTAAATCAGTAGTTTACTAACCTAAATGATTTAATTTATCATTTGACATGATTGGTTAGGATATTTTGGGGCAATAATGATGTGAAAAATTATTGAAAACTCATGTAGGCAATCAGAAGATTAGTCAATCTTATAAATTTTCTTGTGTTGCGTGTTCTCAAATTAAAATACTTATAAGGTCATCATTAATAAAGATTGGATTTGAATCTCCTAAATTTCTAGAAGGAATTTAAGGTGATATATGTGGATTAGTTCATCCACCATGTGGAGTTTTCAAATATTTTATGATTTTAATAGATGCATCTATGAAATAGTCATATATGTGCTTATTATTATCTCGCAACTTGAAATTTGCGAGATTACTTGTGCAAGTTATTCAAACAAAAAACATAATTTCTGGATAATCCAATCAAAATAATTCATCTTGATGGTGCTAGTGAATTTACTTTTCAAGCTTTTAATGTTTATTATATGGTCGGTGATATAAATGTTGAACATCTAGTTGTTTATGTTTATATACATAATGGGTTGCTATAATCATTTATAAAATGCCTCCAATTGGTTGCTAGACCAATACTTATGAGAACCAATCTCCCAAATTTTACTTAAGTGCATGCTATTTTACATGCTGCAACACTTATTTATATAAGACAAACAAGTTGTCATCAATTCTTTCCCCTATAATTAGCTTTTGGTCAACAACCAAATATTTCCAATTTAAGAATTTTTTGATGTGCAATATATGTTTACCCCACATTATTGCACCAAAATGGGGACCCCAAAGAAAATTTGGAGTATATGTTGGATATGACTCTTTCTCTTTATAATCAAGTTTGTAGAAATACAAATGAGAGATCTCTTTAAGGCTCAATTTGAAGAATGCCAATTCGATAATATTTCCAACATTAGGGGGAGGGAGTAAATAGCTAGAAAAGAAAGCAAATTAGAATGCATCATTTTTGCTCTATATAGATCCTCGAATAAGGCAAAGTGAACGAGAACTTTAAAGTATTATACATTTGCAAAGAATGGCATGAGTTGCCGATGCATTTCCTAATATGAAAAAGATATATCCTATATGTCGGCTAAAAAAGTCCCAATTCAATTAATGTCTTTATTCGACAATCACATGCTAGAAGTGTGGTAGACCAATCGATTCCATAAATGAAAATCCTTGAAAAAGAAATGGGATAAGAAATTTTATAGAGACAAATAATTCTAATAATGATACTCTTCCTATAGAAGAGGACAGAGACATAGTAAGGACTCCTCCTGTAGTCCAAATGAGGATCTTAGGCCAAGAATCATAGTAGAGATGATTGGCCAAAATAGAAAAAAGCCCTACAGGCTGAATTAGACTCACTTACAAAACGTGAAGTCTTTGGACTTGTAGTCCAAACACCAGAAGGTGTAAAACCTTTGGGATATAAATGGGTATTTGTGATAAAATAAAATGAAGAAAATGAGATTGAAATCTATAAAGCTCGACTTATAGCGCAAAGTTTGTCACAAAGACTTGATATAGATTATGGTGAAATGTATTCCCTAGTAGTGGATGTAATTACATTTCAATATTTGATAAGCTTATTGGTACATAATAAGCTAAATTGGATGTTGTCAGGGCCTATCTATATGGGTCATTAGATATTGATACTTACATAAAAATCCCTAAAAGATTAAAGATATCAACGTCTAATTAACATTACCAAGGATTCTATTCAATCAAATTGCAAAGACCTTTATATGATCCAAAGCAATCTGGATAGATGTGATATAACCGTCTCAATGAGTATTTGATCAAGAAGGGATTTAAGAATGATACTATTTATCCCTGTGTTTATATAATGAAATATGCATATATTGTATAAAATTAATTATTTGATTAGATAGAATCAGTTATTTGATTATATATTGTATTTCTCACCCTTTGAGTATAAATAGCTTGTTGGATACTTCATATATGATAACTCCCTTAAGAATATCAATAATAGAATTATCTCTCCCTTCTCTTTCTCTATTCTTTTTCATCATTATTTTTATAACAGTATTAAAATTGTAAATAATTTTTATTTTTTAACAAATCGTATATCAGATTCGAGGAGACAACTACTACAGAATCTAGTAATGAGCTGCACATATGTCTCTGATGGTAACAGATGGCAATGAATCAGTAATTCAACGCAGCGAATGCAGAAATAACTTTGTTTTTTATAAAACTTACTAGCTTAGTATTGTTTACATTGGAAATTCCTTTTTCATAAAATTTATCGGTGTAAATAATGCTATGCTAGTAAGTTTTTTATTTTTTATTTTAATTTTACAAAATTGGTAAATTTATCAACGTAATACTATTTGTACTGTTAAATTTTGTAAAAAGTAAAAAAACTTATCATTTGTATATGATTTACGTTGATAAAATTTTAAATAAAATAATTAAATAAAAATAATAATAATTATATATCAGTTATTTAAATATTTTTATTATTTTTCTTATTTTTCCTATATATATCACCTAACAAAAAATACGTTCATCAAATATTTTTCAGTTAAAAAAGATTGAAAAGAACACGTTGAATGAGATGGACCAAAACTTTATCAACTAATGAACAGTGGGTAATTTGTAAGCATTGCCACCATTCAAACATGATAGCTTTCTTGACTCACCAATTGATATTTTGCATTTTAAGATATGTTTGGTATGATTTTAAAAATTAAAATAAAAATTTTATAAATTATATTTATGAATAAAATTATCCATAAATTTAATTCATAAAATTTTACTCTAATTTTTATCTTTATATCAAATATATCTAAGAGTATGATTTGTGTGTTCTTTTTATTATATTATTATCATATAGAATATGATTTTCATACATACTTCAGCTAGATATATTATGCTAACAGCCACTTAAAAAATTATTTTCAATGAAAAGAAGTAAGTAAACAACTTTTCTTTAAAAAATTTTCTTCTATGAGTGGATGTATATGGATGTCAAGAGGCTGTTATGTACAATAATAGCTCTCTTATCATGTTATTATTTTTCAAGGTAATGAAAAAAAAAAAAAAAAAAGAAGGAAAGCTCTATAAACACCCTCTTTGTTTTTTATATAAAAAATCAAGGATGATGAAAAAAAGGTGCGAACATAATTTTCTATTGCGTTTAATCTAGACGCGGTAGTTTGGCCGTTACCCACAACTGCAATGCACATTCCAATTCAACAAAAGTACGTACATATGTTGGTTGTGACACGAAGCAAAGCGAAAGTGGTCATGAGAGAAATCGAGAAGATGGAGGGCTAAGAAATGTGTGGTCCTCGACTTGTACTTGGGGGCATGTGCCAATGAATAATTAGCTTAGCGCAATGTCAAGTGCAAAAATTGTCAATTCTATCTCAAATCTCAAGCAAAGGCAAAAGCTGGTTTAAGGCCCACCTTCACATTATCCAGCACGATTGGCAACTGCAACCATTAACCATAGGTTTGTGTGTCCACCCCTTGCCTCTCCCAACCAAATATAGATGGCGGTGAAAATAATATCTCTTATTTTGTAATTATTTATATGTTTAAATTTAATATAATATTAATCCAAATTTAATTTAATTTTATTACTTAATAATATATATTTACATACTAAAGATTTTGAATATTAATGATAATTATTAACAATTTTAAAATATACAATAAATTAGAAATGAAGAATTTTCCACTTTATATTACATTTAAATTAAATTCAAAATTGGATTTATCATGTATAAGCTTCTAGACATGTCGTACAATAACGACTAGTTCCAAATCTCGTTTGGCATGTTGGATATTTCAACTGGACCCCACAAGTTTGTCTGAAACGTTGCCACCACTAAAAGTATTGATCGTCCATATTTTTGGTTGAAGCTTGTTCAGACAATATTTGAAAGCAAAAAAAATAAAAAAAATAATAACTTTTTTAAGGACATCAATTTAGATGAATGAAAACTTATCACGAGTTATTATGTATTTAAGAGGTGAACGAGGCTGGCTTATTTGTCAGATTTTGCTCCTATATCATTGTAATTTAGATTTAAATTTTAAATTTTTTTAATAAATAATTTATAAATATTTAATAAATTAAAAGCCATATTTTAACCCTAAGCTGAAATAAGTCATACTGACATAAATTTTATTGTTTATTTTTAAAAAAAGGAGTAGCCATTTAATAGAAAGCGACATAAAGTATTGACGATTGTGGTTGGAGCTAATGTTTTGAAACACTATCTTTTTTAATAACACAAACTAATTTAATAAGTGTATATTGAAATTAAGAAATAATGATATATAATAAAAATAAGAATTTAATTAGTATATATTGATAATATAAAATAATTTTATATTATCAATCAATAAAAATAAGGAAAATAAAAAATTATGATAGATTTTCTGTTATAATGAGTGATTATTTGTATGAGTTAATATTTTTCATTATTTTTATTGATTGACAGTATAAAATTATTTTATATTATTAGTGTATTTAAATTAAATTATAAAAATAATTAGAAGTTTGAATTGCAATAAAAAAATTATACTAACAAACATAGTAAATAATTTATATTTAAATTTGTAAATAGAAAATATCAAGTATTATAACTACAGGATATATATTGCATTAAAAAACGAAAACTATGTGATTAAGGAAAAACTGATACCGAGGCTTGATTAGTCTAAAATGATTGAATACCTATTCTCGTTATATAAGGATTTACATTTAAGTCTTGTAAAAAGAAAATATTAATGTCAAAAAAATTTATTTTTATAATAATTTGATCTGACTTGAATTAAAATAATTGAAATAAGATAAAAAATAAAAAATTAATCACTCTTAAATAATTTGTTGCATAATACAAGTCATTAATTTAAGAGTTAATAATTTATCATTTTTTTATTTTTATAAGAATTTTTACTTAAATATAGGGATTTTTTTATTTTTTTTATTTTGATAAAAATATTGATATTTTTATATTTAATAATTTAAATTGATAAAACATATAATAAATTTTTAATTATAAATAATTAATAAATATTAATACTCTTAAATTTTATAAAAATACCGAAAAAAATTTCCATATATATGTTTTCTGTCGGCAGAAGGCGTGATCTACCTGACAACAGTGAGGCTTTTTTAAATTCAAGTACAACCACTGTTTTAATAATTTCATATCAATAGGGATCCGGCAAACTTGTCAGAGCCCCAGAAGATCCAATGTCATTGCTTAGAATTTTGAGTCCATGCAAGGGGCACACGCGTAATTTAAAAGAGCCATTGCAAAATATCAAACCATTAAATAATATAGAAGGAAAACCAGAAGTCACTGACAAGTGGGGTGCTGGTGGTGAAGCCTGCACCATGATGGTTTTGTACGACATATTTTGTAAGTTTTTCGGATTAAGAAAGAGTTTTATAACATCTCGTTCGGCTCATCACCTCCTTTGCTCATAGAAAATTGTATGGCTATAAGAGATCGTGTAGAATTGTGCTTCCATCCATGGCTGTAAATCACTTTGTTTTAATTAGTGATAAGTTTTATCATTAACTTATCTATTATTATATTTTATATTTTTAATATGAAATTTATTATTGACTAAACTTAAATAACGTGTTTTTCTACATAATACTTCATGGGAATCCAAAAAATTTTCTTACTCATGTATATTATTATTATTGTCTATCATATATTATTAATATCTCTTGGTCTTATCAAATTTTCAATCCCATTGACATAATATCGTATATCGTATATTTCTATATAAAATAGAATGCAAATTGCAGTTAGTTAAGGGCTTTGGCCCTTCCTGCTAAACAAAAAAAACAAATATTTTACAAATTTTAGAATTTTCAAAGCTAATTTTAATATATTATTAAAATCAAATAAATTTAATTTGAATATATCATTAAAATAATTTTATATTATTTACTTATATAGTATTATATTAATAAATTTATTTAATTCTTATAATTACTACTTTACAAATCATAAATTTAGTAACATACAAATTAAATCATAATATAAAATACTTTACAAAAAAATAAAGAATATTTTATCCCTTTTCAGCTGTCATCATATTAACTTTGATTTAACTTAATTAATATTATATTAGATGGCAAATTCACCGAACATCATATTTCTTAGATTAAGTAGCTATATAAGTTTTAAGTCTTAGTTTGATAGTGTTATCTGAAGAAGTATTTTAGTTTATAAAAATTATAAATTATTTTTTTTTTGACAAATTAAAAAGTTTGGATATTTTTATTCTTAATTTTTAAAAGCCAAAAGAGCATCTTATAAGGTATTTTTAAAAGTTGGCTTATATTATCTAAAATTTAAATAATTAATATAATCTTATTTTTATTAATAATATTAAAAGTAAAAATTATTCTTTTTAATATTTAAATCTATTATAATCATTTTAGATTTAAAAAATAATTTTATCAAATACTATTTTTATAATTTCTATTTATTAAAAATAATTTTTATATTATTTTATTAAACAATATTACTATATCCTTTTAATAATAGATTTTAGAGAATTTAAAAAATTTAACAACTCCAAAAAAATTATAACAACACCAAATCAAACCTAAAGATATGCACCACCTCATTGTTACCACGATTCAACCTTTGCCACCACTTCCCATTGATCTTGCAATTTTGGAAGATGCCATGAATTTTGTTTTGTTCCTCTCTTCTTTCTTCTTATTGTCAAAGTTTGAGATGTGATAAGAATATTCCAGATATGATAACAATATATTGAGTTGATTACTTGAATTTACTTGCATACACAATATCAATATTTGTGTTATTTTTCTAATGTCTAGTGTTTTGAATAAATACTTTTGTTAAAGTTTAGATTATTATTGGATATTTGTCTCTATTTTTTTATTTTAAAAATAGAGATTATAACTTTATGTATTTGTTTCAAGTCATAATAGTCATATTTACCTAGGGTTAAATATTTGAGAAATAATAGAGGGATTCATTTTTTGGTAGAATATTATACTGACTCATCACTCATCTTATACCCCATTTAATGATGGATAAGTAGTAAATCGATATAATATCCTACAAGAAGTGTATCACTTCAATATTTTTTTAAATATTTTTTATGTTTTTAAATAATTTATTACAATTTAAAGGAATATTATATTAAAATATTCTAACCGAGATAGTTACAGGAGTTTAGGACAATGGGATTGAGCATAAATTTTCAAAACTAATAGAATAAAGTGTCATTTCTTAACAGGTAACAGGGTTAAATATATTTTATTTTGTATAAAAATATATGATCATTAATTTTTTTATAAATAAATATAAAAATAAGAATTTAATTGATATTTATTAGTAATATAAAATAATATTATATTATTAATTAATAAAAATAATTATGATAAAATTTTTATTATAATAAATAATTATTTATATAAATTAATATTTTTTATTATTTTTATTAATTGATAATATAATATTATTTTATATTATTAATATATTTAAATTAAATTCTAAAAAAAAAATAAACATATAAAAAATATCTGTTGCTCTAACCAACTGACATGTCAACCAGAGGTGCATGTGAGGGGTCCTGATCTGATCTGCCAGCTCACCACACGTGTCAGCAGTTGAGATTCTCCATGCGTCCACCGGAAGAGCCGGTTAATTAAATAAATGAGTGGGGACGCTTTCGCTTTGTAGTACGGGTACTACTTTTCGAGAGGATATTACCATTAGAGGCAAATGTGGTCCCCTCATCCACGTGTCGGGGGTACCAAGAGGAGCTGGCACTGTGCATGCCTCGAACCCCACCACCTGACTCCACTCTCTACCAAATCAATTTCAACGTTCTTTGGCTTTCCAAACGGACAAACAAATGGCAATGTTAATGCATTCCACTCCCACAATTTTTTTTTTAAACCTTCGAATAAGTGAATGTTTGGTTTAAAAAAATATTTTTATAAAAATATTTTTTATTTAATTTAAATATATTAAAATAAATTGAAGAAAATTATTTTTATTTAGATAAAATAAATTAAAATTATTTTTTATTATTAATTTGAGAATAATAATAAAATTACTTTTTAAAAGACTTTTTTTAGAATAAAAAATAAATTTAAAAATATTTCTTTTAACAAAATTTTAGAATTTCAAAAAAATTTATATATCCAAATATATTAATTATTATATATTTTTATTCTCATATCAATAAAAAAATTCTTAACCCACTAAAATGTATAATCAAATAAACTATTAATACATAAAAAAATGACAAATCTTCTTAAACTATTTTATTTAATACTTTTTTAATTAAATATTAAAAGAATTATTACAAAATAGTTTAGAAAGATATAACCAAACTCTTAAAACAGTATTAGGCACCAGAAAAATTTAACGAAGACTTTTGATAAAAATGTTAAGAGTAGTTGGATAAAATGTAGTAATCGAAACTACTTATTCATTTAAACGTTATTATTGATATCATATTGTTCTGACAAAAGATTTCGTCTGTGTAGCATTTTTGAAACTCTTAATATATAGAGATTTAAATGCTTTTGAAATAATAAAAAAATTTATATTATGTCATTTATTAATTGTAATATCAATTATTTCACAAGAAATAGGAAAAATTAAAGATAATAATAACTTACAAAATTAATATATTGAATGAAGAATGATGTATAACAATTCTTTTTTTCCTTATTTTGACCCTTTACTTAGTTGAGGAGAAATTTGAAGAAAAAAAAAAACAAGATGATAGAAAATAGAGGAAAAAAAAAAAATGCGGAGCCCATTTGGAATCCCATAGAAATTGATAAAAAAAAAATTCTCTTCACCTTTTGCAAAGAAAATTATAGAAGAGGAGTAATTTTATTCTAAATAATAATTTCATTCTTATTTATTATAATAAGAATTATATATATATATATATATATATATTACTTTTCTCTTCAACCAATCAATAAAAATAAGAATTTAATTTAAATAAAATAACAGTATAAATTAGTTAATAAAAATTTTAAAAAATATTAACTCATATAAATAACCACCTATTATAATGAGGGATCGGTCATAATTTCTCACTTTCTAGTATTTCTATTAGTTGACAGTATAAAATTATTTAATACTGTCAATGCATGTCAATTAAACCTTAAAAATAAATGCTTATCATTATTTTTCTCTATTTTTCTTACTCTTATTTTTTTTTCTTATTCAATTCAAACAAAAAGTAAGAGTATGTAAGAATTTCTCATAGTGTATGACATATTATAAGAGACTTGCACACATTACTTACACCTTAGCCTTAAATAATAGTTTTTTGTTTTGGGTATTTAAACAAAAATTTAATTTTAATATATTAATAATATAAATTTTTTTATATTATTATTTAATCAAATATCATTATATTATCATATATAATTAACTATCATATCTATAATTTAAAAATATATATAAATAAAAGAATTTAATTAAATAATAATATAAATTTTTTTATATTATCAATACATCAAAATTTAGCTCTTTAAACCATAATTTCGTTGCTTTCTCTTACTTTGCCAACGATGTGAACATAGAGAATCACGTTTTGATATATTTTTAATATAAAAGTTTATATTTATATTTAATATAAGATTATAACACTATATAAATTTAAAATTTTAAATAATTGTTAATTTATAAAATAAAATATATTCATATAAAATTCAACAATAACAATAAAAAGTTTAATATATATATATATATATATATATATATATATTTGAATTAAATAAATTTATTTTTTAAGTATTGACGACAATTCTCAAATATCGCATAATAGAGTGAGATATGATGAGATCAAAAGCAACAGAAACAAAGATACGAGGGACGGGTTGCCAACTTTTAGTAGTTAAAGCAAACCTCTCCATTCCGAAATAAAAAATTTGAAACGAGCCAAACCTCCCCAAATAGAATTCAAACTTATGACCAATCAGCTAACAACCCATTTAGCTATAATATAAAAAATGTTGTACATGTATATAGTGGTGGAATAAAAGATGAATTTGCCGAAATTGAATCCTGATTCAAAATCAACAATCTTTTGACATAGAGATTAAGAAAGGTATCATTTAAATTATAGTTGATTAATAATACGTGAGCTTATTATTTGGTTTTTAACGATTTTGTCAATATAATTTTATTAAATAGCTTTTTTTTTAATGTAAACGGTGAGGCTTAGGCCCGTCCTGATTAGTTGTTTGGAACTATACTTACGAACTTCTATGCGTTGGTTTTTTATTAGAATAAGAATAAAAATATATAATAATTAATATATTTAAATATATAAAAAAATTAAATTTTTTTTAAAATTTTAAAATATTTTTAATATTATTTTTTATTTTAAAAAAATTTTAAAAAGGAATTTTATTATTATCTTTATATTAATAATTAAAAATAATTTTATTTTATATTATTAAAATAAAATTTATTCTCTTAAATTTATTTTTGATATATTTAAATTAAATAAAAATTATTATTTTTTAAAAATAATTTTTTTAAAAAATCTTCTCCCAAAAATTAAATCAATCACATCCTATAAAGTTTTGAAAAAAAATTTCTTTTAAGTATGTAATATATTTTAATATTAGAATAAAAGAACTTCTAAATTTTGTTAAAAGATTTATGTGTAACAATAACAAAACAATTAAACAATACTAGGCGGTAAAATTTGTCAATTCCGATTATTTAATATAATTGCTATTATTTAAATAATACTTTTTTATTTCATTGAGCAAAAATACTGAAACATAAATTCTAATTTTCTGTTTATTATATTAAAAATTATTAAAGTTTTTTGTCTCGAAAATAATCTTTTAACGAGTGGTATCATACTAAAGAAAAAGTAAAATGAAGATTCTCTTTGGTATGGAGCAAAATGAATGTTTACTACAGTAGAAAATATATGCTTACTTTAATATTACATCTAAAAGAATAATCTTTAAGGTTAACAAGCCACTTCTTATGATTATATATATATTTTAACTTTTTTTAATTAACAGTACTTTGTGGCGCCCGGTTTCCAAGGCATAGCTGTCTGGCACCATCAAATCAAATGTTTTTAATTATATACTATTAAATAGTTTTAATTACTTTTAAAGATAAGAAACATTTTTTAATTTTAAATAACTTAAATTTTACTTTAATAAATAAATTTTACTATTATTTTCTAATTGGCACGATAAAGGTATTTTGATTTTTTCAGCAGATCTAGGGGACAAAGACAAGGCGCAGCTTCATCAGTACAAGTGGCCGCCTCATAAACAGGGTTTTTGGACTGCGGTCCTGATTTTGCTCCTTTAATAAAAGCTGATGTGTTTAGTGGAGGTGGATATAATGGTCCGTATATATTTGAAAGTATTGTATGGTCTATTTTTATAAATTATTGGATTTTATTTAATAAAAATTGATGATTGAAATAAAATATGTGTATTAGAAAACTTTATTTGAGAGAGAGTATGCCAAATCTTTCTTTACCTTTATTGCATTCATCTCTTCTTTCTAAAATTCGAACACAAGCAAATTAGTGTATTCATTTATATTTTTCATATACATGTAAAAGGATTAAATAAAATTTATGTCAATCTTCGTCATATTAATTTCCAAAATCAATCACCCAAATCACAAATATACATAAAATCAATCATATTAATTTGAAGCTCTAATTTCATAAAATTATTATCCTTTCCATTCTATTATATATATATAAACTTGTCCCACAAGATTGCCCATCTTTTTTGGATCTTGCCCAGCAAGTTCAATCCTTTCGTGTGCCCTTCTTATATGGCTACTGCTTTTCAATTTTTTCAACACAAATAGAAAAACAAAACAAGAAACAATAACCCAAAAGATTTGTTTGCATTGTGATTTGAAGCGGCTGAGTGAAGGTTACGCGTTGATCGGTGGAGCATGATAACGATGGTCGCTCGCAGGTGTGAGCGATGTTCGTAGTGGTAGAAGAACGATGACATGTCAAGACTTTCGTGGCAGTGGGCGGGGTTGTTGGCTCGTGGCGGTGTTGGGTGGCCGCTTTTCTCAAGCTTTGACGAATTACATCTTGCTAATGTGGTTAGATTGCCTACATTTGATGTCTAGGATGAACACGAATCAGTTGCTGCAGTAGTGCAATAGAGTAAGGAAGGATTTGACATGTTCTCTCCCAAATAGAATCTACTAATATACATATTTTATCTCAACCATCAATTTTTATTAAATCAAATCTAATAATCCATAAAAATAGCCTATGCAATGCTCCCATACATACACAGCCATTGTATCCGCGATTGCAGCAGAGCACAGACTGCGCCCAACCATGGTTGAGCTATACAAAAAGTTTTCTTTTTTTTTATTATATTATTTATATATATCCAAAACTCTTATATTTTAACACACTCTCTCGATCTTTTCTCTTTGTATAAATTATTTTACTTTCTTTATTTTTTTATAATTTTTTTTATCTTTAAATATCTAAAATACCTATCTATCCCAATAATTTAAAGGTGAATTCTATGGTACCTTGATAAAAGTGTACATTTTATGCATTTTTTGTGATGAATGGCGAGGATCGTGTCATAGATTGTGAGGTGCATCAATGCACCAATTACCTGTGATGCATTATAATAATATCTAATTTTAAGAAAATTTAAAAATATAATTAAATATATTTTAAAAATTAATTATCATACATTGACAGTATAAAATAATTTTATACTATCAGTATAATCAAAAAATTTTATCAGTGTAATTTTAATTATCATACATTGACAGTGTAAAATTATACTGACAGTATAAAATAATTTTATACTGTCAGTGTAATTAAAAAATTTTATCAGTATAATTTTAATTATCATATATTGATAGTGTAAAATTATACTGGTAGTACTATAAAATTATACTGATAAAATTTTTTTACACTGTCAGTGTATGATAATTAAAATTATACTGATAAAATTTTTTGATTACATTGACAGTATAAAATTATTTTATACTGCCAATATAATTTTACACTGTCAATGTATGATAATTAAAATTATACTGATAAAATTTTTTGATTATATTGACAGTGTATGATAATTAATTTTTAAAATATATTTAATTATATTTTTAAATTTTTATAAAATTAAATATTATTATAATATATCATAGATGATTAATGTATTAATATACCTCATAATCTATGACACAATCCTTACTATTCATCACAAAAATACATAAAATATATATTTTTACTATAATACCCTAGCATGCACCAAACTTAAAAGAATATTTCTCTTTTCTTTTCCCTATTCCTTTCTTGTCAGAAAAGTGTGGATTATATTCGGTGGATAATGGGGCGCAGTGGATCCGTTTAAGTACATCACGCTCCATCATTTTGATGTGTGACTAAAGTCGATTTCAAAATATGCTTAAATAAGATTTCAAAGTGTAGTTTTTTCACTTAAAAAAAATTACTTTCGGATATATTTAGATAAATTTTTAAAAATAATTAAAAATTTAAAAATTTATTTCTAAAAAATTTTTTTTAATTATATACAAATTTTTAATTTTATAATTATTTTTTAAAAAAATTAAAATAAACAAGTCCTAAAATTTATTTAGTGCACTACAACATCCGCATTAATATATTGTATATAAATAATCATGTTGCAACTTGCAATACATTATCTAGTAAAAAAATAGATATTGTAAAATAAATAAAAATTACACAAATATAAGATATAATCCAAAAATGTAAAACAATTACGCTTTTTTTGGTTATTATCATTAAAATATATAATAATATATAATTGTGTTATATTATAAAAAAATTTATAATGATAATATATTAAAGTTAATTTTAAATTATATTACTTCACATTGACATAAATGACAAAATATTAGTGAAAGAAATTAAACTTAAACGGAAAATAAAAAAATCCGAAAAACGATATGCATAAGTTTGTTTTTAGCGGACGTTTATTTTAAGGTTTTTGAAATTAAGTTTTCCGGAATTACAATTCTGTAAATGTTATATCTAGGAATGTTATTTTTGAGTATTCTATAAAATTTGTTTGTTTAATATTAAAAATTTCTAAAAATTTTTGTTGAGATTCCAAAAATAAATTTAAAATTTGTTTGATTTAGAATACATATTTGTGGGAGTATATATGATAATTTTCAAAATACTGTTAACATAATTAATTAAATTATTTATTATTATCAAATGAGAGAAATTTTCATATTTTCATTTAATAATTTTTATTCCTATATCATAAGAATATTTGATTCCAATCCTAGGAGTGTTCACAGCGTAGTTTAAATTGATTTTGAGAAAAAATTTCATTCTATTTAAACAATATAATTTATAATGCTTTGGATTTGATCAGTTTAATTTAGATTTTAAATTTGATCAAATCCAATCTAGTTTTTGGTGGTTTGAATTTGATCAATTTAATTGATATTTGAAAAACTAAAATTTAAAATGTCATAAAATAAAAGTAACATAAATTAATAAAATAAATAAATAAAAATAACTCATTTAATATTTATAAAATATTATTTAATTTAAAATGATACATAAAAAAATTGTGTAATAAATTTAAATTATTATATGTAAAAGTATAAATTTAATAATAAAAAGTTATATTATATAATATTATGTGATTTGACTTGAGTTAGATCGATTTTAAAAATTAAATCTAAAATTCAATTCAATCACATAGTTTGTAAAAATAAAATCAAATCCAATCTAAATTTGTGCGATTTTGATCAATTTTCTATTTGGATTAGATTTGAATACATCTAACAATGAGAATATAAAACTATCAAAATATAGGAGTATAACTTTTTTGGAAATAATTAATACTAGAGAATACTTTTTAAAAATCTGAAATAAACATAAAAATATATACCTTAAAACAAACACTCCATTAGAATTTTTTATCTCGTTGTTTCTTGCTGCCCGTAGGTGATTTGCGGTTCGTGATGCTGCAATTTGGCTCTTTGAATGAATGATGATATATTATCTTATCTATTCTATTAAAGAGGGTTTGTGGTAGTGGATTCGATGATGTTGCATCATGGGATGAATTTGGCTTCCCTCCAAAATTTAGCCACTCCCATTTCCTAATCGTAAATGATTGTTAATACTTATTTGAGAAATTTAATTAGAAATTTTTATGGGAAGCTATACCTATTTATTTTTTTAATTTCTTTTTAATTTGATAAGTTTCATGTAAAACTTTTAAAAGAAGCTTTATCTATGTCATTTTTAATATTTGGTTAACAAAAAAAAATATTTGATTTCTTTTATTTCCTTTTACTATTTTATTTATGTTCAAACTTTATTTTAGTACTAGTATTGTTTAAATAAAGATTTTTCATAAACATGTATAGTAAGAGTGATATAAATATAAAAAATATATTTTGAAATGATATTAAGCAAATATAATACACATGATACAAACATATAAATTATATGAGTAATTGTTAATATATATTATAATTATTAACAGTTAAAACTAAATAGAAAATTAAATATTTGAACTTAAAAATTTATAGCACACTGTTAAGAATTTAATTTTTTAGTGACGTAAATTACTTTTAATTAATTGTTATATTGATATCTCAAATAGGTGGCACTAAACGTGTATTACATAAGTGATGTAAATATAAGAATTATACTTTGAGGTGATATTAAATATATATTATATGAATGGTGCAAAGTTATACTGATATCTTAAATATGTTATACTAAACATGTTTTTCATAAGTGATGCAAATACAAAAATTACACTTTCAATTGATATTAAACATATATTACATGAATGATACAAACATAAATTGTATGAATAATGATTAATATATATTAGGGTTATTTATACTTTACCCTTATATTTTGAAAATGTGTATTCCGATTCCCTACTTTTTTATCAAATGTGTAGTTTGATAATTTTGTTAATTTTTTCATGAATTATAAACAAAAATATCATATATTCAAGGTGTTAGATTGCATATTTAGGAAAGTTTAGAGGGTCAATTTACACATGGCCCAAATTTCAGAGGAATATAGTGCATTTATTTTGGGTAAAATGCATATTCATGAAAACTTAGGGAGTCGAAATACATATTTTTAAAATATAGGGAGTAAAATGTACATGGGTTATAACATAGGAGGTAAAATACAATTAACTTTATATATTATAATTATTAATAGTTAAAATTAAATTTAAAATTAAATATTTAAACTTTAGAGCTTATAGCATACTATTAAATTTTATTAATTCATTTTTTAAATTACTGTTGATCAATTGTTCTAATATTATAATACTTAAATTATAGATTTATATTATATAATTTTATCTATAAAATTAAATATTTGAGAATTTAATATGTAATATGATTTACTTTTTTATTCATAAAAATATTATAGATTTAATAGCTCAAAAATTAGAGAATGAAGAGTTTTACAAATGTTTTTAAAAACTTATTTATAGAATGAAATTTTATAATATTGTTAAATAGTCTAAAAAAAAGTCATAAATTGATTTTTTAACAAATATTGATACCTTTAATAGATAATATTAAATATATATTATATAAATAATACAAATATAAAAATTGTATTTTTATCGAAATATATCATTTCAATAATTTATTATCAATATTAAATTTTAATAATCTATTTTTAAATAAATTTATAGCATAAAATATGTTAATATATATATATATATATATATATATATATATTTGACATTTTAAATCAATAATTACCCGTAAATACACTAGTTTCTTTATATAATACTTTTGCACAGTCATACACGGACAACAAGAAAACATAAGGGCTCAAACAGGCGGACCCATGTACCGAATAATTGTAAGACCGAGGATGAGAGCAAGGCCATGTATTAAAAAAAAAAAAAAAAGCGCGCTGAGAGCAAGGCTGAACATTTTGAATATCCTGCAATTTTCCACAATGCAATTGTCAAATGTCAATAAATGCTAGAGTCACGTCAAAACCTAGCGACACAAAGACAAATATATAATATTTTTGCTTATAACAAATTTTAAATTCTATGTGGATGCTGATGAGTTTTTCTTTAAAAAGAAAAGTATAATAGTTCGTAACAGATCTTTTATGACAATATTTCGTTCACACATCTTTAAAATTAAATTATAATTTATGTGATGCTGTTGATGTTGATAGCCATCAAAAAAAGGGTAGAGTTTCAAACACAAGGTGTGCACACAAGATTACTGTGATGTATAATGAAAATATAAATATGTAAAAGGATAAAGTACAGCTAATTAATTATAATTAAATAATAAAAGTATGAATATTTAAAAAAAGGTAAATGATCGCAAATTTTAAATTTATTATTTTTATATTATTTTATTATTCTTTTTTAAACTTACTTTTAAAATTATTTTTTATTTATTAAAATATAATTTCATACTAAAATATATTTTTATATTTATTATATTTAAATAATTTAATATTTGTTATTTTAATATATTTCTATTTTTATAATTATATTCAAATATAAAATAAATTTTTCTTTTTACTTTCATTTTTATTTTACTTTAATAAAAATACTTCTCCCAATTATTTTCTATGAAAACACGAGCGAACCAATAAAAGTGAAAAAATCGTACAAATAGTGTGTCCGTTTGCAGAAAGTTTCTTATATGTCTAAGGAGGAAAAAAATTTTAGTCCACAAGGGTTTTTGGGTTTTCCAATATGAGATTTGGTTTACAGATGTATTAGAATATGGAATTTGAAGGGATTTTATGTAGATATGATTTTAGTGGTATTAAAATTGAAATTTTTTATTTTATTATGTACCATATTCCTGTAAATACTGTCCAAACTTTACAATACTAAAAATATTAAACTTAAAACCCATATTAAAAATAAAAAACGTGTTTATTTATTTATTTTTTCTTTTTCATTTTTAAAATCAAAGGCTTAAAAATTTCATGGAAAAATAAAATTATCTTTCATGAAGTATGAAAGAATATATCTCATCTACATGGGCACGGCGAATGGAGGGGGATGGAATTTTCTATCTTTAGCATAATTCTTGGTTACGACAATGAAGAAACCACCCTGACTAAGCAATGGCTCTTGCCAGTGTTGTTCTAATTTCTTAATTTATTTTAATTCTATAAAATATAAAAAATTATATATGACTCCGTCTCTTGGATTGAAAAATGTCAAGTTAGATTGTTCCGTCACGCAACTGGGAAAGATCTTCCTATTTATAGGAAAGGGATTGAAGCCAGGAGACAAAATATCATGAATTCTATATTCACTCCTCCAACTATATAATGAAAAGAATTTCCTATGTGAAATTTGTCGCAATATTATTTTAATCTCTAATCACATTAGATAATAAAAGAAGTTACTCTGGAAATAAACAATCACATTATATTATTATTATTATTATCATCATCAGATTTATTATTATTATTTTTTTATCATACTCACGCACCTGGGAAAAGGGGATCGGGAAGGGCTCTGCTCCATACGTCGAACTCGCAACCCTTGCCAAGGCAAATATATCAACGCACTGTCACCACTGCTCTACATGCGCTTCTGCGTTATGACCATCAGATTAAGCATTATATACCCGCCTCCAAAATACCTAAGACAAGAATTATGTGATTAAGCTTGATTCAGCTTGTTTGAGCTCATCCAAATCCAGCTAAACCTTTTCAAATTTATCTAAGGTTAGTTGAGACTACTACGCAAGATGTCGATTTAAACTTAACCAAAAATCTTACGTCCTAAGAATATTTCAAGATCCATGAAAAAAAAGGTGGACACTTGGCCCTTTCAACAGATAAGTAGATAGAGCCTTTCACCCTATAAATAAGGAGTCATCTCACAATCAAGCGACTATTTTTTTCTAAAAGTCCTTTTAAGTTTTTACTTATGACTTTGGCATAGTAATGTCTTTAGAAGTCTCTATGTAAGTTTTTTTTTTTTTTTGTGGGTATAGCTATCTAAGCTGTTTCCTCACTAACAAAAGGTTACATCCAATCTCCTAATTAACAACAACAACAACTTCTTAATAATAACAATATTAATAATATTAATAACAACACATCACGTAATCTTCTATAGATATTAAGAAAAGACACTTTTTCAATTTAATATTTGATTTGTTTTCTTAAAACAAGTTGAATGTTATTTGTAGTTATATTTGAACATGAAGCATCAGTTTCTGGAACAATTGCTCTCTGAACTTGAATGAGGGTTCATGAAGCCGCTGCAAATGGTGGTGACTATAGAAAGGGCTAAATTCGATGGTGAGTGTGGGGATATCTGCAAAGACTCCGATAATTAAGTTAGTTAGAGAAAGAGGTATAAGCTTTTGGGTAATATGTACATACCTATTTTTGGAATGAAGCATCTTATTTATAGAGGTTGAGATAATAATGAAATCTGAGATTTTTAGGTAATGATCTTGGATTCATAATGATTTGCACACGTTACGGAATTCAATTTCAGGCGTTACGGAATTTGGAATTAATGCTCTTGTTGCCAAAAAATGGTTTATGTGGTGTGCTTCCACCAATTTTCGAGTTGGGGCTCTAGGCCATTTTGAGATGGATCCATGATGGAGCACCTAGCCATTGGACATAGTCTGGAGCAAGTTACATTATAATTTTGAAATAATTAGTTAATTCTTTGTTTGAAATGAGTAATTCTTTAATGTTTAAGCAATTATAAGTTGTCACATTTAACCCAAAAAAACAAATTATAAGTTGTAACAATGGTAATGTAGGTATTTTGTTATTTTATCATTTATTCTTCTTTATTTATAAATGAATCCCATTAATATTCTAGAAACAATCAGGAGGTGGTTAAAGAAGAGCTCGTTTGAATTACAGTTTGTGGGAGATTTTTTATTGGCATAAGAATAAAAATATATAATAATTAATATATTTGAGTATGTCAATTCTTTTTTAAATTTATTTTTAAAATTTTAGAAGACTTTTTAAAAGAAATATTCTTAAAATTATTTTTTATTATTGAAAAAGCTCTTTTGAGAAAAAATCTTACTCTTACATTAATAACAAAAAATAATTTTATTTTATCCGATTTAAATAAAAATAATTCTTTTAATCTTATTTTTAATATACTCAAATCAAAGATAAATTAATTTTTTAAAAAATAATTTTTTTAAAAAATATTCTTTCAAAAATTAAACTAAATATACTCATAATAGTATACAATTGTATTTTTTAAAAGTAAAGAAAAAAACAGAATAAAAGGTTATCCAAATTCGATTATAACAAATTGGAGTTTATAGAATTGTCTACTACTAACTTTGCCTTTTGATGATTGTTGCGGAGAAAGAGTAAAGGCTTCTGGTTTAGCCGAAAATCAATTTGGTATCCAAATATTAGTCAAATGAAGACAAAATCAGAAAAGATAAACCGCCAACAAGATGAGATTCAACAGGAATGCCAGACAATTGGCGGCAACAAACAGGCAGTTCTCACGCAATACACAGCTATGACGTTTGAAAACTTGTCAAGCTTCGTTTCTTGCTCTATTGAAAAATCAGCTAGAATTTGTCAAAAAAACAACAAAGAAAAATCTTGGTCTAATCTTTCTAAAAATAATATTCTCCTTTAAAAAAATAAAAAAAAGGACAGCAAAGCAAAACCGAGAGTCCAACAACAGCGCTCCACCACCGGAGGGACATTCCAAGGCCAGTGACCACTCCAAAATTCCAAACCCCAAAAAGCTTTTTTTCTTGAAAAAAAGATAAAACCTTCAAGAAAAGTCAAAAAACTAAAAACCAACCACATGATTCCTCCTATGTCGGTGGGCCCGCACCCACGGACTTCACACCCGCATTCAAATTTAGTTAATTTCCACAAATGAAACAAAAAAATATGCCTCCCCTGTTGCCTGCAATAATGACCAGCGGATCCCACAATCAAAATTAAGGAAACTTTTTTTAAAAAAAATTAAAATATTCAATTACTATTACAGTTAATTTATCATTTTCAGACACAGAAAAAAACTCAAAAAAAAAAAAAAGGGATAACAGGCTGCGGGTTTTTCCGCAATGCACGCGCCTGTCTCTCTCTGCCGTTTACGAATTAAAGTGGACAAACCCTATCTATCCCTCTTTTCCCACCACTATATATACCCTCCATCCTGTCTTTCTCCCTCCACCCATACACTTTCATTTTCTCTCTCTACACTCTCTTCGACTCTCAACTGCTACACTCTTAACACCCTGACAAAAGAAAAACAGCAATTTCATATTCCTTTGTGTTCTTTCGTATTTCTCAAACCCTAAATGGAGGAATGCAACAAGAGGAAGCGAGTTCGGGATGACTCGGAGGCGGAGTCGCCCGAGTCCAAGGTTCTCCGAGTCGACTCGCCCGAGTCCAAAGTTCTCCGAGTTGAATCGCCTGAGTCACAGCTCACCCGGGTGAACTCCGGTGAGTTGTGCGTGGAATTGGACGGGTGTGAACTCGTACCGGTTGAACCGGACGACTCGGTCATTGACTCGTCCGGGGTTAACGAGATCCACGATGACCTTCTCAACATTCTCAACGACACGGATAATGTTACGGAGCGTGACCCAACGTTGCAGGGCCTCGACTCCGTCATCAAGAGCTTCGAGGAGGAAATACTCGCTCCGGGGCCAGGCCCGGGCCCGAACCCGGTACCCGAGTCCGGGGGGTTCAACCCGAACCTAGGGTATCTGTTGGAAGCTTCTGACGACGAGCTGGGGTTGCCGCCGACGGTGGCGCAGAGCGAGGAAACGAAGCAGGAAAACGAGGATTCGGGTCGGGTTGGCCCGGAAGGGGTGGATTTGACCGGGTTCTTGGGGTTTGAAGATGGTATCCGGGGCTACGAGGCTTTCGGGTTCGGTAACGGCGTTTCGGTGGACTACGATAATGGCGATAACGACAGCGGTTACGTAACGATAGATGGGCTGTTTGATTATGCGGAGCCGGCCGATATTTTGTGGCGGTCGGAGTCGTTACAGGCTATGTAAGGCGTTTTTGGCGAGACGAGATTTTGGGGTAGTCTCGCCGGAACACGTTGGGTTAAGGAATATGGAACATGTAAATCTTATGAGGGATTTAGGCACCACATACAACGTAGGTGGTAGATGTGAAAATTATTAGAACTATTATAAAATTTGTTTGTTTTGGTTTGTTTTATTCAACTGACAAAAAAGAACAGGTTATGACACCTGAGACGTGATTCCTTTTGCAATCGGCCACGGTTGGAACTTGGACGTTCTTTAATTATTATTTTTTCAATTAAAATGGTTAAATGTGAAGCTTAACGCTGTTATAATCCTTGTTCCTGACGAAAACGAAAAATGTGTGAATGCGTAACACGAGGTTTTGGACCCAGATTCAATCGTTTTATTCGTGAACAATGTTAAAACGACGTATCTTTCTTTATTAATGGTTTGTGGGACGCACGAGCATAATTTGAGTTGAAAATAATTTAGAATTTAGATCAAAGTGAGAGTATTTGTAAAGCTTTTTTTCAGACAGTCTTTTAAATAGTATTGATAACGGAAGATAATTTTATATTATTAATTAATAAAAATAAAAAATTATTAAATTATGTTAGATAATTATTTATTATAATAAAGATTTATCATAATTTAATATTTTTGGTCATGAGAGATTTCTGTATAAGGGGCTCATTTTCAATTTTTATATTTCCTTTGCTTGGTTAAGGATCACCGGTAAAATAAAGAAAATTTAATTTATGGGTATTGATAGTGTAAATTATTTTATATTAATAAAAAGTTATATTTTTTTTCTTCTTTGAAGTAGTATAGTAAGAATTATATATATTTATTTATATTATAGCATATAATTATATAATAATATAAATTTTTTTTATATTATTGATATATATAAATTAAAAAAAATATCAAATTATATCAGTTTTCCTTAAAATTTATTGATACTGCATTAAGTGTCTCCTACATTTTAAATTGATAGTTAATTCTTATTTTTTAACATTTTTTAAATTTTACTTTTAACATAAAAAATTTAATATCGTCTTCTTCTTCTGCCTCCGTATACATCCAAAAATCTTAACCCTTAACATCTAAAAAAAATTATCAAATCCCAACACCTCTCCCCATCTTCTACCTCCTTCCAAGCTTCAACCAAATCCAAACCAATGGAAACTCAAACTAAAACCACACCCTGCACCTAGCCGCCCAAAAAATTTACCCATAGCAATATTGAAACGGGAGGAAAGGCCAACGCACGCAGCATGGGGCTTTGGGATCTAAGAACGTTAGAAGAGAGGAAACTATTTGGGTCTCCAAATTATTTATTATTTTATCTTTGTTTTCTATATAGGGTCAACTGACAACGAAGGACAACTATGCTTTCACGCATGGCTGTGTAAAAACGTGGTACATGGAAAATGGATACAAGTGCCTCCTAGATAGCACTTAAAACATGAATCCTTTTCTGTGCAAATTAAAAAATTTATTAGATTTAATTTCTTATCTATTCTACAATTGAGATTGGCTGGAGGTTTTATAAGATTTAGGGATTTAGAATTTTTGAATATGGGTGAGTGGAAAGAGAAGGATGATATCGAATAGAAATATAACAAATAATTAGGGATGAAATAGCTATTTTATATATTTTTTAATTTTTCACAATTTAGAGTCAATAAAGATTACCGTAGCGAAATTAAATACATTAAGAGAGTTGAGACGATTTGAAATCTAAGGATCTAAGTAAAATATTAATGGATCTCAAGAGAAGTTGGTGTAATTTACATGAAAAAAGAGTTTATTAAAAAGTTTTCTTTCCATTTTGTTTGGTGTGGAAAGATAATAAGAGAAAAGAAAATAAATGAAAAAATAGAATCTTTTTTTTTTTTAATTTCATTGGGTAGAAAAAGAGAGGAAAGAAAATGTATGTATGAAAATAACCTTTGTGATAAATTATTTTAATTTTGATGTATTATTAATGCAAAAAGTTTTTATACTGATATCCAATTGTGTTTGATTTAATTATTTACTACTTTAAAAGATTAAATAATTATGCAAATTTTTTTATAGTAATAATATATTAAAACTAATTAATATTTTTTTAAGAGGAGAAGTTTGTTTGGATTAGGAGAAAAGGAGAAAAAAAAGAAAATGAGAGAAATGATATTTTACGTTGTATTAAAAGAGAAAAAGGGGGACAGGAAAGAAAATTTCATGTAAGGCTACCTAAAATATTATCTTCTCTCAAGCGAAACAGAAGAAAATATATTTTATTCAAAACGTTAATTTATTTTTATTTATTTCTTCTCATTATATTATATTTAGACTATTTAAGTCGTTTATTGTAATTATATTTCATTTTTCTCTCCTTTTTGTTTAACTAAGCCCAAAAAAAAATAATCATTTTCGTTCTCCTTATTTTCTTTTTATGCCAATAATAAGAGAGAAAATTAGCTTTTATTTTTATTTTTTTTTCTCTCTATTTTTTTTTTCAATTTCTAAGAAAAATTAAATTAATCACATTAAAAAAAAAGGAAAAGGTAAATTAATCTGTTGTTAAATATGCACTTAATTTTGGTTGTTTGGGTATTTGGATTTGCCACCAAGTTCAGTCGCGCTGGCCGATGGAGGTACCATTTGGCGTGATAAGGCAGGGTGATGAGCGTTGAGCTAAACAAAGCATCAGCCAGGTCTCTGTCTTAAAAACAACGGGGAGTTTTAAGTAATCGATTTGTAAGGTCTACTTTCGCTTTTCGCGGCGAGTAATTTATGTGGTTAGGCAATCTGTAGACCTCTTGAGTAGGTGGTTGGATGAGGTAATCTAAACTTTTCACTTAAAAGAAGGAGATTTCAAAGGTTATATGTTAGAATAAATCTATTCGTTATTCTTATAGGATCTTTTAGTAAGTATTGTCAGAGAATACATTTTTATCGAGATTTTTAACATATCTAATGTATTAAAAATTAATAATTATACTCTATTTATTTTCTTTTTCTTTTTCATTTCTTCACTCATTAGTAAAAGCCATTTTGTTATATCAGAAAAGTGATTATATTTGAAGGGTGTAAATTGAGTTTTAATTCATTTTAATGTTTGATAAAATTACAGAATCACAGTTTAATATGATTTTGAATATCAGACCATTGTTTGAATAGAAAAAGAAATTGTTTTTTCCTAAATCAAATTATAATTTACAAACTATAAACCAAACACACTTTCTTTTCTTTTCTTTCTTTTTTTTGATAAAATAAACCAAATACACAAACCTCATGGAATAACGTGTTTTTTTTATGGTCCGAACCTCATGGAATAACGTTCACCCAGATGTTAATACAAAAATAGAAAGGACTGGGCTAACCTATCCCACTAACAGGCCGGTGGCCCAGTACAGTTTGCCATTGCTTTTCGTCCCGGGTTAGGTCACCTTACAAAACCTGACCCAAAAAAAAAAGCAGGTTTCCTTACAAAAATTTCCCCACGCACTTACATTTCTCCCTTTTTCCATTTTTTTTTTAAAATGTTTTTACGGGATCCACACATTTCTTGTGTAAAGCTAAGGTTTCACGTGTTACAACACATGCTCACGATTTGATTTTTTTTTTCTTTTTTTTTAAAATATTAATTTATTGTGAAAGACACTTTCCTAACTTAAGTATCACGAGCTTCTATATTTACTCAACCTAGGTATAACAATTTTTTTTATGTGAAGATGTAACAATTTCTTAATTATCAAAATAAAAAGTCATTTTATAAAAATTCATAATAGAAAGACATGATTATAATTTTTGGCTCAAAAGCAGTTTCGTTCCGTAAAGCAGCATGTTCTACCGTTTGATAAATATGGTTTTGACCTAATTAATCAGTATGCACGTGGGCAAATTAAAGTATGCCAATTTTGCAGAAAGTTGGTTAATCAATATGCACCTAAACTAGTAGGAGGTTCAAATGTTCAATGTGCATTGGGCTACAGTGGGGCCTCAGGAGATTTCGTCCTGTGACGACTATATGGTGGGTGGAAAGGTAATCAGCAGGAAGAAGATATGGACAAGAGCAAAAGAGTGAAGATAACTCACGATGTGATCCGTTCTTGTGTAGAGAGAGGTAAGGTAACATATTTTATGGCTTTTTTGCGCCGTTAGTTCAAAACGACAGTGAAGTACGTACTGATAGGGTAAATCCGTCTGCAGCGTTGTGTTTGTTTTATTAAACTTTGATTGATATGCTAAATAATGATGAAATTCATATGGCAGATTAACACATGCTTATAGAGTCATAGTAGAAGCCTAATCAGTATTATTTAAAATGCTTGATCAGAGCCACAAAGTAGAATGAGAAGAGATGCTTTCCCCGCAAAGAAAGTTTGCTTTTTTACAGAAATTCTTGTATGTTCTTGCATTAAGAAATAGGTTGTGCTTTATTACTTTTACATTTCGACAAACTAGTTTTATGGCCATCAATTTCTCCTACATTCACTGAATTGTAATGCAATATCGATGTTAAATTATGAGCATTACTGCTATGCAGTACTGAAAAAAATTGACGAAATTATGTACCAAACCACGTGACTGTGGGAAAATGAGATAAAAAACAAAGTGTACAGGTGGATTCTGGGTTAAAATTTGTCCACATCAATCGTTACAAATTTCGTTTCGTACTAAAGTAATTATGAATTATGAATGGCATAGAGAACAATTCCCCCCCCCCCCCTTTTAATTCAAGCATCTAGAGCTTCTCCGATTTTGATGTCGAGCATACATAAAGATAAAGTGCATAAAGAAGCCAAGAATAACGTGAGAAGCCTACATTGCCTTTCCAGCAATCCAGCATGACTTACTACAAATAGAATCCGATTCTTCAAATGAAAGGAGAATCAATGTTAACCAACGGCAGCTACTATAACCCCTAACCTGTTCTTAAAATCAACTTTTCGGTTGCTTAATTGCTTTCATATACTATTTTGGATTCTGAAACACGTCTGTTTTTGTCTGTCTCTCTCCTTCCTTGATTGATTTCATGACAGTGAAGGCAAGCTGCAATCGTCATCTTTCATACTATTGTTAACAATCAATTGAATAATTTTTGTTGCCTATTTTTGACGCTGTTTCTGCATGGTGATGAGGATCGATATTGACTGCAATGCTTGTTTCAGAAAAGTAGAGAGAGAGAGAGAGAGAGATCATCCATTGATTCTATGCATGCCCTTTAAATTAATGGTTCAGAATTTTACTAATTCAGTTAGCTTCGCTCTGTCACTCCCACAGGAATTTGCAATCTAAGAAAAAGAAGATTAACAGCAGAGTTGAGATATTGGACATGCAAGACTTAAGCAAAAATGACGACCAGAAACCAAAAATTGGACTCTTCTAGCCACCCAGAACAAAATTGATACATATTTGGCTTAAGAAAGCTGCGCAGAAACAGACTCTTAACTAACCCACAACCACCCAAGTTTTATGATTGTACATTTTTGAAATTTTAATCTAGATTTTTCCAAGTTAACTTTCGGTCCATATGCGCCTTGTCCTTCACATCACTTGCTTTTACTAGGTAGCATTTGAATTTTAGCTCAATTGTCAACAGTTGAATTAGGCAAACTCGAATATGAAAGTATAATTTGAAAAATCTCCAAATTATAACTTCAGCAACAAATTTTGTCCCGTAACTTTTATATAAATTATAACTTGAGCAGTCTAGCAATAAGGAGTTAGTCCACGATCAAATTTTAATTTGGAGAGTTGATCATATTTAAATGCCAATAGTACGCAAATAAGATTTTCTTTAATAAGAGGATAACTTAAAAAATTGAAAAGCCTATAATTTAAGAACCAGTATTTAGTTGGTCCGGTATTTATTCTCGGTCCAAGTGGTGCCTCTTTCTGCCTTTTCCAGTGTAGATAGAAGGAGAAGGAACAAAATCCGAGGCAAGCTTCTTGCTGCTCTTCCATCGGGTTCCTGATCCTTCACCGTATATAGACTCAACGCATGACTGGAGGCAGACTGTTGATTTGATCAATCTTGTGGACAAATGAAAGAATGGCAGCTCGGGAAGGTTCATAGGTAGACTGGTAGTTGCTACAACAACAATGCTATCCATACACATGCATTTTCACAATTGGTTTCACCTTAATTTTTACCCATTTTTATTGTGATTTTGCTACGTGCTCTTTAGACATGAGAGACATGACATGAGACGCCTCTAAACTCTGCTGTCGCCATTATGCAATGCACGAGAAAGAGTGGACCATACACGGAAGTTCATAAATATGACGTGTCCAATTTTAAGAGGTTAGATGGAGGGCAGAAAAATCTGTTTTGGTTCTGTTTGTCAGCGTGACGTCATGTTCATTTTGTTCATATCGCAAAGCTCCTTGATTTTTTTTTTTTTTTTAAAGTAAAGCTCCTTGCTTTTGTTACGTAACAAAAAGAAAAGGATAAGATAAAGTAAGAATATTTTGTGCAGTTACGATGGCATCACTTTTCACTCGCACCCTTGGCTGCTGGCTTCTCAATCTACATGTACACACACACACATTCACCGGTCAGCAGTAAAGCCACCAAATATTTTTATGCTTGGGTTACGTAACTTCACTTAGTGAGTTTAGATATTTCAATTAATATTTAATAATTGTTGTTTAAATAAGCGTGATTTTTTATTTTTTTCATTAAAGATAATCATATTCTTTCAATTAGAATTCAAATCATATTATGTTAATGTTTTATTTTTATTAATAAATATGTGATAATTACTATTCAAATAAATATAAATTTTAATTATATAAATGTGAAATTAATATATTAATTTTATAAACAATATACATTATATTATCACTTATTATCACGTTGAACACTTACTTAGATAATTAAAATTCACAGCTTCTAGCTCACAATATAAAAACAACGTCTTTCCTTTATCTCATATATTTACTCAACCGGGTAATGTTGCCACAGATTCGCTTCCCTCCGCCCCACACACTTTACTCTTCCGTTAACCGTCAACTTTTAATAATATCTTCCTTCCACTCGAATCCAACACCAAATTGCACAAACACAACCAAAAAAATGGCTCCGAAACTGGCGAAATCGGGATCATTCCGGCACAGTTTCGCGGAGAAGAAGGAGAGGCTGCTGTCCATGAAGAGTGACGGCTATTCCCAGATAGGGATTGCCATGCCCGAATCCGACATGGAGGAGGACCAGCCAGCGAGGTGTTGCTGCTGCTGCTGCTGCTATTGGTATCGCGGTTTCTCCGATGGGATGGTGAAGTGTTGGAAGGGTTTGCAGCGCGTTGCGGTGAAGGCGTGGGAGATGGGCCGGTCTGACCCAAGGAACGTTATCTTCTCCGCGAAGATGGGACTTGCTCTGACCCTCATTTCGCTCTTGATTTTCCTCAAAGAACCCTTCAGGGACATGAGCCGCTACTCTGTCTGGGCTATCATGACTGTTGTCGTCGTCTTCGAATTCAGCATAGGTATGCTCCCAATGCCAAAAAATGAATCTTTTCATTTCTTTATATTCCTTGTTTTCTATTAGTCTTGTCTTCTTTTTGTCCTCGTATTCAACCTGAAGTAACTAGCTTCTAGTTCCTTTTTTGAAATTGGTGATTTTCATCTTATATCCTTTGTTCCAAGCTCTTAATTGTCTCATTGTATGTACGATCTATCTATCTTTACTTGTATTTATAGTAAATTTTGATAAAACGCGGTGCACTGATGCAGGGGCAACTTTTAGCAAGGGATTTAACAGAGGATTGGGGACCTTGTCGGCTGGAGGACTTGCTTTGGGAGTGGCAGAGTTATCAGCATTGGCTGGTGAATGGGAAGAACTTGTAGTCATCATTAGCATCTTCATTGTAGGTCTGGTTTTTTTACCACCACTTTCATTTCTTTTGTTGATGTTCAAGATTCACTCTTTATCTTTCACTCCGTGTGTGTGTGTGTGTGTGTGTGTGTGTGTGTGTGTTCTTTGGCCTATGCTTGGTTTTCTGACAAGCTGTGTGATTGATAGGATTCTGTACGTCCTATGCAAAACTGTACCCGACTTTGAAGCCTTATGAATACGGGTTCCGTGTGTTCATGATCACGTATTGCTTCGTTACTGTGTCCGGGTATCAGACAGGGGAATTTCTTGATACAGCTATAAATAGATTTTTGCTCATTGCACTTGGTGCTGCTGTATCTTTGGGAGTCAATGTTTGTATATATCCAATCTGGGCTGGTGAGGATCTGCATCATCTTGTTGCAAAAAATTTCATGGGTGTTGCAACATCTTTGGAAGGTGGTCTACAATATTTTCCTCATTATCACATTTAATTTATAATTACTGCCTACCATTTAGTTCACTGCTTCTGCATCATGTTTCCTGGGTTGAAGAACTTTGTGGAGCTTCTTTTTCAGGTGTTGTCAATAACTACCTTAATTGTGTTGAATATAAGAGGGTGCCATCGAAAATTCTTACTTACCAGGCTGCTGATGATCCAGTTTACAATGGCTACAGATCAGCTGTTGAGTCTACCAGCAAAGAGGATGCATTGGTAATGTCGTCCTCATTTTCTGTCTGTTTCATGAATATGTATATCTTGTCTGTCATCTTTTCGACTCATTGACACATTATATTAATTGCAGATGGGATTTGCTGTCTGGGAACCACCTCATGGTCGGTACAAAATGCTTAAATATCCTTGGAAGAATTATGTGAAAGTAAGCGGGGCACTAAGGCATTGTGCATTTATGGTCATGGCTATGCATGGAAGCATACTTTCTGAAATACAGGTACTTCTTGTCCTGAAACTTTTCTTTTTCATTTTCATTTCTGAGCTATATATCTGTGTAGAACTAAGCTTCTTTTTTGATGCACAGGCCCCAGCTGAGATGAGACACGTTTTCCATAGCGAGCTTCAAAGGGTAGGTTCTGAAGGGGCGAAAGTGTTACGTGAACTCGGAAACAAAGTTAAAAAGATGGAGAAACTAGGGCAGGAAGACTTGCTGTATGAAGTACACGAGGCAGCAGAAGAATTACAACAGAAGATTGACAAAAAATCTTACCTTCTTGTAAATTCAGAGAGTTGGGAAATCGGAAACCGGCCAAGAGAAGAGGAGGAGGGTAATCCCCAAGGGCAAGGCCTCTTTAACATGGATGAAGAAAGAAAATTCCTGGAGTATAAGTCTCTTAGTGAAGCTGTGCTTGATCTCAGATCAGTTCAAGTTCCAAAAAGTTGGGATGGAAACGCAACTCCAGACGATAACCCTGCTGCGCCACTGCCTGCAGCTGTTGCCTCCGAAAACATGTTCAGGAAACAGATATCTTGGCCTGCTCATGTGTACTATAAAGCAGATGCGGATGCAGTGGCAAAAGAGGAAGAATCAAGAACTTATGAAAGTGCTAAAGCACTATCTCTAACAACATTTACATCGCTTCTGATTGAATTTGTAGCGAGGCTTCAGAACCTGGTGGATTCATTTGAAGAATTAGGCGAGGTAGCAAACTTTAAGGACCCTCTTGAGCAACAAGCGCCAGTAAGATCTGGTGGGTTTTGGACCAGATTGTTTAATTGCTTCAGATCCAAGGACTGAAGCATGGAATTATTCATATCAAGAATTATCATGCGGAGCTTCTATTTGTGAATATCCATTACTGATTCGAAGTTATCATGGAAGGCTGCTAACTTCGACCGAATCCTTTGTTGAAGGTTTTATTGGTATGTGGGGATGCATGGGGTTATGGGACTAGCATCCTTTGTACCGACTTCAAAAGTAGATGAAAACTGCGAGAACAATCTTAAAAACTAGAGTAAATAACTCACTTTGTACATTATATTCTATATTCTATGTATACATAAAATTTTGTTCGGATTATTACACAAATCAAGTTAACTCTTTATGAGCCTCACAAAGAAGACGATATGTTGGCACAGCTAGTAAGTGCTTGGCTCTTGGCATTGAGAGGCCAAATTGTTCGGTCATGTCCAACTCATCTGGAGTCATGTTCCCTGCTAGTTCCCAACTAAAGCAATGTGCTAATTGAGCCACAACAAGTTTAACTATATTCAGGCCTAGGTATATTCCAGGACATCCTCTGCGACCAGAACCAAATGGTATAAACTGCAAGTTGTACCCACGAAAGTCTAAATTGTTACTGGTAAATCTCTCGGGATAAAACTCTTCAGCATTATTAGACCATGCCTTAGGATCTCTTCCTATTGCCCACAAATTGATTATGATTGTTGACTTTTTTCCTATATAAAAACCATTAATTCTAGCATCTTGTGTTGACTCACGGGGCACTAAGGCTCCAGAAGGATGTAACCTTAAGGTTTCCTTGACCACAATATCCAAGTAACTCAACTTTTCTAAATCACTCTCTTCCACCAATTTGTTCGTTCCAACCACATTAGCTAGCTCATCTTGAAGGTTTTTCATCACTCTTGGATGCCTTAACAGCTCGGATAAAGCCCACACAATAGTACTCGAAGAAGTATCAAATGCCCCTGCAATCATATCTAAGGCTATAGCCTTAATGTTAGTTCGATCGATGACTTGGCTTTGTTCATCACTGGGATCGATGGGTTGGTGCATCAGTGAGAGCAATATGTCAATGAAATCCTTATGGTGTCTGCCATTTTGTGCATCTGAACCCTGCTCATGCTCCTTAATTATCTTCTCCAACAGTTGGTCAAGTGCTTTACTAATTCTCTTGTAGCCTCGTGTTAATCCCTGATAGTTAAATAGCTTTACTACATCTTATGATTGAAAATGATACTAAAATGGTCATGCAAAAAAATCAGGACGGGCTCCCTCCAAAAGAAGGAAGTGACTCGAGTCCTGCATCCAATTGCTATCAAGAGAGTCATAAGAATTAGGGAGGCGTTACTAATGTATACTGCAAAATTTGCAGCTACTTTTCAACAAGAGATGGAACTTGATCACTTTAGTATTCCAACCATGTTTCAAGCTATACCTGTTTTGAGTGGGCAGAAAATGCCAAAATGGGAAGGAAGAAAAAAGGCAGAGTAGTGAAAATGGAGTATGATGGAAGGATTTTAGCATAATTTCAACCTAGACAGTCTTTTATCACACAGAAATAATTACACAAACAATAAATGAAATGAGTGTGGATAAAAAAATGTCAATTATTATTTTATTCACATTAGCCAGAAAAAAAAAATCACAGTTTAATTCATGCAAGGAAATGAAACATAATAAAACTTTTTCTTAATCAGACAACAGTTAAAAGCTCAGACCTGTAATATTAGTAACAACAATGATTTGATTTAATAAATTCATGGGAATTTGATTGGCTTAGTTTTGAAATCCTGTCAATTTTGATACGATTTGACATGTGTTTGGAAATCGTTTGCACTGACCAATTTTTGTGATATTTGATTGCATATTTCCAGAATTAATTTTGTTTTTAAAATTGATTTTGGGAAAAGTGAAACTTTTTTTCTTTCTATCAAAATCACTTTTAGAGGTACTACTAAACATAAATCACTTTACCTCAAAATCAATTCTAATCAAATTAATTCCAACAAAATTAATTCTATAAAAACAGAACCAAACATACTATTAATCATTGATTTGTGTTTAAAATCAATTTCTATTTCTAGTCATTCTAAGAACTATTTAATAGATTTTAAACATAATAATTGATTTATAAATTAATTTTAACTCCATTTTATATAACTATTTTAAATATAATATTTGATTTATAAATCAAATTAATTTAAATTAAAAATTCAATTTTAATATACTGCTTATGTAAAAAAAAATTTACATAAATATTTAATTATATAATATTATATATAAAACTTTGAAGTAACATATATAAGAGAGTCAAACAACATAGTAATTCATAAGACTCTTTTATCCCACCAATATATCAAAATGAATTATCTATCAACTCAATTTTCAATTTTAATTATTTTAAACACTACCCAGGTAAATAGGTGATTGAATTCACTGATACCTGGAAATCAAAAGCTCCCAGCCAAGGGACGTAATCTGCTAGATTAAACGCTCCAGTCAGCTTCATCCCCTCTAGAATCAGCCCCTTCAAGTCAAACTCATCATCCTTACTGCGCCCCAACACTATCTTATACGCAATATCCTCTGCAAGCTTCTGCACCACCTCGCTCAGATCCACCACCTCACCCTTCTCCGCGGCTCTCTGGAGCGACTTCACCACTTCTTCCACCTCCCTCTTCCTCAGGGGCGCGAACGCCGAAACCTTCGACGCGCTCAGGAGCTGCGTGGTGCACACTTTCCTCATGTTGCGCCAGTACGCGCCGTACTCCGAGAACACCAACCCTTTGGATCCAAAACCGAAGTACTTGGAGGCTTGGAGTATGGGGCGGCTCGCGAAAACGGCGTCGTTTGTCTTGAGGAAGAGCTCTGCGGCTTCGGAGTTGGAGACCACGACGGTTGGGACGTGTCCTAACCGTAGAGACATGATTGGGCCGTATTTTTGGGCCATGGCTTGAAGGGTGCGGTGTGGGAGCTTCCCCAACATGGGGAGGTTGCCGAAGACCGGAAAAGCCGGTGGTCCCGGTGGGAGTGGTCTCCGATCATGTTTTCTGAGCAATAACGTGGCGGAGAGAATGAAGGTGAGTGTGAGAAGGAGCACTAATAGGATCGCAGGAAACATGTTTTCGTAACTGTGATTCACGGTGCCTTGCGTTGACCAAACGAGTTGGACAAGAAGGTGGTGACAGCATAGACCCGGAGCTTTTAAGGAAGGGGAAACCTTTTTTTTTTGAAAAAACAAAAAGTATCGACAACTTGTGATTATAACAATTTAAATAAGCATGATGATTCAATTATATAAGAAAAGAAGCATGGTGAGTTTGTCAATGCAGGCTATGTTTTGGAGGATGATGCTAAAATAGTCTTTGGATGAAGATGGTCGTTGAATTTTGTCTATTGAATTTTTTATATAATATTTTTATATATAATAAAATGAATTCAATTAGTATGTATTGACAGTATAAAATAATTTTATATTATTAATCAATAAAAATAGAAAAAAGTGAAAAATTATGATGAGTCTCTCATTATAATGGATGATTATTTGTATGAGTTGTCACTTTTTATTATTTCTATTGACTGATAGTGTAAAACTATTTTGCACTGTCAATACGTTTAAATTAAATTCTAATAAAATAATCATTAATGAATTTTTTTTATCAACAAGATATAAGGATCATCTTGGTCCATAACTCATCAAGAACCATATTAAAACTTACTATATTTTGGAAGGGCAACAATAAAAAAAGTGACATGGCCAGAGTTAAGGAGTGGCAAAAGGGTAATTCTGTGGTACCTCTCCCTTTGTGTACATTTTGTACATTTTTATGTGATTAACCAATATATAAATAATATGTTTTCAGTCTTATATGTGTACCTTAAATTCTCTATTTTACCCTATAAATACCTCATAATTGATTTTTAAAAAGGCAGATTCTATCCTGAGAAGTAAAATTTTTTGTGCACGATGGAATGAACTCTCCTTCAACCTTGTTTTGATGTGTTTGGTTTCTGCAATCATACTCCCGTCGGCTAATCCTTTGACACGAGAATATTGGAATCGTCAAATAGGAGGTGCCCGATGAGTAGCACATAGAGGATGAGGTTGCACTACCACGCGTCAGCCTTGGCGTTGTCGTTGCCACCGCGACGTCGTTAGAGGATCCCTATCGAAGTGTACATCGATGTGTAAAAAGCATTATGGAAGAGGCCATTCTTGAGTGGATCTGGCAGCATATAGACTCTGAAGTCAGAGAGCTTGAGGTTGCTAGTAACATCGAGCGAGAGGTGGTGTGCCTTAAGTTTGCAGTGTGCGACGTCGTTGAGATGGCAAAAGCGGAGCGCGAAGATGAGTTGCTAGAAGTGGGAGAAAGGCTCGCTGCCGCCGGTGAAGTTGATCACAAGGTAGATCTTGCTCCTTGTGCTCGTGATCTCATCTATGAGGAGGATGTTAGGGTGGTGGTGGAGGTAGCGCATGATCTGTAGCTCCATAGTGGCATTCGTCTTCAACTCGTCGGTGGTAAGAGGTTGGAGGGGTGAAGGAGAAAGGATGGTACATGATGGATCCAAATTTTTGTTTCCCACAGTAGATTGTCCCTTAACAAAATGAAAAAGTAACCTGCAGAGTATAACCCCACGTGTTGCTTTTGCTTTACTCCATGCAAAAATATACAAAATGTACAAAATGGAAGAGGTACCAGAGAATTGCCCTTGGCAAAAAATTTGTTTAATCTTTTAGGTTGGGTTTGGAAGCAAAAATGCGGAGGAAGTGAAATCGATAAGAGAGGAAAATGTATTTTTTCTTTGTGACTCAAAGTCCTTGTATTTTGATCTTTTAAATTAGAAGGTTAAAGGGGGATTGGTTTTTATTTTTATTTTTATTTTCTTATTAAATTTGTTAAATAATCAAATAAGAGCTCTATTTCCTGCCATTTTTTATATTTATTTCTATTATTTATAAATTTCCTAACATAACTTTATCTATGAGGTCAATAGGAGATATTCTTACATCTTTCATGGAGTAAAAATTTCTTCCTCTATATAACAATTTTAACTTTTGATTTTGAAAAGTACAAGAGAGAAAAAAGGGAAAAGAGAAAAAAATTAACGATGGATAGAAAAGTGAAAAGTTTTCCTCCATGAAAGAAGTAAGAATTTTCCAGTTGGTAAGGCAAATAACTGCTTGATCTCCCCTGTGCAACAACTATTAGTAACTTTCAATGGTTATAGCATCCCCATGAAACTATTGCGCATTCTACGGTGCATTTAGCTGGTCAAGAAGCGTGGTGCACTTTACAATCTGATGGTGAGATTATGAAGTACATCGATGTACCAATCACCTATAATACATTGTAGTAATATCTAATTTTAAGAAAATTTAAAAATATAATTAAATATATTTTAAAAATTAATTATCATACACTGATGGTATAAAATTATACTGGCAGTATAAAATAATTTTACAATGTCAGTGTAATCGAAAAATTTTATCAATGTAATTTTACTTTGTCAATGTAATTTTATATCGACAGTTTAAAATTATTTTATACTGTCAGTGTAATTTTACACTAGTAATATATAAAAATTAATTTTTAAAAATCATAAAAATTTTATCAATGTAATTTTACTTTGTCAATATAATTTTACACTATCTATCAATATAATATTACACTGATATTGTAAAATTATTTTATATTATTAGTATAATTTTATACTATCAGTGTATAAAAATTAATTTCTAAAATATATTTAATCATATTTTTTTTTAAATTAGTACATTACTACAGTACATTATAAATAATTGATATATCAATACACCTCACAAATCTTCACTATCTGATACGCTATAGTCACAAAGTGCACTAAGCACCTTGGACTGCGAAGCACATAGAAGTCGGAGCCTGAAACTATTGGGTAGTTTGCCATCATCAAGGTCTGCTTGAAAATATTTTTTGTTTTTTAGTTTTCCAAAATTATTTTAAAAATAAATTAAAATTTAATTTTATAAAACAAAAAAATAAAATAAATCTATTTGATAACTTTACTCTTAAAATAATTTTTTAATGATAAAAAACAAAAAAATTATTTAAATAATTATTTTTAAAAACAAATGTTAAAAATAATAAAATTAAAAACTTGTTATAATTTTTTAAAAGTGGCTAACATATATAACGTGAATGTGTTATTGTGAATAGCATAATTTAACATATTAATAAGTTTGATACATACTTTTATCATAAAGTATTGACATCTTAATATAACTTGATATATTTTTGTATTCATAAATTTATTTATACCATATGTATTATGTTCTTGTAGCCACATTTAATTTGCAATTTAATCATAACATCTTGTCATTTTCCTTAAATTTTATCAGTTAATCTTATGGTATTGTTGATATTGTAATTCATTTCTAAATTTGTATTATTATTCTAGTTTCACCTTTAAAATGCACTTTTGAGTCTCTTAAATAATTTTGGTTCCTTAGTTTATTACACAATCTAACATAACATGATTATAAATTGAGAAAATCATCAGCACCAGTCTTCCACACAGGAGCTGGCATAGCAGATGAAATGCTAAATATGGGAGAAGTACCCAAATTTGAATTTGAGCCTGCAAAATATGGAAGAAAGAAAAATACCACATGACACAGAGAAACCCAACAAAGCACCACATTCATAATTTCACAAGCTACAGTTTCCAAAGTAACACAATACAAAAGCATTTTACGAACATAAAACCACATGGAAGAATAATTATTTAACCAAATTCACATGCTAATAATCTCAATCATCTAATTCTAAACTAAACAAGAAGCCAAAAAGATTAAAAGCCACTTTTGAGTATAAATCTATGGCTCTGTCTAGACCAACCAAACCAACAACACTCTCTTAGGCACACGATTCAAAAAAATCATGGAAATCGGATGGGATAAAAACCAATCAAGCCGCTACTCGATCTATCGTTATTCTAATTGAGGTCCACTTAGTTTGTGTTTTAAGCACTAATGCTTAAATCAAAGTTTTTGATAACTAAAATGCTCAAGACGTATGGAGCCAAGTTATAGTAAATTCAAGCCATCAAGATCAATCTCAGTTGTTATAAACTTATAATACACCACATTACAATAGAATAAGAAACAATGCATCAACAAACATCAACCAAAGAAACCATCTACTGCATCCCCAGCTTCAATGCAGCCATGTCCTTCATTAAAATATGAATTTTTGCTCTACTGCCAAAATCCAAACCATGGTGGTAAATTTTAAACCATTTTTATGAATTGAATCCAAACCAGGTACTGAATCCAAACCATGCTATAATAACAGACAGCTTCACTAATTACCACACCCTTATTACATGGTCCAATAAAATTTGAACTGCTTATGCAAGCTTTGCTAATATAGGAATATCACACTAATTCATTATAGCCCAATATTGATTAGAATGCTCTTTATTCTTCGTTGCATTCAAGCTGAGCTCTAAAATTGCCAACCTCATATCACTGTCGCACCAATGTTGCATTAACAATTGTACTATGTTGCATAAAATAGCAACACAAAGATGGACAAGTCAAAATCCAAACCGAATACCAAAAAAATAAAAGAAGCTAAAACCTTCATGAAAAACCTGTAACATAAATGAATTATTTAATGAAACATTGAAGCAGAATCCATACTAAATCCAATCTAACACTATTATACTAAAACAAAATAAGTAGGGCCGACACACACTTAATTGGTACATTAGAACAATGAATTAAAATCAAAACTGAATAGACTGAGATAAAAGACACAATAGCACCAACCCTCCCAACTCTCAAGCAATTATATTGTACATATAAATAAGAAGTAACAAAAAATAAAGGATTCATATTTTTGAATGAAAATAACTAAATCACTAGCTGAAATCTTTGTCAACAATAATGCACATAACAATAAGCCAGAATTGACTTGAAAAGAGTGAGCACTTGAAAACTGAATCAGAAAACTGAATCAGCATGGAACAACATATGAAAAATGGTTCATAACACAAAATTCAAAACATGCAAAGAAGAAATAGAAGGAGATATTACTGTTGAAAAATTTTGTTGACTTATATAAATCAAATTGTATTTAATTTTGAACCCAGATTAATTGAAAGTTAAAATTGATTAAAGCTAATTGTTAAAGCCCAAATTATTGCAATTATTGTTGTTATTGGGCCTACGCACTATTTATTGGTGGGTATTATTAAGTTTTCCTGTGTGTATAAGCCTTACTGTAATTGGTGGCTTGGCACATCACTTTTCTGACATAGGGAGAGGTTCCTTCTCCTAACCCTATATATAGGCGTCTGTGGCCCCATTGAAACAGAACGCCCATTCGGCTCTCTGGGAAATAAGAGAAGCTCTTATCTTCCTCTGGCCTCCCTTAGCCAGTTTCTCCAGGATCAAAGAACGGAAAACAGCTTTGAATCGATTGTTCTTCATCGATTGAACCAGGTTCTCTCGCACCTATTATGTTCTTGATTTTGTTCATAATTTTCATGTCATAATCGGAATCAAATCTTGTTCCAAGGGCGTTTTAGTTACTGATTATGGCTGTTGATTGTGTTTTGGTGTGAGTTTGGATAATTGAAATTTGAAAGCTTCATGAACCCCAACAGGGTTGATTTCAAATTTATGATTCTGGCTGTTTAATTCCAAAATTTGTTGAGGATTATTGTTGTTCATATTGTTGTGAATTTATTGAACTAATTATTGTGTGATTTGGGGCTGTATTGAGAGAGAAATCGAAGCAAGAACCGAAGAACCTTAAAACTTTGATCGAAATTCCAGTTTAGTAATCTACACCGATTTGCGTTCGAACTCTATACGGGTTTTGTAGAACACATCACCACAAACTCATAGATACCAAGAACATGAATTTTCGTTGAGAATTGGGGGAGAAATCCAAGAAAAACTACGGAAACCCATGTCAATGTTCGTGGTGAAAGCCTAGAAAATATTGACCCCGATTTTTCAAACTATTACATAGGTTTTGTAGCTCTCTCTCTCTCACGAGTTCATAGACACCAAGAACGCGTCAAACGGAGGTCGAATGAGGGAGATATGGCCTTCGACCCGTTTTGCTGTTATGTAGGTCGAGCAACCCGTTTCTTGACCCGCCAGAGCTGGAAGATGATGAATAGTGGCAGCATGTGGCCCACTCACGGGCTAGGCGCGTGGGGGAGCATACAGGGCCCAAATGTGGTCCAAAATTCACCAAAATTTATAGGCTTAGATTTTTGACTGAGACAAATTTATTGGTGAATTTTATTTAATTTTTTGAGCATTAAAAATATTTATTTGAATTTATTTCATATTTAAAATGCTCAAAATTATATGGTACTATCCGAATTTTGGCCTGAAATTTTTTGTGCAAATTTGTGCTATTATTGAACATATTGTGTTAAGCATACTCTCAAAGTCAATGTGCTTTGCATATTGAAATAATTTTGAGCTCTTTATATTCATTATATTGTACAATTAAAATTGTGAATTATCACTATTGTTGAATATTGTGCAATATTACTCTGAGAATTACAGTTTAAGAAATATTAAACTATTATTCTAAGCATTAATGAAATTTTGGGCATTCAATAAATTATTTTGAATTTTTCAGAAAGCAAATTGTCTAAAATCATATGATATTCCCCAAATTTTATTCTGGAAAATTTTGTGGATAATTATGACGTATCTGGGCATGTCATAATTCGTACACTCTCAGAGTTGGAATGTTTTGAATATTGAAATAAATTTTGGGCACCGTTCTTATTTATATTAATTATGGAACATTGCAAATTTTGTAATTATGTGATTTTTATGCAATGTTACTCTGAAAGTTAATTTCTAGAATATTTTGGCAATGTTGTTGGACATTTTTCATTATTGTGAGCTCGTTTTGTGTGGGACCAATTGTGCTAAATGTTAATTTTGTGAATAATGCTCGGCAAAATTGTTCTGATAATTATTTTCTAAAATTTTAGAATATGATTTTGCTACACACTCCTATTTTATATGGAATAATGGCTTCTTTTATTTAAAATTTTGAGAATCTGATTTATGTAGTCTAAGTGGGAGAATGTTTGATATTTGTGGACTTGCATAAATCAGAATGGATTTGCATGAGTAGAATTTGAATTTGGATTTAATCCAAATTAAATACATGCTTAATTAATGGAGCATGTTATGGATTTCGAAAATATTGGTTTCTGGAGAGTGTTTGTTGTTTAAGCACAAAATTTTGTGATAGTCAAAATATTATTATATTAGCTAAAATCTTACTTTCCATAAAGGAAAGTTATTTTAGATAATGTGTTTCATCATGATAAAATGAGAAAAATTATTCAAATTTTGAAAATCTCTATATATTTGGTTCCGCGAGCTACCAACCATGTGTCATTTTGATTTTAAGAGGAGTTTTGCTCACAATTTATTATTTATTATGTACATTTTGTACTTTCATCTAGGAAAATTTAAGGAGTTATTTTTTGATATTGTGAACATTCATTTGATAAACTTAAAAGTTTAGTTTCTCTCCTATTTTGGCTATGCTATCGTTAATCTTTGTGGAAATTTAAATATTGTTACTTATGTTGCATTGATAATTATGTTAATATCCTTCGGTTTGTCTTTATTGACATAATTCTTGATGATTTGAAAATTATGTTATAAGGTTTTTAATATCTTCTCGATACTAGCTTTAGAGACATGATTTTATTGTTTATTGAAGTTTACTTATGTGTTAAATTTTGAAGCCCTAACAGAGTATTGCAATTACATGAGGCTCCATTTATTGATTGGACATTTGAAGCAGTCCGATATTTTATGAATTTTGTTTCAACCTATAATGAAGCTTATTTATGTTGAATTAAATTATTTATGGATTGCAAATATTATTGGGTTATGTAGATAATTGACATACCTTTCAGTGTGACATTATTTAACATAATTATTGTGTGATAGAGAAGACTCTATCAAGTGATAAAATGTGAGAAAATCAATTTTATTATATGAATAAATTATAATATTCTAATGTAAGATTTTCTCTTTCCCCCTTGGGCTGTCATTACGCTATTATTTTGAGATTTATATTGAGGACACTTTGAGTCTCTTAAAATATAATGTTACTACCGTTTATGTAGAAACTATTGCTATAGTGGGAGTTAGAGACTCTATGATTTTATTATGTCCTTATTAATGGCTATATATAAGTCTAAAATGCTTTGACTAGCATATTAATTTTGCTATGCCCTTATAATTTGGTTGTTGTTTGAGTTTGCGATGACAGAGAGAGAAAATATTTGTTTTAAAGCGTCAAAGACACTTATGATCTCCTCAATTATGTAAGCAGAGTATGCAAAGTTAATTTTGTGAGACTCGTCAGATTTTGATGACTTTGCAACTTTGAGATTCTCTTTGTTTTATACTTTTGTTGTTAGAGAGAATAATGGTAAGTTTCAGATTTACATTGAGCACTCTACCACAGAACTATTGATTATTGTGCCATTAGAGTATATTGAAACCTTATGGCCTCTGATGGGAATGTTTATATTGGTTGATATATTGGATTAGTAGGAGATATTGTGCCATATATTAATTTGTATTCTTTTGCGATTCATATGGCAATTCATGGTAGACTCGAGATTCTTCTCGAGTATATTATTACAGAATTTATTGTTGTTAAACCCTTAACCAAATGTTAGCTACCAAAGGTTTTATTGTTGATTATGTAACTCATATGGGTATATTGAGGTCCCCCTTTGGCATTTTAGGTTAGTGAGAGTTTGTTCTGTAAATTCATCATGACCTCAAACTACTGTTAATGCCATTTAAGTTTGCACAGCTTAATTGTTTATGCAATTTTGCATAATAACATTATTATTGAGACATATTGGACCCAATCTCAATTTTGTTATGTTGAGATATTTTGTTGAATCTCAGAGAGCATTTTGAGCGGATGCTTATATTGCTATATATTATTATGTACACTTATATTGATATAGTAAATATTGGAGACATTTCGGATCCGTCTCATATTGTGATGAAATTTATTAGATCTCATATAGCATTTAGGATAGATGCTAGAGCTAATTGTTAGGAATTGCATTTCGATAATCTATCAACATACCATTCTATTGTTGTGCATTCCCATTGGTTTATGTATCACCATTTATTCAGTCACTAGGAGATGAGTATCTCACATGTATGATGTCAGTACTCCTTCGAGTATGATTCTCTGCATTGTTGAGTGCTTGTTTCCCATATCGGACCATTTGGTTGAGAGTGCGGGTTCAATTTTGACATCATATTGTAGCCACGTATTGTGATATAATCTGGGGAATTGTTTTGCAAGGATTTGATTTATGTCGTCCAAGTGGGAGATTGTTGAAAAATTTTGTGGACTTACATAAATCAAATTACATTTAATTTTAAACTTGGATTAATTGAATATCAAAATTGATTAAAATTAATTGTTAAAGACCAAATTATTGTCATTATTGTTGTTATTGGGCCTATGCACTACTCATTGGTGGGTATTGTTAAGTTTTCCTGTGTGTATAGGCCTTGCTATAATAGGTGGCTTGGCACATTACTTTTCTGACATAAGGAGAGGCCCCTCCTCCTAACCCTATATATAGGCATTTGTGGCCCCATTGAAACAGAACGCCCTTTCGGCTCTTTGGGAAATAAGAAGAGCTTTTCTCTCCCTCTGGCTTTCCTTGGCCAGTTTCTTTCTTCTTTCTCCAAGATCAAAGAACGGAAAACAGCTTTAGATCGATTGAATCAGGATCTCTCGCACCTATTCTGTTTTTGATTTTGTTCTCGATTTTCATGCCATAATCAGAATCAAATCTTGATTCAAAGGCCTTAAAATTCCTTCAATTACTAAAAAAGACAATTCCATGAGATTGGTTATGATCACATACAAAAGATAAAATGTGAAGCTTGAGCAAAGCAGCCAATCCAAGACATGCTTTTATAGTGAAACACACCAAAAGAACCGAACCAATTTGGATATAATAGCATAAATTGGAATAAAAAATTTAAAAAATATTAGATAATATATAGATTCTACAAAAACAACACCCATTTGGGATGGTGCAACAAACCAAGCTTTCTCAACCTCAAAACTAAAAACCAAAGTTGCATCAAACTCCTCAGAGGTCTGAAGCAGAGGATCGTTGCGTTCCTTCTCATGTTTCTTTATCTTCAAGAACAGAGCTCCTCGTCCTTTTCCTTTGGGGCAAAAGAACACCTCAAAACCCCAAGTTGCTGCCGCTTCTGCTTCAACGCACTTTGCATTTGCGATTCTCGAGCCCTAAAACTACGATTCATTCAATGGATTAAGAGAAGGGAGAAGAAGACTTGGCATTTGTTTGAGAGAGCAACAAGTAAGAGATTCATTATAGTTTGAAAAACCATTAAGAAAAGCCAAGTCACTCTAGTGAAATCATCAACGAATGAAACAAACCATTTTTTGCTAGTGATGTTAGAGGTAGGGCCCAGACATTTAAAAGGATAAGTGCAAAAGGTTCTTGTTTTCACACGATGGTGTTTTGCAAATTAATAGACATCACAATAAGAAGACTCAACTGACTCATTTAAAAATAAAGATGGAAACATCAACTTCAGTAATGAGAAAGGAGGATGACCAAAACGCTTGTGATATAACCAAATTTGAGAGGAGGCAGAATTTGAACTTGACTGGTGATGTGAAGAAAGCAACTTCTAATTGAAACCACCTGTAGCTTGCATATCAAGGAGATAGTACAACCCTCCATATTCTTTAGCAACTCCAATCGTCTTCCCTATAACAAGGTCCTAAATAACACAATGAGACTGGAAAAAGGTTATTGCACAATTTGTATCTTTGGTAAGTTTATGAACGGAAATAAGGTTATGGGAAAGTTGGGGAACATGAAGCACATTTTTTGAGTGGAGGGAAGGATGAAGGGCAATAGCACCAAAACATGTAACTAAGATACCAGAGCCATCAGCTATAGTGATGTGGTGTTTACCTGATGAAGGATGGTAAGATAAAAAATATGGAGAACCAAAGGTCATATGATAAATCGTACCAGAGTCCATTATCCATACATCCTTAGAAGTAGTACTAGATGCATTAAAAGAGTAAGAAATAAATTCATGCCAGACGAGGGCAGAGAGTAAGACTTAGAAGGCTTACTGAGAGAGCTAATGAGAGTCTTGGCTTCCAAGGGTTGTGTTGCTTCAACTGCTACCATGGCTAGACAGAGTGGGAACTTTTCGAGTTTTGTCATGGAGGGAGGGTGGCCGAAGGTAGGTCAAATTGAGTTGGCAGTGGTCGGAGGTGAAAGGGCTACCGTAGAAGAAGCGACACGCGCTATCCAATGCGATGAGTGTGTTGGGGTGTGGAGCTACTTGTAGGAGAAGGTGGAGGCGCACTCGACAGCAGTTGGGGCTGAGCTTTGGTGGGCAAACTGGCCTAGGGGCCACAAATCTGGTTATGCTAGTGGGTGGTCGGAAAAGTCGCCGAAAAGTCGACCGACAGTGGTAATAGTGGCGGACAGCAAAAATCTAGGAGGAAAAAAAAACAGGGGAAAATGGGAAAAAGTGGAGGGATGACTAATATAAAAATGAAGGTTGTATATGTCCAATAATGAAGGCTAGAGGCAGCGAAATATGGTCGGGCTCCCAGATCGAAAGCTCTGATGCCAACTTGAAACCATAGTAGTCGATAGCAAGCGATAGCAGCGCTATCATGGTGTTGAGGAGCAGAGGTCCAGCGTGACGTAGTTGCCGGTGCGGAGTGTTTTTCAGTCACAGTGTTTCGCGATCACTGTCGTGGTAGAATTGCGACCAAAATCGCGGAATCGCGGACTCTTGTCGCTGAAGCCATGGCTTTTTCTTTCTTTTTTAAGCAAAATTCCCTCTTTATCCTCATTTAAATCAATAAAGTTCTATTTTGCCCTCACTTAAAATTTTTGAAGACACCATTTTGTCCTCAAATGAATAAGTGAAGTGTCTATCTTAACCTCACTTAAATAGATGAAGTCTCTATTATACCCTACAACAAAGTCTCTATTTTACCTCTCACTTCAACTCATCTTCAACCTATCGACCCCTTCTTCATCTACTGTTTACAGCAACTCCTAAAATAGAGCAACACATTTAAGCTGTTGTACGAACCCATCGCACTTGTTGTGCAAACCTATTGACCCCTATTGAGTTTACAGCAAATCCTTCGCACCTTATTGCTATGTCTCAAATTGTTTCAAGCTTTTCTAGCCTAGTCCCCCTGTGTTTCCTAGCTTTTCCAAACTCCAATAACCATGTCATCATGACTATTATTTAATTATTAGTTATGTCACCATATCTGTCTCTATAATACTATGCTTCCCCTTTAATCTCTGTTGTCTCTCTATTGCCTCTATTTTTTCTTACTCTTGGATATTTATATATTTTATGTATAAATTACATAACAATAATCTGTATTTTTTAAAATAGTGGTCATCCTGCTGTTCGTTATTCCGCTATAGCATTTTTGAGGTCGGCTGCTCCGCATTGCGATCCGCGATTAACTACTATGCTTGAAACATGAGAAACTGAATATTATTCACTAATAATCTAATGTACAAGTGATTTACAATATATATAGAAATTTGATAATTATTACCTAATACTAATCAGCCTAAATCTGTCCTAATAAATAGAAATGCAAAAATACATCTATACAAAATAATATCCATAAATACAATATATCTCAACAATTTGCTATATTAAAAGCTCCGAGCATTCTATTTGTATCTTGAACTAGTCTTTTCAAGTGATAAGCGAGCAACCGAATATTATCTTATGCCCTATGTCTACTATAAGAATCTCTATAACCTCGCTAAGCTTTACAACCTGACCCAACGTTGCAGCTTTCTGCAGTGACTTCACCACTAGATCCAACTCCTCCTCCCTCAAAGGAGCAAAGAGTTCCACTTTTGATGTGCTAAGAAGCTGTAAAGTGCATGTTTTCTTCATGATGTGCCAGTATGGGCATACTCAGAAAATGCCAAGCCCTTGGAGCCGTACGACAAGATCTCAGATGCTTGAATCTTTGGCCGGCTTGCAAAAATGGTGTCATGGGCCTTGAGGAACAACTTAGCAGCTTTAGAGGAGGAAACCACAATGGTTGGGACTTGTCCTAGTTGCAAGGACATGATGGGGCCATATTTTTGGGAGAGGGATTGAATTGACGGGTGCAGTGTGGAAGTGTATCCAACATGTAGAGGTTGCCAATAAATGGCAGCACTGGAGGGCCCGGTGGCCTCTTCTTACTAGTTTTCCTTTGTTTTAGATGCCACCAAAAGACATTATATAAAAGGTTTATGAAGATTAAAAGAAGGAAAACATGCATTACTATTCATGCAAAAGACAATGCAGTGTGGAAGGGTTTGCTTGATAACAAATATAATGGAGGAGCTTGGACTAAACATTATGGCTGAGGATACACACATAATTTGCATGCACTAACGCTGTAACTAATAGAATTTCAAGGATTTGCCAAATCATAATGGGTGATTATTATAGTGTGTAGTTGCCATTCATGATTTGGTAAATCTTTGAATTTCTAGTGATAAACAATGTAAAGTTAGTTTTCACTGTCAGCATAGTCAATGCATAAGAATTAAATTTTATTTTAATATGTATATTTATTAAGTTTAATTTGTATGATCAATATAAAATAATTTTACATTATCAGCCAATAAAATGCAAGAAGGTATCAAATCATTATAGATCCCTCATCATAGTAGATAGTTACCTAGCGTGATTTGATATTTTTTTGCATTTTTATTACACTGTCAGTGCATATAAATTAAACTCATTTAAACCCTAGGCTGGACGTGTCAGTGTTGGGGTAAAAATTTTCCCCTCACTCTTATTTAACATTTTTCTGGCTTCTTTTATTTATTGAGTTATGCAATATCATCAAAATATGCATGTTAAACGAAGATAAATTGAAATTAAACAAAGAATAACGTGACTAAACTAAAATAAAGAAAACCAAATAAAGGAAAATAGGAAAAGTTAAACACAAACAGAGTTAACCTGAATGTTTTGGAGGGAAAGTAGAGTAAACCGAGTAATGACATGTGTACATTTCCACTTTGTAGAAGCTGTGTTATATAGATCCAGACATATATAGATACATAGACATAGATATATTATATAGATATATATAGATCTGAATTTGAAAAAAAAAAAAAAAAGCTTTTGCGTTGTTTCTATATATAACCACAAGATTTGTAATTTAGAATTTATAACAATAATAAAAAAACAGGGTTTCATGTTCTCTGACAAATTTTTTTTTAAAAAGAAAACAAATCAGCAGATTCAGCTATAAATAAGAAATGAATGGATTTGTATATATATCAGATCAGATTGAATATCAGATTTAGAAGATAAAAATTTATTTGCGTTCTTTCTATATGTAAGATTTATAAAAATATGTAAGGTTTATAGTAAAAAGGAATAAGTTGGTTTTATGTTGTTTGAGTTAAAAAAAAAGCAGCAACAACATTTATATTTATAATTAATAAAGTAACGAAATCAACAAAATTGTATATAACTTAGATTTAGATTTGATATTATGTATTTATTATAATGAACTTGAGTGTACCTTTTCAACATTGATTATGTCATGAGAATTCTTAGAGATAATCGTGCTCAATACTTTATCAGTTTGCTCCTTTTCCTGTGAACTTATCCCTGTTCCTTCCACAACCGGCAGGAACTAGATGAAAACAAAACAAAGAAGTTAATTAGCCAATATATGAAAGATGGATGCTTCTACATATAATAATTTACACGGACATATAATAATTTACACGGAGCAAAATAACCTGAGAACTGTAAGAGCAGAGTAGCTAGTTGGTCCTTGCTTCTACATTATCTAGTTCATCCTTGCTAGTTGGTAACTTTCTTGGGTGCTGCTGAGTTCCTGTTATAGACAAAGCAGAAGCAGCCAACTGAACAAGGCTGCATAGGAAGTAATTCAGTTTTCATAAAACAAAGCATGGATATGTGCATGAAAATAGGAGAAACAGTTTTTTTTTTTTAAAAAAAAAAAAAACCATCAACCCAATTTTCGGGACAGAGTTGCCATGGTCCCGAAATTGGGGACATTACCACCTGCAAGAAGGACAGAGACAATAAAATCAAATCTACAAATGCTTACATCCAATAGAAGTTAAGGTACCAGCAATAGCAGGTGCAAGTAAGACCATCCATAGAGAATACCAAGTGACCAGCAAGAACAAGTCACTTTGGCTCTGAAGCATATAACAAAAAAGCAGTGGCACTAGTTGACCCAAGGTAATAAGCATAAAAGGAATTTGTAATGCATTTTGTAAGCCACACAGAAGAAACTTCAGCAAACTCCTCAAAAAAGATGTAGGCAGATCCAATAGCCCTTTTAAGATGTGAGGCACGACTCCAACAGCTGGATAAAAGGAAGTACAAGTCTATGAAAGTAAATATAGAGTAGATGTCATTTCACCTCAGTTATGATATATATATTTTGAAAAAAAGAACCCGTGATCCATGAAATAAAAGAACAAAAGACACATATAACTACAAGTCTATGAAGTATTTATTATGAATACTAATAAATAAAATTGAAAACCTTGGTAAAGCACCAAATTTTGCAGCTTCTTTCAAGTTCTGCAGTCGATTTTACTCCTGTTTCTCAATTGTTTTCTTGTTATTTTCTCTTCTTTTTGCAAACGGATCCTCTTCTGAATCTGTAAAATGTTACAATACTTATTAGTGATACTGATATACCATCTTCATAGCTTTCATCAGTGCATAAAATTATACGCCCAAGAAATGTGAAACAGAAGCAAGCACCATGGATGCACAACACGTTGAATTATGTCAGAAAAATAATGACAACAATAACATCAACCAAGACGTTAAAATTTATATTCATAAATGACTCGAAACATATACATATCAACTTAGCAATTTCCAAGTTCCAAATACCTAATACGAATCACATAATCACAAATAAGAATCTTCATGTCCAAACTACAATAATTTATGTAAAAGAATAACATCATCAGCATGTTAAAGTGCTAGTTCATCAGTGGTCCAGTAGATACATGATAGATATACTGCTCTCTCAAACTGGGGATGTCAACCATATGTTATGGTTAAGTATTTTATATTAATTTGTATTCGGTTTTAGTACACGTGCCTAATGTAGGGTTGGGATGAATTATACAAAATTAAACTTCAATCCTAACACATGTAGTAATTCAATCGGTGACCAACGGCAATACCTCAAAGATGAGTGCGTTTATGCCTCATTTTTGGCCACCATGAACACTAAGATTAAGATAAACACAGGGACAGTGATTTCAACGAGGACTCCTTCATAGTTGAAACAAGGAAAGTCCTGTTCAATGACTTACCAGTATTTGGCTTTGCCTCAATAAAAGGCACAGCATCTTCATCATTTGCACGGTTATACCCATATCTGCGTTTTCAAGCCCCAGATTGTTCATCATACACAATCTTGTCTTTCTTCCGTTTCTGAATCCCTGCAAAAACAACATAATAAAACACATAAACCCAAACTGAATATACGGAAACAACATCTTCCGTTTCTGAATCCCTGCAAAAACAACATAATAAAACACATAAACCCAAACTGAATATACGGAAACAACATCAAGGGCAAGAAGCCAGCCCACACTAAGGTGAAATTCTTATACGATCCGAGAGCTATGTTCCTAGTCAATTATGTAACTGCATTTTCATAAGATTGTGTATTAATGGTGGTCTCACATAAAATACACTTACATAATTGGTTTGGGAGCACGAGAACCATGTAAATATTTCTTCCATACTAAGGCCCTCTGCAACATGCAAACTATTTTGCACAAATAAAGAAACGAAGATAAGCAGCAGGGTGAGCAACCTTTCTTTTTGGCAAAAATTTCCCATTTTGTCGGAGGCACATCACCGAACTTCATAGGCAGATGATTCTTTCTTTTCTTCCCCTAATCTTTTCCAGGGTGGGGGGCTTTTTTGGGAGGGGGCTGGGTCGTGAAGCGGGGATGCGGTAGTAACGAGGTCCGCAGCCCAATATATATATGATGCTAGAGTCAATTATAACCCCGATACATGATGCTTGCGTAAAATCTAAGCCCAATATACGTAAAATGTTGCCGTCAATTTTAAGCCCAATACATCGTTAGCATTAAATCTGAGCCCAATATTATAGACAGTAGCGTCAATTTTAAGCCCAATACATCGTTAGCGTTAAAACTAAGCCCAATATTTATATGATATTAGGGTCAATTTTAAGCCCGACATGCGCAGCTTCTTCTTCCACCGATATCACCGTCATATTGTACGTCATTATTTATCCTGCAAGCCCAGTACAACTCCTTACCTTTGTCGCGCTTTTTGTCTGAAAATTTTCCAAATTGCTTTATTTTTTTCATTTTTTTTCTTTGTTTTTTCAATCACGGTTTTCCTTCTCTTCTTACTCAATCAACCCCTCCACAGAAAAGAAACTCCGATGCAGTTGCACTTCACCACCGCTTAAGCGCCTGAACTGCATAATTTCTCTACAACAATTGTAACCAACTCAGCTCCCTCATCTCACAAATCAAAGTTGTAAAAGCGGACAAATTCAAATTCACATTCGCCAATAGCAGAGACCAAGATAGAGCACCAGATCTTGGAGCACCCCCGCTTCTCTCCCGGTTTCTGAGAGGAGAAAGGGGGAGAAGAGATCGCGTTGCGTTTCTCCAATCCCGCCATTGACGAATCTCTGAAAACAAGAAGAGAAAAAAAATGCCTCCAATCTTCGAATACTTCGTTGTGTGCGGGATCGGACCGGAGATTCGAACCATTGACGGAAACAAAGGGTACCATGGCACCGGTTACATGTATCTTCCTTCTCTCCTCGACCAGTATCCTCCTCCGAACCACTCTCTCTACCCTCCTCCACCTCCTCAGCTTCCCACAGTAAGTGCTTCTGCCACGACGAAGCTCGCTTCGATATGCATTCCGGCATTCGCGTTTTCTAAACTCGATCGTGTGTTTTTTGCGCTGTTGAATTGTCTTTTTGTGTTGAGCTGATCTGATGCTAGTGATCGTTGCTTCGTTCAGTGTGTTCTACCTGCTGGTGTTGAGTTCTATTCATCAGGATTTGATTCCAACGATCCTTCCACGTTTCCGCGGAGCTATCCGATTGTTTTGACCGGTATGCTTTGTGTGCAAGCCTTATCTGTTCAATTTACCTTAGCTGTTACTTGCTGTTGTTTTTTTGATTTTGTTGGAAGTAGCTTAGGAAGTTAGATATTGATTGTTGAAGCTTACCGTTTAGACGGTTAACTTAGTTATCTGGTTAAATCCGAGGGAATGTGGGCATGATACGTGATTAGAAATTGCACATACATTGCACCATTCTTATACTCAGGAGTCAGGAATTTGGTACTAGTTGAGTGGCTGTCTGGAAGAAGTAATAATCAAGTGGTTAATTAGGGAGATGCTAGATTGTATGCATACAGCAGTCAACAGGCATGGAGTGTCTTGCTAGTAATGGAATTTTTTTCGGAGATAGAGGTACTAAACTACAACTAGAAAGAGGATAGGTAATGTTCACTGTGATGGTTTCTTGCTGTTACTGCTTCATTGGAATAAAGTACTCTGCTTGTCTTCTTTTTGTTGTGGAGCTAGTGACTATTTATGCTGGGCCTTGCAAAATATTTTTAACCTTTCATATTTGCACATTTGTGAGTGAGTTGATATTGCAGTCAGCATGTATGTTTTGGTTGCTTGTATTGTTGTTACCTCGTGGTGTGGGTTCTTTTCTCTGGTATCATATTGACTTAAAAGTTTGATACAGAGGGTGATGGTTCTAAAATCTATGTTAGCTGCATTTCTTTCCGGGATCCGGTTTGTGAGGATATTGCGGAGGCTTACCATATACAGGCAAATTCATATGCTGACAAATGCATTTGTCTAGTTTCACGCTTGCCGAGTTTCCATGTACTTAGGACTGCTCTAGAGGAAATATTTTCACTGTGTTTTTCCCCAAATGGAAGTAGGTAAGTGTACTATGGTGGCAAAACCTTCTGCTTTCCAGCTGTTGGGACTGTGACTACCTTTTTCAAAGTCAACATATAACTATGAGTTTTGTTTCTTTTACGCTTAATGAATGCAACTACAAGTTCTTACTTAGATTAAACATGAAAAGTCCATGGTATTGTGTTCTATTGCTTTTAATGTTCCCAGCTCTACAACAATTTCAGCAAGCCACTATGGGATGTTATAGCACATATGGTGTCCAGTGTGCCTTTGCCAACTCCTGGAAAGGAGAGAGTTCTGTTTGCTATTGAGAATTGTCTGCTTTCTGTAGAGGCTCCACCAATTGATGGGCTTCCCCATGCTGACGTATGGTCCCCTGAAACTTAACTTTTAGACTTCATTTACTGTTTGCATCTGCCTCATTAGTTGACAACTATTCTAAATTTTCTGGAGCAGATATCATTTCAGCCTCTGGTGCAGTGCTTGGATGTTGACAACTTAATGAAACTTTTTACAGCAGTGTTGCTTGAGAGGAGGATTTTACTTCGAGCTAACAAGTATATTTCTTATTTAAGTCTATTGAAGTAGTTCCCAGTTATATTTTGGATCAACAATGACCTCTCCAGTTGCAATGATCTGGTTACTTAACTTCCATCTACACTACCATAAAATTTCATGTTGATAACAGATGACTTTTTGAAGCTAATAGTAAATTTTAACTTGCATATTTGTAAAGTTTTATTTGTGTTTGCACTATGCTTCATCCTAATAATACTGTTTGCATTTGGAATTCATTTGGATTCCCCTGGATATATGCTGCAATATTTTGATGAAGTGAGGAGATCTGATAGTTGCATTTAGTGGAAAATTGTCAGGAAGGTTATGTTGATCCATGGTGATGTTCACAACTTAGTCCACCTGACCTCTCCAAAATGTTCTTATCCATTTTTATTCTCTATTATATTTTCCCCTATGAGGAGTTGAACTACTTTGGCTAATGTGAATATGTAATTATTAGCTGATGTGTTATGAACAACATAGCCCACCATGTTTGTATTTCTCACCTGCAATGAAGTTCTAACATAATTAGTAGCATACAATAAGTTGGGACTTCTAAATGGCATCGAGTTCATCAAGAATCATCTAAAGGGTTTATGTCTATCTGGATCGATATACATGCTGCTTCGTCTGGTTTACATCAATGATAGTGTCAAAATGTGGGAATAGTTTGTGCAATTATTTGTGCCCTCATCTATATTTATGCAGTGTAGTCCCTCACTTTTTGATATTTATTTGGCTTCTATGTAACTTATTCAAACTGAAGAATGTTGGTCTGCTGTAAAGAACTACCGAGAAAGGATTTCTCATTTGATTTTTATGCTGTAATTAACTACTTATCTGGCTGTTACATTATGTGAAATTGACCAAGGGGTTCATCCGAAACATTGAGATTTGTAGTGCTTATGTTAGTTGTTTAGAAGTTTGTAATTTAGACCGTCTATTCAACTTATTTTTTAAGTCTATGTTTAGTCTATTCTATACTTTCTTTTGGCAGGTATTCACTTCTGACTCTTGCATCAGAGGCCATTTGTCACTTAATCTACCCATTCCGATGGCAGGTGAGGTTTGAAAATCTTTATCAGACTTGATTGTTTCCTTTATTTGTGTACTTCAGTGGTTTTTATTCATGTTTTCATGGCAGCATCACTTTCATTGTTATGGCTGATTTGCTGTGGTTGTCTTTCTAAAAAATTCAGTGCATGTCATATTTGATAATAACTTGTCATCTCATTCCTAAAATGCTGGTCCCTTTTGTTGACTCGCTTGTAATACTTTTTTCTTGTTTTTGTTTTTTCTCCCCTCTAGCACGTATACATTCCGTTGCTGTTCTTCAGTGGAGTAGATTATATTGATGCTCCAACACCATACATGATGGGCCTCCATTCAGGTGTTGATACCTCTGCTCTAGCAATGGATGGTGTAAGTCAGTGCTTCTCTTGTTCCTCACCACCACTGCTTATTTTAAAGAAATTGCATTTCCTGGCTGAGTGATTCATCTTATAGTTATGCATTTCATTTAATTGGTGGCTACTATTTGGCTGCAATTTTTTTGATCAAATTTATACTGTTATAGCCTAATGATTTGCTGTTTGTGTTGTAAGATTATTATTTTTTATAGAAAAAGAAATTTTATTAGAAGAGAACAAAAGAGTATATGGCATCCTCACAAAGAAACCCAAAACTAGCAACCAAATTCTAAGTGGATAAACTATACAACAACACTTGCATTGGCACCAAAGGGATGCCAGAGAAAAAACCACCATTAAACAAACCATAAGCAAAGCACCAAAGAGATGCCAAAAAAGTAATCCTATCCTAAATAAAGTCTGCAGCCAAAGAGGAATCATTAAAAATTCTAGTATTCCTTTCTAACTAGATACACCGGAGCACAACATAAACTAGATTAGTGTAAAATGTTGATTATTAGGAATGACTAAGAAGTAATTGTTTTATGGATTCTTATTTTCAGAGGATGACATTGTGATTTTAGGTTGTTAATTCCTGGTCTTCAGTTTGTTGCTACTTTATGACACTAAGTATTTTATTATCTAAAGTTTCATTTTATCATATTGTTCCTTTTCTTTATCTGAACAGGATAGAGTCTGAGTCAGGTACTAGTGTTTTTCTATATCCTGTAGCCCTTATGTTCATGATGAGGCCTGGCTTTTGGGGGAAAAACAAATTATCTGTTGGTGATTTCACACAGCAATGGCAATGACAATTTGCTTAACTCCATCTATGGCATTAAACAAAGTAACAAAACTGAATGATTGGCCATTACAACTGATAATCAAGTGAGAAATTTTTTGGTCTCATTGACAATTGTAGAAATGACAATATAGGGGAATGCCATTATTATAAATATTGAGTTACTTCATCTGTGTTAAAGTTCTCTGTACTTGATCTGGTGCTTTAGAGTGCCTTTTCTGATAAATCAATAATCACCTATGAAAATTGAAGCTTCCGAAAACAAAAGCAAAACAAAGCAAATAAATAGTACTAAAAGGAGAAGATTGTGGTGGTGCAGAATATGATTATGCTCATTGTAATTCCAGGATTGATTCAGTTTATGCATGATCCTGCACATAGGTGGACAACTCAGTTCAAGGTCATCTATCCTTAAGCATGTGACTGGTTGGAGTCAAATTGAGAAGGTGGAAAATGGAGGAGTGAAATGAGAGATGTATGTAAAATAACATTTTTTCCAATTATCTTTAAAGTTTTCACTCTTCTATTTTCTATCTTTCCATTTTCTCCTGCCAAGAACACTGTAAAAGATCATATTCTTGGTCTTGTTCTAATCCTGTCCCTTGCTTCTTTACCTGTGCCAACTGCCATTTAGGTTCTACTATCTTCATACAATTGGCAAAGTCCTTTTTTTTTTCTTTTTTTTTTTTTGGGTTCTCTAACTGGTTATCAATGTCGGATGTGGTTTCACAGGGTAACAATTTTTTTCTACCATGTTTGGTTCTGTTGATTTAGAGGTTGGCATGCATGTGAGGAAATTCTATTTGTTTCAAATGATGCATTTCTTTGATAAAAAGTGATGTCTTTTAATCTCTTGTAGGTGGTTGTTGTGGACCTTGAGTATAATCGTATCACAACATCAGAGGAAATTCCACCAATTCCTGAGCCAGAATTCAGCTTTTTGCGTGGTGAGATAATGAAGTTATTATATCCCAATGTAATTGGTATTGATGAGTTGAAGGCTGGAATATGCAGTGTATCTGAGCATTATCCTAAATCTGCGGCTAAGCATTGGAGAGAGGATCACGACCTTCAGTTAAGGTGATGCCTGGATGGTAGATTATTCACTGCTTTGCATGATTTTAAAATTTATTGTCTCTTTGAATAAATCATATGGAACTCAGTGAGATGCAAGATTGATAAACTCTTCCTGAAGCTTCTTAATGTAGTTCCCTAGAAAAAAATTATGTTATACTTTATTCTTTTTCTTTTTGGAAGATTCTTAGTAATTCTATTGCAGTGGAGAATTCTGATGTATTTCTGTTGGAATTTCTACTATTATTTTTTAAATTTGATGGGGTTGTAATGCTTATTTGGTTGCAGATGAAAAATAATTGTCTTATTATTCTATGGACGAAAATCTGTAATGGACTGATTATCCTAAAATCTTGAGCTATTAGGTAGAGGCCTAGGAGTGGTTCTATATCTGTAACACTCCCTTTTGTGCAAAGGCCCTTTGGGCTGGAAGCTTTGATAATGCAAAGGCCCACTTTACATTATGCTGCCTAATAATCTGTTATGAGCAATGGGTTTTATCCAAAAAAAGAAAAAATTCTACTATGAGCAATGGGGTTGGCAAGGATTAAAGTCGTGATCACTTAGTTACATAGGCTCTGATACCAAGGAAAGGACTAAATATCTTGTTGAAATCCCTCCTTTTTGAGCTTTGACCCGATGGCTTCCTTAGAAGCCTGACTAGGTACCTCTACAAACACTCCATGGCCAAATTAAATTAATATTAATTAAATTAGTTGCTTGAATGAAATACTAAATATTGCTTATTGTGTGATATGTTCCTAATATAATATTGAAATTTTCTAACACAGCTGAGCATGACGCCCCATTATACCTAGAATAATTAGAGCTTTGCTCATTGTAGATCCAATTTATGTTATTTCTGGGTTCCAGGTTGTTAGTGCAATTTATCATTTGACTTTTCTGGCAATTGAGAAAGTGATATAACCTTTAGAGTAAATATCTTTTTGAGTCCTAATATCTTGAAGTTAATATCAATGTCATCTTGAAAATTTTTTTGACATCAATTTAGTCCTAATACTTTAAATTTTGACATTAATTTCGCCCTTCTATCAAATCATCGTTAACTTCCGTTACTATTCATTATATTTGGCACAATAGTTTGAGTTATGTTGCCTGTTAATTTTCTTTGACTGATGAGAAGACACAATTTCCACCTCATCAACTAGACTGGCCAGTCTTGCCATACTTGCTGCACTCAATTTGTCCAGTCAATTCAAATATATATTTTTTTAACTTTTAAATTGATGAGGTGGAAATTTTCTCCTCTCATCAGTCAATGAAGACAAATAAGCAACTTAGCTCAGAACTAACATGCCAACTAAGATGAATAATAACAGAAGAATAAATTCATGTCAAAATTCAAAGTATTAGGACTAAATTGATATAAGTTTTTTTTTTAAGGACTAAGTTGATGTCAACTTCAAAATATTAGGATTAAAAAAAGCTATGGATTGTTTATTTGATGATGGATTTGTGCTTTCTATTATTAAACTCTTTGTGGTTAATCTTCCAAATTCATCCTCAAAGTAGCCTTAAACATTTATGAGTCGGATCAATAATATTTTCCATTTGCATCAGTTTCAGATGTTACAAACAAGACATGTTGGTAGTACAACAAATAGTGTCCAGTTTGATGTGTCTTATTGTCATCATGTTGCTTGTGCAGGATGATATTTCTAAAGTTCTTTGCAACAGTTTTAAGTGGCTATCGCAATTTCCTAGTATGATTTTTCTTTTTCTTGTTTCAAGGATTTAGTTTTCAATCTTCCGTAACAGAACTTTGGTATGACCTTTGAAGTTTTCTTTTCTTCTTTTTTTTTTTGTATATTTTTGGCATCAGGAAAATAGTTCTACTCAAGTCTTCAACACTCAAGCTTTTTTGAAGAAGCGGTCTCGATCTACTAACCAACCACCAGAGCCAATGGTAATTTTAGGTCATAGCATGGATTTCGTTCTCCAATTACCAGTGATGGCAAATACCAATGGCTAAACTGATCCCACTAATGATTAGATTTTCCTTGGTGATTATGATGATTAATTCAGAGTCTCATAGATGTAATAACAAAGATTCCATGTAGTGATCGGATTCTCTTTTCTTGATTTATGAGTGAAATGCTAATTCCATTCTTCATATCATTGTAGAATTTTTATGTCTTTATGTTGATGTAAAATTTGATTTTTGCAGATTGCTCAGTTCCTTGATTCTCATGGTTTCTTGGATTATTTGGAGAGAGGGGTAGGTTCTGATGAAAACAACAATAACCTGCTTGATAAGCTACAAGATGCAATTGGAAGGGGTCAAAACCCTATGTCAATTCTTCCTTCCCCTTTGGTAGAGCCTGAGATTTTAACAATATCAGATTCTGATACTGGAAGATCAGGTTAATTGAATGACTTCTAGCCAAAATTTGTAGCTAAATCAATTTGTTGCGAATATAAAATAAATTGGATATATTTATTACTTTTCATTTCTTCAGGAGCTGGTGCCAATTACACCTATGATAGATTTCCTGCAAACATCAGAACAGAAGAGGAAGTAGAAAAGAGGAAGCAGGTTCTTGCAGCAGTTAGTAATGCCTTTGAGTACTCAGGAAGACATACTCCAAGGTACTGCAAGCAATGCCCAAAATTAGGACACTCTTCTATTGTGGTATTGATGCCTGGAAAAATTGGCCTGCATGTCCTTTTCAGTTTTTTTGTAACAGTTCTTAATTAAAAGGAATCTCTCTCAATGTGCCAAATGGTTTTCTTTTTTTTTTGTACATTGGGATGCATATGAATAATTTCTGTTTATAGGAGAGGATAAGTTTAAAGTTCATACAATCGAACCTTGGTATCCATTGCCTAGTATTCCGTGAGGGTAAGGAGGCCTTGGAAATTTTTTGTATGGCTTGCATGATGTCTGTCAGCCAAAGAAGGAAGCAATTTTGACTTATGGTTAGAAAGATTTTTGTTGTGCCAAATTTTCTTCTTCTTTTTTATCACTATTTTTTGTTAAAAATTAAAAAAGAAGAAGAAGATATTATTAGAGAAGAAAAAGAACAAAGTACAAGAGAGCCGGATGGGTTATCCTCCTCAAAGAAACTCATCAACTAAGCAAAACTTGCCTGTCCTTTTGCATGTCCAATAGTGAAACCTCTATATAATAGTTTATACTATCAGCATAGCTCAGCACCATGAGGGGCTAAGAAGACCACTTAATCCCAATAAAGGGGTGACAGGAAAAGTAATCCTTGAACAATATGCCATCCCTCTTCAGCCATTTGCACTAAATAATGACATATGTTTCACTACTTGTCCTCAAAAGCTTATACTCAGTAAAAATTTAGAAGCTTATTAGTAATTTTATGCACCCTAGACCCCATCAGGTGGGAGCCTGGTGCATTGGACCACATTTTAAAGTTTTTATTAGAAGTTTTATGCACCACTTGGTCCTAGAATGTTGTAAAATCTTTTTTTTTTTTTAATGATTAAAGATGGAACTTTGAGAAGACTTGTAGAAGCTCCTGTAAAAAGAGTAGATCAGGCAGAGGATAGTTCAATAGGTAAGGGTAGAAGAAGACTAATAAAAACTATAGACGAAATCGTTAAAAAAGACTTAATTTTTAATGTCTTGTCTATAAACATGATTTATGATAGGAAGTAATAACGTCTTTTGATCCATGTAACTAACCCCACCTAGTGTGAAAAGATTTAGTTGTTGTTACTGATTAAGATGGAACTTTCAGTTTCTGGGCAGTAGCTGTTTGTACTGGTTGTCCTGAACTGAATTTGTTTTCTGTTGTGAGCAATACATTCTGCTTTATTCTATCTATTGAATAAACTGATTGTCATGCTTACTTGTATAGTTTAACTTTCGTATTCTTGTCCCTTTTGTTGTTTCTCTATCTTACAGTTCATCTTCTGTGTTCTGCAGTAAGGATCCTTTAGCAGATAGTCTTAGTCCACTTGAGAGAGCGGTAAGATAACATCGCCAGGATTATTATGTTAGTGTTGCTTATGTGTCAATATATTATAGATGCAAATGGTCCCTTACACTATTAATTTTGTGATTTTAGGCTGAAAGGGAGCGGATGGTGCTGGATATTAAGGTTAAGCTGCAGGTACATTCCTTGGTCTTTTATATACATCCCTGTGTGTGTGTGTGCGTGTGTTTTTGTGTGTCTGTTTGTGGGCACATGCATGCTGGTATGCATTTTCTTGCATGAACTTATATTTTCCCTTGTTGTCATTTTCAATATAAATCTGGAAATTTTTTATGCTTGTTTGTTGTGTCGTAGGCATGTAGAAGTTAACTTATTGCTGCTGCTAGTTTTTATTCTTCTGTTTCATTGGAGATCTACAGGGATTTTGGTTGTCTAAAATAAGTTAGCCTTTTCTTATTCGTGAATGCCCTTCCTTCCATTCTTGTGTTCACATACATTGGCATTTCCCTCCTGCCCATTTCGCCTGCAAAGTACTTCATGAACTTACACTCTTTTTAGTTAATCCTACTTGATACAAAGGCCTCAGATCGTAGAGCTCCTCTCACAACATCCAGTCCCCACCCCCCGCGGCCCCCAAAAAGAAAAAAAGAAAACAGAAGTTTAGATTTTTTCCTCCGAAGTTTACGTGCTTGATGTATTATGATTCATTTAACCATTTTTACTTTCTGTATGAAGACTGCTTCTTTATGTTGAAGTTGGTAGAGTATCTTCTTTTCATTTTATCTACATTGTTCTTTATCTTCTTTTCTTTTTACATTGTTCTTTTCTCATCACACAGGGTTTATGGCTGCGGCTTCTTAAACTAGGAGCAACAGACGATCCTCTCTCATCCTTTGAATATGGAACAATACTTGGTATCATGGATCTCAGCTTTCTTGTTGATGCTTGTGGAGTGTGAATTTCTTTTTGCCAGAAAAAATATTCTATGTTAGGAGTCTGGAGAGCTTAATAAGTTACTGTATGATTGGTTTTGCAGCTTTGATTGAATCTGATGCGGAGGGGATTGGCGGTAGTGGTTTTGTTGAATGTATAAGGGAGCATATACATTCAGTTAGTAAATTTTATTTAGCTAACATTTATAATTATTTATTTCTTTGTTTTATATATATATATATATATATATATATATATATATATATATATATATATATATATTTCTGGGACAACGAAGCTTATGCTAGGTCTTTTTATCAGGGTTGGCAGTGTCAGCTCACTGAAGAACAGTTTATTGCAGTGAAAGAATTGGTAAAAAAATGCTATGCCTTTTACATTTAACTCGTCAATCCTTCATAGGCATGTAACAGAAGAAATTATTAGGAATTGTCAAATCTTTGAATGGCATTTATAGGTGTAGCAATGCTGATGTGCACATTTTAATTTTCATCCCTCTGTTTTTATAGAAGTTCCAATATATTGGTTACAGCTATTTTGCCTAATGCCTTTCAAGTTTTCAAATCGATGTAATCAAGTCCAATCATTAATATTCAAATACTTAAGTAAATGATGAGACAGCACCATCTCTTTGACGTGGTGCCAAAATGAGTTACTTGGAAAAGAGGACTCCTTATTAGCCACATGTCACTTGTCATAGTGGCGCAGTCACAAAAACAGTGCCAAATGGATTAAAATCTTGAAGGGAAAAATTGTTGCAATTGGAATTAAGGGAACCAAATTGAAATTTTTATAAAGCTAGAGGGACTAAAAGTATATTTAAGCCTAAATTTCTTGTTTCAAAATGGCAAGTATTAGCAAGAGAGAATATATAGTATGATAATTTTACCCCTTAACTTCTAATTGAGCTAATATATTAATTCTCTTGTTTCTTTCAAATTTGCTTATTTTCAGCTCAAAACAGCTATCAATCGTGCAACTGCACGGAATGACTTGTTAACTATTAGAGATGCTCTTGAAGTTTCTTCTGATATGTATAAGAAAGACAATAATAATGTGCCAGACTACGTCCAACGCCATCTTATTTCTCTTTCTATTTGGGAGGAGTTGCGGTATGTATTTCATGTAATTATTTCTTAGTGATTTCATCATCAGGATTTTGTAGTGTTCTGGTCATGAACCAAGCGCTTAACATAGTTCATGCACTTTCCTTGCAGGTTTTGGGAAGGATATTTTGACTATTTAATGGAGCAATCTTCAAACAAGTAAGGATTTAAAATTTTTCTTTGATTGTCTTCTATTCCTTTTTATATTAGGATTACTCATTCTCTACCTTATTGTATGTTTTGTAGCTAGATCTAGATGTTAATTGGATAAAGAAAATGTCTGCTGACTGTATATCCCCAATTCCTGCTAATTTTTTCACCCTGCTTTCCCCATCCTTGTCCTGCCAACCCCATAAAAGGGTCTTCTATCCTCATAGTTATGCATTGAGCGACCATATCTACACAATAACTATGTATGGATGTATGCATATTCTTTCTGACGACTTATCCAAGCATCCAGGTTTTGTAAGTTAAATGGAGTTAAATGCATTTACACTTGTATATTGTTCCATAGATGTTTACGAAATTTCATTTTTTTGCCAGGTCAGCCAACTATGCATCTCTGGTGACAGCACAGCTTGTTGTGTTGGCATCACACATGGTATTGTTTTGGCTATTCATGTGCTTGAATTTTCCTGTTAACTTTTATATTTCTATTGAAGTCAAATTGTATCATTTTGTGCTTTTGAATACTGAGCCTCTTTTGCCTTTATGAAGGCTGGGCTGGGACTTCCTGATAATGATGCTTGGTACATGATTGAAACAATTGCGGAGAGGAACAGCATTGGATCCAAGCAATTTGTAAGTTAATTTTTTTCTTAGCAATGCATATATCTTTTTGAGGTTTGGAATCTATGGTAAATGAAAGCATTTTAGTCCTTTTACTGCCCAGATGAAGAAATCAAGACTTTGATCTCTGGAACAATCCAAGTCATGAAAATTATAAGACACTAAAATTTTGGATCTCGTGAAGAGCTTAGTATATTGAAGACAATAGGCTTCATGAAATTTTAAATATTTTATCTAAACATGAGACATTCATTTTTCATCCTACATGGTATTGAGAACAAAGAACAACTTTATGGATTAAAATTTATAGTAATTAACATTGACCTACCTTGAGGTGTACAGAATAGATGAGAGCATCCCTTATACTTTCATATCATATGAAGACCTACCTTGTGGTTGATCTTTCACAGGTTCCCCCATCTGATAGAACCTTTCCTTTTCCTTTTTTTTGGGGTTCATTTGAATGTTCTTATTCTCGAAAGAATGTGATTAGAGGCCTATTGTAAAGAGCAATGTTAGTATTCTTGGGTTCACTGTGAACTCTACAAATGACAATACATATACCATTCAAAACATAATTAACAGTTATAATATATAGATATTATAAAATCACTAGTTAATGTATTGCCACGGGTAGGATTCACTATAAACTCGAGTCTCTATTAATATTTTCCTATTGTAAAACAAGTTTATGTGAGAAAAAGGAGGAGGTTAAGTGGGCTTTAAGCTTAGGAAGCCCAACCCCATTTGTATAGAATTAGAGAATAGGCTAATACCACTGGTACATCGGTGGAGTGGGAGTCAGTTAGGAGGCAGTTGGACAGTTAGGATAAATAACAGAATGAAAGGAATGTAAAGGCAGTTAGAGAATTGAGTGAGTTGTGGGAACTCTCGAGCTGTCCCTTATCCCTATAGAATTTAGGGTTCTTGGCCACATTGACCAGGAACTCCATAACAATACATAGAGATCTTTTGCATTGTCTAATCCAGACATACCATATTGTGACAATTTTGGGCAACTTTCTATGAATTGGTTGGTTTTTGTGAAGAGGATTTCCTAGAGTAAAGTAGTCTGATACTCATTTTTTGGTTTGCATCAAGTGCTAGTTTAACATTTTTATTAGTAGGAAGAATTAGAAGTTGCCCCAAAAAAACAAAAAAGAAAATGGTTATAGCATCAGAAGTATGAGATTGCAGAGTCCTATTTGAGATTTGACACCAAAGATGAAATGGTCTTTTGGTACATAATTCATTTGAGTGAAAGCTACTTGAAACTATGCAGTTTTTGATTTTATTTGGGATAAGATTACTTTTTTGGCATCCCTTTGGTGCTGTGCTCATGGTCTGTTTAGTGGTGTTCCTTTAGCTTATATACATAGTGTAAGACTTGGTTGTTATTTTTGTATCTTTGTGAGGATGTCTTATCCTCTGTTGTATCTTCTAATAAAATTTCTTTTTCTATCCGGCTTATGTAATATAGAGCCAAAGAAGTACTGATACAGTTGATGAAAAACTATAATAAATACTCTGGAAGAGGGAGGAAAGAGATGTAGGAAAGAAAAGCAAGCAAAGAAAAGAAACCATAGTTTAAGTCCCAACATAAATAATAATTAATGCTACTAATAATCAAAATCACAAAATGTTGACTTCAGTAAACTTGAAATGCCGTACACTAAAGGATTACCAAAAACATCAATATGTTTCTGTTAGACAACTGGTAACAGAGAAAAGAATGGAATGTACTGTATAATCAGGAGGAAGAAGATACCAATGTGAGATCAGCTCCCCCTGGCTGTGTATTATTCACAGTATGAAAGAAAAGGTGACAAGGTAACAAGCTAGGTATTCGAGAGACCTAGTACTCTCCTAACAGTTTCCTTACAATCTGGAATACTCCCCTCAGCATTCCTCCCCAAGGCCTATATGGCCTTTCCCACCTTGCACATGTTCTCTCTCTTGTTAGTTACAAGTCCCACCCCCTGTGTCAGGACCACATGCCCCTGCCATGTCATTCGCTTTCTTTTTATTCTTCCTCACATAGACCTTGGCATTGGGTGAAATAGTGTTACCTGAGGTAACATTACTAACAGCACTAGGAATATGAGACTCATTGCCCATGTTAACCATATTACCCCCATTAATAGTCCTAACAGTTTCTCTTTGCAGTGGTCTTTTATCTTATCATATTTTCCTTGCAAGAAATCATTGTCCAGATTTTCATTGCATACATCAGTGCTATATTTTCTGTTGGATATCAAGCTACTGAAAATTTGGGCTCGTATCATAAATTTTTGCTGAATTGTTCCTCATGTTATTGATTCAGATAAAAATCAGAGGGTTCTTGTCTCATATCCAGCAACTACGTAATGGATATTGGGGAGTCACCTCAATGAGGGCACAGTCTATGTTATCCCTTGCATTACCATCCCCACATTCAAAAGATGCCAAAGATGAGGGCCAGCAACCCACTGAGGCAACTGGTGTTGGTAGAAGCTGGGTGCAAAGCATGTTCAGCCGAAATACAACATCTAGGTCCAGCTTTAGTCGCGTTCGTAAGTGGACGTCTGATGGAGGCAATTCAGGTACTTGTTATTTCATTATCTAGCAATTATGTACCAGTGATTCTTGAATAGACTAATGGCATCACTTTGTTCTATTGCCATAAATTTTAGCTGCAAATGAGAATGGGACTCCTCGCAAACAAGATCTATCAACTGGTGCGCAGAAGAAGCTTCAAACCAATGTACGCATACTTAGGGGTCATAATGGTGCCATTACTGCTCTCCATTGTGTTACAAAGAGAGAGGTGTGGGACTTGGTGGGTGACCGTGAAGATGCTGGTTTCTTTATTAGTGGAAGCACAGACTGCTCAGTAAGTGTCAATGTCCATGATATGGAGTTATGCAGCACAAGGTTGTTTCATTTGCCTTGTGACCCTAGGAATGAGTTGATATGTGTTGTGAATATAACTTGTCCAAATATGCAGGTTAAGATCTGGGATCCTAGTCTTCGTGGTTCTGAACTGAGGGCAACTTTAAAAGGGCATACTAGGTTCTCTCTCTCTCTCTCTCTCTCATATTGCATTCTTTTATGGTTGTCAACATCTTTCAATAAATAACTGTGCAACCTTGCTTCTGGCTTTAAATGTAGAACTGTCCGTGCCATAAGTTCAGATAGGGGGAAGGTGGTGTCAGGATCTGATGATCAGTCTGTTTTGGTGTGGGATAAGCAAACAACTCAACTTCTAGAAGAGCTTAAAGGCCATGATGGACCGGTATCATTTACCTTAAAATATTTCTGGTTGTTCTATAATAAACAATGTAGACAAATCAGTGAAAAATATAGAGACTGGACAGTTGAAACTTAATTCAGACAGCAAACCCTGTAGGTGAGCTGTGTGCGCATGCTCTCAGGTGAGCGTGTCCTAACTTCATCACATGATGGCACTGTGAAGATGTGGGATGTTAGAACTGATAGATGTGTTGCAACTGTTGGTCGTTGCTCTAGTGCTGTTTTATGCATGGAATATGATGACAATGTGGGACTCTTGGCTGCTGCTGGAAGAGATGTGTATGTTAAAATATATATATATATATATATATATATATATATATGTTGATTTTTCTGTGTGCAATTCAGCTATTTGTCGTACAATGATTATCTAATGTCTGACCTGTTGCTTGCATCACAGGGTTGCTAATATATGGGACATTCGTGCTAGTAGACAGATGCATAAACTTTCAGGACATACACAATGGATAAGGTTAAGAAGAAAAACATATATTTCTACTCCTCTACTACTTTATTTCTATTGACAAATGTAAACAAATATATGATCCGGTATAAAAAATGCAGGTCCATAAGAATGGTTGGTGACATTGTAATTACTGGTAGTGATGATTGGACAGCAAGAATATGGTCAGTTTCCCGAGGAACATGCGATGCTGTCCTAGCATGCCATGCAGGGCCAATATTATGTGTTGAATATTCTACTTTAGACAGAGGAATAATAACAGGTGCATCATCTCCAAATTTTGGCTATGCTATCGCTCTCTCTTTCTCAATTCTTTAAGAGAGTTGCTCTAAAAGAACTTTTTGTTCTCCGTTGCTTGCTAAAATCTTAAATTTCCATTCCAGGGTCGACTGATGGGCTGCTACGGTTTTGGGAAAATGATGAAGGTATGGCAGTCTCTTTATCACTGCAACTTATTTTCCTAGTGTCTAGCTTCTGTTTGATTTGAGTAAATATGCAGACCGTTTGAAATTGCAATTGCCCAAGAAAAATCATTATGTTAAGAGTATTTCCTGTTGTAGCTTACCCTGCAGCTATTCATTAAACTAAATGTCCCATTGTAAAATATTATTATGGTATTTTTACTCTGCCTATATGGTGTCTTAATCTTACAACAAATTTAAATAAAGCAAATTTATAAGGAATATATGTCATGCAAAATTTTGTTAGTGTTATGCCTGTGTCATTCTTCTGTGAAAATATCCTGAACCAATCTTACCTGGGATCGCAAATCCCAAGTTTGTCTATGAAGAGCAGATCTAATTATATTAGTCTCTATAAAGGATTGCTCCTGTATAATACTAATCGATTAAAAGGCATTTGAGATCACCTGGTAATGTTCTATCATTGGTTGCGCAGGAGGTATAAAGTGTGCAAAAAATGTGACAATTCACAATGCTGCCATATTATCTATCAATGCTGGGGAGCACTGGTTAGGTATTGGAGCAGCTGATAATTCGTTGTCTCTTTTTCATCGGCCCCAAGAGAGACTTGGTGGTTTTTCTGGCACTGGATCAAAGATGGCTGGTTGGCAGCTTTACAGAACACCACAAAAAACAGTTGCTATGGTATGTGGGATTTTGGCTTTTCTGTTCATATGATCCCCCACCCTCCCCCCCCAAAAACAAGCAAACAAAAAAAAACCAAAAAAAAAAAAAACAACAACAAAACACACACATATAATTATAATATTGCTGTTTCAGATATAATTCAGTTGTGGTATTCTTAGCCTTAATGAACTTTGTTGCCTAGTTCATGCACAAATTTTCTACATATAACTGTAACTACTATCACAGTACCACTAGTTATTAATCTGAGACAAATAATTACTTTAGGAGAAATTACCTAAGGAAGTGCATTCCTTCTTTAGATAATAACTATAGCACTGAAGTTCTTTTCAGAAATAATAACTACAGCTATTCTTAAAAATATTCTTTTATCCCCCCTCCCCCCCCCAAAAAAAAAAAAGTACAGCACTGAAGTTAAAAGATAAAAAGTTTGATGTTCATTTCTTTGTGAAATTATGCCTTGCAGTGATTTTTACTTCAGAATTATGACGCATTAATTGGTGATTATTTTAATTGGCATCAGTTACTTTAGAGCACACATTTTCTGCCATATAGCAAGGCATTATATGGCTGGGGAATGTTTTAACACTCTTTACCTCCATTTATTGTTGGTTGTTGTCCTGGGTTGATTTTGGTCGTACTGTGACATCCAGGTAAGATGTATTGCTTCAGACCTGGAGAGGAAAAGGATATGCAGTGGTGGTCGTAATGGACTTTTGAGGCTGTGGGATGCAACCATTAATATTTGAGCTTGGTTGATATACACATTTTCACGTTTGTGATAATTTTTATAGGTGAGAAACAAGGTTTTTCTTAATGAAGGGGATTTCTCCCCAAGATTTTTGTTTACTTACACAAGTATATAATGTACAAGATATCCGATGAGTCCAAGCTAGGAACCCAAGTTTGGTTGATGTTGTGATAATCTCTTCTGCAAACTGTTTCTATTATTCGTGTAATTAGAGGTTGCTTTATGCCTGTATCATGAATGTACAAACTGCACCAAAGAACAAGTTTTATTAGTGTGGATAAATTTAGTTAAATGTATAGACTTATAGCTTCAATTGATTTTGCAAGGAACATTATATTTGCGTCCACATCAAGATTCATAAATTGGAAATTTTTAAACAAATCACCAAGTAAACAAATCCAAGCTTTGAAAATTGACAGCTACTTGGGTTTCCATTAGATTGCTTGGTAGTGTCATGCTTTTCACTCGGCGGCGGATGCTGGTTGGGGGATCACGGCCATGAAGATGAAATAGTGGAATTTTGAAAATTTCTACAATGTAGATGAGAAAGAAATTTGGCAAAGCGTGACCCATTTTTATTCCATTAATGATCTTATCCATATCTACAGCATACAGTCCTTGGAAGTAGGAAGTTTGTAGGAAGTATTCAAGATCTGGTGTCTTGCATATACTTTTTAGTACTTTTTTTGAGATAATTTCTGTAAGTATAAATCTTTCATTGATACAAATTTAAGAGAAAATTTGACTTCATCTTGTTCCGTCGAATAAATTTGGCAGATACTGTATTTAATTTTTATTTTCAACACACCAAAAAAAAAAAAATGAAAACCGTTGCAGAATGGGTCCAGCGGTTGTGTTCCATCATCGATTTCAATATTATACCCAAAAATCTTTTCCTAGATTAGTATCATGATTTTACATTGTTATTCGATCATTTTAAGTGTCATATATTTGTGATAATGTGTTAATATATGATTAGATGATTATATAATTTTTTTTACCCTATAGTACATTAAAACTAGGATTTAATTTCTATATATTAACAGTATAAAATTGTTTTATATTATCATTCAATCACATGCTCTTATTTGCATGATTTTTGGAATAATGAAGATGAGAGTCATATATACTTATTTATGTAGCAGTATATAATTGGATGACAGTATAAAAAGATTTTACATTATTAATACATATAAATTAAACTCTTAAAACTAAATTTATTTTATTATTCTAATGTGAACGAAAGATATAAGATTAGCCATACCCTTTTGCCTCGTATTTTACCATCAACAATGACAATAATTTAATTACATTTTCGAAGGTCAACAAGCTAGCTTCACATTGCATAGCTTTGATCAGAGCGAGGTTCTTTTTATCTCATGCTGAGAGTATAAAGTATAAAACAATCAATGCCGATGAATGATGACTGACAAGATTCAGTGCAAAGATATCCAAGAGATGCCGTATATTTTATTTTTGTCTTTAGGTTTGTGAATGCTTGAGTGTGGTGTCCTATCTTGTTAAACCCGCAAAGCATATGAAGCACCTCGTTGAATTCGCATATAAAACAGTTAAGAAAATATTGTGTAGTGAATCGGTGGTTGTGACTTTTTCTAATCGCAAGAACGGGCAATAGACCATACTAAGTTCTGCATAAAGCAGCTATATCTCACAGCAATCCAATCCCCCGTTTTATGTGATATTTGCTGCTATATGCTATGTGGGCTTGGTTCGAATCATTAGCAAATAGCAATATCTTACAATCATCAGTGCTTAATTCAATATACAATACGTAATTTTCATAAACGTAAAGAAGATGTCATCTTAACATTGTTGACAACGTTTGGGGTTTCCGTATATCTTCGTCTTCGCTAACTAAAACAAGCCAACTAGCCAAGGAAGTCAAAGTCAACTCGAATGGCAAAAGATTTCTTGTTATCTTTTTTCATTGAGAGTGATGGTAGAAGATCCTCATAGACACAAATTTTAAAAAACTGCCTTAAGTGAAGGGATCCCATCCAAATATTTTATCTTTCAAAATCAAAAAATGCAGCCTTCTGTGCTACTATTGTACAAATTTCCTCGTCTTAGAATAGTGCAAATAGAATTGAGCTTCTTTGATGGGACGGCGAGCTTCTTCTCTATTACATATTAGAATTCAAACTATAAGATATTTTTTTTTTTTTTTATTAACTCAAACTGAAAGAAGTCTGTTTCTTACTTTCCTGTCTTGTGGTCATGATCATCCACATTTCTTATATCAATCTATGATGACAGATAATAAAACCTTATTTCAAATCAGGGATGGATCTATGTGTATGAGGGTGGGGGCATGAACCCACTAAAATTTGAAAAAATATTTAGTAGTATATAGATATATGTATATTTGCCCCCATTATTTTATTATATTTGATTCCACACTAAAATAAAAATTTTGTACAATTTTGTTAGTATATTTATGTTTTATCTTTGCTCCTATTATTTATATTTAAATTTTCTGGATCCGTCACTGTTTCAAATATTTAATAACGGCATCGCAACATGATGAAACTTAATAGCCAATCAAAGAAATGAATTGGACAAAGCTTGCATTGTTTAAATGAAATCAATTCTACTCGGCCAATTAAGGTCCGCAGAGATCATGTGAAGCATGCTAGCCTTTATGCAGTAAGTATTGCATTTTAAATAAGTCTCTTAAGTGAATAAAATTACAAAATCAGGATTATTTAACAAAATTATTAGTGGAATTATTTGTTAAGATTTACTGAAGGTATTAGATAAGTCAAAGAAGTGAATACTACTTATTTATCAAAGATTAAAAATATTAAAACATCATTCTGGTAAAAATTATAACAACATAGTTTGGCTATTTAATATTTTCTTTAGTAAACATAAAATGAATATATAAAATAATTCACGGAGAACGAGATATGAACAGATAATTCACAGCATGTGGTAACTTGCTTAATTTTAGGGAAATGCAATTTCGTAGCTACTGCCTTGCATTTTGAAAGAGTGACCAACTTGTACATTTTATATCAACTTGTCTAGCAGCTCAATAGCTTGTTTGTTTGACTAGGAAAAAAAATATTACCTGCGAAGTCAATGTCAACCTTTGGCAATTGCTATATAAGCAAGAAGAATTAAGCGAACTTCGAACATAGCAGTGTACTTGTTAGTCTCCCATATCTCGGCTTTTATTTATTTTGATCGATCATCTTCAAAATGAATCACGGTGAAGCTAAGGCAGCAGCACAGTCACCATACAACGGTGCACCAAGCGGAACATGGACAACAGGTTTATGTGGTTGCTTTGAAGACCCCGGAAGTTGTAAGCTCTTTTTCATGAACTCACACTATGTTGTGAGGCACAAATTATGTGACGGTGTTGCATTTATATATTATCAGCAGAGACACTAACATATGTGATTAAGTTGCTTTGTAATTAGAAATTAACTGCTTAGAGAGCTTATGAGAAAAAGGCTAACAAAATTCACAGGGTTATTTGAATTGCTGGTAAACAACTTGATGACATATCTGTACTTTCAGAATCTATAACAAAATTTATATTTATATACATGCAATTATAAATGTTAATTAAACTTGAGATGCAATGCAACGTACTTGCATTAATTATTAAAATTATACTTTCAGCTAAATTTTTCCAGGTCTTAATTATTATTTTTTCTCTATTGTTATGAACACTATGAAGGCTGTATGACTTGCTGCTGTCCATGCATCACTTTTGGTCAGAGTGCTGAAGTTGTAGACAGAGGAAGAACAAGTGAGTGGTTTAAATTATAAAGCATTATTGTTTAAACTCGAAGTTAATTACATTCATATTAAATCTCATATTATTGGTTATTTCACTCAGCAAATATCTGCTTCAAAATTCGTAAAAACGGGTAACAACTTTGCAGCTTGTGCATTTGCGGGATTGATCTTCTATGCCCTTGCCCATTTCGGCTGTGCATGTTTGCATTCTTACACGTACAGAAGCAAACTTAGAGGCATCTTCTCTTTACCAGAAGAACCATGCATGGACTTCTGTGTTCATTGCTGGTGCGGTTATTGTGCTATTTGCCAAGAGTACAGGGAACTTAAAAACCGTGGATTGGACCCCTCAATAGGTATAAAATATAATTAACTACCAATTATAAATAACAAAGTTTGATACCCTTTTCATTCTTATTATATAACATCGTAGTCGTATGGGTAATATTATATCATACTCGCAAGGTCTCTAACCGTCATATAATTATATGTGATACTGTGATAGGTTGGACAGGTAACGAGGAAAAAATGAACAGAGCCAACCAAGTGCCCCCAAATGTTGCACCGGGCATGGTTCGCTAGAATTTGCTCATGGTCATCTTGGATGCGTCATGCTTGGCATTGCATGCTGTTGTCCTAGATTTCACTATTCTGTTTAATAAATTTTCTGTTTGTGGTTTTATTTCGTATGTTTCAGAGGAAAGCTTCATATATGGTTGTGTCATTTGGATTTTTCGTTATCCATCTTGTATTATTTCACCCAAAGGTGAAACAAAGGATGCTGGATTTGCGTAAATTTTTTGTATGGAATCTTTGTAATTTGGAGTTGCATATGAATAAATAAATAAATAACGGTTTTGAAGTAAGCACTGGAAGTGCTTGTCAGAACGCTAAGAAGTAGGTTTTAGCTATGCCACAAAAGATCCTAGATATGACTAGCACATCGATTTTATACTGAATATATGTGTGTGTACAGTATATTTCTGCCTTAAATGAATGGGCACTGTGGCATATTTATAAATGGATATATATAGCCTTCAATTTATATACAATACTAATTTTTAACAATAAGCTTCGTAAGTTCGTAGCTATTGAAATTTGTAAGCTAAATAAAAAAATCAACCTTAGCACAAATATAATTAGACAAGAATAGTCAACAAGTGACTCCAACGTGGGAATAGCCGCTTCTTTTCTGGCTTGATGGAGGGACTTCCAATCAACAACGACGCCTTGGAACTCTCAACATGAGGAGCTATTTTATTTTTCCAACAGAGTTGCTATAAACGGCAGAAGAACCAAGTAAACAAATCTTGCAGTAGTATAGGATATTTGTTAACTTCCACTCTTTATATTTGATCCGTTCAAAAACTTAAAATAGGGACGCTAATGCACAATCAACATCACCATCAACCTGGACCTTATCCACCACCCGGAACATGGACAACGGGTTTATGCGATTGCTGTAAGGAACCCGGAATTTGTAAGCTTCTTCATGAACTGATCCCCATGATACTGCAGAAATTAATGTGTCCTCCTAGTTGCATTTATCATTTTGCTTTTCTCAAATGAACTAATGAGAGATCGACACATTAAGAGAGCAATTAAACATTATTGCTACATATGAGCATATTCTTTGCTATAAAATTTTCACTAAATTTGCGTTTTCAAATTACTTTTACATCACTTTCTTCCCATACTTCACTTCATCTTTACATTTTTTCTTTTCCCTTTTATTTTGAAGGCTGTTTCACCTTGTGCTGTCCATGTTTCACGTTTGGTTGGAATGCTGAAATCATAGACAGAGGCAGACCATGTGAGGAATCTTAATCCAACTATCATTTTAATATTTATTTATAAATTAATTACTTTGTCTTCAATTTACCCATCTTACTATCTCTCTAATAAAACATTCACTTCCTTTTTTACTTTAAAAAAAAAAATGGTATTTGCAGCTTGCTTAGTCTCAGGCTTAATCTTCTATGTCATTGGCCAAATCGGGTGTGCGTGCTTATATTCTCACATATACAGAAACAAACTAAGAGGCCTCTACTCCTTACAAGAAAAACCATGCAAGGACTGTTGCGTGCACTGCTGGTGCGGTTATTGTGCTATTTGTCAAGAGTACAGAGAACTTAAAAATCGTGGATGGAAACCCAGAAGAGGTAACCATAATTATTCATCATATATAAACCATAAAAAATATAACCCTTCTCATTCTTATTACCTAATTTCATAAAGTTTTTGTATGTTTAAGTATATCATATTTACAAGGTCTAATTGTACATATGTGATCTACAAACATAGGTTGGGCAGGGCAAGAGGAAAGCACAATGATACCCAACTTAGTGGCTCCACAGGTTGCCCCGGGAATGTCCCGCTAGAATTTGCTCCTAGTCTTCAACCTGTCCGAGAGTTTACAAGCGTGTTTAATTTGTTAATCAATTATCTGCTTGTGATTTTTTCTCGTATGTTTCAGACAACTAACTTTGCCTTCTAGCTGCTTCATATCTTCATCATTTGTATTGTTTGCGTTATTTCGTTCATTCCGTTTTGTTTTTTACCCATTAGTGAAACAACCAGCAGTACGTTGAATTTGTATTGATTTGGTTAGATGTAAAGTTATTTTGGTACATTATGTAGAGTTTAAAGTTTGTACTTACGAATGTCCCCAAAAAAATGAACTTAATTATGAAAATTCACATGAACAAATAAACCATGGTTTTGACGGTGACCAATATGGACATGCTTTCAAAGTTTATATTAAAAAAAAAATGGTTTTTGCATATATTCATGAAATGTTATAAGATGACAACATCAATCAGATATACTATGTGTATAGAAACCTACGTAAGAGAATCATGTTAAATGATTTAAAGTTGGCTAAAAAATCCTTAAAGATGCTACACGCAGAAGTCTTATTATTTATTAAAAAAAAAAAAACAGTTAAATACAAGTCTAATGACTCATATACATTAGACCTACAATTGATTTTGTGCAAATCTTCGGCAGATGAGCGCTTCTTCCGTTTAATTGTAGTCATGCAACTGTATCTTTTGCACAAATCGTTATTGATACAAATCATTTTTCGTATAACGACGTACAAAATAATTATTTACAAAGGTGTATTTTGCGTTTTGTGTTTTAAGTGTTTTTCTATCTTCTCGATTGAATATCACCACTTCTCCTGATTGGTTGGAAATCAATTCTTAACATTTGACAAAAATGAATTCGCCCCATATATCATCGCTGTATCTTTTATCAATATTTCATTACTTCGTCTTCGTCTTCGTTTGTGCACACTTAATGGCCGGTATATTGTTGATCATGTATGTAAATAGCGATAAATAGGAGTCAACTTTACCTTCCAAGAACAAAATGACATGTTGGACTTCAGAATCCAGCTTCTATGTTCCGCTATATGCCAGAGCACACGGAAGTTTAAGATATGAGAGTGGGTTGGATCCCTTACACATTTTTTTTTTTTTTTAATGTGACCCCTTACAGAAATTAAAATTAGCATCAATTAACATTAACATGTCTACCCCCCAACCTCTCTTCTCCCCGAATTCTTTTTTCGTTCCTGTCAATTGGGCATTTTTCTTTTTGGCAGAAAGAGCCATCTTCATGGATCGACTCCAAGAAAAGTAGTTATTTCGAGTGAGGAATTGAGACACTAACACCATTTTTGAACGATCCGATGAAGATGATAAGGACTTCATGAATCTTCAAGAGGCAGTGGAGCCGCCATGGATGAAGGCCGAGAGAAAAGCTCGGGAAATACAAGAAATTGCAAGAAAATTTCAAGAAAGTGGCGGAGAAGCGGTATACTTCTGATATCAGATTTTAGAGATGTATACCAAATAAATACTCCAATTGAATTGACCTGAATGATACGTTACACTTTATATACACTGTGCATAGAGTTGGAGGCTTAAGCCTGTGCTTGGTGGAGAAGGCTGTGGTGTCGCTTATTTAACAGGGTGCACCACACAATAGGCTAATCTAGTAGCTCAAATCTAAGATATATTGATGCACTGATATATCATTATAATGCATTATAGTAATTTCTCTCTCCCCCACATGTGCTACTCTCACCTAATGCCCTCCACTATTTGGCACCGTTTTCCACCCTTCACCACAAGCCAGCAAACCTCAACCTCCACCTTCTCTTCTGCAACAACCATGAAGCTCCATCAGGCCTTTGCAACAACACTGCCTACAATCGCAACTCCCCAAAGTCACCACCTTTGGTCCGCACCGTCGCCTTGCGAGTGCATCGCCGTGCCACCACCTACCTACTATCCATGGTCTCATCGCGCGGCTATTGGAGCTCCGCTCCTAACACAGCCTCGCCATTGTCAAACGTTGACTGCCTTCATCCCTCACACCCGCATTACCCTCCCTCTTTTCCTTTCGTGCCGCTAGCCATAGGCAGCCTCATGTGGCATCCTCAACAGATTTGACCTCGCCTCGAAATGCTTCGAGAGAGCCACCAATCTGATCTTAAAGCTCGGCGTTAAAGGTCAATTAGAGGCAAACACTCACAAAGACAAATAAGCAGTGTTGGGGCTACGCGATGAAGAGGTCCTTGAGCTTGTGGTGGACTTTGGTAGCATCGGTGGCGTCCGGCGGATCTTTCAGCGGATGATGGAAGTGATGGTGATGAGAGGGATTAAGAGAGGAAAAAAGAAAAATTTTATAGCGTATTACATGTAATTAGATATACTGATACACCTCCTATCTTCACTCTTAGATGACAAGTTGTATCATACACCTTGTCAAGTAAGTGGCACCAAAGCCTTCTCCGTGCTTGGTTGCGTAGTAGAGCCTCTCAAAATGGATTCTAGGAGGGAGAATCAATTGTTTAGCAAAAAAATCTTATTTGATTTTTCATTTCCAAAATCAATTGTTATCTCTAGAATTGATTCTGGGAGAAGTAAAAATTTTTTACTTTTTATCAAAATCACTTTTAGAGGAACTACCAAACATAAATTACTTTACATCAAAATCAATTCCATCTAAAATCAATTTTACAAAAGCAGAACTAAACACACACTAACCAACTCAATCAACTAACCAACTCTTATTTCAATGTGATACACGTATGTAAAATTTTAGGATTTTTTTTGTTTAAATATATTTTTTAGTCGCTATGAATATTAGTTATTTTGGTTTTGATCCCTTCAAAACTTTTGCTTTGATTTTAGTCCCTCTTTTTTTCTATTATTATTGTTTAAATTCGCTGTTAAATGATGATATTTATAAAGAGTAAAAACTGATTCAAAAAATATTCATAATAACCAAAAACAAAATTTCTAATATTTGTAAAGACAAATATATGTTCTAAAGTACTTATGAGGATCAAAATTGAGAATGATAGTAACAAAAAAAAAAAGGAACAAAAATCAAAACAAAAATTTTAGAGGGGCCAAAATCAAAATAATCTGTATTTATAAAGATTAAAAATATATTTAAACTATTTTTTTCAGTTGAAAAAATTTTATGATGTTTTTTTTTCGGTCAAGAAAAAACTTTGTGATGTTAAATAACATATTTTGATGTTAAAATTTCCCCTCCTTCACCTCCTTTCCCTGCCTTGCATGATGACAAGCACGCCAATGCCCAATGCTTCAACCCAAACATCATCAAATGGTCTTGGATCGGAAGTTATTTTGATCCGTCCATGATCTCAAGAACCCATCTCAAGGCTGGGCTGGCCCAACTATTGTATACATAGCCAAAGCCCAACAACGATCATGAGCTAGTCCCCTTGATGAAATACATACATATTCGCGACCTAAAGAAAGGTCGGACCAAAAAAAAAAAAAAAATAGAAAGGGTAAAAAAACCGAAATTAGACGGAAAAATAAAAAACGGAACAGACCGGCGACCTTCGAATACACTGTATTATTAACTATTTCTCTCCGTTCTTCCTTCGTAAGAGTAACAACGGAGGCTAATTAAAACCGAATACATCGAGATCCCACATAACAGCAGCGACTTAGAGCATTACCGCCATAAAGAGTTATCTAATTATCTTCCTTTGGTGAATGCTCAAGCTCCTACCAGTCAGAGAAAAATTAAGATAATTTCAATTTCGGTTTCAGTTTCAGTTTGTAAAACAAGATTGAATTGGTTGGTGGTGAGAAATGGAGGCTCCGCAAGGTGGATCAGAGAGAGACAAACCCAACTCTCCCATCTCCGTCGTCTCCGCCTTCTGGAAAGGTAGCCTTCAATTCCTCTCTCTGCAACTTCATTTGCATTTCGCATCCTTCAATTCACCTCAACCGCCAAGTGTGATCATTGAATTCATCAATTTCAATGTCACTGTTATTATTATTATTTTTAATTTCTCCGATGTAATTTATTTTCAAGTGTTAATTGCTTGGACGTCGTAGGACGTCGTAGAGACAGAGAATATTCTGTGTTTTCGATAGTCAATTGCACACTAAACCGACTCATGACTTTTTTCTTAGTTCTGATAGGTTTTTATTATTTATTATTATTTTTTTAAAAGAGTTTGAATAGTTGGAACCTGTAACCATCTTGATCGAACTTAAATGCACTTATTTGTAACTCCGTGTGATTTGTTCTTTACGTTTCTTGCTTTGTGAGAAAATTCTGCATTTTGCGGATCTTGGTAATTTCACGGAGAAATGACGGCTTTGTCGCTTTCATAAAGTGTTTGGAGCACTGTAACTTCAAATTCGAAAAGAGTTCAATCGAAATGAAAGGGTTTACAGATTCTGTAAGAAGAAATCCCAAAATGCTAGCTGCTAGGATTCACATGGCATCATTTGATTTTTGAATGAATTGAATTATTGAACTAGTATTGTTCCAAACAAATTTCATACTATAGTAACTTCCTTTCTAGAATGTTACAAGTTCCCTCCCCATCTTGTTCATTTGTTTATTCAGAGATAGTGTTAAAATGAAAGGTTGTAGCTACTCATTTTTTAGGCTACCAAAGATTCTTATCATGGATGAGATTCTGTTTCTTTACCATCATAAACGACAATACCAGATATTGTTTTCTTTTTAGAACATGAAAATATGGTAAACATGATGCCAGTGGCTTTCTTCTTTATGTGATTTTTTAACATGATTTGGGGATCTCTGGTCTCTCGATATCATGGCACAATGCTTGAATTAGTGCTCTTCAACAAAACTCTATTTTCACCAAAAGCAGAATGGAAAAACTTACAGGTGCGATAATTTTATTTTTTGGTTTCCAGATTTTGACTTAGAGAAGGAGAAATCCGTTTTGGATGAACAAGGACTTCGTATTGCAGAAAACCAGGAAAACAGTCAGAAAAATAGGCGGAAGCTTGCAGAGAGCACAAGAGGTATGCATGTTTTCACCATTGTTTCAAAATTATGGTGAAAAGATACCCCTTCAGTCATATTCATCTTGAGTTTATTTTTCTCACTGATTTATTGTTTGGCCTACGGTCTACCTACTAAATGCATATGTCTGACAGATCTTAAATTATGCTTCATACAGATTTCAAGAAAGCTCCACCTGAGGAGAAGTTGAGTTTGTTTAATACCTTGCTTAAGGGGTACCAGGAAGAGGTTGATAATCTTACAAAGAGAGCAAAGTTTGGAGAAAATGCTTTCCTTAACATATATCAAAAACTCTATGAAGCTCCGGATCCTTACCCATCTCTTGCATCAGTTGCTGTGAGTTCCAGCCATCCTTTGGTGCCCCATGAGAACATCTTGCATTAAAAATAAAATTGTCAAAGCCTAGGATGTTTCTCTCCCAAATGTCAGCTGTCTTCTCTTTATTTATGATTATCTATATACTGTTGGGTTTTAGTAAATGGCCAGATGCCAGTTGGTTTTCATGATTATAGACGCCCATCTAGGTTCCCTGTGTATGGTTCTAAGAACTTTTCACTTAGCTTCCTTGCATGTTACACATATGAAACTTGTGTTATCTGCATGCATTTACTTGCATTTGTGCTATGCGTGTGTTCATGTAATCTGATCTATTTATTTGTACAGGAGCAAGATCTCAAATTGTCAGAGCTAGAATCTGAGAACCGAAAAATGAAAGTTGAGCTTGAGGAATTCAGAACAGAGGCAACTCACTTGAAGAATCAGCAGGCGACAATACGTAGACTTGAAGAGCGAAATCGGCAATTAGAGCAGCAGGTTATTGATGCTTATGGTCTTGTGTATATGATTACAACATGTATAGTTTCTGTTTCTTTCTGGAGATTAACACAGGGCATTTAATGTTTAAACTTTGGTGAGTCAGATGGAAGAGAAAGTGAAAGAAATTGTGGAGATCAAGCAACGCAGTCTGGCGGAAGAGAACCAGAAAACATTAGAAGTTTTAAAAGAAAGGTTTCTTCTTGTTTGCCGTCACAAATTGCTTATTTATTCAGTTTAGTGCATGAGAACACTGCATTTTGGTATAAGTTTGTTTGTCCTTCCAGCTCTGCACTTTGACTACTCCTATCTAATTTGAACCGTGCTATCTCTACTATGTCATTGCTTACATAGACTAATGATTCCTCTCTTGTATGCAGGGAACAATTACTGCAAGATCAGCTGCAGAATGCTAAAGAAAGTGTTTCCAATATGCAGAAACTACATGAACTTGCACAAAATCAGTTATTTGAACTCCGTGCTCAATCTGGTAATCAATTAGTTTTCATTTCAATTTTGGCCATACACTTATTACTTGAATCTGTAACTTCAGTTATTTTATTTTATTATAATCTGATTTCAGCAACCAGGACTTTGCCTTCTCTATCTGCATGTTGAAATTGTGATTCATCAAAGATTATTCTATGTTGAAGAAAATAATCTCTTGTATTCTTGAAATTTTCAGAGGAAGAGAGGGCAGCTAAGCAATCAGAGGTCAATCTCCTGATGGATGAAGTTGAACGAGCACAAACCATGCTTCTTAGTTTGGAGAGAGAGAAGGTGCAATTCACAAACTTTTATTTGATTTGAAATGTCATTTTTTGTGTTTGTGTTAGGGGCTTCATTTATGTGATCAATCCATAATTCCATATCCATGTGAACTACACACTGAGGAATACTCCATTCCTATGCCAAAGAGAAATAACAAACATGGACAATTTTTTTGAAAAATAAAATTATCTAAAATATGAAAGAAAATATTGCAAGGGGAAATAGAAGTATTGGCAGCTACAAAGTTAGCATGTTTGGGAACAGCTTTTGTTTAGGATATAATTTCTTTCTTCATTTTTCTTTTTCTTTTTCTTTTTTTCCAAAAGCTATCTAAGAGTATTTGATTATAAGCTGTTTTGAACCAAAAATAAGCTTATTCAAATACACACTCAAAACTGCACTCAACAATTCCCTGTGGAATGAATTTTGTTTCAAGAGTCAACTATTAGTTTGGAGTTTGGATTCTTTTTCCGTAACAAGTTTCTAAAATAGGTTTCATCTTTCCTGTTAAATTCCCTTCGGTTTGTAATAAGCATATACTTTATACACGTGATTTCAGGTGATATGCATCTATTTCATAAATTTATTCATTATCCCTTTATCCACTGTTTTGTGTCACTGATAATGTTCTTCCCACCAGTAGTCATAAAGAGCAGGATTATAGGATTATATTATCAAGAAAGGCTGTAATCAGTGGCTGTAAATAGAATATTATGTGTTTTCATCCCACTGTTGAATGAATTATACTTTGGTGTTGTTCATGATGTGAGCAAAAGGATACACAGTCCACAATGAACTACAATAACTAAACTTCTGTAGCATAAGTGTAATGAATCTTTTCTGAAGCTGCTGATGTCTGGATGTTGGTTCTACAGTTATAGTGATCCTTCTGTGTCTATGCAGGGGGTTCTTCGATCTCAATTACAAACAGCAAATGAAGATACAGAAATTAAGAAAAGGTATAGCAGTCCTTGTCTTATGTTTTTGTAATTTTTTCCCTTTTTCAGATAAATGATATTCTGTCACCCAAAGTAGACAAAGCAAACAACTTCCAAAATGAATACATTTTAGCATCAAATTCTACACAAAGAAACATTTTCCTATTTTGGAGATTAAAAAATTAATTACAACCATTTTATCCATCTCCAGCTTGCCTTCTAATGTCAATAACACATTCTATTCTGCATTTCCTCCCAAGGTTTTTGGCATTTTTCCTTCCAAAGATGATAGCTGAAAGAACTCCAGTTGAATTTGTTAAGAGTGGCTTCCTGAAATACTTTCATCTTTCATTGAGCAATATAACCAGTTGAATTTACGTCATCAGTTTCCAGCTTTTCTTGGAACCAAGTTCCAACAGCTGTTTCCAAGATATATCAGCAAAAATGCATATTTCTTAAAGAGATTATCACAATTCTCCACATAGACTGAACACATAGGAAGTGATTATTTAGGTTCCCCAGCTTATCAATCTTTCCTTGGTGAAATATTGTTATCTTAGTAATGGATGTATTATATAGCATCCAAAAGAAACCAAATTGTAACTTTTGTGATGAACACATCATACAACAACAAAACCTTTCCCACTATGTGAGGTTAGCCACATGGATCAAACAATGTCGTCGTGTTCTATCAAAAACCAAGTTTTTGGAAAGGCCTTAGGTTAAGGTGTTTCTCGATGGTTTCTCTTAGAATTTTTCTTGGTCTTCCTTTACCTCTGTATATTGGGCTATCCTTCATATGATGAACTCTTCTTACTAGGGCATCTATTTGTCTTCTCCTCACATGCCCAAACTATCGTACGGGAGATTCTGTCAACTTTTCCTCAATAGATGCGACTCAAACTTTAAGTCCAATACATTCATTTATGATCTTAGCTTTCCTTGTATGTCAACTCATTCACTACAACACTCTCATCTCGACAACATTTAGCTTATGCTCTTATTGGCAATTTACTACCCAACATTCGGTATTATAAACCATCACTAGTCTTATGACTTTTTAGTAAAACTTTTTCTTTGAGCTTGAGAGACACCTTTTGATAATGCTATCACAAATAATACCCGAAGCATTTATAATTTACATCTCACTAAATCTCTCATTTCTGCGTGATGAACACATCATACAGAAATTTTTTTTCAGTGGTACAAAGATAGTCAACTTGTTTCTATATCTTTCTGCCTATCTGTATGTGCACGCTTACTCGTTGATACTGCTATATCCTTCTATAATTCCCTTTGTTTTTTCCTTTTTTTTGGTTTCTTTTTCATTAGCCCATGGTCTACAAATTACTTTTGGTGGTTTTTGCAGGGATACTTTAGACTCAAATAATGCACTTGAGAATTCTTTAATTGCCAAAGAGAAGCTAATCTCTGAATTGAACATGGAGCTACACAATATTGAAACAACCTTGTCAAATGAACGAGAAGAACACATGAATGACGTCAAGAAATTCACTGCAATGCTCAATGAAAAGGTGATGTTTCTGTATGCAAAGAATTATAAAGATCACATTCATCTGATATTTTATTCATTATAAGTGGTAGCTCACTGTCATCATAACGTAGGTATCGGGTCCTTAAGTCTTGTTTCCTCTTTATTTTGCTTGATAATTTGATCTTTCTCTGAAAGGGACTGTAGTTCTGATTTCTTGTTGGAAAAGTGTTCAAATTCAAGTATTTACTGATGATTGAACTAATGATTGTGAATGACTGAAGATTTCAATCCCATCTTTTTGGGTTTTGGATGAAGCCAGTGTCCCAAATCAGATGCATTCCTAGTGGTGGTATTCACAATTACAACGAAATTATATAAATGAATTTACATATACATAGTTTAGTCCTATTGAACTTTGTTTCCCTTAACAAATGGTTTCTAACCATCCCATTCACATTATCTCAAGTCATAGTGGGGTTTTAGCATGGAGGATCTTCATGAACTTTGCTTCTAGGATGATGAGAAATTGTTGCCCTTATGTGAGTTACAAAAATGCATGATTGTGCTCCTCCTTTGTGGGTTCTGATGCATGATGTCCTCACTTAGTAAATTAGTAGATTCTTTTCTGTCTATCAAAAAGAAGTATCTCATGTTATAAAAAGGTATAATACGTGTCTGCATTCAACATCAAGTCTCTGTCTATAATTATAGTTTCAATCATTGAGTTATATTTGTCGGTGATGTATTTTAGATGTTTTGTTCTCTAATTTATTTTTCATTACTCTTCTCTTAATATAGGAGGCTTCTCTTGCGGCAATGAAGAGAGAGCTTCAGGCAAGGCCAACAAAAAAGATGGTTGACGATTTGCGTAAGAAAGTGAAGATTTTGCAGGTGGTTTTATTGTTCTGTCCAATGGCTTTTTATGTAACTTCACATTTTGGGTAAGTAGATCTGGACTATTCATCTGACTAATATGGCCATACATTCAGGCAGTGGGTTATAATTCAATTGAGGCTGAAGACTGGGAAGTGGCTACAAGTGGGGAGGAGATGAGCAAGATGGAATCTCTTCTTCTTGATAAGAACCGTAAAATGGAACATGAGCTAACACAGATGAAGGTATGAACATGGCTTTTTTAGCAATGTGACATCTGATCCCATCCCCAATCATTCTGAAAGACTATGTAAAGAATCAATCATCTCTCATAATACGGCCTATTTAGTGTAGTTTCCAAGAAAGCTAGAACCACTAATATCCCCTATACTTGCTGAATTTGAACCTTGTCCATGTTGTGAGATCAATAACCATTTTATTTGCTTTATAAACTGTTCTCTGAGGTGATATGCGGGTATTATATCTGTCCATGTATAAGTATCTGTTATATCTGTTATTTAGAATCTTATATGATGTTCTACCATTTTCAGGTCAAACTTTCTGAGAAAACATCTTCACTAGAGACAGCAGAACAGAAGATAGTGGAACTTACAGCTAAGGTTAATGAACAACAAAAACTGATACAAAAGTTGGAAGATGATATATTGAAGGTTTGGAACAATTACCACTAAAACCTCCATTACTGTATTGACCGCTGTAATAGAAGATGAACCCCTTTATTTTTCTCATTTCTCTTTGTTAGGACCCTTTTAGTTAGGAGTTAGTTAGTGGAGTTAGTTGGTTGTAAATAAAGGGAAGAGGGTATTAGTTAGGAGGCTTGGTCATTTGTTAGTGAGTCTTGGAGAGTTGAGGAGCTCTAACTTTTCCTCATATCAGTATAATTCTTCTAGGGTTCTTGGCACATTGCCATTAATGCTATCTCAATAATACAAGTTCTTTCTATCTGATTAGCACTTCTAACACTCTTGTATGCTTTGTATAACTAACTGCCATTTTGGTACAGGGCTATAGCTCCAATCCCAAGGATCATAAAGGAACTTTCCTTGATGATTGGGATCTATCAGAGACTGGACGGGGGGAGGTGTCTGAGGTGAATTCCTCTTTCCAATCTGCTATTCTTAATGCATTTAACTTACTTCTGAAGAACATTCGTCAACAGGAACCAAATATCATGATTTCAACAACCGAAAATATGTGCTATTCCAATTTTGGGTTATTATAGCTCTTTTCTCATGGGGAAGCCTAACTATTTCTCATTAATGATCTTGGGCTGCATCAAAAATTTTCTTCTTGTACTGGATAATTTTTTCGTCAGTGATTTACACCCTGAAATTTTTTTTCTGCTTTATGTTGCTTTTCTGTTTGTTTGAATGTTAAGATTTCTTATAACTGCTTCTGCAGCATCAGAATTTGGATCAAAGGCATGTATCCTTAGATCAAGATCAGAGCTCAATGCTTAAAGTTATCTGTAATCAGAGAGATCGATTTAGGGCACGCTTGCGAGAGACAGAAGAGGTATATTTATGGTCAATATGGACTCACTTCCTCTAATTCCTTTCTATTTGACATTATTTCCATCAAATTTTAGATTTTAATGTGATGGTGGACTTTGTTGAATTTTTCACATTCAATAGGAAATAAGGCAGTTGAAGGAGAAGATTGGGGTATTAGCAGTGGAATTGGAAAAGACCAAAGCCGATAACGTCAAACTATATGGGAAGATTCGTTATGTCCAAGATTACAATACTGAGAAAGTGGTTTCTAGGGGCTCTAAAAAGGTTTTGTAAATTGTTCTTTTTCTTTTAACATAATGCTATCACTTTCTTCCAGTACTTTGTTTTTTCCCCACTATGACTGAGTGTTTGCCCCGAACTTCTGATTTGTTTGTGTTTTTATGTTTAGCATGCAGAAGACCTCGAAAGTGGTTTCATGTCAGATGTTGAATCTAAATACAAGAAGATATACGAGGATGACATAAATCCTTTTGCTGCATTCTCAAAAAAGGTGCGCCATTCTCTTCACATGCTTTAAGTGAAGCATTATTATTATTATTATTATAGAAAAAGAAATTTTATTAGAAGAGAAGAGAATTTACAAAAGAGGATAAGACATCGTCACATAGATACAAAAGAAATAGCTAAGACCTAAGGGGATAAACCATGTCACAACGCATGCCAATCCCTCTAAATATCAGCTTGAGGAACACCATTAAACAGACCAAGATATCAGTATTCTTTTTCTTTTTAATCAATTTTTATTCTATCCTAGCAATGAGCTGATCTGTCTATTCCGCATGTAATTAGGAAAGGGACCAGAGATACAAGGATTTGGGGTTCAGGGACAGAATCACACTCAGCAGTGGACGTTTTCTGCTTGGTAACAAGTATGCTCCTGCTTTATTGTGTCATTTTTTCTGTTATCATGGACACTGCCTCGTCCGGATGTTGTTTCAACTTTTAACTGTCGCTCTTGTATAGTGTCTGAAATAACATCGAGTGTGTAATTGATTCTTGATTGCTTACCTGGGTAAAATGTTAAGCGCATGGTTATTTGATAAAGAATTCTCTTGCAGGTATGCCCGAACTTTTGCATTCTTTTACACCATCGGGTTGCATGTCTTGGTCTTCACCTGTCTCTATCGAATGTCAGCTTTGAGTTATCTTAGGTATTTACCTGATGATTAATTTGTTTGTCATAACTTTTATGTAGATGGATTTCACTAATTATCATTTTCTTTCCATTCAGTCATGGCTCAGAGGAATCCCTGATTGGAGAGAGAAATATTGATCTTCCACTCGGACACTAATGGTATACAACCCATTTTCAGTGTTCAATTGTCAAATGGAATTATAACAAAATGTCAATATTCTGATAAACATCAAATATGTTGTACATAGAACAGTGATGTTTTATTCTATTTCTATATATTGATGCAATGAAATATAGTGGCAATTGCTGGTGTTAGGCTTTCGCAGCAGCAGTCTCTCCTTCTCGGAATTACATGTGCTCAGACAGGATTTTTTGTTTTATTGACCCAAAAAAAAAAAAGGTAGGATTTTATTTTTCGTTTCATGTTTTGGGGTGAGGGGGACGAGAGGGCACAACGATGGACAGTAGAACCTCTGTCGGACACTTTTGGTTTTACAAGCAGGGCAGTTCTTTGGTACACCTGATAAATAAATATGGTGCAGTACATACCATTTAACAATGACTAGGGTGTAGGGGAGGGGTTAGCCAGTAAGTCATTTAGTCACATTTCAGAAAATGCTGTTAAATGCATTTTTAAAATGTGTTTAAATGTCATACATCTGCTCTCCTCCATTTCCATCTTGGGCCACCACCCACTCTTCTCCTAGTCACAGTTTCAAGCCAAAACAATTACAATGCACCATCAACTCCTCATTCGAAGCAATCCAGATTTATTTTTTTTTTTATTATTGGATAATTCAAATAAGGAGGCTCAAACTCTTCAATGAAGAGCAGAGCATCATCTGATTAAAAAATAGAAAGGAACATATAATCAGCCCAGTACCAAATTTAACAAAATACATACTAGAGACCAATATAGAAAACGCAATAGAATTTGGCCAAACAAAAGCATCATATTGCATCTATTTTTGAAGTGTACGAGCACCATGCATATGAGGAGACAACAGCAATTCTAGAGCCTATAATCATTGTGCTGAATCAAAAACCAACTGCACCTTCACTGGGTGGAGTTGAGGCCAGTGTCTTCATGTTTGCCTCCACCAGAAATGGCGGCTTTGGCGGCCTCACCATCCTAAGGTTGTGGGGGGAAAGAGAGAGATGGGTGGAATGGAGTTAGGGTCGGATTTTTTGTGGGGTGGGGGACTGATGATTATCAGATTTAATGTCCATCATCCAATAGTTAAAGCCCATGATGCACTTTTTATTTTTCAAATGGTGCACCACATACCATATTTGACAAATGTACCACGGAAGTAGCCTTACAAGCAATGCCACTATTTGTTCAGGCAAGAGTTAAAGAACCATACATATGACTACATGCGCGAACCATCATAGTTAAGAACTTCACTTAATTGTCTTTCTTTCAAAAATCAATTTATGAATTGTTCCTCTTTTACAATTATCAATAATCATTGGTAATAGCTAGTATTAATTTGTTGTACAATGCAAATGCTCTATAGCACCATTTACTTTCACAAGATATAGTGGTTATAGATCAACAAAAGATCATGAAGAATAAGTAGTAACAGTTGCATATAAGATAAGCCAAGTTGTCTAAATTCAAGAGTACTCGTAACTAGACTATTAGGATGTATTTGTAAATTGAAGTTTTGAAGTGAAATGAAGGACTTAAAGAGTAATTATGAGCCAATTTTAATTTTAAACCTTTCTCTTCCTTTCTTTATTCTCAAAAATCTCAACTCATAAACACATCCCTAGAGACTTACCTTTTACTTAGATGAAAAAAGAAAATGAAAAGAAAAAAATGAGAGAAAATAAAAATAAAGAGAATATTTTTTTTGCTCCTATTACTTGGTTAAAAAGAAAATTGAGAGGAAGAAAATGAGAAGGGTTTCTTTCTCTTTCTTTTTTATTTTTTTATTTGGTGCACTTCTCCCTCTTTCTTAGTTGAAGAAAAAAGTGAGAAGAAAGAAAATAGAATCATTTAAATGACTTTTTAATCTTTAATACAATATCATTTAGAGAGATTCATAAAGGTAAAATTGATATTTTCAATAAATTCTTTTTCCTCTAGTTTTCTCGCCATAAAAGTTTTTTATGGACTGCCATCTATTTTTCACTTTTTTCTTTATTTTTCTCACTATAATCGAGCAAGATAAAAATATCAAAATCTTTGCGTTTTCTATTCTCTTATTTTCTTTCTTCTCATTTTTTCTTTAACCAAGTAAACCATTAATGCATCTTACCAATCTGGCAAATCAATTTTTATATGGAACTTTTGTGAAAAAATTTGGAAAATATGATATTTTTTATAAAATTGTAAAGATATGATTTTTTTTTCTCTCTTCCTTTTTTCCTCTTCCCTCTCTCTCTCTCTCTCTCTCTCACACACACACACACACAAACGAACCATGCATACACATAGTAACACAAATACAAAATATAAAAATAAAAAATACAATCCACTACATTTATCACTCAATTTATCTATTTATTTATTTATTTGGAATCCGATACATAATCTAGTGGATCCCTTTTTCATTTTATTTTTTTTAAATCTGCTGCAAAATTCAACGGATTTCTATTTATTTTTATTTTTTTTGAATTTGCTGAAAATTCTAACGAATCCTACAAAAATTTTATATTCTCCTAATTTTTTTAAAAAATTCATATCTTATTAATTATTCCACCAAAATTCCATGTCAAAAAATCAGCCTACTAATCTTCTGATTTGAAAATATTAGATCAAAAGGTAGTAGAAAGGATCATACAATACAAAGAAGAAAATATATTCGTAAGGCTCAATCGTCAACTTGTCGTTGTAGTATAGTGGTGAGTATTCCCGCCTGTCACGCGGGCGACCCGGGTTCGATCCCCGGCAACGGCGTCATTTTTTTTTTTTTTTTTTTTTTTCTGCTGCGACTTTCCCCAATCCAAAACGATACCTCCAACTCCAAGCTTCCTAGCTTCTTCGTTTTCAGGGTTCATGCTTGGCTGTTTCCCCCAAAATTTGAATCTTCTTATCTCGTTGAAACCACCAAACATGAACCTTTGCGCGTCTTCCCTTTCATCAATCAACTTCAACTTCCCCAGCTACCGGCGTTGCTTGCGCTTCTCGAAGCCCCTAATCTCTCTGTCTTGTTCGTCTTTCATGGTATCTCTCTTCTCCAATCAGAACCCTTCTTCATCCATGGCAATGGCAGCTTCCATCACCACAGAGTCCACCAAACCCAAACAGAAGGACCCTTGGCTCATCGTCGGCCTCGGCAATCCCGGCAAGAAGTACGCTGGCACCCGCCATAATGTCAGTTACGCTTTTTTTTTCTTTTGTGAATTGCCAAAAGAAAAATTCATAAAAATATCTAAGTTTAAGCAACTCCTTCGTTAAAACAAGATATTTAACGCCCTATTAAAAGTATAAAGTATTTTGAGTTGAGCCAATTCATATATACAGAAAGAGTCAAGTCTGTAGTTGATAATTGGATTGGAGCCAATTTCTGTTTTTCTTGATCTGACTTCATTTTAGAGGTTTGCTTCAGGTGGGTTTCGAGATGGTTGATACTATAGCTGAAGCTGAACGGATATCTATGAGCAGCGTTTCCTTCAAAGCCTCATTTGGAAAAGGTAGAAAAGCTTTTATTTTCTCTATTGTTCATCAGTTCTTTTAGTTTGAGTGATGCCACATAGCTATCTTGTCGTGGAAGTCTTTTTCAATTGGGTACAGTTAAAAGATAAATTTACCTTTTGCTCTTGCTTTAATTTCTGGATAGGACTTCTGAATTTCTTAAATATTGCAAACAGCCCTTGATCCCATATAATTAAATTCAGATTTCAGAATGTTAATGAGCAAAGAAAAAGGGTGAAATTTAAGTATTTGTAACTATACACCCATTTGTGATGGAAGTTGATTTCCTATTGCAGGTTTTATAAGTGATGTACCAGTTATACTCGCAAAACCACAGACTTTTATGAATGCAAGTGGTGAATCAGTAAGTCTGCTATCTGGATAATGTTCAGATGTAATGATACGGTGGGAATGGGACAGCAATGCTTACAGCACAGTGGTGAAAAATCATTTTCCTATATGACTTGATTCCATATGTTGAATAAACTTGGTTATTGCTCAAAATTTCCAAATGATGAACTGCTGGGGGCAAAAATGTAACTAAACCATATTACAATTCTATAATGTGAATGACTGTCCAACAAAGTTCCCAGCGTATCAGAGAATGGCTGAATCCACAAGTTTTTGTGCAGTTGTGATTAAATTTTTTGCCTTGGTATTTGACTGTTCACACTTGAAACCCCATAGAGTAGTCTTGATGAAGCACTAGTGCTCTGCTTTGTAGTTCAAGTTGGTGGATTTACTGTAATAAAATGCTTTCATTTTGATGCTGATTGGCTGGTGTTCAAATCTGTTGTGAAGGTTGGGGCCATAGTTTCATATTACAAGATTCCATTGAAGCAAATTCTTGTGGTAACTATCTATGCTATGACAATGTTGTCCTTTTTATTTGCAAGTGCCGAAAGAAAAGCAGAGGGATGATCTGCTCGAGTGTTCAATTAATAATTTTTGTACACAGATCTTTGATGACATGGATTTGCCTTTTGCTAAATTGCGGCTGCTACCAAAGGGTGGACACGGAGGTCACAATGGGTAATTACAATGTTCTTTACTTGTACAGTTGCACTCACTTTTACATTACAGCATTTGCAAAGGTCTGGTTTGGCTTGTTATTGAATTTATAAATTAACAGGCCCATTGTTGTTTTTAATCTCACTGCCAACTGCCAAGTGCCAATATTGTTCGTATTTCTGAAATTAGAGCTGCTGCATTCTTCTTTCTTCCTTTTCCAGTCACACACAATATGGGTGCGGGAAGTGACTGTCCTCAACTTGAAGAATATTTTGCTAGACAATCATTTTTTATGCTATCAACTGGATCAAAAAATATTATTGATGGTTGTTGGATACTGGGCTTACATGCCTTATCTTGGATAGGAACTATTTATTTTCATGGCATGTGGCTAAATTTCCGGCTAGTTATCTAATGATCACAACAATCTCGGCTAGTTGTCTAATGAGTGGCTGTGTTGTACAAGACAATATGCATAGCAAATCTTCCTTTCTCAGCATTCGCATCTCATCCTTCAAGAACAGATTTCTGCTGGGACCCTTGAAATTGGCTTTTCTGTTAAACTGGTCTTTGTATTCTAGTTTGATTTACGTGGTTCAGCATATGCCATGCAAGTTTAGGAAAGTCACTGCCTTCATCTCTGTTTATGTTTTGGAAGTAGCCCAAGTTCTTTAATTATCATGGTGCTTCTTGTGGTTTTTTTGGGGCGGTACATAAAAGTTTAGGGGGACGGGGGGAAGGAAGGTTGCCACAAATTAAGGAACTGGCACAAGCTCCTCAACACGAGCTTTGTGGTCCGTACATAAGTTTTATTGTGATAATTTATCTGGGTGATATAATGCTCATTGATCTTGTTTCTTGCTAAGCGGAAGAGAAATGAAGCATTACTGTTTTTGTTCTCCTTGCTTTTTGGCAGAATGAAGAGTGTAATTAATCACTTTAAAGGGAATACTGGTTTTCCCCGCTTAAGAATTGGTACATTCATAACCTTCCTAGGATTAAAAGATTCATTTATATTACATTCATTTGTAATATTTATTTGTAATTTGATTGTTGATTTCATTAGGCATTGGACGTCCTCCTGGGAAAATGGATCCCGTAGCATTTGTTCTTCGCCCTTTCACTAAACAGGAAAGAGAAGAGGTATTTTCATTTTTCCTTTTTTATTTTTGGGAACTGGCAAAAAGGCCTTTGCTACATGGATTTTGCTTCTAAATGTTGATAAAAATCTTTCAGTTGAACTTTACATTACAAGATGGATTAGAAGCAGTGCGGATTCTTTTGCTGGAGGGATTTGATAAAAGTGCAACATTTGTTAATAGTGCCAAAAAGATAGAGCAAATGGGTTGAGTGATTGCCGCATCTGAAGATCCTTTTGGCAAGTAGAAAAAAAAATAAAAAAGAATACAAGTTAACTTAAAGGACTACACTCAATCTAAGCTCTATTGTTAAAACGATAGGCCAATGTTTAATCAAGTATTCATCCATTCTTTCAGAAAGCAGTTAGAGGGCAATGAATTAGAACCTGATGCTCGGAATCTTCACGCACTTGTAAGTAAGCTTCTGTTATGTTTGATCAATTTTGAGCAGTTCCAGCACAGTGAGCATGGAAGTATTAGGCGCTTGTACGTACATTTTGTTACATAAAACCAATTTTTTTTGTAGACAAAGTTTGTTTGACATAATTTTTAGTAAGAGTAGTGTTACATGTATGATTTATTCATCCTTTGAATTCATTTTAAGAGACATATTAAAGTGTATTTTAATTATTGATTGGGTAAAAAAAATGGGCATTCACTGCGAGATAGGACGCATCTTTTCTCTCTGTCCGATAGTGGCCGGCTTAGATGATTGGACATAGACATCAGCCCTGCAACGACAACAACAACAAAAAACATTAAAAAAAAAAAAAAAAAGTGAGGTAGTGCTCCAATATTCGGGCCTCCATACTCCGTAGTAGCATAACACGTGAGAATGACAAGCAGAATTGGGACTTCGGCACAATTTTTTGCAGTATTTGTGGTTGACCAGCTTGAAGCATTTCGTCAATGGCATGCATGATTCATGATTTTAGGAAGTGAGGTTGCTCGTTTTCCTTCTGTAGTCTGTATCAACATGTGGGGTCCTATCTATATTCTTGCATCATGCTTCTGCATGTGAACTATTCGTCGTTGAACAGCCAAAACCGAAGATATTTTAATACAAGCTCAACGTCATCCTTGTTCGTCTTCGACCGAAACAATGCTTTTTTAGCACCAGACACCTTATTCACACCGATTTGTTTCTCGGGCGTCCTTCAATTAGATATATAATAGGTTTACAAGTACAGAAAAATGTCCGCAATCCTTACTTTAGAAATTTACTAGTATAGTAACATGTGCAATGCACAGAAATAATATAAAAATTTAAAATGAAAAAGATTTGAAATTTCAATAGTAATTTAGAAGGAATAATAAGTTGAATAATAAATGTAATTTATTAATTTATTAATTTAAATTTAATATAAATTGATAATAATTATAAGGTATGTAAATTATTACCTGTATAATGTGTATGTTTGATATCATTCGTATAATATATATATTTGATATTATCCATTTGATATACAATATTAATAAAAAAAATTGTTTTATGGCTAATTACTTTTGTTGTGTGTGTATTATTCTCTAAAATAATATGAACTTGTAATATAAGTTATAAATAACTTATAAAATCGTTTGTCAATTGCTTTTTAACTTAGCGAATCCATGATGTTTTTATTTATTAAAATATAAATAACATTGCTTATTAAAGGTTAAAGTATCTAATTTAAAACATATAGTTGTATACAAAGCCATAATATTAAAAATACTAATTAACAAGAATTTAAAATATTTATATTTTCTTATCAAAGTTATAAAAATTATTTATTATAAGGTTTGAAATATATGAACATAATTTATCAATTAAAAATTAATATAAATTGATGGTAATTATAAGTTATGTAGATCATTACATGTGTAATACATACGTTAGATATCTCCTGTGCAAAATATATGCTCGATATCACCCGTTTGAGGCATTAAATTAAATTTAATATAAATTTATAATAATTATAATTGGGTGTAATATGTACTTATTTGGCATCCCTCATGTAAAGTATATGTTTGATACACCTATTTGAGTTATATAATTACTTTTATTATGCAAGTATTATTATCTAAAATAATATGAACTTGTAAGTTATAACATAAGTTGCAAAGACCTTATGAAATTGTTCATCCCTATTTTTTCAGCCATTAAATCTATGTTTATTTTATTAATCAAAAAGGAGATAACATTGTTTATTTATATGTTTATTTTTTTTTCTTAAATGCTCATCACTTTTGGTACTTTTCAATGTATATCACCCATGCAGCTTTATGAAAATGAAAAAAGGGGGCTTGTTTAATAATTCTAACCAATCAATATCAATAATTGCAGAGTAATCTCTTTAAAAATACTGCACTTATTCTTAAGAATTTTTTATTATCCATTATGAATATTTTTATTCTTATTTTTAAAATTAGTTATATTTTCTTTAAAGTTAACATTTTTTTGGGAGATTAAAAAATATATAAATATTATTTATTAATTTAAATTTAAGATAAATTAATAATAATTATAAGGTAGATAAGTCATTACTCATGTAATATATATATTTGGTATCTTCATGTAATGTATAGTTGGTATCACTCATTAATAATAAGAAAACTATTCTATGACTAATTTATTTTGTTATGCAAGTATTATGATTTTCAATAAGATTTTAACTGAACTTATAATGTGTAATGACATTTTTTAAGCCATTAAATTTATGATATTTTTATTAATAAAAATGTAAATGAAATTGCTTATTAAAGCTCAAAGTATCTAATATAATAAATTTCATTATAAGATAAAGTTCAAAGTATTAATAAAAATTAAACCGTTTATATTTTCTTATGATGTTTTAAAATATATTTAATATTAGATTATATATAATTTATCAATTTAAATTAATATAATTTTTTTATGATGATAAGGTAGCTAGGTAAATCATTACCTGTGCAATGTCCATATTTAGTATCATCCGTATAATGTATATATTTGGTATTACTCGTTTGAGGTATCAAAATAATTAAGAAAATCAAAATATATATAACTAATCTATTTTGTTATGTGAGTATCATTGTTCATATTCTACCGCTAACTTCTTTTGTCATATCATGCTTATTTGAGCTATTAAATTCGTTGTACTTTTAAGACAAAAATAATCCATTGTATTTTCATTAATAAAAAAGCAACTAATATTGCTTAGTAAAATTTAAATTATCTAATCTAATACATGTAGTTATAATACACAGATATACAATTGGAGTGTTATAATATAAAAAATTTAATTATAATAATAACCTGAATTATTTATATTTTCTTATCGGAGTTAAAAAAATTTATCGTAAGATTAAAAATATGTATAAAACTAATTTATTGATTTAAACTTAAAATAAATTTATAATAATTGTAAGGTAAATAAATTATATCCATATAATGTAATATTTTATATTATCTATTTGAGATACCAATATTAGTAAAAAAATTATTTTATAGCTTTTTTTTTGCCATACAAGTATTAATGTCTTAAAAAAAATTTTAATTTGAATTTATAACAAAAGTAATCATTAGTACTGTATTTGAAAGAGTAACATAAAATGCCTTTTTTGTCATTGCGAATGTAATGTATAATGTTATAAATTATTCTATGCACGAGTATAAATTATGTACTATATAATATATTTAATACAATTTAATGCAATAAGTTAATATTGACATTTTATTTTAAAATATAAGTATAACAAAAAATTATAAATTTCATATTAAGGTATGATTATATAAAATAATGTAAACACTAATTATAAACATTAAAATTTTTTAGAAGAAAATAGTTCTAAAAATAAAAATATAATTTAAAATTATTAATAAATGAAATAAGTGATTTAAAAAATCAATAAATTCATTTCATCTAACAATTTATTATAGAAAGTATAATATATTTTATATTGATCTTTACTTTTAATTTTTTTAGTGATCTTCCAATAACAAAAAGGTAGATAGGGAGATATTGGAAAGAGATAGAATGAAGATAAATGGATAAAAGCTTCTTATAAAAGCTTTGATGAATCTATACAAGTAAAAATTAAGAGTTATTGTAGAAATAAAAATAAAAATAATTTATTGACATTGATTGAGTTGATTTATTAAATATGATTTATTCATTTTCAGAAGGCTTCTCAAGGAAGTATAATGACAAATATTGGAAGTAGAAAAAGTCATCAACATTTAAGAAATAAAAATAAAAAAATAAAATTAACACATTAATCCTGATTGATTATTATGGGTGGTGGAATTTTTTAAAAGGAAATTATTAAATCAACTTCATCATGCCATCTCACCAATTCCACTTTCTTATAAACCTTTTTTTAAAATAATATATATGATATGATATAGCATTTTTTAAGTTTTTCATATAAATAAAATATAGTTTGATCAGTCTCCAAGTTTATTGCATTTTTAAATTCATCATGTAATATAATATTGCTGCTAAAAGGAAAGTCTTTCCTTCTCATGGTGGAATCCATGTTTGAAATATTCTGGTATCATTTCATTTTTGGATTTGTCTACATTGCACTGTGTTTATTATGGTGTATCACGCGTCATTGTTATCCAACAGTCATATATAAAAATGTATCGGTACACTTAAGCACATGTGATGCATTCTAATTTTTTTTGCTTCTTCCAAACTCTCTTTTTTGTCCTCCTCTACTTCTTCCATTCATGCAATCTACAAAAGTTGGAAGAACCGCAAAAAGCCGAAAGGTAGACTGGCGCAGCAGCGGGTCGTTGACGGGCCATGAAGGAGAATGAGCGGCGGCAGCAATGTCGGTTGCAAGTCACAAGTCGCGAAGAAATAGCGATGGATGAAGCACATGCTCAAAGGAGGAGCTTTCACTAACGGCACTGGTGGCGGCGCCAGTGACTCGAGTCCATTAGCAGGCAGTGGTTGAGAGCAGCGACGACATCCAGGAGGGATCAAGCCATGGTGGGCTGCAACAGCAATGGCTCTGTAGAATGCAATGCCGGTGACCTAGGGGTGGATGCCACGCTGCGATTAGAGCCGTCAAAGTGAGCCGCAACCCATGAGTCAGTTTTGGTGGGTTGAGCCGCAACCCATGAAGGAGAATGAGCGGCGGCAGCAATGTCGGTTGCAAGTCACAAGTCGCGAAGAAATAGCAATGGATGAAGCACATACTCAAAGGAGGAGCTTTCACCAATCCATGACCGGTATGGCGGCGCCAAAGACTCGGTCCATTGCTTAGCAAAGGGTTGAGAGCAGCGACGACATCCAGGAAGGATCAAGCCATGGTGGGCTACGACAGCAATGGCTCTGTAGAATGCAATGCCGGTGACCTAGGGGTGGATGCCACGCTGCGATTAGAGCCGTCAAAGTGAGCCGCAACCCACGAGTCAGCCCGGCTCGACCCACCAAAATGGTGGGTGGAGCCAGTAAAATTTTAGCTCATATAAAAGTGGATCAATTTTACCCAACCCATATAACCTGCAGGTTAAGTGAATTCGGGTTGAGTTGGAAGTGGGTTGGCCGGTTTTTTTTAATTTTTTTTTTTTAAAAAAGTTAGCACTAGTGAGAAGTGATGGGTAACACTAACAAGTAATAACTACACTTTATGATGTATAGTATATAGTATCTTATGAGGTTACTTAATTATTATATTTTACTAATCTTAACCACTATTTGATAGGATTATAATTTATTAATTGTTACTACTTTAGTGAAACTTTGCTTGTTATGTTGAATTTTGTATGTTCTTCTCTTTGTTTTGCATAATTTCTTTTGGTTTTTGTACAACCAAAGTTTCTGATACTAATGTATATACAATCTATTTTATTTTTTTAAGTAATTTTAAGATTTTTTTATTTTTTTTCTAATTTTTATATTTTTTATTTTTTTTGGTGAGCCAACCCATTTAACCCACTAGCTCGGGTGGGTTGAGTCGGGTTGGTATTTTTACAGCTTACCAGAAAAGTGAGTCAGTCCGTATAACTAGTTTTGGCCCGTGACCCATGGTGGGCCAACTCGGGTAAGTCAGGTTGGCCCACTTTAACAGCTCTAATTGCAATCTTCACCGCCGCCAACTCACCCTCCACCGCGATTTCATGAAGGTTGATGAAGAGTGGCGCGAATGCGAAGGGCAGTGGTGGTGATGGCAATGCGCTCATGTGCGGCAGTGGATGATTGTTATTGCACCTCGTAACATCACCGCCATCTGTGGCGAAGCATATCTGACTGTGAAGGAGGCACCGGTGGCAAAGAGAGAAGGGGACAAGTTGCAGTGGGTTAAGAAATGCTAGATGTGGGAGAAAGAGGGTAAAACTAAGCCTATTATTATGTATCAACATTAATTGGTATATGGATGCATTAAGTGATCTTGGCCATACATGTATAAGATGCGTGATGTACCATTAACAAGCAAAATGCATTGCAAACAGACCTTTCATTTTTGTGGGTCACATACCATTCATGCAAGCTTTTATGATTGTACTAAAATTGAAAGTAGGGCAGGTGAGGCGTAGTATAATTGACTGATGCATCGGCATCATGATAGCTCACCCGGGAGCTTTGAAAGGAGTTGTGAGTTCAGCTCATGGCATATGCATTTCATATGCTATACATAAATAAATAAATAAATAATTACAGTTATAATATACGAGATTTTTTTTGGAGGTGTAAAATTTATTTAAGAATTTGATTTTAATATATGGTTAATATAAAATATATATATATTTATTTAATTATATATCATCATGTTAATATTTTGATTTTTATAATTATTATCTTAAAAATTATATAAAATATATAATTAAATGATAATATAAATTTTTTTTATATTAATAATATATTAAAACTAATTATTTTTTAATCATTGAACCACAAGCCAGATGTTGTTCATCCTCGTGTCCAAAAAAAAAAGAAAAAGTTGTTTATCCAGCAAGTTAATTTTTACATAAATAATGATCAATTTCACCGGCAGACTAGATTCGCCATCAATAAAATTTATTTCTTTTGTTTCTCGCATTAAGTTCTTCTTATTATCAAGAGGATAGAATTTCGAACTCAAATGTACCTACATTAAATGTGAAAAGGACCTATTAACCTGCTCTAACATTAACATCTCGCAGGCAATCAACCTAGTTATGACCAGACCAACACAGGGCAAAAACTACTTTCACATTTATTTGGACGGACCTGTCTTGTCACCAACAATTCAATGCTCAACTGGAAGAATTTAATCATAAATCATTAATATGCTAAATAATTTAAATAAGTGTCTCCTCACTTTCACTTTCTCCCGTACATGCACTCTTATCCATGCATATCCAATTTGTTTAATCAACAATTTATTTATTCAGAATCTAATCAATAATTTATTTATTATTGTTAATCAACTATTTTATTGTTAATTAATTAATTATAAATAATTTTCATATTTGATTAATTGAAAAAGTGAATTCAAGTGTGAATAATTTTTTTTTTTGACGTGGTGTATGTATTATTCTAAGACATATATTTCAAGCTGAAATTATTATCAGTCCATAATCATAATTATTAAGAGTTAACACGCAGTAAAAACAGGTCCCGTCTAGCACTTGTTGGGTAAGAAACCAATCACATTGTTTGCAAGATCAAAGCTGACACGCGTCCCCTGCTGCTGCACATTCCCTAAGATCGACAACTTCGCCGTCGACGGCGCCATAGCGAAGCAGAATATCCCCCTCCGGTTCACCGGAATCAGGTACCCCTGCACCGGCACCCTCCACGATCTCCCACCGTCCACCTCAAACGACACCGTCGGCACCGTCACCGACCCCATCCCCGAGAAATTGTAGCACGTGTCGAAAATCAATACGCCCCCGGCAACTCGAGGCAAGTTCCGAGTCAACCCGGCGAACGCGTCCCTCACTGCCTCGTACGCCCGAGTCTGCAACCGAGTCACAGCGGTTCCCGAGTCCACCAAAATCCCTCCCCTCCCCGACGGGTCTATCACGAACGTCGACGCCGGCACGGCCACTCTCCGGCCACCGACGCTCACTCCGGCGAACCCGGCATAGTAAAACGACGCCAGTTTAGGGTTCCTCAGCAACCGAGTCGTGACCGAGTCACCGGGTCGCGGCGAGTTGAACTCGAGCGTGGACGATCTATCTGAGCCACGGGCCACTAGGCAGTACGAAAACGACGTTGCTTTGATCTGAGACGTTAGTGACAGCGGCCCGCCTCCGAGTCCGAGAATTCCGGCGGACCCAACGAACAAACCGTCGTTGACGTGTCCGCAACCCATGGGGAACCGAGGAACCGACCCGGTTTGCCCGAACGACACCGTTTCAGTTATGAAATCGCCGTTTGTGAACGAACCGTCCCCGTAGCTAACCTCGTACTGGCACTTGTTGCCGTTTGTGCATGAGGGCTTGTCCAGCTGGCGGCACTGTTGGGCCTGGCAGGTGAGTGGGCCGTACGAGGATGATTTGGACGGGTCGAAAAACGGGTCGGATTGTGGGTAACAGTGGGTGCAGGGCTTGCATTGGAGCCACGTAACGTCGCTGCCTGTGTCCACCGCCATGTAGAATTGCTGCGGCGGGTTTCCCACTCCGATTCGGGCGAAGTACTCGCCGCTCCCTTGACTCACGCCAGATGTCACCGGCGCCGACAGGCCTTCGGGTCGCAGCCCCGACCCGTTGACGGGGTTGAGGGCGAGCTGGAGCTTGGTTGTGATCGAGTTGACTCGGGCTGAGTCACGGTCGAGTTGAGAAAGGAGAATGCTGTGGTGGTCCTTGTGCTGAGGGTTCAGCAGAGAGTGCCTTGGGTGTAGTTGTAGCGTGAACGAAGAAGAAGAAGAAGAAGAAGGAGAAGAAGTTGGGGTGGGTTGGGTTTGTTTTGGGTGGAGTGAGGCTGTGACGTCAAGAACAGTGGTGGAGAATACTTCAGAGGAAGCGGAGAGGGTGAAGGAAAGTGAGAGCAGGGTGAGGAAGAGGAATGGTGAGTACTGACTTAGAGCCATGTTTTTCTGGTTTTTCATGAAACGTGACTAGTTATTGGAAATATAAATAGCAAGTGTGAGAACGTACGAGGAATGTGATAGTAGGAGTGATGAGTGATGGGTCATGGGTTTTCCATGCTTGGCTTTCTTTATTTGTTAAAGGCGTCAAAAGATTGGAAAGATTGGGAGGCTAACCTTCAGTACGTCTGTTAAATGAGTAATTAATGCAACCTTTGCTCGTGAAGTTGACGTGAGAGAGGGTTTGAAAATCAAAATTTCCCCTATCTACGTTCGCAAAGGTAATCTTATCGCATCAGCATCTACTATTCCTTGTTTTCATAGATTTATTGTTATATATTTTTATGGCTTTATATTAAGAAAAATAATTCAATACGATGACGACGATGAAAACAAGGTACTACATTATTCACAAGAAATTATATGTTTATTTTATGAGAAATATTCTTTTGTATGTAATTTTTTCTTATATATTTTGACATTTTTTTTACATTTTTTTTTCTCTCTTATTTTTTTATTTTTTTATTTTTTTAATATTTTTTTTTAGCTTTATGAGTGAATATTAAGATATTCATTATTTATAATGGTATAAATAACGACTCTCTTGCTTTATTAAATAATATTGCAGCTGAGTGCAGAGATGAATTGTATTATTTCATTGTTTCTGGCATGACATGCATTAGAATCTTCACTCGGGGATGGTTCATATAATCATCGTTACCTAATAGTATCACGGTTAACGAAATGCAAGTGGTCAACAAGAGTGATATCTAGGAAGAGGAAAGCCATCACTTTCGAAAAAGGCAGAACCAAATTAACAACCAGGTGAGTGACAATCATTGAGTTCTACTAATTCATGTATTTTTGGATTTGAATGAGCTAAGTTTTGCTGTTAAACATATGTTATACGTGTGAATAGGATTTATTAAACATGATCCTAATCCGAAATTAATTTTTTTCCTAAATATGGTTAATTAATATATATATCTCATCATTCGTCACTGATCAGCCATATGACCATGCCTTTAATATCATGGCTCTACGCCTGTACCACACTCCCTGTATAGTTGTGCAGCCCTTTTTAAATGTGAGTCAGACTCCCAACCTCCAATGCCCACCACGGACGAACTGTCTTCTGCCCTATTAATGCCCTATGTCTCTAGCTGAAAGATAGTTTCACCGCATATGAAGCCGAAAGTATCTCTATAGTCACCATTAAGATAAGTTATAGTTGTTGTTAACTTACTTTTTACTCAAACACTGCAATTATTTTATTCATTTTTTTTTAATTAACACCTCTAAAAAGTAAACAAGTGAATGGATTATTAATAGGGGTGAATATATTTATCTTGACAATTTTCTTAAAAAAATAAAATATAAAATACATCATAATATGTCATAAAAATATTAATATATCATATGATTATATAATAAAAAAGAAACATGTCGTATATATAATCACTTCACAAAAATAAATAATTAATAATTTATTATTAATGCAATAGTGCTATAAATACACATATCATAACAGTAACATGATATTCTTAATATTATGTATTATTATTTTTGCGATATACTAATCATAAAAGCAGATAAGATTATTTCGTTATAAATTATTATTTTGATACATATTAAATCAATAATACAAACAATGTATTAAATCGCAAAACTTTTACGTAAAAATAACACAATCAATAATACTGAGATTATGTAACATCCTAATAGTTTCATTCTATACTTAAGTCATATTATGAAATTACTAGTTGTTATTTTTACTTGCGGAACTAATTTTAATTTTTTGAAATTACTTTACCTGAAAATAGAGATAATTTTTTTTTTTTGAATAATAACTAGTAAACTGTTTTGAAAATCAATAGTCATGAGTGCATCGTGAACGTGTAATACAAATGTCGCTATCTCTTTCATACATCGCATTTCATATAAATAGAAGTAATAAGAATAACCACAATCTTAGATAAAGATAATATTCATTCCACAGTCATCCTATAGTTAATATAATAATAGTAGTAGTAGAAGTCATACACAAAGATAATAATGGGTCTGATACCTACTGTCGGCCCTACAAAAGTAACCTAACGAAATATATGATAAAAGGAAATATATAAGAAATCCCATACACTCATACATGCCAAAAGAAAAATGATAACCTTAGCTATAACCAAAATGAGCTATCCTCATACTTGGCTTTGCATGTAATCCACTCATCTGGAGGGAGGAAACTGTTTCCGAATCTATCGGGAGTAACATCACCACGTCCTCTACCTCGTGCACGGCCACTCCCACGAGGCACGACAAGGGTGCGAATGAACCCACGACCGCGAACCGGGGGTGGTGTGTGACGAGGGGTTGTAGAAGAAGAAGATGAATCGGACGACAGACGGATCATAGACGGGTAGGAAGGCTCAGACGGGTCCGTCTCCACGTGGTAGCTCGGATAAGACGGCTCCAAAAGATTAAAATCCAACAAAACTGTCGGTGTCAGACAAGTGTTCGAATCGGAATCTCCATCAGTGGGGTACCTCGGAGGATGGAAAGGTGGGCGAACGTCATCCATAGTGATGTCCTCGAAAGGCTCATGAGGGCGGAAAAATGAACTCATCAAGGGTGCACGAAACTGGCGGCTATGGAACATGTAGACCCCCATCGCCGCTGGCGATTAGCAGATGCATTCAAAGACAGTCGAAGTGCCAATGCATCACCGGAAACTCAATGAAAATCACCACTGTGCCCGACGCCGGCATCCTCTGAAGACGACACGAAACGTAGAAGTGAGAAATACTAAATTTCTCAGTAGGATCGCGACTAGACAAACATAGTGTCATCGTCATCATCCCAACCACTTCGGGTTTAATTGTAAAAGTAGTGGACAGATATAAGTTCAATTTTAATGGTTTTAAAAACTTAAACTTCGAAGTAGGCTGCTTTTAAACTTAACATCATAACTAACATATATACTAAAACATAAAATGAACATTTATAATGCAAATGGATAATATAATTACATGCAAAGACATGTATCATCATAAACTTAATCATGGTTATACTTTGGCTTTATTTTTATTTTTAGCACGTGCTTAACATTTTTTACTTTCCTTTGAAGTAGACTGCTTTTGGACATAAGCTCATTCCGTGACCATTGTCACGTAGTACTAAACGGAATCAGACTAAGCCGATATTGGTTACCTCTAAGTTGGAGGGTCCTCCATGTCACCCTTGTCTCCCTCATAGAGGTTCCTTGTGGATCATCGTCTTTCACTTCCCGAAAGCGATCGAGGGGTCATAGCCCATGGTTTTTTTTCTTATCATTATACTTTACATGTATAGTTCTTTTTTGACTAAACACATGCAACGATATGACTAAGTCCATAATTTTGACGGAAATCCTGCAGTATAACGGCTAGACCGGAGCTTCCCCAAAATACCAATCACAACTTTCAACCAGTATTTTATCATATTATAATAATCAACCAATCATGAGACGAAGAATATTATGAATCATCGTCTGATTTCTCGTGGTTACCCATAAGAGAATCACATAGTTAGGATATGTATTTGTGATTTTTTAGTTACTTAGCTCTCATATGAAATTATTCTTTGCTTTAGTTCATGTCTTATGGAACACTTATTCAAATTAATTAAGTTAAATGATTGTTTTTTTTCTTGAGATAGTGCCCTTCGTGATTCCTAGGTTCATAGTATGCTCAGAAGCCCTAATCATAGTTCTGTTCCCAAGGAGTTCGAGATTCCTTTAATCCTTGGGTCATAACAACGCATAACCACATCATGAACCGAACAACATCATCTTCACTATTCACCAAGGGTGATTTTCAACTTATTCAAGTTACAAAGTTTTAAACTTTCACTAATAACATACCAAGGTTTTACTTTAAACATTATTAAAGTTATCATTTTTTATAAAGTAGTCATAAAATTTTATTCTTTATGAAAGTAAGTGCCTTTAACATTAAACTCTTATCTTAAGATTAGATCTTTATGAAATAATAATACAAGTTACTAGCTTTTTAAATAAAAAGTCTTGTTCTTTATGAAAGTTAACTCATTTAATTATTCTAGGACCATCAAGGTTTCAACTTTATAACTTAAAGTTATCTCTACATTAAAAAGGTTCCTACTTTATCAACTAGTGATATGAAACATTAACTTCAAGGTTAAAAAGTATTAATCTTCATAAAAGTTAACAGCTTTTAGCATGGTTTTGGTTCAAGATCTAAACTTTATGAATTAAATGTTACAAAACAACACTTTTATGACTTAAAGGTCTCATTCTTGATTAAAGTTTGAAACTTTATGAAATGTCTTTTTTTTTTTAAGGTTTGATTTCTAAGACATAAAGTAACAAGATATCATTTTATAACTCAAAAATGCTTATTATTCTAAAAACTTTAGACTTTTACATGTATTTTTATTTTCAAAATAAAACAAAAGAAGACTTTATGATGGCACTAAAACTTGCGCCACTTTTTGTGTATCAAGAAACAAACTTTTTAAAGTTTAAAGCTTTTAGAATGTTCATAGTCTTATCAAATAATGAAAACATAAAAAGATGAATCTTTTCTAATCATTAACTCATCATAAGAAAAAGGAACAACTTTAAGCAAGATACCATCAAGAACATTTAAGAACATATTTTGCCAAAAGTTGAAACTTAAGAACACTTGAAGAACATCAAGAACATATTTTTCTAAAAGTAGAAACTTAAGAACACTTGAAGAACATTAAAAACATATTTAACCAAAAATAGAAACTTTTGCTCATGAAGAGCATGAAAAATTTTCTCAAATTTTCACTCAAAGATCTTGGTCATGGAGAGAACCAAGTTTCAAGTTTTCTTGAGTAAATAAAATGAAAAAGATGAAGATCACTACCTTTCTTAGAAATGGCGCAAAAATAAGAGAAGAAGAAAAAGATGATGGTGGTTCCTTCCTTCTAGATGGTGGCGGTTTGGCTTGGTGGAAGGAGAAGCTCTTGAGATCTTGTGAAAATGGAGGTTGTAGTGTTTTGATCTTGTCTCCAAAGACCCAAAGATAAGGTCTTTAAAGGGTTAAATGAGTGGTTTTGATGGTGGTGGTGGTGAAGAAAGGAAAAAGAAGATGAAGATGAAGAAGATGAAGAGAATTTTAGAGAAAAGTGAGAGGATTTTATTTGTAGAAAGAGAATAGGATGAGTGAAAATGAAAATGTCAGTGTGTGTGTGTGTGTGTAAGTGGCGTCCACATAAAGGAAAGAGAATGAGATATTTTTGCTTCATTTTGTGTTATCTTGTATTAATTAGTGATTAAGGGGACAAAGTGGATGATGGGGGGACAAAGCATGTACTTACCCTTATATAAAGTATCCTTGTCTTATGCTTTATGCTTTTATGACACCACTTTTTACTTTATTATCTAGTTGACTAAATTTGAATTTAATCATGTGATTAAATGCTCATACAACTTAGTTAAGATGATTAAGTAAGGATTAGTGATTAACACACAAGAACACGATTAATAAAAATTAATCTTGCTATTAAGTTTAATTAATCTTAATTAAACTCCATTAAGCTAATTAAATGCGATTAATATTTAATTAAGCTATAAAGGCTCTGACTTGTTTAATTAGAGATTGTCTAATCTCGATTAAACATTCTCTTGACTTTTCTCATCCGAGTTAACCCCTTAATTAAGCTTTAATTCCATAATTTTTTATTAAGTGCCTAATTACTCAAGATTACTAAGGTAATTTAGCACGACATAAAATTGAGGATGTTGCAGATTACATTTTAGAAGTGCATCAAAAAGTAAAATATTCCTAAAGAAGAGTATGCTAACAAAAATAGTACCCTTCTTTCAATACTAATGTTGCTAGAGCACATATGATGCACAAAAAGTTGAGAATGTTTTTTTCTAATATAAATTTGTCAGTAATATTTTTTTTATATAATCTCAATTGGTAAGTGATTTTAAATATTGTAGAGTTATATACACTTATAGACTTGAAATCTTGCAAACTACAAAATATCCAATTATAATTGATTTCTGGATGTGTCATCATTTTTCAGTAATCATATCTCTTCTTCATATTTGTCCAAAGATCGACAAAATCTTCGAGTAAGATATTTAGATTTTAATCGTTCTCGAAGGTGATGACAAAAAAAAATTATTACTTTTGCATGATTCTTTTTAGATGTAGCATTTTCTTGTTTAATAGTGTCTATAAGATCCATGAGTCATGATAAATTTGAACAACTCAATATTAAAAAGGTTTGACATGATTAAAATATTTTAGCTCAAAGTCTTCACTTAGATGGTAAAGTTTTGTGTTGATAATGTGCGATAAAAATAACAATGCTAATGACTTGGATTTTTTTTTTTCAAAAATAACTTACATTCAATTTCTAAGTTTTCTCGTTGTTGGTAAGTTATTTGTTAATATCTCTATAATATTGGAGCAAGTCTTTTCCTCAACCTAATCTTTTATGCACTCAAAAGAATAATAATATTAAAGATAATAGTAATGGAGAAGAAAGGGACAATAATATAATTGATAATATCAAAATGTATGCTACATTCAGTACTCAAAGAAGTATTTGTAGACTAATCAGGGCGACTCATGGGCTCAGTACTGTTACCCACAGATCCAGATCCATGAGCCCAACCCAAAATGAGATACGAATAGGAGACATTACAAGAACCCCTTCTGTATACACCCCGGCCCAAAAACAAAAAACAGAGATTGCAATTTTGCAAAAAGAAACCGCCATCGTTTAATAAAGCAAAAGGGAAGAGCCCGTCTTCTCTTCCACCTGTGACCTGACCTTCGCTTCCTTCACTTCACTTCACTTCACTTCGCTTCACTGCTCGTTCCTTGCGCTCTCAAACTTCCAAAAGAAACCCTTTCAGAACCCACATTATCTCGCACAAACCCCAAACATGTATGGTGGCGGTGAGTGTTCAAGATTCTGTCTTTTTCCTCCCTATTCTCCCTTTCTAAGTTCCAGTGGTCCTCTGATTCTCGTTTCCCTTTGCAATTTTGATATTTGTTAACTCGCAGACGAAGTATCAGCGATAGTGATTGACTTGGGGTCCCACACATGCAAAGCTGGTTACGCTGGCGAAGATGCTCCCAAGGCTGTGTTCCCCTCCGTAAGTGTCGCTCTCACCTACTCAAACAAACAAAATCTGCAGTGCTTTTCCTCGCAGAATCAAAATGTGCGTCGTTTTTATGTGCTTGATACAATTAGGTACCTCAGGTTCAACAAATTAGCCCTCATTGTGTGTTTTGAAGCGTATTTTATCAAACGCTATTTGGCATTGTTCGTTTACGTACCCTACGGAGGCTTATTTAGCCCCACATTGACTAAGGTTGACAACTTAAGCTTAAGGCTTGTGAGGATGGGGTTAAAATTTGGGGTCAGTTTGGTTTGGGGGGTAAAGGAAGGGGTGAAAAATTCATCGGACCATTTTTTTTTTTTTTTGGGGGGGGGGGGTGGGGTGTTCTCAGGTGTATCTTTCCATCGGACGTAATCTTATTCAAGTATTGTGGCATATTTGAATGTAGGTGACTCTCGTAGCTCAGATTCGATACAAATTTGATCCATGATTATGTTACCCTTATTTTTTTTACCCTTAAACCAAACTAACCCTTTGGTTTGGGGGTAAAAGTGCAGCGATAAATTTTTATGGATCTTATCCGTGTATAATTTTACATGTGAATGGGATCAATAAAAATTTACCCCACATTTTACTCCGAAACCAAACATACCCCAAGGGTAAAAGTTTTCTTCTTTTTCCGAAATGTTTTATTATTACTTTAAAATTAGCTGGTAGCATTTTCAAGTGTTCTGTGTAACTCTAAGTCCATTCAGCTAGATATATCTTGTTGTTCTTCTTCTTCTTCTTTTAAATTGTTATTTAAGCATCTAGTTATTTATTTATTTATATCTTTGTCAGCTCTTGTTCTGGATGCTGCCCTTAATGAACTGGGCACTGACATCTTGGTTGGCAATATGCTATTTCTGCTTGATCTTAATGTATTTGGGTGCATGTATAATTTATGGTTAATTATGGAATACCCAAAAAATTCATGGAACGCGCATTTAGTGCTTCTAACTTCTGCATTATCTTGGCATGCACTTGTTTAGGTTGTTGGTGCAATTGATCAAATGGACATTGATGGACTTGGTGATGCTGAGGAGAGCATGGGAGCTGCCGCAGATTTACAAAACAATGCCAAAAATCTTGATTCTGAAAAAACCAAGGGAAAATGCAAACTTTATGTAGGATCCCAGTCCTTGGGTTACCGCAGAGACTATATGGAGGTAATGCTTTGAAACAGCTGCTAGCTTATGCTATAAATTGTCATTTCATTTATTTTAAAATTAATGGTTTTAGTTATCTATATATGTTATGTCTATCAGGTGCTGTCACCATTGAAGAATGGAGTTGTTGTTGACTGGAATATTGTAGACAATATATGGGATCATGCTTTGAGGTTGTTGCTGATTACCTTACCTGTCTATAGTCTGTTGTAGTATTATCTCCCTCTTTCTTTCTTTCTTCTTCTTCTTCTTCTTTTTTTTTTTTTTTTTTTTTTTTGGTGGGTAAACAGGATCATCATTTTCTTTGTTATGTTTGGTTGTAAGCGGTTGCCATTTGTTATAAATATTGTTGTTTATGCCAGGACATACTTTTATCCAAAATGTCACTGTATGCTTGCCAATCCATGTTGCATGCATGATGCTTTTTTTCCATTTTTGTTTTAAATATTGTTCTCTTATAAGTTTCTGCTAATTTATTTATCTCTTTTATGTCTTATGTTACTATTACTATTAGCTGGTTTTCAGGGATTGCCTATTAGTTGATCCTAAAGAGCGTCCAATGCTACTTGCTGAGCCATGTAATAATACTCAAGAACAGAGAGAAAGGTATTCTGACAATTTTTTTTCCTCCCTCTTTTGGTTTTTGGCTTTTGGCAGCATATACAATTAGAGATTTGGTTCAATTTATCAGTCCTTAGACTTCATTTTCATTTTGTTGTCGATGTGTCAGGACAGCAGAGCTGATGTTTGAAAAATACAAAGTACCTGCATTGTTTTTGGCCAAGAATGCTGTAAGTGATATGTCCTTTCCTGCCCTGTGTATCCAACTTGCAACATAAATATTAGAGTGAGAAAAAAAAAAGGCTTTTCTTTCATTGATGCCATGAAACCATGAATCTTTGCACAAATTAATGAAGGAGTATCTCTTAACTCCAGGTTCTCACATCTTTCGCATCAGGGCGTGCTACATCGTTAGTAATTGATAGGTAAGACTCTTTGGAGTTGTTGACTAACAACTTGGTTTTTTTCATGATATTGATGTGCAATGCGAATGTCTTCTTATGAGCATGGTTTGGAAGACCAACACAGTTGTCTTCTTTTTCCTTTTCAGCATGGAAGTAAATTTTCACCGTCACTTCATTTTTTTGGTATAGATTGTGTTTCATACATCACAATGAGTTACTGGATTGCTGATTTCTAGTTTTGTTCTTTATTTCAATACTCAGTGGTGGAGGATCAACAACAGTTGCACCAGTACTTGATGGTTATGTTCTTCAAAAGGTGTTGTTTTGCTAGCCTATCAAATATTAATCATTTGTCAGCTAATTGTATAATCACATTTACAATAATCTTTAGTAGATGAGAAAAAAATGGTTAGTTTAGGCTATTTAACTGGTTATGAAGAGAAAATATAAATGGGAGATTGTCAAATTTATCTGATAATTGATGACTGACCATTTAATTTAATGTTGCATAAATATAACAGATAGTTAAATTGTAAAACAAATAACAGCTATTATTTTGTGGAAGGCACTAATGCAAGTTCTAGTTGGTGATTTCAAAGTGTTGATATGCAAGTTCCACTTGATCCTATCTATTTCAATGTTAATGTTTCTTCATCTGTCTACATGTGCTTATGTCTTTCATTCTTATGTCTTTCATTCTCTTCCCTTGAAATATAATTTACAACGATCAAAGGATTTTTATTGTATTATATCCTTATATTTGTACTTATGGTTTGTTTGTGTAACTAGTGTCTGCTTATGTCTTCTTTTATGTTTACAACAATAGGCTGTGACAACTTCTCCTATTGGAGGAGAATTTCTGACAGATTGCTTGATGAAAAGTCTGCAAGGCAAAGGTATCATGGTGAGTAACAAAACATTAGCCATTTCAATTTTTTCAGTGGTCATCTGGAGTAAAGTTGTCATATTTGTATCTACTGCTTTGATTTTTTTTTTAAACTTTATTTGTTATTGCAGATAAAACCTCGGTATGCATTTAAGAAAAAGGAAATACGGCCTGGAAGTATTCAGGTATATTATAATTTCATTGTAATTTGTAATAACATGTGAGTTTGGCAATAGTAGAATGTAACATTTTAGAGGTTGGCACTGCCACAAGAAACTCAAGGGTAAAAGGGTGCAAAATATATATGTCTTCAGATTCACAATCACTTCAACTGAATTCATGAATGAAGAGTAATTCTTATTTGCCTCTTCATTTTACTCTGAATCCCACAGACTGTAAACCTTGACTTTCCACATACAACTGAAAGCTACAAACTCTACTCCCAGGTTCGTAGTTGTCCCAAAAATATCTTTCCATATGTTGTGTGTCCTTCAGCTGCTGATTGTTTATTGTGACAGAGAGTGATTGCTAGTGATATCAAGGAATGTGTTTGCCGAGCCCCAGACTCTCCATATGATGGTTTGTGTTCCAATTTTATAAATTTGTATAATGTTTTGAATCCTATTGGCCTAGTTCATTGTTTTCTTTATAATAAGATAAGATAATACACTTACGGCATGACATTCATGCTTCTTCCTTTTATTTGTCAGAGAGTGCATATTCTAACATTCCAATGACCCCATATGAGCTTCCTGATGGCCAGTGAGTTCAACTTTACTCTTTCTGGAATAGTGAGGATTCATTGAGTTATGGTTTTCATCTTTAAATTGTCTGCTTGTAGGTAGTCTCTGTTATCTTTTCTGTATATACAAACATCTTTGTTGCTTTGAAGCCTAATTATTTTTTTTCTGGTTAATTTACCCTTTTTCAGGATAATTGAAATTGGATCTGACAGATTCAAGATTCCTGATGTTCTTTTTAATCCATCCCTGGTTCAGGTGTGTGGCTTGTATGCATGGATATTTGCATTAATCTGTTTTAAATAATTTGCTTTATGGCACACTTTTAGAAAATTGCCAATGCTTGATTCTTTGCTAGGCTTTGGGGAGTTAAAAAAAATTTAGGATTGGGTGGAAGAGCCATGATTTGTTGTCCAGTTGAATTGGTAAACTATCAGTTGGACATTTCTTCTTCTTCTTCTTCTTCTTTTTTAAAAAAAAATTTCAAGAAAAAGTTGTTTTAAGCATTTCCTTCACAAAAATTTGAAAACTGAAACCAAGGGAAGTGGGATTTTTGTAATTATTAATGAAGATATATTAACTGAAGATAAAAATAGAAATCAAACCAAATGCCACCTAATTTAGACTGCTTATTTTACTATCCTTAGTTTGAGAAAATCCTTGGTGTTGTGTCTCATGTTTACGGAGGAGTTGAAACATTTGAAGCTTGTGAAAAGTGAACTATTATAAAGCTTGAGATCTTACTTGATAAAGGCAGTTTACAATTGGTTTTTTGTAGTGGGTTGTAACTAGCAAAGTTCTTGGCACTCATGTATGTTCCCGTTTGTGTCCTGCTCCTGTGTGCACTAGTTTTACTGCTTCATTGTAAATCACAGACGATCCCTGGCATGGAGAGTTTTGCAGAAATTGCTCCTTCAGTTCGTGGCCTTCCAAAAATGGTATATTTTTGTTATTTTAAATGCTTTTTGTTTAGTATGTACTCAGAATTCAGAATTTTCTTCTCACTGGTGACCGATCATGATTTTGCTATATTTTCTGAATATGTGCAGATTATAGAGAGTATTAATAAGTGTGATGTTGACATTCGGAGAGAACTCTTTAGTAGCATACTGGTAACTTTGATATTGATTTGGTGTCCCCCCCCCCTTTCTCTCTCTTCTTTTCTCTCTCTCTCTCTCTCTCTGCATGTGTTCGCTGGGTTTAAAGTTTAGCCACAACTGAAATTGATTTTGTTTATCTCACAGCTTACTGGTGGCACAGCTTCAATGCAACAATTGAAGGAACGCATTGAGAAGGAGTTGCTAGAGGTGAGATTTACAGAGGAGCACATTTCATTTATACATAATGCCCGATTTTTAGGATAGTGCTTAGCTTAAATTATATGGATTGTTTTCCATTTATATATCCATTATCTGTTCATGTTGTTCAAATTTATGAAAGTGTGCTTTGTTTTCTGGGACTTAGTGCATTTAGTAGAAGGTTTCTTTCGGGTTTCTACTCATGGTTCCTTTAAAGAAGCTTCTTTGATGGACTAGCAGAGGGATTAGAGACATATTGTGAGCTAAAGCATTTTTTCCCCCTTTGATGTTTTATTTAAGAGAAAATCCTTACCTTCACCTTGTTTCTTTTCCTCTTGCTAATCTAAAGTTTTTATGCTTACTACACACTAACACTGACATTCTGATACACACACAAAGCACAGACCCAAGATCGTGGAAAACTTGAAATGAAAAGCTTAGTAGGGAACAATTAATTGTAAATGCTAAGTTGTTGCAAGGACGCTGGAGATTTTTGGTTGCATGTAGCCTCTTCATTCATTCTAAGATTTTGAGAGCATAAAACTATAAGGAACACAACCTTCGTTTTATTGTTTGGAAAGTAGAGAACATTTATTGAATACTCCCAGAACTTTTTGAATGAGATTTTTAGCTTGCATGCTATGTTGCATGGGTATGGGTATAGGGTATGAAAATTTTCTAGAAAGTGGGGTGCGGGTACGAAAATATATATATATATATATATATTAAAATTTTACAAATTTCATATAATAAAAACTAAAATTGCATTACTCAAAAACAAAAAATTTAATTACTCATTTAGATTAAAAGAACAAATAAAAGAATTGGGATACCAATATTAAAAAGTGCACAATATGAAGAAACACTCACAAATGTCATATCTCAAGCTATTTCAGAAACAGTTGCATTGCAGCAAAAAAAAATTATCAATAAAGAACTAGCTCAGTCTGTTATAGAATATATCTCACTACACTAGAGAATCCACCATTGCCCCAGAGGGAATTGGCGGACTTGCTGCCACTGCCGCTGATGTGTTCTGCTCGCTGCTGCTGCATCTGTGTTGTCGTTGGCAGTGGACTGGTGGAGAGTTGAGTGGTGGTGGGTGAGAACTTGTGAGGGAATAGAAGTGGGGTGGGGTGTGGTTGATGAAAATAAGAAGGGGGGGATTGAGCTAGGGTTCTTATTTAGGGTAAAAAAAATCCCACTCCCCCCCCCCCAAAAAAAAGACATAATTTTAATTAGTGGCATACCTGTGCCGCACCCAACTGTATCCATGTTGTACCCAAATAATTTAAAAAAGCAAAAAAAAAAGGTAGGTACATACCTGGGCATACCCTGAGCCGTACCCGTATTTTTGCCAAAATAATGTACCCATGCTTCAGAGCTTGCATGTAATGGTATTTCTGTTCCTAAAAATGGGCAATGCTCTTTTATTTAAAAAAAAAAAAGAAGAAAGAAAAATTTGACCGAGCTGTAATTTCTGTTTGTAGGAGTCTCCGCACGCTGCTAGAGTAAAAGTATTTGCCAGTGGAAATGCAACTGAAAGAAGGTTCAGGTGGGATATCTCTCCCTCTCTACTGTTCTCCCTTCCTTCTCCATAAGTGACTTTTATTCGAACAATGCAACTATAATGATGTGCTATATGCGCTTGAATGACTGTAAGTCACGATGGTAACTCTATATGCAGTGTTTGGATAGGGGGAAGTATATTGGCGTCTCTAGGCTCCTTCCAGCAGATGTGGTTCTCCAAGGCTGAGTAAGTTTTAATTGATTGCCAAAGCTTGGTTATGCAAGTTTTTCGTCTCCTTTCATGGAAGTTGAACTCTACGTCTGAACTTTAGTTTACATTGTTGAACTAGAAGAAATATTTGAATTCTATTCTAGACCTTGGTATTTCTTTTTTATTTTCTTATTTCTAAATGATTTTCAAGTTAGACTACCGAAATTTTCTTTGAATTAAAGTGAATACTCTTTTTGATACAAACTATTTAAATTGATAGGTATGAAGAGCAAGGTGCTTCATATATCCAAAGAAAGTGTCCTTGAGTTTCCTTGGAATAGAGGCCTCTTTTTTTGCCATCGGTGATCCGGCAATTTCACGAAGCCCAATGTTGAGCACTTAATTGGTGCCGCTGCCATTAATGAATTCTTGTTTCATATTTATGCCATTTTCTTCGTGCTTCGTACTCACTAAATTCGTATGCCTTTCAATATGTCAAAACGTGTTATCAATTGTAACTGGCATTCCCATTCTGCATCACACATTCCCACTGATTTCCCCTCCCCGCATGGCTTAATGAATGACATTAAACGGCGTTTGATACGGGTAATCTGTCTAAATTACTAATAATATTAGATTAAATTATCTAAATTTGTAAGATTATCTTGTTTGGTTGCATATTATTGATAATTCAAATTTCTAAGATAATTTACATTACCTTTCAAGTGGCAATCTATATTACTTCTATAGTGTATATTTAGATTATCACCCAAGTGATAATCTGTCAATTATTATTATTTTTTTTTAAAACAAAACTGCCCTACCTAAACAGCTCTATTTGTCCCCTCGAAAACTTGAACCCCGCTCTCTATATATGTATATGAACATGAACGTTAATGAATGTTGATTTTTTTTTTTTTTTTTTATATCAAAACAAAAGTCGCTTAATTGCATTATGATTTGATATGGTATAATTGCATTGTAAAAGAAGTGGCTTAATGTAATTTACGTATTTATAAACTTTTGTTAATTTAAATAAATATATTTAATTATATCAATATCTAAAAATTTATTATAGTTATTACTATAATAAATTCAATTATAATAAAATTATTGTTGTTATTGTTAATGTTGTTATTATTATTATAATACTAATAATTATTGTTATAGTAGAAGTAATAATAATAATAATAATAATTTCTATTATTATTACTACTTTCAGTTTGGAGGGCATTTTAGTGAAAGAAAGATATTGTCTACTAATTTTTTTGATATACCAAACAAAATAATGTGAATTGTCAGTTGAATTATTTATGTAGATCAAATATTACATTATAATATTATTAGTAATTTAAAATATGGCAACTTTTGTGAATAGTAATCTAGATTGTTAGTAATTTTATTAGATAATGTGCTAAACATCCTCTTAGAGTGAATTCTTCTGGATAACTATATGGCGTTGCTAAAAAATGTATGGTTTGTTGCGCAAAATCTATCAAATTTACAAAATGAATAAAAGAATTAATTTAACTTGTGGCATTTTGATTTGGTTTGATACTAAATTTTCAAAATTATTCTTTTAATAAATTCTTACAAATCATAATAAAAGTGATAATTTGACGATAAAAGATATAGTCTCGATGAGAAAATATAATTGTTTCAATAAAAGAAAAAGCCCAAATGATAAGAATAATTATAACAGATAGTTTACACTTTGAGTTAATAAAAATTTAAAAAGTGTCATGTAATCTCTTTTTAAATTGAGTTTATGTAATCACCCAATATTATTTGACACTTATTGGTGAATACAATTGAAAGCGTATAGAAATTATTCTCACACTAAAATGGTAAAACGAACAAAACATATTATTATTATTTTTATTTATAAGTTAGGATATTTCAACCTTTCAAACCTGTAATTAGGAGTGAAAATAGATTAGGTTAGACTAAACTTTAGTTTAAACAAGTATGATTCACATTCCAAATATGTGATCGAGTTTAGATTTATTACTTGATATAGGCTTTTTTTTAAGGCCTAATCTAACATTTTTAAAAATGTAGTTTAAAAACCTATTTAGATGCCTATTTAATACTAAGTCTTTTAAATAGATCAAAAAATATTTTTTTAAATAGGCAAAAAAATTCCTTAAATATGCTGAAAAGTCTATTTCTAAATAGACTAAAAAACTTCTATTACCTCTAAGCTTTTAAAATAATAATATAATATAATTTATATGATTTATAATAATAATAGTAATAGGTCAGCATATTAGATCAAATAGACTTTTTGTATAGTTTGTAGCCTGACCCTTTTGGTTAAAAAGGGTTTTTGAAAAGCCTTGAGCTGAATTATTTACTAATAGGTTATTTGGAATAAAAAAATGAGATAAAATTAAATTCAATTCTATTAACAATTAAATTCAATTGTATTATAATTTAAATTCTTATGTTTGGAATAAACCAATAAACTACAGAATTGAATTCAATTAAATTGTTCGAAATATATATGAAAATGAATTAAATATTTTATCTTAACTATTTTATCTTTTATTAATAGAATATCATATTTTAATAACTTAATTATTTATTAGATAATATTAAAGGTATTTTTGATATACCAATTTTTAATATTAAATCTACCAAGTTAAAAATGATAAATTTAGATATTTTTACATAATTAAATTCTCTTTAGATTTTAATTCTATGATATTAGTTCGTTTCAAATTAAGAAATTAAATTTAATTTCTTACATAAATTTAATTCTAAGGCTTTCTAAACAACGCATTAAACTGGGTTCAGAATAAGCTTAGGCCGAAAAACTTCCACGAATTACCTGGCCTATTTCCACCCCAACCCATAACAATTCCATTGACCACCGGCCCAACTTTCAAATTTATCAAAATATATAAAAGAAAAAAGAAACGGTTGGGATTAAATTGAAAAGGAGAGAGTGGAGAGGCATTGGATAACGAATTGTGGCGGTAAACTCGGGTTTGGGTGTTTGGTCGTTGTTGAGCTGAATCGAAGCAAAGCAAAGCAAAGGAGGGGAGTTATCGATGCGATGGCCTGCAACAATATCTCTTGTACTACTCCTTCCTCTTTCCTCATCTCTTCTTCTTCTTCTTCTTCTTCCTCTTCCACCACCAAGCCCCTTCCCTTCTTGTTTGTATCAACCTCCTTCAAATTCAATGGCCCCTCTTCTTCTTCTTCGTCGTCGTCGTCACTGTCTGCACGTTCTTATACTCGTCGGTGGATCAATCCCCTCAGCCGCAGAAACTTCGATCAGCCACCGCAAATTGAGCGCCACTGGGTTGAAGCTCCCCATCAACCCCTCGCTTCTCCAGGTTACTTCTCTACTTTCTCTGAGAAACTTGTTATAATGAGTGAGTGAGGGATTTGTTCTCTCTCTCTCTCTCTCTCTCTCTCTTCACAATTCACATTTGGTTGCTGCAAATGTTCCAGATAGGTTTACTGTGGCGTCTTATAACATACTGGGGGACAGAAATGCTTCTGAACACCGAGATTTGTATGTAAATGTTCCTTCTCATTACATCAACTGGGATCGTCGTAAGAGGGTTATCTGTAAAGAACTCTTTGGATGGGACCCTGATATTATCTGTTTACAAGTAAGTAACACCTTTCCACTTCATTCTAATCTTTTCCACGGAGATTCATCAATTTAATGTGCTATTATCATTCACTAGATAGACCCTGCGCTCAAATAATATCCTGTATGTTTTTATCACTCTCAGGAGGTGGACAAGTATTTCGAACTCTCAAACATTTTGGTTAAAGCAGGATACACAGGATCTTACAAGGTATATTTTCATTTCCTGGATTCCCTTCACTAAAACAAGGTACTGAGTCCTTTTTTACTGATAATGGTCATAAGCTTGGTTTTATACTATTGGTTTGGTCTATTTACTGTCAGATACTTTTTGGATCAAGTTTCGGTTCTTTCAATAAAATAACAAACTCTAGTTGATTTTATTCGCTATCATCATTAAACATGCTGATTTATTTCTACAACTGCAAAACTAGACATTAGCCTGTACATGGTAATAGTACACCACAATATATAAGTGTCTAACTGTTGAGAACCTAATGAGTTGTGCAAATGGAGTTGTAGAGACGCACTGGAGATTCAGTTGACGGTTGTGCAATGTTTTGGAAAGCTGATAAGTAATCTTTTAATTGCCTACTTTGCTTGTTAGATAAAAATTGATGGGTCTAATCTATTCACTTAGCCTTTTCTTTCTGTCTGCCAGGTTCCGGTTATTAGAACGAGAGAGCATTCAATTTAAGGACATTGGCCTTCGTGATAATGTTGCTCAACTTTCGGTTTTTGAGGTATCAGTTCTTTGATGTCAGCTAATTTCTTCTAGTGTGTGTTTGTGAGTTGAGGTTTTTTTTGTTTTGGGGGGGGGGGGGGGTGGGGGGAAGGAGGGAATAGAAGGATTTGATGAGTAAAACACTTCCCTTCACTTTCTTCCCCTCCAACGTGAAATAAATAATTTGAATTCTTTGGCCATCTCTTGCTGTATATAAGGTGATCTCTTACATTAGCTTGAACCTAAGCAGTGGCTGAATTGTGAAGTTTCTTAATTATCTGTATCTGGATTCACTATAGCTCCTTTATCGCCTTAATGTTATTATTATTGTAAATATTGGTGTACTGTACATCCAATTAGCCATCCTTTGCATTTCTAACTTCATCTTATACAGGCAGATGGGTGAATCTGACTCAAGAAGACTGCTAGTTGGTAACATCCACGTACTTTATAACCCAAACAGGGGAGAAGTTAAATTAGGCCAAGTAAGTTCCCCCTTCCCCCTCTTTTTTCTTTCTCTTTTTGCTTTTTACTTGGACCATCATTACTTTATAGTAGATATCTCAATGAAGGTACTTTTGACCTTTCCTTTTGTACTATTATTTCAGAAGTTAACATTTATACAGGGTTCTTTATTAAATTCTATAGCATATGCAGGAAGTCATATTTATTATGAGAGGATTTTTTTGAAATAATTAAGTGGTAGGAGTAAAAGCATTAGTATAAAAAACCATACGAAAATAAGTAAAATCAAGTGTTATGGGGAGCATTAATTGCTCACATGTTCAATAACCCCTTGGTTCTTTCTTTTTTCTTTTGAGTTCTACTCAGTTGTCCACTTTCTCATCCAGTAGTAAACTAAAAGCAGATCAGTTGAGGTAACTACTAATGCCTAATCCAGAAAGAGCTAGGTTATGTAAGAAGTACCAATGGAGTATGTATTTCACTTCATTTTATCAACATTCATTATCAAATTTTTTAATTGATCTCCTAGAAATTGATACACTCTGGAATATTGAAATATTTAATATTTCAGATTCGTTTTCTCTTGTCAAGAGCACAGGCCCTCTCAGAGAAATGGGGTAATACCCCTGTTGTGCTTGCTGGTGATTTTAATAGCACTCCCCAGGTGCCATATTCTGGAAAGATTAGATATGACTTTGTCATATAGTTTCTGTTCTAAACTTTTGACATATTGATTTCTCTGTATAATTGTTCATCAACAGAGTGGAATATACAAGTTCTTGTCATCATCTGAGGTGAATAACTTCAAAATTGTTTATCATATTCGCATTATCTTGGCTTGCAAATTCATTGTATACTGCCATGATAATACAATTGATCATGCTATGAATCTAAGCGAGTGGTTTATGTTCAAGATGCTCACTTGAAATTGGATATGGTTTTCACTTGCAGCTAAATATCATGTTATATGACAGAAAGGAATTATCTGGACAGAAAAGCTGCCGTCCTGCTCAAGTTTTAGGCGAGAAAAAGGGAAAAGTTGGTCCACTTATCTTACTGGATGGGTACTTTTCTTCTTCTTTTTGGTATTTGTGCTATTTAGTTGTATCCATGATGCTCACAAGTTATTGTTTCCAGCTTGTTAAATTGCTGGACAGATGAAGAGGTAAAAATTGCAACTGGTGATTCTGAGCATCACTTGGCTGTTCATCCATTGAAGCTGAATAGTTCCTATGCCACAGTTAATGTACCTACTCATTCCTTTGCTACCTATTATTGCTATAGATGATCTTTCAGAATCCTTCCCCCCTGGTCCCTGCTTTGGGGGGAAAAAAATCCCATGCCAATGGAATAATAAAATGGTATTCCTTGTCAGGGTTCAACTAGTACACGGGGAATCAATGGTGAACCCTTGGCAACTTCCTATCACTCAAAGTTTCTTGGTACTGTAGATTATTTGTGGTAATCAACGTCTTTCCTAAGCTCTTCTAAAGATTTTGTTTGTGACCTTAATGATGACAATGACCTAACAATATGATTGATTACACTTGATGTAGGTACTCAGACGGTGTTGTACCTACAGGAGTTCTTGATACCGCTTCAATTGGTGATCTCGTGAGGACAGGCGGCCTCCCATGCAAGGTATTACTGCTTGAATTTATGACCTATGAGCATTCTGATAGTTGGCTTTGTAGAGCTGCTTTTGAATTGAAATAGGTGCAGTAGATTTTAGCTCTTACACAAGATTAAGTGATGATCTTCGAATACTCATATTGTCCAACTACATTATTTACTGTACACTTATTTTTGAACCTCGAACGCAAATGTGTAAACATAATCTTTTGCAATTTAACCAATATTTTTCTTGATCAATAGAAAGTGGGAAGCGACCACTTGGCCTTGGTTTCTGAGTTTTCCTTCTCAGTTACCAACAATAAATCTACAGAAATAGTTGCAGCAGCAGCATCACCTCGACAAGATACTGAAGAACAGGACAATCTGCAGTCATAAAGTATTCACAATTTTTTATTCGAATCATTTTGCTTTCCATGTGTATCCTGGTTTCTATGATTTGCTTAGCTTAGTTCAAAATTAGTTGAATTGGGTTGTAACTTAGGTAACGGTTGAAGTGCGAGTCGGTGGTAGGAATTTCTCAATGTGACACAGGAAATAATAAGTATTCACAATCGAGATGTTTTCTCTATTGATCATTCTCTTTCTATAATTAAGTTATAAAACTAATCTAAATCGATGGAATAATGGATAAGAGAAAACCAAGCAGCTTAATAAATATGGAATATATACCTGAATTACTATGAAGAACGGATTGTGTTGAAAATTTCTTTTAAACAAGACACTGTTGACTCCTGAAAGTCTAATATATAGATGAAGTTTCTACTAATTTCCTATCTTTTCGGATAAAAGAAGCATATGTTAAATACAAAGCAGGAGGACCAGGAATAATTTTCCAATGAAAAGAAAAATTACAAAGAGGATGAAGCAAAAAAGGACTTTCTAGTTCTATGGTGTTTTTTGCAACACAACCCCTGAATAGACACATTAGCTGGATCCCACAGAGGCAACAAAAACAAGCTTAACCCAATTAAGATTTGCAAGTATAACCCTCTGGTTTGAGCATTATAGCATTCCGTTCAATCCAAAATCCCAAATACATATCATTCCAGCTAGAGGAGTACAATTTCACAGAATATTTTGCTACTCTTTAACACAAATTCCGTTTTAAAAACTTAAGAAACAGGTGCGTCAAATAAGGTAGTTTCCTCCTCCCTTCAACGAAACTGTAGTTGCCACATAATTTACAGCTTGAGATGAGTGTTGAATTGGACGGCCCTTAATCATTACATCCTTAATTTCCTGAGTGTCAACATTATAGGACTTTATCGTCCCACAAGACATCTCCATAAGAAGCTCATTACCCTTCCAGAAAACTAGTGGTTTAGGCGGTCGTTCTGTATGCTTTATCACCCTCTGCATTAGGGTCCAGGAACCCTCCGCACCAAATCCATCCATCACCCATATATCAAAGGATGTGATCGCACTATAAGCACAGCTAATCAGTGTGATGGAGTCATTCCACACAGCCAGAGATCTACGACCAGGATCACTAATATCAATGTGGGATGGCGTTGGTACCCTTTGGAAAACCTTATCCTCCATATTGAATGCAAGGATTGTTGGGAACCACTTGAGTGCCCACCAGTAATAAGTTCTTTTAAAGCACATTGCAAAACAATCAGTACCAAAATCAAAACTCCCAGCATTGGTGTTACGAAGCCTTGTCCATGAATCAGTGCTTAAGGCATATTCCTCAACCCAATTGGTACTCGTGGGCACAACCCGATTACCATATCCATCCACTTTCCAAATCCTTATGACCTTATAATCATCAGTGAATGGATCATACCCCATTCCAACAGCTAAAGCCGAAGCTTGGGGTTTCAACCGTATATTAGAGTCAGGAAGACATCTAAATTCTCTAGTTGCAGGGTTATACAAGACCACCTCCTTACTGCGTGGCCAATAGTCAGTAGACAAGCACAATATGCCATTAGAGTGACCAGAAATTTGGAACTTGGTTGAAAGCATGTTGAATTGAGGCCTTAAGGTTTCAACAGCTGAAGAGTCAGCATCTGTGGCTGTGGCAGACAAGGAAAATAGTTTATAGCTTTCCAAGCCATACCCAAATATAGTGGGGAAGGAAAGCCTTAGCAGCACGCTATCACCAGAGCCGTGGTTCTTGATGAAGTTTGAGAGGTGACGAGAAAGGAAAAGAGGGTCGTCGAGAAGTGCATACCAGTTCTTGCAGACACACTTGAAGCGCACCAACGATTTGTATGGTAACCTTGTAAGGATATCCTCCAGCAATTCTTGGGGTAGTTTTGGATCATTCTCCATGAATTCCACTCTACTTGTGTTCTTTCTGCTTGGTTTTCTTTCAATTTGTACAGTCACATGTGAAGAAAGATTTTGAAACAAACCAAAACCCAGAGTGGGTTGCAACTCTAGTGTTCGACTGTATTGTAAGAGAACACAGGAATCAAGAAAATTAGAAATGGAGATGGACCAACCATTTTTCTCCTTTTGTTTTTTTTCGTCAACAGAAGGACCAACCCCTTGTTTGACATTTTGAATCGTCAAAAATTAGAAATTTAAAATATAATGTAGAAGTCTACCTGAGGCTTTAGGCTCAAGCCCGATAATAAGTCCAGTCCAGTGCCTGTGCCCATGAGACAGGAAAAAGAAACCACTACGGCTCTGATTTTTTTTTTACATTTTTTTAAAAAGGCTTTGAGAATTTTTTTTTAACGAAACTGAAATTTTTAAAATATAATGTAAGACGATAAACATTGAGTTTTCTACAAAGTTAAATACATTTAGTAAATACATAGGAATTTTTTTTCCTAGAGAGAGAAACTAGGCCGAGAATGGAGAGAGAATGAAGGGGAGACCTAATCGAGAGAAATGATGGAGGAAAAAGAAGGGAGTGATTGCCGAAGGTGGTGGTAGAACGATTGACGGCGAAATCTAGCAGATAAGGGGACGGTTAGGTTAATATATAAATGTAAATATAGTGAAGAGCAAAAAGCAATCAAACAGAGGGAGTACAAACACCATTATTCATAGAAGAGATTTGGCTCTTTAAAGTGTAGGATGCCGTTCATATGGTATAGTATATGATTACAATGGCTGATGAGAAAAGTAATGGTTCATATAATTACACGTATATGATCTGTCATGTTAATATTTTTACATCTTATAAAACCTTAAAATAAAAATTCATAATTTCTTACTTAAAAGTATGGAAGTTGAATGCACTGCTTTTTAGAAATGGTTTATCTTAACATTATACTTGATCGAACATGTGATTGAGCCATGAAAATTTTTTGCTCCATCCCCTCAATATATCTGAAGAAGATAAATTTGTTCCATTTGGGATGAGAAAAATCTCAATCAAACAGACTTTTGATAGTCTAATTGGCTAATTAGAAAATTGAATTGACAAATCATATTTTATTAGATAACGAATTGAAATGACAATTCTACCAATAGACCACACTTGGCATTTGGAATTCATACTCTATTTCCAATTTTTATTTATTGTTTATTTTTTATTTTTGTTATTTTCTAATGTGTTAATATATTGATCAGTACAATTTAGTTAAAATTCAAATATACATATGATTCATTTACATTTTAACCATCCCAATTAATCATAGAATTGCAATAGAGTAATTGATTTTGCAAGTTGAAATCAAATTTGTCCCACATAATAAAAATAAGGAAAAAAATGTATTTGAGCCCCTGATATATAATTTATGTGCATTTTATCCCTTAATATTTTAAAAGTGCAATTCAACACCCTAACATTTTTAAATTATGCAAATAAGACTTTTGGTTAACTCTGTTGTTAAATACCACCATTATTGATCATACGCCATTGAACTCAGAATTCGAAACGCACTCATATGACCCAATAAATTTACAAATATAGAACTAAAAAGTGAGCTCTCTGTTGAAATTGAAACTTGAAAATTGGGACAAGAAAGAAATAAACGTTCTCATGTTGACACTCAGAACTCGAAACTCGCATTTAACATCAGAGTTAACAAAATGTCTCATTTGCACAATTTGAAAATATTAAGGTGTCAAATTATACATTTTTAAATATTAAAGGGTAAAGTACACATGAACTATGTTTCAGGGATGTAAAGTGTAATTTTCCCTAAAAATAAAGGCTAGATGAAAATAGGTAGAGCTCTCACAGTGAATTTGACTATGTTATTTATACAAGAGATGAAATTGAGGAGTCTATTTAGTGTTGATAGGTCAATTAGTAAAACTTAGAAACATTTTAAAAGAGTAGTGGAATTTAATTTCTGTAAACATTTTTTGTCTCAATTTTATTTTCCTTAGCCTTTTCACGAGACTCATGAGATAGGACCTAAGCGTGGAAAAACAAGTTGACGAATCCTTGATACTGAAGAGGTAAAAAGCCTTAAAATGATGAAATTAAGTATAACGTTTTTCACAAGGAAACTTTTGGTTACTTAACTATGATCACTGCATGCGAAGTGCACTAGATTTCTTTGAATATGAAAAGAAATGCGGGATATTTGTTTGATTATTTTCAATCACTATGCAGGTATTCTCATGAAAAATAAGATATTATACACGATTTTAAACTCTTGATTTAACTCTTTAACTCTTACGAGTTTATGATCTGACCGTATAAAAATGAGTTAATTCTCACACAAACTCTCTCTCTCTAATATACTTATTTGAGTTTAAGTTAATTTTGACAAAATCAGTAAACTCTCAATTTTAATAGCAAATTTGCGAGTTTAAATTTTTTTTGTTTTGAATTAATTAGCAAGTGATTGATTTTAAAATATTTAATAAAAATTCTCTAATAAAATTTAATATATATAATATTGGAATGCTACTTTCTCTAAAATTTCCATACAAAGTATGTTTTCCATTCATCCTGTATGAATAGAAACTCCAAAATTTTCATGTAAAATTTATTTCTCACTCACATACAAAATTTACTTATAATTCATTTAATTTAAGACTAACATTATAAATATGTTACTAAAAAATTACTCCATTCAAGATGCCATGTAAAAATTATTTCCTTCTCATATTTTATGATTGATATTTAAAAAAAAAAAATTAAATATCCTCATATAATTATTCCTTTTTATAATTTACTACATAATATAACATATTTATTGAAAATAAAAATGTGAAAAGAGATTAAAAAATAATAGAAAAAATTAGATAAATTATATGATTTTAATATTTTTTTAATAGGTTTCATATTTTAACTGAAATAAATATGAAAAGATTTCTTTCATTTTTTTAATTATTTTTTATAGGAAGTTGACTAATGAAATTCACATTTTTATTTTTCATTCATTTGTACTTAAGGACAAATTACTAAAAAATATATATTGATCATCATTAATCAACATTCTCCTTTTAAAAGGTTAAGATGAATATAAGTTCAAATAAATTTTATAAATAATGATAGAATATGTTAATTAAAAATAAAATAGTTACATATTTGATCAATTTCACTTTAAAGTTCTATAAGTCTATGTAACTCAAAGGGGAAGTTGGTTTAATAATTTTAATTATCGTATAAATCTATAAAAATATAAAAAAAGACTTGATTATACATTCTAGATGTACAGATGGAGAAATTAAGTATTAAGTAATTTGTTACAAAAGCAAAGATAAAATATAAGAGAAAATGACAATTTTTTTTAATCTAAAAATAATAAAATATTAGAGTTAATGATCATTATTATTACACATTATTATTTAATAAATTGTTGAATGAAATAAATTTAAGTGATAGAATATTTTTTAATTTTGTTTAGAGTTTAATTTTAATACACTGACAGTATAAAAATTTTTTTAAACTATTATCTAATCAAAATATTCTATTTAAATGACTATTTAAATAGTGAGTATGAGATTCAACCATACTTATTGATGTAGCATTATATGATTAGATGACATTATAAAATTTTTTATATCATCAATGTATATAAATTAAATTCTTTTTTATATAGAATATTTTTCAATATTTGTAACTGAAATATTACTACTTCATGAATTTTTTTTTTTTTACCATTAAAATTTTAAGTAAAGTATAACTATATAATAATTATATAAACTAACGTTATGCCAGTCAAACCACATTTTTTATTTTTATATATTAATATAATTAAATATTAATAATATATATTAATAAAATAAAATAATTTTATATTATCATCCTTTATTCTATACTATTATATACTATTATATAAAAATGATTCTCTTTTGTAACCGCTTTTGATCTCTCCTAACTATAATAGAACTTTTTTTCAAGTTCAGATGCATATTATATTTACTAACATTGTATATTTCAATTTCTAAAACTTGATAATACATCTTGAGCACATAAGAAGAATATGAAATTACACAAAGACAGTGGAAAGTGGGAGCAGTTTACACAATGAGAAGACTGGATTTGTTGATGGCATGAATCGTAACAATCCATGTTAAACTGCTCCCACGTTCCACACCCTCATTGTTCAACTCACCCATATAAACATCTGGACATGAATCAGAGTCAGAATTTTCCTTTTCTTTATTTCATATTTTTTTGTCCGTTTTGTTGCTTTTGAATCAATCTTTTGAAGAAAGCGTTCCTGTTGGACTTTGTGCAGGTACTTCTTGCTTACTCTATTGATTTGGATTCTTTTTTTCCTGCGCCGTGTTGTTGGCACACTGCCAAAACCATTGCTGTCACACAGCTAGAATCCTCCATCACCATTCTTCCTTAGAAGCCACTCCACTCTTAGGTATCTCTCCGTTATTCTTTTCTTATTATTGTTGGTTTTATTACTCATTCTTTCAATCATGATGATTATACTCAACTCTAAATGGGTCCTTGGTTGCATAATCACAACAGAGCAAAGCTGTGAATTTTAATTGACGCATTGCTTAATTATTGCTAATACTGTGTGGGTTTCATGAATGGAATTGCATATCATATGCGAGATAGATGTCATGTTAGGCATCAAGATAGTGCTATTGTTGTATTAATAAATGAGGGTATTGGTAGATCAATAAGTCTAACATGATGAAACGATGCAACACTCGAAATTTAATCCGAGAATTTTTTTTTATATTTATAGAATAAAAAATTAGAGCCCCGATTTCCACCAAAAAGAATAAAAAATTATATTTCTGATTTGGTTTACATTTTATATCTCAATTATTATAAAAAAGAATTAAGAATTTCTGTTGTTCCTTTTAATACTCCCATCTAAATGTTGACCTATATTGGTTTTTTAAGGATAAATAACATATTGATGTCAATATATCAAGAATTGATGAAAGGATCCTTGCAAGGATAAAAGTTGGTTTTATTTTAAATTAACATGGGTTACAATAATGGATTGAAGTGATAGATTTTAAAAACTAATGAGATGGAGTGTAATTTCTTGATATTTCAAGGGAGTCAAGTCTATTTTACTCAATTGTATTTTTATTTATTATTCTTATTCTAAGAAGATGAAAGATAAGAGTACATCCAGAATTTGATCTCCAAGTTAAAAATTAAAATCAAGAAAAAAAAAACTCAATCTAGAATAATATTTGAAATTATTTGTAGCCATTTTTTTTAGTTATTCATTACTCATTTTTTAAGTATTTGTAAATGCATACCTTACATTAAATATATTAATATATAATATTTATACACAATTTTCTTTCTACCATCTTTCTATCATATAAAATGCAGCACATCTAATCATATTTTCTTATTTCAAGTGTTAATGAGAAATTACTATTCATACTAAATAATTATTAATTACATTGATATCCAACAAAACAATAAAAATACAAATGTGCAAGTATATTTAATTATAGTGGTTAGTGTAAATGTTTTCTTATTTTCTTTATGTATTTCATAGCTTTGTGAATGGAATTTGCAAATATTTATTCATATTTATATTTTATAGATTTTATATATTGATGTGAAATTAATATTTATGTAAATTTTATTAATTTATAATGTATTACTTTACATGCATAAATTTAATTATAGTATTACCCAAAAAAGTAAAAAGGCGGATTAGCAGGCACGAAAGAGCTTGTTAAGCCACTAGTTATCTAATAAAAATTATAAAAACTATTATATCATAATTAAAAAAAAAATTGCAATGTAGGTGTAAATGATCACAACATATTGCTCGGCTATCCAAAATCTGTGTTGGAGAAATTGCAATGTGGTTGCAAGTGGGGTGAAGTGGGGTTAATAATGGGATAGGAAGGTATATCTTTTTTTTATAAATACTATAGAAAAAAAAGATCAATTTCTATGTACGGATAATATAAAATAACTTTATACTATTATTCAATTAAAATGCAAGAAAGTGCCAGATCGTGCTAGATAACTACCAACTATGATAAGAGATCCATCGTAATTTGATACTTTCTATTAGTTGATAATATAAAGTTATTTTACATAATCAGTATATACAAATTAAACTCTAGAAAAAATATATATGGACTTGAAAAAAATATTTAAATACAATGAGAAGGGTCAAATGATAGTTACTTAAGAGAATGCCCTTTATTAATAATATAGATTATAGTTAATTTTGCATACATATTTAGATAGTTTTTTTCAATATTTTACATAAATATGTTATCTAATTATGTTTAGTTATCAAAATATATTTTCAAATTATAATTTTTTTAGGATTTAATTTTGATGCAAAAAAAATATATTTACATAGACATTTAATCATATATCATCACATCAATAAAAATATTCAACTCAGTTATCCATTACTTAAATAGTTATATAAATGAAAGAATATAATTAATTGACTATATAAAAATCGTTTATACTGTCAATGTATTAAAATTAAATTTTTTTTTTTGATATATAAACTCTTATAAACCTAAAAATCGAGTTTACGATTCGAATTTAATAAGATTTGGAGAATTTACTTAAATACTTGAGTTTGCGAATCTTGATGCTATACGTGTATGTATCTCACTTTAGATTGACTTGAAGAAAGCCATCCTACCAAATTAAGAAATGATAAGAGGATGCATTTTTTGTGACATAATACGTGTATACGACTTTTTTAGTGAGTGGGAAAGGGTTAAAAGTAAAAAAAAATTTGAAATAAAAAAAAATCCAAACTCCTGCGCCAAACCCTCACTTCCACCCCCTCCACATATTCCATATACTTATCAGCATTTTGCTAAAAAATTACCAGCATTTAAAAAGAATTTACCAACGTATTATGAACTCTTTAAAATCTTATCTTTTTGGAGAATAAGATTTAGTAACATGTTAAATTTATTCGTTTTGTTACCCTTAGTCAATAATTGTTACACAAAATTTATATATATATACAAAAATAGCCCAATAGAAAAAGTTACGAACGTATTGCATATACTTGTCAGTATTTTGCTACAAAGTTACCAGCATTTGAAAATAATTTACTAGTATATTATGAACTATTTAAAATCTGATTTTTTGAAGAATAAGATTTAGTGATATGTTAAATTTATTCATTAATATGCCCTTAATTAGTAATTGTTACAAAAAATTGGAAAAAAAAAAAATACACAAATTGCCAAAGAGAGAAAGTTACCAGCATATTGCATATACTTATCAACGTTTTGTTACAAAGTTACCAACATTTCCTAATAATTTACCAGCATCTTATGAACTTTTAAAACTCTAATTTTTTGAAGAATCAAATATAGTGATATATTAAATTTAGTCATTTATGTGCTCTTAGTTAATAATTGTTACAAAAAATTGAACAATATATATATATATACACACACACACTCACACACAAATTACATGCTTACTAGTGTTTTGTTACAAAGTTATCAATATTTTCTAAGCATTTATTAGTATCTTATGATCTCTTAAAACATTGATTTTTTTAAGAATAAGATATAGTGATATGTTAAATTTATTTATTTATTTATATACTCTTAGTCAATAATTATTACAAAAAATTAAAAAAGAAAAAAATATATACATAAATATCCAAATAGAAAACATTACTAGTGTATTGCATATATTTATCAGTATTTTGCTACAAAGACAGCTTTTGGAAAGAATTTACCAATGTCTTAAGAACCTTTTAAAATCTAATTTTACGAAAAATAAAATTTAATGATATATTAAATTTATCTATTTTGATGCTTTTAGTTAATAATTATTACAAAAAATTGAATAAGAATAGATTTGGGTTTTTTTTTAATTTCAAATTTTTTTACTTTTTATTTATTTACCTTCACTATTTTATCTTGTATATTTATATTTATGAATTTAATTGGTATAGATTAATAATATAAAATAATTTTATATTATTAATTAATAAAAACATTAAAAAATAAAAAATTATAATAAATTTTTTATTATAATAAATAATTATTTATATAAATTGATATTTTTTATTATTTTTTTGATTGAAAAATATATTTAAATTAAATTCTATATTTATACAATTTTTATCTGTTTGCACTTTTTCTCTCTCGCTCACTAAAAATGCCGTATGCGCCCTGGAGTGCATCGGAAAAAATGACTCCCGTGTCACTTCTCCGCCAAATTTTAGCGAAATTGCGTAAGATTTCCTCTCCAAATATTCTTTTTCAATTGAGAGGCCCTCGAGCAAGCCACGTGTGAGTCATGCCACGCGGTCATCAAATTCTACAACCCGCTATCACCGTCCTCCAATCTTGACCGTTCATCGCCCACACAAAGCACCTTCTCCAACGGGCCAGATGCTCCTAGACATTCACCCGCCCAAACATAACAGTCGTCGCCACCATAGAAACCATGGGTCCCACAATCCGCCAATCATATGCGTCCACGTGGAATCTGAGACAGTATGCACCACCGACTTAGCCTCCTTCCAAAGTAAGAAAATTTCCCCCGTAAGCCAAGAATCTAATTGAATCGAATCGTCCCTTCGCCGCTGCTGTTCATTGTATTTCCCGTCGGGGCAAGGCGAGCATAAAATAATAATAATAATAATAATTAATAAATAAACCGAGCAAGCCCCATTCTTGTGGCGCTTATTCAAAATTTTCCACTTGGAATTCCATTCCCCTGCAACAAGTGCTTCGTCCTAAAGGATAAGCGGAATTTGATTGAGGATGCAACGTTTTGTTGACAACGTCCTCGCTGTGACTAAAGAGTAAGCAATCACATTTTGTCTTTTTTGCTATTAGGCTCTCTCTTTAAAATCATTCTCTCAGGTTTGTTTGTTAGTCGAATATATATATATATATATATATGAAACGAAATAGGGAAGTATGTAGTTCAATTGAGTTTTGTGAGTTATTTTAGGGAATCAATCATTGCTGGGAACGTATTTGTTTTCTTTTGCGACGTGGATTAGTTTCTGCATGTCTCCATTGCTAAAACAAAATTATGTTTAAGCTTGTGACGTGGAAAGGTTGGTTTTGCACCCCCCCCTGCCTTATGTTGCTGATGAATTTAATGCCCTTGGGTTGGCACGATGGAATTATTATTATATAGTAATGTTGTTTTAGAGCAGTGGGGTAATCCTATGGATTTCAGTGCTTTTTTTTTGGCGTTGTCAATTGCGTGCATAGATGGCAGAGGATGAGGTTTGGCATTTGAATCTTTTGGTGCAGGTCGGTGAAGACGTTTACTTATGAGTCCGTGAACAATATTGTGAGGCTAATCAATGGAGTATCAGCTCTTTTGTTGACATTACTACCTGGCAAAGCTACTATACTTGAAGGTATTCAGGGTTGGGAGCTCAGACCAACCTTCCGTGGACCACGATTCCCACGTTGGATGGAAAAGTAGGTTTTCATTATCACATTAGTAAATTTCCAAATCTTTTTGTATCTTCTATTAGAAAATATGGATGTTTCTAAAATGGTCTTGGACCAAGATGGTTCTTGAATCCTGTCTATTATGGACATGATTCAAGGACCATTTTGATCCATAACTTATCAAGAATCATTTTAGAACTTACCAAGATCATTGATATGTACTTGTTATCATGTCTATCTATTTTAAACAAAAAATCTTTTTAAGTTTAGCTTATACTTTGCAGTCTACAGCATTGGGATGGATGTCTTTCTTTACAACATAGTAATGTGCATCCTAATGCTGTACGTTGTTCTTGACATTGTTTTTCTTGCCTTGTTTTTTGTTTCATTTTTCTAGGGGTGTGTCCTCTTTCAACCAGTTCATTCATGAACTTTCTGTGGATTCTGATGTTTCAAGCCTGGAATATTCATCTGGGGAAGAAGATAGTGATGGATATGAATCTCCTGAATCTCCCTCATCTCAAAGTTCCAGAGCCTCTAGAGCTAGTTTCACCAATTATGGTAGGCATCAGATGGATTGGATGCAGTATATCTTGCTTTGGATTGTGGTTCCTGTAAAGTTTTTGCTGGGGATTCCATTTCGTCTTTTCCAGTTAGCTTATTCTGGGGTGTCAAAAGCACCGTCTACCTCCGGAAATCAGCAACCTTCACAAGTACCTTCGCATAACAGAGTGCAAAGCCTTAAGGACCAAATTATCCACCGTACTACTGATAGGAGACGTGGAGTCATAGAGGTTGTGCAACACTTTCTATCCATATTCATTTATATTGTGTTTACTGCTCATTTATTTGCAATTTTTTAGATAGATTTCATGTGGATGTAAGTTGTGTTTCTAATTTATTATTATTATTATTATTTTGTCAATCAGGATCTTCATGTAGGCATAGAGATATTTATAGAAGCTGTGTTTGATGTCATTCACAAGGCAGTACGTCTACTTCTTTCCCCATCAGAAGCTTTTGAGAAATTAATCGAGTTGTTTTCATATCATGAAAGTGGCGTTAAAGATGATCATGATGGTGGCGAGGATACATCCACCTCTATAGCTACACTTGGAGAGAATGACCCGACACCTACAGAGAGGGATGCCAACTTTCGTCAGCCACTGAACACTGATGCCCGGACATGTCAGGATGTCATAACAGAGCTTGGGTAAAGACTATTGTGTTTGTGTAGCTGCCTTTACTTTGTTCTTTCTTATTTTGAAATCTTGTTCGTCCCGTTCATGATTTATCCTTCTATGTGTGACAGGTATCCTTATGAAGCTATTCATGTTACCACTGCAGATGGATATGTTCTTCTTTTAGAAAGAATACCTAGGTAAATGGACCTTCAAAAATTTAATCATCTATCCTCTTAATTTTTGAACTTACTATGATCTTCCCTAGTTAAATTTAAATGCATCACATATGGTCTATTCATGGGGAAGAAGCACTACAGGAATGGAGAAATCACAAATGATACCAATTGACTTCTTTTTGATCTCTCAACTATTTTATTGTTGTCAGGAATCTATTACATCTGATGTTTGTAATGAAATTATTGTGTTTGGGAATGTGTCCTTTTCTGGTGGCCATCTTTCTTTCTAAACTTCCTGTGGCTCATTTCTGACATGAATGTAGCACCTATAGGATCAGAATTTGTAAATATCATGCATTGAGGTGGAGGGTTCTGAGGAGGCTGTAACTCATTGTTATCATTCTGAATATATGTAATCATCACAAATGGATAAGAAGTGCGAAAATGGACAATAAGGAGGTGGTGTTACTATCATAACTTATGTATTGTGTAGTGTCTAATGCCTGGAATCTGACTTGACAGGCGAGATGCAAGAAAAGCTGTTTATCTTCAGCATGGGGTTTTGGATTCATCAATGGGGTGAGTGATATTGTTGTCTCTATCATCTTGCTTTGGTCTGTGATTAAGTTTACTTATGTGTTTAGTACAGAAATTTATATGATATGCGTTTGCTTGAAAACCTTGCATTTTTGTATTGCTCGAGTGTTTTACATCAGATAAACTTATTTGGTGAAGTAAGTTGGGTAAATTTTTTGTTGCATCATGAGCTTCGTTGAAGGCAACAGATGCACGTATTCTTTTATTAGTACGATAGAACCATGTTGATAAGCAGAATTGGGGTTATCTACCAAAGGATAAATAAGTTTAGAAAATCTTTGTGCTGAACTTGAAACTTGTTGGGCCTAATGAATTGGCCCTCATGATTTTTGTCATTGAGAGGTACTGAGGTACATCGGATGGGGGAGTGGGAGTCGTGCATATAAGCCTTAAATTAATCTCAGCTTTACTCTATGTGGCTTTCTCCATGTGACTGAGTTGTGATCTTGTCAAGTCATGCAAGGACTGATGAGCTTTACCGTTTTGACTTTCTCCTGCTTGCTCTGTTGTATTTTACCCTTCATTTGTCTCTCTCTATATCGAATCTTTTTTTTTTTGGTATTTAAATGATGTTCACCGTTCGGTTGCTTGGATGCCAGAATTGTCCTGTTCTAGCCATGATGCTAGGACCTTAGTTTCAATTTCTTTTGAAGTATTTATATTTTAACCCCAATTATATGGTAGTCTAATAAGTTAAACTTTTTTGGTTCAGCTGGGTATCTAATGGTGTCGTTGGCTCTCCAGCTTTTGCAGCCTATGATCAAGGTTTGTTATATTTGTCAAGATAATTTGTGCTCTTCAAGAACTTACCAGGTTTTAGAATTATTAAATTTAGAAGTTTGTTTTATTTTCAGGGTATGATGTATTTCTGGGAAACTTTCGCGGTTTGGTTTCTAGGGAACATAGCGACAAGAACATCTCCTCACGTCAGTAAGTTCTCAAAGCAAACCCTTACTGATTTTTGTTTTAATGTCTTATAATCTAGCTTTATAATTTATATCTTACGATTTTATGCTGTGAATTGATATTGTAATGGAATTGATGTAACGCAGATACTGGCAATACTCCATCAATGAGCACGGAACTCAGGATATTCCTGCCATGATAGAAAAAATCCACCAAATAAAAACTGCTGAATTGAGGCTTAGTAAACCTGATATTGAGGAGGAAAGTAATGGTCAGCTTTACAAGCTTTATGCAATTTGCCATAGTTTGGGAGGAGCTGCTATTTTGATGTATGTTATTACGCGTAGGATAGAAGAGAAGCCCCATAGACTATCAAGATTGGTTTTGTTATCACCTGCCGGTTTTCATCATGAATCTAACCTGATATTTTCAGTGGTAGAGCATGTACTATTTTTGCTGGCTCCTATTTTGTCTCGCATTTTCCCAGCCTTCTATATACCGACCAGATTTTTTCGTATGCTTGTCAACAAGCTAGCTCGGGACCTGCAAAACCTACCTGCAGTTGGAGGACTGGTTCAAACTTTAATGGGTTATGTTGTTGGTGGGGACAGCTCAAATTGGGTTGGAGTTTTAGGATTACCACACTACAACATGAATGACATGCCAGGAGTATCTTTTAATGTTACTCTACATCTTGCACAGATAAAGCGTACTAGAAGATTTAGAATGTTTGATTATGGGAGTGCATCTGCTAATATGGAGGTGTATGGTTCACCTGAGCCTTTGGACTTGGGTGAACACTACAGGCTCATCGACATTCCTGTTGATCTAGTTGCTGGGCAGAAAGACACAGTGATACGACCTTCAATGGTAAAGAGACACTATAAATTGATGAAGGGTGCTGGTGTGAATGTGTCATATATTGAGTTTGAATATGCTCATTTGGACTTCACCTTCTCCCACCATGAGGAACTTTTGTCATATGTTATGTCACGTTTGCTGCTTGTGGAGCCAAATCCAAAGCATCAAGCAAATCAAAAGGCTTTAAGGTTGAGGAGGAAAGGGCAGCTTTCAGCTAGTGGGTAGAATATGAGAAAATCTGTACATTCTCATTTCTTCCTGAAGTGCTTTTGCTCGGTCTTGTAAGTCACTTGATGCAGCTACACACCTGTTTGATACAGAGCTGCTCTGTACATTTGTGAACTTTTCCTTCAAATCTTATCTTTTTTAATAGGATACCTTGTAAAAGCATGATGGAATACATTGTAAAATAGTGTAAACTATCTGAATGGAGCAAAGGTGTCAGAGAATGTAGATTGTTGTTGTATGTCAATTTGTTGTTACTAATTTCTTCGGGCCGACCAATTGGATCAATAGTTAATCGAAGATGTTTTCTCTTCCATTATAAATTCCTTTGAAATTGAATGAAATTAAGCATGGCTTTGGCTAAAACATAAAGTACGCGTCATACCAATTATTGACACTATATGCAAAGTCGAACTGCTGTTTCATTACAAAAGATCCGAAACTACATATAAAGCCTTTTTTTTTTTTTTTTCAAATTTATAACTTATGGACCGGGGGGGGGGGGGGGGGGGAGGGTTTGCTAATTAGCAATTGGCACAATGTCTTTGAACACTCTCAAGTATGAGGGTGTTGCATCTCCTTCATCTTTTTATTCGGTCCTTCGTCCGCTTTGTCTGATCCAGAGCTTGATACTTGCCTATGCCGCAGTGCTATCAAATCTTGCTTCTGTAATTTATTAATTAGTAAAAATTAATGTGTTATAAAGGTCTCAATTTTCAATTGACCACAAAAAGAGGAAAAAAAAATCTAAAACGATATTTATATCTCACTTACCCCTTGTAAGATGGTCCCAATGAAGCGGTTTCGATGTTCTGCTGGAGTTAGGTACATTGTCTGCGAAGGCAGATTAAATTTTGCACACTGAAAAAGAAGTCTAACATCAGAAAAACTCATGTATGTAGTCAAAGAAGCAAAAAGAACAGTCAATATGCAGCTAAATAGTATTTTCATCATTCACAGAATAGCATTCAAATCTGTTACAAGAGAAATAAAAAGGGAAGGAGAAACTAGTAACATTCATTGTTGTGCTTATGTGGTGCGTGTGCATTGCTTGGTGGATCATAGTGCGCATACAATAATAACTAAGCTTAGTTCCACTAGATGAGATCAACTACATGGATCAGACAATATCACAGTGCCCTATCATGAATCATTTTTACGTTATCATGTGTATATAATGAATGGGCAATTTGCATATTGATACCCATCTGCTTGTGAGCTTGAGAGAAAACTGAAATGCATATATTTATTAGATTGATTTGAAAATATGCATATAGTACTTACAAATTCTCTGTTCCGCAAACAGTCATGTAAATCCGTATTGTTGGTCATAAGGACTTCAAATATCACATAATCCGCCCGGTTTTGAGACATGCTGCATTTAAATGTTATTAGAATATAAGCAATATCCATCATAAAGAGTAATGGTCATATACAACTTTATCAGCTCGACTCTAGAATTGATACACATGATTTCATTTGATCTTTCTTTTTTTTTTTTAAAAAAAAAAAGGTTTACACGAGTCACTGAAATAGCGAAGATCTATATTAGTCCAGACTGCAGAGTAGAACAAGTTGCATTTTTTTATCGTATAAAATAATGAATATATGACTGTAAATAAAAACTAGCAGCATAGTGCCATTACAATTACCTTATTGAATCGTTGCGATGCTTTGTCGCATGGTGCGGCTTATCTGCAGCCACCCCGGCCACTGAATAGTTAGCCTGCAAAGATAAGCAAACTAGAGTCATGAGTTTAAATATTATACTTTGTTTTATATATCAAGTACAAGTACTAAGTATCATTGACTTGAAAGTTTTGAGAAACTAATTGGACGCCTGGTTATTTTTGAGTCTTTGACGAAGATGGAAATCTTGCAGTCAACCTTTGTTTGGAAAGTGTATCATCTTGTAGATATACTTGCTGCTTACATTTAAGTAACTAAAGCAATCGCTTAAGATCTTAAACTTTTAGATTCGGTGATTATTTAATTTGACTATAATGAGAAATAATTAACAATTTGGTATAAGATAATATAAGAAATGAAACCCCAATTTGAACTGTTTTTCTTGGCAATTTATTCACTTACATCCTGCTTGATGTTACTTTCCTGTAGGCCTGTTTCAAAAAGAGGAAAAGCTTCAGTTATATTAACATGAATTTCTCATTGTTTTTTACAATAAGATTGCTCAAAATGGGAACAAAGGGCAGAGACCCACTTTTGATCTCATGTAATAAATTAAGTAAAAGAGAAAAAGTTTCTTCCACAGATGGATTCTAACGTACCCTTGCTTCGTTAAAGGTCATACCAGAGTTCTGAAGTATTCCAGTTATAGCTCCCTGGATGCACAGAAAAAACAAAAAATCAGTGTAAACCAATTATCTATGCCATATTTCTGTAAATTGATACCAAATTAAAATTTAATTTAATGTGAAATATTTCTGATCACATCACCTAAACAGTTATTTAACCGCGAGAACTAGAAAAAGATCCAGGTATTTATTATGCATGTGAGACATGGAAACTTTTCCTCTTTGTGCAATTAATTATCATAGCATTTTTCGACTATATATAGAAATTGGTCAACTAACCTCCCATGTTTTTACATATTCTTCGTGATGCTCCATACAAATTGAAGGAAGCAATACTCTCAAATTAGTTCTTTGAGGCATTGCTATCCAAGGACGCTGGTGCTTTCACTATCTTCAGGTTCAGGTGAACCAAAGGCACTACTTAGGTTCCTCTTATTCTTATAACCTGACAAATTTTGTTCCACAAGTGGTCCTGAAATGCTTGTTGACTCACTAGTAACAATAGGAGACTGGCATAATAATGAGGATGGTTGAATATATGAGTTGGTCATTGCATTTGGAGCTATAGAACCAAATGCATCAAACCCAGGTGAGGTTTGAGCATGATCCCGTGCATTAAACCCTTCTAACATAGGAGCTGTTCTCGTGATACCACCCGTGCTCATTGCTTGAGAAACTGTGAAACCAAATGCAACCCCAGATGGGATTTGATGAGAACCCCCGAGAACTAGTCCCTTGTAACATACCATCTGTTTTCATTACACCACTAGTGCTCATTGTATGAGGAACAATATTGGAACCGAATGCAATCCTGCCAGACTGAATTTGATTATCCTGTGAATTAATCCCTTGGAATATGTCACCTGTTTTCATGATACCACTTGTGCTCACTGCATGAGGAGTACTTATGGAACCAAATGCAAACCCAGATGAGGTTCGAGTACCCAATGCATTACCCCCTTGTACTTTTTGTTAGTGTTAATTGCATGAGGAGTACTTATGGAACCAAATGCAAATTCAGATGAGGTTTGAGTACTCCATGTATTAGCCCCTTGTAATCCAGCTTCTATGTTAGTGCTAATTGCATGAGGAGTTATGGAACCAAATGCACTTTTATTTGGGGTTTGAGTACCCCATGCATTAGCCCCTTGTGATCCAATTTCCGTGTTATTGCTTATTGCATAAAGAGTTATGGAATCAAATTCATCCCTAACTGAGGTTTGAGTACTCCATGTATTAATACCTTGTAATCTAGTTTCCATGTTTGTGTTCATTGCATGAGAAGTTATGGAACCAAATGTATCCCTAGCTGCGATTTGAATATCCCATGCATTAACCTCTTGTAATCCAATTTCTATGTTATTGTTTATTGCATGAGAAGTTACGAAACCAGATGCACTCTTATCTGGGGTTTGAGCTCCTCATGCATTAACCCCTTGTAATTCAATTTCCATGTTATTGCTTATTGCATGAGGAGTTATGGAATCAAATGCATCTTTAGCTGGGGTTTGAGTATCCCATGCATTAACACCTTGTAATCTAATTTCCATGTTAGTGCTGATTACATGAGCAGTTATGGAACCAAATATATCCCTAGCTACTATTTGAGTACCCCATACATTAACCCCTTGTAATCCAATTTCTATGTTAGTGTTCATTATATGAGGAGTTATGGAACCAAATATATCCATAATTAGGGTTCGAGTACCCCATCCATTAATCTATTGTAATCCAGCTTCTATGTTATTACTAATTGTATGATGAGTTATGGAATCAAATGCACCCCTAGTTAGGGCTTTAGTATCCCATGCATTAAACTCTTGTAATCCAACTTCTATGTTATTGCCCATTATATGAGGAGTTATGGAACGAAATGCATCTCTAGATGGGATTTGAGTATCCCTTGCATTGACCCCTTGGAATATATTAGTTGGTGTCATGATACCACTTGGGCTTTGCACACCTACAATATCTTTTTGAAGGCCTATGGGCTGTGCACCTGTGGAGTTTTGAGGCAAGAAAGAAGCAGCAGCTGCACTGGTCCATGATGAATTATTATTATTAATAGTGTTTAGTACCCTCCTAGACGAACTGGAATTGTTGCCCCTTGAATCCAGAATTATTATTCCAGTCCTGGGTGCTACACTCTTCACTTCCTTTGATGAATAGGAGGTTGATTCAGTTATGGAAGTTTGGCCTCTTGAAATGTTTTGCTCAGCACCCAATGATGTTTGTCCGAATGAATTAGCATTACGTGCACCAATGGAATTAGTTTGGCCGTTTGATATATCTTGTAGATCAGCACCCAGTAACGCTTCTCCAAACTTAGCTAGAATTTGCGCAAGGACCCCCATGTAGGCCTGATCTTGCGGTGGCATTTTTTATTGTTGTTGGTCAACAGGATCTTCAATATCATGATCAATGTGTCTCACTACTTGATTTAGCTGAAAGAGTTCATTCTGGTTGTCTTCTTTTGATGCTGTGCAAGTTGGTGTGTTGGTTGGTAGAAACACATTATTATCAAAGTGTACTTCATGTCATCTTACATAGTGTCAAGGGAAACGGTGCTGGAGGAAGCAACTTGTGACTGATTATAGCATTTTGATTTTGAGGCACAACAAGCTGTGACGGTTGCGAGGATGCCGGGCTGGTCTCCTGAAAAGAAATGTTTTTCACGTGAAAAAAATGATTAAAAAGTATTTCTTTTTCAAATATGTAGGAACAAATAATTTGTTCTCACTTTTAATAATAACAAGATTCTCATTATTTCAACGTCAAATTAGGACATAAAAAGAAAGGACTTAAAAGAACATTAATTGGAAAAAAAAAAAAAAGAATTCCATCTTAATATACACCCACCACTATTTATATTATATATCTTGAAAATGATTTTTTCTTTTTTTGGAGTGGAATATCTTGAAAATGGTGTTTAAAATTTGTGAAAAAAACACAATATAGCAGTCGTTTGCAATACTTTTTGCCAAAAATCATTAATTGTCAATAACATTATTATTTTTATATTGATAGGAAGGCAAGGCTAAAGCAAAAGAAATCATAATTAAACTCAAAATAGGCGGAAATCAATGACATCTACAATTAATTTTTTTTAAATAATAACTAGATAAAACATGTCTCACAGCTTTGGTGGCTCCCAAGATGTGTTGAGCGATAGTGGGCTCCTCCGTTCTCTGCCATTGCCAGACCAAATCTTCTGAAAATATTTTTAAAAAATAAAGAAAGGATTTTTAATCAACAATTAATTAGCTAAGATAAACTAAAACATGTTCAACTTAACTTGTCCGAAGAAAAAAAATGAGCAGCGATTTTCTAATAGCTTAAGCACCAAATTATAACTCGCAGCCAAAGATATTCATAAGTCATAGCTAACTAATAATAAGGAGGAAAAGAAAATAAGATGTCGCTAGTAAGCCTTAGCCCATGCCATTCCTTTCCCACATCAGACCATGAACCTGGCTTGAAGGGAGGAAGAAAATAAAATAAAATAGAAGACTCCATTATTGAAGGAAATTAATAACCTAAACGACCGGTAGTGATGGAAGAGGAAGGAAGCGTTATATTAGTGGTTGTTTGATTTGGTTGTTGGATGCTTTGGGTCGAAGCATCATCCGCTATTCCTTTGCCCTTGAGTGTATTGCGTGCCCTCCTTCAACTTATCTGACAACAAAACGGTAAACTGACTGCTTCCACTACTGTTGGAGACGCTGGCCATTACAGGAACATTATTGCCCTACATGCAAAAACAAATTAGTATCCATTAGGTTCAAACCAAAACACACACATATATATAAATGCCAGCTTAGTGGAATTAAGGCTGTTTTTGAGGAATAAGATTCTACCAAGTTGAATATCTCTCTGAAAACTGGACGTTGGTTGGGCGATATAACAGAAAGTGATACCGCAAGCTGCACGTAGTGATGAGAGGAGAGTGTATATATACATGAGTTACACAGAATCACAATATCAATTGAGAATGATTTAGGGAATGAAGAAGATGTTACCGGAGAAAACATACGAGCGACTCTTCTAGAATTAACCCTACAATTCTCTATCTCTGAGTCAACAAGTTGGCCTTGACGAATCATGGGCAGAGCCATTGACATTTCCCCGGGAAAGGGGTCACTTGCAGTCACCACAATGCATTGTCTCTCTCTCTCTTTTGTAGTACTCTCTTGTTGCTGTTGGCGTTCCAGTAGGGGGCCTCGGATACATCTAGTAGTTAATTAAGCAAGCAAGGGTTCGGTGATTTATAGTTATTTCCCCATTTTTATGGTTTCATATTAATTCCATATATAATATAGTTTGATTATTAATGTAATGGGATAAGAGACAAGAAACAAAGTGGATAAGACGTTTTCACGTACCAAGAGTGCCTCTGCCAGACCTTCTGTGATGACATTTGGACCATCACCATTGAAGACTAAATGTGGTAGCCTGCCTAAGAAGTCATCCACATCCCTTGTCCATTGCATAAACTGGACGTCACACCCTGCATAGGGAATGGAATAATACAAAGGAACCAGCTTTAGAGTCATCTTCCTACATATGAGCCATATATATATAATTAATTAATTAATGCACGTTCCAAAAGGAATGGTTCAAATAACTGACACTAAGAATAGCATCAAATTAAACGAAAGCGAAAAGAGATAAAAGGCATACCTAGGTCCGAATTAGCATTGTGCATAACTAAGCCTACTTCACAGACCTGTAGACAACAAGTGGTGCGTTGTATTAGATAGGAAACAATTAACCTTTCGATCCTTAATGAGCTCAGTCACAATTGAAGTAAGAATGGGAGTCTGTGAACATATTATCTCTTGCAGGAAAGTTATGGGTTCAAGTTCGAAAATTACCTGTTCTGATCGTGAGTTGCCACAGAAATACCTGCGTGATTAATAGGGAAAAATGTAAGTAAATGACAAACAGCATTCATCGATGCTCTACATATTTCATCAGAGAGTTATTATTTGAACACTCTTTATAGACATATTATAAGACATGTTCATTTTTATATGTAAAAAACATTTCATTTTTTTTTTCCCTTCTAATTCTTACCTTTCACTTACATGATATCTCAAGGATGTCAATTAGAGATGTATAAATAACATTTTCTTTGAAGAATTCTTAAAAGCAAGTAATACATACTAATCCCTTTGGAGTTATTGCTTAGTAATTTTCCTTGAATCATATGTCTACATGCCCGGGCATGCCCTCATGTGTAAATATTCCATGCTTTGTTTCTATAGACGTGTTTATGGGTTTACAAAATCTATCCTTAACTTTAGAACACATACATGCCCTCTCTCCATTATAAGCATTAAATGGGATCACTAATCGAATTGGGATAACAATTAACAATTAAACAATCACTTTTTAACGAAGTCACAAAAAATCATGTGTGTAGAAAGCGGGATTTGTAATAATATTATTATTTTTTGAATTTTACAGAGAAAACTCAAGCGTTTGAACACTTAACGATAATGTAACTATTAACTATCAATTAAATATATGTTGACCTCTATTTTTCAAATCAAGAACTCAGTTGTCTTTTACATGACAGAAAATTGCCCTATACTTCATGAATTATAGGTTATATATATTTAAACCCTTAAACTTTAAAAATGTGCAAATCGATTATCTGAACTTTTATGAATATGTATTTTACCTAAAATAAGTGTATCATATCCCCTTAAATTTTGAGTCATATATAAATCAACCCCCTAAATTTTCTAAGTATACAACTTGATATCTTAAAGTTTATTGAATATATGATATTTTTATTAATAATTGATGAAAAAAAATTAACAAAAAGGTTAATTTATACATTCAAAAAATTTTAGAGGATCAATTTGCATATTTTTAAAATTTAGGAGTTAAAATGTACATGATTTATAAGGAATAAAATGCAATTTTCCCTTTAAATAATAATCAACAAAGAGTGAAGCGTAATGCTAAAAATATTTTAGTATCGCCTTATTTTTTTGAGTATCAGTTTTATATTAAATATTTAGAAGTCTAAAATAATATATTATTAACTGTGAATAAATATTTCACAACTAATCTAAACATCAACACACCCAATAAAAAAAAAAAAGGAGTACTGAAATAATCCCAAAAAAAATAGTTAAGTCTTTACTTTACCGTTTTAAAGCATAACTTAAATCAAATTAATGTATTCGATTCTTGGTGTATCTTAAACACCTAGAAAAATTAAATACACTAGGCTAATGATGAATGTGGCGTGAATTTGTCTAAAATAAAAAATTAAATTTCGATTTACATAAAAATGACATAAAAAATATCTTTTACTGCCAAAAAAAAAAAATTTATTATAATAATATGTGTGTGTGTGTGAGAGAGAGAGAGAGATAAGAGAAATGCTTTTTTAAAAAAAGAAAAAAAGTGATTTTCCAACCACTTCTCAGCTGCCACCATGTTTCTACGTGAACGTGATGCCATCTCAACTCAACTGAGTTAAGATCAATGAAGAACAAAGTTGAGAGACCAAGATACACAAAAAGGACAGCGAAGATGCAGCAGATGATATATGAGGCTTGAGAGTGATAAGAAAATGGCTCAGCATATACGGTAGTCTTATATAACTCTCATTTGATGCATCTAGAGCGAGCTTCACGGTGCTAGCTTTTTGGACACGTAGGCTTTCCTGTGGGACTCACTTTACATTGGCTTTGGTTACATACAACACATGGTCTCCGCGCCTACACGATTTTGCTCATGCTTTCAGCCCTCCAACCTCAAAAGTAACCTTCACAAATTCAGTAAAACAAGGATTGAAATAAGAGAAATAATTATTTTGAGAGAGAGAGAGAGAGAGAGAATGGCTTCAATCCTATCCCAAGGAATAAATGTGGGGTGTTGTTTTAATGAGAAAGAATATTGTTATCCCAAAATAACGTTTTAAGAGTTAATCGATCCTTGGGCAATATGATATATATTAGATTAATAATTTTTTTATTGGAATATATTAGATTAATATTGGTAAAGAGTGAGCATCTAAATGTAATTAATAGTATTAAATATTCAGACTAGTAACACCATGCCAGTGTATGTATTTGTCAAAGCTTCTACTGCAGAACGAGTGTTGTGAGGGGGAAAGTTGAGAATGGCAGAGAAAATGTGACCTGGTGAGAGAAAATGTAACTATGGCAAGAATCACAAATACATACAAGAAGATTTGTGATGTAAAGTGTGACCAAAGGGCCACTGAAACTTCAATCAGTTACTTGCCATCTTTATTTTATTTTATTTTATTATTTATTTATTATAGGACAGTGGTGAATTTTATTATTGGTTTTGCACAATGATCCTGGGTTTATTTCATACACAGGTTTGAAAACTTGAAGCATATATGATGTAAAATTAATGTATACGCTCAACTTTTATTAATCCTTTTTTCTTTTAAAAATAATAATGGAGATGATCATATTTTGATGTTAAGCACGTATCAACAAAAACTAAACTATTATATATATTGGCTTTACAAAATTTGAACTTACTTAATCTATTTGAAAAACTATTCCTAAAAAAAAAGTTGCAAAAAAAAAAAATGATCAATGTCATATATAATTGGTCATATAATCATGGTTACATAGACGCTTTTCAAGGAATATCTTTAATTGCAAGTGTAAGAAAATTAGCTAAATTAAATCATTTTTTTGATAGATAAAACATTGATGGAATTCCAAATGGAGTTGGTATTACAAGGTTTTTATGGGAGAGACTATAAAATATGTGGGGGTGGATGAATTTCTTCACACACACACACATATATATAATGTTAATGGAATCCTTTGTTTTTATTTTAAAATTGTATATAAGAAAATTCTTTCAATGTTTTCGTGTTTTATGACAGTATTCTTAAGAAATATACCCTCGAAGATATAAAGGGCCTTCAAAGGTAACATTTTGCATGGTAAGAATGATTTTTGAGAGCTAAATAATAGTAAAAGCTCATTTATGTCAGTTATCATATATAAATGTCAATTAGATATAAAGAGAGATGATTTTTAAATTTTGAAAACCCACATTATGTTTTTGGGTAGGTGAGTTAAAAAGAAGAGTAAACAAATTTTTTAGTTTTAATATTTTAAAGTTAACATTATTTTAGTTTTAAAAAAAATTTTGATATCAATTTAGTCCTAACACTTCAAACTTTGACATAAAATCAAATATTTAATCAAATTATCAGTATAAAACTAAATTAATATCAAAAGTAAAAATATTATGACTAAATTGATATCAACTTTAAAATATCAAAACTTAAAAAAATATTTACTCTTAAGAAAATACTAGCTAGTTTGGCCATAAGTGACTCAATATCTGTCTACATCTACATCTATATAATATAATATGAAACCATTAATAATATCATTTGATGCATCATGAACTTAATGGCAATAAATTTAAAGCCTTCGCCTATTTAATAAATGTGCATATTTATATAAATTCATTTTATGTTATAAAATCATAATAAAAAAAGCCATTCTTAAATTTTAGAGTTAGCAATTATGATAAAATTTAATTTGTATATTTTAAAATTAAATGCTCTACCATACTAATATTTTATTTAATTTTATTATATAAGATAACCAACAACAAATAAAAGGACTATTTATTTAATGGATATTAATTCAGCATCCATCTCTTTTTCTAGATATGGTATTTAAGATGAGTTATCAAGAATTTAATTAATTTTTATTTATATTTAATACAACTTTTTAAAATATTTATGTGCAAAACATTTATATTTAATTTTAAATGTTTAATTTGTCCTTGAAAAATATGTAAAACATCAGATAAGTTATTTAAAAAAATTTAACAATAATTTATTCTTTTATATAAATATCCACTAATTTAAAGACCACATTGATATATAATCACACAATGGAGGAGTAAATTGGTGTCCATTTCAAACGTTAAGAAACTAAATTGATATTCAAAATCTTAAAAAAAATAAATAATGTTGCGTATATCACTGGAGGATGAATTTGGGAACTTGCTCTTAAATTTTACTATAAAAGATAAGCATCATGGCCATTTATTTAATGGGTATTATTAATTCAGTATCTACCTCTTTTTCTAGATATGGTATTTAAGTAAGATAAGTTCTCAATAATTTAATTAATTTTTATTTATATTTAATACAATTTTTAAAATATCTATCGGGAAATACATAATTAAGAAACACTTAACAATTTTTATATAGAATTACTAACCAATTATTTAAGTAAATAAAGTTTAATAAACAACTACTAAATAATTATCATTAAATAAGTTAAAATTTATTGAAGAGTGTATTGACAAAAATATATTTTTAACTTAATATTATATTATCACTTAAATATAATTTAAGCGAAAAAAGTTTAATAAATTTTAAATTATCAAGACTATATTTTAAAAATAATTTAATTTTATAATATTTGAGTAAATTTTAATTGTAAAAGTAATTATTTATTCATCAATTTGTTTATGATTAAATTTTAAAAATTAATTTATTTTTAATTTAACTTGTGAAATAAACCCATGCCCTTTTTGGCATTTATGCATGTAAAAGTAATTTTTATCAATATTATCAAGTGGCATATATCATACTAAAATCACTTTTTAAATAAATATTTATAAACATAAATCATGTTAGTTTAAACTTAATTCCAATAAAAATCAAGTTAGTAAATCAAATTGACTCAAAATCAAGTTACAACTTCTAATCCAAACACACTATTTATCCATTATTAAATATAAAATCCATAATTTTTTTTTATACATAAATGCTTGTGAGTTTGAGAAAAAGAAATAAGAGATTAATTTTGATATGTTATTATTGTAAAGAGTTTTACATTATTATCCAATTATATATATGTGTAATTTTTGTAGTAATAATGATGGTAAAAGTAAAATCTTTACTTGCTATGACAATATATGATTAGATGATTTTGTAAAAAAAATTTATACTAACAATTTATTAAAATTATTTTTTTTAAAAAATATCTTCCTATCATTCTTCCACTGGACCTGAGAAAATATAGATGTTATTCAAATGATAACTTTCCATATGGAAATTAAATATACACACATGTATTTATCTTTTTGTCTTAAGAATTGCTTTTGCAATTCCAAATTAAGATGGTGGTTAGGTAACACTCTTCCTTTAAAATCCTGATAGCTTGTTTCAAATCACAGTCTGTTTCTACTATGACCATTCACTTTTGGGTAAATATAAACATATTTAAGAACCTAAGGAATCAAATTTAAAGTAAAAAAAATTAAAAGAAACATTTGGTCTTTCATTTTTTTTTTTTTTAAGAAAATGAAGCTTGGGCCGAAGAAAGTGCCCAAACAAACGAGCCCATAAGTCTGCATAATCTGAATCAATGGAGAGCGGGTAGAAGCCCACTGAAGTGGTGCGGTGGTATTCAGATCGTGGTGCCCAAATTTCCGAGAAAATCTGAGAAGGAAAACGAGTAGAAAGAATCTATCGATGAGGGCCGCTTCTCAGAGATGGGGTTACGTTCGGATCATCGCTGGTACAATCCTAGGAGGCATCCTCGGATTCTATGTTATGCACCGCGTTGAAACTAATTATAAGGTTATATCACTCTGTTCTCTCCCTCATAAGTTATGGGTTTTAGGAGCTGCTCATTGTTAATGTAGTAGGTACAGTAGCATAATTTGAAACCCCTTTTTTTGGTTCTCTCTTCAAAAATTGTTAATTTGTAGGGTTTGATTACAGGAGAAGATGAATGAAAGACTGAGAAATTATGAAGCTGAATTGAAGAGGAAGAAGCAGGAGAGATTGAATGAGTTTGAGGAATCGTCGTAGCCTACAACGTCAACTGTGTCTGTTGTGTGCAACTTTCTGTATTGATCAATCCTTTCAATGTTGTCTTTTTCTTTTCTGCCGTTTGGGTTCTGAGAAAATTCGAGGGAATCGGGGAAGTTGCGGGGTTTGAATCTTCTGTTTTAAGAATAGTTTCTCAGTTTGATTAAAAAACAATGGCTTTTACATCATTGCTATAATTTACAAGTAGTTCTGGGGAAAAGAATTTAGAATATTTGTCCCTCAATAAATAGTAACATCTGCTTAAGCAGAGCTTCATTCTGAAATGAATGTGATCTTTCAGTGGCATAAAGGGGGCGATTGGTAGGTAGAGGGTTTCAATTTTCATTTTTGGGAATCTTAATCCTAAGGATAATATTTTCGGGAATAATTTTTACAGGCATATATACTTTGAGATGTTTGGTAGATGGATTAAATTCTCAGAAAAATTTTGTTCATTTCCAAAAATATCCTTGACAGTCTGGCAGCAAACGGTGATGGTCTAGCGGTGATTGATGGTGGCTCGCGGTGGTTGATGGTAGTCTGGCGGTGGCCCGCGGTGGTCCAGCGGCAGTTGGTGGTGGTCCGGCCACAAACAACGGCAATTTGACGGTGGTTGGTGGTGGTCTAGCGGCGGCCTGCGGTGGTCCGGTGACGATCGGTGGTGGTTCGGGGTGGCTGATGGCTGTCCGGTGGCAAATAATGGTGGTTTGGCGGCGGCTGATGGTGGTCCGACAGCAAATGACGGTGGTTCGGCGGTGGCCGATGGCGGTCCGGCGGCAAACAGTGGTAGTTCGGCAGCAGCTGATGGTGGTCTGGCGGCAAACGATGGTGGTTGGCGGTAGTCAGTGGTGGTCTGGCCATAGCTGGTGGTGGTTCACGGCGACAAACGATAGTGGTTTGGCGGTGCCCGATGGTGGTCCGGCAGCAAACAACGGTGGTTCAGTGGCAATTGATGGTGGTTCGGCTGACGGATCGATGGTGGTCTCGGCAAACGGCGATGGTTAGCGGCGGCGGTGATGGTCCGGCCATGGCCGGTGGTGGTTCACGGTGGCGGTTCGACGACAAACGGCGATGGTCCAACGGCGATCGATGGTGGTTCGATGGCTGCCCGATGGTGGTTGGTGGTAGCTGGCGGTGGTTTGCGGTGGTCTGGCTATTGCCCGCAGTGATCCGATGGCGGTCGATGGTGGTTTGGCGATAAAGGATGGTAGTGGAGGGTAATTGGTGGTGGGTGGTAGCAGGGGTAATTTGGTCTTTTTATATAAAAAAATATTCCCATGTTATGGGAATGTTATAATTTTATGTATGAGATGGAATTATTTTGAGGAAAATCTTACCCCAAAATCAATCCAGGAATATTACATTCCCGAAAATATTTTTCCAAAATTTGTATCAAACATAGACATTTTTATGGGATTCCCGAAAATCCTATTCTAAACCCTCTACCAAACGCTCCCAAAAGGTTTATAAAAACGTCTTGTTCGGAAGGTGCACTTGCAAAAACAATGTTTGGTGTACGAATAGGGAAATATATTAGTTTTAGGATAAATTACTCTTAAGTCAACGGCGTCGCGTACATATTTTATCACAATTTAGTCTCGATTTATTATTATTATTTTCAACTTCACATAACACTTTGGTGGAAGGAAAAATATCCTTTTGATTACTTTAACATTCCATAATTTCACCGTTAGTTTTAATGATCTATAGTTTACGTGATAATTATATGTGATGAAAATATAAAATGTCTATGTTAAAACATGCGTTTTCACATGATTTATCAAATTTATAATGTGTTAGAACTAGTTAAATATAAGAGATTGATTTTGATATTCATGTCAAATTTTTAAAATAATAAATAATTAAATTAAATATTTTTATTAGTGTGATAATATATAATTAAATATTTATAAAAATATTTTATATCGACCATATATTAAAATTAAATATAACTACAATGATACGAGAGTTATTTATAAGTTTGAAGTTATATGCTGAGACTATCGTCACGGTGTTTAAATGGCTCCTAACACTTCTTTTTGTTGGAATTTGTTCAATACGATCCTATTGTAAAACCAGCAAAAGAGGAGGGAGTGTGTGAATCAGTCGTAAATGGAGAAAGGTTCATTTACATTGTAAAGTCCTTTCATTCAAGACTGGCTATTCCATGTAAAATCTCGGGCATACTTAGATTTCTTCAAGTAACAAAATTTTGGTAAGAAACTAGAAGTTAAGGAAACAATAGCTTTCATTTTTCCGATGTGGTTCTACTGGAACTAGAAGCAAAATCCTCCTTGGATTTCGAAGATCATAGACTATAATACTATATAAATAATATTAAATATCATCATAGTGAAAACAGTACATGCAACAACCCCAACCCGGACCCGGACCAGTTGATAACACCATCTCTTTATTTGATGCAGTGTCTACAATTCTGTAATGCATTTTATGAGAAGAGAAGAGCACACTTTCCTTCTAAAATTACACAGTCAACTCCTCCACCTCTGGCCCTAATGGTTTAAAGACGGCTTCCACTTCACTGTGATCAACTTCCTCCAACCTTGATGGTTTCCACTTGGGGTTCTGCAGAAGAATAGCTTATTGAATCTATTACTGAAGTAGGAAACAGCATATACCAAATATTGAATCTACACTTCGTCTACCAGATTAAAAATATAAAAATTATGGGAAAGAGAGAACCTGATCCTTGTCCACCAACACTGCCCTGACTCCTTCTGCAAAATCATGTCGAAGCGAAGACCTTAAGGCGATGCGATACTCGGTTTTCATTACGCCACTAAGCTGAATTTTCAAAATGCAGATCGAATACACACTAAATTAGAATTTGGAAACATGGAAACTAACCCAAAAGAAAAAGGGGTTAAAAAAAAGTGCTTACCGTGGATAACTCACTGTCATTTTTCCCTAGTGCAGAAGCAACTGCAGAGAAGTACGTTTTGGTCAAGACAAGGGAGAAAGGAGCACCTTTCTCAAGGCCTTGGAGAGCTTCATTAGCCCACTCCACAACTAGAAATAGACAAGCAAATGAATATTTCAACAACTAGATAGGTGACAAACTATAATTTCAAACGTTAGTATTCAGAGTACACAGAAAAAGTGTATCTGGACATTTCAGAATAACTGTAACGTTAACAAACAATAGGACAACAAGCATACCATTAGGGTCAGTGCTTGACTGGTGTTTTCTTAGCTCTTCAATTGTCTCAGTAACTGATTTATCTCCCCCAAATGTAGAAGCTATCTGAGGTAAAAGCAATTTCAATGGTGCCTCAGACTCAGGGTTGGACTCATATCTTGCTAGCAGTACTTTGATGTCCTGATGTGGATCCTGGGAACTATATCACCAATGAGTTTTGCGTAAGATCAGTTGGTATGTATGCAATCATCACCATTATATACTTTATAAGAAAAGCCAATAGATATGATACATTATTCAACATACAAGGATACATTATTCAACATACAAGGAGACTGAGTGAAACATGTGGCGCATGCAGTACATGCCTTATATCCAATCAAATATGTCTATGCATTATTATCATTTCATGGGTCCAATCCAATCGACACTGAAGAAGTTAAAAGGGTGATGATCTTAAAGAAGAGTCTCAGGAGATGGTTCATGCTGACATACAAGTTAGTTGCCAAAAGGGCCTCCTTGAATGAACCTAACTTTCCAGATGGCACATAATGTGTTCCAAGGCCAACGTATATTGCATCTGAAGGAGTAGAAATCCTCTTTCCAGTCAATCCAAGATAAGCACCTGCAATTAGTAAAATTTCCAAAATAACGTGATTCATAGATTCCATAAAGTTAGCGAAAGAACGTTTTGATACTATTTAAGAAAACAAGCAAGGTGTTTAACTGAAACCTGAGGCCACATCTAGATGCTTAAACAGTGTAGCACAAAAACATGTACACATTGGGCAAATTATGACAGTATAGTCCACAAAAAGAACCAGGAATTCTGTATTCTAAATAGAAACATACCAACAGATCCTTCTCCTGGACTTTGAGCCGCTATGTAAGCAAAACCTACATCAGGAAACAAGCCAATTCCATTTTCTGGCATTGCAAGCACAGTTCTCTGAAGATATGTGAAAAAGAAAAGAAAAAAAGGGAAAATCATAAACAATATCTAGAATGGCAATTCATGAGTTTATGCCATGAGGCAACTATGAGCATACCTCTGTTATGATACGGTAGCGGCCGTGACCAGATAAGCCAATTCCAAAACCCATTGTTATTCCATCCATGAAGCTTATATATGGCTTCTTGTACTCAGAAATTTTACATATCAAAGAATACTCAGCCGTGAAGACCTAAAATGTAGAGCATAATAGCACATTACTTTTTCATGGTACATCAACAGGTCATGCAAAATGGCAAGATGCAGCAATCACATAATCCAACATAAAGCTGACAGCAACTCATAACATACAAATTGTAATCCAACTAACAAAAAAAGTTAACTAAAATCAATCCAACTGCATCAGTGGTTGGTTCTGGTAGGCACACACAGTAAAAACCCAAACAAAGTTGAATGTCAAGGGGGAAAAAGGTTGTGTCAAACTCCAGAATAATCCAGCAATAACAGAAGTTGCTGCATTTCAAAAGATAGGGCATTAGTAGGACCACCACTAGAAGCACCTTATCGCCAGGGCCAAGCCAACACCTAATCGAGGATTAGTCCCACACCTTTGGGGCCAAAAAATAAAATAAAATAAAAAGAAGAAAACAGAAAGAGTTGCTGAGATGGCTTCTTCAACTACAGAACAAGAGCTGCATAATTTATATGTATTATTTTGGATTTAATTGGGCATAAAACTTTGTTAATAACTGTATATTACTAACTATTTTGTAATATTGAAGATTCTAAAGCCATAATGCTGAGACTACAGCCAAGTTTGTCATGAATAATATAGTCTCCCAAATGAGAAGTCTTGGCAATACTTTGTCTAAAGTATACTATAAGTAAACACATTATTGGTCTATAAATGCCCCCAAAAAAAAAGATAAAAATAAAAAATCTATAGGAAAGGTATTCAGTTTGAATTATTGGCATGGCTTTAATAAAGTATAAGAATCTGATGGTATATATTACAAGACTCTACTAGACCTCAATCATATCTGATAGATGGTTTTTGATTGTTATCTGCTTCACATCACCACCTGCAGATAAACTATCTCAGTCACCAAGAAAGCAGTCATTGAGAATTGAGAAAAAAGTGTTATTCGACAAAAACAGAAAATGGCAAGATGGTAGTATAGCATCAGAAGAAGATGTTGATGTTAACAAAGAAGTAAACAATATATCCAATGAGGCACAACACAACAGCAGCCGGATAAGCATGGATTAATACACTTGAACTTGAGGGTGAAACAAATAATGTAATAAGACCTTCTGCACTAAAGGTGTGTTTTTGTCCTTTTGTATTTCAGCAACAACCCCTTTAATATCCATACCTGCATTGACCACCAATGGTGACTCTCAAAACCTTACCTAGCACTCAAAACCAAGTAACCTCAAATCTAAAACATAATATCTGCAAAATAAGCTAATTTTTCAGTGTATAACAGAATGCTAAAAACATGCTTCAACATAACATTGCATGAAAAAGAAGAAGGAATCACACGTTTCCCTCGATGACTAAATCATACCAGCACAAAAGGCACGAGGCGAGCTGCTATCGACCAAAACACATTTGACCCTCGGGTCCAATTCCCATTCATCGAGATAACTTTTATACTTCACATCCATTTCTGCACCATCAAGATTTGCAGGTGAACATCAAGAAGATAGAAAACTACCCAGAGAGAAAATAATTGTTTTTTTATTTTTATCACACTACATAATTCAAAACTCTGAAAAGGGAAATAATTTTTTTTTTTTTTTTGGTTGGGGAGGAAGGGATCACGAGCCCTTGTTTTTTCTCGTTCTATGTTAACTACTAAACATTCACAATCATCATTCCCTTAAAATTTCAATAAAACAACCCGAATTTTGCATTCTCCCGGATTCCAGGGCCTTATGAGACTAATCCCAAATATTAATTAGTTTCAAAGTAAACACGAGCTCCATAATTATTGAGTAATCAAGTAAACAGTCCAGAAGCGAATACATATACGAAAAGAGCAAGAAGAGGGAAGAGAGGAAGAAACCTAGGTTCATGGCGTTGAGAGCTTTGGGCCGATCGAGTGTGATGACAGCGAGGCCGTTTGGGTGAACAGTACCCGTGACGAATTGGTCGGCCATGGCGGCAAATGGTCGGAGAGAGGAGGAGAAGAAGAAGAAGAAGGAGGAGGGTTTTGTTGAGAGAGAATATGGGGTTGAGGGTGAACTCAGAAAATGATGAGCTCCGGCACCAGCAATCACCCTTAGCATGCTTTTGCTGTCTCGCAACCAAGATGTGCCTCTTTGCCTGGTGCTCCGTTCCCACGCCCACAACGTCAATTCATTGTTTTCGGTTTGTGACTCTTTAGCCCTATACGTTCCTTGTTATTACCAATGTCCCTGGCTCTTCTCTTTCTTCTCCCCAAGGTTAAATTAGTCACTCAAGTGAAACTGCCCCACATGTGTGTACCATGTTTACTTCGTGTGTTCATACATTCATAAAAGCTTGCTTTACTATTTGGGGATAATCACATTAGCAAGAGAAATCATTAATTAGATGCTCCTAAAGTATTAATAATGCGTTTGGTTCTATTTTTATAAAATTAATTATAGATAAAATTAATTTTGTTAAAATTAATTTTAAAATAATGTAATTTATATTTAATAGTTCCTCTAAAAGTGATTCGGATTGAAAGTAAAAATTTTTCATTTATTTAATAATCAATTTTAGAGACAATAATTGATTTTGAAAATTAATAACTAAATATCATAAAAAAATGATAAAATTAATTTGGGGTGTAGAATTGACTCTAAAGACAGCAAACGTGTTCCCAAACACACTATAAGCATATTGTAATATACCTAATAATAAAATGATATTTTTTAAAAATACATTTAAATTAATGATGAATTATATCTTAAAATATTATCTTATTATTAAATATGAAGGCAATTCATTTGGCACTAATTTTTCTGTTGGCAACAAATTGCCAATTTTATATCAAAACTAATTGACTATTTATTTCTAATTTATAGACGGATATTCATGACCTGACTTAATAATCCGACCTAATCTAAATCTTTTTGGACCAAGTTTAAGTTATAAAATTTGACCCTATATACTATTCAAACCATGTTTTGGTTATACTTCGGATTGATCCATCTTAACACAAAATCAAGTACTTTCTTATAAGTTATATTTTTAAAAAATTAATAATGAATTATAAGATTTTTATATTTTAATTTACATATTTTTAAATAGTATGATATTATTTTTGTATTGATATAAATTATTTTAAAATATATATTATAAAATATCTCTTAAATTTTATTTTTTACTTCCAAAATTTTATAATTTTACCATACATATTATCTAAATATTTATATATCTATTAAATATCGAATTAACCCCATTAGACTTGATCATTAGTCAAATATTCTTATGTTGGATTTGAATTCAAAAAAATTATCCAATCAAAAAAGTGGACCGGGCTCGAATCCGATTTGACCTCACGATGCACACCCTAAGTTATTTGCACCAATTTCCGTATTATTGGATCAAATTAACTGAATTTTTTCTTTTTCTTTTTTTTGGGTCAACTGTTTGGTCTTACAATTGGAAGTACAGTACTAGAATTCATGTGGGCCTGGTCGATAGCATATTCTTATGAACTGTGTAGCATCTTCAATTGTGGTGTAATGTAGAATATAGCTGCTCAAGTCTAACAGATTTTAATGACAAAAAAAAGGTCTAACGGATTTTGTTGCTTTCGGCCCATGGCATGTTATCTTGTTTGCGGGCCGTATTATTAGAAATGCTAATGCTTCCAAGAGCAATACTAATTGTTGTTATTGTTCTACATTTGGGACAATGGTTTATCAAATGGCCTACCTAGTAACATGCCTATTAGCTATTACAGTGTAACCTTTTATTTTCTTTGACTCGAGGCTAGTTTATTAATTTTTATCTCATAAATTTTACTTCATTTTATCTTAATGACATTAAACTCTCAAATTTTAATTTGAAGTACTAAACAGGTACAACTAAATTGACAGAAAGGAATATATCGAGTAGAGCTACTCACTGATGCCTAAATTTGAAGCAATTCTTGTATGGATTAAAATTCAGCACATCTTTAATTAAGTTCACTCACAACAAAATTAGACTCTATTAATTTTATTTAAGGTATACTTACTTGTTTCTGAGTCCCATTAATTTTATTGTGAGTATGTGCTTAAATATGATGTATCCTAATTTTGTATTTGTGCATGATTTTTATCTGAATTTTGGTTATAAGGCTAGAGCCCATAGCTCCCTTTAGCACTTCAACTAGCTTAAGGTGTGCAGTTAATTGAGGGAAATGCCCGTTAGTGTCAATGATCACCAAAGTAACTTCCTCTCTAATTCTCTTCTTCATGTAGAGCGCTACGCTGTGAGGAACAGCCAAGTCATTAGTGGCCTGGACGATAGTGCATGGAGTCTCAACCTTGTGAAGCATCTCTCTGTAATCACCATAGAACACAGTCTTGGCTAAGGGAAAGGGGAAGTGCAACTTCAGCTCTCATTCTTTTCAACCACTTGTGGAACCCTTTTTTTTTTTTGTTTTTTGTTTTTGGGCCCCCCCACTTGTGGAACTTGTCGACATAGATACCAGTTGGATCCACTATTAAAGAGGCCTAGGTAGAAGCCCAGTTCTCATAGTTGGCCTCAATCTCCAACAGTAATGGCTCAATATCTGAGCTGCTAAAGCCTCCCTCGTAGTCTTCTGAATATATCTGTATGTTATACAAATAAGTTGTGAGAATTAAACTTTTTTCCCGTGATAATTAAAGATGGAATAAGGATAAGATAGAGATATTGGGTTTTTTAGTTATTAATTACTCGAAATTGAAAAATATGTACATTAAATAGCGTAGTAGGATATGATTATTAATTCAATACTACTTGTATGCAACCTAACAAATTGGAAAAAGTCGTTTAATGGGCTATTGGAAAAACAATTTTAAATAAATTTCAGAGTTTTCTTTGTTGTTGTCTGTATATATAGGTTTTTTCACACTCCTTTGGTATGAGATTTAGTCTTGTATCACAATGTTGAGGCTATAAAATAAATAAGAGCGTGAAATTTAAAACAAGTCAAAAACTTCATAAAAGAAAATCGTGAATATGCAACTGGCTTGAAAATTGTGGATGTTTTATAACTTACATTGCATGCGCCCGGTATCCCTCAAACGTGTTGGATAGCTATGGTGAAATAACACAGTTCATAATGTAAAGCTCTTTTCCAATACAACACTGCTATATGGCTCGAAAGCAAATATGACAAAAGCAGTAAGAAAACAAAATGGTTCAATGAGAGTTAGAGAAAGGCGACAATGGCCAATCTAACCGAGCGACATGGTACTTTTCAGCGAATATGGGAACGATTTTGCCCCAAATGGACTGGTCCGTTCCAAAGCCATGACCAAACACTATAGTCCCAGTGCCAGACGCTACGGTTCTGACATTCAAAGCTTGCGAAAGGGCCATGTTTGTGTTTACAGTAGGTTCAATAACAAGCTGGAATAACGTGGAAACTACTGGCTGAAACTATACACAGCTACTAATTAATAAGAGAAGAGCATGTGCTTGTCTACTTTTCTTTTGCTTTGCTTTTTCTTAATTTTTTTCTCACTGGAACTAGTTAATTAGAGTATGTGGTTTTATTGGCTGTTGGTCTGGTCCCTATTTATAGTGATAAAATGGCTTATTATTAGTATAGTAATGTTATTTTTATATAGCCCATTTCGTATTCTAAGCTGATATATCATCCATCCGCCATTAAATGGAGCGTGGCCTTTTTCTTGAATTAGATCCTACACTTATTCAATGGTGATTAGGTGGCATTTTGATCCGAAATATGAGATAAATTATGTTAAAATAATATTTCTCTTACTAAAGAGGCAAAAAAAAAAAATAGTTGAATAAAGTGAAGTATGGAGACATTATTATTTTAAGATTTAATTCTAATATGATTTCATGTACAATTTTTCTCGTAAAATTTCGGAACTCGCTAAAATATATATATATATATATAAGAGTTTGGCCGTTTTCAAACTTAAAAGTCATATAAAAGTAAAGGTACGGTTGATTGATGGTATATCAAAATAAACTTTTATCTTAACTTTTTTAGTGGCGTACATGCAATTAATAACTCATACACACAGCAAATGAAATAAAAGAAAAATACAAAGACAATTTGACCTCAGGATTTTGCATATGAACATTTCAGTATACATATGTATTGATTAAATATACATGACATCCATATCTTATCCGGAAACTTTTGAACAGATTGGGTGGAGAAATCATTCATTCTATAGAATAGACTTGGATCATACTAGTTATGTAGACTTAACTTAAAGGTGAAAAAAAATTGACACATTTTATAATAAAAAATATTATCTGTACTATTTATTTAGACAATTTTAAAAGAATATTTGAGGTATTTTTTAAATATTGGTTGAGAATGAGTCTCAATTTCTTTCTTAATTTATATTTAAAAAATTTATTAAGGTATCCTTCAAAGATATTCAAAAAAATAATACAAATAATATTATTTGTTTACAATTATTTAAATTGATATAAAATAGTGGTCTGTCACTTTATGGTTTTTTTTCCCTTTACACAGTTTATGTGTACTAAAAATGTACATAGGAACTTCCTCGAATCCTTGGCTTGTGAGAGCGAGAGGCTTGCGCTGTTCTGCTATGGAGGCACAAAAAGGCAAAAATTAAAAGGGGTCGGTGCTTCATACGTGATAGAGAAAAGACCTAATTTGTCTTCTTCTGTTGATGGTGCTGTGACTGTGACACAGAGTGGGATGCGTAGACGTCCAAGCCTCTACTTTTTGTTCCATTTAAATCTTCTTTGCCCCACCCCACCCACGACGCAACTACTACTATTACTACTCCTAGGCTTCCAAGTTGCAATTCGTAGAATGAACAAGAGTCAAGACTTATATTATTATATATTGTCCTACTCACTCTTTCAATTCCTTCTTTTTCCAGAATCTTGATTCTTGACTATTATGGATTTAGTTTCTTTATTTAATTAGTATTTTAACTCTCACATCTTAATTGTTGTATAAGAGAACAGATCATAACATGACACTGTGCACAAGAGTGTGGGATTCCATAAATGAAATGTAAATCCACTCTACAACTTGTCTGCATACTTTTTAAAATGACAACAACATTTTAACAACTAAGATTATGACAACGAAATCTGACGCAGCATTCGTAAAGATTTGGTTCTATCGACATTAAATGACTTTCAAGTTTTAACCGCAATCTCCCTAAACTCAATATGTTCCTAGCCTTAGTAACAAATGAGAATGATCGATCGAGTGGATTCCTGTCCAACTATGAGGAATTCAACAGCACCCTTGTGAAATCAATGAGTGCCTGTTTGAGTTATAATCTTAGAAAATTAGGGTAAATTCCAAACTACAATCTCCACTCTAGCACAAGAAAAACAAAGGTTCCAGAGGATAAGATTGTTTTTTGTCTGCTCGATGTCTTTTCACGCCCTTTGAATATGGGAGTGATCCTAGCTACAGAACTCTCATAGGGCAAGTAAAATTCACTCATAACAAAGCTCAGGCTATTAATTAAGTCACAGTTTGGGCCTGGGGTTGGACATGCAATTTTGCATACAAATTAGGCACTTCATTCGATACAATTCCTTTCTTTCTGATATAGTTAATTTCCTCTCTACTGTCTCTCCTTTCTATCTGGGAACAGTTTTATTTTCGTCCGCAACAAGTAACTCTCTCAATAGTTCAAAACTGAAGTTATTATAATTTGTTTAATAATAACAAACCGAAGTTGATGACCCTTTAAGTACAAGTTAAGAAAGTTGATGTCACCAACTTTAAACCGCATTGATCAATTATTTAGAGCTTGGAATACATAAAAGTGTAGACCAAACATGCAGGAGCACAAGTCAGGTCTACCATGCTACTACAATTAAAGCTAAAAGATTATCTAAATTAGACTAGCTAAAATCTTGGGCCAACGAGGAAGGACGACATTTTAAAGTTCGGAATTGACTGCTAAAAGCTAGTTTGAAAATTCAAAAGTATAAAACGGGAAAGCCGAGTAGATCGCTGAATTGAATGCGAAAAATGCAACTCCCTGTGACTAGTTTTAAATAGAAAAGGCCCCTATTGGATGAAAAATATTTTTTATTAAAAAAATACACTAAATATGGACTCACTATATCATAATTGAAATTTAGTAATATTTAAAAAATATTACTAACATATATAAAAAAATTTATTATTCACATTAGTAACATTTTTACAAATATTGTGTTTAAACTATGTTACTAAAAAGTTTTAACAACACTTTATTATATATTTTTAGTAATATTTATTATACTTTTAAGAATTTTTTTATATTTTTAGCAATATTTATAAAAATGTTGCATTTACTATATATTGCTAAAAGTTAAATATGTAGTGTTGGTCAAATAGCGATTAAAATAAGCTAATTGGTCAAATAGACTGAAAAGATATTGATAAGGAGAAATTTTTAATTTCTACAGGAGGAAGAAATTAAGAGAAATTATCGATGTGTTGTGTTGGGTTATTTCAATTATTTGTAAGTGAACAAGATTTTGATGCAACTTCGCTGGGCCCTACCCATGGATGTTCAACCCATCCACACCGGTGCCAACTTCTTTGATAGTGTATGCTTGATTTAATTTTTGGGGAATTATTTTTTAAACAAGATTTTTTTAAAAAATAATTTTTTAAAAAATAATTTTTATTTAATTTAAATATATCAAAAATAAAATTTAAGAGAATAATTTTTATTTAAATATAATAAAATAAAATTATTTTTAATTATTAATATAAAAATAATAATAATATTTATTTTCAAAATATATTTTTTTAAAATAAAAAATATTTTTAAAAATATTTTTCTCAACAAATTTTCTAAAATTTCAAAAGAAAATTTAAAAAATTTACATATCAAAATATATTAATTATTATATATTTTTATACTTCTACCTATAAAAGGCATTTGACCATCTAAAAGTATATCCATCGTACATCATGAAATCTATATTCGTATACAATACGTACGAACCGGCTCCGATATTGATATAATGGGAGGATTGCGTAGTTTCCGGTGCAAAATCACCGTATGTCTCAGGAGTGGCCATCAAGCTATTCAAACTATTGGAGAGAGAGAGAGAGAAATTGTACTATTAAATTGCATTATTTGGCCAATGCATAGTATTTCTTGTACGGGTACATCTTTCAAGATAATTTTGAGTAATTAAAAGGCGTTACATAGAAATATTCTTCAGCGAAATGAAAGATTTTCAGTTTGTGTTTGGACTTTAGTTGCCATCTGCCTGTTCTTTACTAAAAATTTATTTGAATTCCTCAAAGGTCTCGAACGGAAAGAAAGCAAAAACCAAAAAGAGAAACAATCAAAACTAAAAAGCTGTACAACAGAGTCAGGACCATTATACAGACAAAATCAGCCTTTATCATTCCCACTTTACTCCACAAAGGGCCATTCAACGTCACTCACTCCACCCAAATCAAAATTACAAACATTAATTAATTAATTAACAAACGCAAATATGAAATAACACACGCTATTTCTATTCACTTCCCATGTTGCTTCTGCTGCCAGCACACCAACCAGGAAATGAAATCACAACAGGCACAAAGAAATTGACACAAAGGAAAAGATAAAAGAAGAACCACGTACCCAATTCACATGGAAATTTTAGTTGATTAATTAAGGCCAGAGTCCAGAGCACCCTTTAACAACTCAACTAGCTTAAGGTGTGCAGTTAGCTGAGGAAAATGGCCATTAGTGTCCATGATCTCCAAAGTAACTTTCCCTTTAATTTTCTTCTCCATGTAGAGCGCTACGCTGAGTGGAGCAGCCAAGTCATTGTTGGTCTGTATGATGGTGCACGGAGTCTCAACCTTGTCAAGTATCTCTCTGTAATCACTATAGAACACAGTCTTGGCTAATGGGAGCGTAACTTCAGCACCCATTCTCAGCAAGCCCTTCTTGTATTTTTCCACTGAGACATCATTAACTGGGTCTGCTATTAACGACGCGAACCTAGAAGCAAAATTTCCATAGTCGGTCTCGATCTCCGACAGTAACTGCTCAACATCCGAGGATTTAAAGCCTCCCTCGAAGTCATCTGAACTTAGATAGCTATATATATATATATATATATATATGTTGGGATACCAAGAAGTTAGAAGGATTAATTTTTTCCCGCATAATTTTCAAAGCAATAGCATTTTAAAACCATGATTTGATAAAATATACAAGGAGGAAAATAAGAGTAGAGTACCTTGGGGAAGCAGCAAGGAGAATAAGCCTCTTAAAGAGGTCAGGCCTTTTGACGGAGGCAATGCAACTGATCATGCCGGACATGGAATGGCCAACAAAAGTGACAGCTTTGAGGTCCATCTCAGTCATGAGAGTGATCAAGTCATCACTAAAAGCTTCCAAGGAAGAGTACTTCACAGGGTCGTAAAGGTTCTCATCCTTTACTGCTCCGGAAAATGGCCAATCAAACACAACGACACGGTAAGTTTCAGCCAATATGGGAACGATTTTGTCCCAGATGGACTGGTCCGTTCCAAAGCCATGACCAAACACTATAGTCTCAGTGCCTGAACCTTCAGTTCTGGCTTTCAAAGCGGCTGAAAGAGCCTTTTTTGGTGTCGCCATGTTTGGGTTGATGGTGGGTTCAATAACAAGCAGAAACTACGGGTTGTGACTAACTAGAGGGATTAAAATCCCCGTGCCTATTTTCTATTTGCTTCTCTTTCTTTGGCTTAAAATTTGACGCTTAATAAGAGCAGCCATGGATTTCTTGGCTCAGTATGGAGCCAATTTATAGCGATAAAAATAGCTAAATGGTCAAATATATCGGAAAGATATTGCTATGGAGAAATTCCTAATTGCTACATGGGGAAGAAATTAAGAGAGATTGTTGACTGTTCTGGGTTATTTCAAAAAGAGAAATTTTATTATATACAGAGTATAGATATAATAATAGAAAAATATAAATATTAACAAATATTGAGATACATATATATCAAAATAAAAAAATTGTTATGTATATTTATATAAAAAAAAATATTATATTCAGTGTTAAATAATTATGTACAAATATAGTAGCTCTTTCAATTATTTATAGGTGAAGAAGATTTTGATGCACCTTCGCTGGGCCCTACCCATGCATGTTCAAGTTCAACCCATCCAAACCGGCGTCATCTCCTTTGATAATCATAATTGTCTGTATTTAATAGGAGTACCTGCCAACCATCTACAATATCGATGTAATAAGAGGATAGCGTAGTAATCACCGTATGTCTCACGAATTGCCACCAAGCTATTCAAACGATTGGGGAAAGAGAGGATAACATTGTACCAAATTGAATTATTACGACCGTATGTTTCAGGTAAGAAGACACGAGAAAGTGGCAATACCAAATTGTCATCCATCTACTCAAGCGTTCAATATATAAGAGCGGAAATGTTTTTTTTTTTTTTTTTTTTTACTCAGGAGGGTGACATACATTGCTTGACACACACTTTAGATTGGTTAAAAAAGATGGAAAAAAATTAAAATAAAAAGTAAGCATTTTTGACGACTGATATACAAAGTGTCGCAGATTGTGTTTGTACTGATGCATATATATAACACAATATAAAGAAAGAGACTTCTTATTAAAAGAAGTTACTTATTGATTTTTTTTATACAATAACTTTTTTTAACTGCTCGCTCAATTTTGAAAAATAGTAAAAATTAATATTTTGTTATATTTACCCTAAAAAAAATATATTAACTCCAAATGAAAATAAGTCACTAGAAATGGATTAATAATAAGAAACTTATATGATTTACATAAATTCATAAATTTAAACCTTCTTATCATCTATGTACTAAAAAAAAATTTGAAAACAAGAATACAAATCAAATGCCATCTTAAGTTTCGTGAGCAACTTAAAGGTTTCCAATGTAATATCCAATCTTTTAAAGGTCAGACCAAATATCTCTATAAAAAAACCTATGCTAAATAACAAATTAAATAAATTAGAACTGATCGACGTTTTACAAAATAAATTTTAATTTATTTAGGAAAAACATAATGTAATAGTTTATACCATAATCTATTTTCAGTTTTCACCCCTACAAATCATAGAGTTGAACGGAACATTCAAACTTCTTTGTGGACAGAAAAATCTCCTACTGGATCTGTTTTCATTAATTGGTCGGTCCCTTCTGTATCAAATTATCAGTGTTGCCCCATGAAGTCTGAAAGCAGTGGCATAAATTAGGTATTTCCTCAATTTTAATATATCTATTAATTTAATCAAATTGATATATAATTGTATTTAAATATATTTATTTTTAAATGTATTATTTTAATCGAACTGACATATCTATTGAAGTGGATGGAGGATTTTCGAAGTGTTCCAATGTTTGACTTGAACTTTAATTAGAAACCTGCTGGATCTTTTCTCATTGAATGCATGTGTCAAACGTGTGTTTGCTCATTCAAACGAGCTTTCATGCTTAATTAATAAAAGAACTGGCTTTAAAGGGATGTGAAAAAAATTATGTTTTATTATTATTATTATTATTGTTGTTGTTTTGAGGTGTGGGGGTAGTGAATGGGTTTTAAGGATTAGAATCTTCTTGTCCTCTTTTTCGTTTCACCATTTATTTTTTTTTTTTTTTTGGGTACATTCACCATTTAAAATTTGATAGCTGTAAAATTTAAGGATTTTAAAATTAGTGAAATATTTGTACACAATTTTGCTATAAAACACGGATATAGGTACGAGATACAAATGTAATACAATACGGATATGGAGATACAATAATATTTAAAAGTTATAAGACACGATACGACTGTAGTATGACATATAAAATTAGTTAAAAAATTAATATAAAAATATAAATTTTAAATTAGAATAGAAGAATAATAATTTGAATATTAGTATAAATCCTTATAAATATATTAAAATATATTTATTTTATTAATTGCTTTAGAATTTTCATTTATATATGTATAAAAATGTCAAAAAATAAAACAAAAACTTTTAAAATGCAACTAAAAGTATCTATGAAATATTCGACATAACACAACATGTATCGGATACGGATACGACAGCCATTTTGTAGTATTCGTGCAACATAGCAATTTTGCCCAATATCAAATTTTAAGTAAAAAGGCAAATTTTAAGTGAAAAGACATATATGGATTGGGAGGAGGACAGGAAGTAGGTATTTCAATCCCGATTCCATGCCCCCTCCAACCCAAACTGATGCTTTACAAAGAATTAGCTGGCGCAAACAAAGGGGAGAAGATTTATTGCATAAAGCAAATGGATGAGATTTGAAAATGTTGCATATTTTCAGTTAGAATTACTACGCGAATATTCATAGTTCGACATAGCTCTTCACAAAGGTGGAAAAGAGAGTAAAACAAAAACTTGAGGAACTTAATTATCTCAAGGCGAATTCATTACTTGGAGAATACTATATCAAACTCTACCAATATCACATGTCTATAACTTCGTAATTCCCACGAGTGCCTTAATGAACAACTAATTAAACGCTAGATCACGTAAATGACCCCAGGATCTATATATTGATATATTGATTATATTCTTCTTCCTTCGGTGGACCTAATCGTCTCATTTTGGCCATCTATAATATATTGCCATTTGATGCAAAAGCTCATAAATATCATTTGTCATTTTGAATCTGTCCGTATGATATTGAATGCACCATTTAGTTAAGCTTCATATATATTGCTCAGATTCACGTAAATTCAGGCATAGTTATTTATGTTTAAATGGAAAATGTTCAAGTTAAACAATTCATAAAGCAAAAGGGCTCGTACAGACAACAATGCTTACCCGAGGAAGTAGCATTTGCATCTAGCCTAATTGTGAAGATAGTATGGAAAATGGTAGAAGTTAACTAAGTGATGAAAGATAGTTACCAGTTATCATAATAAGAAAAATTGGCGTTATGTATTATTCAATGCTTCATACTTTAGATTTATAGGTAATTATTGTCTTTCATTTTAACCATAATTTTAAAGTGATTATTAAAATTTTAAGCATTAAATGATTTAAAGCAACCACTTTTTCTTATTCTAAACCGTGTATGACAAGTGAAAGATCCATGCAGAGAAGAATATACTTTAATCAAACATGGATGGTCAGTAAAGGTGCAAATTTTCTTCTTAGAAAGCAACATTTTGTTTGTGTATCAGAGGCATTCAAAGTATTTGATAGGTTTTCTGTCACCCAATCTCTTCAAATTGCTGATTAGCCGCTAATACTATTTCAACCACCCTAAGGTTCCCAATGACTTTTCAAACATTGACAAGAGTGTCACACTCCGAAGCACAGGTATGTGAGTGAAACTAAAGTACCCGTACCCTGTATGTATTGGGTATAGGTACGTATTGGATAAATGTAGATACGTATGTATTTTAAACATAAAAAACTTTGGGTACAGCACGGGTACACCGTGGGTATGCTGTTGGGTATAGCTGTAGTTAAAATCATGTAATTTTGCTTAAATTTAACCTATATTTTTTCTCTTTCTTGTTCAACTTGGACTATCCAGATGCTACCCACCTCTGAAACAACCCATCACCACCACACCCCTCTGCTAACGAAGACAATCACCCACCCACCGAAGCTAACAATGCATCATTGCCAATGACAACCTGTAGCAGCAGCTCTTGCATGGCATGGCAGCGTCAATAGCTCCTAACCATGAGCAACAGTGACCCACCCCTCCCCCCCCCCCCCGACGAGTTCGTGGCAGCCAGCACTCTTCTCCAGTGACAAGTGATGGACAAGGCAGCAAGAGAGTATCTTACACATGGTGGTTTATGCTTTTTGGGTATATATGTGATTGACTGCTTTTTGTTGCTTGATAATAAATGAAGAAATGATAGTTTTAGGGTGCATTTGGATCAGGTTATTTTACCCAACAAATCACTTTTGATATGTTTAGATAAATTATTAAAAATAATTATAATCTCAAAAAAATCTGTTTTCAACTTTATGTAGAAGTTGAATAGAGTAGCTTTTGAAAAAAATATGTTTTCAGCTTTTTTAGTTATATATAAAATTTTAGTTTCAAAATTTCTTTTTATCAAAATCTAAAATAAACTCACCCTTCATTTTGAATTTTGTTTCCTTTTTTTTCTTTCTATTTGATGAATGACCCATATTAAAATGGTTTCATTCTCGACTGAACTTTATTATGTTGCAATTTTTTTTAAATGCTCCAAGACTAGAATCTTAAACTTGTTGGTCCCTATTGATGTTTGAATTCTTTGATTTAGTTATTTTATTTATTTATTTTTTTAATTTAAATGAGTAATTAGATTTTTATCATGTAAAATTTGTAAAACTTAAATATATATATATGCGTGATGTACTCGTATCTCAATTTTTACAAAATTTTTGTACCCCTACCTGTATCCATAACAAGTATGGGTACCATAGCTATACCTATGCAACATAGGTGCCACGTGAAATAGTCAATACAAATGTATTAGCAATAACAATGCTCTCTGTATCTGTGCAATCTTGGCAGATGTTAGTTGTGTCCCTTTTTCTAGTTTCTATGTTTGTTAGTTGTGTCCCTATATTTATATCAAATTTATTTTGATGTGTAGAAGAGTTTTATAATGTTATTCAATCACACATTTCTATTTGTAAAACTTTTAAAGGAGTGGATAATTAAATCAAATACTTTTACTGATATAATAATACATGATTAGATATTTATGTAAAATCTTCTTTACATTCACAATATCAAAATTAAATTCCATTTATATATATAAAAATAAATACACCTCTTAGTAATTTGCTTAACAAATAAACAGGGTAGAAGTAGAATATTTTACTTCCGGGAGCTAAATAGATATTTGCTTTCAAAAAGACTACAATTTTCAGGGGGAGCAGATTTGATCTATTTGAGAAGGCTTCCTTCAAAAATACACATCAAGGGAAAATATTGTTTGGGGTGTTAAGTTCCACCTGCATATGGATATTTAATGGTTTACCTATGACATCTTATTATCTTATTTTACCATATAATAATCTTCATCGAATTATTTCTGTTATTTTTATATTTCTTTCACCACAATTGATAAAAATTGTTCAATATCGGCAAAGAGTGAGTCAAGGCAATGTTATGAATCTCATATCAAATAAATAATAAAGGTTAATGTGAAAATTAAATCATATGACTCTTTTATTCAATAGATTAATCTTTTGGATTAAACTCTTTTCGCGTACTTAGATTATAACAATTGACATATTCATATTTGTATTACAAATCCTAGAAGATGGAATAAGGTGCAAGTCAATGTGATAAGGTGAAGCCACTATAGGCATCATTTCTTAAAAGGGATAATAATAAGTCATACGTCGAACATAAAAAAGTTCATTATGATACGAGTTATGAGACTCTTCCACCTAAACTTTTATTAAAATTAAGGTGTAATAGTGAAAATATTGTTCCAAATCTAATAAATAAGTGAAATTCTCACGAGAGCGCTACCACCTATTCTAGAAGTGAGACAGTTCACTTATTGTGATTATGATAAGAAAGCTCTCGAGCTTTTAGGGACGATCAAGCATTCTACTTATCTTCAAGAGATAACATAGAACTAACATAGTTATCAAACGACATTTTGAAAAAAATAATCTCATTTAGTAAATAAAACTAATAATTCTTCGTCGTCGTCAAATTATTGGCCAGAGTAGAATCAGCATTGCTCTACCCATAATTGGATGAAGCAAAGCATTTTCCTTTGCCTGCTCACCAGTGAGCGGGAAAATAGAAACAAAAGAATATCAGGTATAAATAAAAACAGAGATCATATATCACGTGCTTCAAATAAAGGTAACGAGAAGTTTCAATACTAAATATCTTTCTTGATTAAATTCATAACTGAAAATAATGGCAGTAATTTTGGAAATAGCAAAATGCCTTCTACAACTTGAAACTTCATGTCCGAAGACCCTCCCTACCAGGAAAAATGAGTTACTGTTTCTGCCATCATCAATGCAAATCCTTTAAGCAAGACAGAACTTGTCTGCAATAAAAATGAATCACTTCGAAGGTGATTAATAAAAAAATGCCTGTACAAGGAAGGCAAAAACAATCAGAGGGTGATTTTGGCATAAAATGGTTATGGGAAGCTTGAAGCGAATAGCAAACTTGTATAACAGGATTCCACACCCTTAATTTGATGCCACAGCTTTACTACAGAATCCATTTCTCGGCCTCTTGTTGGATATAATGTCAGAAAAAGAGTCAACCAGTTGCCCTGCCAAACTACTTGGATCATCGATGAGAGTTTGAATGAAGGTATTAACCACCCTGCGTTCTTGCTCTGTTGACCTCAAACTAAACCATGTTAGCAATTTCAACCTAAATTCCTGTTTAATGTGACCCTCACACTCTAGCCAACGAATTACTTTCACACAATACTCAAAGTTCTCATCCAGGGAGGATGAACCATCAGATACGCGTATAGGAGAACCATTTATCAAAGTGCTGTCACAGTCATGTGTCTCTTCATTTGCACTTGCTATCCTTTTCCTACACACATCTATGCGAGAGTCAACAGCTGGCACTTCTTCCATTGGTCCTTGGGTCCAGGTTTGGGAATCACCACTCCCATGTGATCTTGCTAAACCATTTTTCTCTAGATCAAGAGAGGCAGCATCATCATCTGCCTCAACAGCCTGCATCAAAGTGCAACCATTATCTTCATCCCTGGAAGACTCAAAAGGAGGGGTCAGCTCTTCATTTAAATCTGGCACTGAAACAACATTTAAATCAAGGCCTCGTGAAACTGCAGGCAACTGCTCTTCCGAAATTTTAGGCTTGACCATTTCACTTTGTCCACAGCAATTTTTCATATCAGCACAGCAAAAATCCTCAAAATAACCCTGTTCTTGAGCCCAAGCAAGATGCAAAATTTTTCCAAGGTCTCGAACCTTAAATCCAGAGTCTTCCATTGTGCGATTGGGCTCAATCTTGGAGCCAGAAGAACTACCCCCAGTTTGAAGATTTGCTTTCTTATGCATCATAGCAACAGAAGAAGGATTGTTTTGAATTATCTCGATGCTCTTGGTGAAACACTTAGCCTCAGAATGACCCAGGTCACCCATATCAGTATAAGATACAATCCGAAAAGTATATTCTGTACAAGGCTGAAGGTTGGATATCAATATCCTCCTCTGAGATTTGGGAAACACAGACACAGGATCTTTTGTGTGCGATTCCTCCCTACTCTTGTAGTACCAGAGCTTGTATCCCTTAATGTCCTCAGACGACACATTTGATATTTCAAGTAAAATGATTTTGACAGAGGAAGCTGTTACCTCTTCAAAAACAAACTTGCAAGCAGCAGGAAGTGAACCCTCTGTGATATAAAAAATGTCATCATGAAACAAATAATGAGACTGGCTAGAAAACCAAGAAGAAATTTTTAAAAATTATTTAAAAAAAATTAAGAGTATTAATTCCAACCTCTGGAATCTGGATTCACATTGGGAACAGTGGCCAGCCAGGCATCAGCTTTCTCAATAGCAAGAGAGCAGAGTTTCTGCACATCACTGGCTATAGGGAGTCTGCTGACGATGCCTCGTGCCATCTTGGCAGAAACTCCATTAACTGGACCAACTTCTGTCTCTAATTTAGCCTTCGCCTCTTGTACCATTTGATGCAGTTCTTTAAATTTCAAAGTGCCATCCAGGATCCTGTAGCTCAAATATATCCTATAACAGAGTACATCTACACGCCGAGCATCTTTTGCTATACCTAGCTGCTTTTTCCAGCATCTGCCATTTTTAAACATGAACCACCAGGGACATCAACATAGGCTGGAAATTTACTTAAAAACCTCATGCAACTGGCAAATGGTACAAATAATACATATCTTTAGTTTCACTATAATATCAAAGGAACTGAAAAGTGCCATAATGGAATTCAGTTTCTTCAAAATGACACATCAAAGGGTGCAAAAACTACAGCAGTTGCACATTTGCTTTATTGCCACAAGCATGTCAAGTTAGCAAGTGATGGACAGAGAAGAGGCAGGAAACATAGGCAAATCTTTTTAAATTCTATATTCAGAATCCAAGCCAAGAAGTATTTTTCTGTTGGAACACAGAAATTATAAATGATTCGCCAAAACGAAACTACATCAACAAAAATGTAGTAGGAAGGAGGACATAAATCATTGATAGCTCACTGGGTTAAGAAAATTACTTACCCAAGTATCCCGGTAACTTTACCACATGATGCACAACAATAACCACCATCTAGTTGCATCAGTTGCCCATGATCAATAACTCCTACTTTACCATGTTGAAGGGCACACTCGATATGGCAAGACAACCCACAGGAATCCCCTTGAGCAGATTCAGATGAGCATACCAACCAAAGACTTGGATCCTTGTTATCGTCAAAAAGGTGACAAATACAGCAAGAACACCTTCTACAAAATGTGTCATCAATGGAAAGAACTGCCCTACAGGCAGCATTTTTGCAGATCCAAGAGTTTGAATGTCCAAATTCAGAAGACTGCTCAGGAGTAGGCAAGAGTCGTGTGGGGTTTTCAGCCTTCCGCTGTTGCTTCCTAGAGGGTGGATTGCTGACAGTGGAAACTTTTTTGGAGTCTTGTTTCTTATTTATCTTACCAATTGACTTAGTTTCAGTCATCCTGCTTTTCAATGAAACGTTCTTTTTGTCCTTATCAAAGCACGTTTGAAGAAGCTCCTTCTTTGGACCAGATTTCAGGAACTCCTGAAGGAGTTCTGAACTTCTTGAAGCATCATCAGAATGGCCATTTTTTTCCGGAGTACTTTGCACACTGGAAGACAGGCTTTGAACACCAGAAACTGGACAGAAATGCCAACCAACTGTAAAGTAAGTCTCTTGAGAATCAGAAGGAAAATTGAACTGATATACTCAATAAAACTAAGACTCAGAGACAGACTGCAACACCTGAACATAATTAACAAAGATAGCAGACTACTTCAGAGTATTTACAAGAGAAATATAGCCCCAATCCATCAGTAAGGGCATCTAGCCACAAAATAGTGTGATATGGAAACAGAGGACAAGAGAAAAGATAGAATAGGATTAACAAACTAAGTGCATTCCACTGGCATTCAATGTAATTGATTTGCAGAACTTAAAAAAAAAAAATGTGAGGAATATAATCTATGTATGGAGAAACAAATGGTTCATATGCAAACTCCAAGAAAATTCAAAAATTTTTACACATGCTATCCAAATATTGATGCATTAAGCTTCTTTGAAACTCACTGGAAATCAAAACCATCTGATCAAGAAACAATATCTAAACGTTAGCTCTGTAGAGGACAGTGATTGTTTTACAAAACATTCCTCTTTGCATCGACAGCAACAATGTTAAATCAATCCAAATTTAAAAACTTTCAAAATTCCCAGACATCAATATTGAAATCATGAGCAGAAGCTAATACCAAACCACATCAGGCAAAATCTTTGAAGGGAACCACCCAGATCCAAACAAATATAAATCAATTATGGGAGTTCTACCTATAAATGAACAATTGCCAAGGACAAGACCTGGAATCAAGTTCGGTCAGTCATATTGCACAGATCTTGAAAAAAATAACCAGATTATAAGCTACTATAAAATACAAGGAATAATGTCTCGAGCCATCCCGAACTGGATACATATATAAAATGATCTTCAAAATAAATTCAAAAAAGATACCCTACCACCAAAAGTAAGAACATTTACATCGGCGGCTGGCAAAGCAGCAAAAGCATTCACACAACAGGCATTCTGAAATCATTCAAATACCTAAAGAAAAAAAGAGGATGAAAGGTTACTGGATTGAGATTGGGAAAGTCAATATCTCAAACACCAGATACCCTACCAGATGTAAAAAGAGAAAAGAAGAAGAGATATGTTAAAATATCTCACACTAGGGAATCACATAGCCACTGACAATGTAACAACTCTTGAAGGAGCATCCAAGGCTAACATGTGGCTGCTAAGATTGATAACCATTTATATAGACTGGGATCTATGCAACAAAAGCACGTGCCAAAGCTTTACTTTTAATTTACTATATATTATATATATCTCAATTAATATGTTCATACCAGTGAAAATATTTTTACAAATACACGGTACACGGTACACCATTCAATATGGAAAGCAACTATCAATTCGATCCTATCATTGATTTTTATAAGCAATCATCACCTCGACTTCCCATACCATATTTTGAAAAAATTGCTCCTCAATAAGTGCATGATTAAAAGTTGATATTTTTTTATGTTTGAAGAGTATTACGTAAGGTAATCTTAAACGTGTGAATAAATTAGAAATCAGTCCCATTGATATGAAAATATGAAAATTTATGAGCATGATCTACATTATGCAAACCGACAGTTTCTGAAGACATTTGTCCCATAAATTTTATTCAATGTATGCATTAAAAATATGTACAACCATGTCATATTAGTGGAGGATGAAGTGAACTATATGCAAATACAACTAAATAACTCATTTATCCAGCAAATTTTAATAGCCTAATTCCATCATTACAAGATGCAGGACATGTGTACCTAATAAAAGAAACCACATTGATAGCTTTTTGGAGGTGGAAGGATGTACGGCTTTTTCAAAATTGTAAGGTATGATCACTGGCTTGTAGTGGCAGAACAGCTCAGGGTAGTCAAAGGCAGCAAAAAGTGTGCCTCAAGGAATCAGGCTAGGTGCAAGAAGGGGTCAGTACCTTGTGGCAACTTGCAGGTGCTTTCTGGTTCAGGCATAGTACCAGATTGAAATGGTAACGAAAATCTAAATACCAGCCATCTAAGTTACTAACTGCAATGCTAAACGGGGTTAAATAGTCAGAACCTTAAAAAGAGTGACTAGTTGTCGGTCACTCATAGCAGCAAGCGCTAAGGTTTTGTACATTGAAAATCATAATCTTTAATTTTTATTATGACTGTTATGCTTGAATAGTTAACTTATATGGACAAATAATGCAAAAATACTTAAATACATTACAATTATTTTTTTTTTTTAAAATCTCAAGTTCATGCATTTTCTTTAGTTAGGCATGCTTCTTGGCACTTTTTTGGCTCAAGGCATTAAATCTTAAAACTACATAGCACCTCAAGGGTGCCCTTCACCTTTAACCATTCAGCTAACTATTGTATCCTATTTTTGACACCACTGACTGCATGTTTGAGTAATTGATATGGAATTACTTTTGAGAAAATGCACTTTGAAGATTTAATTTTGAAAGAACTACTTTTTGAAGAATGAGTTCAATATTTGGGGATTTTCATCCAAAAGAAATTTTGGGTAATTGCAGTAGAAATATTAAATTTACTTAAAGCCAAACTTTAGGGACCAAAATTTAATGTTTAATTTCAGCAGCCAAATGAGACAACCTGGCCAGCAGAATTACCTTTTAGGTGCTACCAAACAAAGGATAAATTCAATAATCACTCCCACCCGTTTTGTATTTATAATCTATACTTGGATTGGGAAAATATATGCCCTTCAATTATCTGTAATTATATTGTAATCTCTATCCATAACAAAAGGACACACTAATTTGTTAATATTTCATAAGCTTAAAACAAACATCACTTTGATACAAAAAAGAAAAAAAAAAAAATCACTTGTAGGTCAAAATTTATATCCACAAGTTTTGACAGGGAAAAAATGGATGTTCTTATTGAAAATGTCCTTACCCCTAAAAAAAACAAAAGAATCCCATTGTGGAAAAATTACGATCCTAACAGTATAGACTAATAGCCTTGCTTAAACTACTGGAACAATAAATTTGAATTACTCCTGTACCACATTATTATTATTCTTAATAAGGTACCATAGAGGATTTACAAAATAAAAACACTTCCATAAAACAAAAACAGTAAATTATTTTTTGAACTCAGTATGATATTATTCAAAGTAAAAAAGAATAGAAAGGAAACTATTGGACACTACTCTTATGCAAACCAATGCCACAATTACCTTCAAAAGCTATACCACACTAAGGGCGGAATGTAACAATACTAGTTAGTAACCATATGTGTTCACTTCTCATTAAAACCTCACAAGTTTATCCCACTATAACATAAATCTTCACTCCAAGAAAATAGCAGTACAGCAGATTTGATCTCAAGCATATATACCAACAGGGCACATAATATCAATGCATTTTAGCACATAATTACAATATTTTTAATCATATGAACCAAACAATAGGGTAGAGGTAACTACAAGACCATCTTATTGGAACACCTGAGTTTCTAGCCTCTTGATAAAGCACACACATAATAATGTTCAATGGCAACAAATACTGAGGCTATAAAGTATAATTACAATATAAAGACAAAAAGCCCCCTAAAATTAGTCACACTTTCAATCACTTCCAATATTTGTCCCACATAGTGGACCAAAACCAAACATAACATGTAGTCTTTCTTACGAAAGAAAGCAAAAGAAACCACATGTTTAGACATATTTGAACTAAACAGTAAATAGAAGCATGTTTTCAATAGAAAAACACTGGTAACATAGCACAATCATTGGATACATAACTTACAGAAGCAAGTGAATTATAAAATCAACTATTTATCCTTTCCAAAGCCCAATTTCAACTGTATTCTATACCATACCCCACTATTTCAATAGATCAACATATGAGACTATGCATAATAAAACTACTCTAGCTAAGACTCAGCATTACATACAGCATACAAAGGGAAAACAAATGGTTGTAACGCTAACTTTTGAGAGAGCAGACTCAATAAGAAGCTCAGAACCATACCTTTAGCAAGGAATTTCTCTTCTAAATCCATTTGCAATTGCTAAACACTACAACTGAATGGCCCCTGTCTGATAAACAGAGAGAAATAGCATTATCAAGGTGCTGTTTATGTTGGTGGGATGATCCAGGTAGTGTCATATACGAATTATCTCTACACACTATGCCTAGATAAATAGAAAAAGGAAACTTGCAAGTATAGTCTCAGTTATGAACTTATGATACTACACCAAAGAAAGTTAAGAAACAGTAATTAGCCAAAATGTTGAACTAAGTACTAGCCCAATCAAGTTAAAATTCCAGTTGTTCAAAGATCAAGAACAAACAACTAATAGCAACATCAATACGAAAGCTTTGTATTTTATTGTCTTCCACCTTTGTTATTACTTCAACAAACAAAAAGGCGATGACATATCAGGGGAACAATGTATATTCATACACTCAAATACCAGAATGCGGCACATGAATAAACCAGCAACAAATGAAACTATAATGCAAGATAAGAAATTTAAATTAAATTATTACAACTACAAAACAAACACATTCTTAAAAGGAAAAAACGAAATAAAAAACACAAAATCAGACTACACTACATGAATATTTTCTGCCCCACTTCATCACAGCCCGCAATGCCTCATGCACGACATAAAAACCAAACAAACAATAAAAAGGAATAGCATATAAACCTCCCTACAGCATTCCACAGACCCAATTACGATAACCAACAAAGATCATTCCATTTTTACCCCTAAAACACCATAAATAAAAATAAAAAAACACATAATATACAGATATAAATGTCAGACTTGAAACTGAAGGGGAGAGTAAAAGCACGTTAAAGTCTCGCAAATCACGATTCAACGGTTGTTACCATGTGCATTGTGCCGTGCGCATTAACAAGAAGAAACCAAATCAAAGCCAGCTTTTATATTTTACTTATCTTTTCCAAAAGCGGAAACAATTCCAACACGCAAACACAAACGAAGGAGAACATGTATTTTCTTACAAAATCCTGAACCGTAATCACATAATACAAAAGCAGAGTGTGAATGAAAACGTAGCAAAGCAAAAAAAAAGAACGAATCTGCGGGAGAAAATAATAAATAAAACAAAAGAAGGAAAAAAGAACTGCAAAATAAAATATGCATAAATAGAATTAGGAAAAGGAAAGAGAAAAATTGAGGAAAAGGTGAAAAGAATCTTAAGAACGCACCGTGGGAGAATGGGGGAAGAATCAAGGGTTTATGGAGGGAGCAATTTGCTCCCAAAGAAACAAGAAATCAATAATCCAAAGCACAAACTACTTCCTTCTTTTGTTGGTTGTGTTGCTTCATTCAATACAAAGAGATAGAGAGAGAGAGAGAGAGGAACTTGTACGAGTTGCTCACGTTTTGGAATGTAGAGAAGGTTGGGGGGAAGATCACGCGCGAGTGGGGGCGCGTGAGAAGGGAATAGTAGAAGTAGTTCGTAAGGAAGGAAGCAGGGCTTGGGGCTTTCTGCAGCTGAGCCTGAACTGCACGGTTACTGCTACTTGGCCTACTCCTACACTCTCGTGGCGTCCCCCCGATTCCTATACCTACGCTGCACGCCTTTTCCTAGTTTCAGTTCAATTTTATTTATAATATTATTAATTAACTTTAATGGACTTAAATACCCCAAAAATAGTGCTGTTGCAAGAAAAGTAAAGTGGCTCACCTCTTATGCAAATAATGATTTACGTTTGATTTTTAGTTTTTTTTAATTAATAATTTATCTAAAAGGATTTTTATAAATATTTATAAACTTTTGAGGCATATTTGACCTGCGTTTAAAGGGAATCTATTCTTTAACCTAAATTTATATTAATTAAAAAAGAAAAGTAAAAATTATTTTTTGTTCAATTGAATTTTAAAAGGTTAATCTTATATAATTTTTCAATTTTAGAAATTGTCCATTTAACTTTAAATTGAGTGTGATAATTAAATAAAATATTTTCAAATTTGTGAATAAAAAATTTGAACTTCTAACTAATATTATTGGTAAATTAATTCTATACATAAATCTATTTATTAAAAAAATATTTTTATTCTCATACCAAATTTACCATTAATGTAAACACAACTCTTTGGTTTCTTATTGTCAAAAGATACAATTTTCAATCTAAAACTAAATTGATATTTATTATCAGAACATGATACACGTACCAACTTAAAACATGATTAAAACTTTGACCATATTTTTTCTAAGTTGGAATGTGATCCTAAACACGAAATCCAATTCTTTGGTAAGTTCATTCTCCTTTTACTATAAAACAATTACAAGGTCACCATCTATAATAGAGACCAAACCTCGTGACTATGACTGGTCTCAATATAATTCATTGTTATTGAATAATTAACTCCATTGATTCAATATTAAAAATAATAATGTTAAATTTTACAAATATAATAAAATTATCTCTACTCTAATGTTATATTTTTACAAAAGATTAAAATCATAATAAAATATTGCAAAGTGGTTTTATTTATTTTTATATAAATGAAAGTGAAGTGATGTCACTGTACCCTAATGTTGAATCATATTACAAAAGCATTTATTTGTTGAAGATATAAAATAAAAGTGATTTTATTATAATTTAGAAAATAGTATAATAAAATATGGTTGAACCTAGAGCTATTGAAATGGGTTAGCCTGATGAGCTAGCCCAAACAACTCGAAAAAATATGTGGGTTGAACTGAAAAAATTTAAGTAAAAAATAAAGTTAATCCGATGTAGCCTAACTCGATTTTGCCTAATCAGAATGGACTAGGTCAGCCTGATGGTCGAAATACTTCTTTATTTTTTAGATAATTAATTTCAAACATGTGTTATTATTATTTGATCTTATATTTTATTAATCTATTTCTTCACTTAAAAAATTTAAATTAAAAAAATATATTGACAAAAACTAAAAATAATAAAAAATTATCATTTCACTTTTACAAGTAAAATGACTAAATCTAATTATTGGAAAAAAAAAACTTATGCTTTTATCTATTAATTTTTTATATAAATTATAAGATAATAATAAGATCATTCTTTTTTTAATATATTTTTTTAATTATTTCAAAATATATTTATTATATTTAAAAAATTAATAAGCTAACTCAATATCTAAATAAGATTAGGCTAAGCTAGTATTTTGCTAACTCGAAATTAACTTAATCCAATCAAGCTCGATCGAAAGTGGCACGGTCCATTTGACCATTCTAGTTGAGCCCACAACTTAATAGTTATCTCATACATATATTATTTAAGCCTAAAATATTTTATATTTAACTCTCACCCAAAAAAAATCCTCTAAAAATAATTCCAAAGTTCATTATTTTTGATTAAAAATATAGAATAATAAAATATTAAAAACGTGTTGAGGGTAAGACTGTCAATTAAAATTTGAAAACCTAAAAAAATGAACCTTGTGAATAGCGAATAGCTGGGTCCTGCTTCCGCCTGCAGGAAAAGTACATAAAGCAGTGATTCCCCGCGCCATTGGTACGTGTACTCACCACTCTACTTACTGCGCGTGAGAATCACATTATCCAAATATTACTTATTATTTTTCTTTTATTATTTATATTTTCAGCAAATATTTTGTTTAGGAGCCTTGATAAAACGCTCGATTAGCGTCAGAAATCGCATTATCATGTGCTTGGTGCCAAATATATTATTTTTAAACATTCAAGATCCTCGTATTTAATTAATACTAGTGAACATAAAAAGACGCATTTAGTGTCATAATTTAGGTTTTACTCTATTTCGATAATGTCATAATGAAGAATATAAAATTGCTGGATTTTCAAATATCTTATACTCTTATTATGATATGCCATTCAAAATATAAATTACTTAAAATAGTAAAACATCAAAATAATTGCATATCAGTGAGATAACATTAAAATGCCAGCCACCTTCTTAATTAGATTTTCTTGTTCGACACTGTCCAAAGTGTCAATTAAGTTAATGATCTACTTGTTCCCTGACAATGTTTCATATGAACGTTTGATTTTATTTAGTACAAAAAATCTAATACTTAATATAGAACTTTTGGGTTAACACTTGATTGGTTCAAATGACTCAATATTTACTTATTCTAAATAAGATCTTATATTTGAGTTTTGTGTATAAAAAAAAAATTTAAAAAGTTGAGAAAACTTCATCTTTATAATAGTCAACCTAACTCAAATCAGATAAAACAATACTTAATATTTGTATAACTTGTTTTATATTAATATTATTTAGTGTAAGTTGAAATGTAATATTGCAGTGCCTATGAAGTGTTGAGGTTATAATTAGTAATTATGATATTTTAGGAATATGTCATTAGTTTTGTGGTCTATTCAAATGGACCAATCTATATAAATATCTTGTGGTCTAAAATAATACAATAAACATTTACCCAATGTTAAAAAACATTTTGTGATTAAAGAAAATTGAGATAAAAGATTATATTAACTTAAATTTTCTAATTATATTATCTTTTTTTAGTTTTCCATAGATATCCTCTCCCTAAAAGCAATTTTAATCAAGTAATATGAGGTACTTAAATATAGCTGACCCTCCTAATTAAGATTCGAACTGTGATTCACTATGTTATGATGTGCTATCCCATTTACTACTAAATCAAATCTCAGTTGGTACTAATTATGTTATATGAGGCTAATGCTTGATTTATGGCCAGAGACAGATATAAGGGGAATCACATATGTCTTAATTAACTCATACTGTATTGCAATACAGAGTTATATAAACTGCAGAAGTCATGAACTATATAAATTGTGTGTAATCACATATGACTATTTCATATTGAAGAAGCAGCTACAAAAAACTATAACTAGTTATGTAACTCTGTTTAATCATGCATAATATTGTTGCTTTAAGAATTAATACTCATGTGTTACTTCTGCTTTCGCCATTTGAACTTGGAACATTACAGTATTATTTTCCAATAATAACCGTGGAGAATAGGATAGGATTGCCAGTCTCATTTGTTACTTCCTTCTAGATAGGTTTTGTTGTGGTATCCCTTGTTATTGTTTTAAGTCCATCATCCAATTAGAATAGTAGCCAATAACTTTACAGATGGCTTGACACAAAGTAATAGGGTTAATAATGAGATAATAATTTATTAAAGATTAGACAAGGGTCAATAATGAATCAAACTACCATAAGTTCATAAAACTAATACAAGTAATAGATTTTTCTCATTGGGGGAAAAATATAAGCGGTCGAATACGTGTATGGGGAGAATCTTCAAAACAGTAGCAAAAGAACCAGTCAATGAAGTAAAGAAAGATGCATATGCATGTCAAACATGAGTTTTAGTACTTTATGATTTTTTGATGACTCATTGGCTCTTTTTGGTGCGCTTTGGATTCACTTTGGGCGCAGCCACATATCAGCCGTCCCAGTAGCGTCATTGGTTGGTGTGTGTGATTTGACAACTCTCTAACTCTCATCCCTCAGCTTTGCCCCTCGGGGCTCACCTTCGCGTTCCCATTCAAATGTAACTTATTGGATTCTTGAATAATGCGATTCCTGTATTTTTCTATTATTCAGTGTGATATATAATATTATCTATTTTATTTTCGATATGACATGATTGTGCCCGCCGAAAAGGTGTGACTATGCAATAATAATAGGACTCGTTTGCTTTATTGTTAGGGCAAAATGTATAAAAGTAAAAATATGTAGTAATTAATATTTAATATTTTTTTAAAATTTATTTTTGAAATTTTTAAAGATATTTTTGGAAAAATATTTTTAAAATATTTTTATTCTAAAAAAATTTTTTTAAGAAAAATTTTATTATTATTCTTATATTAATAATTAAAAATAATTTTATTTATATTATCTAAATAAAAATTATTTTTTAAAATTTATTTTTGATATATTTAAATTAAATAAAAATTATTATTTTAAAAATATTTATTCTAAAAGCAATTCTTTAAAAAAAATTCAAAAATAATTCTCCAAAAATTAAATCAAACATACTTATATTTGCATATACAGATGATGTGACTATGATGTAATTTAGACATAGTTAAAATTAAATTAAACTCTAGAGAATTTGTTTGATACCCTTATAAAATTCAAGAGTATTGGTTTTTTTTAGTTATTTATAATTAATAATTTATCACATATCCCACTAACTTAAATTATTAAATTTTTAAAATATTTTTTAATTATATTTATGATCTTCAAAATTTATGATTAAATCATAACAATTGAATACAAAAAGATATCGATACCTTTATAAAAATAAGGACAAAGAAGAAAATTCCTAAATTTTAATGCATTATTAACATAAAAATGTTTTATATAAATATTTAATAATATATTATCATATTAATAAAAATATATATATTTATTATCTTAAAAATTTCATGTATAATAACAAGTAATTAGATACCAGTATATTATTATTTTATACTATCAATATGTCAAAATTAATCTCTTTAAAATTTTAAAACAATACAAGTCTAGTTCAATAATATAATTAGTTTATTGAATTATTTTTTTTTTAAGTATAAATTTTGTTGTAGCTAGATTAACGAATGTGGTACTCAGAAGATGCTTATATAGAAGGAATAATCGCATGGGCTTATTTATAACTGAGCAATTCGCCAATTGTCATTAGACATGCTGGTCACTCAGTGTTTCTTGCTTTTGAATTTTAATTTAATTTGCACTCCAAATATATAAAATAAAAGGATTTCGATTATTATTATTATTTAAAACTGGAATTGTAAATCATAAAAAAAAGTCAAATAACGTTACATATATTTAAGAAAAGAGAAATGATAAATAAAAATAAAAATAACTCATATAATTTTCACATTCATGAATATTGATATATCCTCCTAATAATTAATTTAAAAAAATTTTAATTTAAAATTTCACTTGTAATAACATAAATTATAATTTATATAATATGTAAGGATTATTTAATATATGTGAGTGAGATTTTGAATTAAAAATATTTTTATAAATACCAATTAAGAAGATTTAACACTTTTTTAGTATATTAATTATTTAATCATTGCGTACGGTTTGCGGTATGAAATGAATTGAACTATGAATATTAAAAATTCAAGAAGAGTCATTGCTAGTTAATGTTGTCCACTTTATCTTATTCGCGCAAAAGAACGCGAACAACTTTCCCCCAGCCAATTATATTGGCAAGGGATGGTGGCCAATATTTAATTTCAGTTCAGTCTTTTTGTATGGTTAGGTCAAACTCTAAGCGTATCCACTCACGTAAATAATGTGAGTTGAATTGTCATATTTAAGAATTATAGATCGTTCCATTTAATCCGTGAGTTATGGGTTGGCCTTTTTAAGACTAACAAACTTCCTTGTCTAATTGTATAATCTAAAGGGATGGTGGTTAATTGTATAATTTATTAATAATTTTTAAATATTAATTTTACTCATTAAATTAAATGGACAAAGAAAATGAAGAGATAGACATATGAGATTAATTTTAATATATTCTTATAAATGCAAAACAGTTACATGTAAATCTTTTGAAGTAAAGACATAATTATTAAACTCAATCCAAGGCTCAGCTCAGCCAAAGTATTTGGTCACTAGTTAAATTGATATAGTTAAATAATTATATAAAAATACATAGATTATAAAATAAAAGACATGTAATTTGTATTGAAAGCCCATAGAAAAAAATATATATATGAAGCTTGCTTCTCACTATTTTAATCTCATATCGGATTGTGTAAGAATTAATAATCAAATATTTAGTTATAAAATAACTCTCACTATTTTAGCCTCATTTCGAATTATGGAGAATTTAGAAATCAAATATTTAAATATAAAATAACTCCAACTATTTTAGTCCCATTTCAAATTATAGAGGACTTAGAAGCCAAATATTTAGTTATGAAATAAATCTCACTATTGTAGTCCCACTTCAAATTGTAGAGGATTTGGAAGCCAAATTTTTAATAATAAATGACTTCCACTATTTTAGTCTCGTATTGAATAATCACATTGAATAGTAGAGCAAATAAAAGTCAAATGTTTAGTTATAAAATGATTAAAGCCCTTGATATAACTCTCACTTCAAGGCCCAAGGGGTTGAATGATGCCTTGAGAAAGTCATTTATTATTTTTTTAAGTTAAAATTTTATAAAATCATATGTTTTTATTAAAAAAAAATTTTTTGAAAAAAAATGCATGACCCAGTCGAATTACTCAAACCAAACTGAGTTGCGGATTTTCATAAAACCCAGCTGAGTCGGATCAACACCAGTTCCATTGCAAGGTTAATTCTTAGCGCAACTCAGACTTGCTAGTTAGTCAGTTTATTGTTCCAACTCGCAGTCCGTGCAAACTTTGATAACTATGAGTAATGGATGTGAGAGTCAAGCATTTTTATTGACATAACAATATATGATCAAATATCTATATAAAAAACTTCTATACTTTTTTGGTATTTTGATAGTAATGAGATTTAAACTTAAGATCTCATGCAAACTATCCAAACCTCTTATTATTATATCATTACTAATGGCTTAAAATACTTTTATACTAACAGTGTATCAAAACTAAATCATAAAAAGCAACTGTAGATTGTATAAGAGAGCATAAAATCATGCAATAAATTCAGGGAGACACTATGACATATAGATTGTGTTTGGTACAGGGATAAAAATGGAAAAAAATTTTTATGGAAGAGCAACATATATAAATTTCCACATAAAATTCATTTATAAAAAAATTCTCTCCATTTTTGCCCCCTTACAAACACACTCTTAAAGAGCAACCTTTTTATTTATTAACAAACACACTCTTAAAAAGCAACCTTTTTATTTAATAAAGACGTTATTTTACCTCAATCACAAATCAAAAGATATAAAGATATTCACAAAAGCTTGATTGAGGTAACAACTAATTTTAATCTCACAAAATAAAGGTATTGATATATATTAATCAATAGTATATACGAAGATAAACTAAGTACATAATATTAATAGTAGAAATTTACTTTATTCCTTTCAATTCTTCAAAAAATTTTATTAACAGTGCGATTAAATATGTACAGAATTACAACATCCTTTTGTATTTCAACCCCAAGATCAGGTGATGAAATTAATAATATTTTTATATTTAAAAGATTAAATGAAAGTCATATTTTATAATTGAAAAATAAATTATAATAAAAAAATTGAAAAATAAATTAATGTCATTTATTGTTATTTATACATGCCAATGTATACTTAGTTGACAATTGATTTTATGACATTATGTTATTTTTTTAATAAAATTAATAGAAGAAAATATTATTAATAATACACGTGATAATATATAAAAATGAAAACATTGAGAAATACAATGTTCCATGCTTAAGTCTTAATTGTGTAATGTCCAATTACTTGTAGAATGATATTGCCTATTGATTCATTAACCATAATCTACATGTAAGCCATAAAATATCATATAATGGTCATTTACTTGTCTCTCTAATGGCCTTTAATTAGTTTTAATTTTGTGTCTAATCATTTATAACTCCTTTAAGCATGATTAGTTTATAACCATTGGCTACTTAATATGTTTTATTATAAAATTAATTTTAATACAATATTAGTATAAAGAGTTCTACATGATTGTCTAATTATATATTATTAAATTGATGATTTTTGAAGTAATAATTATAAAATTTAAATATTTTTATTGATATAACAATACATGATTAAATAATTATATAAGAAACATTATAATAATTGCATAACAAAATTAAATTATTTTATTAGAAATATTTGTTTTCAAAAAAATACTCCAACACATTTTTTAACCAATGCGGCAAGAGAATAAGAGTGTGTTTGTTTGTAATTTGTCTTTTGTAAAAAATCACTTTTTTCCATTAAAAAGATTAGTTTTCATATATTTGAATAATTTTTAAAAAATAAATAAAATTTTATAAAAAATCTATTTTCAATTTTTTTATATAAACTAAAAAGAGTAGTTTATAAAAAAAATTTATTTTCAATTTTTTAATTATATATAAAACTTTAATTTCATAATTAATTTTTTTAAAAATTGAAATAAATGCATCCTATGTATTAGACTCCAACACATTTTTTAACCAATGCGGCCAAAGAATAAGGATATGTTTGATTGTGAGTTTTTGGATAAAAAATTATTTTTATTTAAAAAATTAATTTTTATATATTTAAATAATTTTTTTAAAAATAATCTAAATTTCAAAAAAAATATTTTCAATTTTTTTAATAAAAATTATAAAAAATAATTTCTAAAAAAATTAAATTTCAAAATTTTTAATTATATTTAAGTTTTTAATTTCATAATTACCTTTTTTTTTTCAAATGTTGGAATAAACACACCGTAGGCATTTGTACTCTGATTCTGATGCCTAATGGGGGAATCAAGTTTCAAGGGTCAAGACTTAGCAATATGTAATGTGCGTTAGACTCCACGGGAGAAATAAAGGTTGTTTTTAAAGAAAAGGCATGCCAAAATATTCGCTAATTTAGTAGCATATATTCAAGTCAACTAGCACGATACCTATATATATATATATAATTAAAAAATTTTAATATGATAAAAATAATTTTAAAAATCAAAATTATTATATTAAATCATATTAACATAATTAATACAAATAAAGTATTAAGTTTCATATAACTTAAATTTTAAATTTTTAATTCTTAAAGTTACTATAAAGTATTCAAAAAGTTCCATATTATTTAAAGTAAAAATTTTTTACTCTTAAAACTTTTATAAATAATATCTATGTATCATTTTTTTTTATATTTATCACCTTTAAATTCTTTTTTAAAGAATAAGAGATATAGTAATTTTTAATTTGGTCAATCAAAATATATTTTTAGTCATTTTTCATTATAATAAAGTAATTAACTTTATTCTTGATGATCAAAAAATAATTTTATACTTCTTTAAAATAAAAAATCTACCAACTGGTAAAACTGGTCTAGTTGGTTTAGTCCATTCAATTCCAATATTTTGAGATAATAATTTTTTAGATTTAATCAGACCTAACACTTGGCCAATTTTCAATTTAACTGGTGAGACTAACTGGTCCAGTATGATTTTCAGAGCAACGCATAGAAGTCAAACTGCCATTTTTTATTCTCAAAGATGAAAGAAAATAGAAATGTATACCAATGCACCGCGCACCGTCACGGATCACCGCATACGGTTTCAGCATAAATAGTCTACCCAACTTTTGCTTTTGTTTATAATATGGGCTTTTTTGGGAATAAAAAAAATTTTGTATAAAAAAACGATTTTTGGAAGTTTATGGTGCAGTGTATTGGAAATTTAAACCTATATATTTAGAATATTAAAATAATCTTGCGTTTAGAATGTTAAAAAAATATAATTTTCAAAATTTAATAATTTTTTTAAAATTTTATAAATCTTATCAAATTTGGTAGGATGGAAAATCAAGTAATCTTAAATTTATTTAATAAATTAATTATTATTTAATTTTAAACTAATATCTAATATCTCACTATTATTAGATAGTCTATTTAATAAAATAAAATAAATTTCATGAGAAATGAGTTTTAAATATATGATTTTATTTTTAAATAATTTCAAATTCCATTTCTTGTTTTAAAAATTCTAAATAGGATAAAAAATTCATTTCTTATTTTTGTTTTTTTTTTAAATTCTGCATAGTACATGCATAAATTGACGTGAGTGGACAAGGAATTTAATTATTGAATAATTTTGTAGCTTCCAATATGTAATGAAGAAACGACTTTCTCTTTGACTTTTGGATTCACATCACAAGCTGTCGGCCGAGTTTGCGATCCGCACCAATTAGGCCCACCACGAGCTTCAACAGCAGCGTTGGCTCGCTCTTATTTGAAATTCATGTAGATTAGGTTTGAAGCGAGTGATTTAGGGTGTGTTTGATTCATATTTTGAAAAAAATAATTTTAAAATTTAAATTTTATATATAATTAAAAAAAATTAAAAATTATTTTTTTAAAAAATTATTCTTTTCAATTTTTTTGAAAAAGTTGAAAATAAATTTTTTTAAAAATTTAATTATTTTTAAAAAATTATCTAAATATATAAAAATTAATTTTTTTAATAAAAAAAGTGATTTTTTATCCCAAAAAATCACAAACAAATACACTTTTATATATGTGCCTTGTAATATTTGCACCATGGGTTTGATTCTGACAATTCAAACCCTTCCCTCCTTCCTCAGGTGTGTTTGTGTGTGTGTGTGTGTTATGATCCAAAAAAATGAAAAGGAAACTCATGAATAAAAAATTCTCACTGGAAAAAAAATAAAGCCCCTCAATGAGCATGACTTTTATCTTAAAAGTGGTTAGTTATAGTGAAAATAAACAATGATCCATTGATATGTGCTCAAGAGGGTAATTTGGTCATTTCAACATTGCAAAAGAGCTTATTTCCGACAACTCGTAAGGCCTGAAAAATGAGCATCACATTTGGAAGTTGGAACCCAAGAAAAATAACATACTCGTGGAATGCTTAGGAGGAATGTAAGTGCTTTAGAATAAGGGTAACGTATAAGATGTGGTAAGAGAGCATTCCATATGGTGTAATATTATTTATACTTATTTTAAGAATTCTTTGTAAATACATAATGACGAATCTATTATTTTTTTTTTCAACACTCAACACTTTATTCTTTTTTTGTGTGTTTACAATGAATCACCAATATATATATAACATTTTTCTTCCCTATAACATCGAAGATAACAAATCAAAATAAGCTTAACATCATGTGACATGTTACTGGCTTAAGTGATTTATAAATTAGCAGCTTTTATTTGGTTCATTTTGAGAATTAAGACTTCTACACTAACCTCATTTTACCTTTTATAATTTGAGTTATAAGCATGTGAACTAATTTTTTCACGTGACCATAAAATAAGGGAAAAAAAATGCGGTAACTCAAATTACGCTAGCGGCAAATTTGGCCCTCTATAAGCTTCTATAAGCAACAGGGACCCTTCTCTCTTTCATCCTTCTGTTCCATGCTTCATTAATTCAGTCAGGTGGAAGAGATGTTTGATGAAAAACTGTAGTTTCGGCTTTTCCTCTGAACTATTTGCAACATGGGAGGGAGCTCAATAATATGGCAGAGGCAGTGGCAGAGGCATTGGAGCCAAAGGACGGCAGGATAACTGGCTAAGTAGCATTCATTTAATGATGACAGCCACATTGGCAGCAAAGCCATTCCCCTCTATGCTGCTGCTGTCTTCAGAAGATATGCTTGTGATTCAATTCAGATTCTTTTAGTCTGAATGCATCATCAAACATAAGTCAGTCACGTAATATTTGCAATTTGTGCCCGATCAAGCCTGCCGCATCAGGTCAGGCAAGACAAGATTTATATCAAGTTTCTTATAATCATTTCAATCAATTCTTAAATTAAATAATAATATATAGATTTTTTTTTAAAATGAGTAATTTAAAACTTAAAAATATACACTTTTTTCAAAAAAAATAATACACTTGTCATTATTTAATTTGAGAATTAGATAGAATAGATGCAATGAACTTGATCTAAATTTTTCCAATAGGTAGACTCAAGTAAAAAGAATAATGCAGGTTATAATGCTTTGGAGTTTATGATAAACTCATCCGGACTTTTCTATGAATATATATAAACTCATAATTATGTCTTAATTATTTTACTTTAAACCTTGTTTGACTATTTTATTTTTTTTACTTTATCAGTTTAAATTATATAGTATTATTCTTTAGAAATTATAATATTGAATTACCACTTAAATTTATTAAAAAAAGTTCTTTAAATATATCTTTCAAGTTGTTAAATGATATTTTTTTAAAGGTATTAAATAATGGTTGTGTAAATTTAATTTAATAATACTCATGAAGATATTAAAAAAATGAAATTTGTTTGGAAGGGTGCAACCCGATTTTCATCCCTAAGCCTGCGATGATAATATAATTATTTTGTTTGCTAGGGGGGATGCATATTTTGTTTGTTAATTGCTCGAAAGCTAGCACAGTGGCCGTGCATAATGGATCTTCTTTGAAATTTTCTGCCTTCTCACTAATTGGATGTAAGCAATAAGCAAAAATCTTAGATTGCCTTTGAGAGTATTAAGTCACCGGCCAACCAATGGCGTTTAAATTCTCATCACTGCTATTTATTTCCATTTGCATATTGTTTGATCTGGAAACAAGATTTGAGATAGAAGCTCCTATGCAGGCTATAAAAAAATGAAGAAGTGAGATTACTAAATTTTAACAGGAAATTTAAATAGCTATTATAATTTTTTTTTGCTGCAACTTGACAGCACTGAAATCTTTAGCCATTAATGCTAATGCCTCACATCAGAACCTTAACCAAATATAGTAATATACTAAAAGATACGAAGTCTCAGAGGGAGTGACATTAATGCATTTCTTTCTCTCTTCCTTTTTATTTTTTTTTCCCTTTAACTTTTCTTTCCTGCAAGAGAATTGCTGGAACACGGCATTTGGCACGCGGTATCAATCTTAATTATATGCTATGTATAATAACAACAAAAATGACAGAGATAAAATAGGAGCTCCTTCATTCTACGCCAACTTTTTTCTCTGTTGAATCTGCTGAGGACGGTGGTGTTGTGTGCAGAATTTTTACCTTATCAGCATGGAGAATTCCAAAGCTCTGCATTTTTCACCTTAGATACACTTTCCAACACCTCCAAAGGAAGGATGTCGCCAATAACAACTACCATTTTGGTTTCCAGATCTACCTTGTATGAGCTCACTCCTGTTGAGAAGTAGATATAGAAGCAATTATTAGAAATAGCTACAAAGCAAACAAAATAGCACAATGAGACATACTTATAAGTCAGAGCAAACAATAATAGTGTTTGACTTTTTCATAGATGACATAGCATTTGTCAGAAGGAGGGCTAAAATAATTTATCTCCACATATGGACTGTTGGGCAACCTCACTGGTTTCATCTTACAGTTGAAAAATAATGAATGGAATTTGGTTCACCTTCTGATGAATTGTTTAAACAAACATACTAGGCACAAACACAAGAAACAGTTAAAAGGAATATGAATTGCAAAGCTAGCATGCCCGTAGATAAAGTAACATTATATCAGAATGTTAATCTTGAGCCATTTTGTTTTTTTTGTTACTGTCTGAATTGAGTGATGAAATCTACAATTTTATATGGAAAAAATTTGAAATATGCTCACCTTCCAACTTTGAGATATGTTTCTCGACTTTTCTTGCACAGCCATGACAATGCATGGACACCCTCAACATCACTATCTGCATATTAACCCAAACAAGTTGTCCATTACCAAACATGCTAACTTATTTTCTTTCCCTTTTATTTTTTGTGTGTTTGTGTGTGTTGCCAATGAAACTTTACAGAAAAAAAAAAAAGAAAGAAAAAGAAAAAAAGAGAAGAAGAGACTCACCTTGGGTTTCAATTGAAAAGCCAACGTCTGCTTTCCTGAAACGACATCCTTCAGTCTTAGTTTGTGATCAATGCCACTTGCAATCAAGGGCTTGCTCTCAAACTCCTCTTCAGATTCCATGGAATTTACACAGAAGCAGGAGTTTGAGCCAGAAGAAAGACAGAAAGTGTCTAATATCCTACCAATTTTCCCCATCTCAACCTTCTATTCTCAACAACACAGGCAAACTTGAGCTGAAAGAAGTTCTTTGTAGTCCAAGTCTCAACCAACTCCTTGAATGTTGCAAAATCCAAAGCAGGCTAGTTATAATACCTTATGTTAAGGTCAAGTCTTATTGGGGAAGGGAGGGGAAGCCAAAATCTGCACAGAACCCAATGAGTTTTAACTTCTAGAATAATGATAATAGAAAATAGAGCCAGTGCGGTTGGAGTTTGTCATTGATGAACACTAAACAGTAGACACTGACCAAACTAAAACCCACTAAAGACAGATATCACCATAAGTCCAGAAGGGTCATAAAAGGCGAAACATAATTTGAGAAGTGTCTCTCATTGACTACTTTAGCTATGGAAGATACAGATACGCATTAAAAGAGGAGAAACAAGACTCATATGATCAAGGAGGAGGGATAAGAAAAGGAAGAGACTGTGATCACAAGACAGGAAGTAGGAATGACTATATATATATATGTGTGTGTGTGTGTGTGTGTGTGTTTGTGAATGCGGTGAGTCTTAGCCCAAGATGGGGGAAAAGAATATATATATATATATAAGTATTAACATCAAAATGTGAACTATAAGCATGGTAAAGAGGTCAAATATAAAGGAACAAAATCAAGGCATATTTGGTAATACAACTGTAATGCAAATGGATAACAGAATACAAAAAAAAAAATGGATGGCATTTTCTGGACTTCGATAGGCACAGTGCGCTTCAAATATTTAGCATTATTTGTTCCCTACCGACGTTAATAATTGTAAACTATCGTCATATAGCACTAGTGCACTGTGCTGATTGACATCATTGTCGAATTGAATACTGCATAAACACATCTAAAAGCAATTTATAAGCAGCAGGTGACAAATCACACTCTATACCGTGAACTAGGTCATTAGAAAATATACTTGATTGAGGAGGCTTTGCATGCTTAACATTCTAAACTATGCCATTAGTTAATTTTATACCCATAAATGTAAAGGGAGTCTATGATAGAATAAGTAATTCTGACCCATTAAGACTCGAATGAAGCTGAAACTGTTGACGTCTTTGTCTACGCTTTCAATATTAATAGTGCAAAATGGGGCTGGCGCCATTGCATTATTGGACACTATGAGCTCAGAAGCGTGTCTGAATTATTGAATCATTGAATAATTGCGTTAAATAAAGGAAAGACCCTTTTATATCCACAGGTTGGTCCATGTGATAGTGGATCCTTTCAAAAATGGATCACACTGTGGAATTTGGCAATCAGGGGCGTGTCAGTCACATGAGTTTTGCTTAAGCAAAGTAAAAGTAGGGTAAGGGAGAGTTTCTCGCGGTGCTTTTGTTTGAAGTTTAAATTGCTATGCATCAAACACAAAAGAAAGGGCACCGTCTCACGGTTATATACTACAAGGAGGGGAAGCAATTGTGAATTGTGTATGGTTTAGCTTATTAGTGCACTACAGCATTTCATATGTAAAACCCCCGAATTTTCATAGGAGCATGAGGAAAGGCAGAAAGGTAGTGTGCGATATGACATGCCGTAAATTTTCTTTTTTGGGAAGTAAATATGACATGCCATAATTGGTTGACTAACGAAGGGATCAACCACGATAGACCAGCATGGTTTTTGCAAACTATTTTTGTAAATAGATTCACATTAATGTTTTCATGATTTATTCTTGCGTAAGAGATTCCTTGTGTAAACTTTATGCAAAAACTAATCACTTATCACTTATACAAAACAAATTATATAAAGAAGTGCATAAGCCATTTCTCTATAAAAGAATATCTATCTTAATCCGATGAGTGGCTTTTTAATGCAGTCGTGAGTCGTCACACAAATTTCTTCAGCCTTGGACTTGATTGATTGCCCCAAGTGACTTCGCCTAACACTGCTTCTGCCGATAGTCAGTTGCCACTATTTTATAGTAGCAGGTCGTAGTGGTTAGATGCTTCTGGTATTCATGGAAGAGTTCTTAACGTGATTTGTACCTGAAATAATTAATTAATTTAGCATCTATTCTATCAATCTTAAAAAAGTTGATTACACATCAACGTCAGATATAAGAAATACTTTGTGTACAATTCTGAAAGGTGCGTTACTGCTAGCAAGATTTTTTTTTTTCAACAAAAAACCTCTTTAATTGGCCCTGCAAACAGAGGCGGATCCACGTTCATCGTATTCGGGGCATACGCCTCCACTAGACTGAGAATTTTTTTTTTTTTTTTTGTAGTATATATATTATCTTTATTATTTTATTAAATTTTATCCCACAATAAAAAAAATTACGTGAAACTTTTAATTATACTTATGTGTTATTTTTGTCCCTATTATCTAAATTTTATGAATCTATCACTGCCTATAAAGGCTAAAATGTCACTACATTAAGGGCATGTCTATTCGAGATTTTTTAATAAATAATTATTTTTTTATCATAAAAAGTTAATTTTCATATGTTTGAATAATTTTTAAAAAATAATCAGACTCTCAAAAAAATATATTTTTAACTTTTTTATAGAAACTAAAAAGAATAGCTTTTAAAAAAAATTAATTTTCAACTTTGCTAATTATATATATATAATTTAAGCTCCAAAATCACTTTTTTAAAAAAACTAAAACAAACACATCCTAATTCTCTAATAATTTTAAGATTCAAAACAATTATCAATTTTTTTCCTTGAATCACCACTTTAATTCTCTATAAAGATAATTATAGTGATGCTTTAGATTTTCTTAGGGACTTATTTGGTAAAAAATATTTGGACACTAATGCGATGTTACGGTAGTAATTAAAGAACCAATCTAGGAGTTGACTTAACGGGGAAAAAAAACCTTATATTAATGCTCGTAGTGAATAACTTAAGCAACATATAAGTTCAAACTCCATGGTTGAGGAAATAAACCTCAATAGTTAGTACTTCAAATAAAAATTAATCTCCCTTAAAAAATGAGGAAAAACCTCGAGAAAAAAATTTCAATATCAACATGACAGTGTCAAAGTTATCTTTTAACATTAAGCATAAAAAATATGATAGACTCGTATAAAGTTTATTTTAAAAATTAATTCATACTTTTAGCCACGAAATACTCGTAAAATGGTAAACCTAGCAAGCATAATAATCCTTCAATATATGTCCCCCCCCCCCTTCTTTTTGCTAACTCTACATAAGCAGGTATATTAACCGTTCACGCGAATATATATATATATATATATAGAAATGAAAAGTATTATAATTTTTCCCACCCGAAAATGAAAAATTATACTTTCCGAGGTACGTTTTCTTAAAATAACAATTGAATTTCTTTGATCAAACTTTATTTTGACCTTTTCTTAACGGAAAAACAAACAATTCTTAACTGTTAACTTAATTGCAAGCTCAAATCTCAAGATTAATCATCATAAACTCTCACTTAATAACTACTAAAATTTTCAAGAGTTTATAATTTGACATTAGCAACTTGCATCTCAAAATCACCCTTTAACAATCACCATGAAGCATAACTCGAAGGGCCAATTGGTTGTCTAGTACTGCCTATAACTGCATGAGAGAGTGTTGTTGAATTATTATCACTTCCTTTTTTGTAATTTGTTTATGGAGTGTCCTAAAGACACGGATTAATGAAATAAAAATATTAAAACAAAAAATTTATTATATTAAATACTATTAAAAAATATTCAATAATTACTTTCACAAAAAACCTTTAACATTTGATATCAAATATGTTTTTAATTGGTACCAGCACTTTTTAACATCATAGCCTTTTCTCGTGAAAAGTTTTTTTAGTAATTTCTTCTAAAATTTTTTAGTAAGTGTCTTAAAAAGTATTTATTTAAAAAGTTGTGTGTGTAAAGCTATCATCCATGAAGTATATAATTAATTAATTAATTAATTAAACCAATCATTTTGTATAGAGCATGGCCGATGCCCCGCTTCGGACATATCTATCTGGATTGCAGTTAGAATAATTCTCTCTACCAACCCCAAAAAAAATAAAAATAATGCTCTCTGCATTAAGCCTCCGACTAAACCGTCACTTATTAGGTCTCCACTTTCCATCCATGTAGCGACAACAGGGAACAAAACCCGTGCTTTACGGTAATGGTAAATCGGACAGCGCATTAACCATGGATTAAAACGTACACACCTAAATTTTTACCAAAAATAAAATGTACACACCTAAATCAAGAAAAACAAAATGTTAGCACCCAATGCAGGGGCAGGACAACACCCTCGAAGCTCATTAATAATTGCTTGCTTAAACATGCCGCATTTGTATCTTTCAGTTTTTTATACATTTCCTCCTCCAGGACCCCAGGGAGGAAAATTTGAAATGGGGGGACAGAAAGTGAAATATTACTTGAGAAAGGACATTCAACACCCAATCAATGAATCACCAGTTTTAGAAGCAGGTATTGCTTTCTCCTAATCACCGATTCACTTGGCGTGCATTTTCCTAATCAATTATACCAAAAATGGGTGCTCTTCTCTATGCATATTACATAATCCTACCAAAGAGAAACTAGTAACTGCAAACTACAGAACTATACACTTCTTCTCAAGGCTCATCTCATTTTTGAATATCTAGAAGAAGTAGATAAACCATAAGCAACCAATGACACATAAGTACGGGCACCCCAGTCAGACTGAGAAAGCAACTTGCCTTTGAGGCTTGAGCCGTCTCTGACGAAATTCATTTTCAAGTTTTGGAGCTGAAATTTAAGAGAATAAAAATATGATGGACCAATGTAAAAACATGTCGTGACAGCTATGCTAATGGAACAAAATTTTAATCCTTACCACTTCTATCTGCTTGGTGCTTATTGATGTTACAAGGTTTGGCTCACCGGCTATAATACTGCACTCAAACCCATATATGCGCCTCTATTTAAGAACTATCACGAAGGCTGCTAAAAGGGAACTACTCCCTCAATTCCAAAATAATTTTACTTTGATCAAATTGGTACATTCTTAAATTGGATACAAATCCAATTTGATCAAAGTGATAGTTATTTTGAAACAAAGGGAGTATTAAAGTAGAAGAATGTTGTTTGTACTTATTTTTCAGATTAGAACACAATGAGAGAAAGACTTAATTTAATAGGGGTTAAAAAAGAGAAATGGATGGACTCATCATTGTGTATCTTTCTCTCTTATTATTTATTTATAATAGTCTTAAAAAAAGAGAAATGGGTAGACTAACCATCTTGTGTCTTTCTCTCTCATTATATATTTATAATAATCTAAAAAATTAGTACAAATAACATTACTTGAATACAAGAAACTTAAAATAGCAGCGAAATTATCTTTTTTGTTTTCTTAATCTTTCGCACCTAAAAAAGGTTTATCAAGTAATCCTTTCTGCAACTCGGAATTTCTCCATTTATTTAAATATTTTAAGAATTACCACGAAAGACAGATATCAATAGTTAAAGACAAATATCAATAGATGCAACAGCCTTACGTGGTATAAAAACAGAAAACAAGAAACTCAAACAAGCGTTGGAGTCATACCTTGTCTTCCCACAATTTCTTGAACCTAGTTGAGACTGAGGAGCATATCCTGCTAGTGCCATGGTAGGAGAATGATCATCAACAGCACCATAATGCAGGCGCCCATGTCGGATAACTGCAGGGTAAGTGGTTAACACTCAGTCACTGACACTAATGAAGATTCGACCGAAACTGCTGCATCCCAGGACAAAATTTAGACTTTGTTTTGTAAACTCCATCACCACATGCGGGTGACTACCTATTCAACGATTTGAAAACTTTTATGGCAAGGCTTTAATTTTGCTGCCCTCGGTCACAAGAACATTAAACTATGGTCTATGGGGAATTGGGGATGGAAGTTCAACTTGTAAATAAAATGTGCACAGCTATGTTCAAGCCCTCGGTCACTAATGCTACTTCAACGAACAGACAGAAAATTTTAAAATTTGACCCGATTTGGCCAGCAACAGTGAACTACCAGGCGATAATGATGGACTGCCACCAAGCTGAAAGCAACCTCTTACAGCTCCATGAAGGGCATCACTTCCTCTTCCAACGAATTCATATCCAAGGTTAGTAGTTTGAGGCAGTGTTTCAACAAGTGAGCTTGCTGCCAAACATTTAAAAGAAGTTTGATTATATTCATTGCCGGGATGTAAAGTTAACTGCTGACTGCATAGTGGTAAACTAGTTCAAATGGTACCTGTAATTGGAGTTTGTCCAATAACAGAATACAGTGGCGGCAGAGGAAGTCTATTGTTATTGTCCTGATTCTCCAGAGTTGAATAAGGCTGATAGGTTGTGCATTTATTACTTCTGCCATACTGTTCACTGCTTCTCGATGTCATGAAGATGTCGTGACTAGAAGCACGGGATGATACTAGGGAAGAACTAGAACTTGACGTGCTTTCCTTAAGCTTTGCAGCTCTACGAGGTCGGAATTTTCCAAAATAAGAAGGCATTAAAAAATTAGGAGTAAATTTCACAATAGAAAATTTACACAGAAAGCATTTGTTGACATACATTTGGTGTTTTGATGTAGGATTTAGATTATTGCTCTTCACAATAGGTTTATATTTTACAGGTCCTCTTCCTTTAACAAATCCTGATGTCTTACTATTCTGATTTCCATAGTTGTCAAGGGATCCAAATTGGTTCGTGTCTGCATATCTGTGGCCCTTGGTTCGGTTCTTCCTTTGTTGTTGACAATTACTCTTCGGAGCACTTTTATCCTGAAAAGATTGTAAGGAGTGATCATCATATTTAGCAGAATTCGTCACCACAGTCAGGCAATGAAGTATCAGAAAATGCAAAACAATTAGTATTTGGCGTGTAACAGAATTTCAAACGAAGATGCAGTAAACTGTTATTAAAGGTTTCCTCACTGTCATGTCTTGATTGTCTTCAAACTTGTCATGCTTCCACTTCGGTTCACCTGTGCAGTCCCACAATTTCATTCCAGCGATAGTACCCCTGGATGACAGAGCAATGATTCAAGGGGAATCCATGCACATATGACACAATAAATACTGATCATGAACCAAAAATAATGCACAGAATATTAGAAACCGAGAATAATCATCTTAATACACGAAAAGGAGAATGATTAAAACAAAAATGAACAAGAAACAAAAAAACGAGTTGCAAGATCTAATACATGCAAACCTTTAATCTTAATTGAACACTAGCGTGGCTTCATTTAAAATTTTGGAAGCTCTCGCATTATTCGAGAATTAACGTAGATTTAAAAACAACGCATTACATATCAATGTATAGCACTGATTGCATAATACTACTAAAATTTTATATTTCATCAATGTTGCTGTCACAAACGTACAATTTCAAGTAATCAACAGTTAGACACGTATAATCAAAATTGATAACCTTCCTAGCATGATGCATCAAAGAAACACAGACGGAAAAATATAATTAAAAATAAGTTTCCCTAAGCAGTGCATGCACGACACGAGTTAAAAGAAATCAAGAAAGGAAGAGTTCTCACCGAAAGAATTTTTTTTGTTAAGTATTTCTTAATGAGTGCTTTACATTACATAAACCCTTGAGAGAAATTAAATAGTAATCTTGCAAGTATTTCTTCGAAATTCTTGAGGCGTAAAATCTTGCAAGTGGTAGCAGTAACCATCAAAACACGAACATAAATTCAGAGTGAAGCATAGCATGACAAAGCGCATAATCATCAAGCTAGAAAACCGGAGAAAGAATCACTGCAAATACCTGCGTGTGCGATAGCGGCGACTAAGAAACCGGTCATCGTGCATGTAGAACCAACCAGACCTTGGCACGGAAACTTCGTCACTCACAGCCTTCTTCTTCTCTTTCGCCTTGTTCACACGACGCACCGTTTCTTGAAGCTCTTCTTCTTCTTCTTGGCTCACTTCTTCGAGTTCTTCTCCGAAAAATACTCTTCCGTCAAGATCATCATAGCACTCCGATGCACCTTCGCCACCGTCTGATTCATCACGAGGAAGAAGACCAGCACAGCTCCACCGGTACTTGTCTTTGATCTCCTCGCTGCCGTCTTCGTCGTCGTCGCTTGCTTCCATCCTCCGCGCCGTCCACCGCAACGCTGAGAGTCCATCGGCGTCGTCGCTCTCATACTCTGCCTTCACCGATTTTACTCCCTCTGAATCCGCCATAGATCGCAGAAAGAACGTTCTGCGATCATAAAAGAAGTTTCAGAGAAGAAGAAGCAGAAGCAGATTGAGGTAGCTCTACCTCCATGAAATGGTTTAGGGTTTGTTACTTACTCGGTGGCTGAAGTAATAACGGTATTGTGGCTATTTATAGCAACAATAGTAGGAGCAGAGGTTAAGAGGAAGAGGATGAGGAGGGTGAAAGAGAAGATCGAAGCAGCTGTGCTATGCTCTGTTGTGTTTATTTTGTTGGCCCTCTTGATTGCTGCCACCGCAACACTGTCTCGCTCAGCAGCGTCAAAAGGCCCCACCTGATCTGAAAAAGAAATGGGTCCCACTCCCCTTAAGCTTCCGTACAGTATCCACGTGTCCCTTTTCTATTCTCGGTTAGCACTTTCAGCATTTGAGCATGGTTTTTTGTAGAAATATCTTTTTCCTGCATCTAAACAATCATGTATAGGAACGGGTGAAGAGCTCGTACTGGGGATTGAAGAAGAAAATGTGGAGAGATTGTATTCAAACAGAAAACTGGGCTTGGCTACCTGAACTTGGTTTATGGAGAAAAATCGGTTCAATTTTAAAACCATCTAAAAAACCTGGTCTTTTTTTTTTGTTTTTTTTTTTTTAAAGTGAGTTTGACTTGGTTATGATTGAATTTGGTTCAAATAGTTTATTTGCTTAGCCTTATTAACTGATGAATTTATTTGTGCAAAAATATAAGGAATTATGTATTAATAATTAAAAATTTTAGTAATTAACAAGATGTTAAATGAATGATAAACAGTTTGGTTTTTTATAAAAATGAGGACACGAATTAAAATTCCAAAATGCATATTTATTAAAAGGAGAATAATAGTAAATACTCCTTTTAATAGTAATTATTAGTTATTTTTTAATATTAATATAATTAAATATATTTATTTATAAAAGATTAATTTTATTTATGATATTAAATGGTTTAACTATTTTTGGAGCAATGGTTGCTGTCAGTGGTAGTTTCTATAACATGGGTGTGGATTTGGTTGGCTTTTATGCTGTTCTATTTTATTTTATTTTTACCGTATATATTTTTTTAAAATATATTTTTCTTTTATAAATACTATAGTATATATATTTATGGGTTTGAAAAAAGATTTTGAGGAGAAACCAAAAGTAATTATTTTAGTGAATCCCTTTTCTATATAGTATAGATTTAATTAAAAGTATCAAGTTATTTATACATGAATCTCTAGATATTTTAAGTATATTTAAAATATATATTCAAAAAATATTTCTCCTTCAAAACAACCATATTGGATTGACCCTACTTGGATTATATTAGTTGAAGTTTAATAAATTTTAAATATTGATAATTTCGATAAAAAAAAAAGAGATCTAAGAACAAAATAATATCACAAAAGTAAGAAGCATTATTTATTCAAAACATCAAAATATTATTGCTAACATGTTTTTAGCTATTTCTACCATGATTCTAAAAGTGAGTGCTTGTTTTAGCATTGAGAGAGTTTAAAGCATATTTTGAATGGTGCAAATTGAGTTTCAAGTTTCAACTTATTTTAATATGTTTGGCAAAATATGTTAAGTTACATTTCAATATAATTTTCATCCTCAAATCATGCTTTGAACATAAGTGAAAAAAATTACTTTTTTATTGGACTAAACAATAATTTACCAACTATAAGCCAGACACACCCAAATTAGTGGACTTGCAAGCAAACATGCACTTTTATATTTGCATCCATATGTTAATCCTAAACAAATACATTAAAAGAATTATGCAATGTCTTAAAAATTGAATAAGGGATTGATTTCTGCCCGCTTCATCTAAATGGAGGATCTATACTATCCTCTCGATCTTTTGGAATTACTTATTTCTAGTATTTTTCAGTAATTTATCTCTTAAAATATGAATTTTAACAAATTACTTATTTAAACTTCATACATGTAATAATTTATTTTTATTTTATCAATTCTTTGTACATTATTAACTTCAAAACACGTCTTTGTGTTTAGTTTTTCTTAATCAAATATTTTTTAGTATTGCATAAAAATTACATTAAAATTATAATAAAAATTTCAAAAACAAACATAATTTATTAAATGTCTAATTTACAAGCGAATAAATTATCAAAATTAAAAACGTTATGAAATAATTTATTAGAAACTTAAATTAAAGCAGATTTTTGAAATATAATTAATTTTTCGTCCTGGTAACCAACTTAAGTATATTATATTGTAAAATCACAATCCATTAACTATTAACTACGATACATATGTATTAACGATGTATAATAAAAATATTTTATTTATTTAGTTATTTTTTATGTGGGATGTATGACAAAAATATTGCAATGTAAACAATTGAGTATGACACATATATATCTGTTACATTTATTCGCTTAGAGTGTGTTTGGAATCTTAAAAAAATAGAAATTATTTGATTTAGAAATTAAATATTATGTTTGGGTGTTTTAAAAATAAGAAATGATATGATTTCTAATTATCATAGGATTTAACTACTTTCTATTTAAAATCCTATCAAATTTAAAAGGATTTGATGAAAATTAATTTAATTTTAAAATTTAAGTATAAATCAAATCAAATCAATTTCATTCTTAATCATTCCAAATATAATCTAATATATTATAAATATAAGAATTGATTTCTAAATCAATTCAAATTTTATTTTTTTACAATCATTTCAAATATAAAATTTAATTTATAAATCAAATTAATTTAAATTAATTCAATTTAAATTAAATCAATTTCAAAATTTAGTTAATCTAAACACACTCGTGGATTTAGCATTTTTCCCCCGTAGTTCAACACAAGTTTGCAACTTTTGGTTTAGTTTTGTAATCCTCAGACAATGATAGTGATACTCTGAGTAAGCGACAAAAAAGAAGTCACTAATTTATTATTTATATATATGCGCCCGCAAGGTAAACGAGAGATCAATTTTTTTTTTTCATTTTTTAACTTTTTCGTTTTATTGAGAAAATAAATGTGAAACAGAATGCATTGAACACTACAAATGGCTCCCAAAAACAGGTATGCAGAGAACTTTTCAAAGTCATTTATTTATATTAAAAAAGAAATTGTTTAAAATGGATTTACACATAATTTAATTTAAAATATTATTATTTTAGCTCACTTAAATTCAAGAATACATTAATCTTTATTTCCCTTTAAAAATAAATTTACTTACTCACAAAAATACGTCAAGATAGTAAATAATTATGAGGAAGACATTAGTTTGGATCCTGAAAATATTATTAAAAAATATATAATTTTTATATTCTAAAATTAAATAAAAACTATTTATATGAATAATTCAACTAAATTAAACATATAATAATATGACATGTTTAGGGGAAAAAAAAAAGATAAATTTAAAAGAATTTCTTTATGCAAGGAAAAGTTTAACAAATAGGGGGATTTTGTGCACCATTTGGACTTTGATTTGAATAATGCTATCTTTTTAAGCGGCGTATGCTATGCACCTCGCCAAATTTGGTACACCACGTATCGTGTAGATTTAATGGTAACAATTGATAATTCACATATACAGTCAAACATTACATATATATCCTAAAATTTCTCTCTCTCTTTCTCTCTCTCCAATTTTTTTTATTCATCATCTTTCTCGTCTCTCCACTCCTGCGCCTCCTCTATCATTGCTTCAACAACTCCTTGGATACCAAGTCGAAGTGGTGGCGGCGAAACATCAACGATAGGAACATGACAACAACAGCTCACGGGAGCTCTAGTTTGTAGTGCGTGGTGGGGGGAGCCGACAAAGTGCCACACCTTGGAATTGGCATCGACGACTTTAAGCTTTTCGTTGAGGTGCCGCATGCATCGAGCTTGTCACAGAAGGCGGCGAGAGGTGGGTGCGGGCGGTAGTGGAGGAGCTCTCGAACCAGAGGGTGAAGCAAGGTGGTGGGGTGGAAGGGGTTGTGGTGGTGGTGGTGGTAGTGGCCCTTGACGCGCAGAAGATGGGGGTCAGTTGACTAGCATCGAGAGCTTGGCTTGGGTCATATCGGTCAGCATCGATGGGAAGAAGTGGATGTGGGCAGAGAGAGCGTGGAGGTGTTGGTTGCAAAATGAGGTAATGCGAATGACGATGATAGTAGAGAGGGAGTGAGATGCGCATGCAATGGATCATAAGTCACTAGAATATCGATATACCATCAATCTTTATCATTGGATTATTTAGGTACGTGGTGCACCAAATCTCAAACAGTGTATAACGGACGTTGCCTATCTTTTTCTTTAATAGAGCTTTGCACAATGTTCTTATTCAAAAAATTAATGTAATAGCTTATTGTAACTCAATTGTTAAAATATAATATTCAATAATTAGGGGATTTTCCTAGGGTAAAAAATAGGCATTGTATTATTATTTTTTAATTTAAAATAAAAAATATTGTCATAAGCAAATAAAATTTATTTACTCATTTTTTTTTTGGTAAAAGGAATTTTTTGGCTGAACTCGATAAAGATAATAAAAAGTTAAAACTGAATGTCAAGCTATTTAATTTTCTAGATGAAAATGTTGCCATGAATTTTAAGTTTTTAACATGAATAAAACGAAACAAGTTTTTATTTTTAGTTTCGGGAATTGTTCATATAATTTTGGGTCAAAGTCATAATTAAATCATGTCTTTCTTAAATTTAATGTTATTTATAAAGGTGCACTTATTTCAATTTTTTTAAAAATAATTTAGAAATTAAAATTTTATATATAATTAAAAAATTAAAAATAATTTTTTTTAAGATTCTGATTATTTTTAAAAATTTATTCATATATACAAAAAATAATTTTTTCAATAAAAAAATAAATTTTTACCAAAAAAATCCTAAATAAATACACCCTAAATTTTATGTGAAAAGAATCGCTTTTACTACAACTAATTACTTTTATATTAAATAAACAAAAGAAGAATGAAAATGCAAAATGTTCTAAAAAACGAAATCACATAAAAAAAAAAAGAAAATATTCTTAAAAAATAAACGAAAACATCACCTAGTCAGTCACCTTTATTATCATACACAGATGAAAATTCAAAGAAAGTTTCAATTTCTTATTTCTCCTTCTAAACATCAAAATGAAAAAAAAAAAAACAAGAAAATCACTTAAATCCACATCACACTGTTATGATAATAATCTACTAATCTTGTTCTTCTAGTGGGCTTTGGCCCTCTAATGCACCAAAAAAAAAAAAATCCTGTTCTTCTAGAAGTGGAAAAATAAATTCCGGTCAAGGAAGCTGTAGAAGCTACGGCAGAGTCGCCATGTACGACCATGGCAGGACTGTCCCGACAAATTAATAAATAATAATAACAATAACATGGTAAAATGTAATCAACTTTTTGAAGTCAATCAATCCTTTCTCTTCTTTCTCTTCTCCGTTTCTTCTCTCTTTCAGCAGTGATTGGCCTAAACCTCTCACTGAGCTGTACTAAGCTGTAATTTACCAACTCATAAAGATCTCTCTCTCTCTCTCTCTCTCTCTCTCTGTGCAGTGCAGGTTGATCTCTTCTCTTCTCTTCTCTTCTCTCCGGCGTCACCGTCAAGAAGCTGCATAACTTCAAAGGCTCGGAACTATTTCTTCGTCCGCTGCAAAATTAAATTCAGGTCGCTTTCTCACTTCGTTTTCTTTCTGTTTCCTCTCGTCAACTTTTCTCTTTCCGTAACTTGTAGGCTTCAAAGCATTTCCGAGTTCAGAAGATCAGCACCTTTTTTCTTCATTTTTCTTGTGCAATTGCTTGATTCTCAGATCTGGTGTTTTTGCATTATTCTTTGATTTGCGTGCTCTCTACACTTGTCCCGCATAAATTGTTGCCCAAGGAATAGAATGTTCTAGACTTTTATTTTTTAATTTTTGAAAATTTTAGAGGCATTATTTGGAGCTGGATGCGGAGGATTATAGTATTTGATTGAAGGTGTGAAAGTTTTATAGCCCCCCCCCTTTTTTTCTCTTGCTTCTGGAGCAATCTGATAGGTGTTTTTATTGTCATTTGTGAATTGCTTAATTGTCTGCTTGTTTTGTTCATATTATATGCTTAATTGTCAAGTGTGATGTGTGTTAACAGAAGTGGCGATGGCAAGTCGAGTTAAGGAAGATGAGAAAAATGAACGAATAATTCGAGGTCTTCTCAAACTTACACCGAATCGAAGATGTATTAACTGCAACAGCTTGGTAGGGTGTTTCTTTTCTGTGGTTCCTTCTTGATTTTAGAAGTCAGTCATGAACTAGAACCTATCTCTCCGTCCTCCACCGCCCCTTCTTTTTTTTTCTCTAATTTATGGAGTTATGTTATATTATATGACATTGAACATCCCCAAGCTTATTAATGTTGAATTCACCTGGACTCTGTAATCATGTGAAAGTAACTTAAAATGGATAATGGATTGATACGTTGTAGAAACAAAATGGTGGTCAGACAGAAGAAATAATTCATTGCAGCGAGGAAGTCATTGAAATTAAAGACTTGCAGATTCTTTCCTTCTTATATTTGAATATGCTAGAGTGGGTGGCATAAATAGTAGGATTTCACTTGTTTATGTTGTCTCAAGTGTCAACCAGTGCAGAATCTTTCTTCTAAGTGTCAAGGGTTGAAAATTAGGGTATAGAGTTATGTACTGCTATGTTTCCAAGTGAGGCACTACTCAATTAATTCTACATTGATTTTTGGAGTTTTTACTATTATAAAAGGAACCTCTGTGTCAAATAATTTTTAAGCTAGTTCTGCCGTATGCCTTCATTAATATTAACTGCAGAACAGTTTTTGCATAATATTTGTGTGTATAGTAGTGTGTATGAAGAAGTTTAAGGGAAAAAATGTGCTTGGGTTATTTCTTATAAGGAAAAGAAAAGAAAAACTCATTGGACCCAAATCGTCTTTGGCTTATTTACATGCTCAATTACACAGGTGCTGTATTCCCAATGACCTTCAGGAAGGATAGTTTTAGTTTCATCCTTGGCGTACAGAGCAATATTATAGATTTAATTTCATCCTTGACATACAGAGCAATATTTTCCATTTGTGCCCAAAGTGATGCCTGTAGACTATTAAAATCAGAGCGATGATAGCAGCATGCAGTTCTTATCGAGTAGTCTCTAGATTCCATTCAAAAACAGGAACCTTATATGAAGAGATAAATTGAATATAAGATAGAATACTTTTTTGGGCATATCTATAAACATTTTGTATACTTCAATTTGAATTCAAATGTTGGTAATCTATACCAGTTTAGAGTGTTTGTGTGATTGCATTCTTCTGAACCTAGCTAGGAAGTGATTGAATTTGATATTTAGACAGGTCTGTTACATTAAATCTTTTTTTCTCTCTCCTGGCAGGGACCACAATATGTGTGCACAAATTTCTGGTCGTTTGTTTGCACAAACTGTAGTGGAATACAGTAAGTCCTTACATAGATATTTTCTAAGTTGCATGGAAGCCTGGTGATCAGTATTTCTCATATTAATGGACTTTGAGTTTTGCCATGAGCCTTTTGATTACATGCTTTCCATTTGTTTTCCTCCAGCGTTTCTACTCCACAGACAACAAAGTTTGAAACATTTATAGACTACATGTATTTTTCTTGAGGTTTCTGTATATTGTTGAAGTGTTGTTTTTGATGTATAACAGTTTATAAATTGTATACCTACAAAATTCTGAGTTTCATTTAGCAGTGTTTTCTGAAGGGTAATTTGTTAAAATGTATTCTGTTTCACTGGAGATAGGACAATACTGTCTCCCTTCTTCTGATTTGCTATTTGTATTAATTTCCAGCCGAGAATTCACACATAGAGTAAAATCAATTTCAATGGCTAAGTTTACATCACAAGAAGTTAGTGCACTTCAGGAAGGAGGAAATCAGGTATGAATCCTTGTTTGTGGCACAATTTGCACTAGATATTTTCAGCCCCAGTGATGTTGTATATTTCTTCAATTGCTTTTGGTTCTATTTAATACTTGCAGCGTGCAAGAGAAATTTACTTTAAAGAATGGGATCCACAACGTCATTCTTTCCCTGATAGCAGGTAAGTAATTGCTTGTAAGCCTTTATATTAAATTGCAGGGTACATTATTCTGATTGGCATGTTTGGTGCCAGTAATGTGAACAGGCTCCGGGATTTTATTAAGCATGTTTACGTGGATAGAAGATTCACTGGTGAGAGGAACTATGACAAACCTCCAAGAGTAAAGACGGTAAAGTTTGTTGTCGTCTTTTAAATTTGCACTTTATGCAGATATGGAACAGTATTACAAGTTCAAGTTTAACTATTACACTGTTGCGCTTTGTCTTTAGAATAGCTTGAATCTATCAGCTAAATCTAACTCTCTTTTCTGCTGAATGTATATAGGGTGACAAGGATGACTTCTATGAAAACAGGAGAATGAACACGTATCAAGGAGGAACTAAAAGCCCTCCATATGAGGACACATATGAACGTCGTTATAGTGACAGATCTAGTCCTGGTGGAAGAAGTCCAGGATATGATCAAGAAAGTAGGCAATACAGTGATTATAAGAGAAGCCCTGGTCGTCCTCCAATAATCAATGATTGGCGTCGTGAAGATAGATTTGGAGATGGGAAGAAATTTGAAGATAGTAGAATATCTGATGGAGATAATAGGGTGGAAAGCCAATCTCCTGAGCAAGGCAAAGATCTGGATCCTTCAGGCTCACCTGTGGTCCGACCTGTAAGAGATATTTTGGGAGAAAATGTAGTACCTCTTCGAATCATTGAACCCCCCAAAACAAACAGTGGAAGGGCTGCTGATGTCTCAGCACTCACACAGGTGAAATTATTATCAATGATGGGTCTTGATGCTACTTGATCTGCCTTGCCTCTGTAGTTTCTTCAGTGTTTATCAGTAGATTTAAGCCTTGCATTCTTAATTGGGAGTGAAATTTTTCCAAATAGCCAGCGACCTTTTGGCAGCAGTCCAAGTCTTACAACATGGATCTGATGTAACACCTCCAGTGTAACTTTGAAACGAAATTTTAGCAAATGTGTCTTCACTTACTTATTAGTGTTTGAAGTGAATATGATTATGTTGTATAGAATCATAACTGAGTATTTATAATTGCAGAGAACTGCATCTTCCAGTAGCTTGGCATCCAGCAATGGAACCTCAGCAGAAGTTAAGCGCGAGCCTCCTAAGAGCCTTATTGATTTTGATGATGATCCTGAACCACCTGTTGCTCCAGCAATTCCTCAACCCCAGCAAACTAATGTGACTCAGCCTGTTATGGTACCAGTGAATTCGAGTGATAACAATTGGGCCTCTTTTGATGTTGCTCCTGAGGCAAAAGCAGCTCAGGTTCCTTCAAATGTAAATCCAGTTGAATCTTTGCTGTCCCAATTGTCAGGACCAGCATCTTTACCTGCTCATGTTTCTGGAGCCCAAGGTGGTCCCCATCTTGCAGCAACCATTCCTCTAAGCAGTGTGACAACATTGTCAAGAATTTGTGACTCATCTGTTTCACCTGCAGGGCCTGTGACAGGATCACCTCTTACTGCTACTGCTGCTGGAGCTCCAACTGTTAGCAGCTTTTCAACATTCCCATCCAGTGGTGTTTCAGTAACATCTCCTGGATTGACAACGGTATCACCTCTCAATAATGCAGGACAGTGGGCCGGTTTGCAGTATCAGCAACCTTCATTTCCTGCTACTGTTAGTCAGCCTACTAGTCAACAAGTTACACCACCAGTTGGTGGAGCTTTGAACAATCAGGTTTGTTTTGTCTTATTGAGTGGTTGTCTTAAACATTCTGTATGTTAATTCATATTTCGTGTATGTTAACCTTTTCCTGGAAATATCTTCCAGCCCTGGAATATAACTTCTGTGCCCACAGTGCAAGGGCATCCAAGCACAGCAAGGCCACATTCATCCCTTCAGGAAGCAAAGCCTGCCAATGAGGCTAAATCCAGTGTTGTTTCACAGACTTCTACAGCAGTTGTAAAACCTAGTGGAAGAAATGAACTTCCAGAGGTATTCTTTACACCTTATTTTACTTAATAAAGCAACCGTCCGGAGTGCATGTTGTGTGTGCCTGTACTCTGTTGTTTATCTTACAGTTAGTTGTGATTTCTGCAGGATCTATTCACGGTAAAATATTCATCCTTTCCTGCTTCAGTTCCAGGCTGGCAAATGGGTACACCCAATGGTGTGGGTATCTCAATTCAATATAATAATACAGTGGTACTGTTACAAAGCTTTCAAGTCTGTCTTAATCTGCTGCTACTGCCTAGTATAATAGTATGACACATTTATCTCATAAATTTCTTTCCACTGTTACAGCCCATGCCGAGTTTTCCGCAACCATCAAAATCACTGAATCCATTTGACGTCAGCAATGAACCAACTCCAGTTCAAGCCCCAACTGTATGTGCCTTTCATGTACTAGTGTATAATATTCCCGGTTACATTTCTGTTCAATTTTGTGTAGATCATGCATGAGTATTGTATTAAACCATTAATATTTAGTATTGCTTGGTAGGGATTTGGCTTTTCTAAAGTGCATGCTGTGCTTTCAACAGCAAAGTGCCTTTTTCTCAACCATTGCTGGAAGCTAAGGATACAGTTTGGATTTTTGTCCACTATTGAGTCATTAACTCATTAGTTGTATTTTAATCATTAATTATCTTAAGTTTGCATCTTGCTTTGAGGAGCCTTATCTAATAATAGGGATTAGGAATGATGGGTATCTGGTAAATGCTGGAAAATATTGTTGTTATTTATGATAATCTAGCATTGAAAAAGCTGGGACACTGAAGTATGACACACTAATTTTCTATTATATTAATTCGTCAGTTAATGTTAGGAAAATAGATAATAGCATAATCTCCTCCACAATTTCATCAGTTAATTGAATATTTTGGTTGATGCTTTTCTGCTTGCTGTTCCTTGGCTGCAGTTTCCTTCTATGTCATCCTTGCAAGGTACTCTGCCTAATGTAACACCTTCAGGCCGAATGCACCCTTCAAACCTGGGCAATCCATCTTTTTCCTGGAATCCACCCTCATCATCATCGTCATATGTATCAGTGCTGCCTCCGCAAGCACAAACTCTTCCATCAGCAATGGGACCAAGTATATTATCCATTTACCGTTTCCTCAATCAATTATTTTATGCTTAGTCTATTTGCTCTTTGTCTGTATCCTGAACCATGTAAAAATCTCAGGGGCATACATGGGACAACAAATGCCGACTAACATGCCAATGCCTAGGTAACTAGTAACTACTTTTCCTTAATCATGATAATATTTACTGATTGTATAGTCTTTTTAGGTTTGGTTGTTTCTCTCTGCTCTTGGAAAGTCATCATATACTTATCCCATGCTGCCATGTCATGCTATGTAGCACCAACTTCAATAATAAAGCAAACCCTTTTTTCATATACACTGAAACTTTAGTATTTCATTCCATATTAATCATTGGTTGCAGTTGCTGGTCCGCCATCACCTACGTTACCACTAAGATATTTATAACTGAATATGTAGGCATCAAGAACTTGGGACTTTTGCTGCTCAGGGGGCTGCTTTTGGCTTCTCGAATCCCGCTACCCCAAACCCCTTCCCTGCAGGAGGAAACCCATTCGGATGAGCTCAAAATTGTTTGCTCAGACTATTATGTCAGCATTAACTTGTTGCACCCTTTACAAATATGGTTGAAGTTGTTTCTATCGTTTGTCAGTCAAAGCGATACAGTCAAGCATATTTGAGAGATTTACGGTCAACCGTGTGGCCGAAGTGAAGTATCTGTACTTGGCCTTGTATATTGTTTAGTATAGGAAAGAGGAGGGGCCAAAATATGCCTTCCAAACGGAGAGGTCTTATAGGACTCAGATAATGAGGTGATGAATATGAAGGGGTACTGGGAACCCGTCGTGGAGGCAATTATTTTAGGTGAAGTCAGGTGTTCATCGATTGGGTAATGGTGTGTTTTTATTTGGTGCCCTTAGTTGTATTTTTTTTTTTTCGATTTTGCTGTGTTGTATTATTTTGTAATCTCATAATTTTGGTAAGGTCTTCTTATTCTTGGAAGTACATGAAATGAAATCACCGCTTAAATTATTGTCAAGTTCGAGTTCTATGCGGCTATGCCACTCTCTCTCTACTGAAATTATTATGTATAGTTTTGGATTTATTTTGGTATTTTCTACCACGTGGTAAATTGGCAAAGTTCGATATCCAACGGATGTAAACGTGGGTAAATTTAAACTAACCCTTGATGTTTTTTAATTGACGTTCGGTATCGTTAAATATATGCTATACTTTTTATCAAAAAAAAAAATTGTTATACTTGTACGAAAATTTTGGCATGATCAAAGTTTAGGGGGTCAAATGTAATTGTCTTATATCAATGAGTGAATTTTAATCTAAAATAAATAGAAATATAATTTGATTTCTTAAATTTTTTTGAATTTATACTATTTTTGTTAATAATAAATGGAGACTTACCATAAAGATTCTAGTGTACATTCAAAAAAGTTTGAGAGATTATATATTGCATATCTTTTCATGAGAGATTCTATATTGCATATCTTTTCAGTTTGGATACACATAATCTATAATTGATAGGATAAAGTGGAGTGTTATTTATTTATTTCTTTATTTTTTTAAATGAAGGGGCTAACATATTGTATTTATGCATGTTTGATTTTATTAGAATTGATTTGATTAAAATTAATTTTAAGGTAAAGTGATTTAAGATGCATTTGTTTTAATTTTTTAAAAAAATAATTTTAAAACTTAAATTTTATATATAGTTGAAAAAATTGAAAATTGATATTTTTTTAAGAAATTACTCTTTTCAACTTTTCTAAAAAAATTAAAAATAGATTTTTTTTAATTCCTAATTATTTTAAAAAAATTATCTAAATGTACGAAAATTGATTTTTTTTGATAAAAAAAGTGATTTTATGTCAAAAAAAATCCCAAACAAATACATCCTTATATTTATTAGTACCTTTAAAAGTGATTCTAATAAAAAATAAAAAATTTTCACTTTTCCTATAATCAACCCTAAAGATAAGAATTGATTTTGGTGATATTGCATAATCGATCTTGCCTTAAAGAATCGATTTTGAGGGGTACCAATTCTAAACCAAACACGCGTAGATCTAGTAGAATGTGCATGCTGTATGCATACCTGCTACCAATCAAAATGGTAATAGCATCACCTCTTCGGTCCATCACCTCTATGAATAAAACATAAAACATATCAGTTTTGGGAAATCCAGGTTTGATTATACAATAATTTTACTATCCGATGACTGTTGCGAGATGGCATATATGTAATGGAAAAGGAGAGAATTACCTTTAGTTGGCTCGAGCTTGGCAACGCAGTGCTGTCTGCGACATCAATTGATAATTACGAGTTAACAGGCTTTGCTAGAAAATCCATTTACAGCAGAAAACAACCCAAAAATTTTAAATAAAATAAAATAAAAAATAAAAAAGACATGCCCCTAGTGTGGTCAGCACCAAAACTTCTTTATCATAGAGGCTAATAACTTGACAAGTTGTGAATATGAAAAATCTAATTAGCATCTATGAATGATTTTAAAGTACATTACGCTCCCTCACTGATACATGTACAGTTAAAAGGTGCATTTTTCTTTTTTCCCAACTGTACATCTTCACGTGAAATAGAACAAATCCAATTGGTATATGTGCATTTGTGCCAGAACCATTCCTTCTGTTCCCCAAAGAACCATTTCTTCTGCCTGAGAATGTCCTGGATGTTCCAATTGCAATTCCTTTTCCTGTCTTGCAGAGTTGGAGAAGTCCACTACATCATGTGCAGCAGAGATATGAAACAATCTGAAGATCATAATCCTCAACAAAATATCAAAACTAGAATGGGCACATTTCGGATCTCAAGCAGAACCAGCATGTCTACTCTTCCATATGATAGGAGCCACCAGCATCCACACTGAAAAGATATAAACTTCGTTTAGTTGCACCTCAACTGTCTAAGAAAGAGTAACTGAATCTCTGCTTATCTGATTTTAAAATGTCAGTCTTCATTATGCTTAGATAAATTCAAATCTTCATGCTAGACTTTTAGTTTTAGCAAAAATACTTACAATAAACAGACACTGCCAACCACTCATTTACTATTCTGACCCATGTGCTGGTCCAGCCAACATCAATTGTCCACCTGTAGAAGAACAAACGTTGAACATCTTACTTTTGTAACATCAAGTTGAAATGAACTTGCACCTAGCATTATCAGTGTGAAGCTGACAAAAAATAATCATTTAAGTGCAACATTTTCGAGGCGGTAGTGCTGCTGACTACTGTTACTAGCTTAATAAAGTACTAAGATCCAGACTGATATCATGTCATGCACGTAAGAAAAACCTATGAAGCCTCATGGGAACCATAAAGCAAACCCCAGTAAATTGCAGATAAAATGAAACAGGCCAAATACAGTAGGAGCAGGGACATACTTTCTCATTGAATGATGACTATTCCATCCAATCAATAGCATAGCAAAGTACATTGCTCCTGTGGCAAAAACAAAATGGAAGAAGCCATAACCATAAGGAACATCATCCTCTGCTGGTGTATCATCATCCTTCCTGAACTGCAGGGATCTATCAGATAAGTATTTGAGAACCTAATACTAAAGTTCAAACTCAACTTAGAGTTTGTAACCAACCTGGAAGCATTTGGAATCTATGCCTGTTGAAAATGTTGCAATAACGATTGCAAGTATTGCTACAACAAAGCTCTGCCAACAATAGCCATTGTCACAGATCAACCACCCACAAAGTAAGTAGAGAAAATTTGAGTTTAGCAAGAAGAGATCAATATTACAATGATGCTTAGCCAGTCTGTTTTGGTTGCAGTGTCTGACTTCCTGATGCAGTTTTCTCCAGCTGGTTCACTGCATACAAAATATATTTGAAAGCTCGGATTGAATAGGAATGAAAGCGAGAAGTCAACAGTTACAAAAGGCAATAAGTGAACAGAAATCAAAAGAAGATACAGATGCCTGTCTCTTTAGTTTGTTTTACACCCGTACTTCCTTTGGGAGATAATATACACTAAACAATCATTGGATAGCAATATCAACACAAGTCCAAAACTGTAGGCAAAGATTGGTAGCCCTGCCTTCTAATAGCACACCAGCAAAGGAAGACGACATAAAGCCCCATCAGCCCTGGAGTTAGAATGCCAGCATTCACCTATTGTAGATAAAGTTAGAAATTCCACATCAAGTTAATTTATATGAAGTGAACTGAGCAAGCAAACACATGGCCAGAAATAGAACTTACCTTTGGGTGCAGGGACACGCTCGTCATGAGTTGGAGAAGTACTAGCGTCCATGTAATGAAAAAAATATTAAGGAGACAAGATGGCTTTGGTGTATACCAAATGTACATCAAAATGATTCCCACCAAACATATAACATATGCAGTCGTTGCAAACAACATCACATGGATTTGGCTGCATGGAAATTGATGATTAATGCAAAATTTTACAAAACATATAATATAAATATTATTCCTGATATTATTATAAAATAAATTTATCAACTTGTTTGTCAGCCTATCAAAGTTTAACAACTGGAATAGTGGATAAAATAAGCATAATTTTAGATTTGTTGCCCCACTGCTGGCCATATAAGCGATGAACTTGAATAGCATCGATCAAAGACAATAACTGGTTATCGGCTCGCACTCTACACTTTTTTGAGTGCATTTAATGTTGCCAGAATGCTAATTTGGATTTAGAAAATTCAGGAATCTTTTCTCCTTTCCTCTATATATCAGCACAATAATGAATATCTAAGAACCATTGAATATACCTAGCTAAAACGTTAAATGAAAAAATCAATTATCAAAATTTATATAGCTACAATTAGCTCAAGCAATTGTTCATGCTCTGGAAGCTTGCGTTTCTATTAGTTCTTTAACTGAGTAAATCTTACCATCTTGCTGCATACTTTTCAGACTCACAGCAATCATTGAGGCATCTAATGAAGCTGATTATGCTTATTAGTTGAATTAGGAGGAAAACCCTGAAAAGATATATAGAAACACTTTCACAGATTAGCCTTTTAAAAATTGACATGACGAAATCATTTATACGAGGTAAAAGCTATACCCGGCACCGAAATGCGCAACCTCCCCTGCCAAAAGAATTGTATCAGAGGCATGACAAGGTTATACTATCAAGATATTGCCATCACAGAGGACGATTTAATACTAGAAGGCTTGTTGAAAGATGAAGTTTACTAACCATAAAGCTGAATAAAGCCAGAAGGGAGTAAAAATGGGATGACAGTCATGACGATCCAGAGAACTATCTTGACAGACCACCATCCAGAGTGCCATGTATCTCTCGCTACGTTCAGTTTAGAAGTGCCACCAGTTGACAAAAACATAATCATATAAAATATCTGATCTTGGATTAAGGTTCACCTTAAATATCATAGGACTGAGCCATTGAGCTAAGGAAGGTAAGTTAGTTATGATGTAATACTTTCCTCAAAGAGCAATCATCGATTTTTTTTTTTTATTTTTATGTTTCACCAAGCATAAAAGAATATAAATTACTGATTAATCAAACGCTTGTTGCTTTCTTATCTTTTCTATAAGCCTTAAACAAATCCTTCAGCAACAATAGTTCACCCATATAATTGAAAAGGATACAAAGCAACCCAAGCTCACACGCAAAACTCCTTCAGCACCCAAACAGTCTTTACCACCATTGCAGCCTTTTAATCCTGTACGCTCAACATATTAGATGTTAAGCCATTGGCATCATATGGAACAGATTATTTTCATAATATCTAATTCATACTACGTTTGTAAAGTAATGCGTGCAGTCATGTAAACCTTAAAGGGACTAGTATGCGGTGTTAAGAAAAAAATCATTTCAATGTATAAATTTTATATACTAAAATAAAATACAAATGGCATAGTCAAGCATAAGAATTGGGTCTGAAAGAAGCAGCAGAAAACTGTATGCTATGGTGATGAGTTGTGAAAGTTCATCAGTTTAAGGGTTTAAGCAACTTACTCTGCATTTCTGTTAGAGCACCACGACCATAATCACGGGCAACCCATGCCAACAGATTCGCCACTAGAAAAATCAAGGCGTAAGCATATCTTGCCATCCAAGGATTGGATGCATTTCGGAACTGACTGCACCATGAAGAATCCTTGGATATGATACGCCTCTCGTTACCACTGTTGCTTTCCCCAGTTTCCATCTGTTCTTCAACACAGCAATGCGCCACAGAGCATGGATAGAGCACAGAGGAAATGTGTGTCATACCATTGAGATCTTCTATTATATTACCCCCGTACTGTAATGCAGAAAGAGACTCATCTTTGTCATGGGAGATCCATTACCGTTAGCTAAGTCTTCAATGAAAGAAAAGAACCACAATTTAAATACCGGTGAGGTTTATGCATCATTCTTTGTCAATTTTTATTTACGGTTCGTCTTCACGTAACTGGAGAAATAATAGTTATTCACTGGTTTATTCTTCGGTAGTGACAGTGATTTCACTTGGTCCTACCCGTCGCACATTTTTGCCAACTACTATTACCTACCAATCATCGTAGAATAGATTCTAATTCCGACACTTGAAACGGTGTGTCTGATGTCTTACCAGAATCATTAAAATTCTCATTTATCTAGCTTTCAATAATAAAGTAGTCAACCGTATTTAACTTTCTATCTCCTCTGAAAAATAAAAATATCTCAAACCGACTACCAAGCTACCGCTTAACAAGAAGGTGATCTAATATTTGCCCCCCAAAAAACAGAAAATAATCTAAACAAATATTTCAGATAAGATCCTCACCAAATAATTCAATAGAAGATTTCTTGATCCAACGAAGATGCTGAAGATGGTATGTCTCACTAAAGCATTAATTTAGTAAGCCTGAAAATGGAAAATTTGTAGCGCCTTAAATACTTTCTTTTCCATTTCAATGAAATGGTAGGACATCCACATAAAACAACGTATTAAGATCAACTGGAAATTATGGCATGGTAAATACCGTTTTATTTTTAAAACTCCTTTTTGCGATTTTTTGTTTTTCTTATTACCATTAGCTTTCCAAGTTCTGTTTACATGAACAGTGGATATTACATGCATTGCATAATTTGATGGGATGCGTTTGCGTAAGAATGTATCAATAGTCAGAACTCAGAAACGAGTTCATACTTCCAGTAATCTCTACAAAAAATAAAATAAAAAATAAAAAATCCCGTGTATCATGTATAAAAATATATTAAAAAATGGAAAAAAAGGCTATATTCTAATTTCAGAAGCATTTATCATTGTTTCAGTTTCGGTAGTTAATAAAGCTTATTAACCAATTTTTACATCATTTATCAGTTATCATGCGAGCAGTCAGTAAATTTTTTTTTAAGGGGAAAAAAAAAACAGGATTTCGATGAAAAAAGACGTGAAAACTTGTCGTTTACGTTCAAATAGTTTTAAAAAAAAAACAATCATCGGTCCAAAAGTATTTTTCAATTATTTGAAACAGTTGAGTGTAGTAGAGTGATTCGTTATCGTTTGCCTTTACCTCGAAGTAAGCGTCTAAACTTCGCTTTCTTTTCTTTCCTAATTTTCTCTGCGAACAAACATCAAAGCTATCGATCATTGATTCATGTGCGTTCAGCAGTTCTATCCGGAACAATTAAAGAAGATGTGTACGAACCTAATTCATAACAAGAGAAATGTAGAAAAACAGAAAGTGAAAATAAGCAAAATGAACACATGAACCAGCCAAAATGCAGCCAAACGAAAGTAGAAAGTAGAAACAGAGTCTTCAAATCCTTCTAAGTTCTAATAACATTCACATAATGCTAAGAATGAAAATCGGAACAAGTTATACGCAAATGGCAAAATGAAGGTATGGAAGGCTTGCAAACAGAGCTGAGAAATGAAAATCACTTAACCGAAAAGCGAAGAATCGGAGAAATGAAGAAATGAAAGTAAGTACCTGAGCTGAAAGCAATGGCGAAGAAGACGATGCAGATCTACGAGCCAACACACACTGAATCACCGTTATCTTTTCAATCTCTCTATGATCTCTTTGGATTTCAGAGAAAAGAAAATAACAATAAATGAACAAGAAAAACAGAGAGAGATTGGGTTGGTGCTTTTGGCTCTTAAAAAAAAATGATTAAGAACAGAGAGAGAGATTGCTTTTTAGTTTGGTGGTTTTTTTCCTTTGCTTTTCCTTCTTTTCTTTCTTTCCCGCCGCATGCTTCCTCTACTTTCTTTCCGCTCCAGATTAGTGTAGCACTCTTACTTCCTTTCAAGCTATTTACAAATTATTTATTTATTTATTTTTATCAACACACCGCAACTCCTTTTATATTTTGTTATTGAATTTAATTGGTATATATTAATAATATAAAATTATTTTTTATTATCAATTAATAAAAATAGAGAAAAATAAGAAATTATAGTGAGTCTCTTATTATAATGAGTAGTTACTTATATAACTTATACTTTCCATTATTTTTATTAATTGAAAGTGTAAAATTATTTTATATTGTCAGTACATTTAAATTAAATTCTTTATTATATATTATTTATACCTGGCTTTCTTGTTTATCTTTGTTTTTTAAGCCTGTATTTTTATTTTGCTTTTTTCATTATGGTTAAGTTAAAACGTTTTAGGATCGTAGTTTGGCTATTGATAAATGATTCTCGAATTTGAACTCAAATAATAAAATTGTTACTGAAAATGAATGTTATGATATTCTTTTATTAATAAGAGTATCTTATAAAATTTTACCTTTTTTTTTAGATGACATATTATATTTCACTTTTTAATATATTAAAAATTTATGAATTTAATTTTTATATACTGTCAATATAAAATAAAATTATATGGATATTTAATTATATATTATTATATCATCAATAATATTTAATTTAATCATCCACCACCCTCAAAATATTACAAATAGAATTTTCTGATTAAATGACAATGTGCATCAAAATTAATCTTATATATGACATGCGACTTTATTAGGGTGAGAATTAATATTATGCAACTATTTAATAATTTTCTTAAATAAAATTGTTGGTGCGGTAATTTAAATGTGATCACGGGTATAATAATGTTATGCACCAAATGTATGTGGGATGAAGTGGCTGGTGATTAGTGGATCGCAATTTATGTCATTTATTTATATAGCTGGGGCAATAAAGGTGCATTTTGATCGTTGTTTCACGCCAAAGTTAGGGAATGGCTTCAAGCTTACTATGATTTTGTTTTTGCCAATAATGGCAACAATAATGGGCTCTGTACGACTGTCCGAGTGCATGTAGCCACACCCACATTACGTAACGCGGTAATGGCTATTGATGTTCGCACGGTCGTTGAGTTTTTTTGAGAAAAAACAAATTATTTTTCATCTCTCACTTCATGAAATTTCAATAATATAAGCATTATTACGATATTCCAAACGCTATAGTGCTTAAATTTTTAATCATTTTTCAAAATTTAAATCTTAGCTTTCTCTTTAACAGTTTAACTTATTTATCATTATATTCAACCTTATTAGTTTTGCCGAAACTATATATACAAAAATAAACCCTTTTGGGCATTTATATGTTTTATTTAACTTTTAACATAAAGAATTTTATTTTTTGGTTACAAGAGAGAAGAGAATATAACCAACAAAAGGTAGACATATTAATACTAAAGTTTGTATGGGATCAAATTTTAAGAAAGTTCATACTAACTATTAGCTAGAATTATTTAAATGTAAGCTATGTAAGGAGACCGTAGAGATTAACATACTCTATATTTTATTTTCAACAAAAATTTTATTTCTCTTCTTTTTAATAAACTTATAGATATAGGAAATTTTGTAATTATATATATATATTTAGGACAAGAAAGAAAATATTTCCTCCGTTTCAAAATATCTATCCAAAACCAAAAAATACATAGATTAAGGAATAAAATTAACTTTGATAATGGTATAAAATTATATAAATGGATAAAATTATTCTTATATAAAGATAATAGGTTGGTCTAGCACATTCTTCAACCCTAATTATGACGATAATAGATGACAATTAAATTAAGGATATAATTAAAAAAAAAATTAATATTATTTTGATATTAGAATGGACAAATATTCTAATTAGATAGATATTCTAAAACGAAGAGAACAATGGCTTCCTCGAATAATTTTATTGCTTTACGTAAATTAAGCAGCATCCAATGCTGTGCAGAAAAGATTCCTTTAAACTAGTAGTGGATTTCTGAACTGAAAGCACATTGCGCATTTATTATTTGCTGTTCGTGAGGGAAAATTGATAGTTAGTTTGACTACAATTATGCAAGAACATAATTAATAGCATGCATATGATTATTAAATATGATTGGTTATAAGTGTAAAATATTGACTGTGTTTTAAAATAATTAATCTATATTCCATATATAATAATATGAAATAAGAAGTCAGCAGAAAAGATAATTAAAATTAGGTCGTTTCTCTGGAGCCAGTTGCTTAGCACAGAAACTTGTTCTTTTTAATCCTTAGACGCCAAAATGCTGTGCCGTACCCGTATGCAATGAATAATGCTAACAAAACACCACATGCTCCATATCTCCTATATCAATAAATGAAACTCTAGCAAAATTATAGTTAGCTTCTTTTGTGTTATTGAGACATCAGATTACAAAGCTTACAAGGTTGAACTTTGGATGCGTCATGCACACGAAAAGAATAATGGAAATCTTGTGTGAACAAGAAGGCAAGCTAATTATGTACGTTAAATTTATGAGGTGTGTTATTTATATTTAAAAAAATTCAACTTACATAGAACATACACTTATTAGTACCCGCTCATCTTATGTATTTTAACTTCTCTCCCCTTATTGTATCATGCTTCCTTGTCCTATTTTACGGCATATCCTACTTAATAAGTAATGTTATTTGTATTTATTTTATTTAAGATATTATACCAACTCATCCATCATCTATTATTAAGAATAATAAATTTTTTATTTTAATTTTTTTAGTCATTTTCAATGATATATGATGAATAAATCAGCATAATATTCGAAGCAAAATAAATACAAATAATATTATTCACAAGTAATAAAACCAAAATATTTTTTGTTCAAGACACACAATAGTTAGTCCCACAATAATATTCTGCACCTAATTCATGAGTTGATGCACTGTACGAGACACGCTGCATTCCACCAATATTTTTTAGTAGGTGGCGACTAGCTACCACAAGTATTACTTACTCCTATAAAAATCATATAAATATTTTTTTTCGTTAAAAAAATTCTATACATGGTTATGTATCGAACTTCCTCTTATAGGAGTTATGATTAAAAAAAAATAGAAATTATAGTTTTTATTTTCTTAGTTCAACTTCTTCTCACTTAACTTTGCATAACTAATAAAGCAAATCTTAAATACTCTTCAAGTATTTAACTTTTTTTCATGGGGAGTATATTTAACTAAATAATTGAGATTTAATTTAAAAAGTACTAATATTTATACATAATAATGATGGACACCCTTTTTTATATATGTAAAATTATATATAAATAAATAAAGATTTTAATTATATATAAATGACAGTTCTATCTGGAAGAAAATATAGAAAATTACGTATTAATAATTGTGAATTTCAGTTATATAAATTGTAAATTTAATAAAATAATTTCTCATACATTATCAATTATTTTATTATATTTAATAGAAACGTAACTAACATTCTTAATAATTTACACAACGATTTCCAAATATCCTAAAGAAGTGTCTAAAATATATATACAAAAAATATTTTCCTAATATTTAAGTGCTATTATTTTATAATGGGTTGAATATAATATTTTAGAAGTATATATGAATAGATGAATCCTCTCAATTAAGAAACAACTACTTGAAATCTTTTATGGGTGATAACGATGTGCCGAAAGCGACGCGCCGATCACCTTAAACATTTTTGACAAAGCATGTTCTCTATTTGGCCTTCACAAAATTTTCATGTTCCTTTGGAATGATGCATGACCCACACATTTGGATAAAATTTCAAAAAGGCGAAACCATTTTCTAGCAAAAAGAAGAAAGATAAGATAAGATAAGACAAAGCATTACAATAAGAATAATTTTTACGACCAAAAATTTCTGTATAGTATTTCTATTACACATTCTGCTATATCTATTTGTTTGAAAAAAGATAAGACAAAATATGTATATTGAATAATTGAAGTTCGTATTCTTTTTCTTATTTATTATTTATTCAATAATATTATAATTAATAAAGATTACATGCAGACAACATTGTTATTTTGTGACTATTTTGAGTATGCCTTTCTCCTTTTTTTTTTTTTCATGCTCCTTTATTTCGGCAATTTTTTTAGGTGTTACACGTTACAACATTGAAGAAAAAACTGGTTTGCATCCCAAGGGATTGGCCCAACGAAGCAAAAGAGGATTTCGCATTTAACAAGTTATAGTTTGAGCTCTTATTGATCTCCTTAAAGGAAGATAAATATAAATTTTTTATAAGTACTCTCTAAGTCTATAAACTTTTCTTGCCTTAATATGAGGTGTAGTCTCTTCATCCTAAATTTTTTTAAATAAAAAAAAAGTTGCAATTCAAATCTTCTTTTCATTTTGTTCCAGTCTCTAGCTAATCAGATAGTAACATCAAATGCCTTTAGGGATGTTTCCTCCAACTCCAAGCTCTCTAGAATTGGTGTTTTCCACTAGTTTAAACTATCTCCATAAGTCTAGAAAAGGTGTGTTCATCGGATTTAATTGACCTAATAAATGGAAAAATTAAATTAAACAAGAGTAATACTTGTTACCAAAACTATTATTACAATAGGTGGAAGAGTTTTTCTGCCATTCAACCCTGTTATTTCCATTATTCAACAACTTAATAACCAATGACGCATAAACTCATTGCTTTTGTTTATATCCGTATTCATGCCAAATAACATCTCTTGTTAAACAAATAAAATTAGTTCAGATAATATGTTTTTTTCAAATCAAAACTAAATTAAATAAATTATTATTGCTTCAATTTTTTAATTTATAATTTTTTTTAATCCCAAAACTCGAACACCCAATTTCATCACCAATTGAAGTATATTGTTTATTTATTTCTAGACTTTCAAATTTTTGCTCTTAAGCATTTTTTTTTAATAAAATTACATTTTATCTTTTTTATTTGTATTTATTTATTCACATTATTATTAACTATCTTATTATCAAATATTATACTATTATCATTTGTTAAAAGGATAAAAACTTAAACTACATTTTTTTATTAAAAAAAACTTTGACTTAATGACTCGAATTGAATCAACCTAATAATAATTGAATTGATTTAATTTAAATTTGTTAAAATAGATTTCCAAAATTAAATGAAACTAGCTTAATTAAATTTTATTGCTTCATATTCATTTTTTCTTGAATCCCAATCATAACAACCCATTTACACTGTTAAATCCAGTAACAACACAATTTAATTCGAGGAATAAGAAAATCATTATTTTGTGTCGGATGACTGTAGTCAAAAGTTGACATTTCCAACTCGATGTTATATTTTAGAAGATTTGAAATAAACAATTATTTGTGAGAATTTTATTTGTAATTATATCCAAAAGAGAACGTGCAAATAATATAACTCATTATTTTTATTGTTAGAATTAATTTGAACTGATAATATCCATAAATACTTACACAGCGAAAAAATATATAATATATAAATAACGAGATTTTATAAATTTAAGTATTAACTGTATCAGCTATATACAAACTGGGCTGAACATTATCCTACTGCAATACTAAGAATAAATTAGTAAATCACTTTTCTCTAAACACAGTGTAAATATATATACTAATGGTCAACAATGCTGGCGGTAATCAAGGAGCCGTACGTTGCTTTCCTAAATCATTGTTTCCGCTTTTTCAACTCACTTTACTGTTCTACTAACTACACAGATTGTTTATGTTAGGGCGTCATTTTTTTCCCAAACATTTCATTTTTTACTGTTCACTTTATACTTTTAAAAAAAAATTCTAACTTAAATTAAAAGAAAAATCCGTCCTAATTTTGAATTAAGGCATGTTTTTTATGTGAACATATTTTAAAATTTAGCTATAGAGATATTAAAACTAATAAAAAATTATGAATCGAGCTTAAATCATAACAAAACATAAATATTATAAGCACAAGATAAATTAAATTAATTAAACATGTTCACTATTTGTATTTGCTATTTGATTTAAATAAAAGTTTAATTGGGATATATTAATAGTATAAAATAATTTTATATTAGTAATTAATAAAAATATTAGAAAATAAAAAATTATGATAAATTTTTTATTATAATAAATAATTATTTATATAAATTAATATTTTTTAATATTTTTATTAATTAATAATATAAAATTATTTTATATTAATTAAATTCTTTAAATAAATCGTATTTACTTAATCATTCGGTGCCTTATTGATTTTGACCGGGATGTTGTCTGTATTCATATATCTACAGAAGGAAAGCTGCTGATGTTTTTTTCAAACAGTATGATTTTGGTCATCATTTTCTTCCTTCTGCTTCAGGCTTTCGCTATTCGGCTAGGATAGCATATTTGACTTTTACCTCTCTTGCGTGCTTTGTAGCTGTTTTAAGTTTTTGGGCTTTGCCCTATCACTCCCAAATAAAAACTAATAAAAGCAATTTCTTTTGCATCTTGCACACTTAAGAAAATAAGTTCATTTTTCCCCTAAATTTATATGAATTTCTTTTCTCGCGTGGATGAGATTTATTTTTTATCGCGTTCTCTCACCGGGAAGATGAACTGTTGAAAATTTGCTAATTTCAACGTTTTTTATTAGTTTTATTTATTTTTTTAAGGATTTAATTTTAATATATTCTTATAGTGTAAATTTTTTATATATATTTATCTAATTATGTATTGTTATACTGTCTAGTCATATATCTTAGAGATTATTTAAAAATAAATATAATTAATTGATATAATAAAAAATGAGTTTAATTGATATGTACTGACAATATAAAACTGTTTTATACTGTCAACTAATAGAAATTGGGAAAAGTGAGAAATAATGATGGATTCTTCATTATAATGTGTAGTTATTTATGTGAGTTGGCACTTTTCCCTATTTCTATTCACTGATAGTATAAAATTATTTTATACTGTTAATATATTTAAATTAAATTCATAAAAAATTATTAAAAAAAAACTAATTTATACGAAAAGAGTTCCCAACAAGGAGCAATAACCAGATGGCCCGTGACATCTGGGAAACGTCCTATTAGGCTATGTTTGGTTGGTACTTAGGAGTGGAGTGGAATAGAGTTCAATGGAATACAACAAATTTTTATTATTTAAATTGATAAATTTATAATGGAATGAAATAGTTAATGAGAGAATATATTTTATTTTATTCTATTAAAACTTCAATTTTTCATTCTTCCCAATTTGGAGGGTTTGAGATGGAATCTCATTCTATTCAAATAATAGAATGGAATAATTACTCTATTTCCCTTTATTTTGTTATGTTCTTTTGAACTCCATTCTACTCTACATTATTGCTTACCACTAATCCAAAGATAAAGAAAGCTGGGTCTGGAGACGCCTCCTAACACATCTACTAAACATGAACCCGTAGCTCCACATTTAGCTAGCAATTTTGCATAGGCATAAGCTTCCACGACCATTAGGATACGGGAAATATGAATTTCGGGATCTTGTATCAACAAGCTATCTCTTGGTATCATATGCAACATTTCCCAAATGATTGAAGACTGAAGTCCTCCACATGAGTAGTTACTAGGCGGATGCCTTCGTGGATCCACTTTCGCAAGTCTCTATTGACAGCACATCACATTGGAATTTTCGATTCAGCGTTTTTATTATGAGTGGTTAATTCGATTATGATTCATATGACCCCGTACTCCATTTGCCCTCAAGCTGATTAGTGGGGAGGACCTCATGGCAATTCAGCCAAATGAAGATACGATATTTCTTAGGAGTAGGGATTTTCTAAATCCAACTCCACATGAAGGAGGTAGCTAACTGTCTGCTCTGACGTTACAAGCATGCATGCCCAAATTTGGCATCAATTCTACACACAGCGCACCACATGCCACGCAGTCAACGTATAGTTATTATTCATCATTTGAGTCTCCTTAATTATATAACAATTTGATAGACTCAGAATTTTTATTAGAATTTATTTGTGAAAAAATGATGCAATATGCTTATTAACCTTTTTAGATGAATAATTAGTCATATTATATATTTTTCTGCAAAGAAATGATCTTACACCTTTAATTTGTCATAATGGTCTTCCACTCCAAGGACTTAGATTTTAATGGTTCGTCTATAACCATAATTTAAGATAAAATGCAATAACATTGATCTATATAGTCATCTTCAATTAGGAAAAAGCCTTGATTATTGTTGTTAGTCTCGCATTCTGACCCAAAATTTGGCCCGTATGGTGCATTCTTCATCTAGGGCCCTACCTTGTTGGGTCGAAATGGCTATTTTCGGCGATCATTTTCCTGGAAGAATCCTATAAGTTTGGACTCATCTGTACACGGATAGGCTTGCTCAGCAATGGCCCATATTTAAAAAAAAATGCCACTACCCACTAAGCCCACTTGTGTTTCCAACTCAAGATTCGATTGGACCATTTCGGGAGAAAACGTTAAGTACGTCACATGCTAAACTCCTCATATAGCTTGGAGTGGAGCCTACAAATTATGCATTGTTGATGGTGGGGAAATGGCTAATATAAGACTGCCAGAAGCAATGACCAAAAAAAAAAAAACTAACTGCCATAAGCAACACATTAATCTTGTGTAAAGCTTTATTGAGAACTTTCCTTCAAATTTGATAAAATATATCATCGATGAGAGATTGTGTAATGCATAACGACAGAGTTTGGCTCACTTAACAAACTCTCCATTGTAATCTAGATATATGATTTTTTACTCAAGTTGCTGGTTTATATGTTATGTGTTATTAAATTTATTAAATAATATGATAGCACATCACTAGATATTGATATAAATTTTTTTACATTGCCAATGCATACTATTTATAGAAGACATAAAATATAAAAATCTATTTGCCGTTTTGAAATTAATTTTGATTAAAATATCAATAAAGACTATTGCAGTCATAATTAGTCCCTTTTGTTGTTGTGACTTTTTTGGAGTTCATATAATAGTAACAGTAATCTTTCTTAAAAGTTGAAGCAGACTTTTGTACGCGACCACTTAACTAATATAGGAAAAATTCCTCATAATATAAATAGATTAAATGTAGCTACTTCAATTCAAATACAACCATATGCATAGGCGTGTTCAATCAAAATTGTACAACTAGAGTTTTCATGTAAGAGGCTTGACACTCTGTATGAAGGGGATTATAATTTGTTAAGCACGGACGCAATTCGCGGCAAACATACATTTGTTTTTTACGGTTGTCAATGTTACGTATGCTGCATCAAAATCAATGATGGGTCCGTGAACATCATTTTCCAAACTCTTTTTTGTTTTTCTGAAGGTCATTTTCAAGGTTTCTTTCATTTTTCACAAACAAAACGGAAAGCAACAGGGTGACCCGACTGTGTCTTTCGCATTTAGTAACTTATATGCTGACAGTTATCCCAGTTCATCTATGTGTATGGTGGCGCTGCTCAATTACTGCATTAGCAGAAAATGGAGTTTCATAAAAAGGTAGCTCAAATAAGCCACAGCTCCTCCTTACCTTAGCTAATACAGTATGCAAAATCCATCATGAGATTTTGTCCCGTCCTTGAACAATGCCTGTGATTAGGCACACGCACATGAATTAGTTGGCACTGTCGACCTTTGTCCCTCGCCAATTATTGAATTAGCTAGATTCTAAAACTTGAGAATTGAGATACGAAATTGCCTTCCTTGCTTACCAAGCAATTTTCTTTTATTTTGGGAAATTATTAAGAAAATAATATTCCTTAAATCTTACCTTTGGTAGTTACACTCAACTATGCTTATGGCTATGGTTAAAGAAACCTATGCTTAAAATTTATAAGATGCCATATCTAGAATCATCTCTAATAATCAGATTGTAATAAGAACCAGCCAGCTGGAACATATTGCTCAGGAAGATTTGAAACAATTGAGCGTCTACAAATATTAGGGGTGAATCTCGGTTAATTCGAAAATTTACCCACTTTTAATAATTTCATATTAGCATTTTCTTTTTCTTTCTCGAAACGTACACTTGCCTGTTCTTTTTAATGTGACGAAGACGATGGGGGTCCACATCATATCATAGAATCACTTTATGATGTACCATTAAATAAGCTTGACCTAATCACAGGCTGTCCCAGGAGCCCTAATTGAATGGTTGTTATGTCCGAGTTGAGGTAATTGGACAAGTCAACCAACTTCTAACATCAATATTTTCAATGCATGTTGGATGTGAAAGGCCCTTACACAGGCCATGTGAATATTATCTACGAGGGGCCCCTATCATAAAGGTTACTGTCCCTTTGGTGGTGTCGGATACTGGAATATGTGATTTCTTGCTTGCTTTGCATCTTTTACTAATTTTCCTTTCATCCTAGGGAGGCAAGGACAAGTGGAACGTGTATGGCTATATCTTTTTCACCTTATTTTCCCCCCTAATACGAATAGCGGTGAATTAATTGAAAGGCCAATGCCAGCAAGGTATATAGAACTTTCATTGTTTATATATATATATATGTGTGTGTGTGTGTGCGCGCGTGCAAATAGCATGCCTGAGAAAAACACTCTCATATTCATGAGAGCACAGCAAACAAGTTAATCAAAAAACCCTTTCGTTATGTAAAGGCCGATTATTAATACTAACGTGGGTTGGCGAAAGTGTCTTGTCCCCTCAATTAGAAGTTTTGGATTCAAAGTTTGGAAGAAAAAAAAAATTTCACTAATAAATCCCTATCTTTTTTAAAGACCTCCATTGAATAGGGATTGAATTAATTGGATTCTTAATAATAGAGCTCAAATATTCCATTGGAATAAAAAAAAGAAGAAGAAGTACCTATTAAAGGACAAGTAGCAATCGCAAAAGCGCATTATCCTCGTGTGCAAATGAAAGTTATTCGATGCCACTTCGCCTTTTCCCTAATACGAAGGAAAAGTTGTCTTATTCTATTCAAACCGATGCCTCTCCTCAAAAAAAAGGGAAAATTTGGAAGGACTATTTCGATAATGTAGCATGGGAAGTGGAAACTTTCTATGTAGAGGAGGTTTCCATAAAAAACCGGAAGCCCTCGTGCCAATTAAATTCCAGAAAGGGACTTGGTGAGAAGCACGTGTTTGAGTCGTCAATTCGGTGTGCATCCTAAGAATTATGCTTAATTGTAGGGTCCTTTTTGAAAGAGTACCATTTTTCTCCATCCAAGAGAATGGTTCAACAAATAGCAGCTTTATTTGAGTTGGCAATTGCAAAAGCCTAATGATTTATTGAGTTTCTTCTTGGCTAATTTGTGTGAGACTATTTTCAGTGGCCAATAAGGCAATAACAGAGAAAGCAAACAAGTGCCAAATGGGCAACACAAGAGAAGAGGCACGAACGTTAAAGCAAAAGTCATTGTTGAAGATAAATTTCGGGCTATGGTTAAATAGGGACCATAACCAAGCATGCCGAGTGGAAAAAACCAAAAAAAAAGGCATAATATGAGAGACTTGTACACATAATTGGGCTAGTCACAAGCTTAACAGTACTCATGTCCAGAATCCAAGGGGGGCATGTTTGTGCGCGAAGCAAGCAGATTTGAATTCAAATCTCCACTAAAACGAAGGTTTGCACATGTAGGGGTTACATTAAACAATTTGATTACTAAAATGATGCAGAATGGCCTTCATTAAATAAATGGACTCCAGCAGGTGCTCCTTAACGTTACTTCGGATATTCCGGCCCCACCACCATGATCTGAATCGGGACCTGTAGCTGTAGGATCTGGTGATGGCCTCGATCGACGATAACCAATTGAAGACCATTTCAAACTGCAAGCATATTATTTAAACACACCATTGCAATAGCTGCATGTCTAAATCCAACTACTTTATTCGGTACGAAACATTAAGATCATTATCTTGCTGATTCAGTGATTTCCTACACCCTTTACGCTTATGTTTCATTCATTTTTGCACGCAGAGGACTAGATGCTCGTATAATATAATTAATTAGACTATGGATCCTTTCAAAGACAATGGCTATGTAGAACTTACTAAAACTACCACAGTACCACACTGGCCGGCATGCCCAAAAAATAAACAAGACTAGATTGGTTATCCCTCTGAATAGTGGGAAAGGAGCATGTAATAATCATTCGAGAAAGAAAATTCGTATCATCTGCTTATAGTAGCTTACAAGCAGCGCAGTATGATGCCTCAAGGATATGGATTCGTATACAAATGAACTACATTGATGCAGACTGATGGGCAAGTTAAGAAAGAAAACCTTTGAAATTAATAATCTCATAGCATAAACGGATGAGGGACGTTGATATGAGACAGGAATTATCTCAATTCAGAAAATTCAATACAAGTGAAAATGTTCATAAGTTGTACTATAAATTGGAAAGCAAAAGAAACAAAAAAATTATGATATAAGAGAGACAATAACAATAAACCTCACGAACAACCAGCAGTAGCAGAAAATGCTACGGCTTCTGACTTTGCAGCCATGAATTACGGTCTCCGATTGATCCCTATACATACAATTTCTCTGCAACCTACTCTTTCTCTGGCATATTTTATTTCACAACTGCAATATTCATAACAATTCAAATTAATTATATGGAGAGGCTTTCTCCTCTTACCCCACACTACTGCTACCTCTTCTCCGTTTCTTTTAAGCACAAAATCATATCAATCCAAAAAAGAACAAATGCTGCTGCTGCATTGCACAAACTCGTGTCATTATCTCGTTCAATTTTGCTCCAGAAGCAACGAGAGTCGCTCACATGAACATGACTGGGGAGGCACGGGAAGAGGGTGTGTATTATAGAAGAAATATGCCGCAACAAAAAAAGTGTGACTCGTGTTGGAGAGGGAAAGGTTAGAGGAGAAAACATCTCAAAAGAATTAATAGAAAGGTGGTGGTGGAGGCGATGCGTACGGGACTCCGAAGACAGGTGGCAATGGCCCTTCATATACAGGAGCTGGTGGTGGGCTTCCGTATACAACTGGTGGGGGTGGGGACGGAGAGGGTTGAGTTTCGCATGGAGGAGGTGATGCTGGTGGCGGCGGAGAACTATAATGAACAGGGGGTGGTGGCGGTGAGTTGTAATGGACCGGGGGAGGTGGAGGGGAACTATAGTGAACCGGAGGCGGTGGTGGTGGTGGAGAACTATACTGAACCGGTGGAGGTGGTGGCGGGGAACTATATTGAACCGGTGGAGGTGGTGGTGGGAGGTAAGGTGTGGGAGAAGGTGGTGGGGGTGCTGGAGGTTCTATACATGGTGGGGGAGATGGTGGAGGTGGTGAGTGCACTGGTGGTGGAGGTGGCGGTGATAAATAATGATAAACGGGTGGCGGGGGTGAGTGAGGGGTGGAGGCGAATGAGTGGGAGGTGGCGGTGAGCTGTAATAGTAAGGCGAAGGTGGGGGCGGTGAGAATTGGGGAGCAGGTGACGATGGTGAGTTTGTTGGCGGCGGTGGTGGGGATCGGACACAGTATGGTGGCGTTGGGTAAGGTGAGGGTAATGGCTCAGATGGTGAAGGTGGTAGGGAGGGTGAAGGCGGGGGTGGAGAAAGTGGTGAATAGACCGGCGGCGGTGAATATGCAGCTGGCGGGGGCGGTGGAGGTAGGTACACTGGTGGCGGCGGAGGAGGTGATTTTGGAGTATAAACAGGGGATGGGGGTGATGGTGGCGTATAAACGGGTGGCAAAGGTGCAGGTACCACCGCAGGTGGTGGTGGAGGAGATGGTGTCGTATAAGTAGGCGGGGAAGGTCCTTGCCCAGGTGGAGAAGGCGAAGGAATAGACGGTGTCGGTGGTGTGGAAACAGGTGGAGAAGGTCCTTGCCCAGGGGGCGAAGAAGGTGAAGGAATAGATGGTGGGGTGAACACAGGCGGTGAAGGTCCTTGTCCGGGGGGCGAAGAAGGTGAAGGAGTAGACGGTGGTGTGAAAATAGGTGGTGAAGAAGGTGTAGGCGATGGTGGAACCACCACAACAGGAGGCGAAGGAGAATGTGAAGGTGAAGGAACAAATGGCTTACACCCAAAGGAGTTACAGTCCACAGGCTTAGACAAGAACGACCTACATTGTGCCGCTGATCTCTGCAACGGCCTCCCCGGCAAGCAGTTCCTCCGGTCATCAAAGGACGGCAACCTCAAACACGCCGGCGGCTCCCCAGTGAAGAAGTTATACGAATACGTGAAGTTCTGCAGATTGGGCAGCATGCATATGCTCGCCGGAATCTTCCCAGACAGCAAGTTGTGCGCCACGTCCAACTGCTCCAAACTCACCGCTCCTCCAATGGCGTCCGGCAAGGGACCCAACAACTGGTTGAAGCTCACATCAAACACCGTCAGGTTCTTCAACAACCCAATCTCAGAGGGCAAGCACGCCCTGAACGCATTGTTCATCAGAATAATCTCGTTCAAGTTCGACATGTTTCCGATGCTCGCAGGAATGCAGCCATGGAACCTGTTGTTGGCCAAGACAATAACAGAAACCGGCGAGTTGCCGAAGTTGTCGGGGAGATCAAACACAAATCTGTTATCATTGATGAAAATGGCATCCAGATCCTTGTCAAACAGCTCTCTAGGCACCGTCCCTTCGAACTCATTGAACCTTAGATCCAAGAACTTTAGCGTGGGAAGCCTCAGAACAACCTCAGGGAACCTCCCAGCGAGCCTGTTGTTACTAAGATCCAGTTCGAACAACAGCTTCAACCTCTCAAACTTGTGTGGCAATGTGCCACAGAACCTGTTGGAGTTAATGTGGAAGAGTGCAAGATCCACCAAGAGACCAAGCTCTTCGGGTAAATACCCGGCAATGTCAGCATGGTTGAGATCAATGCCCGCGACAGTGCGGATCTTGGGGTTGTCAGGCGCGGGAGCACAGTAAACCCCGGTGTAGTTGCACACATTGGATCCGACCCAATTGGTTGTGAAGTTGAGGGGATCGGAGACAATGGCTTGCTTCCATGCTTGCAAGGCAATGTAGGCGTTTCTGATGCGGTCATTCTCGAAGACGAGAGAAGGGTCTACGGTGACGTTCTCCCCTCTGTCGCCGAACTCATCCCTGTAGTAGAGGAGCTGGCGCTGCCTGATGTACATGGCTTCCGCATCAGTGAGTGCTCCATTGGCATTGATGGGGTTGGAGGCACAGAGCGAGAATGTGCCTAGGAACAAGGCAATGAGGGGGAAGATCAGGGATAGGTTGGAGGAGGAGGTGTAAGCTTCCTTCTTCATCTCACGTGAGGCATCCGATATACCAAGTGAAAACTTTTGTTTGTTTGCTTTTCTTTTGCTGCACTCGTTGATGGTGGGGTTTTGCAGAAGTTTCTAAGTTGAGATCTGATCCTGAGGCATATGCAGATGCAGCTGTGGGTGGGTGGGTGAGGAGAGATTGTTTTTCTAGGGATTTTGGAGCTGTGAGTGAGTGTGTGAGTTTATGACTGCTGCTCGCGTGAAGCGATACCGAGAAAGGGCGACACAGTGGGCATCAAATAATTCATTCAAAAGGACAGCTATATCACAGCTCAGAGCCCACCAGATTCTATCTCACCCTTTATTTTATTTATTTATTATCATTAATATTGTTCTTTATTTTTTAAAGAAAAAAAGATAGATTTCTTTCCTGATCCGTGTAGTTTCTCAAAACCCTACTCAAAGGAAAACATCTATTCTTTTCTTCGTTGCAGAGATACCGTTTAAAATCGAGTTCCTACTCTCGGAATAAAGTTGCAGACGCGTAGCCAGCCAGCGATAACCACAATTGCTACTAATAAAATATTTCAAGCAATTGTGTTTCAATTTTATCACCATAATAATAATAATAATAATAATCCATTAATTAAGATTTGTAGTTGTTACAATGTGCAACCCCTCACTTGTTTGACAAAAACTGGAATTTTAAAAAGAATTAACGTAATTGCACAGATGCTAATGCTAGCATGATTGTTGGAATTTGTTCATCAATAGCGGGAGTCGGTGATGCCGAATTCCGGCTAGTTGACTGTACTCAGAGTATAAAGTTAAATTAAAATTATTGAATTTTTGTTGTGTAGTTGATCTCGAGAGACATTGGAGTTATTCATCTGAGCTGAGACTGTAGTGTGGCTACGGAAATTGGAAAGTGATTAAGTGAAGTAGTTGTTTTTTCAATTAGCTAATAGAAGTAGTATATTTGGCATCATAAGAAAGTGTGGGCCTGTTGACGTCCAAATTTCAAATGCGACCCCCCTCGCAGTAAAGGAAGTGCTGGTTAGTAACGCCCTCTCTCAAATCTAAAGTTACGTCATTACCCTTGGACCTTTTCATTTCCTACATTCCCGTGAAACCCATTACGTGTGAACGAACTTTGCCCATTTTTAGTAGTAATTAATTAATAATTAATAATCGACCTTTACATAATTGCATACATACTTATACTTTTTCTCTAAATTTTATTATTTAATTGTAAATAAGTTTTATCATATAAATTTGAGTTTAATTGGTATGCATTGATAGTGTAAAATAATTTTACACTGTCAACCAATAGAAATAACGAAAAGTAAGAAGTTATGGTGGACCACTCGTTATAATAGATGATTTTTTATATGAGTTGACATCTCCTACTATTTCTATTGACTGATAGTACATTTAAATTAAATTCTATAAATTTTTCTTTTATCTTTTCATATTTGTACTTCAATTTTACTATATAAATAAAGAGTTTAATTTGAATAAAATAATAATGTAAAAAAATTTAATATAGTTAATCAATTATATCTTTTTATTTATATAACTATTTAAATAATAAATATGAGATTTAATTATATTTACTGATTTGATAAAATATAATTGAAAAATAATGTACAAATCTTTTATACACTCGGTATATCCAAATTAAGTTTATAAATAAATATAAAAGACACAATTATAATACTGATATGTTCTTGACATTTTTTTATACCATAATATATGGAAGCCATCTTTTATAACTTGATTCCATTTCATGATGCGAGTAAGTATAAATCTTCTTTAACGAATAATAACAATCAACTGGTACCAATAAAAAATAACAATCAACTTAACTTTCTTTCTAAGTATTTTGAACATATATAAATAAAAATTAAAAATTAAAAATTAAAAATATTAGATTTTTTTTGTATAGTTATATTTAAATTTTTGCTACACAAATAAATATAAATACAAAATATATAGCATAATTACATTATTGTGAATGGTATGAAATATTTACATTTTGTTTTAACCAAAATGTTATTTAATTGTATTTATTAAAAACAGAAAACGTTAAGCTAATGTGGGCCTGTGGCACAATGGGGAACCATAAGTAATGTTTGGAGTGGGAAAATGGAAAGTGGGGAGAGACAGGTGAACGTAATCTACGAAACAGTAACAACAGGTAACAGGAGCGTTGCCTTGTTCCTCAGTGCTCAGATTGACTCAATCCTTGGCCCTGTGACTTAGATCACATTGCTGCAGAGGCAACGTGTTGCGCATCTGTATCAGATGCTGTAGTCGTGCCCTCCTGGGCTTAGGACCCACCAAACACGGCGTATGAAAAACTGTCCAATGCGGGACGAAAAATGACAACCAGAGAAAGTGTAATTGTTGGGACCCACGCATCACCTTGCGCCGGCTGGATCATCGGCCATTGAGTATTGTGGACCCTACCTCCCACCGTTATGGTGCACCGCGTCCGCATGGCGTCCGCGTCAACGCGCACTGCACCCCATCCACCTGAGCGCTATTTTAAGTCCAAATGACTAAAATATCCCCATTCTTCTAACTTAAATTGCGTAGTGACCGTTAACGCGGTTTCGCCGAAGCTGATTTTAGGGTTTACGGGACTATTCATTTGGGGGGAGAGTGGGAGCGGCTCGCGTCAGGCAACCGCCTGCGGAGACTGCGGTGTTTCCTATCGAGGTTTGGGTTTAAGGTAAAAAAAAAAAAAAAACAAAAAGCACTGCCAGAATAAAAAAAATATTGGGGCGGTTTGAAAAGTGTTTTGTAAAATAATTTTCAGTTTTTAAAAACAAAAAACCAAAAAAGCTTGTTTGGTATGTTTATTTTTTTTGTGTTGTTTTTAAAATTAAAAGACAGAAACTGAGTTTTAAAAACAGAAATTAGAAAACAGGTTAGAGTTGTTTTGGTTTTTTTGTTTTAAAAAATATTGAAAACACGGTGGCATCTTATAATTTTGTTGTTGTATTGGTTTTGTTCTCCTTTCGATTCCTAGAAACAAGATTGACAGAGAATAGAGAGCTGTGGCACAGACCCAATAAAATGTGTGGCTCCCAACAGTGTATGCATATCATTGGTTCACGCATAAAAACTGTTTTGTGAGTTTCCAAACAATTTTTTTGTTTTTTACTTTTTAAAAACTATTTTATGAGCATTGCTGCCAAACAAAAATTTTTGTGTTTTTGTTTTTGAAAATTGAATTAAAATTTTTTTTTAAAACTGTTTTAAAAAACTAAAAAACAAAAACAAAATCAAACAAGCCCATTAGAACTGAAAATGTCAAGCATTGATCTATGTTCAATAAATGTAACAAATTTAGTATATAGTAATTAATTTTTTCTTTCTTTAATGTCAAACCTGGCTCAACTCCAAACTCCAATACAGACATTGGAGTTCATTAAAAATTAGATGAAGTTGATTAAAAAATTTATTTCTTTATTTATAAGATTTAATTTTTATATATTGATAATATAAAATAATTTATATTTTGGTTAATAGAATTTGATAAAAGTGCTGAATTTTAGTGAAAAATTATTCAACATAATAATTATCCATCATAATTTTTTATTTTTCTCATTTTTATTGAACAAAAGTGTATAAAAATTAATCTTTTATTTGCACTATTTTATAAAATATTTTATGATGCCATATATCATTTTCAGTCTTATGAGAGAAATAGATAACAAATGGCATTCTCATATTACTAATAATATGTTTGATTTTCTCTTTAGATAATTAAATTATGGTTTAGACAAAATCTAATAATTCAATAATTCTCAGTCGTTCGAGCTGTCCACTCTATGTGGGCAGCTTACAATGCTTTCTATAAATTTCATTTTTTTTTAATTTCATAAATTTCAACTCTCAACTCATTCTCTCATATCTATTTATTTTTTGAGTTATGTTATTTATATTAATAGTTGAGATTTATTTTATAAGATTAACTAAAATATTTTTTGACTATTAGTTGAAAATTGATCCCATATTTTTCTTAATTAATGATAAAAAATATTTTAATGAGTCTTATAAAATGAATTCTAACCATATGTAAAAATAACACTTTTGTTATTCTTTTATCCCCTTATATCTATTTATTTTGCAAATGATAAATCCCACATGTCAAAATTATAGAAATTAAGTTTGATGTGATTTATGTCAAAGTCAAACGTAACTCAGCCCTTTGTATATAACGACAAAAGTTTACCATATTTAGGTTTTTGGTATAGAATTAATTTTAAGTAGAATTAATTTTGTTAAAATTGATTTGATTAGAATTGATTTTGAAGTAAAGTTATTTATATTTGATAATTTTTCTAAAAGTAATTCTAATAAAAAGTTAAAAATTTTCACTTCTTCTAAAATTAATTCTAAAAAAAAAAAATTGATTTTGATATTGCTAAATTAAACATCATCAAAATAAATTAAAATTGATTTTGGATCACTAAAATCAATTTTTGGATCCCCAAACGAGCATCCAAACACATATATTACCCTTTCTGTTTATTCTTCTGCAAACATAAACTTACAGCAACACATATATATATATATATATATATATATATATATATATATATATATATATATATATATATTCACGAATTTTACTGGTTTGATCATTGAAATTATAGTTTACTAGACGAGTTTGAGCATGTTTGATTTAAAGTCAAAGGCTCCAAAAGTATTTTTGGTAGAATACAAATAAAGTTATATAATAACTCAATGTGTTTAGTTTATTTTTTTTTGTAACTAAAAGTATTTTTTAAATTATTAAAAAATACCTTTTAAACAATTAAAAATATTTTTTGAAGAAATATTCTTTGAATTATTTTTTATTATAAAAAAAGTATTTTTGATATGAAATTTTATTATTATTCTCATATTTCTAACTAGAAATAATTTTATTTTATCTTATTTAAATAAAAATTATTCTTTTAAATATCCTTTTAATATACTCAAATTAAATATAAATTAATTTTTTTAAAATAATTTTTCCAAAAATTAAACCAAATATATATTTTGTCACAACTAGACACTAGTGTAAACTATGGAGAAAAAGAATGGTGGGATAGGACCCAAAAAAAAATGATGAGATAATATTTGTTCTTTTTAAATCTTAAAGTAATGTATTGTTAATTCAATTTTAGAGACAGTTTTTCAAGTAAAAGAATATAGCTTTTCCTCATGCTCTAAAATAATATTATATATTTTAACCTTCAAAAGAAAAAAAGAAAAGGGAGTTGTTTGCAGCATGATCTTGTCAACCTAAGCAAAAAATCATTGAAAATGAGCCTCAAACTTTATGGTAAGAATTAACTCATACAAATGTAGAATAAGCCCAAGCATTTCTGAATATGGAGATGCTAGACAACCGTATCTTACATCCTAATAAGTATATTTCTAATTATATTTTTTAATTTTTACTTTAAGTTTTTTAAATTTTTATACTTATATAGATAAAAATATCATAGGGATTAAAATAGATAAGTGTGTTTTTATTGTATTTACTAATTTATATTAATTATCTCTATAAGTATTTATTAAATTTGAAAGCATGCCTTGATTCTAAATAAACCTTTTTTTCTCAATTTAAATTTTTGTATTATATAAATGATTTTTTTATTGATCTTACATTAACTTATACATTATACTAAAACTGTATCATGTCTTATAATTTTTGAAAATTATCATATCCTTACCGATCAATGCTTCATAGTTATGCCCTTATTATATTTTTTGACATATTCGTGTAAATTATCACTGTAACAAATACCACTACATTTTTTGCCATTCGTTCTCTTGTTCTGCGTTCTATGCCCTGTGTGAATCTTATTTTCTTAACTGAGAAACGTTGTTTTATACCAAATTACTATGTGCTTGTGGACCTTGTTTAATTTCTTATTTCTGATTCGTTTTGCCTCGCTATATCTCAAGAACAATCAACTGCATGAAGGCGAGAAGACAATAAGAACGCCAAGTAATAAGATAGTTCAGTTTGTTTTGCTCGATCGCTAGTTTCTTTTTTAAGGGCAGTTTATTCGAACCGTTGACCAAATTGCAATGACCAGAAACAGAGCTATTGTCTTCAATTATGAGGAAGGTCAAGAACGAAATAAAATTCACCATCACTTCAAAGTCCAAACATAGAAGTCAAGGCATCAGCAAAGAAGATTTTGGTTATTATAGTGCCACCCATATATTGCATTGTTTGTGGTAGATATGGCGAATGAAATAAACGTTGACATCTGAATTGTTATTGTTTTTTTTGGTCTTATATTAATTCTTTCGATTAACATATACAGGAAGTCTCAATGCATGAGTTTCAGAAAAATGAAAAATACTAGTCTTGAATATTTGAAGCTGTAGAGTTTTGAAATAATTTACAACTCAAACGTTTAAGTACATACCGATTTTGAAATGTTTAAAGATATTCTAGTAATTTAAAAGTGTGGTTTTCATTTGATAATTTGTCACCTTACTAATACGTTGATATATTGTTATCAGCACGTCTTCTCATACGCTGCAATAATCTAATCCAATCCTTTTAATACATGCTTGCAGTGATTTTGCAGCATATAGTTTTTTTCTCTCTCGGCTATATATGAATGCGTTGCATGTTAGGCCACCTTTTTCTCCTGGAGAAAAAATATTGTAAATGGAACCCTCATAAAGGTTTTCTATGATTCGTGGCATTGGCTCTTAATTATCTCAACGGCAACACTTAATTTGCTGTATATTATTTGCCTATATATGCTGATGTTGACTTTCCAAGCTAGTCAGCTACCCGCTTTGCTGCCAAAGCCTCTTACACCAAAAACTAGCTGTGTGATTTCTTTTTGTTAAGCAAGTAGAATTATAAATGAACTATTCCTTTTTCTTAGGATTAGAAGTTATGGAATTTGGTTTTGGTTAACATGCAATGCATCTACATTTGAGGATTATAGAACCCATGGGAAACGTAGGAGTTAAATTAATCTCTATGATATTTTCAAATGGAGCGAAAAGAATCATAAAGTAGGCAAGCAAGCTCAACACTATGCAGCAGTTATTAAGTAGAATATGAGAGCCACCAACTTCCCCATTTCAATGTGTTTTTCTTTATCTCTAGTGAATTTATTTAAAGAAAGCAACAGAAAGATTCACAGAATGGAATGGAATTGGCAAACCGAAACTATTTCTTTTCCTAAGACATGAACTTGTCGGCACGTTAGAATAAACAACTTTTGTGTTGTTCAAACTAAACCGTGACAAAGTAGATTCTTTATAAACTCGTAACCCCACAAAAACGCCAGCTCAATTCGCACACTGGATGTAAAAGGTCAGCTAATAAGATACATCTAGAAAGTACCAATGATGATGCTTGTAATTCTTTTTTAAAAATTAATCTGTGTTTAGCAGGATACATTTTTCCGCTGGTTTTATGATCCTCAAGTCGCCGACCACCCTTTTGTTTCGCTGAAATAATGCTTATCAAAAGGTAACCAAATGATTGGCTATGATTGGGACATTCTTTAATAATAAGGATTAAGAACGTAAATGGCTATTTAGCTAAGCTCAAGCCAAATAAACAAAGAAAGAACAAGAAAGATGTATATATTCAGATTAATTGTCATAAGGAAAAACTAAAACTTCTGCTAATCAAGCTATTGTACATAGTATTTTACATTATAGAGATTTCGTTTTAACTACACAGACACGGGCCATTTGAGGCACCTGGTCCATGGGGTCACCAGTTTTTGTTTGTCCCACACACAATGTGCTACCAGTTGGATAGCACTTACACGTAACTGTCTGATCAATGTCTGTATACTGTATAAGATTTCCGTAGATATATAGTCATTTTCACATTTTTTTTTCCTGTTGATTTGTGTGCCTTTCTGCATCAGTAAAAGCGAAAAATGGGTCACAAGCAAAATGCTGATATTGATATGGCAATAAAATACCTGTGTACTGGAATGCCATCGCATAACAATGTCCCACGTTGCTCCAGTAGTTAGGTGTGTCGGTGGCACCACGATATGATATCATAGAAATTATTTTCTGTACTGGATTTTTTATTACATCTAGAAGCCTAATGAATTATTTGAATGGAATGCGATACAATAACTTATTATAAGCATTCATAACGATTCTATATTGCACTATGACAGAATTGTCACATCCCAGTTAGATCCCTGATGTAGTTCTGCTTTGATTTTTCCCTTCTATGCTAAGGAGAAGACAGAGAAAAGGAAGCAAAGGGAACAGCAACAAGAGGTGGAAAAATGCATATCTTTCTAAAGTTGTTGAAGGTGTTGGACACAATCTGATATGTGTTTACTATATCAGTTCGAATAAGATGTTATGAATCAAATATTGTACACACAATCCACACTTGATATGTTTCAGCAGATATAGTGGATTCCATGCATCTGACTGAATTAAAATCTATCCAGATTATGGAATTTTGCCAAACGAAATTTCAATAAGATTTCTTGTTTGATGATCTGTAGGTAGCAAGAGCCAAGCAACTGCAATAGAAACTATATCAAGATTGTTGATTAATTTTCGATATTATAAGAAAATCAACATGAACGAAGATTTGATCATTAAAAAAAAAATAATAGGGAAACATCTGTTCTGTCCTGAACACGTAGGGTGCTATTTGCTGGATCAAGCTTACTAGTTACTATTGATGTGGCACTAGCGCTGCTATCTCAGAAATAAATAAAAGCAAATACCATATGAAGTAATTATCAAGACCGATTTGTGTCCTGATATATGGTGAAGAGTGAAGTCATCAAATTATAAGCTTTATCTCCAAAACGGGAGATTATGCTTCAACTCTCAAGTCTACCTAACGGCATAGTCACGTCAATAATATCAAAAGCATGGATTCTGCCATTCTGATCAGTCCCACTTAATTGTACACGAATCTGCAGTGACCGATCGACTAAAAAAAATTATGTCCAAATTACAGGACTCAAAAATAAATAAATTATCCGGACAATATTTCATTCATATCTAGAAGTCGCAAAAACCATATATGAGGTTGTTGGCATCAAAAAATGATTGGCCCGAGAAGGACGGTAATTTGGGCCTAGTAGGAGATTGGCTTTAATTGGCTGAAATATGTGAAATGAGGCTACGCAAGGAGTATCGGCTAAATGGGCTGAAGAAAGAAGATAAACCAACGGCCAAGAGAGCAAGGTAGTTGGAGACTGATAACTTGAGAAGCAATGGTTACCACTACTCAGAACATAGAACCATGGCAGTTAAGACAAAGGCCATTATGCACGTCATGGGAGGAAATAGCAACATTTTAGGGAGCTTATAAAAAGACCATGTTTTCAAGAGAAAAAAGAGACGAAAAACAGACATCATGCCATTTTTAAACTATCAATTTTTATCTTCTACTTTTTAGTTTCCTTTTAGCTTTATGTTGTTCCTTTAATTTTGTTGTTCATTTTCAAGGCTTTGTATTAACTCATGATTGATTAATAGAAATTGTATTTCTATTCCAATTCTTCGTTGACCAATCTTGCTCAAAGGCTTGCTCTCGTGAGCCGTTTAAGGAGTCCATTTGCTAAGAAGAAGCAGAGTGCCCTTCTTAGCCTAAATCATCTGAACATAGGTAATCTTTGGGATGTTGTTATCCGATAAGTTTCTATAAGGAATTTAGCTGATTACATTATTTTCATCCAACATAAAATTGGCATGCCCGGTGGGACAATTAGGGATGAGTCAGCGAGAGTTTCCTGTTCCAGGATTAGATTATACGTAGCGTATGAATTTAATATCCGGAAAGGTGATCAACATAAGTTCAACAAACCAGAATCCAAGTTTCACCCCAAAGCAAAAAGTAGGGGGGGCAATCAGTTACGTATGCGGCAACCTTAACTACACCCCCAAAAGGTGATTTCAGAGCAGCCGAATATAGCTGCTGCCTCTCAGCCACTGAGGCATTCAAGTTCCACCCCACGGTCGAAAGCTGGGGGGCAATCAGCTACGTATGCGGCAGCCTCGACTACGCCCCAAGGGGTGATTTCAGAGCAGTCGAATACAGCTGTTACCTACCAGCCGCCGAAGGTTTTGACAGCTTCTCCTGACGTGACTAGCTGTACGTAGACTGGACATAAGGAAAGGCAACCATTAGTAATATCCACATCTTTCATACGGCAATAGATCGAAGCAGGAGCAAACGATCTGATGCAGAAAGTATCTAAGCAATAGGCTGAGATAGTGAAGCCAATGGTTCAAAATGAGTTGCAGATACTCCAGCAACAACAGAAAGGAGGATGGTGTAATACCCTGTTTATTAAAAAAAAAAAAAACAAACAAACAAATATGAGGGACCACCATGCACCATAAGTGATATGGTGCACCCTAGACCCCTCCTTTCCTTCTTAGCACCGTCTGGAGTCTTCTCCCCTAACGCTCTTCTTTCATTCATTTTTCTTTTCCCTTGTTATGCCTCCATGCGTTCTCTCTCTCACGTTCATCTCTTTTTTCTTTCACCCTCACTCACCCCAACCTCCCATCATCATCACCACCGCGTGTCTTTCCCTTCCATCGCGCTTACATCACTATCTTGCAATCTTTCTTCCCAGCCCATTTTCTCTCACTTGCGCCTCTCTCTACGCCCTCCGTTCGCATTTTGCTTCTTGTATATTTAGGTTCTTGCTCTGCTCCTTCTAAAACCAACACACACTTACTGAAATTTTCCTCTTTGAAATTGGGATTCTGATTGCTTTTGTTTATAGTTAAATTAAATTTGAATAGTATTTGGATTTTTGAATTTTATGAGGGTGGAGGAGTGAGTGGTGGAATGTTTAAAATTTTAATTTGGGAATTATAGTATAAAATGGTTAAAATATTTTGTTCAATAGGAAGGACACACAAAAATTAAAATTCCTATATTATATATTTGATAAGTAGTTCCTAATTAGATTTAATTAAAAATAGACAGAGCAGAAAGCACTGCATTCTAAACCAAATTTATGTTTAAATCAAAATAATTTGCATGTATTTATTTCAGATTTCTCTAAATCAACCTCAAGTTGAGCGCCCAGGACATAGATTGTGTATTGACAGCTTAGAGCGATAATGCCTCTATGGCATATGTTCTTTTCATACAATTAATATTAGTTTGATTTTAGCAATTACTAGCAGTTTATTTTTATATATCTAGTTAATTATGCATATTTTATTTAGTGTTACTATTGTCATATAGTTTAATATGTCTATTTATTCATGGATGTCTATTTCGGTTTTGAGGAAATTTTACTAGTATGCATTTGTTGAATGTTCTGAAAGCATTTGGACAAGAGTATGAATTTTATAAATGAAAGGATGCTTTCGATTCTTTGTTGGATTACTAATCTGATTTGTTGAGTAAACGGTAGTTTGGATTTCGAACTTTGATGAATACCATTGTTCTTTGGAAATTTGATTTGACATTTGTTACATTAGCTTTTTATCAATATTGGTCACTTTAATTTTTATATACTTTGTGGGAGGATCTTCAGTTAATCGGTAGCTAGCAGTCGCGCACGCTTAAAATTTCTACAAGACCTTCTGCCTCAACTCAACTAGTGTGGGTGTTGCTAGCTCCTATGGCATGGAGGCCTACGCACCCGCCGACTTAGTCGATCTAAAGCTACCACCAGCACTGGAAATAACTTGAATGTGAAGCCTCCCTATTTTAGTATTTATGTTTGAAAAATATGTTATTAATTCTATGAAGTGGTTTAATGCTTTTATATGAATAACTTATAATAGTAATTCTTTATTTGCATAATTTAAAATATATATATATATATATATATATATTGTTAGAGTTTGTCCTCATATGCTATAGTTTTATTTGCCTCTCACCTGAGCTCATGTTGACTCACTTATCTTCCCCTTCCTATTTCAGTATTCTAGTACTAGACTGCTTTCAGGTCCCCAATGGTGTAGAGCATACTTTTGACAGTCCCTCTATATGTGAAGGCTTTTATCTAGACTTTTATTTTGAGGTTTTGAATATAACTGCCGCCTTAGAGTTGCTCCACAATCCACAGACAGAACCTCGTTGTTTGTCATTCTTTGGGATAGGATATGTGTATAGAGACTCGTTTATTTTGTAAACTATGTTTCTTGAGCACTATATTATTATGCATATATATATGTATATATGTAAAAATGTGTAAGTAGATAATATAAGATATGTTGTTATTATAATGAATGAATGCCTATATGTCAAATTGGATATATGTAAATGTTGATTATTGAACAGTCTAACTTTTATGTGAAGCTAGAAAAATAGGGAGACTTTGTCCTGTTTGTCATGGAAAACTTGATGTTTAAGGTCATTGGAGGTCTGCCACCTCCAAGCCGCCATCACAACTCAAAGGGTCATGACAAATGGCAAACTCATGATCAATCGGTTGAATCTATGTATACAAATGTTCCTAAGACTAATGATGAGACAATGACTTATGTTGAGGGCACTAAGGACCCCAACTTGGGCAAATACAAATAGTGAAAAGGCCCCCGAATGCACCAACAAATTTAGGATTACCAGCGAGTAATACAGGGCTAGGAAATGGCTTCAATGGCAATTGGGAACAACCTACTTACACAATAGTTGATCTAGTAGGACAAGCAAGTTGGTCTCAACGAGATAATCGAGGGAGCCCTTATAATCCAGGGCAAAATGTTCAATCAATTCATGGATGTCCCACCTAGCCTGGAGGAATGACACAACCAACGCATGTCCAACCACCAAACTATATGGCTCAACCAATGAATGTGACCCAACAGCTGATGAATATGCCCCGATAACCGATGTAACCTCTGCCACACAAGCAGTTGCCCCATAGAATCCCTCAAGGAGTAGAATAAGGGGCCAATTGGCAGGTAGCACCCGTTTAGCTTCAACCTTGTGTTGAGCCGAGGGGGATTGTGCCTCAGCTAATTAATCTAAATATGATTGTTGAGACCATGAGAAGGCATTTTAAAGTACAGCTAAGACCTTTAGAGAGACTAGTATAAAGGAAACCGTACCCAAATTGGATAGATAGGGTATAATTTCCAAGAGGTTTTAAAATCCCAAATTTTACAACCTTTTCTGGGGAGGATGGCAAGTCACTATGGAACATGTCAGCCGATTTATAGCCCAATGCGCTGAGGCTAGTCAGAATGATTTTCTAAGACTACAATTATTTCCTTTATCCTTAATTGAGGCAGCATTCACTTGGTACTCAGCATTGTCACCAAACTCTATACAAAGCTGGGCTGACATGGAATGTTTATTCCATGATAGGTTTTATAAGCCACAGCCAGAAGCTTCTATTCTTGATTTGTTAGGAATCAAACAACAAGCAAGTGAGCTTGTAGCAGAGTTTGTGGAAAGATTTAGAAAGGTTAAAGGGAAGTGCAGCGTCCAATTACCAAAAGCTAAATGTGCCTCCATTGCTGTGAACAACATGAATCCTCAGCTGAGAGAGAAACTCATTGTCTCAAAATACGGTGATTTGGCTCAACTCTATTGGAAAGCAGCTCGAGTTGAAAATTCATAATAGAAAGAGAGCAAAGGAGGTCTAATCGAGCAGGGCCTAGAGGTTCCCAATTGGTGGCTGTAATCGATTGTGATTTAGCCGATAAAGAGGAAAACGAAGAAGAAGGAGCAGGCCAAGGGGAAGTTATGATAGCTGAATTGCTGGGGGGAAAATTATACACTTGTCCTACTTGTACTCCTGCCAAAGGAAAAGAAAAAGTCAAAGCAGAGGAAAAAAGGACAGAAAAAATTTACATTATGTCATTTTAACTATCAGTTTTTCTACTTTTCAGTTTCTTTTTAGCTTTATGTTATTCCTTTAGTTTCGTTATTCATTTTCAAGGCTTTGTATTAACTCATGATTGATTAATAGAAATCGTATTTCTATTCTAATTCTTCGTTGACCGATCTTATTCAAAGACTTGTTCCCGTTAGCTGTTTGAGGAGTCTATTTGTTAAAAAGCAAAGTACCCTTCTTAACCTAAATTGTCTTAATATAGGTAATTTTTGGGATATTGTTATCGAATAAGTTTTTATAAGGAATTTAGTCGATTACATTATTTTCATCCAACAGAGGTAAATGTACATCACTAACTTCAGTGCAAGTTTCAATTTCCTCATTAAAGTGACTTGTTTCAGTTTCATGCTTAATTTTTCAATTTAGCACCATTTGTTGGCTTATGCCTTATAAAAGGTCAGGTGCGGTGCCTAAGCCACGGACCCGAAGGAGTTGAAGGTCATGGCTCCTCCACTGCTCAACACATGATTCGAATTTAGCATTACTTTTATTGTTAGTTGCATGTTGAACCAAAAAGGGGGAAAAAATGTTGGTTGCATAAGCTTAATATAATCCATACCTTTTCTTTTGAAAAAAAAAATTAAAACTATATAAAACTATGGTTTATGTTCAATAAAATTTCTTCAAATTAATCATTTTAATTATATCATTGATTTTGTCGTTTTTATGTTTTTGATAGTTCTAGTCAAACTTTATAATACAAGCATTATCAAGTGTTCAGTTTTTTTTTCTCATTATCAAGGTTTTATATCAAAATTTTTTGTGATTTATAATATTTTAAAGATGAAATTCGAAATACCCAAAAGTGGAAAATGAGTGAAGATAACAAAAATCCTACTTATAAACCCCATGTATTAAATACCCAAAAAGAGGGATATATTTTTAAAGTCATGAAGTATATAGGTGTCATATATTAATTGAGAGTGTACGAGTATTGAGATTCATGGTTCATAACCATTATTGGTTTCAAAGGGTAAGCTTTTTTCCTTTTTTGGTCTGAAATCTGAATTACAAACGTTAAGCTTTTTTTTTAAGGTCATAAATGTTAAGCTAGATGAGAATTCTTAGTTTCATTCGATTTTCAAGACACGCAAACACAATCCTATTCCCGCGGCTGGGACCTATGGGCTACAACCCCAAAACTAGACTTCAACACGTTATGGCGGTGAAATTCTGGGATTTTAGTTTGTGTGTCTCTCAAGTGGTACCTAAAACCTGTTGTTGACCAAGTCGATATGCCTAAACCTAGTATGGCCCAAAAAGGAGAGTATAGTAGTAGATGAATTAATAAACACTAGGCCCACAGCTTTGTTGTTTCTTTTCTCGCCGAACCTTGGCCCATAATCATATGCAAACATAAATCTGCACTGTGTCTTGACCCGGAAATGGACCTCTCATATTAAAATTTTACACGACCTGAAGTATTGATTTTTATATTTGATTAAAAGGATGAAGTCAATTACGAGACCTTACAAAAAAATCAAATTCAAACTCAAATTTATAATAAAATATTAATAACTAAAACTAACACTCAATAAAATTCTACAATCTCTCTCTCTCTATATATATATATAGAAAGAGAAAGAGAGATATTGCAAAAATACTATAGAGTCAGAACTTACCTCAAACCAACCACATCAAACATGAAATCTTATATTTTATCTTTTCATTAACTCTTGTTGATTTCTCTTTTCTTTTCTCTATCCTTTTCTTGATGCTCTCAAAACTAAGTTGCTACTGAAAGATATATCAAACATTTACAAGACTTGTGAAATAGAATCGAAAAAGAAAAATATTAATAGAATCCTAAAAGAAGTGTCAATAAGCCACACCCTTATATCCATTTCAAGAGACACAACATCCATACCTTTTTTTTTTCTCCTGAGAGACAATGGGATTCTACGGAGCTTCTAGTGGAGTTAAGAGAATTGGGAAAAATAATGGGTATGTGGAGATCGAATCTACAACTCAACACTAACAATCTCTTAACAAAAAAATTAAGGAAAATGCTATTTAAGTTACAACTCATTGATAGCACATCCATACTCTTATTAGAGAGAAAACATTCACCCATGTAACAAGTAGAGAGAAAATCTTTAAAAATCTCTCCAACTTTCCTTATCACAACCAAAAAAAGAAAAAAAAAAAAACTTTCTAACCCATCATTCAATTCTTGCATACAATTCTAAGATAGTAATTTGATAACTCCAAAATTTATCAGCGTCCTTTGAATTGTGCTTAAGAAATTGTCAATAATGTGCTGAACAACGCATTTCTATTTATTTCCTAAAATTTATTTTAAAATTATTAATCACAGGTAGCTTGCCGCCTCATTCGGTAAGACAAAATTCGGGAAGAATTTTTGACTGACTAGCGGCACTCAACTGATTGATGATTTGTTTCTCGAACTTCCTCTTCAATATTACTTCTCTTCGATTTACGAAGTGCTATTTGACTTGCCTTTACTGCATCGTCCAATGTAAGGAAAAATGACTCCTTCCCAACCTTGGAAACAAACTTGGATGTTATCAGTTTCTCTAAAACCTCCATCCTTGGATTTACGAATGATACCTATAAAATAACATGGAAACACAAACATAAATTATTTAAACTTCTTTCTGTTATTAATCTTATGGACATAATAAACTACTAGGTGGATATAGCGTAAATTGAAATCTATTTACTGTACCTGCATTCCATTATTTTCGAAGATTTTATTTGTTTCCCACAATCCTTCAATAGCAGTGATGTCGATGGATGTCACTCCTGTAAAGGCATATACAGCCAGAAAAAACATTGCACCGAAATAACATAATTAGCCATAACATTATTAAGGCAAACACCTTTTTTTTTTTTTCCCCTTTTGGACATGCATTACTAAGACAAACTTTAATACTATGAAACATTGCATCGAACATTGCATATACAGCTAGCCAGATAAAACATTGCATCGAACTAACATAATTAGCCATACCATTACTAAGACGAACTTTAACACTATGAAAGTTCCGAATGTATTATGTAAAGAATTTGTTATCTTTTACCTGACAAATCCAGTATGATCTGCTCAACAGTATATCCAGTAGAGTCTTCCTCGCTTCGAATATACCTCATAATTCTGATACAAATTTTTAGAAATTAAGTTTGCTCAAAATGGATATATCAAAGATGTGAATCCAAAATTTACCTTTCCTTGATGTAGTTGGAATTTGCAAAGTACATGGGAGAACCAAGTTCTACAATTAAAACTCCTGGGAATGTTGAAGCAGTATACTGCTCAACATCTCGATATAAACCTAAGTCTGGTAACTTTCCAAGCTTACATGGCACAGGCCTAGCCACATATAAGAGTGCTCTAAGCAAGCTAAGGCCAACCTTGATTTCACATAGAACAGCTACATCAGATTTTGTGTTACAAAAATTAAGTAAATCCAACTCCATTAATAGAAAAAATAAAATTGAAAATTGGGAACAATAGAGCACTTACTGACAGCATGAGGCCAACATCCAAGGCTATAAAGATTACTCCGAGAAAGGCCGCCATGCAAATAATAAAATCAAACTTGTCAACTTTATAAAGATGAATAGCTTCGGCATAATTAAGAAACCCAAGCACGGCAGATATTATAATAGCTGATAAAGCAACCAGAGGGGTGTGACCAAAAAGCGGTGCCAAAAGCTCTAGTGTGAGTGCTATTAGGAATGCTTGTACTAAGTTTGACATAGCTGTCTTACATCCTGCTGTGTAATTCACAGCCGTTTTGGAAAATGGTCCTACAAAACAGATTGAGAGACCAAATATTAGCATAGCATAAACACCTCTGTGCCCTTAACACGAAAAAGTTTAGGCAAAATGTTTGTTTTAGTGTAAGACACAAACGATGGGATTATTAATGGAATGGTAAGCATGGGTGTAAATAAAAACCTACCAGTAGTCAAGTAACTTGAAGTAAAAGAACCACATATGTTCATAAGACCAAAAGCTATCATCTCTTTGTTCCCATCTTGTGGTGTATTTTCAAGCACAGCAAAGCTTCTTCCTATTGCTATTCCCTCCTTTTATGTAATTAATTAGAAGATATAACCAAGTTAAACATTGATAATAATAATAATAATAATAATAATAATAATGATTATTATTTTGAAAAAAAAAGGGGGATTAGAATTTCTAACCGCCAATGATACAACGGCAGTGATGAAACCAGCTCTCAGCACTGGTACTATATATTTACTGTCAAAGTTCAAATCCTGGATGGACGGAGGATTTATTCCTTTACCGAGGTGACCTACCTATAATAAACTTCAGAGTTCATATATAAGAAAAATGGAAAATTGAGGTACTCATATAAAGAACTTATTAATTTAAAAAGATTATTTAACCCACAATTTGAATTCCATGTCTTTGGCCATCGACGAGGTAAGTAAAAACACCACCAACTATCACAGTTGTCATTGGAGCTATAGCTGATACCCAAAAGAGTTTTCGGTTCTTATTCCTCTGAAAGATTATATATATTAAAAAGAGAGAAACTCATTAGTCTAATTTTAGACAGCAGGTAGAAATTTGAAGTATAGGTTTGTGAAATCTTGCTACATTTTTTCACTTATAACTAGGGATGAAAGTAGCTCAGACGATTCATTTGAGTTATTTGGTTTAGCTTAAATTTAGCTTAATTTAGACCTAATATATTGATATATTTATACTATATTATTATTATTATTTCATAAATTTTAAAGATAATTGAAGCCTTATAATCTATTTTAAACATATTTTTTGACTTATTTAAAAATTTTTTTGGCCTATTTGAATATATATATATATATATATATATATATATATATATATATATATATATATATATATATATATATATATATATATATATATATATCTTTTGATTTATTTAAGAGTAGAATTTTTTATCTATTTAAAAATTTTATAATCAAGTAAGTCTTTAAACAAGTTTTCGGGTCAACTTAGGCTTTTAAAAAAGCCATATTAAGACCCTAAAAAAGGTTTATGTGAAGTAATAAACTTAAGCATATTTACAATATAGGTCAAATTCGTTTAAATTAAAACCTAGCCTTACCTACTTCCATTCCGACCAAGAGCCTGCTGCGATAATTGTAAGAAGATTGCTATAGACTATAGAGTACGAATAATTTTTAAATCAAAACTACAAAAGGGTTAATAGGTAATGGTTAGTAGGTGAGAATTGAAATTCCGAAAAGAAGTTAAAAACTATGTTCAAATAAACGAAAGAAAAATATAGACAGCTCTTTCTTTTGGCTGACTTTGCTTGAGTTCTTCATACGAGATAATTTCTGTTTTCGTTTTCTTCTCTAGCTCATGTACAAAAAAAAATTACTACACATTTTTTGGGACACTATGTGAATGGGGAGTGAAAATATTCTCTAATATGAAATGCTACACAACCAGAAAAATATAATCAAAATATTTAACAGAAATTATGAGAGTAGTTGAATTTTATAAAGTGATGGGATCAATTTATTTATCTAATGATCAATGATAATATCACATCATTTTGATAATAAAATTTTAATAAAAATTTTGATCATCTAACATTATGCTTCTCTAATATATATGTCCATAAGAAAATGTATAAATAACAGCTTTCTAGATAAAGGTCACCTATGTTCGTACGAAATTTTGTAATACAAACTTTGTACCATTAAACATTGTTGTAATTGTAATCTCGAGCTGTGTAATAAAAAAAAGTTGACCCAGTCATAAATCATGTATTCACTTCTATGATTCCATCTTATATAAGTTGAGAATTAAGTGCCGAAGAGCCCTTACCACGTGTTTCGTATACTGCAGGAAAGCAAGGAAGACTACACCCATAACTGCAGTCTCCCACCTTATCTGTAAATAAAGAAAAACAGCAAACTTTTTCATATGAAACTTGGTGCTAGTATATCTTACGAAACGTTACAGTATTTTTATTTTATTTTGCATGGCAACCAATTAATTGATCTATTTGGATCTGTCATAGGCAAATGAACGAAAATAATGCAATAATTTGCTCCATACGAACCTCATGTCTATTGGTCCATATGCCCTTGACTACTGTTACGAGGTCCGTTCTACTCACGAAATGTTTCATGCCGAAAATGCCCTTCAGTTGTTGGCAGGTAAGCATTACTGCTGCCCCTCCCATGAAGCCTGTAATGGTAGAATGGGGCAAGAAATCCACCAATAACCCCAACCTGCATGGCGTTCACTGTTAAGTCTTAGACCAGAATAGAGTGAAATTACCTTTTATGTTGATTTGTACAACCTTTTTCTTTTAAATTAACTTTTAACTTGACTTATGCTTAACCTTTTTTTTTTGTTTTTTTTTCTCAATTCTAATATGGGTAGAGCCTACTTACTACAGAATAAGTTGAAGAATGAAGAGTTGGATCAGGAGGCTAAGGTTTTCTTGTATGTTCAAACTCTCGTGGTGCCAAAACAAATCCTACCCGCAACAATGATCAAAGAACATGATTAGAAGCTAGTTTAAGGAACAGTGCTGTGCTGTTATTGGTACATCAATTGTCTAGATATTGTCGAGTCACCTGGCTAGCTAAATAACTAAGAATTTCAGTTGCAGTAACGATGAATCTATATGTATGAAGATAGGAGTAATCAAATGTTAATAATTGAGAATTTTAGTTATCTTATTCATTAATTTAATGAAAGGATTTCACATCAATTATTAGTTAACCAAAAGCATATCACTTTTCTGTTGCCTCACCTAAGAATACCCAAACAAGCCTGGAAGGCGCCGGCCACAAATGTAGTTGTGAAAACCAAGTGAAGGTATAACTTGGGGTCGTCTTCTGGCCTCACCACTGTCGACATAGTTTGATATATAAGCAAAGATGCTGATGCGATCGTTCCTACTGCCAAGTGCCTTGAGCTTCCAAAAATAGTGTACACAATAGGTGGGACAAAGCAGCTATCTACAGCATCAAATAACAATCCAATAAAGCTAATATTGTTATAAGCTATGGCATAAGCTATTTGAGGTGACAAATAACAATCTAATCAAAATATATTTAGAAGTTAGTAAATTTAACGAAGTTAGGACTTGATTGCTCTTTGTTTTCATTTCTTGTTTTTCTGTTTTCAGAATTTTGAAAAGGAAATAATGAGAATAAGAAAATTCAGTTTTTTTTTTTTTTTTCACTATTTTGTTTACAAAATCCTAAAAGCAGAAAATCAAGACATAAACTAAATAGGGCCTACGTTTCATCTTCAAATTTTCATCTCCTGCATTAATGGGACAAGAAAAGAAGGAAGAAACAAAAGAAAAGTTGCACCAAGTTGATTCTCACATAGGCCAATTATGGGAGGAAGGCTTGCGAGTTTGGCATAGCTGATGCCTTGTGGGACGGCGAGGCTGGTGATGGTGAGGCCGGCGAAGAAGTCGCAGCAGAACATGCGCCAAGTGTAAGTGGGGAGCCACTCGAAGATTGGGATGAAGTACTGAAGCCATTTGAGGGCCCTAAGCAATGGCTTCTCTTCTTTCTTGAACTCCCTAAAGGGATCATCCGGGAAAAAAGTTTCTTTGACTCCTGATTTGAGTCTGGTCACAAACCCTCTCGGGGTGGCGAAGTTCACTGCATGCTGATGATCCTCAGGGTAGCCGGTGATATCCATTACTCTTAATCCTGAAAACACAACAAAGGGTGAATATGCACACTCCAAAGAAATATTATTTAACTGCGGGGTTACAGTTTTCAGGGTAATGAGGATTCGTTGTCGACAAAATATATAGATAGGGGTAATAAGAGGGAGAATATTTTGAATTTGAACTTTAATTTGTTGGTGCTTCTTGCATTTGGAAGCTCATTAGCACAATGTCTGCAGAGTGCAGATGTGAACTTATTTTTATGAGGATGACTCTAGGTGACAATGACACTATCAAAACAGAACGGGAAGGTAAATTAATGAGTTCCTCTTCTTTCGCATTCAATTAAATGCGGCAAGGGTTGGAGTTTTTGAACCTTACTTAATCAACTGCAAAGTTCCTTTACAGGCATTGGATCAAGTGAAGTGAAGAATGGTTAACTCTCGAGCCTTTATAAACATTTTCATTGCCCTTTAGGAATCATGTTGAGTCTTTTGAAAATTGTCTCCAGCCGTTCAAATCCATCAAAGTAGAGTTAAATTTCACCAAAAGGCCATGCCGCGCCGCAACAGCAACTTGAAATACTGACATTGATAAATATCCTAAAATAGTAAAATAATATATTGTGTTCCTCTGTGGGTTATAGGGCCACCATTTTTAAATAATTAATTCATCATATAGTATTATAAATTATAGATTAACAATAAGTCTTTTTAGATAGATCAAAAGATCAAAGGGCAAAGTGCAATATTTTGAAGGCTTCCGCCTTGTTTTAGCTACGTTGTTGTCAAGTTGGGGCAATGTGCCCTTTCATTTTGGGCCCTGTTGAGTCTCAACTCCTTACATTTTCATCTTCAGCCTCAGCTCATTGCCATTTTGGTTTTGCTCTGACTCATTAGTACGAGATTTCTCGAGTTTCTGTTCACCCAGTGGCCCCATTTTCCAACCTCCTACCCTTGGCCCAGTACGTCTACTTCGATCCCTGCCAAACAACAAAATTGTTAGAAAGAAATAAATTTTCACTGTGCATGCTACTGTACACTTCTCTGGTCAAGGTGTATAGCACACTTTGAATTGATTCAATCGTGTATTGATATACAAATTATATATTACATATTACAATAATTTGTTAATTTTAGTCAGATTTTAAAAATGAGATTAAATGTATTTTAAAAGTGACAAAAATTTATTTATATAATTTTATAAATGTTTGCATATATTTTTCAAGGAATTTTGAATAAATATAATGCATAACTTAAGGAGTGTATATGATAGAGAGAAAAATATGATGTAATGCAATAGAGAGAAGAGTTTTCAGAGTAATTGACATTAAATGAGTGTGTGTAGACAAATAATAATACACTCCACTAAAATTTAATTTTAATAAAACTAATTTATTTAGTTGAAGTAATTTAGGAAATTAAAGTTATAAACTAATAATAGAGAGTGTACATAGGCCAAAAAAAAAAAGTGCCATTAACATCACTTATAGAAGTATTTGACAATCTTAAAAGACAAATATCTAGATATAATAGAGCTAAAATTTAGATAGATATTAGTCGGTAATTAACCAGATCTTTTAAAACTTATAATCATATTTACTTGTTTGGTAAGAAAAGAAAAGTATATTACAAGGTGTGTTTATCTTGCCTATTGAATTAACTCGTCAAATTTCTCCCATTATTTTTTGTTGTTGATCGTCTGTTTCTCATTTCTACTATTGTGGGCACCTCAAACTTCTATAATCTCAATTTGGAATGCTAGGTAATCTGTCATGTATCTGTTTCAATAAATTGTCCATGGTTACTACCAGACATCCTCCAAATCTATTTAAACCGTCACATCCTCCCATCACAAGAAAAACTCAATTCGAGGTGCCCCTTTTACGAAACTCTTGAATGAATAACCATATACTTCTTAAGGACATATTTACATATAATAATGATAGACTAACCTTTGGTTTGGTATTGTTATAATTATTTAAGAATTGTTAAGTTTTTTAGGTTTTTTAAAAATTGCTCTTAAAATGTTATAATAATAATGTTTGATAAAATAAGATAAAATTTGTTTTCAATAAATAAAAGCCATAAAAGTAGTATTTGGTAAAGTTGCTCTTAAAATATAAAATGACTATAATGAATATAAATACTAAAGAGAATAATTTTTATTTTTAATTTCATTAAAGTAAAGTTATATTAGTCTTTTAAATTTTAGAAAGTATAAATTAACTCTAAAAAGTATTCCATGAAGATTCTTGAGAGCAACCCTTATTTTTAAAATCCCAGAGTAAAAATACTCTAACTTTTCAATTTATCAAATAAAAAAAATTAATTTATACTTTTCATAAATCAGATCATTTTTTTAAAAAGCACTATCAAACTAAGCCAAATTAAAATTCTAGAAAAAGTAGCAAAGTATGCCAATATTAAATGACATTTAAGCAACATAACTTTATTATTTATATTTTTCGTGAAGACCAATTAGTCCTTGACTCTTTTATAATTTAATACCTGTCAAGGAATCTGTTATTTCTTTCTTGTGTGTTCCATTCAATTTAATTAATTAATAAAAGACAGGCATTTATTTCCCCCTTCACAGGGGAAAAAATAATAAAACAGAATATTTTAACAATCAACAGTCTCTTTCCATGTACTGAGGACGGTAGTTATAAAAAATTGGCGGCATGCGGCATAAGATTCTCCCGTTTTTATTGATTTGGTGATGGATGTATGTTGTTTAAAGACAACCCAAGCAGGATACAATCAAAGCCAAGGAGAATTGTAAATGGGAGTGGAGTTACAATAGATTTAACTTGCGAGTACTTGTGAAGGGCTTTCGATCCATGATCTTTTCCGAACCCACTCATCTTGTACCCTCCAAAAGGAATGTCATTCCCAGCAGCTAAATAGCATCCAAATAATGCCTGCACGAATGGACCTTGACATAGTGTTTGCTGTATCTTCTCGGTCACAATACCTGCTGCTAGGCCATATTTGGTATTATTAGCACTCTTAATTGCTTCAGCAATGGTCCTGTTGTAGGTAAGTCATACTTAAATCCAACATTCATGAACAAGCCCACAAACTTTTATTGTACAAAAATGACAAAAGAGATATATGTGAAGTATAATTGTAGCTTACTTAAACTTCATTAACGCCATCACAGGGCCAAATATTTCATCCTGTGCTATAAGCATGTCCTCCTAAATAGGGTGTTAAGATTTTTTGAAAAATAGCAGACAAGAGAAAACATGATATTTAGTTATCTGATTATGATAGAGATACCCAATTTGATGCCGGTACTCACCTTTACATCAGAGAAATTTGTAGGTTCAATATAATAGCCCTTGCTACCCACTGTTTTACAATCCGATCAAAAGAGCGGCTCCCTCCCTCTTTACATTCTCGATATAGGAAAGAATTTTTTGGAATTGGTTCTTGTCAGCCCAGGATTAAAAATTGTTAGCTTAGCCAATAAAGTTGGATCGTAATTTCTATTATCATTTATGTTTGATTGTTTCTGCAAGCAGCCAAGTATAGTGTTTGATATACTAGCTGGTAAGTTAATAGAAAACAAACTATTGTATATATTAACCAGTGTAGAGATATTATATACCTGTGTAGAGATAATTAACCAGTGTAGAAAACAAACGATTATATATATACATATTAACCAGTGTAGAGATATTATATATATCGTTTTTAATTACCTGAGGCCCTTGCTGAGATTTAGGATCAAAAGGATCCCCAACGACCCAAGCTTTTGCCTTCTCCGCCAATTTCTTCTCGAGTTCATCATAGATCCCTTCCTGAACGTACACACGAGAACTTGCAACACAAACTTCTCCCTGAAATTATAAAACGTTGGCTTGGCTGAGGTATGACAAGATGCATGTTCCTTTTAAAGGAATGGATTTTCTGAAGACAATTTCACCTTGTTAAAAAACAATCCGAAGAATGCAAGCTCAGCGGCTTTATCTATATCAGCAACATCAAAACTAATGAGGAGTGACTTGCCACCTAGTTCAAGTGAAACCGGCTTCAAATTACTCCTAGCTGCAGCCTGCATCACTTCACGACACGACCTACTTCAATTGAACCAGTAAAGCTGACCTGAACATGCACAATCAAGGACATTTTTTCATGCAATTAAAAGAACTTGGTACACTGGCAAATGTTTGACATGAAAATTACCGTATCAACGTCCATATGTGAGCTTATTGCTGCACCAGCTGCCGGGCCAAATCTGGGTACTACATTAAGCACTCCATCGGGGATTCCAGCCTTTAATTAAAGGGAATAAACAATGAAAACCCAGTCAGTCTAACCTGTCCTCAAGTAACTTGCGAGACCCATGTTTTATAATTAAGGAAATGAACCGTGTGGTTCAAACATACCTGCTTAGCAAGATGAGCACAAAACAAAGCAGAGAGAGATGTGGTTGTTCAGCAGGCTTGAGGACCATGGTGCACCCTGCAGCTAAAGAAGGGCTAGCCTTGGTGAAGAACACACCGATAGGGACATTCCTTATTCCAAGGAATGATATGTCCTACAACGCCAATTGGTTCCAATAGCGTATACGCATGGAACTCCCCGGACATTTTTAATACCTCTCCATGAATTTTATCAGCAGCACCAGCATAGTAGCGTAAAGTCCTTGCTGCTCCAGGAATTTCCACAAACTTGGTAAAATGGTATAGCATACCAGCATCAATGGTAGCTAATTCGTCTGCATTTTGTTCAATAAGGTCTGCCTATTTCATCATAATTTGTCCCCTTTCCTGATTAGCATTCCATGTAAATATCACTATTTCGCGGTTAACCCCAATCAACAAGAAGAAGATTGAGAAGTAACAGAAGGGAAAATTTAAACAAGGGCAAAAAAATCTATCTCGGTTCAATTAGTATTCATTTTTTTAAATTCTTGTTTTCAATTTATTTAATAAAAATTATTGGTGTTCCAAGGTGATGTCGGTGAGCTAATTAAGAAGACCAGTTGGATTTCTTTTCTTCCGAGTGTATTGACATCTTCAGTCTTGGCTTCGGTTAGTATTTACGGTTTAGAACCTGTTCGGGTGGAGAAACATGATCAATATTGGGTTGCTGGTGTTTGATTTTAGTGTGGGTGACCGGTGCAGAGTTTGGATATGCGTGGGGTGCTTCCCGTGTGATAACATTTGTTTTCTCTTGGTGTTGGTAAACGTTTTGGTTTACTGGTTCTTTTGTTAGATAGTTGGATTGACAATATAAAACACCTTGTACTCATAGTATTTATATAAGTTGGTGAGTTCTCTGATGAATCCCACTTTTACAAATTCACGGTGAATCTCAAAGCTGGTCCAATAAACGGTAGGCACATGGCTTGACATGCTAAGAAATTTTGTCTGTTTGTGATAATGTCAAATATTATTAAATTAAGTTAATGAAATTATAAATATAATTAATAAATCTTAATCTCAATGAAATTTTTTTTTATAGAAACCCGCTCTCCCTCAGCTCCGGCTTCGTCGTGCTGTGGCACATGTTGATCCTCGCCGCGTTCGTCCCACACACCGCCGGCGCGTCCAGGTCCTTGAATCTGCAGGTGGCGGGGCTACTGTGCTGGCGGAAGCGCGTCCTCCTTGTGCTGAGGAAGCCTCAGGACGGTGATCGAGCGCAGGGTCGTCGAGCCCGCAGGTGACTGATGAAGCCGCAAGTCATCGATGCAGGTCCTCTAATGTTGGTACTTCTTGTGCTGAGGAACCCGCTCTCCCTCAGCTCCGGCTTCATCAACGCATCCACCTCGATCGAGCCCAGATCTTTGGAAGAGGACAGTGTGACCCCCGGGCCGACCTCCACTTCTTCCCCCGGGGGGGGGGGCGTCCCACTCTGAAACCGGTGCCTTTCTTATCGTTTTTCTTTTCCTGTTATTTTTTGTTTAAAAAAAATCTGAACTGAATTGCAATTGCTGAAATTGGGTTCATATTCCTGTGTTTGGATTTAACCTTCGACGGTGGTAACTCTGCAACCCACTGGAAAATTCAATTTGTTTTTAATAAATTATCATTACTTTGCAAGGCTAGTTGAAATTAAAATTTGCCCAATTGATCAATAGTTAGTGGTCGATTAGTTTAGTGCTGAATGAATAGGTTGAAATGATGGAAATGGAAAGCACAAATGGATCACTTTCTTTTGTTTGTCTATGTTTTGATAGAGAGGATCTCAAGATTTATGTGCAAGTAAAAGATGTTTCATGTGGCTAATCGGGGCACATATCTGAAGGCACCCCTAATACCTTGAAGCATTTGGCAAGACAAATTTCAGATGAATGTGAAGGACTACTTGTTGCAATAACAGCTGTGGCTAGCACTTTGAAAGGCAAAGCTGAAGATGATTGGAACGTCGCTTTGGATAGATTGAAAAGTTCTAAACCTGTGAATATTGGAAAAGGTTTGCAAAATCCTTACAATTGTTTGCGTCTAAGCTATGATAATTTGGACACCGAAGAACAATCACTTTTCTTGTTGTGTTCTTTGTTCCCCGAAGACTTTGAAATTCCAGTTGAAAATTTAATTAGATTTGCTATAGGGTTAGGCCTAGTTGGAGAAATTCGCTCATTTGAAGGAGTTCGGCATGAAGTAAGTGCAGCCAAAAATAAGCTCATAAGTTCTTGTTTATTGTCAGGTGCTACAGGAGGAAAATGTGTCAAAATGCATGACTTGGTTCGTGGTGTAGCCCTCTGGATTGCAAGCAATGAGAACAAGGTGGTCAAATGTGTCTTGGAAAAGGATGTCATCGTCGAATGCACTTCAATAAGATATCTATGGTCCAAGGAATTTCCAAACGAATTGGACTGTTCCAATATTGAACTTCTATGCATAAAAACAAATATAGAAGTATCATATGGAATTTTCAAAGGAATGGAAAGACTCAGAGTTTTGTTTCTTTGCTGGGAAGGTCTTTGGCGAAGACCCCTATCGACCATATCATTCACATCATTGACAAATCTTCGTTGTTTGTTCCTAACTGGGTGGGTATTAGTTGCCATCTCATTCTTAGCAGATATGAAGAAACTTGAAAGTCTTACATTGCGTAATTGTTCATTCATTGAATCAATTGATGTTGTAGTTACACAATTGACAAACTTGAGATTGTTAGATTTGTCAGAATGTGACATGGAAAGGAATCCCTTTGAGGTAATTGGAAGAAACCCACAGTTGGAAGAACTGTACATTGATGATTGTAGGTCAGAATGGGATTTGTACGATGAAGACACTGCTGACTTCTTTAGCAAGTTTAGTGTCCCCCAAGCATTGAAAAGGTATCAAATAAGATTAGGAACTGTATTTTCATGTTATCAAGAGAAGCTTCTTAGTCGTGGCAGAACTTTATTTCTTAGTTGTTTTGACACATTTAATGCGGAAGTTAAGAATTTGGCCAAAAAAACAGAAGTTCTGTTCATAGCAAATATTCATGGAGGAGCGAAAAATGTTATTCCTGACATATTTCAGATAGAAGGAGGAGGAATCATGAATTATGACTGGACTGAGCTTCTGATATGTGATTCTGAGGACATAGAGCTTTTGGTTGACACTGGCAATCATTTGAGCGAGGTAGGAACTCTCTTGTCAGAGTTGCGTAAGCTAACAATTGAGCGCATGAAGCACCTGGGATGTTTATACCATGGTCGGGATCAAAGTGGCCTTTTTGAGAAATTAGAGGATAAACAATTGAGCGCATAAACAATCAACCTTGCTTTGCAGTTTGTCCTAGTCTCTGGTTTGTGATCCCTCTTTCTATCAACTCTCATGTAGTGCTTTTTTTTCTCTTAATCCTGCCCTATTGCAGAAAAATTTGCGCCTTATCATATTGCCATTTTCATCACGAGTCACATCAGCTTTCCGGACACCAAATCCAATACATCTAGCATATTTCACATAGAAGTCATAAGCCTTTTCATCACTCTCGAACTCCATGTTCAAGACATCGCCCGCACACAACTCAACTATTTTCTTTAGCTCAATGGCCTCTTCATTCTCAACCATATTGGACTCTTTATCTTCATCCTCTTCAACATTATCAATAAAATTGTTGCTAATGCATTTTTCACTATCATAATCAACAAAATGCTCTATATCATCACTTTCCATCTTCTTTCAAAAATAAAAATCAGACTACAGCCATCCAACAGATGAAGATGAATGTCACCATCTATAACCAGCTGCACCATGCATGCACAATACAGAACTCGTTAACCCATTTCCGTATGTTACAAAATTATCTGCATATAATAGATAATTGGAAAGAAAATTATATAGACCTACATTGCACTGCCACAGAGATCTAAAGCATTTCTCTAGCAAAAAATAAAGCTGATTTAATGCAATGATATTTTCTTCCAAAAATAAAAGAAAATGTTGACAGTCAAAATTTTATAGAATACAAAGTGATTGTTCAATGGAAAAACATAACTGATACTAGTTACCTCTTCAAGAATTAACAAGCATTGCACATCATTTTAGCCAAAAATTTTGGCAAGCTAGTATTTCTCTAAAAAATGCTGACACCACCCTATGGTGATAATGATACCGATTTGCAGCCTTTCTATCTGCAAATAAGCTCTTGAAGCAAGTTGGTACAAGCATGTAAACCGTAGCAAGTCTTGGTCCCTGTACATATCTACCATTTCTTGACAACTTCTAAGTTCTAACATTTAAGCCATTCTTTCTTTTTTTTCTTTTTTGTGAAGTTTTATAAGCTACCATATTCTCTTATCTACAAAATAGTGGAGCTACAAACTAACCACCAGAATTTAATGTAATACTAGTACACAGTCTATTGCTTTTTGGTAAGCAACATCTTTCAAATACGACTAATACATTTTCTTAGTACTTGTCCTTATTTTTTCTCCCCTCACAAATTGAACTTCAAGTCTTCGCCTAAAGGTTTCAATGGACGAAGCAATAATATGCAACAAGAATGACACATTTCATATAATGTCTAATGATGCATATGACACTAGAATTCCTTTACGCTACTCCCACTTCAATCGGATCCAAGCGGCGGCCTCAGAACAAATTTCGAATTGGGAAACATTATAAACCCACATTATCTTCAATCACTAAATTTGGAAAATCAACAATCATTTTTGGGGGAAAAAAAAAAAGAGGAATACCTGCCCAATTCCACTAACAGCAGCCTTCTTGAAAACTTTCTTTTTGACAATGAAGCTGGTCCCAATGAAGAAGCAAAAGGAGAGAGAGAAGGTGACGAAATTTTTTCCTTGATCTTTAATATTGTGAGACTACCAGAGACAAAAGATTAAAAAAAAAAAAAGGAATAATTACCATAGCGTGCCAAGGTCCGTTGTCGCCTCTTCCAGCAAGCGGTGTTGTCGTTAGCACCGCGGCTTTGAGCACATGCGGTTGGCTGTGAAAGATGTCGCTCCACTGTGCCCTCGAGCAGGGGAAGTTGTGGCTGTTGACGCGGCTTTGGCGTGAGCGACTAAACAGCCCACCACCACGGCACTGCAGTTCCGGCGATCGAAGACATTGGGTGCTCGAGTCAGCGGCCGAAGAGTGCAGTAGTGCCGCTGGCTCTGCAGAATGCTTTTTGGTCGCGAGGAGGATGATTTTCTATGTTTTTTTTTACACCTTTTAATTAATTGTTTGATTATGTTCGATCAGCCGGAAAGTTGAGGATGGCCCACACAAAACAACTTTAAACAATGAAACAGTTGTCTTCTCCTTATTGGACCAGCTTTAAGATTCACCGTGAATCTAAAAAAATGAAATTCATGTGAGCAAGCACCATATAAGTTATATGAAGTTTGAAATATTGTATAAATAAATTAAAGATTTTTTAAATTATTAAAATTTTAAATAATTAAGAGAAAATGTTAATAAATGTTCAAAAAAAAATGTTAAGCAATAAAAAAAATATTAATGATCTCACCTTCATCAAAAATATTAAATAGAAATATTTAAAACGTGCTTTTTTGATATTTGAATGTAAAGAAAATTTCTCGGCTCTGATTTATTGGTGGCGTTTGATAGACAGAATAAATTTTTATTTTTGGGAATAGTATATTCAAAAATGTTATTTTCAGAAATAATTTTTTCGGATATGATATTTTAGGTATATTTAGTATGTAAATTGAATTCCTAAAAATAATTAATAAATTTTCAAAAATATCCTTGATGAAGGCGGTGGAGGGTGGCGGGTCAACGGCGGTGGACAGTGGCCGGTGGCGGGTGGTTTGGATGGTGATAGGGGTATTCTGGTTTTTTTTCATAAATCTAGAGTGGGTTAGATGATGAGCAAGTTCCATTAGAGACCTTAATATGGTCTTAAATGATCCAGATCAACACATGCCATTCATATTGGGTGAGAAAAACCGGAGGTGCTGATTCTATTAATTTATCTGTTATAGGCCTCTTTTGTGTGCGATTATTTGTTTAAAAATCTCATTGGAATAGTGAATTGTGTGATGTAAAGTTAAGGAAAGTACTGTTTCTTTTTTAGGTTCTTAGAGCTGAGCATGGGGAAGGCTTTGAGACTTTTGATCAAATTGACCATTGAAAATAGATTTGGTGAGGAATTTTGTTCACTGTGGGACTTTTACAACTTAGACTCAGTTGGATTGCCTGTCTATACTTCTCTGAAACAAGTGTGTTGTACTTTATGACTGAATAGAGCTAATTCTTATTGAGAATAGGACTATTTGAACGGAATTGCAAGATGGTTTACTTCAACACATATGACATGTTATGAACCTGATGAAGCTTATGGTCTTATCTTCTCTTCGGACAGTGTGGTGGTAAGTGATTTTAACTCAAGTTTGCATGTATGTTTTCTATAGATTGAAACAGTGCTAGATAGTTGTCTTTGTTGTAGTATTTTTGCATGTTTTAGAAGTGTTAATTGATGCAGGATTAGTTTATGATATTTATTTATTGTAAACATTGTATAGTATCATGGACGCAAATAGAATTTCAAATAGCTTTAGTTGGCAAAGGAAACTTCAAATAGCAATCAAAGCGGCAGAGGGTCAGTATTCTTTGCCTTTTGCTTTTAAATTCTCTTAATGTTTTACTAATTTTCATGTTGATCAAATGTTACTATAGTGCCTCTAGATTACCTTATGTGATTTTGGTTAGGTGTTGACAATGGCTTCTAAGTGGATCTTGATGGAACTCAAGGAAAGATACTTGCTGACAATGCCTTGAGGGGTTCTGGTTTAAACCATTCTTCTATGCTGGTACGCGGCTAGCTTTCCCCGTTTAATGTGCTGTGTATATGACGAGCCATTGAAGGACTTGCTATATTCTTTATGATCACGAATTTGGGTTGTAAATGGAGAGGAAATTGAATGTGAAGTTGGGATTCCATTTCTTTTCTCATATTTTTTCAAGTAACAAATAGAAAGTCGAAGTTTTTGAATTTGAGATAGAAGTACGGGTGGCAATTGGAGAGGGGATTGAAATTGAAGATAAAATTATGTTTTTCCTTAGATTTTCTCGGCAACCAAATAAACTTATCATCTCAATCTGAAATAAAATTGTTATGGTAAAAAAGTCATATAAAAAGCTAACAATTGAAAGCATTATTTGAGGATGGAACCTGTTCTTATTCTTTTTAAGTTAGTCTCATTAATCAATTTATTGCTCTAGACTGATGAAACATTTTGTGGTCATTCTACTGTTTTATAAATTGATTTTTTTTATTTTTTAGGGTCTTCGATTGATCAATCAATTTTTTCTTATAGCCTGGCGAATTCCTTTGATAACGCTCATGTTAATGCTCTTATGCATGCTATGATTGTATCTGATATGGATATAGATCCTCAATCACTTTTAATAATCATTTTTAGAATTGTATCCTCCATTTTAAATTGTTCTTTGATTAGTTCCTTATTCATCCTTTCAGGGCATACCATGCTGTTACAACCTCAAGTTAACCTTAGTGCATGTTTCCTGGATTCTGTTGAAAGTGTTTGTCTTGATAATTTTTTCATGTTATGTCACTTTCTTTTTAGTTTGTTTCATGCTTAATAATTTTTGCATTAGGCTTGATGTTGATGCTCAAGGTCTCTGATCCTTATGTGATTTCCACTGATCTGTTTCACACTTTAAATTTGGACTGACTTATCCAATGTCGGATTTTTCCTTAGCTACAAATACATACTTTTGGTTTTGTCATTCTCTGAATGTTCTAATGCCTGATATATAATCTCATTTTAAAATATGAACTTAATGTTGGTGCTGATTTCAAATTTTTATCTTCACAATAATTGTATGTTCAGTGACATTCATTGAAAAATTCATCATCGACATGAGTTCTTTGATCTCAGTGCTTTTTGTTAGCAGTTTGAACATTTCAGTCTGCCTCATTTGACATTACAACCTGAACTTGATCTTGGTCATTGATTTGACTTTGGAATGCCTGCTATAAAGAACTTTATTGTTCTAAATTTAACGTTGGTCAATGATGGTGTATTTATTGCTTTATTGCTTTGATCTCAGTGCTTTATTGCTTTGAAGTTTCCTTTGCCAACTAAAGCTATGTGAATTTCACATATTTATGGTCTTGATGACATTTTTCCAGCATCTTGCTTTCTTAAAATCAATGTTTGTTTTTCCTATTTTCAAGTGCTTCAATTTCAAAGAGATGCTACACTTGGTTGCAGGGTTCTGATGGTGGAGTGAAGCTATATTGGGGTATAGCAGCTAATGGATCTTTGGTGATCTAGATGTAAATATCGCCTGATCTAACTTAGAGCATGCTTTTATGAAGTGCAGGAGTTAAAGTGTGAATTTTAGGGTGCCTTTCTATTTAATGATGATGAACGCCATTCAAGTTACTGGAAGAAAGCCTGGGATTCATGTCAAAAATGCATTTCAGTTGCACCAATTTCCTTCTAAACCACGTGCATCACCAATCAGTTGGGACTCTCTCTCCAAGACTTCCCTGAGCCTAAGAGCAAAACCTTCACCTGGCTTGCAATGTGCACCTATTTTAAAATCTTAGCAACCTCTCTGCATGTTTGCTTAGCTGGTGGACAAGGAATGATGGGAAATAATGAGGTAATACGCCTTAGTTCCATATTTTGGTTGGATTTCTCTTCGTTTGACTAAACACTAATAATAATGTAATTAGGATGTCACATGGTCATCTTTTGACAAAGCTATGGAACAATTTATGGGACAATCCATTGAGGATTTATTCCGACAGCAAATTCAAAAGGGAGAATACTATGATAATGGGGGAAATGGGGCCAAGCCACCACTTGGAAGAGGTGTTGGCAGCAGCAGCGGTGGATCAGGGGATGGATGCTTTGCTGGGATGTTGGATGAGACTGTCCAAGGCGTTTTAGCAACAATTGGCTTTATGTTTCTGGTACTTTGTCTCTCCCTCTTTTTGAGTGTATTTGTGTGTATGTTACATGAATTGGGTATAGATGAGTGCTTCAACATAATTTATTGGTCTTACTCATTCTTTATGGTGTGTGACTGAAGCAAAAGCTATACGTGATGTAACTAACAATGGTAGTAATTGTGTGTGCTTGTGTGTACTTAATGAACGATGACTACAAATATAAGCTGCAATAGAACTACTTGCTGAAGTCCTTAGAATGCATGATGTTGTTGAGCTTGAAATATATTCGTACTTAAACTCCTGTTGATACAGGATTACCTTAGAGTCTTAGATATGATCCAGAAGGTTGATACGTTTTTGGTGCCATGTCTCATTTGGTAGCATTCATAATTTTTTTAATTATTTTTTCTCTTTCCATGTATACTATTTTTTATTTCTGAATTTTTCTTGATAATAAGGGTATTTAAATTCAGTATAACAATTGGCTTTAGAGCCTTTGGGGGTGCAAGGCATCAAACTCCGACAGTGGTTTAGTTGTATCTTATTTTTGCGTAGGTTCATTTTTGTTTTTGTCATTGTTAATTCTTTGTTGGCATCTTTCTTTCCCCTTCTTTGGTGTGTTGTAGAGTTATCAACAGTTATCTATGTACTTTAGTAGTGGTATTCAACAATTATCTACTACTTATTGGTAGCACATACAATTGGTGTATCTTAACATTATCTTATATATCTATACTTTTATTAGAATTTCAGTCCATATGCATGATAAGCTTGTTCGCTCTTATTATGGCTGTCCATGTCGTTGTCCAAAACCCATTATGCATATCAAGCTGCTGCATATTAGTTAGAAGTAACCACATCTACCGTTTATTACTTTTTGCTTTACTTACGACACTGAGTAAAGGGATACTGATTTTGGTTATTATATGAGGTAATAATAATAAGCTAATGGTTGATTAACTTAATTACCGACTAAATAATTTAAGAAATTATATTCTATCATCTCTCATTGATTTGATTCCTTATATTTGGTCTTTGAATCAGGTAACGCGGGTGTTGTAGGTTGGTTTAGGTGGTCTGTGAGTTTTTGTTTTTTTTTTCCTGTTATTTTTCGTAATGGTGGATATGGTCTGTAATGTAGTTCATTTTGTTTATGACTACATTTTAATGTTAGATGACTTATGTATTTTTGTCTAATTGATTTGAACATGTTATGGGCACATATCAATGTACTAATATTGACTTTCTATAATAGATTGTATTATAAAAATTATTTGATCAAATATTTAATTATTTGTTCGATAGTAGTTCGTTAATAAAAATTATTAAGAAAGGACGGCTGCACCGGTAGCAAAACATACAGCCAGTTATTATTATTGCGTGAAGGCTTAGGTTTATACTCTTGAGTCTCTAAGATGTAATTCTTAGTAGTCAATGGGTTCTGTTTATGCATTCTTGAAAATTTTGCTCATGCTATAGTAAGGTACTATAGGTAAATTTGTCCTAAAAAAGCAGGAAGAATAACAAAGGTGGTTGCGCGACTAACAAGTGTTGTTTGTAAGGGTTTTGCAATTTTAAATTTTCAAGCAAGTAAAAGTATTAATATGTGCTGATACTTAAACTATAATCACAAATTTATAATGATTATTTTTAGGTTGCAGAAAAAAATTATCAAGCCCTAAATTATTTATCAAGGCCCGTGCGTAGAAAAAGTTCACGGTGTTTATTGGCGGACATTGACCAAACAAGTGATATCTACATACATAGGTCTTCCCAGGTTTATTTGGTTTTCTATTTTTACAACCTTAGATCTTTTGCGGTATAGTTACTCAGATTTGAATTACTTCTAAGGAAATTACATAGGGAATGACATTGTTTTGGATATTTTACATCTATCTAGAATAAGTGATAGAATTGGATTTGTAGCAAAAATAGGTAAGGAATATCTCTCCATTATCATTAGTGCCAGCAAATCCCGTGCTTCACGGGGCCCATGCCAGTATCTTAACATTCAACATAGGCCTTCGATGTATTATGGACGGTACACATAAAAAATTGCCCGCATGCAACATAAGATTCTCTCGTTTTTATTTATTTGATGATAGATATATATTGTTTAAAGACAACCCAAGCAAGATACATTCAAAGCCAAGGAGAATTATAAATGGGAGTGACAACAGATTTAACTTGCAAGTACTTGTGAAGGGCATCCAATCCATGATCTTTTCCAAATCCACTCATCTTGTACCCTCCAAAAGGAGTGTCACTGCCAATAGCTAAATAGCAGTTGATCCAAATGATGCCTGCGCGGATGGACCTTGACATAGTGTTTGCTATATCCAAGTTCTTGGTCACAACGCCTGCTGCTAGGCCATATCTGGTATTGTTAGCACTCTTAATTGCTTCCTCAATGGTCCTGTCGTACATAAGTCATCCTTGAATCCAACATTCATGGACAAGCCCAAAAACTTTTATGGTACAAAAATGACAAAGGAGATATATATATGAAGTAAAATTGTGGCTTACTTAAACTTCATCAACGCCATCACAGGGCCAAATATTTCATCCTGTGCTATAAGCATGTCCTCCTAAATAGGGTGTTAAGATTTTTTCGAAAAATGTTAAAAAAAGCAAGACGGTTAGTTATTTAATTATGCTAAAGATGTCCAATTTGACATTGCTATGAGTTAGCATTCACCTTTACATCAGAGAAAATTGTAGGTTCAATGTAGTAGCCCTTGTTGCCCACTGTTTTACCTCCGGTCAAAAGAGTGGCTCCTCCTCTTTTGCCATGCTCGATATAGGATAGAATTTTTTCAAATTGGTTCTTGTCAGCCTACAATTGAAAATTGTTAGCCTAGCCAACAGAATAGGATCCTACTTTCTTTTCTCATTTATGCTCGACTGTTTCTGCAAGCAGCCAAGTATAGTGTTTGATATACATATTATATATTGTTCTTAATTACCTGAGGCCCTTGCTGAGATTTAGGATCAAAAGGATCCCCAACGACCCAAGCTTTTGCCTTCTCTACCAACTTCTTCTCAAGTTCATCATAGATCCCTTCTTGAACGTACACACGAGAACTTGCAACACAAACTTCTCCCTGAAATTATAAAATGTTGGCTTGTCTAATGTATGATAGGATGCATGTTCTTTTAAAGGAACGGAATTTTCTGAAGGTAATTTCACCTTGTTGAAAAACATCCCGAAGAATGCAAGCTCAGCAGCTTTGTCCACATCAGCATCATAAAAAATAATGAGGGGTGACTTGCCACCCAGTTCAAGCGAAACCGGCTTCAAATTACTCCTAGCTGCAGCCTGCATCACTTCACGACCTACTTCAACTGAGCCAGTAAAGCTGACCTGAACATCCACAATCAAGGACACTTTTAACAGTCAGTTAAAAGAACTAGGTATACTTGCAAACGTTTGACATGAAAAATACCGTATCAATGTCCATGTGTGAGGTTATTGCTGAACCAGCAGTTGGGCCAAACCCGGGTACTACATTGAGCACTCCATCAGGGATCCCAGCCTTTAATTAAAAGGAATATACAATGAAAACCCAATTAGTATTGTAGCCTCAAGTAACTTGTGAGACCCATCAAGGAAATGAACCATGTGTTTACACATACACATACACATACACATACACATACCTGCTTAGCCAGATGAGCACAGAACAAAGCAGAGAGAGGTGTTTGTTCGGCAGGCTTGAGGACCATGGTGCACCCTGCAGCTAAAGAAGGGCTAACCTTGGTGAAGAACACGCCGGTGGGGTGATTCCAGGGTATGATGTGTCCCACAACACCAATTGGTTCCAACAGCGTATACGCATGGAACTCCCCAGACATTTTTAGTACCTCCCCATGAATTTTATCAGCGGCACCAGCATAGTAGCGTAAAGTACTTGCTGCTGCAGGAATGCTCACAAACTTGTTAAAATGGTATAGCAAGCCAGCATCAATGGTATCTAATGCCGCTAATTCGTCTGCATTTTGTTCAATAAGGTCTGCCCATTTCATCATAATCTTTGCCCTTTCCTGATTAGCATACCAGCTAAATATCACTATTTTGCAATTAACCCCAAAAATTAATACCTTCCAAGAAGCTAATGAGAAGTAACAGAAGGGAAATTTTAAACAAGGGGGAAAAAGTCTTTTTTGGTTCAATTAGTAGTATCCATTTTTTTCCTCTTACTCTTTTTTTTTTTTCCTTCTTAATTTTGAGTTTTGTGATATATTGATAAAATGTAATAAAATCTTCCATAATTTAAGTAATGTTATAAAAAATTATTAATATACTTTACAACCTTAATGTAATATTTATTACGATTGGTAATTGTTGATATTACAATTTTTTGAATAGGTAAAATTTAAATAATTTCTCATTTCTTGATAATTTAATATACTTAATTCTTATATTCATGATTACTTTTAAATTTAATATTTATTTATTTCAAATTTTATATATATATATATGTTCCCCTTATATGATAATTTTTGCTGGTGTTTAAAGGTCTAAGGAAGGTGATGAAATTAACATGTTTGGTTTAGTTGTATAATGTGATTAGTTGGTAAGTAGTTGATCTTCTCCAAAATGAAAAGTAAGTAGTTTTAGTTTGGTCAACTAAATGTAACTAACCCAAATGCTCACTAGCACAATTGAATACCAATATAAATAACGGTGGCATTCTGATTAGAATTCATTCTCGCAAGACAGATCCAACAAAAAAAAATAATAATAAGAATTCATTCTGTAATAAGATTTAATTTCAATAAATTGACAATCCTGAGGAGTCACCAATCCTCTGGAAGTTGGCTCGCCTGTCTGACATACTCATATTAATTCCAAGTTCAGAATAAATTAATTAACTAATCATTATTTTTTTGAAAAAAAAATATTTTTAATGTAAATCTATAAATAATTTAATTTTTGTTATACTGTATAAAAATGTTTGATTCTTATAATAATTATTTAAAAAATTATATATATATATATATATATAATTTAAATATATTGACAGTGTAAAATAGTTTTACACTATCAGCCAATAGGAATAGGGGAAAATGCCAACTCATGCAAAAAATCACCCATTATAATGAGGGATCTACCATGATTTTTTACTTTTTCCTATTTTTATTGGTTGACAGTGTAAAATTATTTTACATTATCAGTGCATACCAATTAAACTCATATATATATATATATATATATATATATATATATATATATATATATATATATATAATTGGTTGATAATATATCAAAATTAATATCATATATAAATAATTAAATATAAATAACAGATATTGAAATATTATATAAATAAATTAATAACGATTATTTTGAAATTATTGAAATTTTAAATAGTTAATAGAAATATTAATAAATAAAAAAATATTAATCATCTCCCCTTCATGGCATATATATATATTTTCTGAGATTTGGATGTAAAGAAAATTTCGTGGCCCTAACGTATTAGGAGTCCTGTCATAGCACGAAACTTGCAGGAAATGGATGTTTACTCGTAGATTAACCCAAATCATGTGGGTGATATTGAATGAAAAGGATCCCACGTCATTTTTACTTAAAAAAATATTTTGATCTATTTCTTGTTACATATGTGGCAGCGAGGTTTAACTATATAATCTTCCATAAATTACTCAAGTCCATCATTACACTCTTAAGTGCTAATAGCTTATATTTTGATCTATTGATGGGGCTACACTGTAACAGCAAGTGGGAACAAAAATACGGATGAAAATAATAAATAAGTCTAATTATGAATTACTTGAAGATCGAAAATAAATTTGAAAAAAAAAAAAACTGAAGGGGAATGAAAATGAACAGAAAATAAATAATTCAAGAAATTAAAAAAAAATGCTAACTTGAGAAATCGACCGAAAATATGGGGTGAAATAAGAGACAGAGGGTCACAGTGCAAAACAAACTCTCAAACAAAATTCCCAGACGAAAAATGACGCATTTTCATTTCATACAGGCCTTTTTTTTTTTTTTTTGCCCCCCAGAAAGTAAATAATTCAAGAAAGAGAAAAGGAAAACGTACAACGCCAGGCAAGCGAGGCCATGGACCTGAGTCAAATGCCTCACGCGCCGCCTTAACAGCAATGTCAATGTCTTCTTTAGTTCCCTCGCTGATTCTCGCTATCCCCTCTCTTGTTCTCGGATCAATGGTCTCAAATGTCTTCCCTGTTTATTTTTCCCCCAAGGAAGAACAAAGCCCAAAAAAGGGTTTAACAGAGCTATTTTACAAAATTTACGCTATGTACTTAATTTACATGTTAATGTACACAATTATAATTATTAATAAGAAATTATTCAAAAATAATTAATAAGCATTTATAATATATCATACAATACAAGTATGTATATTTTATAAGATTTTTTAGATAGTTGGTTTTCTTATTAACTATTATATGGTAAGTATAGAGTGTCTTTTAAAGAAGTCGAATTTATAAAATTTTGAAAGTAACCTTCCTCTTTTAAAGGCACCTTATATGTTGATAAGCAGGCATTTTCTTTTCTTTTTTTTTGTTTTTGTTTTTTTGGGGGCGGGGGGGTCATGAATATTATTTAGAGATTTATTTAACGAGGGCAATCGGGCACGGAGATCGTTAAAATTCACTGTCCGCTTTGAAAATTTTGCCTTTACAAGATATTACCTATCCTATCATCAACACAAACTGAATTTTCTTTCAATTTTATCAAAGTTAGAATGATTGAATTATTATTAGAAATAATCAATTAAATTATACAATGAATTTTTAAAAATAAAATTATTAAATGTACAATATAGTTGATTAAAAACATAAAAAAAAATCTATTGAAATTAAAAATAATTTCACTTTTTTGAATACATTATCAGGGCTATTTAACTTTTATTATAAATATCTGAAAAATTATATAAAAATAAAATATAATTAATTGATATCATAAAAACTTTATTCTAAGAGTATACCAAAACTAATATTTACATCGAATAATAAGAATAACAAAACAAAATATTTTTTTATAAGTTTAATACATCAAAACTAAAATCAAACCTACACAACTTCTTTGTCGCGGTCTTATATCTTTGGAACTGAGGCAAATATACCGAACTTTGTCTCGTGTTTTATTTTGATACGGAAGATATATTGAAAGAGACAAGAAAGGATTGCAGAAAAAGCTGGAATAGACTGGTAGTGAAATGAAAGTCAACAAAAGGAACAAAATAGAAAGAGAGAGGGTAGAGAACCTGATACGGAGTCAACAAAATCTCCACCGATGAAGAGCTTAGTGAACTTGATGATGGGTATCCTGAGGAAGGAGCCGTCGTGGCCATTTCTAGAGTCAGAGAGATCTGTCATCTCTGATAGCCTGTGTTTTCGTGAATGAATGATTAAGGTATTGATGAAGAGAAAGAAGGTTGATTTGAGAGGTTGTGAGTGAGTGAACGGAGGTTTTATAATATGATGCTCGATGTACAGTGAAAGGTTCCTGTCACCTTACATTATATTATATGTATTGGGTGATATACTTTTTTTAAAAAATTCCATGATTTTGGTAATGCAACATGATATCCGAGCGACGAAGGCTCTGCGTCACTTCTCAGACCACTTTATATTTTTCTAGTAATTACTAAATTTCTTATATTTGTTATTAACTAAAATAATCAAGAACGAAGTGGTGAGATAAAATATGAAATCAAAAGAAAAGCTACTCTGTGGTAAAACTACATTTAACGGAACCAAAATTGAAATAATTGATTTGTGTTTATAAATAATATTTTAAGGTGCATATTAAAATAATTTATTTTGATTAAATATAAGAAAAATTAATTTTAAGATGCAAATTATAAAAAATAAATAAATAAATGATTAAAGACACTTTAAGAAATTATTTTACGTGAAATATTGGTGATAATTTGGCCTTTGGCTTTGATCGCTTTTAATTACATATAGCGTGTTTGGTTCTATTTTTATAAAATTGATTTTAGAGAGAATTAATTTGAATAAAATTAATTTTAAAATAAAATAATTTATATTTAATAATTTTTTAAAAAATAATTTTGACAAAAAATAAAATATTCTTACTTCTCTCAAAATTAATTCTAAAAATAAAAATTAATTATAAAAATTCAAAATCTAATAACATAAAAAATTATCAAAATCAATTTTAGCATCCCAAATCGATTCCAACTCTGTCCAACGCCCATCCGAACACAGGCATAGAGAAGTGCGATTCGCACAGCAAGTAAATATCATTTCATTTGTTTAGAGTGTCTTTCTAGCCTTGCGGTGCTCTATTACCCAGGTGTCTTTCTTCCAATGTTGATCATGCTATGGCCTTTTTAGTGGGTGGCTCGTGATGTTGGCTTGTTTGCAGGTAGCTTCATCAGATCGAGTTTCTTTGGGTGCTTAATTTTTTGATGATTGTGCTTGAGGTGTTTCGAGTGTGTATTAGTTGGTTTCTTTTTTGTTCTGTTCCATCCTTGTTTTTGTTTGCTTTTGTTTTTTATTTGCTCTTCTCTAAGAGTTTAAAGTAATCTTTTGAACTATAAAAAAAAAATTTAAATATCATTTCAATTTCGTTTTAGAATGAGTGTTTATTACCGCTCTTTTTTGTCTATTATTATTTCTACTTAACAAATTTATTTACTACTACTTCTAAAATACTTTTCTTTTATAATTAACAGAAATATTCAACTTCACAATTTATTATAAAACAATTAGATTAAATTTTTAAGTAACAAAGAAAAATAAAATAATTTAGACGAGGTCTATATTTATTATCATGATTATAAAATAGTTTAGAGATTGAATTAAATTTTACTTAATATATTTTTTAAAAATATAATAACTTTCTATAGTTTCAAAGGAGGGTCAATGGTTACTCTTACATGTCTATTGTCATATTTCTATTTAATGAAACTTTATTTTAATTTTTCTAAAATACTCTTCTTTATTCATTAATTAAGGTAATTATTTAAAATTATTTTTATTATAACTCCTAATTTTATTTAAATTCTTAAAGTCCTTTAATTTTTTTTGTTATCACCCTTGATCTTAAATTATTTTTTAGATAATTAAATATTTTCATGAATTTATAAATTTACTTATTTAATATAAATTTAAACCTAAAGTATCAAGTTAAGGTGATTTTTTTAAAATTTATAAAAAATATGATAAATTCATTTATTAAGGTTGTTATAAACAATTCTTCCAAATTCAAAATGTGATATGTTAATAAAAATTTATCAAATTTTCTTGTTATATATTTTTTAAAATTATATTACAATATAAAGTATAAAAATATGAGAAGTAAAGATTAAATTTAGCCTCCAAACTATTTTTATTATCATTATAATAAATATAAGTTGTATTTAAGTTATTTTATTTATTTTATGATAACTTAATGTGTTTAGGTTATTAAACACTATTCTTTTGAATTCAAAATTTGACATGTTAATAAAAATTTATCAAACTTTTACTTATTTTGGTCTCTAACAAAAATTTTGAGGGACAAATTAATCCCTCAAAATTTGAAAATTCATAAATAATTCCTCATCATTTAAAAAAGGAACATATTTGGCCCTTCGTATAGAAATTTTAAGGATTTTTTAGTGGTACAGATCTATATGAATGGGCTAATATATCCCTTTTTTGAATGGTGAGGGACTACCTGTAGATTTTCAAATTTTGAAAGGCTAATTTGTCCACCAAATTTTTTTTTAGAGACCAAAATAAGCATTTTGTCTATATTTTTATATAATATTACAACATAGACGTATAAAAAATATGTGAAGTAAATATTAAAACCATCTTCCAAACTATTTTTATTATCATGGTAAAATAGGTCTCATCTAAATTATTTTATTTAAGTACTTTGTTACATAAAAATTTTAATCTAATGTATTTTATAAAAAATTGTGAAGCTGAATACTTTTATTACTTTAACTATAAAAAATAGTGAAAAGGTATTTTAGAGAAGTTAATAAATAAATTTGTTAAATGAAAATGACAATAAACAAAAGTCAGTGACAATAACTAGCCACTCCCTAGAACATAATATCTCTACTTTAAGATTAATTACTAGTGTAATAGCTCGTGCGATGCATGGGAATGATATAAATTTTGAAACGAAATGAAATTTAATTAGATTGATATCTTACATGTAAAATAAACATGTTAATATAATTAGGAATTATAAAGTAATTGTTACAAATATTGTTATGACCATAGACAGTTGTACATAAAATTAACTTATCAACAATCATCAAAATGTCCAGACCTGCACATAAAAAAAATATTGACACTTGAATACATATGCTACCAAAAGAAAGGTATTTTGAAATCATCTCTAGTGCTTCATTAATTCTAATTGTGTAGGATAGTATGATCACAATTTGCAGAAAATTAAGTAAAACAATTAATATAATAAATATATTTATGTATGTGGTTTTGACCAAAAAAAATATATTTATGAAAGTAATGTTGTAAAACATTGAAATCATACACGATGAATATGGATATAAAATTTGATAATGTATACATACCACTTGAACTAATATTCTGAAATATTTCCTTGTAGACAACATTAATTGTGCAATTTTCATTGATGTCTTCATGATTCTCAAACAAAATTTTCAGGCCTTTGTTACTCTTAACTCTTGAAAGAGCAACATATAATTGTCCATGAGTAAAAACTGGTCTCGAAAGGTATAACCCAACAGTGGATAATGTTTGGCTTGAGATTTATTTATTGTCATAGCAAATGATACTATTATCGGGAATTACCTTCTTTGAAACTTAATGGGCAGTGCCTCATTATTTGGAATCATGTTCATTCTTGGTATCAAAACCACATCTCCAACCTCATTTCCAATAATAGTTAAACATTCAATGACATGATTTCCTATCCTTCTTATCTGCAACCTTGTCCCATTACACAAACCATTTGCTTGATCTATTTTTCTCAACAACATGATTGGAACTGCTTCTTTTAGTATCAACTTATGTGGAGAACAATTTATTCCATTCAAAATTTCAAGTGAAAAAGCTTCCAATTTAGATTCCATATTTCCTTCTTCTACACATATTGAGTCAAAACTTAGATAAATTTTTTTCTCCCCAGGAAGCCTAGACATTAGATAATTGTTAACATGTTGAACAATTTCTAATGTAGGTCCAAGAATAGTTCTTTCCTTCAAGTAATTTGGATTTGTTAAATTTGGCAACATGTCTGGGTAGACAAAATTTATTAGCTCATCAAAAGCATTTTGAGAAGGTTTGATTAGAATATCACCTAGAATTTCTACTTCTGCTTCACCATCAATGCAATTGCCAACAATACCATCTCCTATTCTTAATAACCATTTGCTGAACTTCTTTAACCTTGGATTATTTGTACCTGTTGCACCACCCATGAGCCTCATGTTCTTAGAAAGGTTGAGGACTTTGCAAAAAGACCACAGATGCGATGAATTTATGGATGCTTTCACAATATTTTGTCTTGACCCTTTTGGAATGACTGGAAGAATTTGTTTGAAATCCCCACCTAACACAACAACTTTACCACCAAATGGCAAATCTGGATTGTAGGAATCTGAAAAACGAAGCACATCTTTCAAACATTTATCTAATGTTTCATAACAGTACTTACTCAACATTGGTGCTTCATCCCATATAATCAGTTTTGCTTTATTCAACAATTTGGCATGAGGACTTCCTTGCTTTATTCTACATGTAGAATCCTCATTAATATTTAGTGTAATCTTGAACCTAGAATGAGCTGTTCTTCTATTTGGCAGCAATAACAAAGCAATTCCACTTGAAGCCACATTTAGTACAATCTCACCCTTTGATTGTATTGAAGCAGACAATGTTTTCCACAAAAAAGTTTTCCCTATACCACCATATCCATATAAGAAAAACAAACCATTACATTGAACTGCCTCAATTATTTCATCATATGCCCTTTTTTGCTCATCCGTAATTGTTTGCAAGTACCCAAACAACTCATTTGACAAAGCTTCTCTATCAAAATTTAATTCTTCCATTATTAATCTATCTTGCATAGTAGATAGGACTTCTTCGGAAGGAAAAGGCATATCAGAGTATTCTTTCAATGATCTTCCATTTGATTGTAGCATTTCCTCAATACTTGCAAGACAAATATTCTTGATTTGTTCATCTGTTAGAATTAAATCTGAAACAAAATGAAAATGAAGAAAAAATGTTTTAGTTTAACATAACCATATGATTATTAAGATAAACATAATTAGAAATAATATATAACAAATGATGAAGGTTTTACCTTGACATTGTAGCATTCTTCTTTGTCTATATAGCACGTCATCAAAAAGTTCCTTCTAGCACTTCTGCCAAACATACTCAGGTCTATTCATGTTATTTGACATCAGCAATACCACAAACAACCTTCTGATATAATTATCTGATGCCCATGAGCTAGCTTCAAAAATAGCATCAATAAACTCGTTATCATCTTGAAGTAATCCTAGAGTGTAATATGCATCCTTGAATGAGTTATGAATAACACCATCGACTCTTCTTATATCTTCAATAATAAGTGAAGATAGTAGTCTTCTCCATTTCCTGCTGGCACATGAGAGATCCTACCAATAGCAAATCCTTGCTTTCTCGGCATCCAACTTGAACAATCTTCCTTCCAGACAAATTTTGTAGGAAATTCATTGTATGTGAGATTTCTTGCTTCTGGGTACAACTTGTTTGCTCCAAACCATGCTAATAACATTATCTTCTTAGCATTTGCTTTGTCCAACATGGTTGGAATTTCCTCATGATCTTTGAACACTATTGCTTGTTCATCAGGTAAATGGAAAGGTAATCTAATTACTACAGGTTCTTTCATCTGAATATCAAAGCCAAACAACCTCCAGGAGGCTTCAGATGTTGAAACATACCTGCAATCATAGTAATTACGGATCTCATCTATGCTCATATTAGAATTAGCATTCCCTTCATCACTTCGAAACAATGCTACAGTGACTTTATCATGTCCCTTATGGACGTATTTGAATAGATATTTAATGGTAGAGGTCTGACATGTATATTCAACATTAATATGACAACCAAATTTGAGAAGAAGTTTTGGATTGTATGGCACAATGTAAGAATTGTCCAATAGACAATTTTTTTTCTTAATTGTCCTTCCATCATCTCTTCTTCTATACTTTGGGAATCCAGCATCATCAATAATGGTTCTTGGCCGAAGAGGTTTTGGGTAGAATTTTTAGCATCTTCCATTAACCATGCAAGGACTACTTTTGTTATAATGTCCACATGGGCCATGAACCATAAATTTCTCAATTGCTGCATACAACTTCGGATTTGTTCTCTTATTTGTAATTTCTGTTGAAATGAACCTATCTATGTCATTAGGTGACTTTGGCTTGAAGAAATGATTAGCTCAATGTTATCCATTTGAGGCACTGCTTATATGCTTTGTAAGGGAGAATTAACTAATAGACAGCATGGCAATTACTCATGCTTATCTCCCCTATGCAAAGTGGATATGTCTACTGCATGAGAAGACTGAGAGATAACATCCCATGCTTCCAATTACTGTAAACTTGTTCTAATGTAAACGTTGTTATATTCACATAAAAATAGATAATGACAGCAATGGTACTCATGAACTCCCATTTTTTATGAAAGAAAAACTTGTAACCTCTGCTTCATTGAAGAACTTCAATTACAGCAAAAACATTTTGAAGTCTAACCTTAACAAACAAATTTAGAAGTCTAACCTTAGCATTTAAAAGTAACATTTTGAATTATATTTCAATAATTTAATCAACTTCAGAAGGAAATAGTAAAAACTTTCCATTAATGTTTGATTAGCAAAACATGATTACATAGTGAATTGCTTCCAATCATAAGGTGGAAGATTAAGTTCAGCTATAGCATTAAATATTTTCTTGCCTTTATGCTATCCATGCAATGCCCTGCTTCTATGCCTGCAAAGGCAGAAGTAAGTTTCAGACAGTAGAGCAGTTATGCTTGTTGCATGAGGAGACTAAGAGATGACATCCCATGCATGAAATTATGCTAAACTTGTTCTAATATAGATGTTGTTAAATTCACATAGAAATAGATCATGACAGCAATGGTACTCATGAACTCCCAATTTTCATCTCAGAAAAACTTGTTACCATTGCTTTATTGAAGAACTTCAATTAGAGCAGAAACATTTAGAAGTCTAACCTTAATAAACAGATTTAGAAGTCTAACTTCAGCAATTAAAAGTCTAGCAATTTGAAGTATAACTAAATAATAAAATAACATGAGAAGGAAATAGTAGAAATTTTGCATTGATGTTTTATAAAAAAACATTATTACATATAGGATTGTTTCTGATCATGACAAAACTATCCTATATAAAATCATTGTCATGAACAATAGACCTAGATCATCAACCAAAAAATGAAGCCATATTTTTCAAATTGAACATCAATGTTTTGGTTCCTTTAAAAACAACAGAAAAAAACTCATAAATGAAAATCAAATAGCCACAACATCAACCATCATGACAGATACATCATCAGCCGTAACCCTCAACCCTCAACCTAACTACACTTCCACCCTTCAGCTTTTTTGTCCTTGCATGTTTAATCTAGTCGTTGCTCAGACAAACCTCCCTTGATCTCCTTGGACTTCACCTCATGACCACAGGATATGAAACACCTTCATTATCCCTCAGATTGATCCTAAGAATCATCACTGGATAAGCTTGTGCAACAAATTCAGATGGAAGAGTCTGCAGAAAAGTTTTTCATAACACTATGAGAAGATACTTTCATAGATAATATATTTAATGTCAAAAGGATAGAACAAAAAACCAAATGTATAAAACATATTAAAATAAATAAACAAATAATTAATTTCCTTACCACTACACCACCTTTAGCCTGATAAGGGGTCATAACCTTCTCACATGTAAATACTTCAACTGCATGAGGCTATTCATTAACCACCTCATTTTCAATAGGGGGATTATTGGGACCATTAACAATAGGAAATACCTGAGGGTTTTCAACATTATCAGTTGGAAGTTGGGCTACATTTTCAGGAACAACATGTTCCACAGGAGGACGTGTATCATAAATGCAGCTTCAGGAATAGGGTAGGGAATAGGAAAAGGACCATGGTAAGTCGGAAGGTTAAGTTCAGGTATAATCTCAGAATGAGTAGCAGGTACCTCAGGAGAAAGAGGTTCAAGTTTCATAGTTGCATAAATAGAAGGTTATTTCATGTCAACATCTATAGGATCGGGAGCAATGAAGGTATCAAAAACAGGATCTAGAAGATACTTTGCAGGAGTAGTAGGATACGACACTTTATTGAAGTCTACGTCCCTTATCCTAATATAGAAAACATTGTCACATGCATATAATGCCTTCATCCAGCCTCCATATTGAAGACCATAAACCTGCATGATTCGCTCATAACCAAAAGTAAAATAACCCCTTCATAAGCCTCTATGATGCTCGACCTCAATCTCATTGCCATGATTATCTTTCAACATCACCCTGTTAGATAACTCATGTTGGAATTTCCTATAGAAGAGAGGAGGCAATTCTCCAATAAATTGCAAATAAATCAACCAAATGAAACCATGAAAAATGTGAAAAAAACTTATAATCAAATGGATAATCAAATGAAGGAATAAGACTTAGTTATCAAATCTGGATCAAACGACATGTAGAACAAACGGAAGGACTTCTTTGCTGAGACTTGTTTTGAAGAAGCAGCCATTGTAGCACAACTTGTGTACCACATAAGACATGAAATACAAAAAAAAGGAAAGTAAGTTATTTTGTTTTAGGATATAGAAGCTATATTATTTTAGAAAACGAAAAGATTGAAAAAGAAGGTACCGGTGAGGATGAAATAGCAAAGCAGCAAAAAAGAAGCAAATTTTACTTCTGATTCTATGGTGAAAAAACCATCGTTGATATATATAAAACTGATAAGGTTCAGGTAACTACATCTTCATTGAAGCATTTACATTCACCAATGAGGACCAGCAAAACGAAGAGACACCCATGCTTTTCATTTTAGTAGTCTACATTACCAAAGTAGATATATAGACAACAAATGTTATAGGTTTAAATGTAAAAAATAACACGATTATTTAGACATAATCATTGACAGAGAAAGAGAACGGCTGAACATTTAATGTAAATGAATGCAATTGGATGAAATTGGTGGCTATTAGTGGCTATTGGGAAGGCTATGCGCATTCTAAAGGTAGGAAGGAAAGAAGGATTAAGCGTATAAAATCAAAAACCTTTCACTTACCTATGAATATAAATAAATAAGCTAAATTGTCATTGGCCAACAAGCCTTCCATGCATTATGATTGGTCAAGAAGAACATATATCTGTATTGTACTCGTTCGAAATCATTTGGAGGGAAAGCAAAAGCATATTATGCTGCCAGCGCACATCTTCCACTATTGCATTTCCTTCTTTTAGTATTAGATATATGATATGATATGATTTGTGAAACAAGAATGTGTCTTATCGAAAGATTTCTTGTAATCTTAATCATTCACTTTGATATCTTATTAAACAAAACTGATGATGTTGTTCCTCTATTGATCAAAAATAAAGAACATCGATTTTGCCAAATGAGAATAGGATTCCGAACCCGTCATTGACTATGGTGGAATTGATAAGGTGCGGACAAAAAAGGCTGACAGAGACGGTAATAAGTGAGTTTAAAGTGGATAAAGGTCCTCATAATTGAAGGTCATTTACTTTTTACCCCTCAAGAGCCATACTTTAGATATTGTGCTTATAATATTCATTTATTATTTATACATTGAGCGTTTTTATCTATTTATCTATTATATATTATTGAAATAAAATATTTAAATATTGCTTTTAAATATTATATCTTTTTGATAATTTATTATATAAAAAATAATAATTAATATAATTCAAATAAATATGTTATTTTTAAATTACTTTTCAACTAATATATCTATATAAAAATTATTTTATCATAACTGATTTTCTAGGAAACAGTTATACGCACCATTAATTATTGTGTAAATTTTTGGCAACCAATCCAAACACACGTTAACATTATTTGTTTTTGCTCTGTCTTTTGTTACGGTCCAGTATTATAGAAATATTTACTTGATCCAGAAGTATTATGTGATTGTGTTCCTCACCAATCAAATAAATGTATTTTGTATGAGATTATGTGTTAATGGTATATTTAATATAAAATATATTTATATGATTGATCTGGAAGTATAATTATGTGATAATTTCAAATCATGTAACTATTTCTCCCATAATTATATGTCTCTTGGCACATTACGGAAAAGCGAAAGTGGGCCGTTAATTAATTATTGAGATGATGTTCAATTACTGTCTATGCACAGGACAAGACTAATATATTCATAAATATGGTGAGAATATTTATATGAATACTCATCAAAGTTGAAACACTTAAAAATCATTGATTACATATTATTTAATTCCATTGCTAAGATTAAAAATTGGCAGCCAGTAACTCAAGGGTTTAATTATTATACATAGATAATATAAAAATATTTTATATTTTTATCTAATTAAATATTTATATTTATTAAAATTTTAAAGTGGATGATTAAATCAAACACGTTTGCTGAATGATTTAAAACCAATTGTCTATAACAAGGTTAACCAATTGTCGGTAACAAGGCAAAGATATACGTGGGCTCTATGATTTAAAGCCAGTTGTCTGTAACAAGGTTTACGGAAAAAATGGACTATAGTAGTGGAAAAGGTTTTGAATTCTCCAAAATAAATATATTTATAAGTGAGAAAATAAGAAGTTAATTATTTTTTAATCATTTAGTAGAACCACAAACAATAAAAGTTATAGATCAAAATTCAATAAAAAAAAATCAATTTTTTTTCACGGACGACAACATACTTAGCGATGGAAGAATTACTGAACTTACTATGCATGTACACAACATACTTAATTCAAGGTTTTCTAGAAAAGAGTTGTATTATTTATACATCCAATTTTAGAGATCCTTATAGATATTCACACACAAAATGATAGGCCTCCACAATCTTGTAATTATCATATTATACTTTTTCGATTATAAAAATAAAGGATATCTACCATTTTAAGTGATACAAAAATTATTTCTCTATGTTTCCCCACAAAATGGTAGATGGTCCAGATTTATGCGTAGCAATCCCGCACCCACCACCACCTTCTCTGGTGCCAGCAGGCACGAGCCATGGAGAGTTCATGTAGTTCAGTGTAGGCGGTAGAGTTGCTGAACAACAATACCGCACAAGTAGATGAACGGGCGCAGGCGAATATTGAGTGATGAATGTTAGATGATGGTGATTGTGTTGATGTGCCTGTAAAGTATGTGAGCGAAGTCGTTTGAGTAAAGCCGAAAAAACTAGTCCGCCACAAAAGATAGAAAAAATAAAATAAAATTACGTGGTAATTGTGAATTGCAAGATATGGATAAAAAGTTTTATTAGTATGCACTAATTTTATATTCTTAATTAATAGAAATATTAAAAAAATAAAAAATTATGGTGGCCTCCCATTATAATGGATAATTATTTGTATGAATTATTTTTTTTTATTATTTTTATTAGTTGATAAAAAAAAATTACTTAAAATGAATATTGAATTTTTCAAAACGTACAATTCATTCAACAAGGGTGATAGAAATTGCCAAAACCAAAATAATCTATTATCATTGCTACTTTTTATGAACATCTATACTCACGAGTTTTTTATGAGGATTGAAGTAGTTGTCCTTTGCATTTGGTAATACATCTCAATCAAATTAAATTCAAAGGTCTCGCAAAACGAAGTTGTGCTCCGCTGTAACATATAATATGAAGAAAATAAGCACATTTTTTATTTGGGTGTAATTATAATGTGTTGATAATGGAAAATTTTTTTATATAAATATTTAATAATATATTGTAATATTAATAAAAGTATTGAATTTAAGTATCTATTATTTTAAAAAGTTTATAAATAAAAATATATAATTAAATAATAATATAAAAAATTTTTATATTGATAATCAAAATAAATCTCTTTTTATTTTCTTCTAGAATTATTAGAGAGAGAGAGAATGAAAAGTTATTATTTAAAAGCATTACGATGAAAACAATACAACAATCCAAATTGATAATGGTGACTACAAAGAAAAGGCTAAATATGGAATGCATTAATGGATAGAATATTCAAAATCAATTTAAATCGAATTAAAATAAAAAAAATAATTAAAAAAATAAAAAATAGATCAAAATTGAAATAAATTAGTTTAGATTGATTCTTATTTTATGAAATCGGTTTAGTCCGATTTTCGGCTTTAGTTTATAAAACCAAACCAATAGTATATTATATATTATTTATCCATATCCATATTTATATAAATATATATAAATTTTTTTTATTATTTGCTTAATTTGTTAGTATTAGATATTAGTATAACTTTTAATAATTAATTTAGATTTTATAATTATATGAACTTATTAAAAAAAATTAATGATTAATCAAATTTAATGAAGTTAAAAGTTATATTTTTATATTTTATAAAACTTTTAATAAAAAATTGAAAATCAAACCAATCCAATCTAATTTTTGGTTTGATTTGGTTTTTTTAAATATAATTAAATTAAAATAAAATTTATTATTTGAATTAGTTAGGGGTGTTTGGTTTGCATGTTTCTTGTTTTCATTTTCAATAAAAATAGAAAACAGACATAGAAATATGTTTGGTTTAATTTTGTTGAAAATATTTTTATGAAAATATTTTCACAAATCTTCACAAATTTAAAAATGCCATTTTCACGTTTCTAGTGTTTTGTTATATAGAGTTGGAATCATTTTCAACAGAAAATGCGGTGACATACTAGTAAATAGAATAACAAGCCTTCCTTTCCACCACAATTTTCTGCGTTTGAATCATACGGGTACCATCTTATACCTTTTTTTTTGTCCCCTTGTCTAGTGCATGCCAGCTATTCAAAGCTGCCTACGACAACAATTCAATAGATAAAAAATCAAAGTTACACACTGCAGGATTCAACCCTGTCCAACTGCCTACAACAACTTACAACACCACTGTATTGTTTGGTTGCTACACATGTATTTAAATCAATTATATGCTATAAATAAATTGTTATCACTAACACAGGTGACCAGAACTTTTTGTTAGATCATTTATTTTCACTGTTCATAATCACAATATAATAATAATATTTAAATATTTACCTGCGTAGAAATCAAAACATAATAATTAATAATGATAATAAAATAATTTTAAAATGATTAATTTAGTTTATTTTTAATTTTAATAATTTATAGAATTATTTATTATTTTAATAAATACTTTTAGTAGATGAACAAAATGTATAAATCAAATATATATTATTTTTATTATTCAATAATAACTATAACTATTATCTTAAATTTGATTTTAAAAATTATATTTTTAAAACAGATAAATCAAACATATTTTTATTATTTTTGCTTTTTAGAAACAAAATATATTTTTATAAATCAAACACATTTTCTGAATTTTTGAAAATCTGAAAATAAAAATTCTTTTCAAAAAATAAAAACAGGAAATATTTTCATAAACTAAATACATCTATAGATTTTTGTCTCAAAATCAAATTAAATCGAACCACAAACAACCCTAAGAATGGGCTTATACATGTGCATTTGATAAGAATTGGAAGCAGCATCACAAAAGAACTCTATACATGCATCTTCCAAGTAAATATGTCATTGGTACTTTATTTTTTTGAAAAAAAATTTATTTACTTTTTTTTATGTCTAATTAACTATATTTATTTTGATTGTTTACAATAGAAGTGGTAATGGGTCAAATTAAGTTAGGTTTAACTTGATTGATTTTGACATAAAATTTTAATTATATCAAATTCTTAAACTTAGGCGTAACGTAACTAACTAAAATTAAAACAACTTGATTTTCAAATAAAACATATAAATTTATATATTATATATAATTAAGTTATAAAATTTTAAAAATAGAATTATAATATATTTCTAAATAAATTATATTAATAAAAAACTAACATAATATATATAAATTCTTACTTTAAATAAAAATTGTTAATTTATTCTTGATATAAAAAAATCACAGTTCTTAAAATATCTTATAAGATGAAAACTCAAGTCCGCTTAAAATATAACTTAAATCTAATCTAAAATTAAATTAGGTCTAATTTTAATAATTACTCAAACCCAACTATAATAACTTCAGAAGGAGACGGGTTGTTAAATTGGACCCGTGACAAGTACATTTAGCTAGTTTTCTTTTTTTTTTTGGGGGGCCAGAAAGTACAAATTTTTGTTGAAAAAGTACATTATATTAATAAAAAATTAACATAATATACATAAATTCTTAATTTATTCTTGATATAAAAAAATCAAAATTCTTAAAATATCTTATAATATAATATCTAGTCAAGTCCGCTTAAAAGATAACTCGAATCTAATCTAAAATGAAATCATGTCTAATTTTAATAATTACTCAGACCGAACCTAAAATAACTTACAAAGGAGTAGAGATGTCAACGGGGTGAGGCAGGGGCGGGAGCGGGGGCGGAGGTGAGGGCCTAGGCCTATCCCCCATCCCGTAGATAAATACTCGTCCTTATCCCCAGCCCCATATTAGGATAGGTATCTATTTTTTATTTTCTCATCAGTTTATGGGTACGCATAGATATCTATAGATACCTGCTAGAATATTAAAAATTAAAAAAAATTTAAATTAAATATAAATATTTTAATATCATAAAATACTTAAAATAAATATAAATAATAATTTAATTCTATAATTCAAATTTTAACAACTTAATATACTTAAAATAAAGATAAACATATAAAATAAATATAATAATCTAATTTCATAATCTAAATTCTAACAATTTAAAATGTTTGAAATAAAAATAAATATATAATAGTAATCCAACCATTAGTTTAATATATAATAAGTATAAATAAATCTAACTTCTAAATTTAAATTTTAGTCTAATCAATTTAAATAATAATAATATTAACCTAACTAAGTTAATAACTTAAGGGTAAAATAGTAATTTTATAACAAATATTCGCTAGTATGAGGATAGTGATCCTCGCCCCCGTCCTATTTAATATGTGAGTATTTAAAATCTTCATCTCCATTATTCGTGGAAGTAAAATCTTCCCCCTATATCCTCTCCTATTACGTATCTATGAAAGCGGATTTTTTTGAGTCGGTTGTTAACTCGGACCCGTGACAAGTACATTTACTTCTTTTTCTGTCAGAAAGTACATTTAGTTGTTTAGCAAAAAGTTTTTGTTGTTTGGGCTGGACCCCTGGGGTACAATAGACGGTAGAAGCCCAAAGAAAATACCAACTAAACAGAAGCAAAACCATACTTGTAGATGCCGGTTTGGTCATTTTGTCTTCATATGTAAAAATGTAACGTTGGAGAATATAAAAATGAGTTTAATTGAGGTGTACTGACAGTATAAAAATTTTTTATACACTATCATCTAATTAAAACCTTCCATTTATATAACCATTCAAGTAGTGGATGATTATATCAAAGACTTTTCCTGATGTGGCAATATATGATTGGATATCTATATAAAATTTTTTTATACTGACAGTGCATTCAAATTAAATCCTATAAAAATACTCTCAAAGTGTTTATATAAAATTAAAATAAAGTTCTGTTAAAATATTTATTTGCTAATAAATATACTTCTTTAATTAACCTCTAGAAGCAACTCTTAAAAAAGTAACTGGTAATACCATAATCATGAAAAATGCGTAGGATAATGAAATCACGAGTGATATTATATTCACAACAGAAATCCATAAGATCATGAAAGATTTTTACATCCATACAAGTCATCAGGTAGAGTAGCACACTCAGAGTACCTGAATCACTTTTGCTGGCTTAGATACGTAGTTCCATTTTTAGAGATGAGGTTATAAGTGTAACTAGCGTTACCTTGCCAACGAGAGCAAAACCAGTTTCATTCCCGATTGCTAAAAGATGATTATTTCCCAAAGATTGAATAACAAAATAGTTGCTATGATAATCCTATGCAGCATATCATGCTCATTATATTTAACTGAGTTATTGAATATTTTTTCGATTATTAATCTCCGATAAGATCCTCCCGTTTTATTGATTACATATAGAGGCACACAAACTCAGGGGACATTCAAAGCCATGGAGAATTGTAAAGGGGAGTTACAACAGATTTAACTTGTAGGTACTTGTGAAGGGCATCCAACCCATTATCTTTTCCAAATCCACTCATCTTGTACCCTCCAAAAGGAACGTCATCCCCGAAGGCAAAATAGCAATTGATCCAAATAACGCCAGCACGAATGGACCTTGACATAGTGTTTGCTGTATCCAAGTTCTTGGTCACAATGCCTGCTGCTAGGCCATATCTGGTATTGTTAGCGCTCTTAATTGCTTCCTCGATGGTCCTGTCGTTCATATAATATAGTTTTAATCCAGAGTTCACAAACATGCTCAAAAGCATTGTTTTTCTTAGTACTAACACAACAAAATAATGTATATAACTTACTTAAACTTCTTCAGCGCCATCACAGGGCCAAAAATTTCATCTTGTGCTATAAGCATATCCTCCTAAACAATTGTTAATAATTTTTGTAAAGGGAAACAAGATGGTTAGTTACCTAATTATGCTGAAGATACTTAATTTGATACTTTTATGGACTTAGAACTCACCTTCACATCGGAGAAAATTGTGGGCTCAATGTAGTAGCCCTTGTTGCCCATTGCTTTACCCCCGGTCAAAAGGGTAGCTCCTTCTCTCTTTCCATGTTCAATGTAGGAAAGAATTTTTTCAAATTGTTGCTTGTCAACCTAAAACATACGTAAAATTGTTAGCCAACAGAGGACGGTCCTAGTTCCTTCTGTCAATTCTATTTTTGCAAGCAGCCAGCCAGTTCTTGAAATATTAAAGTTAGAGATCGGGTTGCATGGAACGAATCGACATATATTTTGGAACTAGTGTAGAAAAAATTGTGCCACTATATAATTTCCTTACTTGAGGGCCTTGCTGAACTTTTGGATCAAAAGGATCCCCAATGACCCAAGCTTTTGCCTTCTCCACCAACTTTTTCTCAAATTCATCATAGATCCCTTCCTGAACGAACACGCGGGAACTTGCAACACAAACTTCCCCCTGTTGTCCCAAAGGAAGAAATAAGAAGTTTTCACAGATATAATTGAGTGCTTTTTTAAAGGAAAAGACTTCTAGATAGCAAGTTTCACCTTATTATAAAGGATGCCCAAGAGAGCAAGCTCAGCTGCTTTGTCTATATCAGCATCATCAAAAATTATGATGGGTGACTTGCCACCTAATTCAAGTGAAACTTGTTTCAAGTTACTCCTAGCTGCAGCCTGCATTATTTCACGGCCTACTTCTGTTGAACCAGTAAAGCTAACCTGAATACACCACCATCAAGGCAATTTTAGCAGCACTATATTAAAGACCACAACATTTCCAAATGTTTGAAGCGGAAATTACCGCATCAATGTCCATGTGTGAGCTTATTGCAGCACCAGCAGTTGGACCAAATCCAGGTACTACATTGAGCACTCCATCTGGGATTCCAGCCTTCAAAAGGGAAAAACAAGGAAAATCCAATGAGTGAGACCGACCCGTGCGTGTTTGATAAAGAAACTACAATGTGTTGAATCATTACCAGTTTAGCTAGATGAGCAGAAAACAAAGCGGAGAGAGGGGTTTGCTCTGCAGGCTTGAGGACCATGGTGCACCCAGCAGCTAAGGAAGGGCTAACCTTGAGGAAGAACATGGTAGCGGGGAAATTCCATGGAATGATGTGTCCCACAACACCAATTGGTTCCATCAATGTATATGCATGGAAATCCCCGGACATTTTTAATACCTGTCCATGAATTTTATCAGCAGCACCAGCATAGTAACGTAGAGTATTTGCTGCTGAAGGAATGTCCACAGCCTTACACATATGATACAGCTTGCCGGCATCAATGGCATCTAGTGCTGCTAGTTCTTCTACGTTTTGATCAATTAGGTCCGCCCATTTCATCAAAATTTTTGCTCTCTCCTAATCACCATATATGCCTTGTCAATTTTAATATATATGCTGAAAAACTAAAAGTAACAGAAGGGAAAAATGCAATAACCGGCATGATGCATCATGCATCCTAGAAGGTAGCAGTTCCAGTCCCCATATATTTCCTCATGTGCCTTAATTAAATCGATTTTATTTATTGGTGTAATTATTAAAGTGTTGAATTTAAGGTTTTCCTTCTCTTTCCAGTTGCTAATCGATGAGTTGATTGAGTTTAGCAGCTTCGAACTTTACATGTAATAAACAATCCAACTTTACATGTAATAAACAATCCTTTTGTCAAATCAGTTTCTCCCTTCGTACTTAGGATCCCGCTTGATCTCTCTCTCTCTCTCTCACTCTCTCACACACACACACACACACACATTCACACACACACACACACACATATATATATATATATATATATATATATATATATATATATATATGTGCTGTTAACCAATAAAATTATAAAAATGTGACAAATCATGGTAGATAAGTATTATAGTGGATTAATTATACCCACTTTGATATAGCACTTTCTTATAATTTTATTGATTGATAATTTAAATTTTTTTCACACAGTTAATGCACAAAAATTAATTCCTATATACAATACCAATTATTAATCAATGATTTAAGTTCTGCAAAGGTTGTGAGTGTCAAAATGGACTTTTTTTTTCTTAACTTTGAACTAATATATCCAATAAATTTTCACTTCCCCCTAGCGTTATATATATTGACTAATAATGGACTAAGTGTAATGATAAATAAATTATAATTTTACGGGAGAAGAAAGGCGTAAGTCCTAAAAGCACTAATTAACGGAAAAAGTCTAACTATATAGGTACTATTAAAAAAAATAACTTCACAGTTGAAAGTATGAAGATATATATGAAACTTAAAATAAAATTATATTATCTCTACAGTGTATGCATTACGCAGTTTGGCATTATGATTTAAGGTACCTTAATAGTTATTAGTAATATAGATACACAAAATCAGAGTGTAAATATGCAACATTTAAATAGGACCAATTGTAATTGAATAATAAAAATTATATAAATATTACATAATACGTGTATGAATGTGTGTGATAACATTAATCATATAAATGTAAGTATGATTACTTAACGATGTGCAAGAAAAACAATATTCCTTCAATAACTTAAAAAAAAAAAAAACCTTCAATAGGAAAAAAAAAAAAGGAATTATGGATATTTCTTCTTAATTTAATGATTACTGTTGGAGAGCAGAAAACTACATAACTAACGAGGTTAGCTTAGCTCCGGCTATATATGCACCATCAAATCAATTAACAAAGCAAAAGCAAAAAAACAAAGGAGTCCGAAGCAAAATTTTAGATACTCTTACAATAAGAAACAGTCCATGTTCCATTCCATTTAATACCCCAATTTTATATGTCATTATTATCTTCTACTATAATAATATTTTTAACGTAATTGTTTAAATATCAAACATTAAATAGTTCGTAGAAAAATTTTTTCTTGCTTTATCAGCAGTTAAGAATATCTCGTAGGGGTAATAACATTCATTTAATCAAAAGCTCTGGTGAAAAGTCCACGAGTGTGACCAACTTGTCGTATTGAATTGGATAACTATTATCACAACTGGACTTTGACGGCCAAAAATATTGAACTTTTTAAATTTTATAGTTTCTAGGAATATTTTTATGGTAATATTGAAAATTATAATATAACTTATATTCGTTAACAACTGGTGTGTTCTTTTTCATAAAATAACAATAAGTAAAACCCTTGCTATTTTTTCATAAAATATATGGTTATCAATTATTGTTTTCTTTATTTTTTAAAGAAATTTTCATATGATTTGAGTGAAAAATTAGTTTTTTTTTTTGGGTTTTTTTTGTTTGACATTGAGAAAACAAAAGCAAAACGCAAAAGGCAGCAAGGAAACTAGGAACGCAAGAAGTACGTCCCCTTGACATCAGCTAACAGGAAAATGCTGCTAGTCATCGGGCGGGGCTTCAAGTTGCTTCCCCTCTTCAGAACGTGATCTTTTCTCTTTTTTCTGGTACATAACTGATGTGTTCTTTAAATATTAATAAAAAAAGGACTTCTCATTTTTTATAAATTATTTTTTAGGACTTGAATTATAATTTTTTTTTTGTTCTTGTACTATATTTGTGCTCAATATGCCAATATATAAAGTTTTTTTTAATAGTGAAGAAAATTATATTTAAAATTGAAAAGTTCTTTTTAGGCTTCTTGAATTTCTATTTAAATTAAGAATTATTTTTATCCTAAAACGTCATTGATATTATAGGAAAATACAAGAAAAGAAAAGAAAAGAAAAACCCAATAAATAGTGTTTTAAAAACTTAATTTAACTCATCAAATGAAATCAATTGAACTGTCATAGCGATACAATTTATAATAAAAATCAATAATAAAAAATATATGTTTCCTCCATTTCTACAATGATAAAAATGTTTGTTTTGGGGGAAAAATATTTAAAATTATTTTTTAAAATATTAATAAAGAAGTAATTACATATAATTTTATCTATGCGACTATATCTTTCATTAGTTACAATTTTTCTTTTTTTTTTATTTACTTTGTTATTTTATCATAATATTTTAATTCATGTATAATTAATGTGATTAATTAATAATTTAAAGGGTAATTTAATTTTTTATAATTACTTTTTTAAATATAAGATTGTTAAATTATTTTTTAATCTTATTATTATTACTTTAAATTATTATTATTATGAAAGGGAGTGGAAGTAGAAGATATCCCCTTCATCCGACATCGGACAGTTTCGAACAGTAAAGGAAGAATGACGAATTAAAAAACGAAGGCAACTATAAACGCGTTTAATTATAGAACTTAATTTCAGGAAAAAGAAAAAGGGGATAAAATGGTCCGCAATTAATGAAAATGAATAAAAGAAATGGATAATCGGAAAATTAACGTACAGCGCCGGGCAAGCGGGGCCATGGACCTGCGTCGAATGCGTGACGTGCTGCCTTCACGGCAATATCTATGTCTTCTTTGGTTCCCTCACTAATCTTCGCTACCACCTCTCCTGTTCTTGGATCTATTGTCTCAAATCTCTTTCCTGTTTTGTTTTTTTTTTTTTTTTTCCATTGGTTTAACCACAAAAATAGATGAGAACAAAGCCACAACAAGAATAGTTTTACCAAATTTATGTTATAGAATCAAAAAATATATACAACCTTTCTTTGTTGTTGATACGTCAAGTCAAAAAAAATAACGTAAGGTTTTGTCTCTCTATTTTAATTTATTGCGATCTTTCAGTAAAACAGTGAAGAGAATAATATTACAGCGGAAAGGAGTAGGAGGAGGAGGAGGAGGAGGAGGAGGAGGAGCTGAGGAAACTAGAAAAACCAGACATGAAAGAGCAAGAAATGGAAAAATAGAAAAAAAGAGATAGAAATGAAGTAGAGAGGAAGGCATGCATGTGTTGAGTATAATATTGACCTGAAACGGAATCAACAAAACCTCCATTGATGAATAGCTTGGTGAACTTGACAGTGGGAACCGTGGGAACGGAGCCATCTTGGCCGTTGGTGAGGTGAGTCATCCTTGTATGTGTTCGTGTGTCTTCTGCTAATAAAATTAATGAACTGAAGCAGAGAGAAACCAAAGCAGGCTGAGATGTTAGGGACTCTTGACTTGTGGAAATGGACTGGCACTAGTATTATATATGGAGACAACATCATAGGCGGAGAATTGGAGAAACAGGGGCGGCTCCTCGGAGTACATGTGAAATGGAGCAGTGGCCCCCCTAATTTTTAGTTTTTTCATAAATTTCTCATTTTTTTTATTTGCCCCCCTTCTAATTTTTTTTATTTAGTTAGTTTTTACAAATTTTTTACTTAATTAGATATTTAAATACTGTAATATATATATATATATATATATATATATATATATATATATATATATATATATATATGGCGTGCGCCATTTTTTTTTTTTGAGTTTTAATTATAAAATATTTATTTTTCTTCTATATATAGTAGTTTTTATTTAAATTTTTAGATAAGCAAAAATTATAAGATTATAGTCTGCACATTAAATTAAATATTAAGTATCGGCCTCTTCCAACAAATTAACCTAGCTTTGCCTGTGGAAGAGCTAGCGGTCCAAGTGCAAACATTTTTTATTATAGTAAAAGTATAGTAAAATAATTAATATATATTTCTAAATCCTTGGCAATAATCTAATGATGAAGGGTTTGTATAATTTATATGATATATTAGATTTAAATATTATTGCAGTTAATATACCAAAAATTTACATATGTTTTTTTTATATATTCTTTTTGTTTCAATATATTTGTTAGTTTAACCAAAGTGATATATTCTTAAATTAATATATTTAAGTACAATTGTATCAAAATATATTTATTTTAAAAATATATTACTTTGATTAACTTGATAGATATATTAAAAAGGAGGAAACATTTTCAAATATGAAAATTTCTTTATTTAGATGCGTTTTTCAATGGGGTCGAAACATTGATATTATGGAATTTTCTTGATTGTTAACGTCAACCATGCTTATTACTTAATCTACCTCTATGTTTATCATTCTTATTTTTATATTAAATCATTTTTTGGCATGTACCATCAAAATCTATAATCTATTAAACTCCAATTAATTATTTTAACTTAAGTCAAGTCGATCCCCTATAAAAATAAAGCACTCCTGACAATTTTTTTTAATTCAAAAAATTCAAATACAATATCTTATTTAAAATGAACAAGTATTGAATTTTTTAAACTAACCAAGCATATACTTTAATTGTATGGAAAAATGTTATAACAAGATAAATTGTACTAGAGATAAAAAAATGATGTCATAATTGTATTTATTAAATAAAAGGATTTATTTATACTTATAACGAAAAAATGTATTTACATATCATTTAAGAATTTTTTACCCTATTAAATTATTTTTTTAATCTTCGTATCATTAACTTAAACAATAGTAATTATTATGAAATGAATGGAGTATCTATTTTGAATAATTGTTAGACTAATTTAAACCATACATTTAATCAATTACAGTTTACCCACCAAAAAAAATCAAGTACAGTTTATTACAAATTAATTTAAGAATGTTTTTATATCCGCTTAATAATTAACTTAAAAATCATTCTAATTCTAATTTAAACAACATAAAGACTATTCAATAAATATAAATAAAACTTTTAATTAGAAGAATTTTTAGGCCCACTATATAAGAGAATTTAGCATTTTTGGTAATTTAATCATTTGATTAACTTAATTGTTTAATTACCTTTTTAGATTTTACAATCGAGGCGTAGCTTACAATAATACAACCTAGCTCGAAATCCTTCCAAATGAAAAGGACAGTTGATACATTTGACTCCACAAATTAAAATTCAATTAAAGGCTTATCTCCTTGTATAGGATTCAACTTTTACTCTTGTATCTTTAGTGAATAATAATATATAACACTGAAAATGTCAATTAAGAAAAAAAATGTTACAATTTATCTTCAGCACCCAATTTTTAATTGAGTTGAAAAAAAATAAATTTAAGTATTAATTAGTTAAAAATTCTTTTAGTTGTTTTTTTTTCTTTCTCATCTTTTGTTCCTTTTCTTTTTGTTTATAATCATTTTTCAATTTCTCTCCCTCCATTAATCATTCTAGAATCTCATTTTCTAATCCTTTTAAATTTTTTAAATTTTCAAAATACAATCTCATTTCAACAAACTAATCTTCTAGTCCCTAATTTGTTACTAACTGTTTTCCCAAATCTCTCTAATTTTTTTTCTTTAAATATGAGTTATCACCTTCATTGAAGCAGGGATTGATTACTTTCAATTACCAGTTTTACTTTTCCTCATTGACATTCTCTCGTTAATGTATGTGATAACTACTCAGCAAGTGTACTGAATTGTTCAAAGAGTAAATAGGGTGAGTGATTATCGTCCCACAATGATCAATGTTACCAAATAATAATTTATTAATTAATTTCTGTTTAGATTATCACAAATTTCTGGATTAAAGAAAGTCCTAAAATTAAAACTTAAAACAAGAATAATTGCAACTTAAAATAAAAGAAAATAAAATCTTCAAACAAAATTAGTAACTGTTCAAAAGAAACTAGGGGTTAAGTTTGTCTAATATTTTATAAGTTAATTGAATTCTCATGTACTTGAGTTGGAAAACAATAAATTATAGGAAGAATTTTAAGTAATTGATTTCTAATTCTTTAATGAAACCAATTCTCCTCTTCTTACATAAAACATATCAATTCCCTAATTATGTTTTAGTAAAAAGAGGGATTAAGCAATCAAACCAATCCAAAATCCACATAATTTTAAGATAAATTCCTAAATCTTGAGAATTATGAAGTTTATTCCTAGACCAAGAACGTACAAATTTCCCAATTCATATATGAACCCTAAATTAATTCATAAAAAATCCATTCACAAATTGCAATAAAAATAAAAGATAAACTCTTAATCTATAGAAACCAATATCAAGTCATGAAAAAATCATAAACAAGCCATCCACATTAGATTGCACCCTCACCTTAACTATGGAGTCTAGTGACTCATGCTACAAAAGAAAATAAAGAAAAAAATAAGAGAAGAAATCATAAAAACCCAAAATTTGGAATGATGATTACTCAAACTCTTCTCCTCTATATATTCTTTGCCTTTTCCCAGAGCTAGAGAATTTTTTCTCTTATTTTCTAACCTAAAGTGCCCAGCCTTTAAACAAAAAAAAAAAAAAAAAAAATTGGAGCAATCTTACCGCTAGTGCCCCAACATTGGGTCTTTGGTGCCTCAGCACTAGGTCACTTGATAGTAAACTTTGAATTCATGGTATTGGTTTGTTAGACAACAACCTCAATTTTTTCATTCCACTACTTAGGCGCCGGGAAGCTAGCACCTAGATGCCCAAATAGTTGAGTGATATCTCCCCTTTCTCTACTAATCATAGCTACTCTAATTAAAATTTATGTTTAGAACACAATAAAACTCAAAACAAACTCTTAAATATGCAAAAACTCAAACTTAAAAAATCTTAACAGAAAACACTCGTTAAAGGTTCAAATTAAAGTGATTTTAACAACTCTTCACACTTAAATTTGCATAAATAGATGGAACATCTTTTATGTTTCCTTTCTTCCTATTCTTCATCATGATTAGCATTATTTGAGCATCTATTGCACATATTTGTAAACACGCACAAAACCCAACCCCATTGTACAGCCTTCACCACCAACGTCATATCACCCGTAGAGCCTCACCATCCCCATGACCACCCACGCCACCAGCAGCCACGATTCTCATTCCTAGCCTCCAAACAGGACCAAACGAAACCAACAGATCCACTTCCATCTCTACCCACCATTTGCATCGCCAAACAGCACCATCATTCATCAAAACCTCATCCTCACTTCATCACCACCCACCTCACTCTTTACCTTATCTCTTGACCCCTTGTCCCTTTTGCCTGTTTATAAAACATAGATTTAGGATTGTTTTCACGCTTTTTATTTCTTCCATTTTGCCTTTTTTTAATTTAATTTATTTACTTGTTTTAAGTATAGTTATGTCTTTTTTAGCTGCCTTTTTTTCTAATTAGTTTTTCTAGCAAATTCGGACTAACTAAAACGTTTTGCTAGTGAAACTTAATTAGGCTGATTTTGTTTTAAAAAAAGAAAAAAAAATGTGAGTGGATTTCTTTTCAAAAATAATTTTTATAATAAAAGTAAGAAAAATTTATTTCTTAATTATTATTTTTATTTGCACAACAATCAATAGTAGTGATTATGTAGCCAATGTTACTTTCACCATTATTTGAATCTTAAAGATTTATTAAGTAGCTTAATACTTACTTGAATCCTGTGCAATAATAGATTTTATTTCACTTCTTTTTATTAAAAAATGTTTTCATAACTTTTTTTTAAAATTCTTTTCATCAACAAAATCATTCCAACACAAAATTATTTTTTCAGAACAACAATATAGTTTTAAGTTCTTCATTACACCAGAAGATACGTAAAAATGTAAGTCAAGGCAAAATTAATTTTTTTTAAATGTTTGTTTCATTTTTTTGTAAATAGTTTTTAAATAAGTGATTTTTTTAATAATTTTTAGGTTTTAATTTTTTTTAAGGAGAAAAATAAAAATTGTCAAAATTATTTCATTTGCACAATGAACTTTAGATGACTGTCATAAGACGGAAGTCAGACACCTAAACCTCATACCATTTTTGACCAATTTTGCTAAATTAGAATATTTTTCCAATATTTTTCTTTAAAAAAAAAAAGATTAGTGATGATTCCATGAATAATTTTTTTCAATTCTTTTTTTTAAGTTGTTGCCTCATTACAGTGCCCTCTAGATACCTTGTAACACAATTTAATTTAAATACATAAGAGAGTCAAGAAAAAAAGATGTCTCTGAATTTAGAAATCTAGAGGATCAGCAAGTTAGCCTTCTCTCACCCCAAGATGATGATTTGGAGGAAGCAAGAAAAGCATAAAATTTGGGTAAAATGATTTGTCTTTCGGCCTCTAACGAAATAGATGCCATTTGGGCTTTGCCTACAAATCGTAAAGATAAAAAAGGAAAGAAAAGTTTAAGTTTCAGACGTAGGAAAAGTGGAAGAAAGCCTGGAAAGCCTAAAACGTAAGTCTTTGGTGTGTGAGGTCTGCTTTGGGGGTTAAGTTTATTGGCTTTGGTTCCAAGTTGGTGTCGTTGAGGTTTCTTAGGGAGTTATGTTTCTATCCTGGGTGGTGCTAAGTTTTGAGTTGAGCAGGGTGTTGGATCTTTATTTATTTTTTCTGGGTTTTGGTTGTGTCGGGTGTTTAGTGAGTTTTACAAGCTTTATGGTGTGGCCTTTTTATCGCTTTTTTTTGGTGGATGCCGTCGTAGCTTTTTTGGCTCCTCTCTTGTTAGAGAGTCTTAAGCGCATATATATATATATAAAGAAACATTGTTATAACGCGTTAAAGATATTGTAAGCCATAGTAAAAAACTCATGTTATTTAAAAGTAGAAATAGAAGTGAATTATAACTTCACAAGAATTTTCTTTGAAATGTCAGGGATCATAGATGAAATGAGTACTATAATTTTAAAGACTTTTTTTTTTATCTTTTAAAATATTTTTATCTTCAATCGTTATTAGAATTAAGAGATGCTTCTAATAATTATTTTTTTTAATATTTGAGCTTTTGTTTTTTTTCTAAAAATATAACTTGCTTATCACTATAACCAAGTTTTGTGGATAAATCTAACGAAAACCTTAGGAGCATATAATAATTTTTCTACACATTTCTTTTATTTTAATGTATCTATTAGATTGACTAGATTGATATATTCTTATTGACAAATATATTGAAACAAAAGAAATATAGTATATGAGCGATTTTTCCATCACTAACTTTTGTCTTTTCCACTATGCAGTAAGCATTAATGTAGTTGCCATCAAATTACTGTAGTTGTCGTAGAAAATTGATAAGAAAAACTAATTCAGACCTAGAGTAATTCTTTCATACCCGATGGAGGAAGAATTTCAATGAAATAATCTTAACCTTTAATTTTGATTGTGAAAGAGAGAGAAGATGTAAAGATAAAGATGTGCAGTGGGGAAAGAAAAAGAAATCCTTGAGAGGGTAAAAAAAATTCCCTTAAGTAGCAATCACGTTCATTAATGACAAAATTGACTGTTCACATATTGCATTATCCTACCTTCAAAGGGTAGGGATGTACTCTCTCTATTTTATATTAATAGTCATTTTTTTTTAAAAACATATTTTATATTAGCTGTCATATTAGAAATTCAATAATAGATTAATTATTTTATAATATCAATTTTATTCTTATTATTATAACTTTTTTATCTCTTTAATCGCCTCCTTTATTGGTTTGCCAATTTTTTTTCTTTCTAAATTGATGTAACTTGATTAATGCACTCTTTTTATAAGTCAAATGGTAAGTCTTTAATGATTATTATTTAAAAATTTAAGATTGTTAAACTATTTCCTTAATCCTAGTACTGTTAACTTAAACTGTAATATTAATAAATGGATCAAGTATCTAGGCTATTAGAAGTGAACTAATGCTGATAGATTTAAATAATCTATATAAAATTATAGATTCAAATTACATTATTACTGATGTAAACAAAATGAATAGAGTATCTATTGTCAAACACCTATGAGACTAATTTAAACCATGCATTTAATAACGTACAGTTGATTACATATTAATTCAATTGTTGACTAACTTAATTAATCACTTTTTTTATGTCACAGTACCTAGGGTAGGATTACCCCCGAGGGGTAGCTTAGAATAATACAACCTAACCCAGAATCCTTCCACATGAAAAGAACTGACACTTGATAGTTGATTGACTCCACAAATTAAAAATCAATTAACGGCTTATTTTCTTGTATAGGATTCTATTTTCTTTTAATTTTTGTCTCTTTTTTGGTTACATGGAGGGCTAAGCCCTCACCTTTTTTTTTTTTGGGTCTCTTTAATTGAATAATAATAACACTGGAAATGTCATTTGTTTTCTCTTATACTTGAAATTTTAAATACTGAAGATTTAATGTATAAAAAGAAACATAATTATAAGCCACTGAAAATATTTTAAGCCATAATCAAAACTCAAAACTCAAACGTTATCTAAAACTAGTTGGTTATAATGAATTTTATTTTTAATATCAAGAGTCTGAATCTTAATTTGTTGTTTTGATAATGATTTAATCTAAATACCCCCACTTAAAAATTGTGTGAGTAATTTCTAAAACAAAAAATAAAAAAGCTCTAAAGCTTGTTTCCTTTATTTGGGTAAATAATATTGGCCTCCTCTAATATTAGGTAATATTATACATGGAACATTTTGAGTTGTTATTGTTATACTTATCTCCTTATAAGAGTACTCAATATCATATTTATAGGAATATTTAATATTATATTTCACAAAATATAAGAATATTAAGTATAATATCACTTAAATTTTAAGGGAAGTTAATATATATTTTTATAAATCAAGAAATATAATGTGTAATATTCTCTAATATTTGAGAAAGTCAATGTAATTTATCCATTTTATTTTGTTGGAAGGTAGGAGACTAAAATCTTCTGTCCCCCACTTAAAATTAATTTGACACCTGCAAAAAAAATTAGAGATTTTAAAATTAATGAAACATGTCATTTCATGTGTTATTTTTTTTAAAATATCAAATTTCAAGTGGGGAGACCGAAAATAAACGAAAAAGAAGATTCATTATAAGCAAACATCGAACAATCAAATGAAAATATATATTCTTTTATTCATTCATTATGTTCTTTAAATATATATATTATTTATAACTAAATGGATTACCTTTAAGTATTATATGGCAACTCCTAACTATAATTAAAAAAAAAGTAATTCTACTTAAAATTTTTACCATTTTTATCTTTTTCTAGATCTCTTCTCTATTATCTATAACTAAATAAACTATGTTTAAGTTTTACATGGCAAACCCTTATTATAATTAAAGAAAAATTATTCTCATTTGAAATTTTTACTCTCTTTTTCTTTTACTAGAAATCTTCCTTTCTTCCCTTGCCATCTCAATGCTCCCTACCATCCCTCACCTTTTCCTCCTCCACTGTTGCCCACTCCTTCCACCACTTACTGAAGCCATTGAAGGTCTCCCTTTAGCCTTCGCTCTCATATCATAGTTGCCACCCCTATCCTCTACCATGACGTGATGGCCCTCGCCCATCCTACTGAAAGGAGAATGGAGCCATGGATGTTTCTTTTTATGCTGCTGATCGCTGGTGTGCTGTTTCCAATCATATATAGTTGTGACTTAGAAAAATATTCTTTCATTAATTTAATTTATGTAATTAAAAGCATGAAGTATCAAGAGAATATTTGATAACTGATTTAATTCTGGAGCTGCTATCAAGAGGTTATAATATGTCTCAATATAAAAAAGTTATTTTGAACTCGTGATAAGTAAAAGAACATATGCTTGACTAAAAAAAAAAAATTTAATGAGAATAATAATAAAAAAATTTTAAATTAAAAATAAAGAGATCAAAACAAATCTGTAACTATGAAATAATAGGCATAAGTACAAGTTTTATATAGTTTTTAGAAGAAAATTTGAAGATTTTTAAAGAAAATTATTAAATAAAAATATTTAATATATTAATTTTTTTTAATACAAGTATTTGTAAGTTTTTAAAACATTCGTTAAAAATTTTCATTAGTATATGCAATTAATTTTTCGTTTATTTATTTATTTTTTACAAAAAGTCAATGCAATAAATAAGGGGATATAAAAGAAGTGTGGGAGGATAAAGCGGCCGTGCAAAGATCATCTCCCCGATATCTTCAGAGCAAGGTTTTCAATGAAATTTGGATGATTTAGTCAATGGTTATTTTTTTCTAAGGGAGAGGACGTAAGAAATATTTTTTAAAAAAGTGTGAGGGAAAGAATGATAGGTGAGACGTGGTAGTTGAAGCAACCAGGTGCATGAAATGCAATTAATAATCTGCATGCCTATGTAGCCCTAAGAGCATTTAATGAAATTAATGCAATTAATAATCAGAATTCAAAATATATTCAATTCTAATAAATTTTATTGGAGCGAAATTGGCCCACTATAAAGAAAAAAATTCTTTTAATATTATTTTTTTATTTATTTACAAAATTTGAATATAAAATTTTATTTAAAAATAAATAAATATCTAACCACTAAAAAAAAATAATTTAATCTATATTATGTTCGATGTCACGAATCATGCGAGTGAAAAATTGTAATATATGCTTTTTTTTCTATGTGTGTGGTTACACATGCATGGTAATTGCCAAATTAACTTGCAACTGAAATTTGAATGGATCAAGAACGGACTCGAATGTACTGAGTGACTGGATTTCATGCTATTTATTTATTTGATGACTTTCTCAAGGGCTAACAGTTCAAAGTAAGACAGACGCTGCGACGGGAAGGACAGGAATGTAATTAGATGATACCTTTTTTCGTTAAAGATAGGAACACGTTGCACGAGAATTGGAGGTGCAGACGTCAGATACGTTGCAAACAAACTCGAAAAGAAAATGTGGAATAGAAAAGTTGAGCGTGACCCTTCACAAGTGCCTCCAGCAACTGATAATTTAAAATATTTCTTCTATTAATTTTTTACCTTCATCAGTTATCTTTACAAATTTGGTTCATTTAAACCATTTATTTATCTTTTTTGATTAATCATTTGAACTATTTATGAAACTTAATTCCGTTGGAGTTATACTATGTGAGCGTTATGTGATCTTCTTATAAAATTACTTCTCTAAAATTCAAATTCACGATATTGAAGTCTAAATTGTTTATCTCACCTTATCTTTTATAAGTATGTTAGCTTCTTACGTTATCTAAATTTTCAAAACAAGAATATTAAAAGAATTATATCTGAATCAAATTCTTTCTTACGTTATACAAATTAATACATACTTGATGTACACATCTTCGTTTAAGTATCATTGTTTTAAGTGAGAAATTTACATAGTTAGCACAAAATCATAGATTTAAATCTCAAGATCACTAGGATTGTGACGAAAAATTTAAACAGTTTGCATAAAATTTTAAATTCAAATCTCATTATTATCAATATAAAAATAAAAAGTAAAATAAAAAATTTAAATTTTATTACCCCTAATATAGCAAAAATCCTCATTTTAAGCAACCAATATGCATAAAACAAATTTGTGCCAGCTGTCACAATGATAAAAATAGAATAATAAAAAATTCCATTAATTCTCGAATGTTAGATTCATCTCCCTATCTTTAGTGGCTTTTTGTTTTTTTAACCCCAAGTCAATAAGCACGTAAATTAGTTAATGGAAGCTATAAAAAAGAAAAGTTTACTACTCAAATGGTTCTCCTGACTCAAACAAAATTGACTTTGGTAGATGGATAGTGCGGTTTCAATCAAAAGACTATTTTTTTACTATTTAATTATTACTGTTGAACGTAAACAAATGATATATTATGTCCAAAAAGGTTTTGAATGAAGGTCAATTAAACTCAATTATGAATCATATAAAAGAATTTATTATATAACAAACAGTCACAAAGACAACTTATTAAATAACAATAAAATAAAAGATACATCTAGAGATAGCAATAAAATAAAAATAAACCTATGACTGAAGATAAGAAAAGTACAAACAGAACCTGTACCTCAGCTAACATAAGGACAGTTATCCCTGGTGTATCACCCAATTAAACTTAATGGTCTATGCAAAAACCATGTTTGTATCTTGATGGCAGCAAAAATGAGTAATGATATCAGATAATAGTGAAGGTGAAAAAGCAAATTTTGATTGCAAGGCATCACATATAATCTAAAAGCACCAGTTGTGAAATTTTTAGTTTTCAATTTTTTATAATATTACATATATTGGTAACAAATAAATGATAAAAAAAGAGAGAGAGAATTATAAAGATTTCAGTGAAGAAAAAGACGTTTCTAAAATTTTAGAATGAGTAATTCTTAACATATAGATTAAAAATTAAGAAAAACTCTTCAATTCTATAAAGTTAATTTTGTAAAATTATTATTTCAATTCTATATATTATTCTACATATAAAAATTTAAATCAAGAAGCTCAATTTCATACAACAAAAGGGACATAGGCTAATTCTGATGCTGACTTTATTGAACCAGACGCTGCTAAGGCTCTAATGTGCTCAGTATTTGGACTATGCCTCGGCGTGGCCCATCTCTGCCCTTATTCCTTGGTGATTCCATGGGCGTTGTCGTAATGATAACAGTTAAAAGGCATTCTATCGTGATAAAAGATTAAAAGCACCGAGCACAAGGTGGCAGAGACTGAACATAAGTGGTTGAACTCGTATCTCGTAAACCCAACCCCGCTCCCCCTCCCCTTTACCCCTCCAAAAAATAACATAAAGATTAAAGCACAAGTAACCTTTTACCAATGCTTTTAGAAGCTACTTAGGTTATGCACCGAAACGACATGGACCGGGAGTCAGAATAAAGAGAAAGAGAAAGAAGAAGAAAACTCCCAAAAGAAGAGAAGAAAAAACTACTTACTTTCAAAACGGAATAAGTGGAGGGAAAAAAAAAAAGCAGCAGCAACCTGATTTATCTCCAATTTTGACATGCACAAGGCAAAACAGGATTGCAAGAGAAGTGAGGGGAGGAAGAAAACTTATCCCCTGTAGCTGGTTTGATCCACTGTGTATGGAGGTTGATAAGTTGGTGGAGCAGCATTTCCATAATCATATATACTGTAGCTAGACTGTCCTGCATAAGAAGCGCTAGATCGGAAGCCAGACAGACCCAAATTGTCAACAGGGAGTGAGTAATGCTGTTGTGTTATTCCAGCTGGGCTTTGAGCGTGAGCAGTTCCATAGGTTGCTGCATAAGGATTAGTAGTTGAGCCATCATATACGGTCTGGCTGGGATAGTTGAATGTGCCAGAAAATCTGCCACTGGGACTAGGCTGTAGAGAAGGTGCCAGGTTCCTGCGACTGAAAGATGATGATGGATGCGCATTAATTTTGGCTGATTTGGCTGGACGGGAAGAGCTTGATCCACTACCCCGGCAGCCGCGCTTCTTAGGTTTTCCAGCTGTTGAACTCTTCTTCCTTTCAGCCTTACTTCTCTCCAATTGGGTAGCCCGCTTCCTCAAATTATCAAGGTTAAATTCTGATTCCAGCTTGTGATCTTCTACACATTTGATTATGGCCTTAATCGAATTTAACTCCAAAGTGGTTGCATCATCCTGAAAAATGACATAGATTTAAGAAAAACGTCTGCAGAAGGCATAATCACAGGAGAATATTATATACAGCTGAATTCAACAGGTAGTTATCCAGACCGTTGCAGCCTGACTGTTATTTCCCTTCCTTGAAGTTGTAGTAGCATTCTTTTTGTAGTTTCGAAGATAGGACTTGAGCAGGTCGATTGGAGGAAATCTTTCAGTCAAACCAGATTCTGAAGCAAAATAAACAGCTTCTATCTCTTTGCCATTTTTGATTAGTTCATATATAATATCTGCATAAATCACTTTCTTTTATGAGTCTATGAAAATATGTACGCTTTGGCCAAATGTTTTCCATAGAAATTCACAAATCTAATGAAGCTCTGCTAATCTCTATTGCTTGGAAAAAGCATAAAAGCATGACAAAGTGTCAGATTAATCAGAATAATAATAAAGACTTGCCAAAGAGTGTCAGATAAATAAGAATAAGAATAAAAACTTGTATGTGACTACACAATCTGAATTCCTCTTAAATTGATTTAGGGTATGTATCCTACCTGCTTCTGCTTGATTATATTAAAAACATGGCTTGTAAGCTTTCTCAGCTGATTCAAAGAGTTTGGAGTCCAACACAATTGTCTTTGGTTACTTCTTACAGTGAGAGTACAAGTCACAAACTCACAGACATTCTGTCTCTACCCACTCCCCCAATGCCCAAAATAAAGTCACAAAAGCCAAAGCTAAATCTTAAGAAACCCCCACCACCCAACCCCCCCCCCCCCCCAAAGCAAAAAAAAATTCAGGTAATGCATCTCTTTTGGCTCCAATCATATATGTGGTTAAGAATAATGCTGGTTAATACGAATTCAAAATTAGTATATTTGTACCAATGGTAGAGTTGAAAAATCAATTTTCATGTCTTTCACCCATGACCTCCGACTTCCCACTATTTTGATAGGGGCTCAGAATCTTCGTACCACATACGTTCTTAACCTACTGCTTGTTTAATAAAACTAGTACTATAACTACTCATGACCAATGTCATCATGCTAAAAGTTCCATTCCATCAACCCCACTATATAAAATGTAAATCCAACGGCATATATGAATAGTATTCACGCAAAATCTTCCAAACACTCTAATTACAGCAACAATGTATCATCAACAATAATCCTCAAAAAAACTGCTAATACAAAATCACAGAACATAACAAGACACGAACCTATCATTTTGTCCCCGAATTCCAACATAGCAGCAAGCTTAGCCATGTCCCTCCTTGACGCAAACTCCATCACCAACTTCCTCAAATATTCTTCATCAAACCTAGACCGCAATCCAAAGCACACCACCATCTGCAGAAACAATACCACCTCCGCAGCACCAACAGCTCCATTCTCCGGCTCCGCATCCATCTGCCCCTTCCACAGTTCCACCAGCCCAATCGCTCTCTCCACAATCCTTCGCGAGAACTCCGGCCGCTTCGCCCCGGCGCTGGAATCCGGAAACAGCGCCTGAATCAGGATCCCGCAGGCCCACCTCTTATCAGTGACGCCAGATTTCGTCAATTTGCAATTCAGGAACTCTTCGACGGCGTCAAGCACCAGCCTCGGCCGGTCCACCGCCTCCGCCATCGCCGCCGCGATCTCCGCCCTGAGGGACGCCGATTCCTTGCGCTTGGAGACGATGAAGCGCAAGAGCGCCGAGGAGTCCATCTTGCGAGAGAGGGATTTGAGCGTGGCGGAGAGTTCGAGGTTTCCGGGACGGGGCTTGCGGAGGTCGGCGAGGGCGGCCTCGGTCTGGTCGCGGATACTGGCGGCGGCGGCGGACTCGAGCTCCGGGATGGAGGACTCGCGGCGGCGGAGGGAGTCGAGGGTTTGGTGGGAGCGGGATTCGAGGGATTGGAGCTTGGAATCGAGGGATTGGGATTTCTGTTGGAGGGAGTTTTGGAGGGAGGTGAAGTGGTCGGAAAGGGCGGTGAAGAGGTTGGTGCAGGTGGTGAGGATCGCCTTGTGAGCTTCCAGGTCGTCGAAGAATTTGTGGACCCTCTCTTCTGAGGTTGTCGTCGCCATTGTTGGAAAACTCAGACTGTGTGTTTCTGAAAGGACGAGAAAAACCCTCAAAAAACCATTGCACGGGAATGAGATGATTTGGTGATGAGCTTGCGTTAGTTCAAGGGAAAATGCAACGGATGACGATGATGATTTTTTTTTTTAAGAAAAAATATTAATTTTCTGAGTAAGAAGTAAGGAACTTGGACAGCAAGTGACACGCGGCGTCTTATCACAATGAAATTAGTTGTGGGCCGGGCCTATTTAGGTTGGCCCAGTTTGACGGGCTTGGCTGAAAAAATAAGGATATTGAAATCAAATCCAAACTAAGGACGGGACAAGTCAATCGAAACCTGGCCCAAGTAAACCCAAAATCAAAAGTCTAGTGAAAAATCTGAAATTGTTGACCCAAAAAAAACTCTGACATTCAAAAATAAATGAGATTGTTGACAAAAAAAGAAAACACAGAGATTGACGACAAAAAGAAAAAATCGATGAGATTGAATTAGCTTTCTGTATTAGATTTCGATACCGATTTAAACTATTACAAATATAATTTTTATACATATTACATAGTACAGTTTTATTATAAAATTTCTACTTTTATATATAATAACACTAATTTCTTTCACTTTGTACAATCATAATTAAATAATATTTTATACATGAGTTGTTTCCTCTCTTTTTCTCTTTAGTTCTTTTTAATGGGCCAAGCTTTCTTCTTTTAGCTCACTTGATCATTTTAGCCCTAAAAGCCTTTCATCCCATAATCGGCAGAATTCAATCTGAGAAGGGGTTAGTAATTATGTGATTTTTTTTTTCGGTTACAGTGAATTTCTTTAGTTTAGTGCTTCAAAGTTGTGGAATGCTGTCGTCAAAATACATCACTTCTACTTTGTCGGCATATAAACATATATTGGTGTGTTATTTTGTTAGAGGCTGGGTTTTCTGTTTGTTTAGGAAAGAAACAAAAGAAGAGATGACGCCCTGTTGCCAGCCAGGTACACTGCCACTATGCTTGGATTGGAAGAGATAATGAGAAGAAATAAAATGGAAAGAAAAAAAAATGGAGAGAAGAGAAAATAAAGAGAAAAATATATTTTTTCTTTATATGTTTGGATGAAAAGAAAATGAGATGAAAGAAAATAGATGTTATAGATAAAATGATATATATATCCTTGTTGTAATAAAATATAAATATGTTATTTTTTATTTAATTTCTAAATATTTTTTAAGAATTACTTAGATAAATAATTTTATAATAGTTATCAATTAAAAATAATTTTAATAATATTTAAATGATTAAATTTGGTATAAATTATTTGTTTAAATATAAATAAATTTGATATACATCTAATTCATAATATTTTCATATATACAAAACAACCTAAATTTAATTTTTAATATAATTTTATTAATTATAAACTGTTCCACTTTTTATTATAGAACTATTTTATATTGATTTATTAAATATAATTTATTTTTCTAATTTTATTTTGAATTGGTATGAAATTATCTCACAAGGGTATAAGTATCATTTTATTTCTTTTCTTAGTCACTCCTAATTTTTTCGACAGTAGAGACGAGAGTAGAAAAGTTTTTGAGTGGATCCCACATTATTTTTTATCTTTCTTGCCTGTATCATCCAAGCAAGGGAAGTGCTGTTTTCAATACATTTTTCATCCTCTGTTTTCTATCTCGTTGTTTTCATTGGAACCAAGCAGAGGCAGCTGGTGGGAGTTCTGGCTTCTTCAAAGATAAGAACAACCTATTGACAACGACTTTCTTTCTGGCTCTTCTGGAGCTTCAACAAGCAACTTAATTATTTGACCTCTTGGCTTACAGCAAAACAATTCATTGTATTATTTTAATCATCTAGTCATGCATGACTATATTAATTAATTACTTTCTTGCATACTCCTATCTTTTCTCTGATCAAACTTCTAATAAAGGAGAAAGTGGAGTATGAGCACCGAAAGTCCTTACCGATAACACCGAAGTACGATATACACAGAGATACTTGTTATTTGTTAATGTTCTTCCTTTCAATTTTCTCAACCTTAACACTTTGATCTTATCAAGGACATAAACCAAAAGCGCGAGAGAGGCAGATATATTCTTTACTTCTTGAAGGGGAAATTTTATTACTTTTTTCACCTAGAACTACTCTCTTTCCTAGTCCTAACCTGTGGCTGTGTAAAGACAAATTGATGCAAACTTGTAGAACTTCTGTCCATCAATCAAATTAACTTCCACGGTACAATGCACAAATATATTCGCAAATGTTTTTACAAATATGCATAGAAGCGATTATAACAATTGCACATACAAAGAAAAGAGCCGGGCTAGGGGTTAAGAGAAAATGAAAGGAAAAAAAAAAAAGGAAAAAGAAAAAAGGGATACAAACATAACTAGGTAGCGTTTGGCTTTGTTAAGAGATAGTAGAGGCTGAAATTTCTTTAGCCCTGCCTTAAACTACCTCTTTCTTTACAAGTACTCTAGAAGGATCAGCAAAGCGAACAGAGAAAGATCTAGACAGATTATCTGGTTCATCAAGTGTAGTCCCTTGATCAAAATTCTGAGAGTAAGTGTATGGATCATAAGGGACCTGAAAGGGTGTTGCAGACTCAAAAAGCTTCTTCTTCTCTTTCTTGAGCTTCATCCACAAAATTTTCCATCTCAACTTGCTTGACCTTGTGGCTGATGACGAGTTTACGTGCTCAATCTCACTGTAACACCTTCCCAATTGGATGGTTCTCCTGCTAGAATTGCGCCAACTTTTGATATCCATGGCCTCACTGGGACAAAGGTTTCAGCCTCTTGAACCCGGGGTGGTCTCAGTCACACGCAAGAGAGTGTAAATAAGCGCACGGTGAGAAGTGTAACAAGCCTTTGAATATAAGCACATGAGATTGGGTTTGAAATAAGAGTGGATTGGTTATTCTCTTGGAATCTTTTCTTTTTTGGCTTCACTTGCCAAAGTAAAAGCTAATCAGTGAGCTAACCTCAACTGAACAAAACTATTCTCTCTTTAATTTAAAAAAAATATATATATACCCAAGCCCAAGACCTGCGCCACCAAAATTTTCTAACCTGATTATGTGGATCACGCTCTGTATAGTAAAAACTCAGGCACGTGATGCACGTGACAAACTGCATGTCATTGGCATGTGGAACTGCTTTCCGGGGCAATTTGCCATGTGGACTGTGTTATGAACTTATGGTGCAGCATTGACGTAATTTTCTTTATTTGATATCATGCATTTGGAGAAATCATGATTAGAACTTGGGAGGCAGTAGCTCCATTTCCTTGCAATTGCATTCTGTCAACGATGCCAGATAGATGGCAACACTGAGCAGCATTTGCCACTGCAAGTTTGTATAATGTAGAAACACCATTAAATTTATAAACAATAGATTTCAGTTTAATTTTAAAGAGAAATGATTTTTATATATACTACTTTTTTATATTTTTAGATACATTTTCTCTATCTCTCTTTTCCGTATTTGCTTTTTCACTTTTCTTTTTTTTCACAATTTTTTTTTTTAAATTGTAAGTGAATGTCTAAATATCTATATTAAAAGCTGGTACAAATAATATTTCTCTAATTTCTATATATAAGGATCTTAGGTAGTATATGTCATCTACACCTTTAATATGAGCCACAAAGAAAAGAAAATATTCAACCTTATGACAGGGAAGGGAAGAAACAAAACAAACCTAAATATCTTGTGAAAGTGTCATATTCACTAACTATTTCACGATGACGGAGATGGATGATGGAGATGGTTTTCCCACTCGGACATCTCCTGATATTCAAGATATATAACCCCTGCATGTGCTTTTCTCATATATCAATGCTAAGTGGAATTAAGGAGCAAGTCAATACTCTTAAACCGATAAAAAAAGGGCGGTAAAACCTAATTTAGGTCATTCACATTTTATAATGATTTCATCTTAATTTCAATTTTTTTTAATTTTATTTTTGTCTCTAACATTTTTAAAATGTTTTAATTTTATCTTTTTGATAGATGACATCCAAATTATAAACGAAAAAAATTAATATTAGGATCAAATTCTGACAATATCCAAACACCACAATAAAAATTTTTTGCTTTCAATTCTCCAAAAAAAGCTTCAAGTATAGATTTTAGTAGAAAAAATATTAATTGAATGTTAAAGGCATAAATTAAAAAAAAAAAAACTTTCATATCTTACAAAAATATAGGTAAAAATGATGATAAATAATATTATCCCATTTAAATAAGTAATGAACAAATTATTACTAACATTAGAACCTGAGTTTCATATCAATTTTTTCATTTATAGTATGAATGTCAAAATAGAAAGATTAAGATGTTTTGAAAATGTTAAGGACGTAAATAGAACAAAAAAATTTTTTTGGACTAAATTAAAATTACTATAAAATATGAGGAATGTAAATAAGGCTTTACCAATATATATATTGTTGACCCTTACTAATAGCATACGTGAGGGCTTATATACTTTGGCTTTTAAGTTCGATTTATAGTGTGAACTTTGGACTAGTTTATACTTTATAACTTCATCATATAAGTGCTCTTAAATAATTTCCTACTAGCTTTGTCCGGTTTAAAATTACTTATGCAAGTTTGGAACCGAGAATAATAGTTAGATAAGATATTGTTTCTTCGCAATTCGACCAATCTTACTTCTATTGCAACCAATTGTTTTTGTGTATAATATAATATATAACTAGTTTTTAATCCTTCAAATTCATGCAAGTTGATCAGTTTCAAATTCCTTGCACTGCAATAAAACCTCCTGACTTTCGTATGTATGACTAATCACTTTCGTATGTATGACAATGCACTCGATGTTAGTTCATTCCCTAGACTATAGCTTTGCCGAAAGAATAAATAAATTCATTTCCCTAGACTTTAGCTTTGCCGAAAAGAATAAATAAAGTATCACAAAAGAGCATAACCGCGTGTAAAAAGAACGGATGGTTGGGAAAAGGGAAAGAAAAAAAAGTTAAAGGAAGAGCACTTGTAGAGAAGAAGAATTTCATTAATAATTATATTAATTACAGTGATAAAAGAAAATCCAAAAATTTCCTCGACTCAATATTCTGAGAAAACATTCTCAAAATAATAAAAATAATTGAAGTAGAACAAAAATCAATGGAACATGTATGTGATTGCCAGCGCCACCAGCATAAGAAGATAAGCAATTCCTTGATCAATCGCAGTGCCTGCAAAGAAGGGGAACAAAAAAGAAGAAGTTTAGTAGTGTAAGTTAAAGTGTTTAACAATTAACAAGAATGAAAGAAACTTTAATTTAGGTGAAAAATGAAAAAGAAAATGGTTGGAGTAATGACCATCACTAGAGGGAGCAGGAGCAGGAGAAGGAGTGAATTGTTGGGCTTGGCCCAGACCAGAGATAGCCAACAGCACCAAACTCAGAAGTGAGAAAGAGAAAAGCCTCAGCGCCTCCATCTTCAACAATATTGAACAAAGAGAATTGAGAACTAATTAAGAATGAGCAGTGCTTGGTAGAATAAAATCTGACTCTCAGAGAGAAAGGTGGAAGAGGCCGGTACATATAGGTGGGACGCAAGAAGCCAACTAAGGAACGCGGAGGCGTATGTTTATTGTATTAAGAAATTTCAACGAAAGAGAGAAAAGAATGAGTGCGTCTGACGACCCGCCACTAATTGCGACCGGACTCAAATTCCACGCGGGGATTAATCTGGAAGGCAAGCCAAAAACACACATTTTCAATATTCATAAATGCCAAAATATTTTGATGATTAATTAAATGCCAATTTCTCAACAATTTCTATATTCCACCACTTCTCATCGAATGATTTTTATGGTTCAAATTAATTATTAATCATTAGTTTATTACCTATTCATTATCATTTCTAAATGTCACGTTTTTCATGACTTTCATTTTCTTTCAGGGAATGTCAACTCCCAAATTTGTTGCTCATAATTTCTTTCCCTCTAAAATTAAGGTAAGAATAAATATAATTCTTTATTTATCTTCCAGAATTAAAAATTTAAAATCAAATAAGGAATATATTATTAAACATTTTTTAAATGGGAACTCTGTATATTAGCCATCAATCTTATATATTGGATTTTCTTCTTTCACCATTTACAAAAAAATAACCACGCATCCAAAATATATTCTAGAAGTTAATTACCTTAAATTATAATACCTTAACACTTAAAAGTAAACAAACGTCTAATTAATTAAGATGCCCACACGATAATTGAAAAGAAAAAATTAAGATGCCGAGTAAAGTGATCCTATAATTATTCTTTTTTGCTTTGAAAAAGGAAAAAGGGAGGGGGGGATAAAACGTACTCTATATAAAGTTAATTATATGAGAAATTAATCAATATGTGTTTTATAAATACTTATTATCTATGTCATTTATTACATACAAATAAAAAAGAAGTATTTCATTACATCAATGCTTGGACATTAATGTATGAACTACTGCTTTTTTATTTTAAGGGTTGGGCAAATTATTGTTTCAATAATTTCATTTGTTGCTCTAATTAGGCAAATTATTGTGATTTTTTTTATCTTAAAAATTGATCACATAATTATAAGTCAAAAGTGGTGGTTATGCAAAATTTTCTTCACTCCAAAATTTAAATCATTGAAATTGTAGATAAAGTTCATCTAGGATTTTATCAAAAAAATAAAAAGTTCATCTAGGGTCACAATCAACTTCATTCCATTGTGACAATCACTTTTAAATAAACTATTGTTAATTCAATTTCGATGTATTTAACAGTATATATGTGTGTGTGTGTGTGTGTGTGTGTGTGTGTGTGTGTGTGTGTGTGTGTTAATAATTACATCAGATAAAAAAGTATGTTAGTAATTATATGATATATCAAACACATTAAAAAATGTGATGACTGATTGTTAAAGATAATTATAGAAAATTATATTAATAATGCATTAAAGTTAAGAGTTTAATTGGGATGTACTGACAGTATAAATTTTTTTTACACTGTCATCCAATCAAAACCTTTCATTTGTATGACCATTCAAATAGTGGGTGGTTATATCAAAGACTTTTGCTGATATGGCAATATATGATTGGATGTCTATGTAAAAAAATTTTATACTGATAGTATATTTAAATTAAATCCTAAAGTTAAATTCAACTATTACTATCCAAATTAGTAAAAAATTTAAGAAATTTATGGACATGCAGTGTACTTTAAAGTTCTACAGCCAAATTTGCATCCCCCCCTTTACATTTAAGTAGAGAAATGTCAATTCTTAAGAATATTGAAATGAATTTTATAATTTAATGATATAACTAATTATATTAAACATTTAGGGAAATTAGATTATTAATTCATTATTCAATAAGAAATCAAAAGATTTGAAGTTATTTAATCTTCGACGTAGGTTGTTTTGGTTTTTCTAATTATTGGGTAGGAAAAATATTTGAGTACTTTAAGCAAATTACCACTTTATTAAAAATATGAAACATGATATTAGATAATTATAAATACAAATAAATAAAAATAAAACATGGTTAAATTAGGTTCAAATGATTATAAAATTACTCAGAACGTTACTCTAAAAAATATCTTAAACTTTTTTAATTGGGATTGAGTTGACATGAATAATGTGGGTTTATGTAGTAAGTAGTGACTAAGTGTATAGTGAAACTTTTTTGGGTATCTGATCAAAATGTAGTGAATTTTAGGATAGTTGTAGGCTTGATTTAATAGTGCTTTTTAAATATATGCTTTTTGTTTATGAAAAGTATAAGTTATTTTTTTCTATTTAGTAACCAAAAAATTGAGATGCTTTTACTCTTGACTTTTAAAAGTTAAGAGTTTTCTTAAAAACATCTCATAGAATATTTTTTAAAATTGACTTATATTTTTTAAAACTTAAAAAATTAATATGATTTTATATATCTTTAAGACAATAAAAATAAAAATTATTTTTTTAATATTTATATTTATTATAATTATTTTAGATTTTAAAAATAATTTTATAATATATTTATTATATACTACTCTTATAATTTTTTATTAAAAATAATTTTTTTATTATTTTATCAAATAATATTATTAAAATTTTTTTAAATCAACTTTTAAAGAATTTAAAGGCTGCATAAAAACCAAAAGGACAAAAAAAAAAAAGAAACCACAGCGCTGCCAAACCTAAAGGTAGTCAAAGCTCATGAGCAGTGGCACTGGTCAAACTTAAGTCAAAGGAATTCAATTCTGAAGTTTGAGGTGGAACAATCTTGCAATAATGGCTGCGTATTTGACGAGTCTTTGGTCCTATTAATAAGGTTCACACAAACGAGTTCTAGGAAAGCATATGTTTCCAAAATTCCACAAACTCATCGCTCATCACCAGGCCAGCAAGTAATGTCCTGTTCTAAGTAAGAAAAATTCACTTGATGCATAACTTTAATTTTGAACGAACTATGAAGAGGGGGAAACATAATTATGTGAGGATTAAAACCTGGGGAGGAGGTCCTCCACTGTACCAAAATGAAAAAAAAAAAATATTTATAGGAGAGGTACGGTGTGCAAGACATTTCCCCTCCGGTTACAAAGCCAGCCGACCTAGGTCATGTGCTATGGGCAACAACACTGAATTTTGAATAAAATAACATTTTTGGCTTGTGAAAAATTTGTATTTTAATATTTTAATTATTAAAAAATTAATTACATATATTTAAATTTTCAAAGATTTGGTATTATAATACTTCAATTTTCAAAAGATTAATTGCGTACACTTAAATTTTTTAAAGATTTTATATTATAATACTTCAGTATAATAGAAAATGGTATTAATGAATTGAAGTATTATAATACCAAATTTTTAGTAAATCCAAGTGTATATAATTGAACTTTTAAAGACTAAAATATTAAAATAAAAATTTTCAGAGATTAAAATGTAATTTTACTCTGAAATTTTCTCCCAATTAGCCTAACCACAGCCCGCAGCTTATTGTCTGACAAACATATGATAAAAACAATTTATGTTATTTTATTCAGCAATTTAAGTTTTTCAAATAATTAATTTATGACGTAGTATTAGATATAATATAAATTATTCAGAAGCTTTAACCTAAAATCTCAAACTTTTGAAGTAATTAACTCAGAACATTGTTTTCAATTTTTCAATAAAATGTGACCAGGTTATAGTCCAATCTTAACATTCTTCCATGTCAGTTAGTGGGTTGGTGCTGCGATGACAGATAATTCGCTGTCACTCTCCAAGTCATTCTGCTGCAAGGTTGTGTTACAAAGGTTTCTCTGCCTGGTTGGATCATAGATATCTTTCCATTTGAACGCAGCTTTCATTCTTTTCAGAACAGTATTTGTTGTTTTGACTACAGTTGTAGGGCTTGCCTGGTTGCCTTGTAGGAGCCCTGGTTGATAACCGAAATTTTGCTAAATATGTGCTACAAACATATATGACTGGATGAGAGAGCCAGTTATGCCATCTTAGGAAAAGTGCTTTCCCTCTAATTACATGTACAAGACCTTACGAGACTAGAATCTTCAAACCTAAACGCTATCCCTTTTATGGAAGTACTGAATACATATAAATCTGCTAGATAATCAAAATCTAAGCATCAAACTTAGTATCCAATAAATTTGAGATATTGTAAGAGGTATTACACATCCACCATTCCACGCCTCTGTGCTGAAGTCTGAGTAACTAGATCATTGGAAAGCAGGCACTATTAATTGAGATACTGTAGATCCTAATAGTAGTATAAATATTCAATAAGATAAAGAAAGCGAAGATCCAAACTCCTAGGAAGATTTTCTTGGCATGAATTCTACAGTATACAACGCTGTGGAGACCCTTGGAATCATTGGGATGGGTAATATATGATAGGCGGCTTTCTGGCTTGTGCTTTCTATTGATTCTCTGTACGAATCGATTTAGGCGTCAAATCAAAGAAGTGTAGACATCAGTGGCATGTGTATGCATCTACGTGTTGGTGACAAAGACCCTATAAATTTTAATGCTTTAACACTAACCAGTGGCACCGGCACCGGCACCGTTCTGGCGTCTACTACCCAACAAAAAAGGAGCACCAACTTGGTTAAGCATCTGACTTGGAAAGAGAAAATTATTCCAGCAGTTCGATCAATAATCCAACGAGGCAATCCGTCACAATGTTCCACATACGTATTATCTTCATTGCTAAGCTTGACCCTGAAATTTGAACAACTGGTTAGTTTCCACCCTCTACTTAAAAAGTGAAATAAACACCTGCCCTAACAAATCGCCAAAAGCCCAAAAGCCTCCCAATTGAATATGAAAATATGATCCACATCCACCTATTTCTTAGTTTCTGCTTCCAAATTCCATGATTTACGTATGTTTCTGGAATATTTCTATTTTGTATAATTATCAATAAACTAATATAGAATATAATAATAGACAATATACTAATAATAATATATAATAAGAAAGCATATACAAATGGCTCAAACAAAATCCAGTGGCGGTCGTTGATTCCCCTGCCCACAATAAGAGCAGAAGATGACCTTCATTCACATCATATCATATCCAAGTGAGCAGGCACATGCCACGTAGGAACTGCTAGAGGCCCGAAATGTACCCACATGGCAGCATCAAATACAGATGGCTATCGAGAGAGTTGCTTGGTCTCTTCGGGGCCACACTTGTTTGCAAATTTTGTGCCGTAGTGGCTTTGGATCGGTGGAATACAAAACACAAACCATTCTCTACTTGAGTCTCTAGAGAGAGAGAGAGAGAGAGAGAGAGAGAGAGGAATAATCTACAAAACTCTTGAAGAAGTAAGGCAAATACATATGCATATATTATATTAAATAAAGAAGAACAAGAAGACAAAGAAGAGTTAATGTGTCACGAGGTGGTGCATAGAAAATGGCAGGTGTTCCGGGAGGCAACCATAGTGGCTGATACTGCGGCGAGGGCGAGGGCGGAGACAGGGGTGGCTGGCGGTGGTGGAGGTGGAAGCTCCGGCGAGAATGGCTCAGTAAAGCCCTGTGTGTGCTCGCTGTCGCAGCACCCTCGCTCATTTCGGTGCCGGGAACATCAAGCCAAGTATGTGTGGCGCAGCAGAACACTCAAGTGAAAAAGGAAAGGTTCAGTGATTCAATGAGATGTATCAAAGCGCATGAAGGTTCCAGGTTTAGGCTGCATATTTCTCTTCCTCTTTCTTCTTCAGGATTTAAGAAATTGGTCACTTGGATTCGGTCAAAGAAAATATCAAGAAAGAGCGTTTTCTTTATTTTTCTGTCTTAATTAAGATAATGCAGTGTATAATTATGGATTGGTATTACGCAATTTCTTTTTCCCCAATATCAGTACTTATCATTTTATGGGTACACAAGTTCTATACGTAAGAACTGTTTATGTCCTTCTCTGTACCATAAGTTCTTATCTATCAGCAGGATTGAAAATGGAAACGGTGGGGTAGGTCTCATATCAATGAGATTTCTCGATCGCGTGCACATGTTCAATGATTCAATCTACAGTATCTGCTACAATCACGATGGTTTAGCAATGGTTTTCCGGTGCATGCTATGGTACCATAGCAAAAATATGCATTTTGTGTATTTTTGTGATGAAAGGTGAGTACCGTGTCATAGATTATGAGGTGCATCAATGCACCAATCACCTATGATGCATTATAATAATATCTAATTTTATAAAAATTTAAAAATATAATTAAATATATTTTAAAAATTAATTATTATATACTGACAATATAAAATTATATTGACAGTATAATTTATACTGTCAGTATAATCAAAAAATTTTATCAATGTAATTTTAATTATCATATATTGACAATGTAAAATTATACTGGTAGTATAAAATAATTTTATACTGTCAATATAATCAAAAAATTTTATCAGTATAATTTTAATTATCATACACTCACAGTGTAAAAAAAATTTATCAGTGTAATTTTACAGTACTACCAGTATAATTTTATACTGTTAGTATATGATAATTAAAATTATATTTATAAAATTTTTTGATTATACTAATAATATAAAATTATTTTATACTGTCAGTATAATTTTACATTGTCAATGTATGATAAAATTATATTGATAAAATTTTTTGATTATACTGACGGTATAAAATTATTTTATACTGTCAATATAATTTTATAATGTCAATGTATGATAATTAATTTTTAAAATATATTTAATTATATTTTTAAATTTTCATAAAATTAGATATTATTATAGTGCATCATAAATAATTGGTGCATTGATGTACCTCATAATCTATGGCACAATCCTCACCGTTCATCACAAAAAATACATAAAATGTACACTTTTATTAAGATACCATAGAATTCACCTGGTGGTAAAAGGCAAAAGGCCCTTCTTGGCATGCTTCAGCCTTGAAATGAGCAAGCATTCCCATATTCCATCCTCCAAAGTCCTAAACTTTTTCCAATCACACAAAATAATGACTGAATATTGGTCTTCTTTCTGTTCCTCTTGAGAATAAGAATTCGCATAAATCAAAAGCACCCAATCTTTTATAGTACAATGAACGAAAACAAGTATATATACCCTTCATTAATTCATTGATATTCTTCCTCTATTGTTCTTGGCATATTTGCCGCCCCCTACAAATCACATGCAGGGGCGAGTTAGACAAGCTATGCTGCTGGCTTTTGGTCAACCAGAATTTGCGAGCGTGCGATTCACTTATAGCACTACAGAAGTAATGCATGCAATCAACAGACCACATTAACGTTGTATAAACAAAGGATAATAAAAATTAATTATAAATCAAATTTCTCCAGTTTACAGCTTCAATATGAGCGCTCTGCTCCAGTGTATTATTACGCCGCCATGTTTGAATCTACTATCATCAGACCAAGTGACTGAAGCAAATTATTAATAGATTAGTACATTCTTTCTTTATGATGTCGGGGGAAAAAAATCGTCAAAAGACCCCTAACACTGTGCATTGGCTGTACAACACCTTATATTTCATTTTCAGCTTTTAACTTATGAAACAAGTAACATAAAATCAACCCTGTTGAAACAGAGCATACATTTAACATTCCGCGCGAAACTCAATTTCAGTAAAGTATTCTAGGACTTTACGACTCAGGCCGAGAAGCATCACATAGACATGGTCTTTTTAAGCTTTTGGGGTCCCCAAAAGATAGTGCCTTCAATCTTATGATCAGCAGCTCAATGAAGAATTTTCAAGATTCGGTTCTATTTTGCAAGCATCTTTTTGGTAAGAAAAGAAGTTTTATGAGCGCTCCTCTAGTTCAAGCATGCCTTTTTTTTTTTTTTTTGGGAAGTTTCACACAAGTATCCTCTTATCTTTAAGTATGCTGTTGAAGAAATATGTATGGAACGCATGATTTGTACATAGATTTGTACTTTTGCATATAACTTTTTAGATATTTAGTTATGAATGTATAAATAATTAGATATCTAGGAATCAGAAAACTCATTCTAAAGGATCTAAATTTGTTGATAATGTATGAAAAAAATTTTCGACATATTTCACCACTTATACATAACTAAAAGTTACAATTATTAACATAATTTTTCATTTTTTTACGGACAAGTTCATTATTTATATAAATAAAATTCTCACTTTTTTATATAATTCCATATATGTCGAAAAAGATATCTATCGTCATGATCCACAAATAGGACTAAACATGTATTCTCTCTTGTTATGTACATAAGAGCGACTATCTAAACAACAAAATAATAAAGGAGAGTTGTGATTGCGACTTTTTTATTAAAAATAGTTTCATAAGCTAAAATGATCGAAATATTCGTAATGCTAGTCATGCCAACTATCTTTTGAATTATTTTTTATAAAAAGGTAATAAAATATTATATAAAATTATGTATATAATGAAGATATATATTTTAAAATAATCAAATGTATAAGAGTGACGAGTCTCAATCTGCATAACCTCGCCATGTGACTGATTATCATTGATTTCCCCATGAAAGACAATTAACCGGCACATATATCATCGCAACAAGTTTGAGCTTGAGCACAAATTTTCTTGAATCCGCGATTACCGCAGGTAGCGCAAATTTCACCCAATGGTAGAAATGCTATGAATACAGGCATTGAATTCTGACCTGAACGTTAAAAACGGGGTGCAACGCAACCTTAGCCTCCTTCACGTAATTGGCACTACATGATTTTTTATTCAATCACGAGTAACATTTAAAGACGGTGAAATGTTCATCTTGCTTGGTTGTTTTAGTGGACCATCGTACAGTAGTATTGTATACATCATTTTTCGAAAGTTAGTCAGAAGGCCAATCCGTGTTAATTGATTATTATCTTATTTAAGTTGCCTTTGTTTCAATGTTTTCTATTCTTAATTAATAAGAAGGCAGTTGAGATGGAGGGAGAAAATGTGTGGGGTGGGGGGATGGCGCGCAATGATTTTTACAATAGTATTGCTTTATCCTTGCGGGCATAATTACTTTTTGGTGTATGCTACGATGGTAACGGGTTTAAAATCTTCATTTGAAGATCTGATGGGGTTATAATAAGAAAATGACACCAGACTCGGAAACAAGAAGGAAGTAAATTCCGTTAAATTCGAAATTCGGAAACTTACGGTAAGAAAAAAGTGAACGCAATTAAACTTGAAACTTGAAATTTGAAAATCCCCTCACATCTCTTCTCCCTTGTCCCAAATTTCCAAATTTCAAAATCAGTTACTTTAACATGAATCCCACTTAAGCCATATATCATCTTCTAATTACAACCGCATCGCATCTTCAGGAGAAGATTTTAAACCCATCTCCACCTGAGTATGTGCCTTACTTTTTATTGAGGAGGATTTGAGTCTTTTGACTTCACATATTCATCGTCATTTTCAATTTTATCAGTTGCAATGCGACTAAAATCACAGGCCATTCAAGACACCGCACATCCAACCTTTACTTTACTGCCACAAAAAACAGTAACAGTAATCAAAATAGGTAAACCAAGTACAGGCAAAGGAATCACCTATGTTGTCAATCTAGAACACTAAATGCCCGTATGATTATAATTTTAAGAGGTTCAAAAGCTATTTTACTAGAATAAAAATAAAAATTCATCATAATTAATGAATTTGATATGTAAATTTTTTTTTTATAAAATCTTTTAAAATTTTAAAAAAATTTTAAAAAAAAATATTTTTAAAATTATTTTTATTCTAAATAAATTTTTTTAAAAAAATTTTACTATTATTCTTATATTAATAATAAAAAATAATTTTATTTTATACTATTTAAATAAAATTTATTTTTTTAAATTTATTTTTGACATATTTAAATTAAATATAAATTATTTTTTTAAAAATAATTCCACTAAAATTTTTTTTTAAAAAAACTTTTTTCAAAAATTAAACTCAATATACCCTATATAGACAGATAAAATATCTTTTGTTCCATTTTCTTGGTAGACGCAAAAACCAAAAATACTATCACTCAAAAAAAATAATATTATTAGGAAAAATACATAGATATCTATATGGCACACCTTTTTCAATTCTACAGGTACAGACTACCACAGATCCGTGATATAAGCAAGAAAGGACTTCCTCTTTGCAGTCTGATGATCATGCTCTGAATATGAATCTCAAGTGTGGTAAAGTGTTTTTTCTCATGATATATCAAAAGGGGAAAAAAGTGTCTAGAATTATAGTTATGGATCATGCTACTCTAAAGTACAAAGTAATTTTTGAACCTTGAAACCTAGCTTAATTTCGTACCAAAAGTAAGGGAGAAAAAGAGAGGAAAGAGAAGGAAGAGAGAAAAGAAGACGAAGAAGAGAGAAACTCTGGGACTGTAAATTACAGATCTAAATCCGTGCCAGATTTGGAAGAATCTTGAAAACTGTCTTGTTACCTAAATATTACCGAGATGTTCAATCACCCTTCAAATTCATATCCTATTAAAATGAGAAGAAAAAAAAAGGTCTTTTAAATTAGTAGCCTGGCCTCTTTATTATGAGACGACAAAGACAAGAGTTGATTTGCTAAAATGAACAAGATATGTACAAGACAAACATTATTGAAAACAAGTTAGACATGGAATTTGTAGCAGTTTGAGAGGTAGCTACTGGATCCACGCAAAAGACTTAATTACATTTACATATACATAACAGCAGGGCAAATTTAAAGCTGAATCCCCAAGCTTCCAAGCCATTACACACTGCCAATATTATATATAGCTGAAAGAAAATAAGGATGGATAAACATACACATGAAGCTCTCAATAATCACTGTGGTGACACAGAAACGACATCCTTGTCAGCAGCACCCATGGACTTGGACCGTTTCGTCCAAGCTGGTGTCGTGCGATGAAAACGGCACCGGAACGACCCTTCATGTGTCGTTGGAGAGCACAAGCACTGTCCTCTGGGCAGCGGCGCTGCTCCACCGCCAGTGTCACTTTCCGGTGATGTGGAAACGGTAAGCTTAGGCTGACCCTGAGACTGAGAAGCCATGGATGATGGATGAAAAAGATCCAAAAGGCCAAGAAAGTGAGGAACTAGAAGCTTCGGTTATATAGAAAACCACACCACAACAAGGCAAAGGCTAAAGATATTAGAATTGGTCTTGTACATATTATTATTATCCTGTCCTAAACAGTCCAAGGGCGCTGCTCTACCCTTGATCATTTGTTTGTCCCTTGCGTAACTGCATACACAGGAATAGGATAACATTCAGATCAAATTCAGAAAAATAATGCACACATAAAACTAATTAATGTGGTCAACAAAGTCTTTTCTTATAAAAGCAATGGTGACGTGTAAATTAGTCAAATACTAACACGGGATTATTTGATCAACGGAGTGATAATTAATTTGTGCGGGACCCAATGGCAAAAGTAATCAAATTTAAAGAAAACGGTGATGATGGGAGAGGCAACATGGAGATACCAGGAAGCGTGATCATCACGTGGGACGCTTAGGATCTCATATGGGGATTGCACACACGTGGCAGATGTTTTACAAACTCGAAATACCTACAAGGAAAATGCAAGATGTTTTGGAAGACCGAATGGATAAGATTTTCGTATAGATGCAGAGAAACGTTTGTCTAGGTCAGGGTTTCTCAACTTTTGATGAAACTTATGATTTGATATTTTAACATTTTAACATCTATTTCTCCATTGATGTAAATCTTTTTATCTGTGAAAATTTTATGTGAGATAATCTTTTCCTATTAGGAGAAAAATCAATGCTCACATATGCAAAATTAAAATTAAAAATGCTTAATGATAAATGGGGAAAATCTTTTAAAATGTGTGATCCGTTTTTGAAGAACAACTTACAGAATAGATAGCTCTTTTGAAATTTTATGAATAATTTAGATATTTTAAAGTGGGGCCTACCATGTCAAGTTTTATAGAATATATTTATTTTAATTTTTAAAAAAATTCTCAAATTTAAATTTTATATATAATTAAAAAAATTTAAAAATTATTCATTTCAATTTTTATAAAATATTATAAATAATTTTCTTATATTTTAATTAATTTTAAAAAATAATTTAAATATATAAAATTATTTTTTAATAAAAAATATATTTTATAAAAAAAATATTACAACCAAACTCAACCATAATAGGGTCGTGTGTCATGGTAAAGTAGGTGATAATGAGGAAAATTTCTAATATATTCAAAGAAAAAAAAGTAATTCTTTCTCCATAATAAATTATGGCCACAAAAAACCCGTTTCTTGTAATTTCTCTAAAAATTGTGTGGTGAAAATAGACCACGGAGTGTAGAAGAATTACTCGATGATGAGTGTACCAATCAGACCCGAAAATAACAAATGTGCGTACGAATCAAATAAGCTTGATTTGAAGTCCATAATCCAAGTTTCGGGGTCAACTTAGGAACCATAAATATTCAGGCCGTCCTATGGCGGGCAGATGATCAGAGGATTACTTGAGAAAAATTTTCCTAAATATCATGCTCTGTGCGGTTTCTTCTTCTCTATGCAAATATTGGATCACAGGATCCCATTCTTCTTTTATAAACATCATGTCTTCTAACTATTTATACTTGAGTAAAATTTTCAATTTCCTGAAATTTGAAGTATTTAATGTTAAATCATTTTTTAATGACATTCAAATCGCTTAAAGAAAAAGAAAATGTTTTGAAATTTGCAGGTTATATGCTGTTTCCAAGTCATGACCGTGGACAAGGAATAGGATGGCTAGTTTGACAAAACATGAACAATCATGGTTCCGTGGCAGTGGCCTATGCTTCTCGTGGGTTATTGAACTATAGAATTCAGACACTAGGACAATTTAGTTCTTGTGAAAGCTAACAAGTAATGAGTTTAACTGATTAATGAGTGAAGGAGAGAGTACGGGACAAGAGAGAGTACATCACATTGTGGAGGCACATTCTTTTTTTTCCCAGTCCATGAGAACACAGTAATTTAACAAGAAGCAGTAAATCCATCCCCAGATAAAGTTTCTGGAGCTGACAATGCATGACGCATCTAGCTATTTCACAAATACAATCCCATATACATCCATAATGAACTCATATCTCATTCAGCGTGGGCTAAAAGTGCTTCCTGCGGTCCTACCAAACCATGACGCCCCAACACCGCTCCAAGTGCAAGTACTCTCTATTTCTGGTATTGCCTATCATCCTTTTATATCTCAGGTGGATCGATGCACCACCTTTATCAAGAGTAATGTTGGTATAGTCTCAAACTCATCATGAACTCCACATATGGATCTTAACTATTCAAAATATAATTTACAATTATAATATATAGATATGAAAAAAGATATATGATACAGGATGAAAGTTAACGGATAACGTGGAATAATATTTTAAAGTAATAGAAGGTCTTATGATTTCTATAAAAATCCATAATTTTCGATAAATATGGTTATATCAACTGATCAATGTAATTTGTGCAAATTTGTACTAGTATCCTTTCATGCTGTTTAGCAATTTTCTATAGACATTATAAAAATTACTAATTAATATATTATTATGTGTCGAGTTCACCATAAAGTTGAGTCTATATTAATATTTGATCTTTATTAATTACCGAAAACTCTATATCCTAAAATTGTTTTCTTATTTATGCGTGCTACCGACAACTCTATATCATAAAATTATTTTCTTATTTATGCGTGCTAAGTTTATATACAAGAGATCCTAAATTCAAGCATATGTTCTCTGTCTCTCTCTCTCTCTATATATCTATTATTTATAGAAATAGAAATCAGCGTACTTACCAGTCCAACTAACAAACTACCATTCTTCTAAGTCCCACGATTTCATCACCCTCATTTTTCTCAGTCTTCCATCTCTCCAATTTGTCATTGTTCAATCATATTGCTTCCATGAATACAAGCCTTTTGTCTTTCGCATTAGCCTATAGTATACTTAATAAATCGTGTCCTTCTTTTTTTCACCATTGATCAGCTAAGCTATGGCGAGGACTGGAAACAAGCGTTTACAAGCCAAACTGGTGGGTATGTCTATCCATTTTTTGATTTGATGAAATAAGTGTCGCATCCATTCATAAAATAGAAGTAGCTCCTGTTTGACATATTAAGCGTTAAACCATAAACGACATATAGTGGGACAAGAGAAGCAAATAACTTGTATAAGTAATTTAAATTCAGCTAATTTTTTGGGTAAAATCTCTCTTGGATTCTAAGCAATCCCATTATTTGATTATGTGACATAAACGTTTGTTTTGATCCTTGTAATGACCTCTGCTAACTAAAAGATTATGTCTATCCACTAATCTGCCTAAGCTCCTATTTCTCATATACTTTCATTAATTAATATGATAAAAAAGGCAAGCATAACGAAAATAGTCTAAAGCTGTTAATATCATCTATGATTTCCCAGGTACTTCTTGGGGACATGGGAACAGGGAAGACAAGTTTGGTTCTCAGATTTATCAAAGGCCAATTTTCTGAGTACCAGGTTGCTGTTGCTGTATTTTCTTATTTTTATTGTTTTAATTTTCTTTATACATCATGGTAGTTTGGGAGTGGATTACCTTTATGTGTATGCTGCAGGAATCAACAATTGGGGCAGCATTCTTCACTCAGGTCTTGTCCTTAAATGAAGCCACCGTGAAATTTGATATATGGGACACAGCAGGGCAAGAACGATACCACAGTTTGGCTCCTATGTACTATCGTGGTGCTGCTGCTGCTATAGTTGTGTATGACATCACAAGCATGGTAACTGAATATCATGTTTCCAAGTGATGTTTATTGGTAGCATTTTAGGCATAATCATTTTTATTTTGCACATAAATGATTAGTTGTTTGAAATATGAACTTGAAGCAACAGATTTTCACTGCCACTTTTTCTTGATGAAGTGATTACTTCCGTTTGATAGCGAGCTTAACCATCAATCTGTCCTTGGAATGAAAATTTCTTCCGAATTTACTGTCGGTTAAACAAGCCTCACATCATATGACCTGTCATGAAGTTGTACACAGAAGAAAAAAAATAATTGATTGTATCAGGAATGATATAAAATAAAGTGTCTCATGCTGATCACATTGCATCTCTGCCTCGCAAAATTAATTTTTTGTGTAGGATAAAATATACATTTAGCACTGCTTCATCCCTCTCAGATTTTCATCTGATCTCTTCCTCAGTATTATCTTCTTTACTTCTAAATAATAACTACTGAATGATTATTTTCGTAGTGGATAATTGAATTAACTCATGTAGTTGTTACTTTATCATGTAAGTCAGAACTGGAGACCTTTATTTGACTTAGAAAATTCAGTTGCTTATTTATACATAGATATTTAGAAGTCCAAATTGATATATAGTGACCATAGTTCATATAAGTGTGAATTTTAGTTATGTAGGTATCGAAATGATATATTGCCTTTATTGATAGTGTAGATTCATTCTTAGTTAATATGATGTTCAACACTTACATAATTAAAATCTACACTTATTTGGACTACGATCATCACATGTCAATTTGAGTGTCTATACATTATGTACAAATAGAAAACATTTGTCTAGAAAATTCTTCACATGTAAAAGCAGAAGTTCATGTAAATTTGGAGAAGCACTACATCCAATTGGTCTTTACAGAAAAGCAAAAAAAGATAAAAAACAAAGAAAGGTCCACATATGAGGAGCAGTGTACGAAAAATGAAAACAACATGATGAGTCTCATTCTCTCTACAAGCTCTAAGCTTTTGCAGTGGATGTTGATCATCAATTTGGCAGTTGTAATTTTCTAAAATATTAAATATGCTTTTTGGAGTATATCACTAGTTCGAGATTATTCTAATGTATTCACCCTTTAAAAGATTCAGTATACTATGTTTTTTAAAGATATCTATTGTGGAATGTCTAAATAAGTTTTAAGTGACAATATATCTGATTTTATTAGTGATGCATTTTCTAACTCAGGATTCTTTTGTGCGAGCAAAGAAGTGGGTTCAAGAAGTGCAACGACAAGGTAACTTCATATTTTAGGAGAAAAAATAAAAAAACGAGTAACATATACTTCAAAATTGTGTACGTCGGCTGAAATTGTCTTCATAATAGCATCATGAGTAAGTTCAACTACATGTTTATAACATGATACTAACTTGACGGTTTACTTATTCTGATAAACCATGTCAGCAAATCCTAGTTTGATAATGTTTTTGGTGGCTAACAAGGCTGATTTGGAAGTCGAGAGAAAAGTTGCAAATGAGGTATATCTACTAAATTGTTCTCTTCACTTTCTGATTATGTTCACTTGGCTATGAATCTGTATGCCCTGCCACCTCTTGAGAGCGAAACAATTTGTTTTGGGTGATCATCTTTCATATGATCGAACTTTTGTATTGATGGTTGCAGGAGGGTGAGGAATATGCCGAAGAAAATGGCTTGTCTTTTTTTGAAACTTCAGCAAAAACTGCACAGAATGTCAACGAGCTCTTCTATGAAATAGGTAAAATACTTCGCCACTCACCCTGTTAATTGTATTTGCCAAAAGGCGTTGTCTACCATCCCATGAAATATATTGCAAGAAATCTTGCGTTACTTCTTGGCTGGGTCAAATTTTGTCGAATTTATTCTTTAAAGAATTAAAGGACACCAAGAAATGGGAAACTTTGATGGATTTTTTAACAAATTGATCAGCAGTTTTAGAGTTCTAGGCAAATGTTCTTGTTGCCCACTTAAGAGTGTGGGCTGGTGGGCTTTTAGACCATAAGATCTGAATGTGATGACAGACAGACACCAAAGACTATAGTTATTAACGGTGATGACTGGATCAATATCAATATGCTTGTATTTCTTACTACAAGAAACAAACTTTTTGCAGCAAGGAGATTGGCAAAAGCAAACCCTTCACATCAAACTGGAATCAAGCTGCATAGCAGACCTCAAGAAACCAGAAGAAGGCTGTTTTGTTGTGTTTAATTAATGGTATATATCTGCATTTGTAACCCACTTAATCATTTCTTTCTTAATTTGGAAGCATTCTAACTTGGCATTGTCTAGTATTCTCAAATAAATAAAACTTGAAACATAATTCAAGAGCCACTGCTCATCAGGGAACCGCATGCACATCATCACTCATCACTATCCCTTCATGCGTTATGCCAATAGAATGAGATACATCCACATCCATTGTTGATCTCTGCATACATATTTGCTCCGACATGAAGAACAAAGATTTGTTCAGTCTACATTGCAAGATCTCACGGCCAAACTTGCTTTTCTTTTTTATTCATTTATTTATTTATTTATTTTGCCTTTTTATGCCTACAACTGGTTTCCGCAAAGACAATCATTCAGTTTTGTTTCCGCAACTTACTCTTTCGGATGCTTTCAAGTTCATTCATGTGTGTTAAGTTCCGCATTCCTTGAAAATATGGGTACGATAGTCTATATCATCCATTGGTCAATCCCTCCTACAAACGAGATAGTTTTTTAGGTGAAGTTAGACATATGCCATAATTTTAGAGGTATGATATTTGTATATACCAAAAACTCTAATATCCCAATACTCTTTCTCAGTTTTTTTTTTCTCTATTAATCATTTCACTCTTTTCATTTTTTTTTATAATTTTTTTCCTCCTTTCTATTTCTGGGTGTCCAAGGTGTCTACTTATCCCAGTGGTACAAAAAATATTTCTCTAATTTTAAGATGGGATTATAGTTTATCTTATAAATGATATTTGGCCACCCACGAACAAAACGTATTCAGATGCCCAATCTTAGGTGTAAAAGGGGAGTGTTAAGTCTCACACCACAATCTTAAGAATGTGTGACCAAAAAAAAAAAAAAAGAATAAATATTCATTTTGGTCTTACAAAAAATTTTGAAATATAAATTAGTCTCTTAAGATTTAAAAATTTTAGGTAGTTATTTACCATTCAAAAAGAGGGCACATTAATCTCTCTATATATATTTGTACCATTAAAAAATTATGTATAGAGAGATTAACGTATTCCCTTTTTTGAATGGTGAAGGGCTACTCAGAATTTTTAAATATTAAGGAACTAATTTATCCCTATTAAGAACTAAAATGAATATTTATTTTAAAAAAATGTGTTTAGAATTTTTTTTAAAATAAAAAATAATTTAATAGATCTCATAAATTTCCTTATCTTTATTTTATAAATCCTATTAAATTTGATAAAATTTAGTGAAAATTATTTGTATAGATTCATTTTATGTGATTGTATAGATTAATTATTATATCCTTACTAAATAATCAATTTAATAAATCAAATTAAGTTAATTTTACAAGCAGACTGGAGTTCTATTTTTATTTTGTCCGTCAGTTCTTGTTTTCATTTATATTTGATGTGCGATAATCAAATGTGAGTTTTTTTATTAATTTCTTTTTATTTTGGGGTCAACATTGGCTAATCAATGTGAATTGTATAAAGATATGGCATTGGATTGGGTTGAATTAATTAGATTTTTGGTAATAGAACCTAAAAACTAATAGTTCCATCAAGAGAGGAAAAAAGAAGAAGAAAAAAAAGAAGAGAATGTAAAAGAAGGCTGAAGCCATGGGAGCTATCTGTCCTGCTGCATTGTCCATATACCTTTATGAAATTACGACCGATCTTTTAGAGAAATTTCAATTTACAAAATCTCATTTCACCTTTTAACAGTGTCTTAGTATTTTATCTCTTAAATCAGATTTTTTTTCAACATTAAATTTGACTTATTTTTCAATTTGCTTTGCATATACTTAGCCACTCTGGATTCTAGTACGTATGAAAATACGATTTTATGAGGTATTTGGTAAGGGGGAATATTTTTATATTTTGGTGAAAGAGTTGGGAAAATATTCTCTAGAATATTGCATTTTTGAGATTGATTTTGGGTTAAAATTTTCACCAAAATATTTGCGTCTCACACATGGAATTATAATATTCCTATAGGATGAAAATATTTTTTCCTATAAAAAGATTAAATTACTCATATTATCACTCACTGCTAGTTACTCTTCGCCGCCGTCGAACCGCCACCCTCTGCCAAGGGTATGTTTGAAAATGTGCAAAACATTACAGGAAATTCAATCGTTATACCAAATGCTCTAAAAAATATATGCATGGAAAAACTATTCTCAGCAATAGTATTTCCAAAAATTCTATTTTTGAAAATAAAAATTCAAACCTCTCACCAAATGTCCCTTTGTCCCTCATATGCCATCTTGCTAAATTATAATTTTCTCCTTTTACTTTTCTTTACAATGACCTAATTTTCGATTTTCTTGATAAAAAGAAGTTAATATTAATAGATTATTAGTTTAAATACTCAAATTTACCTCGTAATATATTATCATATTATTTAAGTATATGTTATTTCACTTATTAAATAAATCAACACAAAATCAAACAATACTATACAATATTATAATAGATCAAAATAATTTTTTTTCTCTTCATTCAAATGTATAAAGAGAAAACTTAATTCATTTATTAAAAAAAATAATTTTTCTTTGTTTCTTTATTTTCTCTCATTTTCTCACCTCTTCTAAGCGTGTTCCTTCATTGCATTAAATTTATTTATTTTTTTCTTTTTTTGGTACATATTGCTTGAAATTATTTAACGGGCAGCTTTCTTTCTTTCATTTATCTCACGAATGGGTAGTCACTTGCTGTAAACATGGTAGCTAGAATCGAGAGTTAACTCGTGAAATCGCACGATTTCACAATCTTGGTACCACCGGGCGAGTTCAATTCCAAAGCTCGCGTTACCGTCGTGGACTCGCAGTGGAATCGCCGGGGAAAATCGTGGAAGCACTCGAATCGGCGAGTTCGGCCGCGCTGCTCGTCTCCACCAGTGGTGGATCTCCAGCTGGTTTCAACACATAACCCGGCCCACCAATAGCCTTAACCCGCTTCGCGACGCAACCCAGGTCAAATCCCTCTCCCATTTTCGCGATTCTCATTCTCTCCCTCTCCCATTTTCGCGTCGCAAACTGCTCCCTTCTCCCCTTGGTTCTGCCATCGAATCAATCTCTCTTCCTCTCAACTCTCGATTCTCCATTATTGAAGCTCTATTCAGCTGTTCCCTCTCTCTGTTCCTTCCTTTTCTCAGCCCCTGGTCTGTTCCCTCTCTACACTTCACAGCGCTGCCAACCACCACTGTTTCTATCCGGTGGAGCCGTGAAGACTGAAGAGGTGGTGTTCCCTTTTTTCTTTCTCCATATTTCTCTCTTGTGGTTGTAAGTTGTTGTTGCTTTTAATTAGATTATCATTTGAGAGTTAAAAAAATGTCTTCAAGTGCTGGTGGTGGTGAGGGGGATGCTGAGCCTGTTGCTAGTACTACTCTTCAATTTGAAAGTGGAAGTGGAAGTGTTGCTGGTGGTGGAAGTGCTTCAAGTAAGAAGCTTCCTAAAAATGCTCCTGGAAATAGAAGTGATATAGGATGGAAGCATGGAATTTCTGTTGATGGAGATACGAAAAAAATAAAGTGTAAATATTGTGAAAAGGTGATAACAGGGGGGGTTTATAGATTGAAACATCACTTGGCTGGAACACAAAAGGATATAGGAGCTTGTGGGGCTGTTAGTGATGAAGTAAAAAAAGAAATGTGGGATATTGTAGTTGGTTTGTAGCAAAATTTGATCAAGAAAACAAAAGATGGTAGGGAAGTAAGAGAAGGAAGTGATAATTCTTTGATTAGTGAGAAAAGAGGAAAACAAGTGGAGCCACCAACAGCAGGTAACCTCTTCAAGAAAAGGTGTGTTAGCACTCAAGCCACAATCAACACTATATTTAAGAAGAATTTGAGGGAGGAAGCATATGAAGAGATTGCTTCATTTTTCTACAACAATGCAATTCCTTTCAATGTAGCAAGGAGTGAAGAATATAGTAGTATATTTGAGAAGGTTGCTCGGCATGGATTAGGATTCAAGCCACCATCTTACACTGAATTAAGAGTCAAATATTTGAAAAATAAGGTAGATTCAACCATGCAATCACTAGAGGAACATAGAGCGTATTGGAAGAAGACAAGATGCACCATTATGACAGATGGATGGACGAATAAAAGAAGGAGAACTATATTGAATTTCCTAGTGAATAGCCCTAAGGGGACTGTTTTCTTGAAGTCTATTGATGCCTCTCACATCTGCAAAACAGCTTATAAGATATTTAAGATGATAGATGATGTTGAGGAGGTTGGTGAAGAGAATGTTGTGCAAGTTATAATAGATAATGCAGCAAATTACAAAGTTGCGGGAGAGATGCTGATGGCAAAGAGGAAGAAGCTTTATTGGACACCTTGTGCAGCTCACTGCATTGATCTGATGCTAGAGAATTTTGAGAAGAAATTGGAGCTTCATAGAGAGACAATTTCCAAAGGAAGAAGGATCACTACTTACATTTATTAAGAACTTCTCTCATTTCCCTATTGCATCATCACACCAAAGGAAAAGATTTGGTGAGACAAGCAATGACTCGCTTTGCCACATCCTACCTCACTTTGGGTTGCCTCAATGAGAAGAAGGGAGCATTGATAAGAATATTCACTTCTGATGAGTGGAAATCAAGCAAATTTGCAAAGATAAGAGATGGGAAATTTATTGAGAATGTAGTTTTGGATAGATTATTTTGGAGAGACATTGTCCTTTGCTTAAGGGGTGCTTATCCTCTTCTCCATGTGCTTCGTTTAGTGGATTTAGATGAGAAACCAGCCATGGGATGTATTTATGAAGAAATGGATCGGGCTAAGGAGAAAATACAAAATGCCTTTCAAGGTGTTCAAAAGAAGTAAATTGTTCAACTTCAATATTTGTCATTCATACATAATCAACTTTAATTTAAATTAGAATATTTTGGTATTTGTTTAGTGGTTAATTGCCTAATTTTTCTTTTCTTTAGTTATATGCCTTTGTGGGAGATCATTGATGAGAGATGGGACAACCAACTCCATAGGCCTTTGCATGCTGCAGGCTACTACCTGAATCCTCAATTACATTATAGGCCTGGATTTAAGATTGACTATGAAGTTAAAAGAGGATTATATGATTGCATGGAAAGAATTGTGGGAGGCAAGAATGAAATAACTAAGATTGATGCTCAACTTGAAGATTTCAAGAGTCAATCTAAGTTTTTTGGTAGACATGTAGCCCAGGCTACACTTGATACCAAAACTCCAGCACAATGGTGGGATTCTTATGGGGATGAGCATCCAGAGCTTCAAAGGTTTGCCATTCGCATGTTGAGTTTGACGTGTAGTTCATCAGGATGTGAACGCAATTAGAGTGCATTTGAGATGGTAAAATTTTAACTTGCAGTTAATATGATTTGAATTTCACTTTTAGAATAATAGAATTAGTTGCCAATTGGCATATGTTGATTGCTTTTGCATAATTGCATTTGTTTAGGTCCACACAAAGAGGAGAAATCGTTTGAAACAAAAAACAATAAATAATGTTGTCTTTGTGATGACCAATTCAAGATTGGTAAAAAAGAATAAATCAAGAAACCCTGCTGAGTATAACCTTGAGGACTTGGACTCTGATGAAGAATGGATTGTGGAAAATGAAGATATGTTGGAAAATCTAGAGGAGTTAGATATTCTTGATGATCTTAACTTGGTCCTTAGAGAAGGTGGTGGTAGAGTTGGGGGCCCTTCAAATTATTTGGATATTCCTTCTCTTGATGATGATGATTTTGATGAGCTTCTTCAAAGAGATGGCAATGAAGATGGTGGAGACTATATAGAAGATGAGGAATATAATGATCATGGCCTTAATGATTTGCTTTAGATGTCATTCTAGTAGTTTAGTTGTTTTCTTTTATGTTTTAGTTTATATGATGACAAGAACTTTGTGAGTTGCTGCGTCTTTTGCATTGAGTTATGAATTATGACTTGTAGGCTTGTAACCATGTTATCTTTGAATTCTAAGTTATGAGTTGTGACTTTATGCATGTTAGGTTGAAGTTTAATTATGTTGATTGTGATTTACATGCTTATTTATGTTTTGTTATGTGACATGTACATATATATAAATGTCATTATGTATTATGGTAGAATCTCACTATTCGTGTTACGACTCTACGTTTTACAATTTTGTATCTCTCTTCCGATTCTACGTAAAATCTCGATTCTAACTACTTTGGTTGTAAACATTCGTCGCTCACTATCTCCCAACAAAATTGGACATATCTATCTTAACTAGAGATGTCATCAGGCTGGCTGTATGGATAAATACTCACCCCTATACTATATTTGTATAGTTATTCGCTTTGCACTTTTTTCTTTTTTAAGTTTATGGATATCTATGAATATTTATGGATATCTTTGAAAAAGATAAAAATTCACAAAATTTAAATTAAATATAAAAATTTTAATATTATAAAATATTTAAAATAATAATAAATAATAATCTAATTTTATGATTAAAATTCTAATAATTTAATATATTTAAAATAAAAATAAATATAATAATTCAATTTGTAATAATTTAATTTTATAATCTAAATTTTAATAATTTCAAATATTTAAAATAAAAATAAATATATAATAATAATTTAATTATTATTTTAATATATAATAAATATAAATAAACCTAATTTTTAAATTTAAATATTAATCAAATTAATTTAAATAATAATATTAATTTAACTAAATTAATAATTTAAAAATAAAATAATAATTTTATATTAAATATCCACATATATGAAAATAATGATCTCCATCTTATTTAACATACAAATATTTAAAATCTCAAAAATCTTCCCTCAACTAGCCTCGTAGTGGGAATCCAAGATGGCGGGCTTTATTGACATCCCTAATTTTAACCATACTTAACTGAACATGACACCGTGACGGCGTAAATGAAGCTTCTTGCCCAGTGGAGTTCCAACACAACAACTGTGGTCGTCCTTATCGAAGTGGACGAGAACTAAGGCTGTGCCTGTGCTTGCACGTTGCAGTTGCAGCAGCAGATGACAGTTTTTGTCTGGGTCTGCCCTCCATGCATTAAACATTGGAATCATAACTCCATACCCCACAAACAAGAAACAGCAAAAACAAGAACAATTGTCATTTTCTTTTTGCCTACGGAGAATTGCAAATGGTTTTCAAAGAATAAAACTAGCACGAGTGTACCAGATGCCAATGGGAAAACAACAGCATGTCCATTTCCAATGGTAAGGGCAAGCAAGGTAAAAAAAAATTGAGACGCCATGAGTGTCCCTGAGACAGACGCACTATGATTATGATAGCTACGCCTGCTAAAACAAAAATACTCGTAGCTTTCTCTCATTTGCTAAGGCAAAAATCCTCAGGAAGACCCTGCTAAGCGGCCACTACTTTTGTTCTTACCATTCATCACCGACACTAATGATGATATATTCACAAAACTAGTAAACTAAAACTACCCACATAACAAAATAAACAAAAGAACAAAGGCCAAAAGCTTTCACACTAGTAGCCTAACTATGCCATTGATGGATCACCATTACCACGAGGGAGAAGTACAAGGGGAACCGGAGGATGATGAAAAGGGACCATTAATGCTACGAGAATCACTGGCTGAAGTGTCCAAGGACCTTGCAACTCTAAGAGAAACAGAGCAAGCCTCTGGGGGGAGCTTCTTCATTGGGGTCAGAGGAGGTGTATATGAAGGTGAACGAGTGCCACAAAGGGATTCCTCATGAGCTGCCTCATCTTCCCCAGAAGAACCGCTTCTTTCCAAACGCGAAGGTGAGGTGTCTGGTGTCTCAAATGGGGTATCTGCTCTACTTGCCTTGCTCTCATAAATGGGGTTGGAAATGTACACAAGGTGTTCCCCACCAGCACTGCAATGTGTACTACCTTGAAGTGGGTCTTCTTGGCTTGGCTTTTGGGGAGCTTTGGATAAGAATGATGCTGGTGGGGTAGAAGAAGAAGAAGAAGAGAGAACTCCAACGTGATGTGGGCTTGCATTTGATTCTTGGGTTTGGATTTGAACAACCTGCTGAAGCACAGAATGCAGCTTATTTGGTCCAGCTGCTATGTCTTCTTTGAAAGCAACCGCGGGTAAAAGGAAGCTTCTTGGAGCTTGGAGAACTCCCTGAGCATAGATGCTACTGAAAGGAGGAGGAGGAGGAGGTGGGTGTTGTTGGGGTTGTGATGTGTGTGAAGGTGAAGAAGAAGCATTCGCTGTGGTGGTGGTTTGAGTGGCGGCGGTGGGAATGGTGTTGGAGTTGGTGTTTCTCATCTTGCGGCGGCGGAGCAAGAGAGAACAATAGAGCTCAGCTAGTAGCACAAGTATAAGGCCTAGGACCACCGCAAGGATAACCACCATAACCAAGGTTGCACCCATGATCACTTTGGATGTGCCCTTCATCTCTTTGGTATCTGATCTATCCCTTGATCTCTAGCTATCTCTCTATCTGTCTCTTCCTTGGTAGAATGTGGCGGTAAAAATGGCACGGTAATATAGGGGAAGGATGGCAGAAGCCCCTCTTTGGCGGGAAACAGTCCTTTACCTTTGAGAAAAGGAGAGAGATGGACAAGGACATGGAAGCCAATCTTAGAAAGGGTAAATGATCCTAGGGAACATAAAGACTTTTGCTCTGAACCGGTTAGGTTCTGACACTCAAGGTCAGATTCGTCCATTCGCCAATTTACTTGCGAATTAGGGAATTCTCTCGCGGCAATGCTAAAGTTAACGCCTTTGCATAGTTGGAATCTTCCACCGCATTCTTCTCAACTCAAGATTAATTTCACTGTTTTTATAAGTGTATGCTTAGGAGATTTACTTGTGATAGTATAGAAAGGTCAACAATAGAATGGAAGAGAAAATAAGGAAATGAAATTAATAAATGCATACCAATATGCCATACCCTTATTTGGGAGTTTGAGGAAGAAGAGAAGGGAAGTTTTTTTTCCCTTATTTGGCAGTGATATAGAAAGGAAAGAGACGTAATATTTGTTTAACTAGTGGGTTTGAGTTTTTAAGGGGTATAATAATAGTTAAAAAAAAGAATATTTCAGTAAAAAAATTGTTCTCCCTTTACCCTCCGATTTGGGGAAATGAAAATTCCTTCAATATTAATAGCAATGAGAGATCCCATGTCCATCTATAGCCTTCCTGTTCGGAAGTGGTGCTCCGGTTTATTGGGAGGTGGATTTCTGAACTAAATTTGGGGCACTTGAGACATTGCATATGGCAAAAGAGAGGGGGTATCTATGAAGACTCCGACGATCAAGTTAGTCGAAGTAAAAAGTATGGATTTAGGATGAAAAGTAAATATACTTGTTTCAAGAGTGAACCTTCTTATTTATAGAGGTTCTAACTGATAATGAATTTTCGAGATTTTTAAGTAACAATCTCGAATTAACGTACGTTACGAAATCTGATTTGATACATTACAAAATTTGGAATTAATGCCTTCGTAACCCAAAATGGTATTGGTGGAGGTGCTTCCAATGATTTCCGTCTGAACCTTCATACCTTGCAGATAGGGCTTAGATTGGACCATCTAAGGCATAGTCCGTAACACTTGCCATTCCCTCCTAAACGGCAACAGTCAAACATCCTTTTTTCAAAAGCTGCCTTCCCACATCCTCCCAAACACTACCTAAGGAATTCCTTAAATTTGGAATTGATAAAATCAAGATTATTTTTTGTATAATTTGGCACAACTTCAACAACATTTATGGTCTAGGGTGTGAGAAAAGAGTAAGAGATGGGTAAGAGCTCTGAACCAATACCACATATTCAACTTCTTTAATTGTCAACCCGAAGAAAGTAGGAAAACCATCAATTTTTGTTACAAACACTTCTACAATCATAAAAGGCAAAACTGGAATTAACGTCGCGTGTAACCTATAGTTGCATCGCTAAGATAATGGGTAAGTAACGGTTATCAACCGATACAGATGGGACCACCTATGATGTGACTTAGTACAGCTCTAGAATATTCAACAATTTGTAGTTAAAGCACGACCGTGCAATCTTCAAAAGTACAAAGCACCAACACTGTATGAGATTGAAGCGTAATGATCTACAATCATTCCGGTAAAGATGGAGCGATCATTCATTATTATACGTCAATTCTTCATCTTCCTCTCAGGGCCGCAAACGTAGCTGCTAAATCATCATAGTCAGGTAGCTTGGGATGTACATGCCGAGCTTCAATTGATCTATCTGGCTGAAATGTAGCTGCACGAGTATATACTTTTTTAACTTCCACTGCTCTAGTTTGTTCACGAGGAAGGGAAACTGATCGTGGTGGAAAAGTAGCCATCTCTTGCGACTCATCAGATCCATCCCACCTTTCATTCTGTAGGGATTCCCTAGTTGAGTTATCCATTTGAGGTGCATGGCTTATCTTAGAATTTCTTCTTAGTTTTTCAGGCACAAGCATGGACGGTTTTTTGCTATAATGGATCAGTAATTTGTCTATTAACCTTTCCTCTTCAACGTTTTGATACCGCTCATCATCGAACAAATTTTGCAGGCCACGTCTTGATTCACCTCGTCTCCTGCTTCTGCTCCTTGATTTTCTTCTTAGTCCAGTATCTTCATTGCTGGCATCAATGTGACTAGATCGTGATCTTAAATGCTTCCGCCTCATGGATTTTGGTTTTAACACATGGACTTCACTAGCATCTTCAGGAAGAGAGAATTCTTTTTCATGACTCTGTTTACTCGGTCTCTTGTGTCTATCGGCCTGCCAATCCTGGTCAGAATCATCCCAACCTATTTGAATCCTCTCAGATGTAGAGGCAGCATCAGGCTTGTCATGCTCGGAAGGATATGTAGAGATGCCATCACTGTCAATATTTGAAGATGCTACATTGGCTCCACCTGTGCTGTTTTGCTGCTTGGAATTCGGTTTAACATATGGAGGTGGAATGGCATTACTGTAGCAGGGCTTTAGCTTAGGAGTTTCATATTCATACTCTTGAACTTTTCTATAAGAGTTATCAGTATCAGGTAGGACAACATGATTAACAGCCAATGATTCATTCACATTACTCTTGAAACGCAATCCTATGCGACTAGGAGACTTTCTAGCAGTTGCAGTGTCGTGGTTTTCTCTTAGACGGGTGGTATCCCCCCAACTGTCATGCAGCTTGGAAGCACCTTCAAATTGTTCCACTGTTTTCTCATGTGATGAACGCCCAATTGGTTTTAGCATACTACCCTCCTTCCAATAGCCTTTATCACTCTTCTTAGATGTAATATCTTTTCTTCCTGTTAATGAATTATCATGGCCATCCCTTTTCTGAATGACTTCAACACCATTCAGTGGCTTGAATGCATTTCCAGGGAGTGTGGATCTGGACTGAAGATCATGATCATCTCGGTTTAAGACAACAGCTTCCTTGCCATTCTGAAATCTGTACCCCTCATTAGGATGGTCAGGACTTTTCTCTAACAAAACATCATACTTGACTGCTGTTGTGGTAGCATCCTTGCCATGTGATGGTTTATTGCAATCAGTCAAATGGTTAGGCATACCAGTATTATGGCCCTGTGCAAGTAATTTATAACAAATAATAACAATTTTAGAGACATACTCAAAAGTTTAAGTAAAATGAGAATTGGCTAAGTATTTAATTCGACAATGAAGCTTCTAAAAAATGAAGGGAATGTAGCAGACAGCACCTGTGCAAATGCAGAAGACTTTGACATCCTCTGTTCAAAAGCCTTGGAGTCCCAATTTATTGAAAACTCTGATGCAATCTGTTGCATCAAACAGACCTTCTTCTCCAGTGTTGAAGAGTTAAAATTCAAATTTGCAGCAAACTGACAATGAGAAATTTAGTCAGTCAGTGCAGAAAACTAGGTATAACTGAATGAGTCATTAATATGTAATGTTCTAATAAAGATAAGGATATGAATAGACACCTCTTGATTGACAAAACATTCGAGGGAGTTCCCATATCTCTCCTGAAATATTTGCCTAAGGTCACGTGACTCTGGTAAATCCGAAAATCTTGCAGCAGCAAACATCAGAGACGATACAGCCTCCCGACATTCCTCAGGGCAACCACTGTAAAAGGAATGGAAGCAGTTATGTTGATTATTCAAGTTCTAAATTCAAGTTAAATTTTGAAACGGCTACCCAACCATAAGAATTTAGGGATATTTGTGACAGTACACCAGTGCAGTTGTCCAAGCAATCCACAGCAATCAACTAAAATAGATAAATAAATAAATAAAGTAAAAGAAAACATGAAATTCAACATCAGCATTCCATAGAAACTGTTTTCGAACATACCTCCTCGCTGTCCTAGCACTACAACATGAACTTAATGTGTCATTTCATTCTGACCAGTTCACCACACCAAAATCATTATTAAAAAGATCACATTATGGTTTCAACCAATTTATACAATTGTAACGGTGCCTAACTTAGAAAAACTGCATGCGCAAAGGCCAAAGCTGTATTCAGTTACACGGATGTAAAAAATGTTTATGGTTTATTGTTGTGTGTTGATAACAATTAAAGCTGTTTTTCTTTCAGAAATCATGGCAGCAACATACACAAAAATTGGAAAATATGTTCACCAAAAATGATGCAAATTCTGCAAATTTGTTTGTTGAGCACACAAGGAGATAAGAGAAGTCAGTGATACTATCCAGAAGAAGCACACTGCGAAAAAATCCCTAACATCATAAAAAATGTTCATTTTTCGGCATAAGCAATTATAATTCTCACAGCAAATCTGTTCTATCAAAAACAGAAATCAACAAATCTGGTGAATTAACTTGAACAGCCAGCAGAAATCGTTAAACCAAGCTCATACCTCAGTTTCTGCATCACTGGGAGGTGCTTCAACACAAAGTCACAGGATCGTTCAACAAAATCATAACAAGATGACAGCGTCAACTCAACCAAGAGTCCCTCAGCCTGTTTGACCAGCTCGCAAGCAACATAATTCAGAAATACTTCATGATGAGGCCAAACAAACAAAGGCATTGTTGACACAATCGCAATTATCATATAAGCTAGCTACCATTCAATCAAACCTAGCATGCTACTTTCGAGGCACAACCCTCACACATTACCACATTGGTCCAGAGATCGAGGCTAATTAAGAATCTAACATAACCGAATCCACAAATTGCACTAAAATACCAAAAAAGGAAGCAATTACCCTTCCGTAGGCATTGATATCTAGACCGTTCATGAGCAGATCAGCGATATCTTGCTTCAGAAACTTCTCCGTCGCTCTTCTCTTCCTCCTTATCACATCGATCCGACTCTTGGTCATTTTGATCAACGATTTGCTGAAAAACACAAAACAGAATAAGAGCATCACATTGAGCACAACCGCATTCTCAAATCCTTCAACACTTTCTTCTTCATACAGCAACAATTAACAGAAAAACAAGCAAAGCACACAGTGCGAACCATTTCGGCGCGAAGCCTCTGCCAAGTAGGCCGTCCAACATGTTGGAAGATCTTCACTAGGTAGCTTGACTCAGTGAGTTGTCTGCGTGACTCGGTAGCTCAAAGTGTGAGATCAGCCATTGACTCGCAGTAAACAAAAACAGCAGAGCACTACGCTGCAATGGAAGAAGAGGGACGAGGAGAGAAAAAAAACATAAACATTAATTAAATAAATGGTAAAACAAAAGGAATACAATGAATTTCCACATTAAGAAAAGTATCTTTCTGAATGCGCTTCCATTACGACCATAATGGCCTTTGCCATTTTGCGATTAAATGTGAACGTTGCAAGGGTACTTTCGGTATTTAGCAGTGTTTTGATCGGGTGCGGGTGAGGACTGGATGGGGATGAGACTTGGCCACTAGATTTGGCGTGATGGGAAGAGTGATGGACGGTGAGGATCTAAAGTGAGTGGGAATCTACGCTGAGCTGGATGGCATTACGATGAAGGAGATGAAGTGGGTGCCATTGTGTAGGGACGGAAGGGACGACGGGGGTTAGGAGCCGTTGTGTTAGTGATTTCAGCATTTAACGGTTTTATAACCTGAACCGGGTAATTTACTAATTTCGCAAGATATCTATGCTTTTAATACAAGAATTTAATTTTAATACAATATATTCTTTGCAAAAAAGGTAATGCATTTTCTATAACTTAGGGGCAAAAAAAACTTAGCTAACGTTTCTTATCTATTTATATTTTTATTTAATAAAAACATAAACTTTTTTATTATTTAGTAATTTCTCTTATATTTTCATTCTTTTCAATATATGGTACTTTTTCAAAAATGATGACTAATACGTATACTATTAATTGTATATTATTAACTTTAAATATTTCTTATTAAACAGAAAAATAAAAAAATCTGAGAATTTGAAAAATTATTATTTTATTTGTATAATATATGTTGCTACGATTAAGATATGTTGATTATAATAGAATCAATATATTTGACATTTTTAGTTAAATTAAACTTGGCTATTGTACCCAAGAGCAATTATTCATAATTTAATCAAACTCTAAATATTACGGCTTGCCCTGTAGGGATTAATGCAAAAAATAAAAATAAAAATAACACTACTTAAACATGATTGTTATAGTATAAATTATAATAATTTTGTTAAGGCATAGTTATGAGATCATTCAATAATTTAAGTAGTAAGCAAGTTTGAGTTCAACGGTTGAAAAACCTTTTGTAGTATCATGCATTTTTTTTTTATATATATTTTCTTATATACTGTTTTGGTATATTTATAATGTCTCATATTCAAGCCCATAAAAAATACTTAATTGTGTGAAAATAATGGCCTCAATTTTCATAGTGAATATTAAAATCATAGCCAAAAAAATAATAAATTGAAAGTATGTGTCTTTATACATTTTTAAATAGAATTTGAAGTAATTTTTATTTAAAAAATAAATATATAATAAGTATATAGCTCAAATGGCATCTCCCTTAATCTTTGTACTAAAAGGTTATCGTGTTGGGTCAAAGGTTCGATCCTCACATACCAATCATTTCTCCCATCTTCTTAGTTTTACTAGGAGCTTCTTAGAATCAATATATTATTTTTATTTTTTTAATATAATTTTGTTAATATGATCATTCAACTATATATTAGTATATGACTTTAATTAGTATATACTGACAGTATAAAAGAGTTTTACATTATTATTCAATTATATGGTCGTATTTATAAGACTTTTAAGATAGTAGGTGGTTGAGTTAAATACTTTTACTAATATATCAATATATGATTGGATGTCAATGTAAAAAAATTTTATACTGATAATGTATTTAAATTAAATTATTAGTATATTATTAAAAATGTTTAAGACTTTTTATTAAGCATATCAAAAGTTATTTGAAAAGTAGTATATAATTAGGTTAACTGCTAATATTAAAAAATTTTAACCGACAGTATGTTAGATTGAACTCATAGTGTTATATAATTATATAATTAAATCAATTTGACTATAATGAAAATTATATGCGTTATTAAATTAATTAAATAATACCATAACTCATCATTAAAATTTTGAGCACATCAAAATTAAAGTCTGTTTGTCCTAGTTGAAGAAGCCAAGTTAATTCATAATTACGTTGGATATGTTAATTTTTTTTTTTTTTATCAAGTACCGGTGGTTTGATATGCATTTTTTATTTTTAGGTTATTGATATTAAATTATTCATAAAACATTAAACCTTTTTTAAAAAATAAATTTTAAATAATTATAATGGTTAATATAAATGTTTTCCCATTTTATTCGTTTAAAATTTATTTATCAAAAAAAGTTTTATATATTATGTGAACAATTTTATATTAATGCCTTAAAAATAGAAAATTTGAGTTGATAGGACTTTAGTATCTTATAAACCGCTAGTGACAAATAAGAAAAAAACAAAACAAAACAAAACAAAAAATGAATCATAAAATGAGATGAAAATTACTTAATACAGCGAACAATTATAGGTAAAGGTGGCTTGGTGGACTACGCTAATGGCATGCCGTGGTCACGTTCAGCCGGAATGTCGGGAGGTGGGGGAGTCGGCGACGAAGGCAGCGGCGGCGACGCTGGGTTCTGAGTGGTGGCTTTGACGAGCAGGTGGTGGCATGAAGGGGCTGGACAATGAAGCCATAAAGTGATTCTATAATACCTTAGTGTATTGATGTTCTAGAACAGCATCAGCCACAGAGGACAGGAAAGATGGCTGTGATTATAAGCTACATCACACTCTTGACTTATCACAGTGTATAGCGCCTTGGATTACACTCTGCCTCAATGTTTGCCCAGTATTATCATAAATTTTTCAAAGTTTTTTTATCGCATATTTTTCATAGCATTAATTAATAAAAAGTTTCATACTATTATAAAAGTGGAACTTTTATTTTTAACAATAGAATTTAATTTAAATATTTTGACAATATAAAATAATTTTATATTATTAATTAATAGAAATAATATTATTTATATTAATTAATAATATAAAATTATTTTATAATATCAATATATATCAATTAAACTATTTATAATAAATAATGTTTTATAATAAAGTAATAGTTAAAACCTTTTACAGATTAATTATAAATTGGAATTTTTTTTATTAAACTTAAATAATGATTTAAAAAAGAATTTAATTTAAATACACTGATAATATAAAATAGTTTTATACTGTCAACCAATAGAAATAATAAAAAGTATTAACTCATATAAATAATCATCTATTATAGTAAAAAATCTATCATAATTTTTTATTTTCCTCTATTTCTATTGATTGATAATATAAAACTAAATACATACCAATTAAATTCTTTAAAAAAAAGGGACAAGGCCGTCTGGCCTTTGGAATTTATGGGGAAGAAAAAGGAATCTAATTTAAAGTGCCATTGTCAGAAATTAAAGTAATTAAACCACGTTAGCTATGTACCCAAAAAATAAAATAAAAAAAGTAATTAAACCACGTTGGCTGGATTAAGGTTGGGAAAAGAAAAAGGAGGTAGTTTGATCATGGGGTAAGGCATCAACCTTCATAAGATAGAAAATTTTATTTAAAAAAACATAATTTAGTATTTCGTTTCATAGCTGTATTTTATTTTATTTTTTAAACAATTATTTACATTATTTCAGATCAAGGACGATGAGTGATATTAAAAAATAAAAGTTTCATTTTAAACAATTATTATAATTATATATTAAAAGTTATTTTATTTTACAATAAGTGATACTTAAATAAATTTTAATTGTAAAAAAAATTAATTCATCAAGTTATTTATAATTAAAATTTTAACACTAATTATTTTTAATTTAGCCTACGAAATAAATTAATTTATATTCTTGTTAGTAATTATACATGCGAAATTGATTTTTATCAATGCTAACTAAACAACATCTATTATATTAAAATTACTTTTTAGATAATTGTTAGCCAATTTAGAAAACTAGCTCCGGCAAATATACCGGGTCACAAGTAATAAAAAAAAATGAGTACGGGATTGTCGTTCCCACGAGGACCAAAATCAATTATCGATTCACTTGGGTACGTTACTATTCAGGCAAACACAAATTGAGAGAAAATTGGAATTTAAATAAATATAGAAATTGTAATTAAACAAGCTATAGAAAATAGAAATGAGCAATGGATGGAAAGCAGGTGTTAGGGGTTGATTTCATCAAAGTTTCCTAAATTTTGTATTACCCAATTATTAATTTAGTTCCTTGACAATATCATTACTGGTCGAATTACTCTTAATTATAGTCAAAGCTCAATGGCTTGATACTAGGACCCTCTTAGGACAAGTTGAATAGTTTAATTTCTTAGATTATTCTAAATCTATTCTAAGGACGAAAAACAAGAATCCAATTGGCCGTACAAATGAGTACTTCTATTGCTGGCTACTCTAACCTATATTAATTTCTAGTTTGGCTTATCTTGTGAAGTGAAATGGCTTTCGACATCACAAAACCATACATCAGTTAATGGGTGATCAGGCCAAAAACAGCATTAAGAACACTAAAAATTAAGTAATATATTGAAAAGATAATTAAAATAACAAAACAGAATACAAAATTAGTTCCCTAAGACTACATCTCCCTAACACCTATAAGAAATTTAGCAAGTCATGGAAAAAGGAAAGAAAACAATACTCTGATAGCTCTCTAGAGTCTCCAGCCCTTAGCTTATGTTTCTCTCTCTCACCCTTGGATTCTCCCCACCCTCTAACGGATAAAAGAATTTAAATCCAAACAGAAAGAAACTGATTTTCTTGATTTTCTCCTTTTTCAAATCTTCATCTCCATTCTCTTATCTTTATCTTTTTTAAAAAAAAATTTTGATTCAAATCTTCAAGTAATCTCTTCTATCTTTTTCCTTCTTTGACTCAAATCAAATATTTTAAAAATCATCTTTTTGCTCTTCCAAATCTTCAAATCTTTATCCAATTGTTCCCCTCTAATCTTCAAATCCTTGATGCTAAAAATCAATTCTGCAATCAAATAAATTTAGTGAGAATAATTGCCAATTAAATTCAAAATAATTAATTTCTCATTAAAAGCATCAACAATAAAGATTTATTAAATTAATCCAAGAAAATTATCATTATGAGAATAAATTTGGAAAAATTCAATACACAAATATGGAGGAAAATAGTATATTTTCACCAGTTATCAATAATTTTTCTCAAACACAAGTCATGTTAATGTTAACTTATTTTTTATCAAAATCAAATTGACCTACAAACTATAGTCCAAACACATTATTAATAATAATTCGTGGTTTTGTCACTCAACAAAACGATAGTTATCGCATAGTTACGTTCCAGTTCGTTTCTTTCTATTATTTGCCCCCGGCAAAGAAAGACACTTCATTCTTTTTTCTTTTATTAAGACTCTTTCATTCAAACTTTATAAACCCGCAAAATGAAGACTAATAAAAGAAAGTATGCCAAATGCAACTCAATAAGTTGATGAGAAAATGAAACATGCAACTTTCCTGTTCAAGCAACTCGGGTCGAACCATTCTTAACAGAATCATGTTATTGCAAGGTATGTTAACCTCTGCCAATTAGTTATGTTGTGAGTCCCACAAATAGGTGAAAAGATAAAGGAATAAAAATGATAGGTTATACCTAAAAGTTCAAACTGACGACTCCAAACAAATAAAAAAAAAAAGGTTAAAATGAGTTTTCAACCTTCATGGCTATTAAATAAGCATGGAATAATATTAAATAGGTAAAGCTTTGAATGTTTCATACGAAGAAAGTAGTTAGTCACATAATTTGAACACTTAAGTGTGTTCTTAGCGTTATCAAATAAATTTATTATCATATTTTAACCAGTTCATTGTTGATTAAGGACACTATATATAACTGTTTTAATTTATTCGTTGACGAAAATATAATTGTTTGAGTAAAGGACCATGGCCTAGTGTCACAAACACAAAGAGCATACTTTAGTTATTAACACTACGTTTGGATAATAGGGAATGAAGAAAAAGGGAAAGAAAGAAAAAAAAAAGATGAGATGAATTAAGTTCTATTTTTTGGGAGTTTATATAAATTGAAGGAGGACTATTTAGGGATGACAATCAGTAGAGGCAAGAGCAGGGAGTACTTCCCGATTCTCGCCTCAAGCCACTTCGACTTGCTCTGTCTCAGGCCCAATCTCTATGATGGGGAGAAATTTTTTCCATCTCCAATCCTTGCCCCCCATGAAGATTTGTGGGGACCTTGAAAATTATTTTGAACAATCATGTAAAAAAAAAGCTTAATTATCTCAAAAAATTTAAAATAATAATAAAATTAAATATATTTGAACTTATTAAAATAGCCTACAATATATCTACTATGCAGTATTATATAAAGGGTAAATACATTATTTGGCTTGGGACAAGGATCTTCATAGAGTAGGGAGATAGTCTCTATCCCCATCTCCGAACTGGTTGTGGGGGACTTTTTATCTCTGTCCCTATCTTCGTTGGAAAAAAGTTCCCCAAAAATAAGGATTCAAACATGGAAATTATTGCAAATATATGTGAATGCAATTCTCCATTGTCATATGTTTATTTTCCCTTTATATACCTTAAAGACATTTTTTTTTATTTTTTCAAAATTAAAGTAAAGTAGGATAACTAAAACTTATAATTTATAAACAATATAATATTGTAATTCGTTCGTTCTATTTTTTTATAATATAATTTTTAAATAAGATTAATAAAATTTTATGTTATTACTTTATTAATCATTTAAATAAGAGAGTATGTGACTTTATTACATTATTTTCTATTTTTTTTTCAGTTCATTTGTATTAATGTTATTCCATTTTATCAAAAAAAATAAAATTATTGTAAACTATTTAAAGTTTTATTTTTGGTTGCCGTGTACTATAAACTATATTGTACTATAAACTACGTTCGGATGGGTCGTGCATTTGGTGGGAAATAGGATTTTTCCACTTCAGTATGATATCAGATTCTTAGAGTGTGACGCATTAAAATACAATTAAACATTTCAATATAAAAAAAAACAATTAAACATAATATTTTTAATATAAATACACCTAAATACCTAAGAATGGTTAAAGAATCAAAAGTGGGTGGATCAAGCGTTTGAAAAATGCATCTTATTTTTGAAGTGAATGCTGTAATATACCTTACAAAGTCAATTGCATGATGCACCGTTTATTGCCATGCATTTAGTGTGGTTTGCAGTTGGTAAATCAAGGTCTTTCTTTGAAGAGTCAATAATTGTATAATTTTTTTTTCGTCCTTGTGACTTTTTAATCCTTTAACATTTGGATGGCGGGATCTGGAACCTGTTACGAGAGAAGTTGTTCATCATTTGACCTTTTTTAAATCACCGACCTTTCTCGGATGACAATGGTTGTGATCAGCGATTGATCGAGAACTTGTTCAAACCATATTGACTTGAAACACAATGGCAGTGTATCTATGACACAAAATGACGTTGTTCCGATGTCAAAGTGTGAGAATCTCAGCATTTAAGAAAGGGGTTTCAGTTCATTTAAGGCTTGAAGGTTTTGTCACAATCCTAATACCATTATTAGAGCATCAAGGACTTTGAGTAGTCGGTGATAATTATAGTTACTTTGACCTAATTTGATAGACATAGGGTGAATTACATCAATCTTTTCTGAGGTTCAGTGTAATTATATTCGGTATCCCTTTAATTCACTTTGTTCAGTATATTATCTATAAATAGAGAGGTGCCACATGTAATTATACTGAATCTTAAGGGAGGTCGGTATAATTCATCCTATAATATATGTTATGCAAGAAGGATGATAATTTTTATGAGAAGATGTTAGTTATTTTTTTATTAGTGAGGTTGCAGGGGAGGGCTCGCTTGGTGGGTTGTAAGGGGATGAGCTGGTTGTGTAGGTTTTAATTTGTGCAACTAATTTTGAATGAGTATTGTTGTGAAGGTGGGTTTGGTTTAGCTATTGGCATGTAGAGTCAACGTGAGAAGAATGTTTTAGGCACTGCATAACCCCATCTTCACTGTCCCACTATTGCTTCAGCACTACCTCGAACCTAGGGGACCCCATTTGAATGCTCCAAGAAGAAGGCAAAGACTTAACCTTGCCAAATTGCAAATTACACAGACAAGCCACCATCTCAGTGACATTCACAAGTCCAGAGCCCAAAGATCGACCTAATGACTGGGTCACCAGCAACATCAACGGAGACTCCTCCGTCAGGGAATCCGATCTCGGAGAAGATAGAAATGACAACATTTTTCAATAAGATTGCTTAAAGATATCACACTCAGCAGCATTTTAAAATTTCATTTTCAAATATTTTACTTTATTTTTAAATATATCAGATTTTAAAGACTTGTTCCATAGGTTGCCAGCAAATTTTTTCACCATCCAATGTTACTCATCTTAAAAGGAAGCCGTAAATTTACAAAATGCCCATGGTACTCCTTCGATGCATCATAACTAAAGTGCATTTAAGAAATCACCTACTTGTGAAGCCTAGATTTGGCTCACCGAGTTATTGGGAAATAAGAGAAATAAAATTGCCTAATACAAGGCCAAATGAACAATTTATAATCCCTTAATCTAACTTTTCCCACACTTTGTGTAATCACAATGAGACAATAACAATTATCTTCCACTATGAAAAAATAATGAGAATACAAGAATAGTAATTTCACCAAATATAGTGGCTAAACACTCTCTTTATTTTTCTCTCAGACAAGGCTTTCTCTCTCACATAAAAGTGAGATTTTATTTTCTCTCAAAACTCTAGGTTTTGGTTTTCTACGGGATGATAGAAATGAACGTAGGCAATTGGCTTTTATAGCCAATGTTGCTAGCTAATTGATGGCCTTAAATGAAGGAGAGTTTCACTCCTTTGCCATTCATTTCCTCTAAACTCTCCTGCACTTCTTTCTTTTATTTACTATTTATTTTGTTATTTTTTTTCTCTCCTCCACTAAAGAAGGAAACTTCTCCTCCACTAAAGAAGAAACTCCATCAATCTCCCTCTCCCGATTTAGGTGGAGGGCTCCAGCTTGTCCACCTGCTCTTTTGCAAAATTCGTACTTATCCTTAGGTAAGGACTTGGTCATCATATCCTGAACTATTATCATCAAATGGATTTTCTCAAGTTGCAATTGCTTGATTCCAATATATCACGTATCCAAAGGATATCGTACATCAATGTGTTTTGATTTTGAGTGAAAACTTGAATTCTTGCTCAAGTGGATCGACTTTGACTATCACAATGCATAATGTATTTTTGTTGTTCATGCCCTAACTCATGCAAGAATCGCCTCATCCATAACATTTCTTTGCAAGCTTCATATTGCAATGAACTCGCCTCGTGGTTGACAAAGCAACCCACTTTTGTAGCTTTGATTGCCACGACATCGCCTCCCAAAATGTAATTAAGTATCCAGTAGACTTTCTAGAATCAATATCTCCACATATTCCAGATCCTGTGTAGCCTATTAGTTCAGTCTTTTGCTCCCAAAGCATAAACTCATTTTGGAAGTTCCTTCCGAGATATCTTAAAAATCCACTTGACATTCCAATGTTCTTTTTCCTCGGTTTACCCAAAAATCTACTAACAACACCAACTGCATGTGTTATGTCCGTCAGGTGTACACACCATTGCATACATTAAAGCTTCCAAAATTGAGGCATATGGCACCATGCATTTCCTCCTCTTCACTTCTACATGTAGGACTTTGTTTTGAGTCGAGCATAAAGTGATTAGCAAGTGAGTAACAACCGGCTTTGCTTTTTCCATGTGAAACCGCTCTAATACCTTCTCAATATATTTTTCTTGTGATAACCACAACTTTCTTTCCTTTCGATCACGAGAGATGGTCACACCAAGAATTTGTTTGAGTCCCAAGTCTTTCATAGCAAAAGACTTTTTCATTTCTTCCTTTAACTTGCTAATCTTGTCACTATTTTGTCCTACGATCAACATATCATCAACATACAAAAGTACTATAATAAACTCACCATCAAGAAATCTCTTGACAAAGACACAATGATCAGAAATAGTCCTTTGATATCCATGCTCAATCATAAAGGAGTCAAACTTCTTTACCATTGACGCAGTGCCTCGCTAAGTCCATATAGACTTTTCTTTAGCCGACATACTAGATCTTCTTTGCCTTTGACTTCAAATCCCTCCTGGCTGCTCCATGTAAATTTCTTCTTCTAGATCACCATGAAGAAATGCGCTTTCACATCTAGTTGTTCTACATCTAGATTTAAACTTGCAACCAAACCAAGCACCACTGATGGACGACATCTTTACTACTGTGAGAATATCTCTTCAAAGTCAATACCTTTCTTTTGATCAAGCCTTTCACAACTAATCTTGCCTTGTATCTAGGTTGTGAGTTATTCTCACGCCTTTAGTTTGTACACCCATTTATTTACGAAAGTGCTCTTTTACCTTTCTAATTCTACCAACTCATAAGTCTGGTTCTCATGCAAGGATTGTGCATTTCTTCTTGCATGGCTTTCAACCACTCTCCTTGTTGTCATCCATTATAGCTTCTTCATAAGACTCGTTCTCCTCCATCGCTGAGTAACACATATTCTTTGTAGGATATTTAGTTTGGCGGTTTAGGTATCCTAACTGACCTTCTTACTGAGGCTCTTGAATATCTTATTCTCCATCCTCACAAGACCATCACTTCTATTACTATTCTACAATTGGATCATTACCAATTTGAGATTCATTTTCAGATCTCCAATATCTTCTGTTACATCTCCCCCATAAAACTCTGGAAGAGGAACTGGATCCAAGTTGATTGGATGTTCACTAGAGCTAATAGGCTTTACTCCCTTCTGAGTATCTTCAATATTCTGGTGTTCAAAGAAAATAACATCTCTGCTTCTTATAATCTTTTTCTCGATAGGATCCCATAGCCTGTAGCCGAATTAATTCTTCATTTCCATATCCTATGAAGATGCATTCCTTCGACTTGTAGTCGAGTTTTGATCTCTCATCTTTAGGAATATGAACAAATGCTCTACAACCGAACACCTTTAAATGGTTGTAGGATACATCTTTACCTGTCCAAAACTTGTTTGGAACATCACCATTCAATGGGGCTGAAGGGGATAAGTTGATCAAATCAATCATAGCCATTAAAGCTTCACCCCAAAAGCTTTGGGTAATTTGGCATGAGATAACATTGTTCTCACTTTTTCAACAATTGTTCTGTTCATCCTTTCACATCTGCTAGGTCATGGAGTCTCTGAATGCACTGCTCATGCCTGGATTCCTTTACTCATGCAATAATGTCTGAAATCTCCCATATATTCTCCTCCATTATCGCTTAATACACTTTAACTATCTACTAGTTTCTCGCACAACACTAGCATGAAATTGTTTGAATACTATAAACACCTGGTCTTTTGTTTTGAGGGCATATGCCCAAACCTTCTGAGTGGTCATCAATAAAGGTAACAAAGTACCTTGCACCTCCATGTGTACTAGAGGTCATTGGACCACAAACATCGAGTGCACAAGATCTAAAACATCAGGTCTTCTATGTGGGCCTTGTAGCTAAAAGAAGCTCTATGTTGCTTTCACCAAGCAAAGGTGTACATGGTTTAAGAGACATATTTTTTCCTTTCAAACTGCCAATATATCTCTTTTGGCTAGAATTTGAAGCCCTTTCTCACTCATATGTCCAAGTCGCTTATGCCATAGCTCGACTGAGGAGTCTTCCAAGGGCATTAACACACCCATTATTGATTTTAGCTTCTATAACGTGAAAGAGTGTTGACTTTCTTGCCTCGAGCTATCACCAGGGAACCTTATGCTAGCTTCCATTTCCTACCCCCAAACACACTAGTATAGCCTTCTTCGTCTAGCATCTGGTGGATATTAGATTGAGACGCATGTCGAACATGTCTCACATCTTTCAATGTTAGGTGACAACCAGTGTTTGTTTCTAGGAGACATCTCTCTTCCCACAATCTTGGATCTCGTATCATTCCCCATCCTCACATGACCAAAATCATCGCTTGTGTAGGTAGTAAAGAAATCTCTTCGTGAGGTTACATGAAATCGATGCTCCGAGAATCCACGACCCAACATGTATCTTGTGATGTCAAATTAACATGACCAAAGATCACAAATAAAGATTACCTTATCTCCATGAAAAGTGGTAGCAAAGCATGCATTTGCATCACCGTTCTCTTGTTGCTCTCTTTTTAAGCTTCCTGCATTCTCTCTTTATATGACCTTTCTCATGACAAGAGTAGCATTCTACATCTCTTCTTGTCCTCGACCTTCCTGTAAATTTATCTCTTGACCTACCCCTCGACTTATCTCTAGTGTGGAATTTCTTGTTGTTGCTTCCACGATATTCTGCGATGACAAGTGCCTCGACTGCTGGCATCCCTTGTTCCTTCCTTCTTGATTCTTCATTAAACATGCTATCTTTTTACTATGTTCAATGTCGAACACCTTGTGGTGTCGAATTACTCAATGAAACCACAAGTGTATCCCCGGGTTGTTCCGCAATGAACTAAGAAGTAGTAATGCTTGCAATTAAGTCATCGAAAGTACCATCTTCATATTGGTGAGTTGATTCACCAATCACTTGGAAATCACTCAAGTGTTCGTAAACACTCGAAGTCTCTCTATACTTGAGGTTCACTAATCGTCGAATCGCCGAGGCTTTATTCTCGGTCAGTTTTCTCTTCATACATGGACTCTAGTTTCGTCCATAACGCATTAATATAATTGTTTCTTGCGCCACGTGATGAAAGACACTTTGGTCTATCCATTGTCTAATTTGTCCGACGCTTTTCCTATTCATCAAAAGTCCAGTCCAACAAGATCGACTTGGCTTCGGTTTCTTCCCTTCATTTTGCAAAGGCTGGTACAAATCTTTGCAAGAGGATGTCCTCCATTACGGGCTTCCAAATGGAGTAGTTTGAAGAGGTTAACTTAATCATCGCCGAGATGACGTCGAGGTCGACTCTTCCATTGTGAATGACACAAGTTAAATTGTGTAATGAACCGAAGCTCTGATACCACTTATTGGGAAATAAGAGATATAAAATTGCCTAATACAAGGCCAAATGAACAATTTATAATCCCTTAATCTAACTTTTCCCACACTTTGTGTAATCACAATGAGACAATAACAATTATCTTCCACTATGAAAAAATAATGAGAATACAAGAATAGTAATTTCACCAAATATAGTGGCTAAACACTCTCTTTATTTTTCTCTCAGACAAGGCTTTCTCTCTCACATAAAAGTGAGATTTTATTTTCTCTCAAAACTCTAGGTTTTGGTTTTCTACGGGATGATAGAAATGAACGTAGGCAATTGGCTTTTATAGCCAATGTTGCTAGCTAATTGATGGCCTTAAATGAAGGAGAGTTTCCCTCATTCCTTTGCCATTCATTTCCTCTAAACTCTCCCGTACCTTCTTTCTTTTATTTACTATTTATTTTGTTTTTTTTTTTTTCTCTCCTCCACTAAAGAAGGAAACTTCTCTCCTCCACTAAAGAAGGAAACCCATCACGAGTTTCTTTACAAATTTTATTTTTGCAAGTTTCGATATATTATATGAATATCTACACAATCTGTGTTCATAATTGAAGATTTTAACTGCATTATTAATAAATATAGTAAATTTGTAAAATATTTGATAATAAATCTAAAAAACTTTTATCAAATTTGTCAACAAAATAATTGTTAATAATACTTAATTTCTATATTTTCATTAAAGTAATATTAAAAAACCTGAGCAAACGTGCCAATATTAATTTCTTTAACTGTTTTTGGTTTGGTCACATACACAATCCCTTTTCTCTAATTCCAATAAACAAAGTCCCACTATCATTCGTTCTTTTCCTTTTTTTTTTAATATTTTTTTCCCTAGGACTCCTCAGTAGAGGTGCGTCTTGATTTCTCAATAATGCATCTTTTATTAATCCGTTATTATTATTATTATTATTATTACTATTACTACTACTAGTAGGCACCTTTGGTCCTCCTTCATAATAGAAATGAGATGTATGTACATATTTTACTATTTGACTCGCTGTACAACACATTCAAGAAAGTGATGCCATTAAATAAAAATATATAACACACCGTTTAAATGTGGACTTCATAATTTTTTGTGAGAGGATAACAGATAATAAGTCTCAAATACGAGTACAAATATTTGTTCTCCCTGCATAATCTTCCCGTAGGAATGTTGTGTACATTCAAACGTTCGTTTTGTACTCGAAGATCAAACTGATTGTACTTGCAAAGCCCATGTTTTGTATCAACTTCTTTTTAATAAATAGTTTTTCATTAAAAAATATGATTCTCTAAAGTTGCTGAAATAAAAGTATGCATGCCATAAATAAAAATAAAATAAAATAAAATTTGCGTGCCACTCTATCTTTACGTGCAGCATGTCATACCCAACTATCTATCATGCATTTTAATTAAATATTTTATGTGCTGAATAACTTTGCATTCAAGTTGGTGAAAGAATATTAGAAGAAAGTTCGCTTGACCCCTAAGTTTGTATGTGTTATTTGATCTAATTAAGGTGAGATTTTAGCCCAACACCTACTAATATTTTTTCCTTTGGAAAATAAATTAAGATCAAGGTAGCTACCTCTATTTAAGATTAAAATGTTGACAAAAAAAAAATAAAAAATAGACATTTGAACTTAACCAATATTTATAGAAATTCGTTATCGTCAACTAGACTTCCACATGGCGAGAGCATGCTAACTATGTCACAGGCTATTGACGTAGATACTCCAATATTGGACACTACACTATGGAATATATTTATAATCAAACAAGAAAGATCCCCACAAATGTCTAATCTTGCTTTCAATGTGCAAGTGCGTAAAGGATAGGCATATTATTTGCTAGAAAAAATTTGGATACGAACTTCCCACCGCATGTAAATTAAGATTTAATGTGTAAAGTTGTGTACTTGTGTTAAAAAAGAAAAACGAAAGATAAATTTTTAACATATTAACATATGCACGGTTCATGTAACTTTAACACATATCCAATGGCGGCTTCTTAAGTGGTGCTCAACCAGTTAGTCACCACATGGTGACAAAATCTCAGCCTTTCAATATCTAATCTAATAGTTAGGATTAATTATAATTAAAATTTATATTTATATTAAATAATTAAAATTAAAATTAAAAAATAATTTTATAAGTAATTTATCTATTTTATCCCTTTCTTTCACCACCTTTACTTTCTCCGACACTTTCCACTCCTCTCCTCTACCACCACTGCCCATCATCACCCTGCCGTTAGCCATTGCTTTGCTTCCCACCACCACCCCCAACCCACTCTGCTCACTGCTGGCTCCAACCACTCCATCCCCCGCCTCACCTCTCTCTTCCACTCACAACTACACCCCTTCAATCTTTCATTTTTGGAGTGAATTTTCTATTATAATTATGTTTCAAGCTTCTCTCTCTTTTTTTTTTAACCCTTTTTTAGGAGACCCAGAATTGAAATTTGGTTTCTCTAATTGGCTTCATAGTGGGGTTGTGAAAAAGTTGAGATTTTTAGCAATTTTTTCTTTTAGGGTTGTGTTTGGGATATGAAGATTGAGGTTGTTCAGGAGGTTGTGGTCGTGGTGGAAGTTGTGGAATGATAATGATGAAGAAAAAGCCATGGTGATGGAAGTTCTTGGCACATGTGCTTTTGGTTATATAGTTGCAAACTCATTCACCAATAAAAGCATGTTAATGGCCATAGGGAGTGGCGAGAATCCTTAAAACAAGTCCTCTGATCTCGTGGAATGCCCTAATGTTTCCAATTTCAGCTGGAAGTATACAATCTTCAAGCAGATCTCAAAGGCTAGGTACGAAGACTGGTTTCTTGGTTTGGCTGATGGTTGTTGTAGAGAACCATTGGAAGGTGAAGAAGTGGAGGGAACCAAATATGAATGCAATATTCTAGTGCTAGAAGAAGCTCCTCTTATTCATAAAACTCAAGATCCAAAATAAAGAATAAAGGGAGAGAGGAAAGAAAAAATAAAGTGAGATGGTGCTTTATCAAATTTAGGGAGAGTTCTGATTCACAAAGAATTGCTAAGAGGGGAGGTGGGTGGTGGGGTTGCAGTGAAAGGGAGATAGGAAAGAAAAATTAAAATGAAAATAAACATGTCATTTTATCAATTCTTTTTTATTATAATATTTTTTGTCACCATGTGTTGACAAACTTGTTGGGCACTACTTAAGAAGCCGCCCATATCCAATACTGATTTGTATGTTTAAGGAGAAAACTTGTCACCCAATAAGTTCTCTGATTTGCATTAGTTTGTATGAAGGGTAGTACCAGGTGCAATATTATAAGGTGCTTTCTGAGATTGCTTTGTCATTGATGGAAGGACGTCAAAAATGTACCAAACCAGTTCGATTGGCGAGAAAAAAATAATATAATTGTTCTAACAAAAACAAAAAAAAAGAAAAAGGAAAAATGTAGAATCGTTAATTCAAAAGCATGTTTTAGTTTAGAAAGGGAGAAAACACACATTATCTTTTAGCTCTCTGATTTTTTCTTTCTCGAACCAGCAATGATGGGATTGCTTCGGTTTGGAAACGTAAAATGTATAATATTTAGTACATTGCAACTAATACTCCAACACCCTTTCCCAATTTTTTCTCTTTTTATTAATTATTTCACTCTTTTTACTTTCTTTTACAATTCTTTTTCTCTTTTCTATCTCTGGGTATCCAAGATATCTATCTAACTTAGTGGTACAAAAAATATTTCTCTTTGAAATAATTGTCACAGATCATGGCATCTGGTGATCTTCATCTAGTGTTATTCTGTGAGTCTCTGGATCAATCATTTAGAAAGTAGCCTCAGATAATACTTTAAGAGAAACAGAAAAAGGTCGTAGTTTTGTTAGGTGCGTAATTTCAATAGGATGAAGATACTAATTAACCGCTAGCTTCCATTAAGGTCATCCACTACGTTTCAGGAGGTGGTACAGTACGACAAAATGATTGAAGGAAATCGATTCACTTGAGGCGATTAATGTAAAAGCTATATTTCTTTAAATTTACCCTTTCTTTTAATTTACCAATCTTTATTTATGACTCTAATAGATATGCTATTCACTATGCTGAAGGATCAAAATAGATCTAGCTTTTGTGCTCTTTCTTTTGTTTGATTAACCTGCCTTTCGTTTGCGACTTACCAGAAGCTAATTATTATAATATCTGGCTTCCCTTTCAGTTGCTTTTTAAATCACGCAAAGTCGCAAACGCATTTCGTAAGTGCAAGTCACATTGGCCTCATATAATCCAAAGATCAATGATTTGCAGAAGAAGAATGCACGCTAGCTTTAATAATATATATTGCTTACAAAATTAAAGTAGCACAAACAATTTTCCCGGCCATTTTAGCCTCGTCACAAAAGCATTCAAACATGCATGAAAACGAAAAAAAGAATATTCATGAGATATTACAAAAGTAATTAGCCCCCTTCATTTTGTCATGTTTTTGGTACACATACTTATTTTATGGATTCATTGTAGATATACAATGAGAGAAAATGATATAAATAGTGGATTCATTATTTTTTTTAATACCTATTATTTGATGATTTTTTCTCTTATTATGTGTTTAAAATGAGTATAAATAATATTTTTTATATTTTGAGATTTTTTATACATGTATATCACTTGAACTAAAGTAATTAAATTCTCACGGAGTGTTTGGTATGCATGCATCTTTTTATCTTTTGGAAATGTGAAATTATTTTTATATTTGATAGGAGATTTAAAGCAATATTTCTGGGAATATTGCATTTTCGGAAAGGAATTTCACCCCCAAAACATTATCATCTTTTTCTATGGAAATCCAACATTCCTATAAAAAGGAAATATTTGTTAATATGAAAAGATCAAAATACCCCTATAACCACTCAAAGCCACCCACCACCTCTGCCACTGGTCGCCACCGCCACCCGCCGCTGCCGCCGATTGCTAACCACCTCTATTAAGAGTATTTTTGAAAATTTATCAAATATTTTCAAAAATTCAATTTATATACCAAACATTCCTAAAATATTATACCCAAAAAAATTATTTCTAAAGATAAAAATTAATTTCGTCCGCCAAACATCCCTCATAATTCAAGTGACTTGGAGATAGAAATTGTATATGCTATTCTGTGAAGAATAATTGCATTGCGCTTGTATAATATTTTTAAGATTCTTGAAGACAAAGAAATTATTTCTTCTCTGCATGCCAGCGTACGGAAGAAGATTAATTGTCCCATTAATATTTTTAACAAACCCCAATTGCGTTGCGCTTTCTTCTTTCTTCTTTACAAATCCATCATTAATTGTCCCATTTCCTGAACACTATAATATTGAACTCGGGTCTATTGTTTTTGAATTTTCCACTACAAATTTATTTACAGGCACAGTGGGGATTCATAAAATGGCAGAAAGAAAATGTTCATCACCATTATGAATTGTTTGACAAAGTGAGATGAGTCATGAGACACGCTCCTAAAGCTCAACAATACAAATAATTAACTATGCTTGTGGGAGCTGACTTCTCATTGAGGTTGTAATTGAATTAATATAAAGTGAGATCTTTTACAAACAAAAGGACCCTAGGAGCTATAGGAGTTAGCTAGCATATTAAGTACTCCTAAAGGCTAGGGACGCTGCTCTCTTTTTCATGGGGATTATTGTCCCATGTTCCATTGCGAGGTACCATATACGTAGGCCAGGCTATAATATATATATCCGTAATTTTTAGAGATATAAGACATCCGTGGCTACATCAAATAACTTATAGCGAATTTGATTTTGTTTTTGCACAATTAATTTTAAATAAAATTGATTTTGGTAAAATTAATTTGATTAAAATTAATTTTGAAATAAAATGATTTATATTTGATAGTATTTCTAGAAGTAATTTTAACAAAAAATAAAAAAAATTTATTTCTCCTAGAATTAATTCTAAAGATAAGAATTGATTCTAGAAGCATATAACTAAACATCATAAAATTAGCCAAAATCAATTTTAGTCTACCAAAATCGATTCCGATCCTTTTGAACGTGTTTCCAAACACGCACTTAATTATCTTTTACCTGAGAAAGATGAAAGGTTCTTGCGATACCTTTTAAACCCTAAAGTAGATGCATAGCCTTTTCATTTGTGTGGCAATATGATACAGAAGAAGTTGGCACAGAAGAGTTATACCTCTGCCGATCCAATTAAAATCGATTATTATCGGTTCGTCTAAATAAAAATTACAAAAGGTGGCGCTGAATCTGTGATTATAAACTGTGTTATAGTTTACATGTGGCTGTTATAATATAATGATTAGCCCCTCTAACCTAAGGCGAGACTTTTTCCTGTTTCGAAGACTCGAAGGGAATGCACTGATTATTTTAATTAGATTTTTACTTGATAGTCTACAGGCTGAGTCCCATTCTCACGAAATTTTATTATGATCGTAAAATGAGGTAAATGCACCTGTGACTGAAAAACTGAATATACCGCATAAATAATTAATTGTATCGGGGTCAGAGACAAACTGGAATGATGATTATGCATGTCTCGTGAGAAGGAAGTTCGAAGTTAGTTTTAAACTTACCTTCTCCAGTACCTTTTTACCTTTGGAAAAGGAGAAGCAGATATGCAAGAAGATATCATGCTCTGTAACCAAAAAAAATGCTCTCAAAAACGAATTTTTAATGGCTCTGTACAGGAGGAGGAAATTAAAGGACCAGGCTTGGTCTAATTAAGGTTCCCACAGTACAGTACAATTTGTTTGACTCAAATAACGTAATGATAGCCAGAAAGAATGGCATACAATCAGTATAATGATCTGTTGCAAAAATAGGAATTTCTTAAAAGACAAATCATCGTACGTACTCTATAACATAACTCTAAGTTGACCATGTAAAACACCCTGTAAGATTTCCAACTTCCAATGGAAAATAAGCAACTAACAAGCTTCCTTGCCTTAAACATGGAGTGCACGAGGGGCCAGGATTGGATACTTATGTGAACAGTAATATTATTTGTGTATTGATAATGAATATCAAGAATGAATACCTACAAGGCAGAGATAAAGTATTTGGTAGTAATAAGTAGGGTTAAGACTTGGTATTTTTTTCTCTTTTGCATGTCCACTTTTAATATTTTCTCCATCCACAAATAACTTTTAGTTTGACAAAATTGAAACATTCTAAAATCAATGTCCATTTTTTTGCATTTAGATACATTGATCTTAGAATGTATTAATTTTGTCAAACAGATAGTTATTTTTGGATGGATAAAGTATTGATTACCACTACAATATAATTAAAATTTAGTAGTATTTAAAAAATATTACCACATTATAAAAGTTTTTTTTTTTTGTTAAAACTCTTTAGTAGCATAGCTTAAACACAACACTAATAAAAATATTATTAAAGAGTTTTAACAATATATACTTTTTAATAATTTTTGCAATACTTTTTAACATTACTCTTGTACCAATTATACGTGAAGAATTTTCGTTTTGTATCAATGTATATGTCAAGGAAATTCAATATTAAAAAGAACGAAAAACCGTTAACATCCCAAATGAATTTGTCCATATTAAAACTCAAAAAAAAGAAATTGCATTATTATCGAACAATTTTTTCGGTATAATACAGGGAGGATAGTACCTAATGCTTAGTTTGGAATGTGAGAAAAGTGAAGGAAAGAAATTAAAAAAAAAAAGAAAATGGATAAATAAAAAACATACTTTTTTCCATTTGGACTCCAAGAGAAAATCATTAGAAAGGAAAAAATAACCATAGGTTCATCAGCAAAAGTTTTTTTTATTTTTTATTTTTGCTGTAATAAGAAGAAAACAACAGGTTATGATAGTTTACAAAATGAAATTACCATTTTACATATATAACTTTATTTTTCACCATAAAAGAGATCATAAAAAAGTTATTTATTTTATTTCTTCTTATTTTTCTCCTCAGCTAAATAATAGGAAACAAATATATATTTTTCTCTTTATTCTCTTATTTTTTTTCTCATTTTTTTTTCTCTTCATTTCCTCTCTTATCCCCATCACTCTCTCCATCCAAACAAACACTAAAGGAATGAAAAAAAAAGGACGTGAAATACAAAATTTAAGGGAAAATCAAAATATAGAAATTCGATTTTAAAAGAAAGATGAATAACTGTTTTAAGAAGATGACATCACGAAATTCTTTTCGAAGCTCATAGATTTATTTTATGCCCAAGTTGCAAGAGTTATAACATATATAATGCTAAGCGCATCAAATTGCAATATACCTAGGCTTGTACAGCTTTAGTAAAAGATAGACGCTCGTTAAATTTTTATATTAGTTCTTGAATTATTATTTTTTATTTTAGAAAAAGTCAAAGTCATTAATGGCTGTTTCACGAGTTTTTTTTTTAATCTCTATTAATATAGAAATTTTTGTTTCCAATTAACAAACAAAAAATTAAACAACGGACTCATAAATTAAAGAATCTTAAAAAAAAGGGGGAAATTGGGGGCTTTTTTATTTTTTATTTTTAAATATTATTTATGTATATACGTATTTTGAAGATTATATTTTAAAATATCTTTTTTTTAATTATAAGAAAATTGATTCAAGCTGGATTGATTTTATTGTTAGGTAAATTTGAGACCAAAAAATGAGAAAAATATGAAAATTGATCTAAGTTAGATCGAATTCATCACTATTTATGTGAATAGTGATGAATTTGATCCAATCCCCTCTTCCTATAAATATGAAATCGATGCAATCTAAATTGATTGTGTGAAGTTTAGAGTTTTAAAAAGTGAAAAAAAAAAGTAGAGAGAAGTTAGAAAAAGATTGAAAATGTTTTGGCTGGAAAAAAAGAGTAATAGAGAATAACAATTTATATCGGCTTAATGTGCTTAGACATATTATTGTAAATATTAATACACAAGTAATTTTATATTTTAATTTATCTTTTATTATTATTTTGTACTTTAATTTAATTTATTTATTAATGTAGTTAGTAGATTATTTTATTAATTTAGTAAGGATAGGTTAACTTAGCTAGTATATTTAATTAGTAATTTAGTTTAGTAAATTTACTATAATGATAATTAATTAAGAAAAATTACATGCATTTATCTTTATTAATTTAATTTAGTTATTAACTAATTTTATTATTTTAATGCCTACTTTATTTCTATAGTCAAATAAGTTTAGATATTTAAGTTGCTATTAAATTAGTTTAGAGTATGTTAATTTAGTTAGTATATTTAAGTAGTAACTTAACTTGGTTAATTTATTATAATAGTAATTAATTAAAAAATATCAAAGATTTATATTTTTGTTGATAACAATTGAGGGTTTAATTTATTTTCTATAGTTCAGTGACTACTTTATTTTTGTAATAAACAGAGGATTTTGAAAGTAAAAGGTTATACCATCATCTATATTTATAATTTCACTATTATGATGAATAAATATATACCTCTCAATCATTTTTTCATACACTCTCTCAAAACTTTCTCTCCAAACTTATACTATCTACACAAAAGACTGCTCAAGTGGGATTTAGGGTGCATGTATTTCAACTTTTAAAAAAAATAATTTTGAAGTTTAAATTTTATATATAGTTAAAAAAATTGAAATTTGATTTTTTTTAAAAGCTATTTTTTTTAACTTCTACAAAAAATTTAAAAATAATTTTTTTGAGAATCTGATTATTTTTGAAAAATTATCTAAACATTAGAAAACTGATTTTTTTCTATTAAAAAGTGATATTTTACCAAAAAAATCCCAAACAAATATACACTTAAATAGGGCAATGGTTTAAATGATGAATTCCCTAAATAGTGATGAATTTGATTCAACTTAAATTGATTTCCATACAAAAAAATATGACATATTAAAAATAACTTTCAAAAGGCATATATATGTAAATAATAGTTTTTTTTTTAATTTTAAAAAGGTAAAAAAGCCGGAAATTGGGTGGTTCCGTTAACAGGCTAGTGCGATGATGAGGATTGAAGCAATAGAGGGCTGGGGATTTGGAATAGTGTAGTTTGATTCACATTTAATGTCCCTCTTAGAGCTAGAATAAAGCCTGAAGATCCCGTAAATGACAGGGAGATTCTACTTTGGTTTATACATCTTACTGGAAATTAAACATATAAACCCTTTTGCAATTGAGAGATGTGTGTACAAATTAAATTAGGAATTTAGGAGGAGAAGGACCTAATTGGCTCGTCGCCAAGGTCGTCTTTCAAGTTTCATCTACAGAGATCGTCCTTTCACAATGAGCTTGTAATTAGAAGTAACACTGATGGACACGTGTAGAATCACTTTAGAGTTAGTTTCTGTACCTTTCACAGCTAATTAACGTTTAAGGAAATTAATTTGACAATGGCAATTTGCCATTCTGATGTTTCATGTGATCAAATCCTATATATATATATATATTTCATGGACAATGGCATTTACGACTCCACTTGCAAAGTATATCTAAACATTAATTAAAACTGCTCATTTGTCGAAATTTGATAGACAGTGTAAATTAGTTCTATACTTCTATTTGATTGAGATAAAACCTCTTTGACGATATGCACCTAATTCTTCCTAACTATGCTACTTAAGCTATGAAGTGTAGAGTCTGAAATAGTTTTATTTTTAGCAACGTTTGAAGAATTACGTATCCTAAGTCATTAGCCAAACGGAAGATGAATGAGTGCGATATATATCGTATGACAGATGACCTAAAATTGTGTATTAAATTCTAACATGTGTTAATTAGAACCATTTCGTTACTTGGTTTTATTTGCAGAAGTAGCTAGCTTTCTAATAAAGCAACGTTTACCGGTACTTATTAAACCCGCTGGGCCAAATCAAATATAAATTTAAAAAAAAAAAAATTTGTCAAGGTAAATGACACAAGCTAGTTGGAGTAAGCTATGAATTACTACCCGCGCTACCTTTTTCTCGAGGTTTATATATGTGACTGTCTCATTTGCCATTGTCCATTAATTGGTCCCACCTAGTTTCACTTTCTCTGGTGCTTCTCATTAACATGTGAGTAATAATGTTATTTGTATCACTCTTTATTATAAACACTCAAACATCCAGAAATAGGATTAGAAAAAAAATTATAAGAAAAAAAGAAAAAGTAAAAAAGCAAAAAAAGAAAAGAAGAAGATAGTTATAAGGTATTAAAATATGTCAATTAATAGAATATATAAAAAATATTTCTCAATAATAGCGCGAGCCTTCAAATCAAGCGATCTAGAAGTGTATGGTCCCAACTGCAAAACATCCCAAAAAATCATATCTCCAATTGACTGATATTGTTATACCCACTTTGTTGTATTTAGTTGAAAATCAAAATACTATTCTAATACTACTTACCATCTCTAGGATTTCTATTTTTTGAGTAGCTACTTGTCCTTGGTAAGCTAGAATTTTTGCTCTCACCCAATTAATGTGTGTTTGCGTATATGGTTTTCTAAGTGGAGGAGAGGTTGTTGTTGGTTAATGTTAGTTATTATTAACATAGAGAGGTGTCCCACATAACCAAACCCTTTAACACATATATATTAGCCCTCACCAATTCATATATGTATGTAGAGGCAGCAATTGCAATCTGACTAGCGAGTACCCACCCCTAATTATAAACCCCTTTGTTATATTTCTATCACTCTAAGATTGTATTTGGTATAAGAATAAAAATAAAAATAAAAAATTTTAATATATAAATTTTTATATAAAGTTAATTTATGAAAATTTTCACTTCATTTTTAACTCATATATCAAACACACCCTAAATATAAATTAAATTTAAAATAATTTTCATCTCAAAAAATTTTAAAATAATTATTTAAATATTTAAAAGGAAATGTGGATAGGGACAAGCAGAATATAGTTTGAAGTGGATTGTCTGCAAATAAGATAAGAGTAGGTTAAAACTTGTTTAATGGGAGTGTAGGACAGATTTGGGTTGAGCTAAAACCCGTTTTAACCTGCCAATTATATATATATATATATATATATATATATATATATATATATGCTACATTGAACCCATCCAAATACCCTTTAACTTTCTTGCTGTCTTTTAGTTGCTGGGTTGCTCCGTTTAGGTCCTGTGATTCTCTTTGCTTCCCGCTTTCTTCTCTATCAAACAAAGCCAAAGTTCAAACTCTCAGGCCTCATCAGTTTATTGAACCAAATCAGACACATACAAAACCATACTGATTTTGTTCTTGACATCAATCAAGGTCATACACTTTATTATCTCACCAGCCCTACTCTTAAATGAGTAATTCATCTTGAAACAACAAAGTGCAAACATGGTTTTCCTTTTATGGCTTCACTTTGTCATCATGAGTACTTTCTGCACCTCGTGAGGCCTTATCAGGCTTCAAATTCTTGAAATTGTGCTTCGTTTCAGGCTTTTACTTGGTGGTGTTGATGGAGTACTTGAAGGAACTAGAAGGAAAAAGAGTACATGATGATTATCACCACGTTATAAAGACGGTTAAAATGACAAAACCTACTAGGTTTCTGGGACCAGTGATAGTGGGTGCTGGTCCATCCGGGCTTGCTGCTGCAGCTTGTCTTAAACAGAAAGGTATCCCAAGCCTCATCCTTGAAAGGGCTGATTGCTTAGCATCAATGTGGCAGCTCAAGACCTATGACCGCCTTCGCCTTCATCTTCCAAAGCAATTCTGTGAGCTCCCTCTCATGCCATTCCCCAAACATTTTCCCTCTTATCCAACCAAACAACAGTTTTTGGCATACTTGAAGGCTTATGCTGATCACTTTGATATAAGGCCCGTCTTCAGCAAGACAGTGGTAAGTGCTGAATTTGATCATAGATGTGGGCGTTGGCGGGTGAAGACTACTGAAGAAGGGCTGAAGAAGGAGGTGGAGACAAAAGAATATGTTTGTCAATGGCTGATAGTAGCTACCGGAGAGAATGCTGAGGAGGTAGTGCCTCAGATTGAAGGGATGGATGAGTTTGTAGGGCCCATCTTGCACACTAGCGCATACAAGAGCGGCAGTATGTTTTGTGGGAAGAATGTTTTGGTGGTTGGATGTGGGAATTCAGGCATGGAGGTTTGTTTGGATCTATGCGACCATAATGCTCGCCCATCCCTTGCGGTTAGAGATAGGGTAAGTGTACCTTAAAGTCTTTAAACTCATGATCTGCATAGTACCCAAGATCTTCATTCTTCCATCACATATGCATACTTGCAAATAATATAATTGTTATGCCCTTTTTTTTTGGGTGCATATATATTGGTATGTTTGTTTACCTAACAAATTAAGACTAGGTTTCTTAAATCTAGTTTAAACATGTGTTCAAATCCAAATCTACACTGCTTCATGAGTCAATTATGATAACCCGATATACAGGAGGCCCAAGTTTTTGTCAGAGCTGGAAACTGCAAAAACACCGTCTGCTAATGTGTTAGACTCTAGTTATTATAAGAGTTCTCAGAGAAACGCCAAAATAAAAAATTAAAAAAATATATTAAAAATTAAAAATTAAGAAAAAAAAAAAAAGAAAGAACTCTCAAAGAGTTTGTGTCATTGATGTCACACTTTATTGGAATCCGTTTGCATGCGCAAACATGGTCAGGTTCAGCAACCCGAAACCTTAGATAGTATGCTCCTTTCTCTGCACCGAACCGTTGTCAGTATTTACAGAAAATCTTCGGAAGCATGAAAGATGATAGTCACTAGTCTCATGTCTACAATTTCCTAAAAAGGTTCTTAAGCACCTTTTTTTAATAAAATTTTTACCATGTGATCTTTTCTTTAATTTCCACTGCAGGTGCATATCTTACCTCAGCAGATGTTTGGGAAATCAACTTTTGGTTTATCCATGAGCTTACTCAGGTGGTTCCCCATACGTCTTGTGGATAAATTTTTACTTCTAATGTCACACCTCATGCTTGGGAACACATCTCAATTTGGACTTAATCGTCCCAAAGTTGGCCCTTTAGAGCTCAAGAACTCGTCTGGCAAGACACCAGTTTTGGATGTTGGAACACTTGGTCAGATAAAAAGCGGAAAAATTAAGGTTAGATTCTCTCCATTCCCCATCAAATCCAAAAGGGTTTTCATCTTATTCTGTTTTCTTGTCATACTAAACCAAGTTTTCCCTTTTCCCTTTAAGGTATATGTAGATTTAAAAGAGAAAGAAAATACTATTTTCTTTTGTTTCATTGTCTCTAACATTATCTTGTCCAATATGTATAAATAGGTTTGCCGGGGAGTCAAACGACTAACACAGCATGCGGTGGAGTTTGTTGACGGACAAATAGAGAATTTTGACGCCATCATTCTGGCAACTGGCTACAAAAGCAATGTACCCTCTTGGTTAAAGGTGCTTCCTTTAATTCTGCTGCTAACTTTGGGCCTTAATTGGCATAGTTTTGGCACTTAGTCTTATCATCGATAATGAAATATAATTAACATATATTAATTGGGCTTAAAATTTATTGTCATCAGGGCACCGACATGTTTTGTGAGAAAGATGGGTTGCCCAGGAAACCATTCCCAAATGGATGGAAAGGTGAACATGGACTGTATGCCGTGGGTTTCACTAAACGTGGCCTTCTTGGTGCATCCATTGATGCAAAGAGGATTGCAGAAGACATTGAGCATAGCTGGAAAGCTGTTGTTGAGAACACGCATGTGTAGGAGTTCATTTGTCCAGTAGTGTCCTAGTGCATGGTGTGAGACTAATGATACAAATGTTTCAGGATCAGCAAAAGAAAAATGATGGCCCCTTTCATGGTGCCTTTGGCACAAACTTTGTACCAAGATAGTTTCGTCTATCCCATTTCAGCATACAGCAGGCTCAAAGAAGAAAAAGGAAATTGAGAAAGAAAAAGAGAAAATAAAAAAGCATATGTTAATGTGTGATTTCTCTACATCCATTCACAGAAAAATAGGGTTAAGTTTCCCATGTGGAGGACTTGATGTGTATAGATTTTACTTTAGTTTAATTGGTGGGTTGAAATTGATTCGGTGCTTATCATATTACAGATTTGTATCACTTGTACGATGTACATTGCCATATCTACCTAGCTAGGTAGTTGAATTTTTGAGGAGAGAGAGGCTGCTATAGCTTGCTATTGTTTTCAACATTGGTTCTCCTAGGCTGTGCTAATTGAATCTCATAAACAAATCTTATTCCGTGAGAGGCATCCATCAATTTGACCCTTTTTCTGTAAATTATTGATCATAGATAATTTCATGCTTTTTATTTTATATCGTGTAATTAACTTGGAGGAGGGCAACCATAAAAAAATATTATTATGATGGAACACAATGTGAGAAATATATGCCATTCAAAAAAGAGAAAAATCCAACGACACCAAAAGAAAAAGTCCATTAGACTATACGAAAAGGTCACAATTCGCATGAAGATGAAAGTGGCCCTCTGGTTATCTATAAAACTTAGTCATGTTAAACTTATCATCGGCATTTTACATGCTAAATGAAATAACTTTAATCGATAGTTATCTTCATTGCCTCATTGCCGTGTCTTTTCCATCGTGGTCAGGAAGTCAGGAACTCGGACCACCTTCGCTCTTGAAAGTCTACAAAATCCCTACCACAATTTGATTCGACTTTGCCAGTGCCAACACTTGGACGGGCTAGCTGGATAGATTGATCTAATAAATGATTGATAAGTTAGGATTGAAAATTGAAGTCTAGTGCACATGTCTGCTGTATGCTTAAGACATCGATTTCAAAGATGAAGGAAAATATAATCCAAAAGGTTAAGTTGGAATTCAAAGTTGTAGGGAGAATTTTAGAGGACAAATCAAAGTTTTCGACTGAAAATGCTAAGATGAAGGAAAAACTTGGACAAGTATACTTTACAGTTTGGTTTATTGGGGTACACAGAGATCAATTTTAACACGTGTAATTAAGGTACGTTTGTGGCAACTTAAAAATGAAATAATTTTAAACCATAGTTTGTTTTTAAACCCTTCTTTAAAAAAAATTATTATTTTTAACATATAAAAAACATTAAATCAACTTTATCTTTTATTTTTTTTTAATTTCTATTCATCTTAATTTTTTAATGAATAAGGATAAAAAAAAAATAAACAAGAAGTTATAAATTTATGATATCTATACAAATTGTTACTCATCTAACCTAATTACAACTTTTTGGCATGCTCACAAATGTCACCTCCAATAAATTTAAATAATTTGAAAAAAATTACAAGAATTTTGAAGAGTTACAATCACACAGCTGAATCTTCTGTGACTTTTTAACCCATTCATCACTTAATGTCAAACTTTTAGTAACTTTTTTTTAAATAAAAAATAAAAAAACTATGTAACATTATAAAAAAAAAGTCCAGAATTATTGTAACAGGAACATTTTTATGTTGCTTTTTAAGCGATGCATCATTTAATCACCAGTAATGACCGATGCTACGAAAATTATTTCATAGTACGACACACAAAAAATCGTAAAACACTGTCTTACAATGCGTTTTAACAATTATACGTTGTTTCTCTCTTCTACCCTTGCTTTTCGGCTATTCTCCTGAATGATTTTATAACCATTCATAATAATCTATACGAAATATATATATATAATTTTTTTATATTGATAATATATTACAATTAAATTGTATCAAATAATCTTTTGAATAGTTTAAATTATTTTTATGCTAAACATGCAAACTTTGACGAACGAAGGTTTCATGCGGTGCTAAGTGAACACTAACTTTTAATGAAGAGACCAAAGTTGAAATTGAAAGATGTAATCGTTGAGAGAATCTTCTAACAATGATAATGTTGGAAAAAGTAGTCTTACAATAGTAATGTTTATGAAAATATCCTAGTCAATATATTTTGATAATTATTACATGTCCATAGAAGGGGGTAAAAAAAATTCTAAAGCACTACTTTTTCTGGTTAAAAATAATTATCACTTTAAGTTTTGGTCTATTTTATTATAATTCTTACATTTTAATAAAATATTTATTATAAATTTTTTAATTTTACCTTTCACACAATTCTAAATACAACAAACAATGAAATATTAATATATTAAATAAGTTATTAAATAAGCAAATATTTTTATAGTCAATACTTGAATTTGGGTTTTTTAATATCTATGCAAATGGTCGAAGTAACGATTATTTTAAACTAAAGAGAATATTTACTTTAGGAAGCAGTTACTGATAAATGTGACATTACCTTGAATGAAATGAAATGTAATTAACTACACTATTAAGTATTAACAATAAATTTTGTAAAATAATGTTTTTGCTAACAATAAACTAAATTCATTATTAATAAAATGCTCACCTAACAAAAAATATAAGTTTTGTTTCCTATCGAATATATATATATATATATATATATATATATATATATATATATATATATATAACATGTCAAAAAGTATTTAGATGAACTTTCATTTTTATTTTATTCTACAAAATTGAGTCACATAATTATTAAATTTTGAATATAATTTTTTTTATTATACTTTATAAGATTGTAAATACATTGGAGCTAATCTATTTTGCACATTGAGTGAAAATTTATGTTTAAAATATTTTGATTATAATTTTTATAAAGTAAAAACAAATTATTTACATTAAATTAAAACTCACAGTTGTATATATAACAACAATAATGAAGTATTTTTAAAACTCAGTATAGTGAAATAACCATATATACTACTATCCATAATTGTTGATTTGACTAAAAGAGTGCCTGTATATCATCAATGCTTTCACACGCAGCAAATAAACAAGAATGAGCCCCCGTAGAAAAGGAAAATGGATAGGCAGCAGCACAAGGTATTGGTAAAACAAGGAAAATGGATGTATAAACCTCAATAATTGATTTGGATCTTGTTGAAAATGACCAATGCAGTTATAACGGAGGGAGTTGGTTAGGGTTTTAAGATACGTGGTTTGTGTGTTTTATTCCGACCGAATTGATGAGTTGGTGAGCCCCTAAGAATGGCTTCGTTTGAATTTTGAAGACGTACGTACTCACCACTCACCACTCACCACTCACCACTCACCAGTGACCACCACCGCCATTCCCCACTCCCAACCCTTCCGATAGACTATCAGCATCAAAGTGTTTTCTTTTTTAATGGGTACAATGTGAGAGAGGACCAGCATCAGTGTGCACCTACCAATTGGCAACACTAATTAATTGCCTCACCTGTGAGATTTCTTGATCACATCCTTGATAACGTCCCCTTAATTCCTCCTGTGCCCACCGGTTTGATCTTCTTTTGACCTTTAAGTTATCATTCTCAAATCATAATTCATCACTTCATCAGCAGAAATTTAACAAATATAGACATTAATTAAGGAAAAAGTTCAAGATAATGCGATCATTTCTTCTCTTTTTGAATTTAGGCAAGTTTCACCCTCCCACCACTAGCACTTCTTTTGTCCGAATATATATTGATTCCCAGTAACTTATTCCAATTGCTGTTTCTCTACCCCACAGATAAAAAGCTTTTAAACCCTAAACCTCAAACATACAATTAATTGCTTTTATGTTTTCTACAATTAATGCTTTAATTCTAGGAATCGAACATAATCATTACAGTTTTGATGCAGCCGTTATTGACACCTAAAAAGTCTCAAATTCTTCATAAAAAATCCCATAACGGTTGTAAAATTATGGTTGTTTAATAGTTAATGCTTCTATATAAAATGTATTTAAATAATTAAGTGTCACTTTCTAATTTCTTTTATAACAATCATCTATCACTTTAAGAAATTTAGTATTAATTAATTTTTTCTTATTCTACCTTTATTAAATAAGGCATATGAATAAGTGAGAAGGATATTAAAGAAGAGAAAGAACTAGGTAATGAAAATAATTTTGTAAAATATACTCTAATTTCTCTAAAATTAAGTACTAGTTAATATATTTCTTAATTCATATGCCTATTTAAAAAATAACACTTGTATTAAAATGGAGGGAATTGTAATCACTATTGGAAATTGAAGGAGACATATACTTAATTCAAATCGTGCATGGTTAATCTAAATAATATTCTAACATATTTTCTTGTGAAAATTTCATATGGTTTGGTCATGTATAAATCTTTATTAATAATTATATTTTCTTGGGTGAAACTTAGGTTAGGGCTGACTTTTTTTTTCAATAATAAAAATTTACACATAATTAAATCATGTAAAATTTTTAAATAGGAGGATTTATGCCCCTCCCCCAAAGGCATCTCTAATTTATGGTATAGAAGCGTGTGATGCAATTAAGTTGTTGGTTGGTCCATTTTATTTCCTGAAGTTAAGCCTATAGAGGAATACTTGAAGATTGATCGAAGACCTGTGATAAAATTTCACAAGCATGAATTTTTCTTTGTCAATTAAACATAGTAAATCAACCTATTGAACATCTAAAACCAATGGATCGAGATGGATGTAAATAAAGTTTTCTAACACCAAAGTAACTTATGAGTCATTTCTGAATCAACTAAGGAGAGATCTCATTCTAGCCTTGGGATATAGCTTCCCCACTATGTCGGCAAAGGCTTCTCATTCAATTTTCCCTCGATTAAGTCATGTTTTAGGCTGAACTAAACTCGTCATAAATTGAGTTTGCCATTATGATATTGCTTTGAAAGATATGGGGTGCATTTGTTTGTGCTTCTTATATAAAAAGTACTTTTTTTTGAAATTAAAAAAAAAAGTATTTATAAAATTTTTAATATTATTTATTTGTGCTTTTAAAAAAATAGAAGCAAAAAATAATCAATTTTTCTATTTTTTTTAGAAGCAGATAGAGAGTTATTTTTCTCATAAGCAGAAGCTATAGAAGAGATATAATGTTACTCCTTAAAATTCGCAACCACTTTTTTTTCACTCAATTATGAATTTATTCTTAAAACTTTTAAAAACTACAACTCTCTTCTCACTCTTATCATCTCTCTTTCCATATCCTTAATTGTAATTTTATTAAATAAAGTATTTCTATATTTATCACATCCAAACAATTTAATAACTTCTAATTTTGATAAAAGTACTTATATAATTATATTTAAACATAAAATAATTTTCTACTTTTATTTCTACTTTTACTTTTTAAGAAGTATTTCTCCTGTTATCTTAACCAAATGGGCCCATGATTTATGAGGTTAGATCTCTTTTTAATAATTATTATTATTATTATTAATTTCAATAAGTGAGAGACCATTAATATTTTAAAAATTATTTCAACAATAATAATTTTAAGATTTTTTAATAATATAATCAAAGAGTACTTAATTGATGTCCGCTAAAAACAACTTAAATTAATATAAGATAAAATCTAGAGGGGCTATCACGTGACAGTTATGTTAGAGTAACGTCTTATTCAGTTTCGTGAAGAAAAATTAATTAATTGCTTTTGGGTTGATATTTGTTATATTCATTCATGCATCTAATATTGGCATTAAAATTAAAACACCCCATTCATTTCGGTATTTAGTTAGATTAAGACCTTTATAGAAATAGATATATCTAATTTTTGCGGCAGCTTGATTGCATATGGTGGATTAAAGTGACAGACTGGCAGCCAACTTGAAACTAATTATCGTGAAATTTCTTAAAAACAAAGAGAGGGACATATGCATACGGCTAAGAATATTATATCCACTTTGATTTGTTGTAACCCAATTTTTCCCCAGACTGGTGATAGTGATAATGATCATGTAGTGTCATCAGATAAAAAAAATGATAATGTAGTGATTGCGATTAAGGGAGGACGGTGTCAGCAAAACTATTGAAGAATAAGACAACCATTATACTTGACTTGAGGATGGTTTCCTGCTACTTATGTGTCAAAGTACTTTTAAGATTGATGTTGAAAGTCCACACTTTCAAAGAAACCACCATAAACGACAAAATGTAGAGCTTGGGTGTATTTAGCTTATATTAATAAGAAATCAATAATTTGGAGTTATGCATTGATATTTTTCATGCTGCAAACTGCAAGATACTTCTTATACCTTTGTGTTCGAATTTGCTGATAAAGTTCATTTTTTTTAATAAACTTTTTCTATTTGCAATAAAATGTCGAAATGTTTTTCGTTAATTTAAAAATAAGAAACCTTTTGATATATAGTAAATAGAAGTCTCAATACAAGGTTGGCCTAGCAAGAATTTGTTCGCAGTATATACCGCGACTATTCGTTGTTCCGTTCCTAAATATATAGAATGCAAGAAACTTTCAAAGATGCGAATCTTTGTCTAGTTGATATTATTTAGGCAACATATCTATTCTTGGATTTAGCATTAAAAGGTAGCATTAATTCCTGAAGGAAGATTTCCATCTTCAAAAAGTCCAAAGAAATATTGAAATTCTCTCGTTATACATGCCCTTAATTACAATATACAATCAAGGTTTCTAGTTAGCTGCTAAATGAGCCCCAACTGTCAACCTCGAAGTTGAAGGGCTTGCCCTACGATTGTACGTGTGAAAATACTATATGGTCCAGATCGCACGTGAAAATAACCAGCTGGAGTACTTTGCTTTCCCATTGTGCAGTGCAGGTATAGGCATGGTGCACATATGCTTATCAATCTGGACCATGTATTTGTAAATTTGCAGTTACTGTCTTAATTATTCGTGGTCCAGAAAAATTAATTGTAATAACCGTGTGATTGGATTTTCTATATCTTTCTGCAGGACCATTCGCCATTAGTTTTGGATGAAAGAATACATGACCACTGACATTGAGGGTGACTTTGGGTTCACTATTACTTATTTGCCTAAGTAGTAAGTACCTAACAATTTCGTAGAGGAAGAGAAACGGTTAAAGCTTTAAAAGCTTAATTATCTCAACTCCATTCAGTCTACATATTCTTGGATAGATAGATAGAACCATGGGTAAGCGGTAAGCCCTTTCCTTGCCGACAGCATGTTAAGTGCAAAGATCGGAGATCTGGCTTAATTAAATTAGAAACTTTAAGTTCTGTTAATCTTCATTGGTTAATGTCTGCAGATTTAATATTGCCCAAGTTTTCTTAATTTCGGCTAAATTTTCTTTTTTTTCTTTTTTCTTTTTTAAAATTTTAAAAAGAAAGACTCAAGAATAATTAAAGAAAATTACAAAAATGAAAGCTCTTGATTAAAAACGTGTAAAACGAAAGAATAAGATCTTTCATTCTGCCTAAAAATGTGACTCTGTTTTTCTTTTAATAATAAACATTATTACGACTTATTTATTAAAATTTTAATTAATTTCTACATCTCTAGCATTCTTTGTAGTTTTTAATTTATACATTCACATACAGAAGCAAAAACATATGAACTTAAAAAATTTTGACAAATTAAAGACTCCCCACTTCACAAATATATTAAGATGAAGGGTCCGTATACAAAGAAAATGTCTAAAAATTAGTGTGAATATGTACTATAGAAAGTGAGAGATGAGCGTCGAAAGCTGATTACAAATTGAAGTCTGACACCTACGGAGAATGAGAAGCTTTGGGACGTAATGTAACTTTCATGGATGTGACAAACAATGATTGGTTCATTTGGGATAGAGATTTGGCGGCTTAAGCAACTATTCTCGTGGCCATAAGTAGGTCCGAAAACACGGTTTGTTCCAAACCAAGGAGATTGTTTTGCTTTATTAGCGCTTATTAAGATCAAAATCCTGTTGAATTAATGATCGATGCGCGGTCCTAGAGGAATGAAGAGATATATATTTGGCTATTTGCCGAATTTATGCACACACAAAAATACCCAAGAGCACAATGGAGGGGAAGGTTGGCAAGGAAACGGATTTTTGTCTGTGCTCAACTTTAATAATTACGCATATGAAAAGGGCAAGACATGCAGGCTTGTGTGCGTGAACATGAGGCATGAGCATGACAGATGCATTAGTGAGGAGTGAAAGGAATGAAGGAAGGATAGCGGAAAGAGGACTACATATGCATATATTTGGTATGTAGAGAGCAGCTGTTTTGCATAGAGAAGCAGTCATTTAATCAGACACGAGAAAAGAATTTCTAGATGGCTACTTCTCATCTTTGTACGCTTACTAGTAGGAGCTTTCTATTGAGAACGGGCCAGGGTTTAGGTTTCCATGGACCACCACTTGCAACTTGTCTTGTTCAATTCAATCATTTACACGGATCCTCACTCCACATGTTTCTGGGATTCCAATGCAAAGTTGTTGCAATTAATTTCCACTTTGGTGAAACCTCTCTATCTTAATTTCTTCCTCACCTTGGGGGAGCCTTCGATTTGTCATGTGCCACTCACTCATAAGTCTTAACATATATATAAAATGACATGTAAATTAGAGCTATAACATGACTCAAAAATCAAACTTAGTAGTGCACAGTGCAAACAAATTAATGCATGCTATGCTAATTTGATCAACAGTAAAAACTAGCTAACACTATTTTATTTCGAAAGAGATGTGGTACCCTAGCTATCTTATTTTCCTAGCGTGATCAGTTCACCATGTACTGAACGAAAGAGGTAACACTTTAGAATGGGTTAAGCTGTAGGGGTGGACCATCATGAGACATTTAATATATCTATTAGTCAACAATATTACGCATCTTCCATTGTGTCTTAAATTTCTCATCATTTTATCCTGATTGCTTTTGTACGAAAGCTAGCCAGCTAGGTAGGGAACTATTCAACGGAAGAATGAAAGTGACAATTTATCACGCAGACACTCCCTTAATTCTCTAGTCGGTGTTTTTGGAATGAGAAAATTTTAGAATTAATTTAATTTAAATTAATTTAATTTATAAATTAAATTTTATATTTAAAATAATTATATAAAAAAATTTAAATTAATTTTAAAATTTATTTTTATATTTATAATATATTAAATTATATTTAAAATAATTAAAAATAAAATTAATTTGATTTAATTTATATTTAAATTTTAAAATTAAATCAATTTCTATCACATTCTTTAAATTTTTAATAGAATTTCAAATTTAAACAAAGTTGAATTTTATAAAAATTAAAAATCAATTTATTTATTATTTTTAAAATATTCAAACACAAAATTTAATTTTTAAATCAAATTTTTTTTTTTTTTTTTTAAATTCCAAACACACTATTAGCATTTATTTGCGGTAGCAATGAGGTCAACTGGGAAACGGTACATGGTAATTAGAAGTTAGAACGCATTTGCTAGCTAGCTAGGTAGGTAGAATAGATGCAGCCTTTATTCACCGCTAGCTCTTCCATTTTACCAGAGCATAGCTATTTGAAAAAGACAGCGGTGAAAGAGTGGCCTCCTGATCATTTCTCCACTGCTGCCTGAAAGGACAGACTCCATTAAAACTCAGCAGATATATGGCAGGTGACATTGACCCCGTGTTCGTAGACGCACCCTCATTTGTATGAACAATTTCCTAAATCATCATTGGCATGGGTATGTCGCTGGGATTCCTGACCTGGCTTAATTTCCTTTCATTTCTTGATCAGTATATAAGTCGGGGATGAAATGGGATCCACCATGTTTAGTGCACAGCCTTTGAATTTGTACTTGTCGATTCTCAAACTCTAGCACGTTTCTTCCGACCCCAGTTAGTTATATGTGCATTCTTCTCCTTTTATTCACATGGCAATAGAGCCAAGTGACCGTCTCCGAAGCACATGTGTAGTGTTCTGCTAGATCTAATGCAATCATGGGCCCAAATGGGAAATGGACTCCACGTGTAGAACAAATGGAAACCATCTCTCCTCCATTCAAAGAGGGCGAATCCATTTAAACACACATGGGCTTTGGACCCTCTGTGTATTCGTCTTCACCTATCTCACATCAGTTAGCACTACACTCATTTACAAAGTTAGATGGTTATGATTAATTGAACGTGAGCGAGGTCATTTTTGTTTTCTGGTTGGCAACTATATATGGGCTCCTTGACTGTTAAATGATTAGATGTCGGGCTATCGTGAGCCCATTTCAAGTCCCATTGGATTGGCCCATAACGAAAACAATCCACCTCACTCATGAAAGCGGCCATACATAATGCCGTATTATTGGAAAATCTGATATTAAGGGTGTGTTTGGTTTGGGGAATAAAAATGAGAGTGAAATTTTTATGGATGAGCTTCTAAAATTTAGTAAGACATTCATGGAGCAAATATTAAGGACTGTGGTATGAAGATGCTAGATGCTAGTTGCTAATGAGTAAAATGTCACAGGATTTTCCATCCATATGCAACAGAAAAACCACCTAATGATGACTAATGTCGTTTACAAACGACATAGAACCATACAATACGGCTGTTGCCCCCATTTAATTTGGGATAATTTTTTTGTTCCCTGAAAAACAGTTATAAATAGTCAAAAGGAATAATAAATTCCTATATGTGTTAATCAAAGAGTCACTTAATATGTTAATTTACTTTTAATTTTTAAACTGAATAATTAGCCTTTAATACATATAATAATAGCTCGTATATAAATAGCTACCTTTTTCTCAGATGTCTGGTTATAATGGGCAATTGCTGCTGGTCTTTGAAGATGTAAAAAAACTAAAAAGCATCCGTATTATAATCGGGAAAAGAGAAAGCAAAAGAAGAGCCCTATTAGCGTTTTCTCGATGGACTCGAGTACCTCCCATTTCCGCAGATCGAGCCAAAAAAAAGCCCTCAATATTTCGCCTTTATACCACACGAGGCCCCATCACATAACGATCTTGAAAAATATATCTACCTTTTTTCCAGAAATAGTGCAATTTCTAACTTGTTACCTAAACATTCGTATAGAAGTGGTGCATGTCAAATTGATCCATTGACCAACGAATTAATTGAACAAAGTAAATTTAGATTTTTACACACACCAAACAGCTATTACCATCAATGCACAGAAGGTTAATAAACAATGAGAATCATCTAATGAAACGTTAAAGCATAGGGTAAAAAGTTCAGAAACAGGAATAGTCGAGCCTAAAACCTCACTTATCTCAGCTTCAGCTTAGAGTTAACACTGCGAGGCGAAGCAGACCTCGCAGAACTAAAGAACTCGGTGTAAATTTCCATGAAGAATTTATCCACAATTTCAAGGTATAAGGGGCAAGTGAGTCGAGAATAGTAATGAAGAACCTCTTCAATGTCTAGTACATGATCCACATCGCTCATGTCCAACATCTCTAACTCCCTCAGCTTCTTTTCCACCATACTAGTTCTTTGTTCCCTCACATCCACCATAGCATTGAATGATGAATCTTGCTGTGTCCCCCTTTGATGGGTTAAGCTTCTCTTATTGTTTTGGTAGTCACATTCTTCTCTTTTCTCCCTCTGGTTCTTCTCCTGTGCAAGGCTTGCATTGTTCAAGCTAAATCTAATGGAGCTCTTATTGTGTACCTCTTTTTCTTGCTTAGTTGATGACAAAACAGCTTTCTTCTTGTTTCTTTTACTTGCCTTCTCCTTTTCTGAATCCCATTTCTCAGTGAAGTCGCTATAGAACTTCTCCAGTTCCTCATAATTATGGTTAGTGTCCAATTCCATGACACTAGCCGCAGCCACAGAAAAAGAGAAGCGATTGTGTGGTGGTGTCTTGGGAAGCTTTTGATAACCTGGACAGAAGAAAGACTTGAAATTCTGTAGAGCCTTTTGTAAGAACTCCTTGGTGTCGGAAATGGAGATTCTTAGCAGCATATTGGTGATGACAATGACAGTGTTGATTCCTTTATAAATGAGAATGTTTTGGTGCAGGGAAAGGACACAGAAAAGAAGGAGGTAACTGTGTGAATATGTCTATTTTGATGTTGTAGTTTGATATGATCTCAGTGAAAGATTTCTTTATACAGATGACAGAAGCAGAGGAGCCATGAAAGATTCTTTAGCTTTTCCTTTTGAGGATCAATTGAATTCCCTTTTCTGTCATCGGCTTCTCCTTGCTTTATTGTTCTCTATATTGTTTCCACACGCTCCTTTGCGTTGTTTTTTTCTTTTTGCTTTCGTGGAAGGACCCCACAACCTCCAAACTTTGACCTCTCGCTAATATACTAATGTGGGAGATTGTGACTTGCTCCCATTATAAACAAATTTTATAAGTTTGGTTGCTTTTACTTTTGATGGTGGAGTTGGTATGTAGCCTCTTTGGGAGAATGAAAGGAGCGGGTGGTTGTTGAATTGTGCCTTTCTAGAAAAATTCTGTTCAATATTTTATGGCAGCTTTTCTCCTAGTCACTGGTCACGTTGATGATTGATCGCCTTAATTTACCATGCTGCCTTTTACGTATTGCAATTACTTGTGCAAGGTTTAATTTACCATGCTGCCTTTTACGTATTGCCTATACTTCAACAAATTGAATGCTCAAGAAGTTTGAATACAAGTTTCCAACGTTTTTTACAAAATAATTCTTGTTGATGGAAGCTTGAAAACTCGCTTGAGGGAAAAAAGAAAAAACAAAATATCTATTTTATCCTTGATAAAAATTTTGGAGAATAAATTTGTCTTTTAAAATTTAAAAATCACTAAATAACTCTCTCATTATTTAAAAAAAGGACACATTAGTCTTTCTATATGATTAAAAAAATGCTATATTATCCTTCTTTTTTAATAATGAGGGATCATCTAGAAATTTTTATATCTTATAATATATAGTTTTTGTTTGTTTGATTTGGTACGGTACACTACAACCCCCGCCCCAAAACAGAGAAATTAAGGCATCCATAACTCGTAAGAAACACTCCTCAGATAAGTGAGCCTTTATTAGCCATTAGTGCTTTGTGCAAAACTTAAGCTTCAAAGCTATGAAAAACATAGCATGCTTTTCGGAGGCTTCAATTTTGTAATATAGAATCTTTTTTGTTAATTTTTCCGTGATGCCATCACTGTTAGACACGATTGAAAGTAAGTGCATTGTCCATTTGTCCTTATTGTTTAATTTCCAGTCATAGATCTATATCTATGCGCGTTGGCTTATAGATAGGTTAGATTATCGGTGACGTTTACAATACTCCACTCAATAAATTGGACATTGATGATGCAGTCTTTAAGCTAGTCACTAGCAAGTTTTTTTTGTGTGCAAAGACTAAATAATCTAATGTTGAAGGTCATTTTACAAGATTGACATCCACTTGTTTTCTGTGGCAAGAAAAGTTTGATGAAATATTTTTTTAAAATAATCATTAATATTAATTTAAAATTTTTTATATAAAATAAATTTGCATATATGTATTATTTTATTTTAATTTATTTTAAATACTTTTAATTTTTATTATATTGTAATAATTGTTTTAAGTAATGATAAATATATAATTTTTTTGCTAACAGACATGTTTAGGAAAATATATAGAATTAATTAATTATATTTATATATTATATTTATTCATTATTATTAATAATATCAAATTTCAAATATTATTTTTGAATTGTCATTTTTAAATTATGTGATTTTAATCAGAATTTACTAATTTTCATTAACAATTATGAATGTTCATAACAAATGATTGATAAAGGTTCTAGGTTTCTAGTCAAAAAAAGAAACATTCTAGGTTTAAATCAATTTTTGAGGAGCCGCTGAAAAAAAAAATTTATAAAGCATAGACTACTTGTTTCAGTTATATATTTCCTTTCTTTTTGTAGCTATGTAAAGCAAAATTTATGTAAAGTTTAAGGATCCCAAAACATCATATAAAAGAAAAGATAATAATAACAAAATTATCTCTCACCCTTGTGATTTTATGTATTTTCTTAGGTATAAAATAACAATTCATAAATGATACTTCCTGTGTTTTAATATTAGTAATTATTAATAATTTTTAATAGATGGATATAATAAATGACTATTAGTTAATTAGCTATATAATATTAACAAGTATTGAGATGCAATGTTCACTATTTTTACACGTGTCAAAATATAAATAACATACCTAAATACTAAAGTGGTAGATAATGCCTACCTAAAAATTTTTTATTATAGGATATAATCACGGTTATATACAATTTTCATAAGAGTAAAACATATTTAACCTTTTTAAAGTTTTATGAAATAACACTCCATCTTATTATATTTCAGTGGAAGTTAATGGAAAAATTAGGCTATAAAGTATAGATTTTGAATATTAATAGAGTAAACTATTATTTCATAAAATCTCAAAAAAAAAAAATGTAAACTATTATTTCATAAAATCTCAAAAAAAAAAAATTGAGTATATTTTATTTTTTTCATAAATATATAATTTTTTTCCTTCATCAGAGTCATGGCTTATATAATAACTAAGATCTTATAAATTTGTAAAATCCTATATAATGAATACAATAACTTTAATTTATAGTAATAGTTTTTTTACAAAAAAAGTGAACTCATGTTGCTGCACCGACCATCAACCAAGTTGTGACCCCACTTGCACAATAATTGGCTGTGTCAAAAGGCTCGTTGTACATTATTGTCATTTCATAAATGTAACAATTCTTATTTCTTAAATTCAAAATCGGATAACCGCTAGTTTATCCATGGTCTACAAGCATGTATTATTATGTAAGACCCATCACATATGATCTAAACCATTATATTATTTTTATTAATATTTGAATGGCCACAATATGACTGGATCATCAATGTCCAGTTTATTGAGTGGAACATTGTAAATATCACCTAGGCTATTACACTAACTACTGTGAGTAATGTTATTTGTAGGTTAAATGTGGGTTGGCATAAAGAGTATGCATTATAGAGAAACACACAAAATATTTGATAATAATAGATAGAGTTAAAATTTTGTGGGTCTCTTTATAATATTCATTCTTAATATCTTTTTTAATATACAAGTAACATTACCTCAGTTATTTTACAATATTTGAAGCTACAAAACTTCTTGTTAATATCAACCCATATATATATGAATTGAAAAAAAAATTGTCAACCTATATGTATATGATAAATATTATAGGAACATTTATATATGTATTCTCTAGTGAAGCCAGTATTATTTGAAATAAGATTAAATATTAAATGTAAATAACTCTCCAACCAAGATTTGAATATTGGTTCATTATATGCATGAAACTACAATTTCTTTCGTTAGACCCCAATCCTTTATTGGTTCTCCTATAGATATCTATAAGATATTTATATTTTAATATCTAAATGACATTTTTCATATTTATCCGGCATTGCACTACAAATATTTTCAACGCAATAGGTTTGGTTTAGGTCCCATACTCACATTTGAACTTTTATCCTTATCCTTCATTTCTTTTTAATGGTCTAAATTAGTCTTACTCTAAGTATACCGCCACCATGTGTGGACCCCTATTGCCATAAGATTAATAGTAGTGTCATGCATAAAGGAAGATAGTGATGCACCAGCTAGTTGATAACTAGTTACATATTAAAAATCAACTAAAGGTATTGTTTGAATATTATTGATTCCCTAAAAGTATAATAAAATTTGGAGTAAATTACACTCCCATTTTAGGATAGATGTACTGACTACACAACCCTTTCTTTTACTTTCAAAATATATACTTTTTTTTTAAAGAAAAATATGTACTACATTTTAGTCTATTTTTTATTTTTTATTAAATTTCTGTTATTTTATAATTATTATGTTATTTTTTGACTAAAATATCTTTTTATCAACGACAGTAAATATTGAAATCTTCTTTAAAAGGTCATCCTTGCGCAGGGCCAATGCAAATCTTTTCTATATCGTTTCAATTTATTTTAAAGGGGAATAAAAAAAAGAAATATTTTTTAAAAGGTAAAAATTATGTGACTAATAATAATATAATAATACTGATAACACACGTACACACACCCACACATATATCTATTCATTTTATTTTTTAAATTTTTAATTGTTATTATTATAAGAGAACAAATTATTAACAACAACAATTTGTGATGATTAGTTTAAAAATTTTAAAATTACATATATATTTTTTAATTTTTTCCTATAATTTGTGTTAATTAATATTAAAATATGAATTCAAGTAAAATATTTTTTGTATTAATTTATTGAAATAAAAATAAAATAAAAAATAATTAATCCTAATAAATATAGTGTTATTAATATTAGCATATCAATTTTTACGAATTTATAAATATGAAATTATTTTAAAAATGTTAAATAATAAATAATTAAAATAATAATAAATTATTTTAAAAACTATTGATATTAATTAAAAAATATTTTATATAATTGATAATTTAAGAAATTTACATATATATATATATATATATATATATATATATATATATATATATATATATATATATATATATATTCATTAATAAAATAATTTGAAATAAAATGTATATTTTTAAAATAGAAGATAGAACTGCAGTGGTCAAAATTGAGCTGAGGTGGAGTTCTAACCAGTCAAATTAAATAGGATAGATACAGATAGAGAGAGGCTAAGCTAAAGGCAGAAAGCAAGTTTGAGCATGAACGGAAATTGGCGACCATCTCTTTTGTGCCATCTCATTATTATTATTATTGTATTGCTTAACTAAAGATTTCCCTATTTGTTAGGCTATTATTGGTTAAACGTTTTATATATTCATTAAAAAAAAGTGTTAAGTGAGAATTATACAAATAAAAAACTATAAATTTATTATCTTATATTTTGAACCAAAATTTAAATTCAATCCACTATCATAGTTTCTTATTTGTTCAAGTAAAAAAGATGTTCTCGCCTTTAGACAATTGCATGACTTTGTTAGCTTATGTTATGGGCTTGCTTGATTTTCTCACTTTTAGATTTATTTCAACCCAAAAATATTAGATTTATATAAAAAAAGAAATCATTAAAAATAATTGATATCACTGTCCATTTAACAGCATATTATAGTCTCTCCTTAAAAGATCAAACTTAATTTCGAAATGTGTCGTTCTTATTTCAATTTCAAATATTAGCAGCTTGCTGTAAATAGTAGTACACGATGGTGACAATTTTAAGATAGCCCAAGGGAAACCTTGGGTATTAAAGGACAAATAGCATAAAGAGAAGTAGGGGAGCCCAATTATGTACCTTTGGAGGCCCATGTTCAGAAACCGACACCCAATGCAGCTAGTTCATTGGCCCTTTTTATGGCCAAAAATTAATTGCAACGTATTTGGTTGTGTGCATTGACAATGAGATTTGGGGCTCAAGAACCCAAAAAATGCGATCATTAATGAGAGTGGCAAACAAAACAAAGACATGATGGATTCATCACTGGCAGACATTCTTTATTAATCTTCTTTCCATTTGAGGCAAATGGCCATACACCTACACAGCCTTTGCTGTTTAATCTGTCTCCAAAGTGAATGTGACGTCCTAGATTGCCACAAAACAAAACTTTGCGCCAATAGATGGAAGTGTGTTTCCTCTCGTGTATGTGATGTTACATTGCTATCATAGCTTAGACACATGAGTGAATTGGGTAAAGATGCATTAGCTGTGCAGTCCCCACAACTGATATAAAAGATAGAAATGTTTTGGTTTTATATTCTTTCTGCAAACCCTCATAACAGTTTTTCCCAGACTCTCTCATTCCACTGTGCCTTCTCTTTCATTTCAGTTTTTAAGGGGCACCCCTTCGTTTGACACAGACCTTACGCACTTACGCTCCCAAATAGATGTTTCAGCTTCATTGGCAGTTTATAATGGAATGGGAAGTGTACGTCTCCAGCCTCTGACAAACACATGACCAATCCTTCCTCCTCCTTCTTTTTTCATTTTCGTTTTCCTTTATTTTTTATTTTTTCAAAGGCTGTGGCCAAGGAAATTTATTACATTTCTATCTAAAATTATAATTTCTTATAATGGTTACACTTGTTTTCCATTAGTTTGTTGAAGCTGCTGTCTATAGTCCCATCAGAACGCAACATATCTTTGCTTGTCATTGATATATGTACATGAACAGTCCAAGATCCTTCCTCCCAACTATTATTTTGTGATCTCTCAATTTTTAAGTGTATATATAGTGAAGACAAACAACATGATCTACTTCTATATGCGACAATGTTTGGTGTTAGGGGTGCGTATGTTCTGTCCTTTTTTGCTTGCTCTAGGATAATGAAAATACATTGATAGTATGAATTTGGTTAATAATACTATCTTAACCTGTTTTCATTTACCAAACGATTATATATTTTGTCTCCCGTGTGTGCCAACAGCAAACAAAACCAACAAACTAATTGTTTTTCTTTTCCTATTAATTTTTGGACGCCTCCTTTAATTGACTTTTGAATTTTGTTGTGTACTGGCATCTGACAACCTTATTACTAGTTGCTTATTGAACAGCAGTTATTTTATGACATAAGAAATGCCCATCCTAGAAAAAAAAATCAATGCATATTTTTTTTTCGCATATTTTTTTTCGCAGCTACTGGGCACTGGCTAATAGTTGTTCATATTATCCTGTGTAACTCATGAAGCAAGAGACAAATAAAATTGCTATTCAATCATATCTGCATCTTGGTTCTCCAGCTTGGCGATTCTTAATTAAAACAGGTAGATTCAAATAAGACATGGATATAGAAATATAGTTGCATCATGTGAATCCCCTTCCGTCTCAGGAGAATAGTAGATTATTATACGGAAACAAGGTCAACATTGCACCTTTTACAAAATATCTTTTTTTTTTCCCCCTTTTTAGCTCGATAAATAAAAAATAAAAATGAAAAACGTAGGGAAGGGGGGAGAGACTCAAACTATCAAGATAATTAAATACTACCCAAAATACTCATTCTCATGAAGGTATCTCATGACTCATGGGGAAAATATCAGGCCTGAAATTAGTTTTACTGATTCGATACAATTATTTATTTATTAAAATTTAAGAATAAAAAAATTATAACAACCTTAATATCTATTCCTTTTATAAATAATTAAAGTGTTGGATTATTAGTCTTGATCATAAGCTTATCCATATAGTATCCTTTGCCTACAAGTTCTTAGTCAAATGCAGACCTCACTGTAAAATAATAATAATAATAATAATAAAATGCAGATCTCATGTTTATCTTCAAGTTAGAAAAACTACAATATTAAAGTAAGAAGTGGATCTCCGTCTTCGATCTCCATCGTTTGCTCATTTCCTTCCCTATTTTTCCTAAATGTTCCTCTAGGAGTTCCACGGTACCAAAAAAAAAAATGTAAGAAGCGGATCTCAATCACTTTATAGCCTACTAATTTCTAATGATAACCTACTAATTTCAATGGAAAGGCAAAAGTCCCCCTTCATTTTCCCTTTTTTTCTTGGGACTTTAGAAAACGAGCTATCCTTTCTTTTTGTATGCTTTTGGCGCATCCAAGTGAAAAGAATTTCAAAAGGTCCAATTCAACTACACGGGAGAGTAAGACACAGCTTTTTTGTGTTTTCAAGCACTCTCCATCATTCAAATCAATACAAAGCATCCCATCGCCATCTTTTTCATCTCAGAAGTCCAACCTAGATGACACACCCAAGGCCTCTTGTTTCCCCATTCCCATTGTGCAAAATCTCTTTTTCCAGAAAGATAAAAAGGCTGGCACTCCCAAAAACAAGACAAGTACTCTTTTTTTAGGCCTTTTCACAATTTTACCACCACCTTTTCAAATATAGTTCTTTGTCAGCATATCAATATGAAGAATTAACCCGTTCTTGAAGGAAAAGCAATAACAAAAGGAAAAAACAAACAGCACATAAAAGAAGAGTCTCAGTTTGTTAAGAGACAAATGTCCATCAAGAAAAATAGAACAATTACAGGAGTGAAAAAGATGGAATATCATACATGCAAACTAAGTTAGAAGAACTAAACTAATTTCCTTAGAAACTAACACAAATAACAGAGAGAAAAGAAAATAAGATAACCCTTCTCTTTTCTCCCTCTTTTTTTTTTTTTTTTGTTTTCCCTTAATTTCTAATATAATATATCAAAGCCAGTCAGAGAACAAAGCTTCCCAAATCTCGGTGAAAACCTCAACGATGATCTTATGATGATGATACGAATTCAGTGACAGAAAACACTGCAAGAGGTTCTCCAAACCACCGGGGGAAAATATCTGCTTCTCAACAATCATCTCCACCATTGACGTCCTAAAGTCATTGTATGGATCACTCGATCGCTTCACCACAGCGAAGGTGTCTTTCACTTTTCCCTGCAACGGCATCACACCCAGTTCGGAGCTCCGGTCACCGGCGCGATTTTTCCGGCGAGAACGATGCCGGCGGCGAGACCTTGAGGAATCGGAAGAGAGGCTCTTGGAGGAGAAAAGCGTATCCGTTTCATCGTCTTTGTCGCTGCTATACCACCAATACCCTCCAAAGTTGGTGTCTTTGGCGCAAGAGTTAAAAGGAAACATGTCTCTTTTCTTCCGGGTATTCACCATCTTCTTCTTCTTCTTCTTTTTCTTCTTGTTCCTTAAGTCTCTCGCTGATGAGTTCTTGGTTTTCTCGTTGAAACCGAAGTACTCCTGTTCGTGGATTGTGTTGAGGGGCGTGTTTGGGGATGCTGGGGGGCACAAACTGCCGTTAAGGTTGTTGCTGGAAACGACAAAGGGTGAAGATAACTCTGAGACTCTTCTGCGTCTTGGGAGTGAATCCTTAAACGACATGATGCAATGGTCGGCGATGGTTTCGGATGTTTGGGACCCTTTGGGTCTGCAAATGGTGGGGAAGGGTCGGGGTTTGGGTGGTGAAGGTGGCTCCATGAGGTGGTGGAAGCCGCGGTGGCTCGGTGGTGGGGCGAACACTGCTTTTTCCATCACGTCGGCGATGTTTCGGGTCCGGCACGACCCGAATGAGGACCGGAATATGCGAGAGATTCGCATTTTCAGGCGGTTTTCCATGGCACACACAGAGTGAGTGAGTGAGTGAATGGGGGGAGAGAGAGAGATATGAAGAGTGAGAGGTTTTTGAAGGAAGAAAATGCGGAGGAAGAGATATAAATGCATGAGAAACCGAAAGTGGAAGTCGTATTAATAATGGTTTTAAAAATAAAATAAAAAAAATGTTTGTGGTGCAACTTTATGCTGTTTTTTTTTTCCCCGTTCTCTTCTTTGTCCTGGCTGTCTAGTGATTGGATCAATGAGAGAATTTTGATGAGTATAGAATTAGAAAAAACTTGTAACAGTACTAATTGACCTTCAAGCTTTCTTCTTTTTAAAAAAAAAAATGTAGTATATGCACAATGTATATCACTTAGGCTTGTGTTTTATTTCATAAATTTTTTTTGGTGGAGATTTTAATTCGTAGTCTGATTTGCTTGTGCATCATATTTGATGCATTAAAAAATTTTACTCCCATTAAAAAATTTTACTCATTTCAACTTCTTAAGATAAGGTGTAAATTACTTTGTGGTGTAAAATTTTGCCTTTGTCCTTTTTATTTTTCGCTCTAATTTCAACTCGGTAGAAGTGAAACTCTGAAAAGCGAAAAACTTCATGGATAAGTACCAACAGCAGGGCATGGGAGAGGCTTACTAGACAAGAACAATTCCTACTTGTTCAGTGCACAAGTAAAAAATAAAAATAAAAATAAAAATAAAAATTGTCACTTGCGCACCAAGTAAAAAGTTTCAGACTATAGATGTCATCATGATCAATGCCTTTTGTTTCGGAGAAGTTGAGTGCGGGTATGATATACATAATACCGAGATTAGTTTTATGAAAAAGGAAGATGCTTTCTCCTACTACTTGACGTGAAAATTAGTGGAATTGCATGTCTATTAGAATATTAATTGACTAATTATGCTAAATTGCTAATTAAGTAAAAATAGAAAGTACTAACTGCAGCGTATGTTTGCTCCGGGACACATGTAGTGGTAGGGGACCAGTATCAAGGACGTTAATTGAAGGCGCTTAATGGTGTTTGAAATTCAAATAGTAGAAAAAAAGGAGCTCGTATCACCTAGTAATGCACAATAAGAAAAATAAAATCAAGTGCTCCATTAGCGTAGCCTTTTCAACAACAGTTTAAGAATCCTTACCTAAACTTGATTTTTTCTACATCTTGTGATAGATTAATAGAGTAAAAGTAATAATAACATAAAAGATTTACTTTGAGACAAAAAGCATGAGAGTTAATTCTTCAATTTTCTTTTTTCATTTTCAACTTTTTATGTGTGGAAAGTATATATCACGAATTAAATCAAAATGAAGTACTTTCACAAGTGCGGTTACGTTTCAGTGTTTTCCTCTTCGTCAATACAAACGTCCAGATCAGGAAGTATTGAAAGCTTTCCAATAGCTTATGTGCTTATATTTCAGTTGATTGTTCACACCTAGCTGCATAGTGACAGTATTACAAAATAGCAAGCTAATTCCTTAATGACTAGCCCCTTTAGGGGTTATAATTAGTCTATGATTATATATTAATGAGGGTCACGGAGGAAGTATATATTCACATGAGATATAATGTCTGTAGGTACTAAGTAATATAAGTTATAAATTATTTCCAGTCTTCCCCTTCCATACAATCCCCTCCTCCTCTTCCAGCAAAAAAACAGAAGAGTTCCTATTATCAATCCCCTTTTATTAATATTAGATTGATTTAGGCAAAGGAGATTGCCCTTTTTCTTGCTGTGGGCTCTTTTTGCAAGCTCAACCACCTTCAGAATATGCTTCAGGAAAGGAAAGACAATTAGGCTTATTGGTAACAGATGGACATGGAAGGTTGTCTCACGGGGCAGTACCTAATACTACCTAGTACCTATATTTATAGCACTCAACTGAGGGGACTGAGCATTCTGTATAACTAATTGTTGAATAGGGACCCTTGACCAAATCATTTGATTCAAAATGGTAGGTAGTTTCTCTTTCACTTTCAGATTCATGCTCTGCATATTTCAATAGTTGCTACCAGTACATTAACCCTAAACCAAGAAAATAGATTTCAATTAATATATGCACTAGAGAGGGATCAACCTATTCTATCATCTATTATCTATTATTTTCCCAATTGATTTTGACCCTTTATTTTTAATTTTTCATTGAAAGGTTTGAAGAGGGGGTGGGGGCTCCCAAGCATATTTCTCATTTCTCTGAATTTATAATATTTAAAGCTACAAAAATTAATAGTGCATGTTTCACAGGAGAGAGAGAGAGAGAGAGAGAGAGAGAGAATAGATAAAAAAAATTGATTTTCGATATTTGAGATAGGGAAGTGGAGGACAAAGGTATTATTGTCACCTTTTCCATGTTCCCATCTAAATGGATATTATTTAGTGACTTTGTCAACATGCTCGTGTCTTGCTCGACTAGTCCGGTAGTTAGAAGACAAGATTAGAGGTTTGAAGTCTTTGGCTACACCAACAAGTTGAATCTTAGCAAGTACTACACTTCACTTCCCCAAGAAATTGAAGGTAATTACTCCTTCCATTACCCTTTCAGCTGCCTTTATCTCATTTAAACACCAGCACTAAAAAAAGTGTCCCTCGAATCATAAGGTCAAGGCCTTTCTCTCTCTGAAGAGCATCTCAAAGTCTTGGAAGCTTCCAAACACATGAAGACACATGGAAGAGAGCAGCACTTACCCTTTACTTCAAATGCCCCACCAAGGGGTAAGAGACAGTATGGTATAGTTACAGTCAGATTTTCAAATTCAGATGAGCTCAATGACAAGAAGAAGAAACCATTACAATTTACATGGATTTCTCCAGAGTGTTTCCCTGATTTGCCCTGCTTATGATTATATAAAAGGCTCTGAAAATCTCAGACCCCCATTTTTGTTAGCTTATGATTTGTCTGTGAAAGCAAGAGGAGTTGCTAGTGTTTTGACATTTGGACCATGACGTATGGTCCTGATGTTAGTCATTTTTTCTTTCTTTCTTTTTTCTCTCTTTATGCACAATTTCATGAGCTTGTCCTTTATATTGGCTATAGATACATAACACATAGTATAATCCTTCAAATCCCACACGTACTAATATGATTGGCACACAGATGGCATATATGTACAAATAATTAGGTCAATATTTCAAATCCATAACGTTATGCTAGTATCAAACATATTACTATTCGGTATCAGACAAGAGCATTGGACCAAAATGACACCGTGGCCAAAAGTCTGGACACTGATGCTTCATGAAACAGTGGAGTATAATATGCTTAAAAGTTTTGAATTGAAACCAGCAAGCAATCAGAGAAGCAGATACAACTGAAGTGAGTGCGGTCTCTTAAGGCTTTTCACAGATGGTACAAACCAGTGATTTTAAGTCCCAGCAGAAGCTTAAAAAATCTACATTTTGAGTAACTGCACAATGTAAAAAGTGACTGGGAACATGAATTTCGTACTGCTTTTTGCCATATGACTTGGATTAATGTCAACCCTTATGTTGTGTTTGTACTTAGTACGTGTGATGTGAGGAGCAGATCACCCAACTTGATCAAGGATTCAGCACCCGTGACTAAAGTATAGTTGTCTTTTTACCCACACACGCAAGTCCCAATTTATTTTTTCCTTTTTCTTTATAATTGTAAGTAGAAGAACGGAAGAAATTAGTAAATAACAACTCCAGAGTCCAGGTGCTGACCAACCAAGTCCATGGTATTTTCCTCAGAAAATGGAGAAACATGTTAGGTATTGGTATTTTTGGTGGAATTATGGGGCCATCTGAATTGGCCTCTTAATGAGGGTCACCTAATAATTTCTCCCTCAGGCCATGCAAGGAAGCATTCAATTTCTGATTGTTGAAAAATTCTTTCCGAATCTGCTATTACGTTGTCAAGGACTGGTGCTAACTTTGAGACACACCATTATTTTCAGTGTTGTTGAGACTCACCATTTGGTAACTGCATTTTGAAATTTTAAAAATTGTGATATGCTTCTTTGTGGATATATTGCAGCTCGTGATATTCGTTCTCAAAGCAACTTATAAACATGGTGCGGATAGTGCGGATAGTGAAAGTGCATTGTGAGAATAATTTTATCCGATATATTGATTTGGTATCTTAGAATTACTATTTTAAAAAGGTTTCGCTTAATCACTATTTTCTTTTAAAATTATATGAATATATAAATATGTTTGGTGCTATTGATGCAATATAAATAAGAATACTAAGGTCGCAAAAAACGACACCTCCGCCCGTCTTCCCTGTGAGTTGTGTCAATAACTTTGCTCATCTAGACTGAACTAAAGCAATACTTTGTGTTAAGTTACATGTCAATTATGCATACAGTTAAGATAGCTTTTATAATAATTTGGCTAGTCCTTCTTATTTAGCTAGCTTTTCGTTGTAATTAAGTCCCTAATTCTAAAATTTGGCCCTGTTCATTTGCTAGCAAGTTTTTAAAATTTGTTTAACTAAATTCAGATACAAGCACGTATGCAATTGCGACTTAAGATAAGCTATCGTGTAGAAAAAGCAAATACATATTACAAACCAGAGTTCAACAACCCATCCCCTAAACCACTCCCATTTCCGTCACCTTATCATGACTCTGCTTGCTATCATTACCCTCAAAGAGAGTTTCCATTTCTTCTAAGCTCTTGCCTTTGGTCTCTGGCATAAACACATAAAAGAAACCTGTAGCCACCACCATGACCCCTGCCAGCACAAAGAACATTCCTCCAAATGTTATCTTCTTGGAAATGCTCAAGAACGACATGGACACCACCCCACTCACCAACCGATTCACCGAAATCGCAAGGCTTGAGCCTTGGGCCCGAAGACTCATAGGAAATATCTCGGACGAGTACACCCACGTGATGGGCCCAAGCCCAATAGAAAAGAACGAAACATCAGCACACACAGCCACGATACACAACACAATGGCCCAAACGGGCTTCCTAGTTGACCCCTCAAGAAACTTTGAACCAAGGCCCAACCCAGATAATGACACCACCATCCCAAAGGAGCCCAACAACAAAAGGGGCCGTCTCCCAAACTTGTCCGAGTAGAGGGCAGAAAGCAAAACAAAGGAACTCTTGGCCAACCCCATGATCACATTAACCCCAAAGAGCTGCTTCTTGCTGTGAATCCCAGCGGCTTTGAAGACCTCCGGGAGGTAGTATATGACGGCGTCATTGCCGGAGGCTTGCATGAAGAAGTTGATCCCAATGGCAGAAACCAGCATGCGCCTAATGGGCCTCGTGGGCCTTAACAAGAGCTCCTTCCAAACACCCTGTCCATGCCACCTAGTGCTACCTTCATGGGCCAAGATTGGGCTTCCACTTGGGCCCGTGACCAAGGATGCAGCTTTGGTTATTTCTCGGAGCCTCAACTCAGCTTCCTCAGGATTGGTTGAGAGTTTGAGTAGAACCCGCTTTGCATCACTAACTCTTCCTTTCATAGCCAGCCAACGTGGGGACTCGGGCATGAATATGACACAGAAAGCAATGCCAATGGCGGGTATGGCTGCAAGGCCCAACATAAGCCTCCACCCCAAATTCTGAGGAAGGCCCGTTAGGGAATAGTTGATGACATATCCAAGGAGAATCCCAATAGTGATGAAGACTTCAGGGAGGGATGTGAGGAAACCACGTGTCATGGCTGGGGATAGCTCTGCGGTGTAAAGGGGTGCAATCATGAGGGCATAGCCAACGCCAATCCCAGCCACTATTCTGCCAGCCAAGATGAAATGGAAGGAGGGTGCAAGGCCCATCAAGAGTGCACCCACTAGGAATGTGGTTGCTGCTAACACTATCGTGTAACGCCTTCCAATGCAATCAGAGGTTTTGCCAGAGGCCAACGACCCTATTAGGGAGAACACGTTGAGGGTGCCCACCAGCACTTCCTCTTGCACTGACGAGATTTTCAGGTTCTCCCTTATCAACATGGCTGCCCCACTCATGACGCCAATATCTGCATCGTAATAACACATTCGTATACCAATTAAACTCCTCAAGTCAACTTTGTCTTTTGGGAGGGTTATATTCAGCAATTTTTCTATTGTGGGTTCTTGTTTTAAGGAGGAGGGTAAACCCCACTGGAATAAAAAAATGTAACAAGAAATGAAATTTGGCAAATTGACTCACCATAGCCTAGGAGAATGGAGTTTGTGGAAGCCAGAAGAGCACAAAGGAGTGTGAACCTGTTCAAGCGAGTCTTGGTATGATGGCCAGAACCACCAGGTTCTGCTGCTGAGCCATCTTTGATTTCTTTCCCATTGCTCTCCATTATTATTTTTTCTTTTTCTCTTCTTGTGGAGTGCAAGTTGTGAAGGAGGATGAATTGGCTTATGAATTGAGATATTTGAGTGAGGGAAGAGGATAGGTCATGGCCTCATAGGAGTAGGGAGTTAGATGAGATAGAGATTAAGAGGAGGAGGAGGTGGGATAGCGATTGGAGTATTTATTAATTGCAGTGTGCAGAGAGGAGACTGTGCGCGATTTTGGCGTCACTAATTAGCAGGAAATAAGGAATAAGACAGCAACAAGAAGTTCAGATCACGAGATTAAGGTAAACAAGCAAAAACAGTGCAAGGGAAAAATACAAAAAAGTGCTTACTAGATGCAATAAATGCATGATCCAAATGAGGTGGCAAAATTGCCGTTGGCCCCATTTCCGTCCAAACGTCCACAGTAATCCCTAGTTTCGCGTTCGGGGTTTTACATATCCATCACCATCGCTCTCCTTTTCATAATTTGAGTGGAGGACAGAAATTTAGGAACATACAAGAGGAGTGGGTCTGCGTAAAATTTTATGTTTTATGAATTTTTAAAGATAATTTTACTTAGTCGGTTTCTAAAAGAAAAATAAATAGATTTGTCTAAACATTTAGAAAAGGATTTAATTTATATATATTATTAATATAAAATTTTTTTTATATAAATATTTAATTATATATTATCATATTAATAAAAATATTTAATTTATTTATCTTAAAAATTTTATAAATATAAATATTTAATTAAATAATAATATATATAAAACTCTTTTATATTATCAATACATTACAATAAAAGTCTTAGCATCAAAATAAAATTTATATTATTTAACTAATTAAAAACATAAATTAGTCGTTACATATCACTGTTTAACACTTTTTCTTTGACAAAAACATTATTTATTAAGTCAGTACATATTTTTTGCTTAAGTGCCGACGCAAAATATTGAAAGCAACATATCTAAGGATCACGAAGGATGAAACATAAAACATGTAATATTGGGAGTGAAAATAGGTTAGCTGGTCAATTGAATCCTTTGCTCTAATCTATATTTGGCTTATCCTATTTAATAAATAAGTCGAGTTAAAATTTTAAAAAAAACACCTTTTTAACCAAAAGATTAGGCTATATAAAAAATCTATTAGATCTAAAGACTTACATATTTATACTATTTAATTATTATTATTATTATATAAATAATATAAATTATATTATATTATTATTTCAAAACTTAATGATAATAGAAGTCTTTCAATCTTTTTTGAAATAGATTTTTCACTATATTTAGCAAACTTTTAACTTATTTAAAAATATATTTTTAGTCAATTTAAGAGAAAAATTTTATTATCAAGTAGATCTCTAAATAAGCTTTTAAATTAAGTCAGACTTTTAATAATATTGGACTAGACATTAAAAAAAAAAAACATATATTAGATAATAAGACTAGATTCGGACCACATATTTGAAATGTAAACCAAACCTATTTAAACTAAAAACTTAGTCTAACCTACTTTCACCCTTAAACATAATAGCTCTTTTCTCATAAATAATTTTTAAACCATACAATAAAACAAAGGCATCTCTCTTAAAAATAAGGAAGAAGAAAACAAAAGACAAAAGTGATAAGTTTAATTTCTTATGCATATTTTTTAGAATTTTATTAATTAAATTACGTAACTAAGAGGAATTTAAAAAACTACAAAACTACAAGTTTATCGCATTGTCATCAAAGTCCATACCGTGCTCACAAAAGGCGTGATGATCGAATCGCCGATAATTTGCAATATTTCAATACATTTAACATATAGCATTATTATTATATAAAAGCCCGATCTTTTTGCAATATTTCCATACATTTAACATATAATATTATTGGTATATAAATCATGGTTTGAGTTTCTCATATTCATTCACCTTTTTTTACCCAAAAGCAGTTTCTTATAACATTTATAATTTGTTAACAATAAATAATTTAGCATTGATTATAAATTTTCAATTTTGTAATCAATAATTATTATAATCAAATATTCTTTGATCATCAAAATTCATAATTTTAAAGAGTTTAATTGATATCTTGTGTGATTGTAAAGCATTTCTGCTTGTCAACCAATAAAAATAGGAGAAAGTGAGAAATTATGGTAGGTCCCTCATTATAATGGGTAGTTATTTATGTGAGTTGACACTTTTCATTATTTCTATTGGTTGACAGTGTAAAACTATTTTACACTATTAATATATTTAAATTAAATTCAATTTTAAATATAAACTTTTGAATTTTTTTCACAAAAAGAATCATCTTAAATTGTCAAAAATTGTAAATATATAATATTATATTTATCATGTTTATAGTTTGTTATTGATATCAGATAATTAATGTCAATTATCAATTTCATATTTTACTATTTTATAAAAAATTCTTTTAAACAAACATTCTTTACCAATCAGAGTTCATGATCATAAATTAAATTTCAATTTTTTTTCAAAAATTTCAAATCATTAACAAGTAAATATTATTTGTTTAAAACACGGAATAATAATATTATACAATGAGTAATAATTATATTCTAACAATCACAAAGCTATCAATAGAATAGCTTTGAATGCTTGAAAAAAAAAATCTATTATACATTTATTTAGATAAAAAAAAGACATGAAATAAGGTATTAAATTGAAATAATTATATTGAATGATAAGATTAAACGTTAAATTGATTAAATTAATTTTAACTTAATTTTTAGCATATATATAATCAAACTAATTTCAAATTACCCCTCCAAATGCTACATTATCAAACATTATGTTCGATAGTGTCACTTTTTAAAAGCGCACACATATTAAAAGAAATATCAAATAAATCTTAATTTTAGAGAAATTGCTTGTCTTTTTTTCTTAATATCTTTTCCGTCCATTCATATATATTATTTAATAAAGGTAGAATACAAAAAATAATTAATACTTCTTCTTAAAAAGTGACAATATTGTGAAAAAAGTGTAATAACTTTTTATTGAAAAAATGACAATAATTTGAGAATGGAGATATTATATGGTTTGGGTGCTGCACTCTATGCATTCTTTTGTGTAGTCAAGAGTCAAAAACCAACGAAACCATAATACGTTGTATATCCCCGCATCCATGCCGGACACGAACCACACTCATCGCCATCGTCATATATTGATTTCATATCATCAGCATATATGGATACACAGTCACACAGATTTCACGTAACTCAATTAATACATTGGCCACGGTACGTAAACAAGGGCAGCCCCAAATTCCAAGCGACCCTTCCTGTGAAACACCTACTTGATCATGCGAGAGCATCATTCGGCGGTGTGTCCTCAACTATGTTCTGTTCCTGTATAATCTATCCACTGCATGTGGCATTAATGTATCAACTGTTCCATCCTTTTCCAACATGCATCCAATTACGTGCCCTGCCAATCAAAACAATAAATGCGATTTATGTGCCAATCTCTTTGACAAAAACTCCTTTTTCACTTTTTCCAACATTCGCAAGATGCTCAACTTTTCGAGTTTTGACCAATTTTGTTATCAGATCATCACATGAGTTCTGGCAGGAGGTTTTTTTTTTTTTTTTTTTAATAAAAAAATTATTTCCTCCATTTTAATAGACCTATGAATTTGATCAAAGTAATATATTTAAAAATCAATGTGTTTGGATAAAATTATATTTAGATATATTGATTTTCAAATATACCATTATGATCAAATTAACAAATATATTGAAATGGAGAGAGTATATATTTTTAAACTAAGCAAGAATACACTTGGCTCAACTTGAAACAGAGCTTCAATCTCCTCTAAGCTCTTAGCTCCGCCAATGGCAGAAAGCCCTAAAAGAACAGGTCAATGGGGTGCCAACTTATGACCCAAGCTCAGCTGGCCCCAAAAACAAATGAAAATTGCCCCCCAATTTGATTGTATGCCATGGCCACACAATTGAGGAATTATTGAGTATTCATAAAATATTAGGTTAGATTATATTCTGATTATTTATAGAGTGACATTTTAGCTTTAAGTGATACGAGCACTCACTGCTATCTTGCATATTTATTTAAAATATCACTTTATAAATGATTAGAGTATAAATCAATCTGATACTTTATAAGTGTTTAATAATTTCTCGACACAATCCCACTGGGCATACACCAACTTGTTGACTGAAATGGCCAAGCTAGAACTTTGGGCCCATTGCTTCAGTAAGAAAATCTCAGATGAGTATTCGACCCAGGTTACGGTCGGGAAGTTATGGGCCTATTCCCATTTAGGAGAATGAGTATACTATAGCCCACATTGCAATTACGAATTAATTGGTGACGATGATTTGGGCTTACTATATAGTACTCCAGAACTCGGAGCCCAAGTCTAGTATAATGCTGTCCAAGAGCACATCTTACATCTCTGACCAAAAAAAAAAGCACGTCTGACATCAAAACAGAGGCAGTCTCGCACTCTTGACGATTCCCATTCTTTTGTTATGAAGCACCGCTAGCACACTTGTCATTTATCAGCCATTCCAGTGGGTAAAGCTCACCTTTTGTTTTTGGCAGTCCAATCTGAGGCGTACTTTTTTTTTTTAAGAAAATAGATAAATATCATCTACAATTTTTCAAATATTATAACTAGTTTAATAGAACTTCGGTAAAATATTACCCAAATAAAACGTAATAATGATGCGTTATAAAAATTCTGCAACAAAAAAGCTGTTTTTTCTCGGCCTGAAGGTGATTGGAGGGGACTTATTACCTGAGAGAAAGATTGGTGAAGACGTGTGAATGGGAAATGGAATACGATGATATGACAAATTGTGCCCTGTAATGCCCAATTCCTCTAATCACGCTAATGCTTTCAGTTTCAGTGAGAGTGACCATTTCGTTTCTTTTGATGGAATACTTGGCCATTACCTATTAGATGGTTGGTTTGGACCCTCCACTGCCGGTAGTTGATGCTAGCTTTCAGATTCCACCAAGGCCAAGATATTTTTAACATGATTGGTCCGATTCCTTTTGTCCGTGGGACTTGGGATGGGAGGGCCTAACACTGCGCCGGACCCTGCGGATGGGATGTCCACGGGGCCCCCGTGGAGGGTGTATGTTATATTTGGTACTAAAACGACGACTTGGATAAAATGATATGAACATTAAGTTTTTTTTATCTAAAGCATTATTTGAGATTTTTTTATTTTTTGAAAAAGATTATTTACGTTTTTAATAAGATATAAGATACAAGACATATAACTATTATGTAATTTTCTTGAGCTATATGTAAATTTATGTATTTTTTTTATTTTTTTTGCAATTTTGCACATATAAATTTAAACAGTAAAAAATATCAACTCAAATAAATAATCATCCATTATAATGAGAGATTCATCATAATTTCTCATTTTCTAGTATTTCTATTGGTTAACAGTATAAAATAATTTTATACTGTTAATACATATCAATTAAATTCCCTACTTATAGGTAAAAATGAATGACTTATTATTATTATTTTTTTGTTTAAAAAGAAATTATGCAAAAGACATTTGCATCCAATAGACCAATAGTGCCATCTCTTTTTTTCAAAAACAGGAATGTGATTCTGTCTATAGAAAAACAAAATAAGATATTTAATTTGATTTAAAGAATGGATTGTCAGTGCATGTATATATGTATACATCGATTTCATTGCTCAACGGAGGGAGTTTATTTATAAGGTTTTAGGTTGTTGTCCGATATTAACATCTTGTGAACTGAGTTATGACTTTTTACCATAAAATGGGGAAATTCTTGCCGTTTGAAGTGAAAAAGAAGTTTATCTCTGACCAAAGTTGGATAGTTAAGAAAAAAATATAGCAAGACTCATGCAAGGGATCAATTCTTTCAAGATAGTGCAACTCTTAGCAAGCATTGAATAATTTATAAGTTCACAGAGATGGATGCCCCCGGCGCATTTTGTCATTTGACAAATTAGTTCACCCTCTTGCCTTGGCTTGGGTTGCGACTATCAGCCTTTCCCTCATTCAAATGCTAGCTTAGCATGGCAAATAATTAAGTAAACATCAATGTAAAATATAGATATCAAATTAAATAAAGAATTTTCATGTTACAGAATAGATACGCACGTAGACATTCCTCTGTAACATATAAATGATACTGATTGTTTTGTAATTAACAAAGCCTGGTTCCGAAGCTGGCCCAATCGTGCACACACGCATATAAATTTCATGTATCAAACCGATGCGTTTAAAAAATGAACACGAAGATGAAAAATCTGCTGTAGTGTCACGAAAAGCGGGGGTTCCCATGTGCGAGTTTCCTACACATTTCACATAGGAGGTGTTTGATAGAAGGTTTATAATAGGATTTTTGATATTTTTATAAAGATATCTATATTTGGTATAAGTTTTGGAAACATATTTTTAGGAATGTAATATTTTTGGGGTTAATTTTGGGATAAGATTCTCCTCAAAATAATCCCATCTCATATTTAGGAATGCAATATTTTCATGGCATAGGAATATTTTTGCATATAAAAAGACCAAATTATGCCTGCTACTACCCACCACCAATTATCCTCCACCGCCACCGACATCCGTTGGACCACCATTGACCATCGCGAACCACTGTTGGCCGCCGCCAACCGCCATCAAGCAGCCATTGGACTACCACCGACCAGCGCGAACCACTACCGGTCATGGTTGGATCGCTGCCCACCACCGTCGTTTGCCGCCGGGCCACCACCATGAGCTGTTGCTAGACCACCATCAACTATTGCGAACCACCATTAACTATGGCCGGACCACCACCAACTATCGTTGGGCATCCACCACACCACCACTAACCTTCGCCAGACCATCGCCGTTTGCTGCCGGACTGTCAAGGGTATATTTGGAAATGAACAACATTTTCTTGGAAATTTAATTCATCTACCAAACGCCTCAAAGTACATATGCCTGGGAAAACTATTCCAGGGGATAATATTCCCAGGATTAAGATTCCCAGAAACAAAAATTGAAACCCCCTACCAAACTCCCCCACATGCTATCGACTTTTTGACTACGCTGGTTGAACATATTCTCTCCATCTATTTTTATTTGTCATTTTAAGATTTTGCATGCATATTAAGGAATTATTAAATTAGCACAAATCTAGCCAAAAAATATATATTGTTTGGATTAAATTAATCTTTAAGTATAATCAATACTCCTTCCATCTTGAAATAATTGTCTATTTTTGAATTTTTTTTCACAAATAACTGCCTTTTTATAAAAATTTAGGTAATATTAATTATTTTTTTCATTTATACTCCTATTAAATGGAAGAGAGAGTACGTAAAAATAAATAATTAAAAAAAAGAGATGATTAAATAAAAATAATTTTATGAAATGGTTAAATTTCTCCAATACTGAGATTTATTCAATTATTTTCTTAATTCATGTATGTATTTAAAATTGAACAATTATTTTCAAATGGAGATCATACTATAGTCATTAGGTATTTTTAAGAAAATTCAAGATAAGGGTAGAATTGAAAAAAAATAATTAATGCTTCTTTAATCCTATCAAATGACAGATAATTTTAGACAATTTTTTTTTCTCTATAATGACAAATAAAAATTGATGCATGGAGTAACATCTTTCGATTAAAATTTTATGACTCCATTTTTCTGTCCTCTTTCCCTATTTTCACTAAAATTGATATTTGGACAAGATGAACAAATCGAGGTAGTTATATTCTATACCTAATGAGGCTAGAGTTAGATAAGAGTGTTATACTTAGTAATTGACTAAAATAAAAAAGAATTGTTTCTTGACTAAGAGCTACCTAGTAGGAAATGTTTGATCTAATAAGTGGTATCAAATTTAAGGTTACGAGTTCAATTCTTGAAAAGGCATAGAAATATTTTGTAAGTGATGGAAATTAGATTGAGTTGGTAGCTCAATTCTCAAAAAGGCACATGGGAATTTTTAGTTGCGGGTTAACTTTTGATCTGATGATAAAAGCTTGATTGATATCCAATTCAACGAGCATAATAAAGAAAAAAAAAATTAATTGTAATGCTTCTCTCATTTGTTTGCATATATAGGTCATTTTGTGAGTTTAAAAGGTAAAGAGGGAAAAAAAAAAAAAGGACATTAAAGATAAAGTAAAGTAAGGAAAGAAGAGGGTTAGAGTTTCACTTTATCCTTGTCCATAAGTATAAAATAAATATGAAAAGAAAATAAAGGATTTATTATATATTTTTACAACTTTACTTGTTACGAAAATAATTAAGAGTTTAATTTTCATCCATTGGCAATATCATATATTGCTAAGTTGGCAAATATATTTGATTTTTTCATTTATTACTTTAAAAGTCATATATATGAAAGAATTTGATTGTATGATAGTATGCATAAGTTTTACACTGTCAATATATTAAAATTAAATCTAAATATATATATTATAGATTTAAAAAAATGTTTTATTTCCCTAAATTTATTTCTCTTTATTTTTTTCTAAAAACATAATCTTTCTCCAATTTTTTCTTTTAATTTTTCATCTCTAAAAATATTTTTTTTTCTCATCATATTTAAAAAAGCCTCTCATTTTTTTAATAAAAAGATTTTACCTCGAATATTTGCTCTTTCTCATTTTAAAATTTATTTTTTTGCACATAAATATATAAAATTAATATTTTACTATAGATTCTCTATTAAAATGATAGGAAAAATGATATTTCAATATATTAATTGAAATAAGATAGTAAATTTCATTGCGATCTCATTAAAAACTCTCTAATTTAAGAAATCATAAAATTGAGGTAAGGAAGAGTTCTAAGAGATTAATAAAATTTTTATACCTTTTCCTCGTAAAGAGTATATCTCATAAACATGGATAAATCTCATAATTTTTTTCCTTCGTTGGATTTCCCCTTTAAGCCAAACTTGTAAACCCATCACAGGAGAAAAGATTTCTAGATTACAAATAAATTTTTTAAACTGGAGAAAATTTCTGTTTCATTTAACTACCCAAATATTAAGGAGAATTCCGTAATGAAATTCAAGAAGTGGAATAATTAGATTCATGTCATATGGCAGTCATTGGCAGAGTGGAAGAACTTTCCAAGTCAAACATCTCTTCATTAATTACAAGCCGGCACCTCTACTGACAAATCGAGAGCGTTCTTTTTTTTTTATTTTTTTATTTCATTTTCTCTGTCGGTGTCGGGGAATTAACGGGTATACCATTTCTTCAACAGGAAGCATTATTATTGTGCCAGCAAGCTCTTCGTGTAATCGTTATCACACCATTGCGGTCAACTTGTAGTATTAACCACGATCGAGTCCATTCATAGTTTGTTCTTTTTGCCAGAACGAAAGTTTCCACGAGTACATTCTGCTTATTTAAAATTCAAGTCACCCTTACCCCAAAAAAAAAAAAAATTCAAGTTATAATTGGTAATTAATTACTTGCACACACATATCAAATAATGAAGCACCACTGTCAGAGAAGAAAAACCCAATCAATACCCGCCAAAAACATGTAATAGTTGAACATTTCCCGTAATCATTGAAGGAAATGGTAACGCGTCTTTTAAAACCGGCATGGATAAGATTAATTCCTATTTTATTTCTCGCAAATGTCAAAACGGCACCCTTGAAATGCATGAGTTTATAGGATATGTTTGGTATGGTATGGATATAGATGGGGATAAATTTTTATAAATTTCATTCATATGTAAAATTTATTTATGAAAATTTATTCCCTTATTTTTATTCTGATATCAAACATACTTTAAGGAGGAAATGATCCCAAAAAAAAGAATGGTAAGAGAAAGGAGGAAATGATAGTAATAATACACATCTTAACTTGTAGCTAGCTAATATAATTGTCATAAATTATCTCTTCAAACAATTTAAATTATTGGATAAAAATATATGAATAAATTTTAATATATTTCCTTATACAAGAGTTTCTTTTGACTTAAAATATGGATTATGCATAAGTCTATTGCTTGTGCTAAAATTCAATTTTTTATTTAGAAGTATGAAGGTAGATAAGGGTAAAGTCTAGAATTTGGTCATAGAAACTCTGGTATTATGTTATAAATTATTTCTTTTAAAAGTTTAAATTATTATTAGATAAAAGTATATAAATAATTTTATACTTTAACATACAATAATCCTTTAATAAATATTATAATTTGTAAATAGGATAATTTTTAGTTTTTTTATTGATTTCTAATTTTATAATAACATGATAAAAAATTTATTAATTATAATTAACCATAAATATTTACAAACTCACCTTAGAAGTATCCAAACTATCGATTTAAAAAATTCATAATAATTATCCCCTACATACTCATTTGAGGAAGTTTATGGGGACGGTGAAATCTTTTTTGACCAAACGGTGCTCAATATTTTGAAATTGCAGTGGAGGGCCTGCAGCTGCAGTATACCTTTTACACAATGCAGGTGGCATCAACTGCCATATGTACCTTTAACCTTAGATAACGTTTGATATGGGTAACCTATCTAAATTATCAGTAGTATTTGATTAAATTATTTGGATTCATAATATTATTTTGTTTAGTTGATCAATATTACTGGTAATTTAAATTTTCAAAAAAATATAGATTATCACCAATATAGTAATTCTTCTATTATTATTATTGTTGTTAATTATTATTAATTAGTAATAATAATATTATTATCAATAAATATTAATAATAATTTATCATTAAAAAAATATTATTATTAATTATTAATTATTGTAATTATTATAATAATAATTATTATTATGATTAAATATTAATTATATTAATAATTAATTAATATTATTATATAATAATTATTAATATTATTATAACTAATAATTAATAATAATAATAATAATAATAATAATAATAATAGTTAACTATTATTTTATTTTTATTATTATTATTATATTAATTTAATGTATTATATTATCTAATAATCTTTTTTAATATATCAAACAGAATAATACAAATTATCACTTAGATTATCTATATATACCAAATATTATATTTAATATTATTAGTAATTTAAAATATAGTAATCTTTCTAAGTGATAATCTATATTACTGGTAATCTTAATAGGTAATGTACCAAACACTACCTTAGGAAAAATTGTCGGATAGATTTTCTTTTAAGGAAAAAAGAAAATGGACGTTTTTTTTATGTAAAGAAAATGAGTATTTTGATCAAATTACACCAAACAATGTAATTGTTGAAATGGTTTCTTAGTTACAACGGCATGTGATATTGAAAAGTTCTTATCAATCCATGTCTTTTACAAGTGTTTATAACGTATAATATATTATATCGGATTTGGGTTCAGATAATACAAGTTGCCGTGTTATTCCTCTTTATTTCCAATTTTCAGGAGGGACGTCCATGTCTTCTTATGTGAAGTTGCGCGGCTAGCCATTCGTATCCAGCTGGTAATTATTTCTCCATTATTTAGAATAACAGCTACTGTGTTTTGACAAAGGGACTTAATTTTGTGTTGGGAATATTTTAAAAAACGGGTTACCTGTCTTTGACTCACTACAATTACCCAATCATAATGGAATATGAATATCCTCATATACACATATAAATGGTTTATACTTCAGACAACCAGATTTGATATTCAAAATTTTATCTGCCTCCTAGTTTTTATTTATCAGTTCTGATTGGCATAACTGCATTTTTCCTTAAATATTTTTTTAATCTCTTGTTTTGCTAACCATCCATTATTTCTGGACGTATACGAGGAAGGAATAAAAAAAATTTAAAAACAAGAATTTGAGCATGTTCCAACTCATTTCTTCTATCGCACATGCAGGAGAAGACCGTGGACGTCAATTTTATTCGTGTGGAGTGTCATGGCAACATATTCTATTGTTTACTTCCGTTTTTAAAGTTAAGCGTGTGCTTAACGGCTGAATAGGCAACTAGTCTTTTCCTGCATTACGTTTTTCCCCGTCATAAAGAATTTTGTTTAGGATATTTCATTCTAAAATTCCCATGTGGGCCTTTTTAAATGGGATATGCAACCAAAAAATGAAAATCCAATTCGTCCTTACTCAGTTGGAAGTTCTGACTGTTGAAATAAGAAGACGAATCTCAGAATCTGTACCTGAAAGTATTGAAACCTCAGTTTATTTATTATACAATTATAAATATTTTAAAATTTTAATTTTAGAAATAAGTTAATAGTAAAGGATTTAAATAATTTATATAAGATTCTAAATTTAAATATCAGTGTTTGGATGTATAAAAAAATAATTTTAATATATATATATAATTGCTACTAAGTATTTTATGTTATTAATTAATTAATTATATATTCTTATATAAATAAATTTTAATATAAAATTAAATTAAATTTTGATATATTATTATTATAAAATAATATTACATAAATATTAAATTATAAATATTATTATATCAATAAAAATATTTAATTCAATTATTAATTATTTTAAAAATTTTATAAATAAAAATATATAATTAAATAATAATATAAATTTTTTTATATCAATAATACATCAAAATTAATTTTATATAAATTTATATCATTAACACTTACCGTGTTTAGGATGTCATAAAAATTGGAAAAACATGTTCAAAATAAATATTAGAAAGAGGAGAAATTTTTGAATACTTATAGAATTTTATATAGATTATATTTATAATTAATAATAAAATAATATTTTAAATTAAAATATGAAATAATAATAAAATATTATTTTATTATCGACAATAAATAGTGCTTCATCAACTTCCAAGAATATCTCTAGAAAGAAGGTATATTAACACCAAAAAGTAAGAACGTATATTAATTTGTTTAAGATACTAGAATCCGATTACAATCATTAAACATGAGTAATAAGCCTGCAATAAGCGTAGGGGAATCGTGTGGGGGCCAGTTGAAAAATTTTGTCGTAGCTGGTTAGCTTACTTACCGATAACTTGCAAAAATTGCTACAGCTAATAGCCTACAGCTACGGCTACATACAGGGTGGCCGCTGAACAGAGACACACACACACACACAACACCATTCTCAGTTGTTGAACCTTGAACCTCAACTTCTAAGAAAGAGAAACACACACACAATCACAAACACAGCTTCAGCTTCTTAATTTCTTTACCTCAATTGCCCATATGTCAACAACGCCGTCCCCCGGCGCTTCGCCGGCCCCCACTTCGCCGCCGACCACCGACACCACCTCTCCTCCGACGCCCTCCACCTCCGCGCCGCCGCCAGCGGCTGCTTTCCCTCCGCCGCCGTCCACGCCCTCAACTTCTCCGCCAACGGCATCTCCGACACCTCCGTCTTCCGCCAAAACTCCTCCCGCTCCAGCCACTCAGAACTCGCCACCTCCTCCTTCTCCGTCGAGCTCAGGCTCGCCTTCAACCCCGTCTCCGCCTTCCTCCGCGTCTCCGCCGTCGTCGTCGTCGAGTATACCTGCCGGCGTCTATGTGGGAATCGCCGTGGGGGCTGTGGCGGTGATTCTGGTGTTGAGCATTTTGTGCATTTGTTGTAGGAAGAAGAAAAGACGAGATGACCAACACTACGCGCCGCCACAGGGACCTAAAGGTGAGTGCTTTCCCTTGAATACCTTTTTCTTTTTTCGGTTGCAACTGCAATTTCAGTTGGGTCTTACATGCTTTTTTGCTTCTCATCTTTATCTTTTTCATTAATTGATCTCATCTTTTATCCTTTGATGTTGTCACTAACTTTGACAAACTCATCAATTCCAATTCACTAACTTTGCACACCGCTAAAAATCTTAGCGCAAACCGTGCGCGTACATATATTACCTACCATATACATAGATTTTTATCTGTAACTATTTGGTTTTGTTCATTCTCAAAGTTAACAAGTTAATCTCTTTCCTGAATTTTGATATTGATCAAACATATTCAACCATGGTGATAATTTCATTGCCAATTTATGCTAATTTGTTCACAATTGGCAGATGATCCATATGGTGGCCGCCCAGGCCATTGGCAAAATAATGCTCCCCCACCTCCAAATCATGTGGTCCAGGTTATGCCAAAGCCATCACCTTCTCCCCCTGCTTCATCACGTCCACCCCAATCACAAGGCTATGTTCCTCAACCTACGCCTCTTTTTGTAAGCAGCAGCGGCGGATCTGGATCAAACTATTCAGGTGGTGAAAATCCTGTTCCAGCAGCTCCTTCTCCAGGCATTTCACTGGGCTTCTCCAAAAGCACATTTACATATGAGGAGTTGGCACATGCAACAGATGGTTTCTCTGATGCAAATCTCCTTGGACAAGGTGGATTTGGTTATGTCCATAGAGGGCTTCTTCCCAATGGTAAGGAGGTGGCCGTCAAACAGCTCAAGGCTGGAAGTGGGCAGGGTGAGCGTGAATTTCAAGCTGAAGTAGAGATAATTAGCAGGGTTCATCACAGACATCTTGTTTCTTTGGTTGGATACTGCATCACTGGCACCCACAGGCTCCTTGTTTATGAATTTGTTCCAAACAATACATTGGACTTCCATTTACATGGTATCATCTTACATCTGATTTTAGCTTTGATTTTTAAAATCTTTCTAAAGTTCATTCTAGCTGTGCCCATTTTTTTCAAGTTGAAATCTAGAGGGGAAGGAATCTGAATGTTATGATGATCAAACTGCAGTAAAAGGGCGACCTACGATGGACTGGCCCACAAGATTGAAAATTGCCTTAGGAGCTGCAAAAGGACTGGCATATCTTCACGAGGATTGTATGCTCAATGCATCTGATTCGGATTTTCTTCAGCTGCTACTAAATTATATCAACATAAACGTTAATTGCAACAATTTGTGTGTTCAGGTCATCCCAAGATCATCCATCGTGATATCAAAGCTGCTAACATCCTTCTGGATTTTAAGTTTGAAGCAAAGGTATGTTCTGTTAAGTGTCTTCTTAGCATTCATAGTTGTTGGCATGCGCTGAATTGAACGAAACAAGGGCCAAGAGTCTAATTAATATGAATCATCTGTCTTTCCATTACCCCAAAAGTTAAGGTGCTTCATTTGTTCTTACTTTGGACAAGTTTTACTGATGGATGCACCCTATAAAATGTAATAAAAGTTGGGAAAGGAAATGGGACAGGTTTTTTAATACCAATAAAAAATGTGAATATCAGGTTAATTAGATTTATTTTTAAGCTTTTGCTTTATAATTTTAATTTAGATGACAATTGTTGTTTTCTGTTGGCAGGTTGCAGATTTTGGGCTTGCAAAGTTTTCTTCTGATGTCAATACTCATGTTTCCACTCGAGTGATGGGAACTTTTGGGTAAGTACAGCATCCTTCTATCTTCTGAAGAGCCTTGGCTGTGACAATGAGAAATACTTGGTCCATATTGATTTCACCCCAAAAATACGTGCCCCGGGGGGGTGCAAAACAAACCAAAAAAATAAAAAGTTCATGCATCGAATGCTATGTGCAGGTATCTGGCTCCTGAATATGCTTCAAGTGGAAAACTAACAGACAAATCAGATGTTTTCTCCTTTGGAGTTATGCTCTTGGAGTTGATTACTGGTCGTCGTCCAGTTGATTCAAGTCATACATTCATGGAGGATAGTTTGGTAGACTGGGTAAGTGTTGTGAAGCTCATATTGCCTAAATTTTTCATTTGCAACTATAAATTCATAAAGCACTGTATATTCGTGAAAAGAGGTTTCAGTGTCTTGTTTCTCTTTGTGGGGGGAGAGTGAGGTGCCATGTAACAACTCTTAATTGTATCCATCTTCTCATCATAGGCGAGGCCTTTGCTCACACGTGCTTTGGAAGATGAAAGTTTTGGTCATCTGGTTGACCCAAGGCTCCAGGATGAATATGACCCCAATGAGATGGCTCGCATGGTGGCATGTGCTGCAGCTTCCATACGATATTCAGCAAAGCGTCGACCAAGGATGAGCCAGGTAAAGCAACCAAGTTTGTCATCATTTATCAACTGTCAAAGTATAAGCATGCCAAGCCTAATGCATTGTGAGATATAGTTCAGTATGTTGTCAGGAAGGTAGTCTAAGTAAGCCAAAACTGTATTCTGTTCAACTATTCATAATGTACTTGACAAAAATACAACTAACTTTAGTAAGACAGTTATGATGCAGGCTGGCTAACTTCATTATGTTGCTGATTTAAAATTCTAGTTGGAAAAAAGTGCCATGTCTAATGTCTAGATTGTTGAGTACATACTTCATACCACTGCGTGCTAACTGCAAGAATATTTCTTGACTCTGATAATGAATTATGTACCGCAGATTGTTCGTGCTCTCGAAGGAGATGCGTCTCTAGCTGATCTTAACGATGGCGTTAGACCCGGACACAGCACTGTGTACGGTTCTCATGGAAGCTCAGATTATGACACAGCACAATACAAGGAAGACATGATAAAGTTCAGAAAAATGGCATTGGGAACGCAGGGGTTTGGGGGCAGCAGTGAGTACAGTGGTCCTACAAGTGAGTATGTTTTAAACCCATCTGACTCAAGCAGTGAAAGCCAGCGCCGCCAGGCAACAAGGGAAACGGAAATGAGAAAGGTGAGGCACAGTCAAGGTTACATTGGAAGAAGCTCTTGAGTGTTGACAATTGTTTAGTTTTGTGATCCTCTGTATAAATTTGTATCCTTGATTTCACGTCTATGCATATTGATTGTTTGACCGACATGTTTTGAGCGACTTGCCATTTTTCTTTCCCAAGAATGATCAACTTTTCAATTGTATTGATCAGGGTGTATGACACAATGACACAAGTTCGATTCTTTCATTCGTTTTTACTCAGCATCGCCGTTGGACTTATAAGTTGGAAATTGGAATGCATCAAAATTTTTTATTCTTCATTGCTGCTCATGCGTCAATTTTTCGGTTGTTGGAATAGCTGGTAGGTTGGTGTTGTTAGTGGGGCAATGTCAAACTTTGCAAGGTACTAAATCCTTGTTGTGTTAATCTCAAATAATTTGTAGATTTTTCTTTGGTTAACAAGTTGTAAATTTTACTCATTTTGAATTGGCAAAGTTTAAAAAAGGAAGGGTGAAACCTTTCATTTGCTCTCTTTTCTATGATTGGCCATGTAAACATAGGATGTTTCTAATATGGGGAGTTTTTGAAAAGGACCAAGTTGGTCTTGGAAATCTAATAGTTGATCAAAATGGTGTATTTATATATATATTTTTTACATGGTGTATTGTAATTTTTTTAGTTTAGTCAAATTAAAAAGAAAAAAGGTTAAATATATTTTGAAAATTATCAAAAAAATTTCTGTGAGATCCTGAAATTAACTGTAAGTCTTTAGATATTATACAGATAAATTTGATATTTTTTAGTGTTATAAAAATAAAAATTTGGTCATTTTTGAAATACAAAAAATATTATGTAAATAAAATCTGATCACTTCTTATAAAATCCTGAAATTAATTAAAAGTTTTTAGATATCATATTAATAAAATTTGATATTTTAAGAGTTATAAAAATAAAAATTTAATCCCTTTCAAATTTGGTTAATTTTTATTTATATAATCCTAAAAAATATTATAATATATCACATAAAAAAAGGTACATCAATATCCCTTTCATCTATTATTAAATCGCCTGAACCAATCTTATCCAAAACTCGTTGCGGACCGGGCTAGAATCAGCCTGTAAACATATTGGCTGTTCCCAGGTTTACTAAACTAAAGCCCAGATTAGTGTAGGAGTCATACTAATGACCTGGTCGTTAGTCACGACCCAAAAAAAACAAAAAATAGGTGGTGGTTAGTGGTTATGGGAACCGCGTGTCCTCGACAATAGTTTGAATATTCCAAATTGTCATTGTAATATGACCCAGTATTACCATTGTTGTAGAAATCTAGTAGGTTTAAATATGTGTTCTCTCTCTCTCTCTCTCTCTCTCTCTCTCTGTATATATATATTTCATTTTGATTTTGATTTCTATAAAATTTGTACTTTGGTTTTGGTATTTTTCTTTTAGTCCCTATTATTCTAAATGTGGGTCCTTAATAAGTATTTTAAAATATACATTTATTCTTATAAATATTAGAAAATTTCTTTTTGGTTATTATAAATATTTTATAAATTTTTTTTATCCTTATAAATATTACTAGTTAATGATGGATCTAAATGAAAGGGCCAAAAACCTAATAATAATAATAATAAAGATTAAAATTAAAGCAAAAATTTTAGAGAGAATAAAATAAAAATGACCTATATTTATAGAGAATAAAAATATATTGAAACCAATTTTATATTACAAGCTTTGAAGAAATCTTGTGCAGCCCCTTCTATCATTTTTTGGTATTTTAAACTTTAGCCATGCATTTTGGCATTTTTATCCCTTACTATTTGTTAAGCCCCCTCTCGCTCTGTCGCTGTTTTTTGCATCACCATGCTGTCAACATTTCAGCTTGACTAACTGGCACTGAAGAAGAAGACCTTGCTAGTTGCAGAAACAACGGTGATAGTGTATTGTAGGGACTAAACAAAAAGTTCTCAAAAAAGGGACCAAACAGAAAAAATATGATATTTTGAGAGATTAAAAATATAATTAAGTACTTTATTTTTATTTATTTTTAAATTAACTTAAAAAATGTTAACTCACTTTATTTGTTAATAGTTTATTTAATTTTTTAATAATTAACTGGTTAATTCTTTATTTTATTTCATTATTTTATTTTTAAGTGAGTTATCTCGTTAACTCTTCATAAAAAATAAGGTGAGTTCATCACCTTAATATATTTTCTTGATGAACAAGTTATAATTGTTGTCATTCCAACAATTTTAGTTAAATAAATATGATTTTTTATTTTTGATAATTATTCATTAATCTCAACCCCCAGCTAAGGAAGGCGAAAACCAATACAAAAAACAAAGGCAGATTTTGACAATAGCTACCTCCTATGATCGTGCACCACAGTATGTGATCCTTTTAGCACTGACTAATAAGTATATCTCCTACAATCTTACCTCATTTGCTAGCTGGCAAAAGCATACAAGCATCTGCACACACTTCATCATACTAGTTCGTGCATAATTCAAATAATTCAATCCCGGGTCAATACTCATGCCACCATACTGCTATTTCCTATGCCATCATTAGTCCACATTGCTTGCCTTCCTTCCAAAAGCCACCGAATCAGCAGAACAAAAAGCACCAGCAGAATACCTCCACCGCGCATGCAGCAACCTAAACTCATTGAATCTACCCAAAGCCCACGGCCTAAGCCATTTTAGACCACCAGATTGTGAACATAGAGCCATGACCTCAACTGTTTACAAAATCAGAGCTGGGATCCCCAAAAAAACAGTCCAAGACTTTGGTCCGAAACTTAACAAAACACATAGAGCACCCAGCTATATGAAATTAAAACCCGAGTCAATGGTAATGCCCAATTGTAAGTGACCATATCTAATAGAAGTTGCTGATGTTTGTCAACCAAACCTCATATACATTTATATCACACAGAAGGAAAACCACCAATAACATAAGAGACCAAACCAATTACTTGTACTATATCAATAGAACAGCAAAAGCAATAATCAAGCAAACCATCAGAGGCATAATGATAGAACAAAACGACAGGCCACATCTTTCTTTCTACTTTCTATTCTTATATCTTTTTTTTTTCATGTTCTTTTAATCCCCCCCCCTTTTTTTCTTTTCCTTTCATGTTCTTTTAATCCACCTTTTTTTTCATCCTTTCTTTCTATTTTTGTTTTCTTTCTATATTCTTCTTGTTTGTCTTTTTCTTTTTCCTCAAATAGTGGGATACTGGAACCCACACAGACTAAACACCATACCTATAACTCTATTAAAATTTCTCTATTCTTTCCAACTCTGAGCACCCTTGTAATTACATCCACCAATCTTCTAAACATCTCTTGTCCATGGACTTTTCTTTATTCTTATCCCCCCAACACTTTATGACAACCTACTACAACACAAAACCACTCCTATAGATGAGCATCTAATAGCGTAAAAGAAAGCACTACCAAGTATACAAGAACTAGCTTAGGCATGTATCTTGAGACCAGTATATATCAATCCTTTGTCTCCACTCACTTGTATCTACCACCCAGAAATTACAACCCATACCACGCTACAATGTACCATACGTTTACTTTATTGCGACATATCAGCCGCCACCGTGGCATTCACACCACATCAAATCTTCCACGGTGGAGGCTGTGATGGTCCTCATAAGTATTGGTTCAAATTGGTGATTGCCATTATTATAATAATAATAAATATTAAAATAACCTTTTTACCCTTATCATTCATCTTTCTTTTTCTATCTTCTACCCCCATCCCAACAAGCCTATACAACTACACCTTTCTTTAGTCTCTCTCTCTCTCTTCTTCTTCTTCGTCAAAACACCATCCTCACTGGCGACGAGGACAAAATATTTGCAAATACTGAATCACTATGAGATCAAGACAAACACCATTCTTGACAGACCAAATATAAACATTGTCACTGTGCACACGAACACCCTCCACTCTTCCCATTTCCATACTAAACCACAACACAACATACAAACACACACTCCTCCATGCACACACAGCCTCCGCCTAATCCAAAGCGAATCTCAAATTACTTTGCTTCATTTTAACATACCAACAGCAACACAGCCAAAAAAAAGTGGGAAAAAAATTCTCATATGAATAGAGTGTTTACTACCTAAACAATAAATTCGAATCCCTTTCTCTGCCGCTACCGCCGCCACCAACAACTGCGATTGTTGATATGGATGAATGAGCCGGTGATGACATCCTTCTGCCCCCAAAATTCCTTCTTCCAAAACACTGGAAGAACCAAAATAATCTTCGTTTTTTCCCCTTGCTTTCTTTCCCGATCACTAAGAACTAAAAGGAATCGAGCTTAATGTGAGCTTATTGGATGTATATAGGTCCATTCATGTGATTGTTGATTTGGTTTAGAACCATTGTTTAAGTTCAAACTTTTCCATTGAAGCCAATAAAGAATAGGTGGGTCTTTTTTTTTTTTTGGACGTAAAGAAGAGGTGGGAAGGTTTTTTGAGGTGGAGTTGAGAAGGAGGGGGTTGTGGCGAAGATGGTGGTGCCAGATGATGAGGAGGTGACAGTGACTAGGTGGAGGGGGATGCAGGTTGGAAAGAGCCTAGATGAGAAGACAGAGTAGAAGAAGAAGGATGGAGGGATAAAATAGATAATTTAATTTTTAATAAATATTAAAATATGAATATAGATTATTATAGAATTATTTTTTTATAATAAAAGCTTTTAATCTTAGTTGTTGGATAAAAATTTAATGGAAGAGATTTACAGACCAGCTTGGACCAAAACTTACCAAGGTCCACTACAGCCTCCGCCATCTTCCACCCCCAAACTGACTCTTCAACTGATGTATACTCATGAACCAAATACAACCTCCAGTCCCCCGTGAAGACAAAAAGATGCAAATCTATTATGACTGCTACATCTTCCCTATCCACTATATATCACACTAACTCAGTTTGAAACAATTCTTTTTCGAAATTTCTCTTTTTTCTTTTTTTTTTTTCTTTTTCTTTTCCTTCCTTCTCCTTTGTTTTTCCTTATTATGCAGTCTCCTTTGTTTTTCTACATTTTCCTCTATTCTTTTCCACCCAAATCAACAGCAGCATACATTTATTGTATCCAGCAACAAAATGACCAAATTTACCAACCCTGGTGATACACCATATCAATGGACACTATATATCTTCTAAATGGCAATTGTTGGTATAGACCTTTATCCCCCAAACAATGTATTTGACTACTGACATATATTTCAACTCCCAATTGGACAATCCACAAAGGCTATCTGCACTAAAACGAAATAAAGGAGATTTAAGTCTGTCAATTGGAACAACTTTTAACTTGGATCCACCATTGGGATCTGCTTGAAATATTAGCAACGATGCTTCTGACATAAGTGTAACCGAACCTGCAGGGTCAACAAACATCAGCATCGCACCATTGTTTAATCCAAAGTTTTGCCATGTCTAGTGCCTCCTCTTTTACAATGATTTTCTTTTTAAAAATTATTAAATTCCTACACCTCCATACTATCCAAAGCACCACAAAAAATGCCACCCACCACCCCTTCTTCCTAGGGCCACTAAACTTAAATTCCATCCACGATTTGAAGCAATTTTTTTGTTTTAATGGTAGTACCCAAAATATGTTCCATTTTTTAACCAAAAACACCACAAAAACCACGCATACTCACAGATGTAAAATAAATGTTCAATATTTTCCTCATGATTATTACAAAAAGTACATCCAACTTGATCTTGAGTTAGAATACCTAGCTTATGCAATCTAGCCTTGGTGTTAACTCTCCCAAGCAACACGAACCATGTAAGTATTTCAACCTTTGGGAAACCAATCCTTTCCAAATTGATTTTGTAAAGCTGAAACTATTAAATTCATCTGCTTGGAGCCCCTTCTCCATCAGCAACTGAGAAATGGATTTCACTGAGAATGTTCCATTTTACCAAATTTCCATATTAACCTATCCTTAGCATATCTATTGAGATTTACCCCAGCTAGCAGATGGTGCAAATTATCTATCAGTTCCAAGTCCTATTGGAAAAGATTTCTTCTCCACTGGGAGTTCCAAATCCATTGTAACCCATTCCAAAAACCACACTCTCTAATGCAACACTCTTTTTGATTTGACATAGAGTATAATCTCGGAAACATATCTTTTAAAATACCACCATCCAACCATCTATCAACCCAAAACCTCGCTTGGGTTCCATCACCCAATTCACTCCTTCAGTCATGGATTCCAACAATTCATTATTACCAAAATTGACATTGCAAATGCCAACCTAAATACCCCCATTTTGCTTAACTTTCTACTAAGATAGGGGTCTGACTAGTTGAATATTGTTGCACGAGCAAACCACCTTTTTCCGTAATGGGTATTCCTCCTTTGAGAACCTCCATCACCACTTAAATAGTAATGCTGAGTTTCTAACCACCGAGTTACCAATCCCTAATCTACCCCATACTTTTCAGTTTATTGACAATATCCCAACTTACTAATGGCATTCCATGGCCCTCTCCCGTTTTACCCCAAAAAAAACTTCCTTTGTAGAGAAATTATCTTTTTGACCACCTCCGAGGGCATCTTAAACAAACCAAGGTAATACATAGGGAGGCTATTCAAAACTGATTTTATAAGTACAAGTCTACTTGTCTTAGATAAGATTTTCATCTTCCATGAGCTCAACTTCTTCTCTATTCGAGATATGATTGGACTCCAAGTTACAATTCTCTTTGGGTTTGCACCTAGGGGTATTGCCTGAATACTTCATTGGTAATGTGCCACTGTCGCAACCCAGAATACCACACATTCTCCTTGACCAATCAGCACTACAATTCAGAGGAATAATTGAATATTTGTCAAAATTAATGCTTAAACTCAACATAACCTCGAAGTATTGTAAGACTCTCCTATAATTCCTAATAGACACCTCACTTTGTGGATAGAAAATTATAGTATCATTTGCGAATTGCAGATGAGACAGCTCAATATTCTCCTTTCCCATTTTAAGTGTCTCAACAATCCCTTTATCAATAGCATTAGCCACCAATCTATTCAAGACCTCGACAACCAAAACAAATAGAAATGGAGAAAGTGGATTGCCTTCCCTGAGCCCTTTTTTCATCTTAAATGGCTTTGTAGGCATCCCATTGATCAACACTGACATTGTTGCCGAGTTCAAACACGATTTCAACTATAATCTCCATTTATCCCCAAATCCCATTCTTTGTAGCACCAAGTCCACAAAACTTCATCTAACTCGATCATAAGCTTTATGAAAATCAAGTTTAATGATGCATTTGGGTTTCTTCTTCTTTTTCAGCCAATAGGTCACCTCACAAGCAATCAAAGCCCCATCTAATATTTGTCTACTACTAAAAAGTGCACTCTGGGACTCACCGACTAAATTTGGCATCACAATCCTCAATCTATTAGCTAACACCTTTGAAATGACTTTATAAACACTACTAACCATGCTAATAGGCCTATATTCCTGAATCTCCTTTGCCTCCTCAATCTTGGGGATTAAAGTGAGCCAAGTCATATTTGCACCTTTCGACAAAACTCCAGTTTCAAAGAACCCTTCAACAGTAGCACAAAATTCGTTGCCTATTTCATCCCATATTTTCCTAATAAAATTTGGGTTGAATCCATATGATCCAAGAGCCTTTGTAGGATCGTAGCCCCACATTGCTGCTTTTATCTCCTCTCTTGATGACATACTCTTAAGCCAATTAGCCTCCTCTTTTGATATTTTATTAACTAGGCCATCTTGGAACTTTATCACTAGTACAAGATTCTGTTTGTATAGATTCTTAAAAAATAATCTTACCTCTTTTTTAATTCTTCTTAGGCATAAAACATCCTCCCTATTAATCCTTAACTTCAAAGTGGCCTTTCTTCTACCTTTAGAACCAAGGATGTCAAAAAAACTAGCCCCCATGGATATCTGCAGGTAATACCTGCAACGGGGTAGGTACGGGGGGGAAGATTTTGCCCCCGCAGGTAATGGAAACGGGGATTTTAAATACCCGTATATTAAATGGGGCGGGGGCAGGGATCACTATCCCTATACCCGCGGGTACTCGATATAAAATTACTATTTTATTCTTAAGTTATTAACTTAGTTAATCTAATACTATTGTTATTTAAATTGATTGAACTAAGGTTTAAATTTAAAAGTAAGATTTATTTGTACTTATTATATATTAGACTAATGGTTAGATTATTATTATATATTTATTTTTATTTTAAGTATTTTAAGTAGTTGGAATTTAGAGTATGGAATTCGATTATTATGCTTATTTTGTGTTTATTTTTATTTTAAGTATATTAAGTTGTTAGAATTTGAATTGTGGAATTAGATTACTATTTATGTTTATTTTAAATATTTTATGATATTAAAATTTTTATATTGAATTTAAATTTTTTGAATTTTTAATATTTTAACGGGGTATTTGTAGATATCCACGGATACTCATAAACCCATTGGAAATTCAAAAACGGGTACTCGTACGGATATAGGGCGAGGACGGAGGCAAGTATTTATTCACGGGACGGGGGATGGGGGGCTATCCCCCACTCTGCCCCGTTGACATCCCTATTTAGAGCTGGCTACTACATGAAAAAACCTAGAATTTCTATCCATCTCCTTTGCATATTTAGATCTAGACATTTGTTTCCAAAAACTATCTTTTCTGCCATACCACTTTTCAAGCAAAACTCGTAAAGCCTTTGCTCTTGCCTTCTTTGTTTCATCCAGTCTACCGTTTTTAGTTTCCAAATCTACAACTGCAATCTCCTTTCCTAACAAATTAATCTTTCCGTCAATATTCCCAAATTCCTCCTTATTCCACTTCCTCAATGGGTTTTTCAAAGCCCTAAAATTCTCAATTAACAGCAAGTCTCCAATCTTCCTCCATTGTTCTTTTATTAGTCTAACAAAACCATCATGGGAAACCCACACGTCCAAATTCCTAAAAGGCTTGGGCTCCCAGTCTACCTTCTGATCTTCTATAACTATAGGACAGTGATTAGACAAAGATCTATGCAAGCCCCATGCCTTCAAATTCCTAAAAATTTCCAGCCATTCTATTTCCACCAATACCCTATACAATCTACTGCAAGATCTACCCCTAAACCAAGTGAACTTCCTACCAATAAGAGGTAAATCAAATAACTCCAAATCTCGCACCCATTCGCCAAACTCCATGATACTACTAGACATGCTCACTATTGGGACATTTATCCTTTAACTCTGTCAGTTCGTGCCACAATTGTTCTTTTTCCTCTTTAACATGTGGCCTATACACAGTACATATGGCACAATGAAAGAAGCATCCTTAATGACCCCTTTTATACATAGCCATCTCAACCCCTTAAAGATCTGAACTTAGTCCCAAAAGCCTTCATCCCACAACACCGCCATACACCCAGCATAATTATTAGCATCAACACTTGACCACTTAAAATTATTAACCCCCACAATTTTGCGGCTTGATTTCTATTAAAACTAGACTTTTTAGTTTCAATCACCCCTAAAAATGAAATCTGATTTTCTCTAGCAAGTTTTCTTATCATACTCTCTTTACCTCTCCCTCCTATATCTCTAACATTTCATACAGATAAACACGATTTTTATAATCAAAGATCCACTATGATGAATTGTAAGATCAACATATGTCTTTTTTTGGGGGGAAAACCCTTTCTTATTTTTGATGCAAAAAACTAAATTCACTATTAGTAGTTATTAAAAAATCAATGTAAAGATTGTTTATTTGGCCGACGTTTCGTTCTTGCTTTACTGATTACTTTAGTTTTTTTTTTGGTCAACAATAACTTAAGTTTGATATCAAAATTTTTTTATTAATGTAGTATTATATTTATAAGTACGTGAAGTCTATCTTTTTTTTTTTTTTGGTCTGGCCTGAAGTCTGTCTTGACTAAGACTAATGCGAGTGTTTCCTTAATTCCTTTTGATATGGCCCAAGAAGAGAAGGGAAGGTCACTATGGCTATGGAGGCCTCCATATTGGGCTTCAAACTATGTTGTTAGTTAAAGCAGTTATTTCACATTGTAAATAGAAGAGTTGAGATGTTGATTTAGTAGTGAATCTGCCCGTCCTTAACTAATTGTATCCAAATTCGATATTAAGCTGAGTTTGATTTGTGGTATATGAATCCTTCTCTCTCTCTATGAAGATGTGTATGCGTTGACAAAAAAAAATTGTAAATAGAAAGGCTGTTAGAAATTGAAATGTAGTGATCGAGGCTTAGGTAAGATGTTTAAAGCAGTACCTTTACGAGAAACCACATCCGGGTTGGATCATGAGGATCAACCCTTCCCCCTTCCCCTGTGTGTGTGAGTGTGTAATACCAAAAAAGAAAAAAGAAACTGTATTGTATTGTTCGTTGTTGAATAATCAAGAAGTAAGAGGAGTTTTCTTGCACTCAAAAGTCAAGGAGTTAAGCCTGTCTCGAAAAGTTTACGACCTTTCTATCTTAATTTTATATTATAAAAAAGAAACATATAAATTTATCAACTTTCTTCTAGAAAGTTTATTAAAAAAACAAGCGATAACGATTAACCTTCCGCCGGAACTCTCACCCCATTCATTCTCACTTCTCATTCTGTTTCTCTCTCTCTCTTTGAACTTCGAAGACAGGAAAAGACGCACAAGTTCGATTCTTTGATTCCTTTTTAGTACTCAGCATCAGCGTTGGACTTTGAAGTTGGAAACTGGAATGCATCAAAAACTTTTATTTTTCACTGATAGCTCATGTGTCAATTTTTAGGTTGTTGGAATAGCAAGTTGGTTGGTGTTTTTAGTCAGGGTAATATCAAACTTTGCAAGGTCCTTAAAATTTGTAATTTTTTCTTTGGTCAACGATTTGTAAACCTTACTCATTTTGATTTGGCAGAAGTTTTTGATAGAGTCCCACATCGCTTAAGGATATGGCATAGATAGTCTTTATAAGCACTGACCCTCCTCATGAAATTAGCTTTTGGGGTTGAGTTAGCACTCAATTCTAAGATGGTATCGAGCCTATCCGCGTGATTGTTATTGGGCCACCGCAGATGTCAGGTCACTGCAAACTTCACGCTCAGGATGTCATCCTGGCGTGAGGGTGTGATAGAGTCCCACATCGCTGGGATATGGCGTAGATAGCGCTTTATAAGACTCTGACCCTCCTCGTATTTAGGCTTTTGGGGTTGAGTTAGGCCCACTCAATTCTAAGAGTTTTAATGTATGATTGGTTTTGTACATAAAGTCTGTTGTATCCAAACATTCAGTTGCTCTCTTCTCTGTGATTGGCCATGTCAACATGCTGGTTGTTCAGCCCAGGTTACTGCTGGAGTCATACTAATATGAGTTATGAGCTGGTGGCTGTGGGGTCGTACAGTGTGTCCTCGGACAATAGTTTGACACATATTCCAAATTCTCATTGAAATGTGACCTAGTGTTACCAGTTTTGAATAAATTTTGTACAGCACCTTCTAGCGTATTTTTCTTTGTATATTAGCCCCACATTTTGGCAATTTCAGCCCTTACTATTTGTTAGGCCCCCTCTCTCTCTGTCGCTGATTTTTGCATCACCGTTCTGTCAACACTTCAGTAGGACTAAGTGGCACCGGAGACGAAGACCTCGCTCTGGCTGCAGAAATGTCGGTGACAATGGTGTCAGAGGCAGTTCAACGCTTATGGCATAAGAATCTTGAAATTTGAATAATTATTATATTGCCTCAATAACACTATGGGAACCAGGTTTCTGTACGAGTCATCATCGCCAAACACTCGTTCCCGTCCGGTAGGCTCAATATTTTATCCTTTTGCTCCCGGTCCTCCAACACTTCCCGTTTCTCCTCCTCCTCCTCCTCCTCCACTTCCCTCTTCTTCTCCGCCGCCTCCAACGCGTCCCTCATATGCTCCTCCTCCTCCTCCTCCTCCACTTCCCTCTTCTTCTCCGCCGCCTCCAACGCGTCCCTCATATGCTCCTCCTCCTCCACTTCCCTCTTCTTCTCCGCCGCCTCCAACGCGTCCCTCATATGCTCCTCCTCCTCCACTTCCCTCTTCTTCTCCGCCGCCTCCAACGCGTCCCTCATATGCTCCTCCTCCTCCTCCACTTCCCTCTTCTTCTCCGCGGCCTCCAACGCGTCCCTCAATTACTCCTCCTTCCCCTCTCCCTCCTCCTTCTTCTCCACCTCCTCCTCCGTCGAGCTCAGCCTCCCGTTCAACTCCCGCGCCTTCTTCTTTTTCGTCGGCCGGCCTCATTGCCGGAATCGCCGTGATCGCTGTCGCCATTCTTCTGGTTTTTAGCGTTTTCGGCATTTCTTATTGGAAGAACAAGAAGAGAAGACGTAATGATGGCAAGGGACCTAAAGGTGAGTGAGAGCTCCAACTTTAATTAGCACTTGTTCTTTTTTGCGTTCCAAGACTGGTGCAATTTCACCGCTAAGTCCTGATTATATACCTTCGCATATCCTTCTCCAGGCATTAATGCAATAGGATTCTCAAAGAGCGCAGTATTTACATATGAGGAGTTGGCACGTGCAACAGATGGCTTCTCTGATGCCAACCTCCTTGGGCAAGGTGGATTTGGTTTGGCACGTGCAACAGATGGCTTCTCTGATGCCAACCTCCTTGGGCAAGGTGGATTTGGTTTTGTCCATAGAGGGCTTCTTCCCAATGGTAAGAAGGTGGCTGTCAAACAGCTCAAGGCCGGAAGTGGTCAGGGGGAACGTGAATTTCGAGCTGAAGCAGAGATACTTAGCAGGGTTCATCACAAACATCTTGTTTCTTTGGTTGGATACTGCATCACTGGCACCCACGGGCTCCTTGTTCATGAATTTGTTCCAAACAATACATTGGAGTTCCACTTACATGGTATGCTAAATCTGGTTTTAGCCTTCTGTTAGTAAAATTATTTTAAAGCACATTCCTTCTTTAAACCTGAAACTGGGAAGCAACTACTATATATTATGTTTGATAGTGCTTTGGGTAGCACTAGCTTGCAGGGATGTGATGGTTATTTGAACTGCAGGACAAGGGCCCACTCTGGATTGGCCCACAAGAATGAGGATTGCTTTAGGAGTTGCAAAAGGACTGGCGTATCTTCACGAGGATTGTATGCTCTATGCATCTGATCGTGATTTCTTCAGCTGCTAACTCAAAGTCTTAAAAGTTCGTTAATTATAATAATCTGTATGTTCAGGTCCTACCAAGATCATCCATCGTGATATCAAAGCTGCTAACATCCTTCTGGATTTCAAGTTTGAAGCAAAGGTATGTTCTGTTATGTGTATTCTCCGCGTGTTAAACTGCCTAGTGTAAAACTGGTTTAGTTTGGTTAATATGAACAATTTGTCTTTCCCTTACTCCACAGGTGAGCTTTTATTGTTCATACCCTGGTTAAATTTCAATAATGGATGCACCCCATAAAATATAAAAGTTAGGACAGGATTTTAACTAACCATCAAAAGATACAAATTTGAGATTACTTTATATTTATTTTTAAGCTTTTGCTTCATAATTTTAATCTAGATGACAATTTTTTTCCCCTTCTTTTGGCAGGTTGCTGATTTTGGGCTTGCTAAGTTTTGTCCTGATATCAATACTTATGTTTCCACTCGAGTGATGGGGACTTTCGGGTAAGAACAGCATCCTTTTCTCTCCTTAAGAGCTTTGGAAGTGGCAATGAGGGAGTACTAGTTCATGTGAAACATTTCACTGGCCAAAATGTAAAAATAAATAAAGCTCGTGCATGGATTGCTAAGTGCAGGTATCTAGCTCCAGAGTATGCTTTAAGTGGAAAACTCACAAAGAAAGCAGATATTTTCTCCTTTGGAGTTATGCTCCTGGAATTAATTACCGGACGTCGACCACTTGGTTCACATCATACTTTCATGAAGGATAGTTTGGTAGAATGGGTAAGTATTATGACGCTCCTATTTTATAGGCCTAAATTTATATATATTTGCAAAACTATAAATTCCAAAAATAATTGTAAATATATTCTTGAAATAAAGGTTTCTATTTTTCTTGTCAACTCATGCGGTTGGACAAATTCTTGAACAAACATACACACGTATGTCAGTGTTTTAGACAAAACTGGTGGGGTCTATTTGAAGACTGTTAACACTATTTTTTTAAAAAAAAAAAATTAATCTATTTCTCACCTTTATTTACATGCTGTAAATTAAAAGTGTATAAAATTAATGAATAAATAATATTTTTATCTATTTTTTTAATAAATTAATTGCTATATTTTGATATTATAAAAAAATTTATACTATCAATTAATAAAATTATAAAAAAGTAATAAATTATGATAAATAATTATTATAATAGATAATTATTTATCTAATTTATCACTTTTTAATAATTTTATTGATTAATAGTATAAAATTTTTTTATATTATCAAAATATATAAATTTTTTTTTTTTTTTTTTGTAAACTTATAAATTTGTATGGATGTTAATAATTTCTCTGGCTAGAATGAGGTGGCACAGTAGTGTTTTTAACTGTATCAATCTTGTCTTCGCAGGCAATGCCTTTGCTGACACGTGCTTTGGAAGAGGAAAATTTTAATTCTCTCGTTGATCCAAGGCTCCCGAGTCAATATGAACCCAATGAGATGGCTCGCATGGTGCAATGTGCTGCGGCTTCCATACGATATTCAGCGAAGTGTCGACCAAGCATGAGCCAGGTAAAATAGCCAAATCTGTAATTATGTCTGATTTAGGCATACTTTAAAACAGGTGAAATACTTACATCAAATATAATAATATAATATCAGATACCAATCTTCGTATAATAGTTTTGTATTTATATTTTTGACGTATCTTATATTTTGGGTGAATATCCACCTCTTTTAAAGTTCTTGTTGGATATTAAAATTATGAAAAGAGCATAACGATAATGAAAATAACAACTAATCTTACCATGTGGGCATACTATTTTTATTGTAAATCATGTATATAGATAAAAACAAACAAAAAATAGATTTGACAAGACAGTGTTGACGCATACTAATTTCATTACATTAATTTATAACGTAAAATCCGATTAAGTGCCGTGTTGATGTCTAACTTGTTGAGTTCATACTACTGCTATATACGTAGATAGTTCGTGCTCTGGAAGGAGAGGCGTCTCTAGTAGCCGAGTACACTTCTATTGGGAGCTCAGATTATGACACTGCACAGTACAAGGAAGACATGCAAATGTTCAGAAAAATGGTATTATTGGGAAGCAGGCAAATCGGTGGCAATCAGTGAGGTGAGTGGACATGGTATAAAGTATAAATTCATCTGATCAAGCAGTGGAGAGTCAGATGAGTTAAATTAGATTGAATTTGGGTCAAGTTAAAAACTCCCAGCGAACAATCTAATTCTGGATATTTTTGGTTTAGCTTATTTTGATACAAAAATTATTTTTTAAATTAAAAATTTTTTTTATAAAAATTATTTATTTTAATACATATTCAAAATTAATGAACGTTTTTTTAATTTTTTAATAAAAATTAAAATAAATAAATTATATAAAAAAATATTTTTTAATAATTAAAAAATTATTTAAAAAAAATTAAAACAAACGTACTCTAATTTCCACCTCTTTCTATCAAGGTATCCAACAAAATAACACGAAGTTCTTTTTTTTAAAAGAAAGAAAAAGATTCCTTAAAACTTTGGACTTGGAACGTATCAATGTTTTGTTTTTATTTTTTATTTTTTACTTTCGTTGCTATCGTGTGTTGGAATCGTAAGTCGATGGCGTTGTTAGTGCATTAATATCAAACTTTGCAAGGCCCTTAACCCTCTCGAACAATTTATAATTTTGCTCATTTAGATTTGTCAAAGAATTTTTTTTCTCCAAAAGAAGGGTCTACCTTAAATTAGCAGACTTTTCAAATGAATGGCCTTGTCAATATGTAGTTAACGATCGCCGGGTTGCTGTCGGGAGTCCTACTAACATGAGCCATGAGTACCGAGTAAGTGGTTGCATCTATAGTATTACCATTCAACAGCGTGTTGCACTAATTCTTAAACACAAGAATACTCCGAGACAAGTTACCTTAATTGCTTAATTAATACTTCCTTTGGTTGATAATATTTATTATTTTAATTATTTATACAGATATTAAGAAACTCAAAGTCAAAATCAAGAGTTAACTGTAAAAATATTTAAGTTTATAAAAATACTCTTATTTAATAATTAGTTTATAATATTATATTTTATTGTTTATTGTATTTAAAATTATGTAGAGAGTATATTTGAAAATTTTTTAATAAATTTTTTATAAAAATATGAAAATAATAGATAATATAAACTAAAAAAATTTACACAAAATGACATATATATATATATATATATATTATAAATTGGAGGGATTGCTCGTTCCTCTCTCCATGCCACTTGCCAAATAATGATTTGATGTAGCTTGTACGTACAGAGTCACCCTACAAGTGAGTATGTTTTAAACCCATCTGACTCGAGCTGTGAAAGCCAGCGCCGCCAGACGACACGGGAAACGGAAATAAGAAAGATGAAGCACAGTCAAGGTTTCGGTGGAAGAAGCTCTTGAGTGTTGACAATTGTTTACTTTATGATCCTGTATATTAATTTGTACTCTTGATTTCACGTCTATGTCATATTGATTGCTCGACCGACATGTTTTGAGCGACTTGCCATTTTTCTTTCCCAAGAATGATTAACTTTTCAACTGTGTTGATTAGGCGGCATAACAAAATGACACAAGTTCGTTCTTCCATTCTTTTTTACTCAGCATCGGCGTTGGACTTACAAGTTGGAAATTGGAATGTATAAATTTTTTTTATTTTTTCATTGCTGCTCATGTGTCAATATTTCGGTTGTCGGAGTAGCTGATTGGTTGGTCTTGTTAGTGGGGTAATATCAAACTTTGCAAGGTACTAAATCCTTATTGTGTTAATCCCAAACAATTTGTAGATTTTTCTTTGGTTAACAATTTGTAAATTTTACTCATTTTGATTTGGCAAAGTTTTAAAAAGGAAGGGTTAACCTTTCATTTGCTCTCTTTTCTATGATTGGCCATGTCAACATATTGGTTGTTCTGCTCAAGTTTACTAAACTAAAGCCCAAATTAGTGTTGGAGTCATACTAGTGACTTATAAGCTGGTTGTTAAGGCACTCAAGGCCTTGGTTCGACTAGTCATGATGATAACCTTAAAACTAGGTGCCTTAAAGGGTGCGAATTCGAGTCGCAGGGGCAAAGTCTCATGGCCCCAAACCTCCCGATCAAAAAAAGAGTTGGTGGTTAAGGGTTATGGGATTGTATGTATGACTGTGCATCCTTAAACAATAGCTTGACGCATATTCCAAATTGTCATTGTAATATGGCCTAGTATTACTAGTTTTGTTGAAATTTAGTATATGTTTAGTTCTATTTTTATAGAATTGATTTTGAAATAAAATTATTTATATCTGGTAGTTATTTTAAAAGTGATTCTAAAAGAAAGTAAAAAAATTTCCACTTTTCCCAGAATCAATTGTAGAGATAATAATTGATTTTGATCTTGTTAAATAAAATATCATAAAAATGGATTAGAATTAATTTTGGTGATCCAAAATCAATTCTTAGATGCTCGCACACCATTTGTAGAATTAAATATGTTTTTACTTCCTCTAAATATAGATTATTTTGATTTGATCTCTATAAAATTTTTACTTTAGTTTTGGTTTCTTCTTTTTCCCTTTTTTTATTTTTAGTTCCTATCATTCTAAATTTAGGTTTTTATAAGTATTTTAGAATATGCATTTGTCCATACAAATATTATAAAAAAATTTGTTGTCATTATAAATATTTTCTAAATCTTCTTTTAATCCTTGTAAGTATTACTAATTACTGATAGGTCTAAACAACATGGAATAAAAACCTAATAATAGAAAAAAGAAATACCAAAACCAAATAAAAAATTTTAGAAAAATTAAAACTAAAATGACTCATATTAATAGAGATTAAAAATATATTTAAATTAATTTTATATTACAAGCTTTGAAGAAATTTTTATACACTCCCTTCTAGCATTTTTTTTTTGTTTTTTGTATTTTGTATCTTAGCCTTGTGTTTTGACAATTTTATCCCTTACTATTTGTTAAGCCCCTTCTCACTATGCTGCTATTTTTTGCATCACAGTGTTATAGAGATAGCAAAGTAGACTCAATCCATCAGGTTGACCTACCAAATCTACCAAATATGGCAAGTTGAGTTGATATATTTGGTTCACCAAAATTTTTCGGCTCTCCTAACCTATGGGCTGACATAGGGCAAGGGAGTTGGGCTTACAGGTTGGGGTTTTTATTTTTGGTATAGGAGATTTTTTTTTTAAGTTTTTGTTCGAGACTATGTTATTATTGTACTTTGTTAATTTGTGGACTTTATATTATGGACTTATGGCTAACTATTATTTGTAAACATTTTATTCATGCATCATAATTAGTTTATTATATTTGTGTTTGAATTAAACTTGGATATAAATTATCTAGGTTAATTATTTTTTAAAATTTATATGGATATTTTTTTATTATATCTAAGTCAATTTTTCATTTAATATATATATTTTAATTTTTTAAAGTAACTTAACTTATTAAAAATATTTAAATAAGTTTTTTTTTTTATTCTTTTGCTAGCCAACCCACCAACTCACCTCTAAATGGGCGACTTAGAATATTAAGTCTGTTTTCCTAATTCGACCCGTCTCACTTTGGCATGCCGCAGGCCCGCCCTAGAGAGGGGGGGGGAGCTTGCCTCATCACCTTAACTATGATGTCAATATTTCAACTTGACTAACTGGCACCAAAGAAGAAGACCTCACTAGTTGCGAAAATGACAGCAGCAATGTATTTTAGGGAATAAACAAAAGGTATTTTTAAAAGGGACCAAATAAAAAATAAAATATGATATTTTGAGAGATCAAAAATAGAATTAAATGCTTTATTTTTATTTATTTTTAAATTAAATTAAACATGTTAACTCACTTTATATGTTATAGTTTATTTAATTTTTTAAAAATTAACTTATTAATTCTTTATTTTATTTCATTTATTTATTTTTAAGTGAGTTATCTCTTTAACTTTTCATCAAATATAGGGTGAGTTCATCGCCTGAAGATATTTTCTTAATAAACAAGTTATAATTGCCGGTCAATCCAACAATTTTAGTGATTGTAGTTATTAAAAAATCAATGTAACGTTTTACTAATAATTTATCTATTTATTTATTTATTTTTTGGGGTCAACAATAACTTAACTTTGATATCAAATTTTTTTTATTAATGTATTATATTTGTAAGTACGTGAAGTCTGTCTTGACCAGGAGTAACGCGAGTGTTTCCCTTTGATACAGCCGAAGAAGAGAGGGGCAGGTCGCTCTGGCTACGGAGGGCTCCATATTGGGCTTCAGACTCTGCATCTTTTGGACTGGCGTTTCACCAACCAAACGCGCGTTTCTCCGTCTTGCAAGTCGTGTTAATTTCTAATAGGATTTATACATTAAATCCCAATTGATACAAAAGTGATCTATTACTTCTCTGTTTAACAAAATCATGTTAGAGATTTAGAGATTTTCTAACATTTTCATCCTTCCACCCAAATATGATATAGCAGTGTTAGGTAGGAGTTTTTTACTATTCTTTTACATTTTTTGTTATTTATATTGGTTCCTGTTTTGCATCTATTTAGTTTTAAGATACTTTAAATGCTTATTTTCATTTTAGTTAAATTAATAAGAATCATTAATTATATTTTAAGTTAATAGGTATATAATTTATTAAATTATATTTGAAAAATGATGAAATGCAAATAAAAAGATAATATTAATATTAAAATATATATTCTTTTTAATAATTTTACAAACAAAAGTGATTTTGATTAATGTTATCTAAATAACATTCATTTTATCAAACTTACTTTTAAGATAAAAGTTTCCAAATATAAATCATGTTATATCAAACCCACTTTTCATCAAAATCAAGTTTCCAAAATCATATTAGTTCAAAATCAATTTTGTAAACTCTAATCCAAACATACACTATCTTGTTAGTTAAAGCAGTTATTTCACATTATACTAAGAAAGGCTGTTAGAAGTTAGTTAGAGATTATTTTTGCATACATGTTAATAAAAGCAATAAACTGATGAATTGTACTGTTCGTTGTTGAATAATCAAGAAGTAAGAGGGATTTTCTTGTCACTCAGAAGTCAAGGAGTTCAAGCATGTCTCGAAATGTTCATGACCTTTTTATCTTTTTTTTTTTTTTTTTTTGGAAAGAAAAATTATACAAAAGAAACATAAATTTGTCAATTTTCTTCCATAGAGTTTTAAAAAAAAAAATTGATAACGATTAACCTTCCGGAACTCTTAACCTATTCTCACTTCTCATTCACTCTCTGTCTCTCTTTCTTTGAACTTCGACGACAGGAAAAGACGCACAAGTTCTATTCTTTGATTCTTTTTTAACTCAGCATCAGCGTTGGACTTTGAAGTTGGAAATTGGAATGCATAAAATTTTTTATTTTTCATTCATAGCTCATGTGTCAATTTTTGGGTTGTTGTAATAGCAAGTCGGTTGGTGTTGTTAGTGGGGGGTAATATCAAACTGTGCAAGGTCCTTAAAATTTATAATTTTTTCTTAGGTTAACAATAAATCTTACTTATTTTGATTTGGCAAAGTTTTAGTGTCTCTTTGGTTTGTACATAAAGTTCTTTAACGTTTAACCAAATTGGTTTGAAAACAGTTTTTGGTTTGCATTTTACTACAGAAAGAAGTGGCATACTTTGACGAAAATCGATTTTAACTAAAGTTATAAATATTAGTTTTTTTTTTCTTTTGTATTTCATATTAATTATTTTAAATTCACTTTTTTAACATTATTTTAAATATAAATTAATTTTTAAAAAATTAGTTCTTTCATTTTCAATTATTTTAAAAGCAATTTTACTAAAATTTTAAAAAAAGGGGACACTTAAAAATAAATGTTGAACCTTTCAGCTGTTTTCTTCTCTATGAATGGCCATGTCAACATATTGGTTGCTCATCCCATTTTAAAAAAAAAAAAAAAAACATGTGTGTTATATCAATATGGGTCGAAGTAAGGATCAAAATCCTGTGTCTCAAATGCCTGTGGGATCCAAAAAAGGAGTGTAGTACAAAAATATAATACAAAAATACATGTTGTAAGGTAATTGGATATTTAACGGGGTTTTGGCGGAATTTATGGAGGGGGGATTGCGTATTTCGTAAACCGTTTTCAGTGGAAGAAGCTCGAGCGTTGACAATTGTTTCACTATTTATCAAACTTTGCATTGTCCTTAATCCTTAGTGTGTGTGAATCTCAAACAATTTATAAATTTTATTAATTTTTTATTTTTGATTTGGCAAAGTTTTAAAAGGCAAGGGTTGAGCCTCTAGCCAGCTGCTCCCTTTCCTAATTGGCCGTGTTAATATATCGGTTGTCCAGCCCGGGTTACTGTTGGAGTCATACTAACATGAGTTATGAGCTGATGGTTACGGGGTCTTATAGTATTCAACCGCGTGTCCTCGGACAATTCTTTGACACATATTCCAAATTCTCATTGCAATATGACCTAGTATTACCAGTTTTGAAGAAATTTTATACAGCCCTTTCTAGCGTATTTTTCTTCGTATATTAGCCCCCCCACATTTTGGCAATATTTTTTAAGCCCCCTCTCCCCCTCTGTCGCTGATCTTTGCATCACTGTTCTGTAACGGTGAGAATGGTGGCAGTTCAAAGCTTATGGCATAAGAATCTTGAAATTTGAATAATTATTATTGTCTCTCAATCACATCATGGGAAGCAAATACCAACTTTAATTAATACTTGTTCTTTTCTGTTAGTAGAATCCTTCTAAAGCCCATATTTTTTTTAAAGCTGCAACTGGGAAGCAAATACCATATGTCGTACTTGACAGCGCTTTTGGTAGCACTAGCTTGCAGGCAGGGATGTGATGATTATTTACTGCAGGACAAGGGCCCACTCTGGATTGGCCCACAAGAATGAGGATTGCTTTAGGAGCGGCAAAAGGACAGGCATTTCTTCACGACGATTGTACATTCTATGCATCTGATCATTCTGATTTCTTCAGCCGCTGCAAAATTACATCAACTTAAAAACGTTTGTTATAATAATCTATATGTTCAGGTGATCCCAACATCATCCATCGTAATATCAAAGCCTCTAACATCTTTCTGGATTTTAAGTTCGAAGCAAAGGTATGTTCTGTTATGCGTATTCTTAGCATTCCCTGTTATTGGCGTTTGCTAAAGTGAGCAAAACAACTGTCTAGTTTAAAACTGATTTAGTCTGATTAATATGAACAATCCGTATTACCCTTTTCAAATTTTACTGATGGATGCACCCTTTAAAATATGAAAGTTGGGACGGGAATTTTTACTGGCTATTAAAAGATGCAAATTTGAGATTAGTTTATATTTTGCTTTAGAATACGTTTGAAATAGAAAAAAAATAAAAATTGGTTCAATTTATAAATCAAATTTTGTGTTTAGATATTTTAAAAATAAGAAATAATTTTATTTATCAGATCTCATAAGTTTAATTACTCTATATTTGGAATTTTATGAGAACTAAAAGAATTTAATAGAAATTAATTTGATTTTAAAATTTAAATATAGATCAAATCAGATCAACTCTATTTTTTATTATTTAATTCAAACATTATCTAATATATTTTAAATATAAGAATTGATTTCCAAATCAATTTAAATACTATTTTATATAATTATTCTAAATATTAAAGTTAACTTATAAATCAAATTAAATCAAATCCTTATTTTAGTTATTCTATTAAGCTTTTTCTTCATCATTTTAATTTAGATGACAATTGTTTTTTCCTTCTGTTGGGAGATTGTTGATTTTGGGCTTGCCAAGTTTTGTCGTGATATCAATACTCATGTTTCCGCTCGAGTGATGCATGGGGACTTTAGGGTAATAACAACATCCTTCTTTCTCCTCAAGAGCTATGGAAGTGGAATTCATTAATGAGGAGTACTTAGTTCGTATGATCCATTTCACTGGCCCAAAAAAATTTAAAAATATAAAAATAAATCTCATGCATGGATTGCTGCATGCACTATCACGCTCCAGAATATGCTTTAAGTGGAAAACTCACAAACAAAGCAGATGTTTTCTCTTTCGGAGTTATGCTCCTGGAGTTAATTACTGGACGTCGACCAGTTAGTTCACGTCGTACTTTCATGGAGGTTAGTTTGGTAGAATGGGTAAGTGTTATGACGCTAGCTCCTGTTGCTAAACACTTGTATATATTCATAAAATAAAGGTTTCTATGTTTCTTGTCAACTCATGCGATGGAAAAATTCTTGAATACACACAAATATAACCTTAGCATGCTCATAATAAAATTAATACGGTCGAGGAGCGAGTGTTGTAAACAAAACTGGTCGGGTGTTTTAAATTGCAATATATTTCTCACCTTTACTAACATAGTGTAGAAGTGTATAAAGTTAATGTATAAATAACATTTTTTTAATACTTTTATAAACTTATCTAAATATAAAATATTTCAAAGAAGTATTTTTTTTTTTTAAAAAACAATGCTATACAGCTAGAAAAATATAACCAAAATTTTTCACAAAAATCATGATGGTGGTTGGATGTTATGAAGTGGTAAACCTCAATTATTTATCTAAAGGTAAGTAACAATATCACATAATTCTAGCAATAAAATTCTAGCAAAAATTTTGATTGTCTAATATTTTTCTTTTTTTAAACTATCAAGAGTAATCTAATAATAAATGATTTAGATAATTTATATGAGATCTTAAATTCAAATTGCATTGCCGCTGATATAAAAAAAAAAATCTAAATATAAAATATTAAATTTTTACGAATGCTTAAGGATTTCTTTTGCTAGGGTGAGGTGGTGGCACTGGCACAGGCACAATACTGCTTTTAACTGTATCAATCTTGCACTCGTAGGCAGTGCCTTTGCTCACACGTGCTTTGGAAGAGGAAAATTTTAATTCTCTGGTTGATCCAAGGCTCCAGGATCAATATGAACCTAATGAGATGGCTTGCATGGTGGCATGTGCTGCGGCTTCCATACGGTATTCAGTGAATTGTCGACGAAGGATGAGCCCGGTCAAATGCCATGTTTACAATGCTCCAATAAAAAAATTGGACATTGATGACCCAGAGAATTGTTGTCGTCAAGATACTAATAAAATAAAGGTGACGGTTGAGATGAAGTGAGGTAATTTTAAAGTGATAAAATATACACTAAAATCATGGATACACAACCAATAATTGGGTAAATTGATTAATGAATCAAATTTGTTCAAATTTTGAAATGACGTAAACGGACACCAAACTACTCTATACTTAGCCAATACTATGGAAACACTCTGTATACTCTCCTCATCCCCAAAAGAACCCAAACAAATCCACTGCCACTGCACATTGCACCACCCCCTTCCCTAGTCACTGGCCCACCTCCTCCCCCCATCATCGCTTCTTGGCTTCCACCATCATCATTTCCTCTTTCATCACTTTTTCCACTCTCATTCACCACCTTCCACTCCACACCTTTCGGCACAACCCGTAGGCCTTTGCACAAGCTTAGTTGTTGGTGGGCACATTATGGGAAGTCCATATAGATCTTGATGAGAAAGTTTGTCCTAGGGGCTGATAATTTCCTATAACTTGTCATTCCACCAAGCTTGGATTGTACCTCAGAAAAACAAAAACTTCAACGAACTGTGAACACTTTCCCCAATGAATTGTGTCATTTCATCGATCTATGCTCGAAACATAATGCTACATTTACTGTACATACTAATGAGAGCACTACATATATGGACAACAAAACATAATCCTAACTTGACAATGGTTGCATGTAGTTGAATAAATACCGATATTCAATAGGTCTAGTCCAATCGATATTTGGTATGACAACAAGGCTGTCTGTAGTGGTAGAGGAGGCTGCGAGTGGCAGTGGTCGGGGGAAGGGGGATGGTGAAGCTGAAAAAGAAGGGAAAAAATGTGTCGGACAGTTATGTAAGTTTGCTAGATTTGATATATTAATTAAATAATAATTAGCATTTTAACTACATCTGTTTTGACAATTGCCCACATTTGTAAATGTTGTTATGTGCCTGATCCATGATAGACCCAAACTTGGCAACCCCACCCTAAACGTCACCTCATAAGTGGTTTATTTGGTCTTTACATGAAAAAAAAAATTGCTAGTGACGAGACCAAAAATGGATCATCAGTGTTCAATTTTTAAATTGAAACATTGTAGCATGTTCAAGGTTATGGAATATACTATCCAAGAGCTTAACCCTAACAATGATAGGAAGTCCTTTTCTCCCATAAAAGGAAAGAATTAGTCTGATTGCTCGAAGGTGGAGACTGACATATCCTTCTCTCAACCAAAGCTTGGTGAGAATAGAATTTATCTCCAAGTCAACATACTATTCTGCAATGATAGCCTAAAAAGCGCATTCATCCATTTTAGTGGTTTAGATATACTCTTTTACACCAGGACGGGGAGTAGAGATGAGTTTTTCACGAACCCATCTGAATGGTCTCTTTCCTCTTCTAAAGACATTATAAGGACTGAGAAGAAGCGGAATGGAACTTTCGATTTAAGCATTCTTAGGTACATAAGAATACTCAAAAAGATTTTCAAATTTGGAGGAAATGGTTTTCAAGCAAGATTCTGGTATGGAAAGTTTGGAGGTTAAAGTTATCGATTTTTGGAAGGCAGTATCTGTGCATGTTGCCATTTATGAGAGCTTTCCTTCCTTACTTATCCTTTTCTAATATTTATGACTTGTTCCTCTGTTTTCAGGAATAAAGAGAAATAACTTGGCTGGGCATTTAGGCTCTGATTTAAAAATTTTAAGATATGATTTAAAAATTTATTTATATATTCATATTTATTCCGTAATAAAGCTTTTGAATAACGTTAATAATTATATATCACTAAGGGCTATCAAACGAGTTGGTTCGTTTAGTCCATGGGTTATATTTTAATAGCCTGGCCCATTTAAGGCCGGTCTATGGTCTTAAACGTGTCAACCCGTTTATTTATTTTGCTTTTTAGGTTTTAAAAAATTGATTTGATTTAAAAAAGATAAAAATTCTTAATTCTTATTAAAAAGAACGAAAATATCCTAAATTTAATTATTAAATCATATTTTTGTATTCTAAATTTATGTCCATTTCCTTTAAAAAAAAAAAAAAGCGAATAAACGGGCTAGCATGTTTAATTCATGGGTTAAATGAGGTCGAATTGAAAATGAGTTAATTTAAATGGATCGTTATTTTTTAAACTCAATTTATCTATTTTTGGCAGCTAAATGGATTGGCCCGACAAATTTGACCTATTTTGACGGCCCTAATTGTCCTACATTATTTAAGTATGGGTCAAGATCAAATTTTATCAATATAACTTTAAATATAGTTATACTATTTAATATTTATTTATAAAATTTATTTATTTTTATCAATCTAACCATTAAATTATGATTACCAATCATAAAGATTATTTATGCCAAACTTTATAAAAATTAAATATCAATAAAAATGTAGTCAAAAAGCTCTTATTCATACATATTTTAAATATATATATTATATTAATATTAATATATATAAAAAGTATATTAAATAATTTTAATACAAATAAAAAATTATTAAATGGTATAATAGTCACTTACAGATACATTAATACAACTTGATCTTAACTCTTAGTATATAAGTTGAGTTGTTATATTGAACAGTCTTTTTAAAATTTTAAAGTATAACTTTTTTAATTGAATAAGATATTTAAATAATCAAAAAAAGATTTTTAAAACAATTTAACTTAACTTATTTATTAAACAAGTTGATTATAACAACTAATTCCTATCTTATTGGATGGAGTTGGTTATATAAGATATATACCATCAATATTTTATTGTAAATCATGTTTAGTCACAAATTATTAATATCTATTTTTTCAATAATTTCGCCTATATTTTGTTTTTGTCTTTCTTTACCTTCAACTATTATGCAACTAGAATACAGTCGAATAAATTAGACTTGCTACAAAATATACTTAAGAGAGCCACTATTTAGTACGAATACGAAAAGTATGAACGCATAACAGAACACGCCGTGCTGTTGATTATTTATTTTTGAATAAATACAAATTAAATAAAAGAAAAAGAAATTATAATGAACGGCTCTCGGTCTCATCAATTCGCCAAAATCGGTACAACTCAACTTTCATACCATGTATCATTTCTTAATATTTAATGCAAAAAACATTTTGACCATTATTATTATTTTTTTTAAAGCTATGAAGAAGAAAAAGAAACATTTCTTTATAAACAATAATTTTTCTTGCCATGGTTTAAGTAATTCCGCCAAAAGGTAGACTTGAACTTTCAAATATATGATTTTTGTGACATATTATGAAGAGGGTTCAATTATTTAGACATAAATATGATCTAAACATATATGCCGACACGTACGGATAGAAGACTGAGATTAGATTACCTTGCCGTCATTGTACACATTTTTAACACAGAGTATTTGTATGTGACTCAGATATGTCACAACCCAATGTCTGAAATATCTTTTCTCTTATGAAAAGAAGACGATTTCTTCTCCCACAATAACAACTTCTCCACTATTGCATCTATCGGACTTCCTCATTTAATATTTTATTGACTTATTATTAAAGTATACAGAGAATTTGCGGTCTTTAAAATTCTATTTAATATACGGCCAATTCTTTGGTGGATTGGTCAAACCATGAATTTTATGAATTTTGTGTATATTGAATAGAATTATTAGCATTTTTAATAAAATTACTAAATCAACATATTATATAGAGCTATCAACTGATAATACAATATGTTAGTAATATTGCCCAAAATATTGATAACTTTACTAAAAATGCTAATAACTTTATACAATACGCTAATAATTTTATCCAAAATCTACAAAATTCACTGTCTTTGAAGTCCTACAATGCAATTCCCTTAATACACTTTCAGGTATGTAATAATTTAGTCATTTTCAAAGTCATTGTCCAAGTTATCAAGTATCGAAAAAGAAAAATATGAACGATTCAAAGTTCAATAATGGATACGAGTTAGTTTTATTTTTTAATATATAAATATATCATTTTATTTAATATTTTATTTAGTGTATACCATATTTGTATAAATTTATTGTAATAATTATCATTGTATTATATTATATTACAATATATAGAATACTTATGCCCCTAATCGTGGAACATGATTTATCACACATCAAATTGTCAAGTATGCTAAGCTTTGCGTTGCGATAGCGCGCGCAGTTTGTCGTCTGGAAACAAGTTACTTGGATTGTTTGTTCAAAAAAAGAGAAAACCTTTGATTTTAATATGCCAATAATTGTTACATCCTTAGTATTTCACAGAGTAGTGTCAAACTTGTAATCTGTTCATTGTACCAAAAAAAACTGGTAATCTGTTCAAGAATTCTTATATAATGAATGTACTTGAAAAAAAAAGAAATTCGTAAGACTGTATTGACGCAGACTAATTTCAATATGTTTATAATTTAAAATCCTAGTTGTATTGATGCCATATCTATGTCTAGATTGTTGAGTCAATTAATTCTACTGCCTGCTATATGCCTATCTCCAAGAATATTTCTTTTGACTCTCTAATAATGAATTTATACCGAAGACAGTTCGGTATATAATGAGTGGTTAAGAAGGGCAAAAGACGAGCGCAACTTGCCGGTCTGTCGTTGTGGCGTTTGAGGAAAGGAGTCCCGACGAAAGGTGCCTCTATCTACTGTGTGGCCCACCCCAGTGACCTGCAGGCTCCAAAACTCCTCACGTTGTGTAAAGTCAGCATGCACATCTGTGATGGTTGGGATGGAAAGGAAAATGCTATTTGTTACTAATAGTGTTTTCGTGTTTCCATAACGAATGCATTTGATTAGTTGCTCCACCATGATTTCCGCCCATTGCCAAGTTTTTCTCTCTCCCTTCCATTTTCATCTATCTTCTTATTGGTTGAATCAAGAATTCGTGCAGTTTGCACGAAAATATTGTCGTGACATATAGCGTTGCTGGGATGGAAATACTGTCATGCAACTCTGTCACCATGTCTCTGCCTCGCAAATCAAAACTTACCACGTATGGGGGAAAATTTGCATATTAATTTTATAATTCTTATAACTACTGTCTGTTCTTTATTTTTCTTGCTGATTCTCTTGGATCTCCGCCAATGTCAATAGAGCAGTCCGAACTCCCTTCCTATTCAGGGACTCAGACCTCTTATGGATCTCCAGCTCCTTCCCCTTCCTCTATTCATGAATCTCCAGCTTCTTCTAAGACTAGTCCTTTCCTTGCCGGCGCCATTGGCGGCATCGTCGCAGGGGCTGTGGCTATTCTTCTGGTGTTTAGCATTTCGTGCTTTTTCTACATGAAGATCAGGAAGACCAAGAGAAGACGTGAAGATGGCCACACACCTAGAGGTGAGTGAGGGCTAGCCTCCAACCTAGATACTTGCTCTTTTCTGGTTTTCACGTGTCATGCAATTTCACTAAGTCTTGTGTACTTTTTGCTTTTCATCTTTAGTTTTCTCGTCAATGTTTGATGTTTCTCATCTTTTGTCCTTTCATGTTGCCACTTATTTTGGCACGTTCATCAATTCCAAATCGCTAACTTTGCAGAGTACAGCTTAAAATCTTGGTGCAATGCAAAGCCATGCAGATATAGATTCCAAATATAAAGCAATACCTACGTATTATTTTTATCTGTTCCGGTTTAGTTGAGTTCTTTCTTCGTTAACAAGTTACTCTTATTTGGAAGAAATTGCACCTGCTTTTTTCCTATTTATTTTGACCCTGTTCAATGGTATTCGACCGTAATGATCATTACTCGTTTATGGTTATTTATTCACAATTGGCAGATGAGCCAAATGATGGGAACCCAGGCGACATGATGCCAGAGCCACCACCTTCACAACGTTCATCCTCCCCTCCACCGGGATTCTCAAAGCGCGTATTTACATATGAGGAGTTGGTAGTTGCAACAGATGACTTCTCACGTGAAAACTTCCTTGGAAAAGGTGGATTTGGTGTTGTCCATAAAGGACATCTTCTCGACGGCAAGGAGGTGGCCGTCAAACGGCTCAAGGTCCGAGGTAGCCAGGGGAAGCGTGAATTTCGAACTGAAGCAGAGATAATTGGTAGCGTTCATCACAGACATCTTGTTTCTTTGGTTGGATATTCCATCACTGACACAGAGAGGCTCCTTGTTTACGAATTTGTCCCAAACAAGACATTGCACTCCCATTTACATGGTATGTAGTTTTAGCTTTCTATTAGTATAATCTTTCTAAAGCCCATTTTTTCAAAGCCGAAATTGAGAAGCAATATATATAGCTTGCAGAGATCTGATGGTTATTTAAACTGCAGAAGAAGGGCCTAATATGGATTGGCCCACAAGACTGAGGATTGCTTTAGGAATTGCAAAAGGACTGGCATACCTTCACGAGGATTGTATGCACTATGCATCTTGTATGTTTGTGATTTCTTCAGCTGCAACGAAACTTAAATGTTTGTTATAATAATCTGTGTCTTCAGGTCATCCCAGGATCATCCACCGTGATATCAAAGTTGCTAACATCCTTCTAGATTTGAAGTTTGATGCAAAGGTATGTTCTGTTATGTGTCTTACTTGGCAATTCCGTGTTATTGGCGTTTGTTGAACTTAGCAAATCAAACTGCCAAGTTTTCAACTGATTTGGTCTGATTAATATGCACGGTATATCTTTCCCTTACTCCAAAAGTGAGCTAGCTTTTATTATTTTTACACTGGTCAAATTTTACTGATGGATGCACCCTATAAAATATAAAAGTGGGACGGAATTTTTACTACGTGCCCATTAAAAGATTCAAATTGCAGATTACAAATATTTATTTTTCAAGTTTTGCTTCATAATTTTAATTTAGATGATAATTGGTTTTTCTTTTCTCTGTTGGCAGGTTGCTGATTTTGGGCTTTCTAGGTTTTGCCCTGATGTAGCTAGTCAGATTATCGCTAGTGATATTAAGGGGACTGTCGGGTAAGAACAGCATCCTTCCATCTCCTCAAGAGCCTTGGAAGAGGCAAAGAGAAGTAGTTAGTTCATACAATCCATTTCACTGCCAAAAGAAATAATTAAAGCTCATGCGTGGATTGCGGTGCAGGTATATAGATCCAGAATATGTTAGAAGTGGAACACTCTCAGATAAATCAGATGTTTTCTCCTTTGGAGTTGTGCTCCTGGAATTAATTACTGGAAAAGAACCAGTTGATTCAAATAATTCTTCAACTCTTGTGGAATGGGTAAGTGCTATGATGCTCCAATTTTTGCCTATATTTGTATTAGTAATTATAAATATAAAAAGGAGATTTTTTTTTTAATTTATGTTATACAGATATGGTATATTATCGTAAGGGAGCGGGGAGGTATATATGTTCTTAATTTTCTTAGCATAAGTAGTTCTTTTTTTTTTTTTTTTTAATCTTGTGTCTCCCATTATTAGACTTTTACTTGCAGGATGCTATAATATCCTTTAATCAATTTACCTCTAATGACAAAGTTACAAATATGAGAATGACACGCATGCTGCAAGCACCCTTGTTGCCAACATAGTTTATAATCAAAATTAAAATTTATATATTACATAAAATTTACCTTGCGAAACAATAATTATTGTTCAATGTTAAGGAAGGTACGTAACAAATCATATATCTCACTTCCGATCTTATTGTTTGCTACAAATTGAACTACTTCGAAATTTTAAAAAAAAAAATTACTTGCAACACATACAAACTTAATAAACTAAAACACATATAACTTCATTAAAAAAAATTTAAAAGATAACTATATTTACTTAAGAGGACCATATTGACCCTGATAGTAATTCTCAGTATTTTACTTTATAATGCTTATAAATAAAGAAAAGACAAATATCTTTACTAAAAGCACAAAACGCCCATGCTCACATCCTCAACTTCCACGCCTTCAATAGATACCAATAAGGCATTTTTAGAAATATCCTCAGGATTTTGTTGTTGACAATATCATGACTATTAGAATAATGAATAATGAATGTAAATAAGTTTACCGCGAGGTTCTGAAAAAGAAGCATGATACGAAAAACATTCAAAAGAGGTAGAAGTGTGGCAGCGAGTGGACTAGAATAAATAGGAAAAGAAACCTTGTTTATCTAAATGAAGAAGAAAAATCAAAATATGGATATAGCCATGTACAAATAGAGAGCTGATATTTATGAAGGTAGATGGGAAAGAAATACATAAGTAATGATAGAAGAATCGACGAGTCAATGTCAATTGAAATGTCACGAAGACTACTTATATACAGAGAAGGAAAAGGGGAAAATGAAGAGACAAATGATCTGGTATTAAGGACAACTGGGAAGCACTTATAATATATTTTGAATTTTGAATTTCAATTAAATGAGAATAACCATTAATTATCAATTTGACTGTTATTAAAAAATATTAAAAGTTTGCAATAGAAATAATCAACCTAGAAGATTATGAAACACGTTTGGCTGACGTGTTAACATAATAGTAATTATCTTTTAACAATTGAAAAGTAATTATGACAGACTATTTATTTATCAATTACCTATTTATAAATAATTGGTAATACATTAGTATTGATATAAATCTATTTACAAATAAATATATTTTTGTTGAAATAAATGAAATTTGAGTAATGATTTTGCAATCTATAAATCTAAATAGTATTTTAAATATAAATAAATCTAATTGATTAATTTAAATTATCAGCAATGAATATATTTAGTATCTAGGAAAAAGAAAAAGAAGCGATAAATGGAACACAAATAGATTTTAGGAAAGAATATTTAAAAACGTTGGTTATTGTGAATTCGTAGTGTGGCAAAGAAATGTTGCCATAAATGTATTATGGGAATAGAGATAGTGGAAGAAAATTCTTTTAATTATTTTATAGTTATTATCACAATAAGAGTTTCTATAAGTAGAAAGATAATAGTTTTGAAAGGAACACTTGGCAAATAGTTTCCATATTTAACGTTCGTGAGTATTATATGTATAGATGTATAGATGAGTAGAAGTATAGAACACAATAAAATATAATTGAAAAAAAATTGCTTGGACATTTTATCCATTTTTTTTTTTTTTTTTTACGAATTGGGCATTTTCTCCTTGTTCTCCCTTTTCCAATTTTTTTTTGGAGTTTTGTTTAATAAATGTCCTACGTAGATTACTTTGAGATTAAAGCTAGACATGCAAGGTTTTTAAGATTTTGCTCACGCAGGAAATAGGAATGAGAATTTTAAATACTTGTATGTTAAACGGGATGAGGGTGGGGATTACTATCCTCATACCTGTGGGTATCCGATATAAAATTACTACTTTACCCTTAAGTTATTAACTTAGTTAAGTTAATAGTATTATTTTTTAAATTGATTGGACTAAAGTTTAAATTTAGAGTTAGATTTATTTGTATTTATTATGTGTTAGACCAATGATTTGATTACTATTATGTGTTTATTTTTATTTTAAGTTATTGAAATTTACATTATGGAATTGAATTATTGTATTTATTTTATGTATTTATTTTTATTTTAAGTATATTAAGTTATTAAAATTTGAATTGTGAAATTAAATTATTATTTATACTTATTTTAAGTATTTTATGATATTAAAATTTTTATATTTAATTTAAAATTTTTTTATTTTTTAATATTATAATAAATATCCATAAATATTCAAGATATCCGTAAACTCACAGAAAAGTCAAAAGCAAATATCCATACGAATATGGAATGAGGGATGAGAGAGGGTATTTATTCACGGGAGCCCCCCGTCACCGTTCCCGCCTCACCCCGCCCTGTTGATATCTCTGTGCACAAAAGTGTACGAAAATATTGTTAGAGTCATGTTCACAATTGTTACTTTTTTATAATTAAACAATGAATAATAAGAGAAAAGATGAGTGGTGTATTGTACATATTAATGTAAAAAAGATATTATATGTGATAATGAAATATGACATTTAAATAACATCATTTTTTCCATTTTTTTTTTCAAAAAAAAAACTTGTGTATCCATGGGATAAAGGTTTCAATTTTTCTTCTCTATTTCTTGGGTACAGTGAGGTGCGTCTAAGCTGCTTTTACCTGTATCTGTCTTGTCTTGGCAGGCAAAGCCTTTGCTCAAACATGCTTTGGAAGATGGAAATTTTGATCCTCTACTGGATCCAAGGCTCCAGAATGGGTATGACCGCAATCAGATGATTCGCATGATAAGATGCGCGGCACATTCCATACGTTCTTTAGCAAAGTTTCGACCAAAAATGAGCCAGGTAAAGTATATCTGATTATTTCCGTATCTATATTTATGACATATGTTATTATATTTTGTATGTAAATATCTATTCCCTTAAAGTTCTTTTTCTTTTTCTTTTTTTTTTATTCGGTCCTTAAAGTTCTTGTTGTATATTTTCTTTATTTAGAAATAATTGTCTAATTTTAAATATGTATATAAATTAAAATAAATAATTAAAAAATTTTTAATATTAAAAAAATTTAGATATATTTTATAAAATTATCTTTACTAATTAATCTTTCTTTTCTTTATCTTTTTCTGCTTAATTTCTCTCCTTCATTTAATAGGGGTATAACTAAAAAAAATTAATTCTTAAAATATAAATTATTTATAGTAAAATAAAAATTTAAAAATAGACAATTATTTTAAAATAGAAATAGTATTAAAATTATGAAAATAACATTAACTATAATAGCAATTAAACTTTGTGCCATTAGGTAGATTTAGTTATGTCAGGCAATATCATACATTAAGTTTATATATAAACTATTAACATTTGAAAAATAGGAAACTCTTTGTTTTTCTCCAAAAAATTGCTGTCAATATTTGAAAGAGATTTCTATTTGTAGGCAAGATATTTTCTTGATACTTGCCCCACTGCCCAGTTACTCTCTCTATTTTCTAAGTGTCCATTTTTACATGTGCACATAGATTAAAGAAATTATTGAATAAATTTTAATATTAGAAAAATTTAAGTATATTTCATAAAATTATCCTTATCACTTAATCCCTCTTTTTCCCTTGACAATTTTTTTCATATTTAATCCCTCCACTTACTCTCTTTCCTATACATAGTAATAGGATAGTGAATATGAGTATCAATTATTTATTTAAAAAGGGTATAAAAGAAAAAAATAATTAATATTGTATAGAATTCTCAAAAAGATATATAATTACTTCTTTCAATTCACCATAGTTGTCAATTTGAGTAAAATTTTATTGTTCATAATAGTTGTCACTCTCTCATATCAATGCAATATGTATTGTTAATTTTTTAATTTTATTCTTTATCTTTATTGGTTGAAAGAGGTGACTATTTTTTACTACATAATGAAGTTATGCTTTCCACTATACAATAAAATTTAATAAGGGTATTTTAATAAATTTATATCATAATTATGCATTAATTTTCAGTTTCTTAATCTATGTAAAAATTGCCAATTTGACAACTACTATAAACTCCATGTAATGTAAAAAAAAATAAAATTTAAAAAATGAACAATTATTAGAGAACGGAGAAAGTAAATGAAAGAGTTTATATAATCTAGAGTAGAATTACATTTTGGTCCCTTGTCTTTTAACATTTTAGTCATCAAAAGATCAATTACATATATTTGAGTCCCTCAAAGATTTGGTATTATAACACTTTAGTCTATTATTATCATTTTTCATTGGATTGAAGTGTTATTATACCAAATATTTAGAAGACTCAAGTATATGTAATTAATCTTTTGAAAATTAAAATATTATAATACCAAATATTTAGGAGACTCAAGTGTTATAACTGATCTTTTGAGAACTAAAATATTAAAAAATAAATTTTTCAAGGACCAAAGTGTAGTTTTGCTCTATAATCTATGGAGTTAGTCAAATATAATTTTGACACCTTCACACTCAGCATCACCATGATATGTCAACATGTAATAAATGAAGACATACATTATTTAAATGTTTAGACGTTTTTAAATGACTTAATAAATAATTTTAAAAATTTAATTTTTATGTATTGTAAAAAAGTTTTATATAAATATCTTGTATTATTATATTAAAAAAAGAGTTTGATTCAATCACACACACTATATTAAAATTTTAACAAATAGAAATATTTAATTGATAATAGTATAAAATTTTTTTATTCTGATAATATATTAAAATTAATCTTAATTTTCAATAAATTAAATTACAAATCTATATTTTTCATAAGTGACCTGCTACTTACCCTTTTAACATGTCATTGTTGTTTGTTGCCGTCATAACTTGAAGACGATGCACTGGAACGAAAGTTCTACAATCGGCTCCACTGCCCCCTCCCCCAAAAGGGCATGTGAGGCAAAATTTTGCTTCAAATCTTGAGTCATTAGCTGTTGCAAGAGTGTTCAGGGAATCAGGGGTTTGACGAGTGTTTCCTGTTGCAAGAGGGCGACATGTCCCAATTAGCGAAATACATGTTGTTGTGAAGTTTAATTACGATTTTTCAAATATTAGGTATCCGATTTTGAATTTCATTCATGCTGTAATATAATTTGTTTTAAAGCATGTGCAAATAAATAAACCATGGCCTTTTTTTTTTTTGTTACATCAAACCATGGCTTTTGATTCTTCTTTTGCACAGAAGATAAGCTTCGCCCACACCATCATTCATGTTGGATATTTGTGCATTAACTAGATGGTAGTCATGTGTCGTATGGGGAAATAATTTTTAAAATTATTATTTAATTTAAAGTTATTTAAATTTATTTAATATTTTATTTTATGAGATATTAAATTATTTTTTATAATTTTATTTTTTAACATATTTATTTTATACATATATTATTAGTAGTTATTATTGTAAAATAAAAAAAATAAGTAAATTAGGCACCCTCCCCAAGAGATATCTTCATTATACAACCCTTCTATCTTTTTTCAAAACATACACCAAATGACTATAAGATAAATCATATATCTATATCTTAAAGTAATACTATGACTTTTTATATTCTTAATATCAAAATTCTTGATTTAATATTCTCAATTTAATTTTTTATTTTTATATTTTTCCACCACTTGCATTAAATAGTTATAAGACTAGTTTTAGGTTTCTTCATTGACAACCATTTTTTCCCTAAAACTAAAATTTTTCAATTCTCTATTAATTTATGCCTTTCCAAAATATATTTTTGGGTACAAAATCAAATACATTTTCAATCAAATAATTTCTATATATTTGTAGAGATTTATTATGTGATATTGTTAGTGTATTGATTAAAAAATAAAGAATAGAACTTTTTAGAAAGAATTAATATATGTACAGCTCAAAAAAAATTGTTGAATTTGCAGGAAAATGAAAGAGAAGGAGAAGTGTAAGTGAAACAACTATGTATAGAGAAAAATGCTTTAGTTCAATAGGTGCATCGTTTAGACACCCCAATACTATATATATGGTGAATAGGAAATAAATATATATTTTTTTAAAATATAATCATAATGCATAGTGCATAAGAAATAAAAAGTTTAAGTTTTATAATCACTCTTATAAATAAATTTAATAAATATAATTTTACTATATTATTCATGCAAATGATTAAAAATTTAACCTTATTAACAAAATTAATTTTATAACCATATTTGGGGTATTTTATTTAATAAAACCAATATCTTACTATTATTTAATTCAATTTATAAAAAATGTAACTATATGTGTTAATTTAAATTTGACAAAATCAAAATCTTTAGGCATTTTACCCTTAATATTTTATTGACTTACAAAGTCTACGTGGACTTAGTTGTCTTCACAATTCTATTTAAACATTCAATTATGTATTTTAATCATTTTCGAAGTCATTGTCCAAATCATCAAATAGCAAAAAAGAAAAATGTATGAGATTCAAAATTCTTACAAGTTAATTTATTTTTAATTTGCTGATTTGATGACTAAGTCACTTCCATTGTCTCGGCAGTGTTCTACGCACTATCCAAATTGGGAACCACTAATTTGTATCTCCCAACTTTAGGGGTGGTAATACACATTGAACACTTGTTAGTATTAATGGTTGTTAGTTAATTAAGTTGGTTTCAGTTGTTAAGTTAGTTATTAGATAGAGATTATCAAGTGTACAGCTGATTGTCTCAGTAGCCATAGCGAGCTTGTACATTCGCTATTCACTACATTTACAATGTGATAGATTTTTTAATAATTATCATATTTGCATATTATATTGTATTAATCGAATACTCATACCCGTATTCGGGAAATATGATTTACCATATATCAATTGTCAAGCATGACAAGCTTTGCAATGCGATAATGCAGTTTGTTTTTTTTTTGGGAAACAAGTTACTTTGATTATTATTCTTCATAAGAACAAATCTTTGACATTAATATGCCAATAACAGTTACACTTTTTATGTAGCTTTATAGCTTCCATCTGTGTCAAATTTTTAATCTGTTCAAGTTGTCTTGTCTTATATGATGAATGTACTTGACAAAAACGGAACATATATTACTTTGGCAAGACTGTATTAACGGCGGCTAATTTCAGTGCTTAAAATCCTAGTTGGATTAAGTTGCATGTCCATGTCCAGATTGTTGGGTTTTATACTACTGCGTGCTATATGCAAGAAAATATTTCTTTTGACTCTGATAATGAATTGTATATATCGCAGATAGTTCGTGCTCTGGAAGGAGAAGCGTCTCCAATAGATCTCAATGACGGTTATGACACTGACGCTGACACAACACAACACAGGGAAGACATGGCAAAGCTCAGAAGAATGGCATTGGGGACCAAGCAGCATGGTGGAAGCAGTGAGGTCACTGGATCTACAAGTGAGCATGGCGAAAACCTATTTGACTCAAGCAGCGGAGAACCAGTGCAGCCAGACAACAAGGGAGGTAAATAGAAATCAGTAAGATGAAGAACAGCCAAGGTTTCAGCGGAAGCTCTTGAGCCTTGATAACCGTTTACTTTATCCTGCGTCAATTTGAGAACCAGATTACCAAAAAAAAAAAAAAAAAAAAAGGAAGTTGTTAGCCGTTCTTAATTTAAAGCTCGACTGCTTGACATTTAATTATTTATTCAGAAGTTATTTTGATTTGTATTTGATATAAGAGGCTCTTTTTTTTTTAATGGTTGGGGCTGTATTTCTTAAACTATACACAATTCCAATTCGCAATCTATGAACATGTATCTTTACGGCCTGTTTGATACATTTGATAAAATTAGACTTGATAAAATAAAATTTAATAAGATAAGATTTGATAAAATTTTAATATTATATAATACTTAGACTAATATTGTATATAATACTATCTTATATTTGGTGATGCACTATATAAGATAAAAATTTGTGTTTATGATAGAAATGTCCTTTACTTATTAATTATTATATTCATCCAAAATTTTGATATTTTATTTATTTTTTTGAAAATATAAAGTCCCCAAGACATAGAAAAGTAACTCATGACAATTTCATATAATTAATAAAAAAAATTAAATTATTTAAAAAAGAAATAAAAATCTCGAAACGATTTTGTTTGTAACATTGATTAGTTTATGGATGTGTTTTTATGTTTGATTATTTCTTTATTATTATTGAATGACCGAATCTTTTATTAAAAAATTCAAAACCATATGAATAATGAAGGATGAGAGGAAAAGGAATTGGGGGTGTTGTCGTTTTAGGGATGAGGAACCCGAAGTTGTGAAGAATCGTTGGAGAACCGATCAGAGGAGAAAGAAAAAAGGCTAGAAAGAGAGAGGGAGATACTTTGGAATTGGTGAATTGGATATCGAAGAAGGAAGGAAGAAAAAACGTGGGGGAAATGAAATAAAGATTTCAAACAAATTTTTTATTTTATTTTCTCACTTACATTCAACCCTGTTGAAAGAAACAATGACAAAAATACATTCAACGCTGTTGAAAGAAACAATGACAAAAAGAGGAAACGACAATGGCTAGAAGGAAAATGGAACAGTTGTGGTACCAAATGGGCCCTTAATTTCACGTGTTTGTCGTATTGATTCTTGATTGACATGTTTTGACTGACTTGCCTTTTTTTGTACTTCAAGGAAAAAACTGATCAACTTTTAACCAAGTCCAATTTATTTATTTAATATAAATTTTTAAGATATGATCTAAAAACTTATTTATATATTTATTCATTAATAAAAATTTTAAGTAACATCAATAGTAATATATTATATATTATTTAAGTGTATAAGCTGAGTTGTACGATTGAAAAGTCTTTTTGCTCGTTTAGATTTGTCAAAGAACTTTTTTGTGGGTTGTATCTTAAGTAAATTTTTTGGTGCCATGATAAAGTTGTACATTTGATGCATTTGTGTTGTGGAGGGTGAAGGGAGTGACACCTGAACGTGGGGGGGGAGGATTGTAAGATTTGTTTAATATTTGAAAAATTAAAAAAAAAAATAAAGGGAGGTCAAATATGTTTAAATTATAAAATTATCAAAAAATCATTATTGATTATGTACCTATTAAAAGATGCAAATTTCAGATTAATTTATATTTATTTTTAAAGTTTTGCTTCATAATTTTAATTTTGATAACAATTGATTTTTGTTTCTTCTGTTGGCAGGTTGCTGATTTTGGGCTTTCAAGGTTTTGTTCTCATATAAATACTTATGTTATCACTAATCTGGTGAGGGGGACTTACGGCTAAGAACAACATCCTTCTATCTCCTTAAGAGCCTTGGAAGAGGCAGAGAAAAGTAGTTAGTTCATACAATCCATTTCACTGCCAAAAGAAATAACTAAAGCTCATGTGCATCGATTGCTATGCAGGTATATGGCTCCAGAATATACTAAGAGTGTATACTAAGAGTGGAATAATCTCAGACAAATTAGATGTTTTCTCCTTTGGATTTATGCTCCTTAAATTAATTACTGGACATAAACCAATTGATTCAAATAATTCTTTCAAAGGAGACACTTTTGTCGAATGAGTAAGTGTTATGATGCTCCAATTTTTGCCTATATTTATATTTGTAATTGATGGTATTAGAGTGCTTGATAAGGGGGTTGAATCATGCACTTGGATGGATTAAAGTTTCTACACACTTAAAACATAAATCAAAATATTCACCAAAATCTTATATTCGAGCATGAGATAATCTGCTATATTGAGATGAGATAAGCATTGACAGTATGCTTTTGTAAAATGCAAAGATGTATAGAACTAAAATGACAAAGTACATATGTAGTAACATATGTAAGATAAATATATCATAGTAAAATAAATATGAGGTAAAGTTAGAAAAATAGCACCAAGCAATTTATACTGATTCGATCCTTAATGTGGAGTTTACGTCTAGCTCCCACCGACAAGGTGAGATTTTTCACTAACAAAATGTTTCCCTTACAAATAGCTTTCCAAGCTTAGAACAAAAAGTAGTCTTTGACAAGAGCCTCTCCAAACTCACAAAACAAATTCTCAAGAGTTGAATCTCTCAAACTCAAACTCTCGGAATAAACAAACTCACAAAACAAACAAGATTCTTAAAGAATCACTCACAAATAAAGTTTACTCACAAAGCTTTTCCACAAACAAAAAATTCACAACACTCAAGTCTTTTTCAGAATAATATAAGAAACTTTCAAGTTTAGAATGTTCTTGAGATCATAAAAGAACACTCAAAAATGTTCGCCAATACAAACCAGAATGAGAGGAGAAGAGAGAGCTGATTTCCGTATAGTTCTAGATTAAATGTGTGCTCTCTTTTTTGAATTTTATTGTAGCAACAAGCAATATTTTATATCAAAATTTTTTTGACCATTATAGGCTTGTTGGAGTTGTCTTTTAGTCATTTTTATGAGCTATCATATATTAGGACAACTTTTGAATTTTGATTAGTTTATAGCTTGTCCTTTTTTTTGAAAAAGGAATCTTCTTTCTCTCATATTTTTTTTTGTGAGCTGTTCTTTTGCATAGCTATCTCTTTTTGCCATATCCTCAAAAAATATCACAGCTCTTTTCTCTCCAAAATATGACTTATTATAATTCAACTTCTGTATTTTTTGTCTCCTTTTTATCTCCTTGTTCATTAGGAGATTTTGCTTCTCAGTAAACTCTTATAGAACATAAAACTTGACATTCTATTTTGAGTTATCCTAAAATACTAGCACGCAACATTAAACATTTCAATGCAATGTTTGTCATCAATAGTTAGGAACCATAAATCAATAGCAATTATAAATATAAAATGGAGATTTTGTTTTTTTTTTTTTTTGAAATGATGTTATACAGATACGGTATATTATCGTGACTGTAAGGAGTGTGGAGGTATATATGTTCTTAATTTCTTAGCAAAAGTAGTTTTTTTCTAAAAAAAAAATCTTGTGTCTGCCATTATTAGCCTTTTACTTGCAGGATGCTATAACATCCATTAATCAATTTACCTCTAATGACAAAGTTACAAATATGAGAAAAATAAGCATGCTGCAAGCACCCTTGTTGCCAACATAAAGAAGATGCGCAGTACTTTAATTCTTACTCTGGTGGAGAGGGAGGCACAGAGAATAGGAAATTCCCAATCTTTACTGCAACTTGCAAACTTGTAACACAATGAATAGAAGTATAGAACAGAATAAAAAATAATAAGAAAAACTGCTTGGACATTTTATCCTTTTTTTTTCTTACGAGTTGGGCATTTTCTCTTTGCTCTCCCTTCTTCCAATATTTTCTTGGAGTTAATTGCCTAATTAATGCTGTAGATTACTTTATAATTAAAGCTAGATTTGCAAGATTTTTGCCATTTATATGTACCACATGACCTGACAACGTAAAATAAGGAATACTACAGTAAAAGATGAGTTTTTATTTTTTTTTAAATGTGTACCATTATACTATATGATAAGTTATCAACTTAAAAAATGATGCAATGAAAAATTGAAAGGTAGCTAAATGTTGCTATGTATAAGCAGGACTCTTCTCCAAGTAGGCTGCTCGATGTCTCCCTCTCTCATGGTATCTAACGTGTTCGTGGGACATAAGATGATGTGTTTGCTTTGTGCAGTGTAGACCGTTATACGAAACCTAGGATGTCAAATCATCTGAGCTAAATGAATGGTTCCCAGTATCATCGAGCGATTGGGGTGGTCAATGACTCAAGTCATCCTTGAAAGCACCCAAGTCTTGTCTGAACCGAAGACTTATGAGCTGCACAGCGTGGACCAAGTCACCGCTTTGTTTTTTATGTTTTTCTGTTTTCGTTTTGGCTGACTGAGTCCGCCGACACAACTTTCTTGGCCAAATTGAGGTGAAGCTGTACTATATAAATGCTATATATTAAAGAAAAAATTTAGATTAAATTTTTTGTACTTAATTAATTTATTTATTAAATTAAAAAATAAATATATAAATATTTTTTTAATTTTTAAATTATTTATTTTAAAATAATTATATATATGTTATTATTTGATTTAAGAATTAGTTAAAATAAATATAATAAACTTGACATAAATTTTGTCCATATATTAATGTGTTTTCTTTTTTTTTTTTGTTGGACAGGATTAATGTGTTTTCTTTAGTGCATCATTGCTCATTTTTTGAGTTTTTCTTTCTTGTTTTTATATGTTCAAACTCTGAATATATATAATTAAATATGGTTTGAAATATCTTCAAACATGTTTTACATTATGTTCAAATCTTAAAAAATAGAAAAGGTCCCAAATATCCTGTCAATTGAAACATGCACAAAAGTGTTACTAACATATTGTTAGAATCATGCTCACAATAGTTATTTCTTTTATAATTAAACAATTTAATAATAAGAGAAAACCTGAGTGATTTATTGTATATATTAATTTAAAAAATATATTATATGTGATATTGAAATGTGACATTTAAATAACACCACTTGTTTTTCTTTAAAAAAAAATTGTATATTCATGAAATAAAGGATTTTATGTTTCTTCTCTATTTCTAGGTAGAGTGAGCTGTCACTAGCGTATTATTTATTTTAATAATTATTTATTTATTTATACTATTCTAAATAGTTAATTATATGTTAAACTTTATTTATTTTAAAATATTTATTCATTATAAAATTTGTTAATTAATCATTATTTAATTATTTGTATATTTTATTTTTATTTATTTAATAATTAGTTTTATTTTATTATCCATAATTTTGATGTATAAGAGAGTTAATAGATAAATTTATACAATATATTGAAAACTCCAAATAATCGATAAAATCATAATATATGTTATTAGATTTTTTTATTGTGCTTATACAACATACCAAATACACCTAATAGTTATTAAGAAAATCCTTTCTTATTATTGAAGAAAAATTTAAACTCATTGTTAATAGTTATTAAAAATTAATGTGAAGAATGATTTATTTGGCTTTAGGGTCTAAGTTTGATATTATTATTATTTTTATTATTGTTATTTATAAGTACGTGAAGTCTATCTTGAATTAAGAATAATGCGAGTGTTTCCTACTAACCATTTAGATTTGTCAAAGATTTTTTTTTTTAAAGGGTTTACCTTCAATCAGCAGATCTTTTTTAACGAATGGCCTCGTCAATATGCAGTTAACCATCCATGAGTCAATGTTGGGAGTCCTACTAACATGAGCCATGACTACCGAGTACGCGGTTGCACTTGCACCTATAGTATTACTATTCAACAATCAACAGCGTGTTGCATTAATTCTTAAACGCACGAATATTATGAGACAAGTTACCTTAGTTGCTTAATTAATACTTTGCTCGTCCATGCGACTTGCCAAATAATGATTTGATGTAGCTTGTACGTATACAGTAATCCCATCATTAATGAAAGAGAAATAATGATACAGATTTGGATTTACTTTGAGCTTGAATCTATATTGCACATATTACATCTCAATAATTGATTTATTAATATTTATATATTTTTAATTTGAAAACATAATTTCAAATATTAAAATTGAATATAAATTTAAATTTATGATCAACCGAATCTATATTATCATTTCTCTTTATGAAATGACTCATTAAGAAGGATAAAAGGCGACCACAACCAAGTTGGTCAGTTGTGAGGCCCCAACAAAAGGTGCCTCTATCTACTATGTGGGCCACCTAGCTTTACGTGTGTATCTCTGCAAGAGCATTGAATATTTAGAGGAAAAATTAAATCCTAGCAATTACTGAGTCAGAAAAGGATAACTGCACCAAATAACAGCTCACAATGATAAAAGCAAAAGAGAGAAAAGTATTTTCAAAAGAAAAGGATAAATATGAGCCAATCAAATGCTGGAAGGTGTCCATTGCAAATTCCAAAATGATCACAAAAGACAGTACCTACTGTACCAGCAATCTGCAATAGTCAGGAATTTTTCATCATTTAAGAAAGCAAGCAGCTGCTTTAGGACTCAAAAAAAGAGAGCTACAATTCATATATTCTACAATTTTCGAGTTCATATTCTCCTACTCTTTTTCTCATACCAGAGTTCTTGTATTTGTCTTAATCATCTCTGTTCTAACGTATTTTCTGGTTTCATATTCAAAAGACTTGAGTGCTAAGACTATCCAATAAAGATTAACCACATAAATTTTTTTAAAAAAATGAAGATTTTGAATATCCAATAAGACAATGAATTAGTTGAAAATGATATATACATATAAAAATTTTGAAATTAGTTAAATTAAAATTTTAATATTTCCTTCATTAGATAAATTTAGATATTTCCATAATTATAGAATAAACAATAAGCTATATGGAAATTGAAAAATTATGACTTTGGGGAAGAAAAATGGCTATCAATGAATAGGTGGAGAAGTTTAAAATCAGTGGCATAACTATTTAATGTGAGATTCTAGAAGATAAAAATAAAGGCAAAAGATATTAAATTTAGAGTATAAAATTGAGATTTTTGGTATCCAGAATATGAAAAGTCATAATATTACTTTAAGATATAGATATATGGTATATGATACTCTCAATTTAATATCTTTTTATTTTTGTCTTCTTTCAAAACTTGCATTAAATACCTACAATAATAAATTTAGGCTTTTCCACCTATTTATCGACAACCTTTTATTTTTTGAGTCTAAAATCCAAAATTTTCAATTTTCTCTTAATTTATGCTTTTCCAAAATATGTTTTTTGCTTCAAAATCAAATGCATTTTCAATCAATTAATTTCTATATGTTTACATAGATTTCTTATGTGGTATTGTTAGTGTATTGATTAAAAAAAATAGTTTTTTTTAAAAAAATTAATAGATTCATAGCTAAAAAATTTTTATGAATTCATATTTTAAGTATTTATTGAATTTGTAGGAAAATAAAAGAAGAGGAGGAGCGTAGGTGAAATAACTATGTGCAAAGGAAAATATTTTAATTCAATAGATATTTCATTTAAACATCCATCAACACTATATATATAGTGAATAGGAAATAAATATAATTTTTTTAAAAATAATCGTAGTGCATAGAAAATAAAAAATTCATGTTTTATAATAACTCTTTTTAAAAGTTGAAACAAATGCACCCTTAACTATATTCATTAATTCTAATAGTATTTATATATATATTTTATAAAATTATCAAATTTTTTTACTTTTAGTGACTTATAAATACATTTAATAAATATAATTTTGCTATATTATTCACTCAATATTTTTTTTTAACTTTTAAGTGTTTTATATCTTTACTTTGTAGTGATAACTTTAAAATTTTAACTTAATCTGATTTAATCATGTTATAAAACATGTATATATTTTCTTTAAAATATTTATATCACTTATCGCTTATTTTATAAAAGTGGAAATATTGCAATTTATCCTAATGAAGGTAATAGCTAAATTTTAATTTAATTAAAGTTAAATCTTTATATTTTTGTATACTATGTTATTTCAACTAATTTATTATTTTATTGGGTATTCAAAATCTTTATTTTTTTTTAAATTATGTGGTTAATCAAATTGTCAAATAAATTACCTTCATTGTTTTAACTTAACCTTATTAACAAAATTAATTTTATAACCATATTTGGGAGTGTCTTATTTAGTAAAATCAATATCTTGATATTATTTAACTTAACTCATAAAAAAATGTAGCTATATGTGCTAATTTAAACTTGACAAAATCAAAATCTTGATGACAATTAAAGTGGTTTTAACTATTTTTTAAGATATACATTATATAACATTTTGTAATATTTTAATATAGTTATATTATATATTGGTTCAATATATGTTAAATTAAACTTGATAAACATAATATCAATAATTTATCTTAATTAATTTCAAAATTCTTAAGGCGAATAATTGTGCATAATTGTTGGATGATCATAATATACATAAATATTATTGTTATAATTTAAAATAGTTGCAGTATTATTATCTAAATCATGACCAATATATTTATGTTAAATTTAACTTAATAAAGATAATATCTAAATTTTAATTTAATTAATTTCAAAATTTTTATATCTTTATATATTACATTATTTCAACTAATTCATTATTTTATTGGTATTTAATTGTTTTTGAAAAATTATGTAATTATTCAAATTGTCAAATAGATTAACTACATTTTTTAAAAAAATAAATTCATTAACAAAATTTATTTTACAGTCATATGGTATATATTTTGAAGAAAAGAGAAGAATTGTGTAATAAAAATATTTATTAAGGGAGATATGTCTAATTTATTTATTTTTTATTTTGTAATAACTAATAACAAATATGTATATAAATAAACATGTTAAAAAATAAAATTATAAAAAATAATTTAATATTTTATAAAATAAAATATTAAATAATTTTAAATTAAATAATAATTTAAAAAATTATTTTCCTGTGCAGTACACGGGTACCGTCTAAAAACTTTGAATAGGATATGAGTATATTATTTGTACATACCAAAATCTCCAATACCCCAACACCCTCTCTCAGTTTTTTCTCTCTCCATCAATCATTTCACTCTTTTCACTTTCTTTTACAATTTTTTTTCTCCTTTCTATCTCTGGGTATCCAAGATATCTACCTACCCCAATAGTATAAAAAAACATTTATCAATAGGATGGTGGCACTGGCCACTGGGCACCATCAATTTTAAGTTGTCGGCGGCTATCGCCTACATGCTAGTACAGACTACTTCCAAGCTCTTCCTATTCGGAACTCTTTCTCCATTCTCTCTCTCTCTCTCTCTCTCGCTGAACTTACTTGTAAGTAAAACAGAAAGAGGCACAGCTTCTTTCTTTCTTTCCTTCTTTCTTTCTTCTGATACTAGCTCTCTCTTGGATCTCCGCCAATGTCAACAGCGCCGTCCCCCTATTCATCATATTCGTATCTATCTTCATATGAACTCACGCCATCGCCATCGCCATCACAATGGACTCCTTCCGATCCATCAAATTCATCACCCCAATCGCCATTTCCTCCTCCACCACCTCCCCCAATTCTTCCTCCTTCTTCGCCCTCTCCAGCCGTAGTTCCCTTTGATGGCCCCACTCGTCCAATCTTTCTTTCTCCGTCCAATCCTCCTCCTCCTCCTCCTCCAACCCCACACTCCTCTTTGTCCGCTGGGACCATTGCCGGAATTGTCGTAGGGGCCGTGGCCATTCTTCTGATGTTTAGCATCTTGTGCATTTGTTATATCAAGAACAGGAACAAGAGAAGACGTGATGATGGACAGGGACCTAAAGGTGAGTGAGACCTCCAACTTCAATACTCTTGTTCATTTTTAATGTGGGTTGCACATGTCATGCAATTTCAGCAAGTCTTGCATACCCTTTGCTTTTCGTCTTTAGTTTCTCGGCAATGTTTCTCATCTTTTGTACTTCGATTTTGCCACTTATTTTTGCACGATCGTGACTTCCAATTCACTAACTTCGCTGACAGCTTAAAATCTTGGTGTAGTGTAAAGCCATGCATACAGATACAGATTGCCTACCATATAAAGCTACCTACGTAGATTTTTATCTGCTTCTAGTTAGCTCAGTTGTTTCTTCGTTAACAAGTTACTCTTATTCAGGAGAAGTTGCACCTTTTTTTTTTTTTTTTTTTTTTTCCACTTTGAGTTTTAATGTTATTCATTGGCATTCGACCCCAAAAATCATTACTCATTTATGCTAATTTCTTCACGATTGGTAGACGAGGCATATGGTGGGAGCCTACGTGATTGGCAAAATAATGCTTCCCCTTCCTCCGGCAATCCTATGATGCCGGTGACGTCAGAGCCACGACCTTCCCCCCCACCTCCATCACGTCCACTACTCCAACATCCAGCCCCTTTTGTGAGCCAAGGCGGTGGATATGCCTCAAACTCAAACCATTTAGGTGGTGAAATTTCAGTTCCAATAGGTTCTTCTCCAGGCATTAATGCATTCGGATTCTCAACGAGCGCAGTATTTACATATGAGGAGTTGGCACGTGCAACAGATGACTTCTCTGAAGCCAACCTCCTTGGACAAGGTGGATTTGGTTATGTCCATAGAGGACGTCTTCCCAATGGCGAGGAGGTGGCCGTCAAACAGCTCAAGGCGGGAGGGAGTCAGGGTGAGCGTGAATTTCAAGCTGAAGTAGAGATAATTAGCAGGGTTCATCACAGACATCTTGTTTCTTTGGTTGGATACTGCATCACTGGCACCCACAGGCTCCTTGTTTATGAATTTGTTCCAAACAATACATTGGACTTCCATTTACATGGTATATATGCTACATTGGCTTTAGCTTTCTGTCAGTAAATTCTTTCTAAAGTCTTTTTTTTTATCTTTTATTTTATATATATAAGTGAGAGGACCAGATTTTAGTGAGAGAGGTGAGAGTGTAAATTTTAGTTATTAAATTATACATGCACGATAAAGATTAAATTAAATTTATTTAAAAATTACATAATTATTTAATAAAAATATCTCATGAACTTTATTTTTTATCATTCATCTCAAGATTTACTTCCCTTATTTAATATGTTATATATATATTATCTAATGGTTGTTTGAGATGTAGGAAAAGTTTCTACTATGGATTGGCCCACAAGACTGAGAATTGCTTTAGGAGCTGCAAAAGGACTGTTGTATCTTCACGAGGATTGTATGCCCTACGCATTTGACTGTTGATTTTTATTTTGATTATTTGTACGGTATTAAGAGAAGCTGAAAATCAAGAGTTTTATGGAACAAATTTTTCAAACCATTCTTATTTAATGTTTAATATCCTATTTTGTTGCTTCATTAATATTAAAGGTATAATTGAAAATTTTAGGTTTAAATATATTTCCAATTCTTATAAATATAAATTGTTTTCATTTCAATCCCTCTGAAATTTTATTTTTTTTAGCTTTTGGTTTCTTTTTTAATATTATATTTTTGGTTCCTATAGTAGCCATTTCTATTAAATGATAATATTTATAAGGACAGAAAAAAGTTCTTAAAATATTTATAAGGATTAAAACTAAAACTAAGTCAAAACTTTTTTTAAAAAAAGACTAAAACTAAAATTATCTATATTTATAAGGACTAAAAATATATTTAAGTTAAAATTTTATAATAAATTCTTTATAAAAATATAAAAATGGCAAATAAATTAAAATAAAAAAATTTATCTAGAGCAATAAATATTTTAAAATAGAGATAGTAATAACTTAAATGTGTTCTAATGCTCTGTATATTTAGGTAATCCCAAGATTATCCATTGTGATATCAAATATGCTAATATCCTCCTGGATTCTAAGTTGGAAGCAAAGGTATACTCTGTTTTTATGTGTATTCTTGGTATTCCGCGTTTGTTGAAGTAAGCAAAACAACTGCCAGATTTTAAAATGATTTAATCTAATTGATATGAACAATCTGTCTGTCCCTTACTCTAGAAGTGAGTTTCTATTATTCTTACTCTGATCAAATTTTGCTGATGGATGCACTCTATAAAATATAAAAGTTGGGATTGGATTTTCACTGCCCATTAAAAAAAAATGCAAATTCGAGATTAGTTTATATTTATCTCTAAGCTTATGCTTTATAATTTTATTTTGGATGACATTTTCTTTTTTCCTTTCTATTGGCAGGTTGCTGATTTTGGGCTTGCCAAGTTTTGTTCTGATACGAATACTCATGTTTCCACTCGAGTGATGGGAACTTTAGGGTAAGAATAGAATCCTTTTACCACCCCAAGAGGCTTGGAAGTGGCAAAGAAAAGAGCTTTAGTTCATATGATCCATTTCACTGGCCAAATAATAACTAAAAAAAAATCGTGCATGGATCGTTGCGTGCAGGTACCTGGCTCCAGAATATGCCTTGAGTGGAAAACTCACAGACAAATCAGATGTTTTCTCCTTTGGAGTTATTCTCTTGGAGCTGATCACAGGACGTAGACCAATAGATTCAAGTCATTCTATCACAGGGGATAGTTTGGTGGAATGGGTAAATTTTATGATGCTCCTATTTTTAAGGCCTAAATTTATAGGAAAATGGTATTTTATATGAAAAATAAACACCAAATGAGACGTACCGAGAGGATTAAAGACTTTTATGTATTCTATATCACTGAACTTTTCTTATATCCATGAATTTTAAAATATTTTTGAGAGTGTATTATGGTTTTCTAGTTTTTGACATATGAATTGAAATTGTGGAACTCATTTCTTTGCTAATACAAATCCAAAAAACACTTGTATATTTGTGAAATAAAGATTTCTGTTCTTTCTCTTCTCTTCTTAGGGTAGAGCTAGGTGCCACTGAACTACTTTTAATTGTATCTATCTTTTCCTCGCAGGCAATGCCTTTGCTTACATCTGCTTTAGAAAAGGAAAATTTTGATCCTCTGGTTGATTCAAGGCTACAAAATAAGTATGACCGCAATGAGATGGCTCGCACGGTGGCATGTGCTGCAGCTTCCATACAATATTCAGCAAAGTGTCGGCCTAAGATGAGTCAGGTAAAATAAATCAAGTTTGTTACCAACTATGCCTGAATTCAAGGATACTTTAAAATAGGTGATATACATCCAATAATATCAACCATCAATTTTCCTGTATTATTTCTGAATTTATATTTTTGACATATGTTATTTTTTTGGTTGAATATTGACTGCCCCTAAAGTTCTTACTGGATATTAGAATTATGAAAATAACATTATAACAAGAAAATCTTGTCTCACTAGGTAAAATTGGTTATATAAATTACATGGTATTAGTGTCTTATTGTAAATCATATTTATACACAAATAGTTAATATTGAAATTTTAAAAATATTTTGCGTATATTTTTTGTCTTTCTTTTCTTTCTAATTAATAAGCTATCTTCTGTCGTATATACTCTTATTCAAAGGATTGTACTATCCAACTAAAATACAATTGAATAAATTAGACTTGATGCAAAATACTTAATATGAAAAACACTCCGACGATAGTTTAAAAAAAAATATTGGTAATAAGAAAAGGAAATGATTTCTTAGAAAAAGAAATGATTTCTGTCTATAAGCAAGATTTTTTTCTCCCGCATTATAAGTTTTCTTCCAAAAATCTGATTTGTGACATATTGTCCAAAGGAGAAAATTTCATTACTCGCAATAACGCATCTTCCACCTTATCCAACTTCCTCGATTAATAGTTTGTGGCTATAGTTTATTGGCTTATCAAAGTCTACAATGACTTTTACTTTAAGGTGTTCGCAATCCTCGGTCCTCTGTAGGCACAATTTATCGTTGTGCCACTCAAAATCTTTTATATACATAATCATTCAAATAATAAGTAATTATATTAAAATTTTTTATTAATATAATAATTTATAATTAGATATTTATATAAAAAAAATTTATATTTATAATATATTAAAATTAAATCCAATATTCACTATTTACACACATCTAATTAAAAGTCAACACAATAAATTGGCCCACCAAAAGTTATTTGCTTGCTTCATTTCGGAAGTTACCTTCAAGCCACAGGAAAATGAGAAAAATAAAAAGGAGCAACTACCAGGAAGTGGCAAACTAAAGTGACAAAGAAGGAGGCCATGAAGTAGGAAAAGCTCTGCTGCAGCCAAGAAGTCACGCTCACCACCGCCGCTACAAGCTCTCTGTCGATGAAAAAGTCCCCCTTCACTAGCCACCAACTGCAATGACATATCCCACTCTCTGAGCTCTAGTCCAAGACATTGCGAATTGATTAATCGTGGCGGTGACGGTCGGTTGTGAAGCGGTTAACAGTGAAGGAGTTAAGGAGAAAAAGTAGATACTTTTAACATTTTTTTTTAAAAATATCTTTCTTTAACAATGTTGACTTGGTTTAGCCAGTGATGTTTATCAAAATAAGTCAACCAATACAATTTTGAGTGGGTCAAATTTGTTGTGTTGATACTTTATGATCAGACGTAGCTTTCCATTGAGTAGTGTCAAATTGGTAATCTTCTCAAGCCTATAATGAATAATGTACTTGACAAAAAGAAAGAAAGAAAGAAAGAAAATTGATAAGGCAGTATACAATTGACGCAGGTAGTTGGATTAAGTGCCATGTCTATGTCTACATTTTTGAGTTCATATATACTACTGCGTACCATATGCAAGAATATATTTCTTTTGACTCTGATAATGAATTGTCTATACCGCAGATAGTTCGTGCTCTGGAAGGAGACGCGTCTGACGGAATTAGGCTCGGTGACAGCACTGTGTACGCTTCTCATGGAGGCTTAGAATATGACACAGCAAAATACAAGGAACTCATGACAAAGCTCAGGAAAATGGCATTCGCAACCATGCAAAGTGGAAGCAGTGAGGTGAGTGGACCTACAAGTGAGCATGGTTCAAAACCATCTGACTCAAGTAGTGGAGAAAGCCAGCGCCACCAGACCACAAGGGAAATGGAAATGAGAAAGATGAACAACAGCCAAGGTTTCAGCGGAAGTTCTTGATCTTTGACAACTGTTTACTTCATTATCCTGCGTAAATTTAAGAACCAGATTAAAAAGCTAATGAGTGATGAGCTGTTCTTAATTTAAAGCTTGATTGCTTGACATTTAAGGAGTTATTTTTATAATTCGAAATGGATATTATATAAAGTATATTTTTTATGGTTGAGGTTGTGTTTCTAAAAGTATACACGATCCCGATCCATAAATGTGTACCCTTGATTTCACGATTTGGTCGTATTGATTGCTTGATTGACATGTTTTTTGACCGACTTGCCAATTTTTCTTTCAAAAATGAATAAATGATCAGCTTTTAAATTGTTTTTGGCATTAGAGACGAAAACAAATTAAGTAAATTTTATTTTAAACAAGTCTGATTAATTTATTTAATATAAAATTTCAATTTATTTATATATTTATATTTATTCAGTAATAAAACTTTTGAATAACATTAATAATTATATATCATATATTATTTAAGTATGGATTAGGATCAAATTTTATCGGTATAATTTTAAATATAATTATACTATTTAATAACTCTTTATAAAATATATTTTTTATCAATCTAACAATTGAATTATAATTATTTATCATAAAGATTATTTATATCAAATTTTATAAAAATTAAATATCAATAAAAATATAATAAAAAAACTCTTATTCATATATTTTATACATATATATTGCATTGATTTTGATGAATATAAAAAGTGTTTCAAACAATTTTAATACAAATAAAAAGTTATTAAATGATGTAATAGTTACTTAAAGTCATATTAGTGTAACTTAATCCTAATTCTTTATATATAAGTTGAGTTGTTATATTGAAAAGTCTTTTTAAAATTTTAAAGTCTAACTTTTTTATTTGAATAAGATATTTAATTATATCAAAAAAATATTTTTAAAACAATTTAACTTAGCTTATTTATTAAATGAGTTTATTATAAAAACTAATTCTTGTCTTATTAGGTGGAGTTGGTTTATAAAATATATAACATCAATATGTTATTGTAAATCGTGTTTATTCACAAATTATTAATATCTATTTTTTTTAATAATTTTGCCTGCATTTTTGTTTTTTTCTTTATTCAATTCCAACTATTATGCAACTAGAATATAGTTGAATAAATTAGACTTGTTACAAAATATATTTAAGAGAGCCACTATTTAATAGTAGCACGAAAAGTATGAACACACAACAAGTGTATGTTTGAGATAGATGAGAAATTAAAATTATTTTAATAATTATTTATTTATATAATTATTTTTTTATATAATTAATTATATAAAAATTAATTTATATTTAGATATTTTAACTAAAAAATAATTTTAAGATAATATATTTTATTTATATAGATTGTATAAAAAATTATTTTTATGTGATAAAATTACTAAAAAAGATATAAAATAATTATTTATATTATGTAATCTATGATATATAGTGTCAATTTGGTAAAAATATAATAATTATAAAATAATTAATTTTTATTTATAATTATATGTTTAAAAAATTTATTTATATTTATAAGTTATTTTTTAATTTAAGATTATCAATTTTTTTATTATAATTTATTCTATAAAATTATTCAAATAAGATTATTTTTTGTAAAATAACTTTTTTGAAAAAAAAGAAAAAAGCCATTTCTAATGGTTTCCAAACGTGCTACAAAACATGCGCAGCACGGCGTGCTGTTGATTATTTATTTTTTAATAAATAAAAATTAAATAAATGAAAAAAATTAAAATGAACGGCTCTCATCAATTCGTCAAAAATAGTATTTACTGGAAAAAAAAAATTTGACGACTCTTTTATTAAGCTATGGATAAGAAAAAGAAACACTCTTTTGCGGCTCAATTATGAAGCATTCCCTTAGATGGCAGCAGATGGCAGAAAAAATAGAGGACAGCAGCCTTTAGCTGCGTCATAAGCTTTTAGAAGCTCAATATCTAGTTTCCCAATCTCTTTCTAACATCCCATAGTTTATCTTCGAGCTTTGGCTTCTAAGCTCGTTTGAATTGGATAATATTTTTACTATTACAATCGCATGCTTTTGCTTTTTAAGGGAGATTTAAGTGAATAAGAATATATGTTTTATTTTAAATAAAGCATAAAAATATAAAGATCATCAATCTTAAATTATTTACGCTTATCAAAATATAAAAATATGATCTTTTCCAATTCAATATTAAATACACAACAAGACTTAATACTAGGATTCAGAGTTACTAAAATGTTAACAAAAAAAAAAAACGGTCTTTATCATACCAATATAAAGGAGCTTTGTCACAACATATTTTCAATTAAATTGATATTAAGGCATAGTTTTTCGAAAAGAAATTATTCACTACTTGAGCATATATTACTACTATATTTAAAATTTATCAAGATGAGTAACTATGATGAATGACCAAAATTATGAATTGCATCACATGCCTCGTTTCCTACTAATTGTCAAGAGATTATGTGTTGAATATATGTTTGTTCCATGAATCTCCAATCTTCCAAGTTCTAACTTGTCACATGGCACATGGGGCCGGGCTTTGAAATCTGTGATGTGATTAGTCCGTGTCCAAGGGGGGAAAGGAATAAGACTTTAAGGTGGCACTGAATGTATGCGTAAATAATACGTACAGACGCTTTTTGAGGTCATTATTTTTCCTTTGACTTATATTTAAAATAAATAATATTTCACTGATAATAATATTTGATATTCAATTAAATTAAAAAAATGACATTAATTACTCTATCTATTTTAACATATCTATCATTTTAAGTTTTACATACAGATTAAGAAAACTAATAAATTACTTTGATAATAATAGAAGACAAATCAATTTTATAAAGCTATCTTTATATTGAAATTATAATTATTAGTATTTTTATTCACCTTACTAAAAAATATAATTAATCTAAAGATAAAACTAAAGACAAATAATTGATATTTTACTGCTTTCTAAAATGAACAAATAATTTAAAATATAAAAAAATTTAAAATAACAGCTATTATGTAACAAAAGAAATATTTTTTATTACACTTCTGAAAATTTGGTATGAGATTTGAGTAATTGAATAAATATTAATATTGTCCCAAAAGACAAAAATTAATTAACTTGGCAAACTGAGAATCACTTTTTAGTAGAGATAAAGAAGACTTCAAATTCATAAAGATATAAACTCATTATGAATAATCGAAAAGATCATTTCTTAATACCTTAGTCAGTTTAAAAACAAATCTATCTCTAGTAGTTCTCCAATGATGATATTAAAAAAATAAATAACTGATGAAGAAAGAAAATGATAAAAAATAAGAATCTTGGCATCTTAAAATCAAACTTTGCATTATACATTTAATGTCCATACATCATTATTGTTTTTGCTCCCTTTCCTTCCTGTAAGTGTAGTCCATCATGGGAACTTGCAGAAAGTGCATTAATTTTGGAGGCATGACTTGCGAGTATGGAATGGATAATCAGACTCTTTATCTTCCCCTAAGAGAAATATTACTATCAATTAATTGAAGCAACAAGATTAATTAAGAATTAAAAAAAAAAGAGTTCAAAATCTTGAAAATTTTAACTTAATCACTGAACTTCAAATTCCCAATAAATATCATGAACCTTTCAATTTTAAATAAAGATGAGGAAAAGTTTAATTATTCAAATTATTCAGTGGCGGCACGTGCATTTCGGTATGAGTAAAAATACATAAATTTTTGAACAATCTATAACAAAAACTTAAAAACAAAACATGAGAGAAGTTAGTGACTGTATATAGATAAATGAAAAGAGAGAGATTATGATCTAATTTTAGTAAAAGAATATTTTAAAAACTATACGAGAGACTACAATAAGTAATCAAATTCAAATATTATAGAATTTCTAAAAGTTCTATGCTTAAAAGTCGATAACATGATAACAATACATTTATTTTTCATATATGATAAAAGAGCATTTGCACGAGTATCATGTGAAATTAAAAAGTTCAAAACAGAATAATATACATATTGGATGGAATAAATGCATAAATATGACATGTATAATATTAATATAGTTTGACGTTATTATCATTTTAGATATATTTTACCTGTAATATTAAAAATTTAAATATTCAAAATGTTATTTTTGATAAACAATTACTTAATTACTGTTCTTGATTTAAAAGATTATTCCAACAATAATATATTGTAATAAGAATTTAGTCTAAAACAAAAATAAAACAAAGGTAAACATCACTAGAAAGTGGGCTATTACCGAGGTCATAAATTTAAATCTTATTGCATTAATATACCAATAAAAACTATAACAATATTTTTTATTTAATTTTAATATATAGTGTGTATAATATTTTTCAAAATATGAGTTGATTAAAAAAGTGTTGTTAAAGTGTAACTTTTAATATAGTTTTTAAACTTTTTTTTTAAACAAAGTCAAATTTGTAGAGACGCATGTATACGTAATTGATTGGTAGATGAATTAAAATTAAATCTATATCTTTATTTGCTAATTTTTTTTCACTTTTATTTTTTTAAGGAGACCAAAACAAGCATTGATTAATATAAAATTTTATGAACATATAAAAATATATGTTTTTACTCTATGAATGAATTTTTAAGAAACTTATCAAAGTGGCATTAAGCATGAGACATAGACAAAGCAGAAGGTGGATTATGAGGCTTTGATTGGAAATCTAATTCACCTTAGCTCAATTTTTTATTAAATTGCATCGGAAACTTTAAAGGAAGAGAAATGTCATTAAAATTAAAAGTGGAGCCGGTCATTGTGTGAAGAAAAGAAAGAGAATCAAAATAATAATAAAATACTGTCAATAGGTTACAAGCAGATTCAATGAGTAAAACTACAAACCACAAATACTATGATAATTAACTATAAATGATTGAATTGAGAAAGGGTATACATAATAATAAAAGAAACACTAACAATAGTATTTATATATGAACTACAGTTTAATGGCCATAGGCAAGAATATAATATAAATACCTTTTCTAGCATTATTCCATTTTACCAATCAATTCATTTTTATTTTTTTTTTACATATGTATCTTAAACAAGAAAGAAATAGAAAACCACAATTCGAAGTTGCATCTTCGATTTTGTATCCCATAATTGATGTCCTTTAACAATTTTTGTTTTTGTTAGCTTCGCTTTAACTTTCAACATCACTTGACTTAACCTTTGATATTAGTACTAATAATAGACTGAAGACTTATACACAATGGAAGATTTGTAATAAACTTTATGTCCTCCAAAATATTTAGAGTTAGCATGCCATAATTAATGTGTATATATCATTATTCAGTATGTGTTTAGTCATGAAAGGCTAAACAAAGATGTATTGACTACAGGAGATGTAAATTCTAAATTGTGAGTATAACAATCGTGTTTAGTCACTCTTTTTTGTGTGTATAAGTTCTAAATTGTGAGCATAAATTCTAAATTCTAAATTATGTGTTTAGTCACTCCTTTTTTTTTCATTCTTAATTAATCTTGCTACTTCAACTAATTGGCAGTAATATTTATCTTAGTTAACAATCGTTTTCCAACTTAATTATGAATTTGTTATCATGAAGGTAAATTTATGGAAGATAAAGAGTCTGATTACCTATTCCATACTCTCAAGTCATGCCTCCAAAAGTAATGTACTTTCTGCAAGTTTCCACAATGGACCACACTTACAATGAAGAAAAGGGAGCAAAAACAATAATAATATATGGACATTAAATGTCGAATGTAAAGTTTGATTTTGAGAGGCCAAGATTCTTATCTCCTATCACTTTCTTTCTTCATCAATTGTTTTTTTTTAATATCATCATAGGAGAACTACTAGAGATAGACTTGTTTTTAACATAACTAACGTGTTAAGAAATGATCTTTCTAATTATTTATAATAAGTTTGTTTCTTACTGAATTTGAACTCTTCTTTATATTATTCAAATCTCATACCAAATTTTTTAATGTGTAATTAAAAATACTTCTTTTGTTAGATAGTATTTGTTATTTTAAATATTTTTATATTTTAAATTATTTGTTCGTTTTAGAAAGCAATAAAATATCAATTATCTGTCTTTAGTTTTATCTTTAAATTAATTATATTTATTAGTAACTTCAATATAAAGATAGTTTTATAAAATTAATTTATCTTGTATTATTATCAAAGTAATTTATTACGTTTCTTAATCTGTATATAAAACTTAAAATGATCGATATGTTAAAATAGATGAAGTAATTAATGTCATTTTCTTTGAAATTTGATTAAATATCAAATGTTATTACTAGTGAAATATTATTTATTTTAAACATAAGTCAAAGAAAAAATAGTGACCTAACAAAAAATCTGGACGCATTATTTACGCATATATCCAGTATCAGTATCACCTTAAAGTCTTAGTCCATTCCCTTTGGTCAAAGACCATTCCCATCACAGATTTTGAAGCCAAGCCCCATGTGATAAGTTAGAGCGTGGAAGATTGGAGATTCATGGGAGAAACATTCAACGCATAATGTCTTAACAATTAATAGGAAACGAGGCATATGATGCAACTCATAATCTTTGTCATTCATAATAGTTACTCATCTTGATAAATTTTAAATATAGTAGTAATATATGCTCAAGTAGTGAATAATTTCTTTTCAAAAAACTGTGCCTTAACATCAATTTAAATTAAAGATATGCTGTGGCAAAGCACCTTTATATTCGTATAAATCCAGTGACAACTGCTTGTATTACATAAACTAAAATCTATTGGCTATCAAACATCATCACACTTATTTTCATAAAATTTTGAACTAATTCACGAGGAGTCACTATTGCCAATTTTATATATTTATTTGCCAGTCCCATTGACTAATATTTATTTAATTTTTTAAAATACTTTTTTTTATTAATCAAAATAATAATCTAATATTAATAATTTATTATTAATTATAAGTTCATTTGAATTTTATTATTGTTAATTTCATTAAAAAATAATTTCTTTTTAAAAATCTTTAATATTATCATACCTTAAACATTTAAAATAATTTTAACAAAATAAAAATATTTATGTAAAATTTGATCACATGTACTTGAAGGCTTAGTTTGGCATTATTGTGATTTTTTTAAAGTTGTTAAACTCTTTGAACTCTATAAAACTACTCTTAAAAAATTATAGTAGTACTATTTAATAAAATAATATAAAAATTATCCTTAATAAAAAAATCACAAGAGTAATATTTGGTAAATAATTATAAAGTTATTTTTAAAATTAAAAATAATTATAATATATATAAATACTAAAGAGAGTAATATTCACTTTCACTGTTATTAAATATTAAATATTATTTGATTAAATAATATTACTAGCAATCCAAATTTCTAAAATAATGTGAATTACTACCAATGTCGTAAAGTGGATTGCCTCCATGAGAGGTGGCTATGTAGATTATCATAAATGTGGCAATCCTCTTTTTATTATTAAAAATTAATATTATTATTAATTATTAATTATTAAAATTAAAATTAATTATTAATAACATTAATTATTATAATCATAATTAATAATTACATTTTCTTATTCTTGTTAATTAATAATAATAATTATTAAAATAAATATTATAATAATAATTATTGATATACCAGACAGGATAATATGAATTGCCATTTAGATTACCTGTACATACCAAATATTGTATTGTAACATTACTAGCAATTTAAAAGGTGACAATCTTTTTAAGTAATAATTTATATTACTGATAATTTTAATAGATAATGGTCAAACGCTATCCTAGAGTGCTATACTCACAATTTACATCTCCTGTGGTTAATATATCTTTGTTTAGCCTTTTGTGACTAAACACATATTGAATAATGATATATATACATATTAATTATGACACGCTAACTCTAAGTATTTTGGAGGACATAAAGTTTAGTACAAACCTTCCATTGTGTATAAGTCTTCGGTCTATTTTGACACTGATATTGAAAGTTAAGTCAAGTGATGTTGAAAGTCAAAGTAAAGTTAATAAAAACAAAAATTATTAAAGGACGTCAATTATGGGATATAAAGTTGAAGATGCAACTTTGAACTTTTGTAGTTTTCTATTTCTTTCTTATTTAAGATACATATGTGAAGAAAATTGAATTGATTGGTAAAATGGAATAATGTTAGAAAAGGCATTTATATTATATTCTTGCCAATGGCCATTAAACTATAGTTTATATATAAAAATTATTGTTGGTATTTCTTTTATCACTGTGTAAGCCCCTTCTTAGTTTAATCATTTATGGTTAATTATCATAATCTTCGTGGTTTGTAGTAGATTATTTTAATACAAAAATTATTAATAGGTAAGTCTTTAGCCCGTGAAAATTAAGGAATAATTTAATTTTTTTTTACTATTTTACTCTCTTGGGATCCATCCCTTTTTTTATTTTTTTCTATTATATTATTCTAATGCATATTATTCAATTACAAATTGAGTAACTAAAAAGTCGAATGAATTGCTGACAGACACATATATGTACTAAAGGAATGCTTCACTCATGCGTGGCACTAGCACGGGTCCTCCGCTAGCTAAAAATCAACTCAATAAATTGGGCCCACCAAAAGTTATTGTTGCTTTTTATCATCATGCCATCGAAAAATGACAAAATAAAAGGAAGTCACTACCAAGAAATGGACCCTTGCAAGGGATGGTGTTTGTGGTGCTCCTCGAGTTACAAGGTATAACACGCACCAATAATCTGTTGGAACAAATATGATGGTGTAGTTTTAAACCATAAATTTGTTAAATACTCTAAAATTTCTCTTTCTCTTCTCCATTCTCGGATTCAGCTGCAAGCCTGTAAACCCTCTCCCTACTATAACTATGGCTAACTTTAACTTGGGTTTAATGAGTTATAGATTAAGATGACTTTTTAATCCTAATTATAGAAAAAATTAATTAATAATTAATATTAAATTATTTAATTATATAAAAAATAAATTTATATTCATATTTAATATTTTAAAATTATTTATATAATTTATCTATTTTATCCTTTTTACTTTTACAAAATTTCTATCTTTGCCGTCAAGCTCACTGCAGCCTTTACTCCTGTGCCCAACTAAAGAGCCACCACCACCCATGGCCATCGGCGCCCCACCGCCCCCATCAACCCACCGTGTGCCCCTTCCCCCACCCCCACACCGCGCCCCCTTCTTACTCCCATCCAGTGCCCCAACTTCGTCCCCGTGACAGAAGGGTCGTGGGCCTTGATGGTTGTCGGTTTGCAGCGGGAGAGCAATGGTGTCCTGCCACTGTGCTGCAGCAAACACTATTAGCGGTGTGGTGGTGATGCGAAAATGGCCCTAGCATGAAGAACGACGACCAACAGCGGATTGCATCTCCAGATGCAGCGGTGATGGAGGATTTTCAACGTCCATTCTTGTTAGAGATGATGACGGATCCGGTGACTATGTCAACCAGCCAGACTTATGATCGTACAAGCGACAGCGGGATGTTGGTGATGGCGCCTGTTTGGGGAGGTGCAATCGTCAAATACAGAGAAAGAGGAAGGAGATGAGGGAAGGGAGAGGATAGAAAAGGAAATTTACTAAGTTATTTTGAATTTTTTTTAAAGACCATCAAGGTCCAAAACGTAACTCGGACCAGGTTAGCTTTTGCCCTATAACTATTCCTTTTTCTCCTTCACCTTATTCTCCCGAATCAACCCATCACCCCCTTTTCCAATTCATATGAACATGCTCCAAGCCTTCGACTCATTTCTTCTGTTGCACATGCAGCAAAACATCATGAACGCCGACTACATTTAAAATGGTCCAGTTGAAAATTTGGACACTGATGTTCCAGTTTTCTTTCGATAATGATCAGGAAATTTATTGTGTAAACCTAACAGGCTTACATGCATTGAGTAAATCTAAGGTGATAATACATGGTTAAAGTCCATGTTTAGCCACCCTGGGTAAATATAAGAAAAAGTGGAAAATGCTAAATTTTTGTAATGACAAAAATTGACAGGAGCTTAATATGGTGGAAGTTGTGCAAAGAGCTGCATGCAAGAAGAGTGTCTGTGGTGTATGTTGGGCATGTAGTTGTACAGAGTCAACTTTTGTTAGCATTGGTCTGAGTAGATTATTTTTGTTTGGGTATTTATTAGTTAATATAACGTAAATTTGTGTAATGTCATAAAATTTTAAATTAATATAAAATAATGGTAAGTTAAACTATTAATAAAATGTAATTATTTTTGTTAAAACAATATAAAATTTTGCCAAAAACTGTGTAGTATTTTGGCAAAAAGATTGCAATATTTTGGTAAAAAAAGTAAATTCCTAAATAGAGAAAAGGCTTCCTAAATAGGTAAAAAAGTCTATTCAAAATATATCATAAAATTTCGATTATCATTAAAATTTCTAAAACAATAATAATAATAATAATAATATGAATAGACTAGCATGTACTCTAGTGTGCTTGGTTAAAAAGACTTTTTGAAACGCCTGAGCCTAGTTTGTTCACTAAAAAGATTAAGCTAAATTAAGCTGAATGTAGATTAAGGGAAAGGCTCCAATCAGCAATGGCAGTGGTGTTTAGTATCAAGAAGTCTTCGACCTTCACTTAGGCTCTTTCGATCTTTTATCGATGTCACCATAGTGTTCATTGCAAAAGAGGTTAAAGTTATAAGGCTATCAGGAAGAGGTTAAAGCCATAAGGTTATCAAGAAATCCTAATTTAGGGAATACCAATCAACGAACTCAGCAAACAGCTTAACCAAGAGCAGAAGTAAATTATCCACGCTTAACCACATAGCAAAAGCTTAATCCATGCTTAACCATCCAGACAAAAGACATATATGAAACTTAACCATCAAGATAAAAGCAAAAACAAAGAAACAGAGGCAACAAGAGTCAATGGATGTCCATGCAAGAGAAAACCAAAATCTCCAATCATTGGGACAAATGATCGAACACCTTGTGTGTCTTTAACAAAATACTAAAACAGGGGCAAAAGTCTAATGCTAGCAAACTTAATCACAAAATCAGCAACACATGTTGTAGATGATGATAAACACGTGTGAATGATTCAACATTGAGTCAACATCAACAAACCCCACAAAACTCCATTGAATAACTCCATAATTAAAAAAAAAAAAAAAACATAGCATTGAAGCCACTACAAATCCTTGCACGAATGCAATAGAAACCAGAAGCTAGAGGAAAATATGTGTAGAACCAAATCTGAAGTAGAAGATGAGAGAAATTCAAATCAATTCGAAGAAAAAGCAAAGAAATTGCAAACTATAGCTTCCAGTGAAAGATTGGAACCGATCTAACGATCAAGAACAAAGCAACAACCATTATTCAATATCTGACAAAACACCACCAGTCAGAGCGCCGGAAAACACAAACCAGATATCAAAGCAGATGAACCAAATCTAATGAACTATATCCAGATGCAACAAAGAACCAATGATAAATCAAACGGATCTAAGGGAATCCAACATAAACCACCGTGTTTTGAGCCAAAACAAAAACAGAGCCACAAATCGTGAGTTTTTTTTTCCCCAACAATAATAAGAATGATGGTAAGGTAAAAGGTGAACTAAAGCTAGATAAAAGAATTAGGAACAGATTGAAGGTGAAGGTAGGTATTTGAAGATGAATGTAGATTTGACGGTGAAATCATAGACTCTTGCAAGAAAAAGGAAAGGAATGTGTTTCTATGGAGGGAAAAAGAAAATAAAATTGTAAGAAAATGAAATGACAAAAGGCTCAACAAAAGGGAAAAAATAGTTTGAAAAGTGACGCACAATAAGTACAAAAGCATTGTGTCACAACCCACCTCGGAGTCGTGATCGGTGCTGAGAGGTAGCTAACCTCTAACAAGCCTATGTTAATTAGCTTTACAGAAAAACTGATAGAATTTTCCTATTATCCTAGCTTTCCCAAATTAGCCAACTAGCAAACACAAAATTTGAGGCTCTTAGAGTATCTCCAATAATTAACATGTGCATAAACAAGAATATACTCTAGGGTTCCAAATATTAAAAGTAAACATCCTAACAAAATGACTAGGTCGTAGGACCCTGCCTGTGAATCATGGAACAACTTCAAAAAGTTGGAGAACCCGAGTCAAGTGCTGCGCAAGAATCTAAAACAAGAAGGGAAGTAGGGTGAGTCCAACCAACTCAGTGAAGGGTAGTGAGTCTATAACATATGAGAACAAACTTTGGAAATAAAACAAAATCATACTCAAAGACATTCATAGAATCAACAACATAAATTTTACATATGTAAAGAATTGTTATTATAAATTATACGTATAAAAGTATTAATATAACTTCATAAAATTGGTAGATATTTTTCAAACACAAATATTAAAGTGGGGAGGTTTCACATTCTAAGAAATTTCCAACTAAGGGTTAGCCCTTCATATTTAGCTAAGTCGGCAACCTATGCAGGCCTCACACACACAAACACACACACACACACACACACATATCGAGCTAGCAACACCCCTGCTAGTTGGGTTATAACTAAGGTGCATCAAGGCTAGCATCAGCGACCGCTAGCTACTGATTAACTGGGAATCCTCGCGTAAGGTATATAGAAACTAAAGTAATAGGCATTAATAAAAGCTAAAGTAACAAATATCAAATCAAATTTCAAAATAACAAAAGTAATCATCGAAATTCAAAAATCCAAATATAATTTACTCAACAAATCAATTTAGTAATCCAAACAAAAGATCAAAGCTTGTCCTTTCATTTATAAAATCATAATATACTTTCAAGCATCTTTCAAAATAACGGCAAATATCTATAATTAGTAGCTATACTGGCATATAGATTAATTTAAATAGAACCAAATAAATATCTAGAAGGAACTAAAGTATAAGAAGCCATTTAAATTCAAGCCAAATACTACTTGCAAAACAAAAGCATATGCCATAGAAATATTGTCCACTCATAGAATAAGGGAGCACGTCAAATCTACGTCCTAGGAGCTGCCAAACTTGAATGCTGATCACCTGGAAAATCTGTAATCAACATCAAATCTATTGTTTTCAATTTAAACATAACATTATAGTTTAGAATCTAACTCCAACCCTCCTTCTACAACCTTATCGATTAAAATTTAACTTCCCTACTATTTACTATACATTCTTTAGTTCTTTTGACGACTAATAATTTTATGGTTTTATTCTTATATCTATAAGAATAAGGATTAAGAAAAAATATGTTTCATGACACTCAATCTTCTAATCTCTTCTATATATATATACTAATAACATCTTTAATAAGTTTTATAATTAATCAATTACAAGATTTCACCTCAAGGAAGTTTACAATAACAATTAAAACTGTCTTAAATAAATCTATATATATGACCCAATTAAACTGACAAGCTCACAATTCCTTTTAACCCCCCACCCTTTTTGGGGTTGTTAGACTCTTTCCACCCATAAACAACAATAAGGCAAAATAATCAAATTTTCAAGGGAGTAGGACACCAAACTTGAGAAAGAGGAGCTCACCAAGGGCTGGAGTTTGAGTGAGCAAGGCAGAATTGAGCTTAGCCACCACTGCGCAGTGGAGAGAAAAAGAACTCGCGGCAAAGAGAGAGACACCTACAACGGACAGAGAAAGCTTTGTGAGAGACAAGTGGATGAAGAAATAAACTGCAAGGTGGTGGTGGTTCGGCGGAAAGGGGCCACGAAGTGATGATGCTAGGCAAAGGGAGAGAGTCGTAAGGTGTGGTGGTGAGTGAGGGAGAGGAAGAGGGAGAGAGCAAGAAAGAGAGAGATAAGGTGAGAGAGAGAGTTGAGATAGAGATAGGAGTTGGTGAGAGTGCTCATCGTGAAGAAGAATGGAGAAGCAAAAAGGGGAACTTAGGGTGGACCACCTCACTTAAAGTGTTAGTGGTCTTCCCCCCATCTCTCTCATTTTTTTTTCTACATACAATTTATATTTAAAATTCTATCCTCCTTTAAATTAATTAAATTCCTCTATTAGCATAAAACTTAATGTGAATTTATAAAATTTTCTGTTACCTATATTTTATTTCAAATAGGGTATTACACATTGGGTGATCTGAATGACAAATTAAAGAAAGAGAAAGCTGAAATGTACGAAAAGCAACAATGAAGGAAAGCAGCAGAAAAGAATGAAAGAAAATTTGCAGCGAAAAAGAAGCTTACGGTGGGTGCCATAGCTTTGATATCATGTTGAAATCCATGATAGTACAGATAAAAAAGAGAATAAAAATAGATAGGAATTGAAAAATTTTGATTAAATTAAAGAAAATGAAAAAGGTTGCTACATCGAGCGAATAGTGTAGCTTATATACAAAATAGTAGAGTACCCAACTAGTACCTAATTACATGAATTATAACTAATTATGACTAATCACTGACTAACACAATTATATCTCTAACATTGGGAGTTGGGGAAGAACCATCAGAAGGGGAAAAAAATTAAAAAAAAAAAATCTATTCGTGCAAATGATGAAAATCAAACTTTTTGAATTAATGTGGGTGAGAAGTGGGGTATGACACCATATAGAAGATAATTAGTGTTAATATTAGTAATTTATTAGTTGTAGTTAATTAGCCAAATGTAATGTTATCTGAAAGCTACATCGCATTTGGACCACGCAAGGCATGGTTTTATACAAAAATCCTTTTTTTAATGTTCGAGAAGATTAAGATTACGTAATTACATGAAGTTAATTTTGAAAAAACATGAAATTGGTGAACAAATAATTTATTTTTTTTCGTTGAAATGTTAGGTTTCGAAATAATAAAATCGGTGAAGAATTGAAGTTTTTGAAATAAGACATTAGTTATTGGTGCAAAATTGTCTTTCTATCTATGTTGACCCAAGCCTGGCCTATAATATTCCCTTTATCATTAGATTATTTTGTCAAGTTTAGATAAAAAAAAAAAATTGGTTACCGGACAAAAATTAATTCATCAATATCCAATTTTTTGATTAGAGCATTAGAGCACTGTGGATGTGACCGTTAAACCAAATATGGAGACCATATTATAAGCTTGACCCGGTGCTCTAAAGCTCTATCGGTTGCGTGACTAGTGCTAGTTGATGAAAGAAATCTTTAAAAGAGCATGATAAATACAATTTTACCCATATAAGGATAATAATTGACAAAGTAACATATTATTCATTTAGTTTTATTATTTTATTAAACATATCAACGCCTTTCATTTTCACAAAATCAACTAAATTCTTTCATTGATAAAGTAAGTTCTCCAAACCAAACCAATCCAACCCAACTTATGTCCACCCCTAAAGCTATGGTTATCTTCTTTTAAAATTTATTTTTTTCTTTTTCCAATTTAGTTACTTTTGTTCTTTCTAACCCAAACAAATTTATATGTGATTCAAACCAAATTTCTCAAATAGTTTCAAAAGTTATTTTGTATACAAATACAAATTAACTTATTCGACAAAACATAGCTCTACTAGCTAATAAATTTAAAATTAAACATCCCTTTTTTACCAACATTATACAAACACACCAATAAATATAGAATACAAATACTAAATTTTCGTAAATCAATAAAGTCAATTTTTTAATAGTTCGTTTACCAGTACAAACAAAAAAGTTGGGGCATATGATCGCCACTATGATTTCCGTATACATATACAATTTTCCCTTCGTACCCTCATTCTTTACATATTAACTAACCGTAGCAAAAATCAATGCACTAACTATAATCTCGTACACATAAGATTATACTTAAAATAAAAATTATAACACCAATATGCCTCTTATGCATTGTAATTCCATCATATCCAATATATATATATATATGTCCCCTTAAATACTTTCAAAATATTCACCCATTTTCGATAATTCATTCTTGAATGCTTACCACGGCCACAAATCTAAGCCTCCATATTCAGGTCAGCTTATTTGTTTGAACCTAAACTCTAAATTCTACTCATAACATCATTTTAATGCTTCCAATTTAAATTAACTAATAAAAATATTTATGAGCCCTTTAAATAATTTCTTTTCTCATATAAAATTAATTAAAGCCAGTTCGACATAATTGATAACGATTTACAACCTATGATCCTAACTTACAAGGACATGATAGTATAAGGCTTGAGTACATAAGACTTAATACATTTTCAATGATAACATATTTTGTTATTATATTTAAAATAGTTTCTTTGTATTGTAATAATAATAGTTTTTTTAATTATGAATTCTCCAATCAAATACTATATTTAAATTTTTTTTTACTTCCTTCTTTTATTATATGTGGTTTAGGTTCATTTAAATGATTTTTAATAGTTTTTATATATCTTTTAAATACTTTACAAATCAATAAACACTTAATACTCTCTCTTATATTATTATTTAATTCATAAGACAACATAAATTATAAAAAAATATGAATTTTATCAGCTATTTCATTAAACAAAAATATTTTTAATTGTACATGTATTTGGCAAATATTACTAGATTTGTTTTAGCTATCCTCTATTATTATTTATATGTTGTTTTATATTATTTTGTGCTGCTACTTTTACATTAAATATTATATTTCAACTTCTTTTTTTACTATTCAATTTTTGTTTACCCTTTTTTTGTTCAATACACATAGCTACTATAACATTAGCTGCGCCGCATGTTGATCATTAGCGTGGTGTCCAATTTTGACTTTTCAATAACGCTCTATTTTCATTGTTTAAACCATGCTTTTGAAAACTAAAGCGGACCGGCCGGTTCGATCGGTTAAACCGGGAATCGGCCAGGTGACCGGTCCGGGTATGACAAAAAAATCGATGTCTAGATACCAGTTGCGATTTGCTCGAACTGGACGGAAACTGCTAAATCGAACGAACCGGACCGGTTTTGCAGGTTGAGCGGTTTTGAAAAAAAAAGGAGCCAAACGTCTGCGACGCTGCTCACCTTTGCACCGCCATCCTCCCCAATGTTAGCAACCATGGCAGCGTCGTTGTTGTCCTTCACTCTTCCCTTGCGCAACGCTGCCATCCAGAGATAGGAGAGCAGAGAGGAAAGAAAACAAAAAATAGAAGAGGAGGGGAGAGAGAGAGAAGAAGAAGAAGAAGGAAACGGATAAGGCAAGAGAGATGGAATATCCTCTGCAAGTCAGGTTTGGACCGAAAACTAAAACACACACACAAGTACCGCTTGTCGCTGGTCGGTTAGAAAAGGTTGAAGGTTTTGACCAATGAAAACTTTGGTTTTAGATTTCCGATAATGCTCTCTAGGCATTTGTGCGGCTTTTTTAGTTTCTAGGTGTTTTTTTTTTTTTAAATGTTTAATTGGTATATATTAATAATATAAAATTATTTTATATTATTAATTAATAAAAATAAGAGAAAGTAAGGATTTATAGTGGATATCTCATTATAATATATAATTATTTATATAAATTAATACTTTCTATTATTTCTATTAATTGATAGTATAAAATTATTTTATATTGTTAATATATTTAAATTAAATTTTTTTTAATATATTTTGGTGGTATGAAGTTTCGATCACTTTGTTTATACTTGATCCCATTAGTGGGTTGGGCCATCATGTAACCCATCTGCAAGCTCACGTTGAACTTGGATTGTCATGTTCTTTTAACAGACTTTTGATCCAAAAAACTTAATTTATGTATAAAAACACAAGTTCAACACGGATTTGCAATTAAAATATTTGATAAAATATTTTATAATAAATATTATTTTATATTAATTATATTATTATTAATAATTTAATATAATTTTTTATTTTTTAATTAATTATATATATATTTTTATTATATTTTGATTGAATCCTAATTAAACTGATTGAATTTCTAAACTTTTAAACTGATGCCTTGATTGATACGATATTCTTAAGCTTTGTTTAAACTAGGAATCCCATTATCATGCCCCACCGTATGCAATAGGTTGCTTGGATTTTGAGGTAGAATATCTTTTATTAGTATAAATATAAAAATGAAAATATATAATATTTAATATATTTATATGTATATAAATATTTTAAATTTTTTTATTTTAAAAAAATATAATTTTTTATTATTTTATATTAATAATTAAAAATAATTTTATTTTATTTTATCGAAATAAAAATTATTCTTTTAAGCTTATTCATAATATATTTAAATTAAATATAAATTAATTTTTTAAAATTTAAAAAAAAAAAGAGTTTAATTGAAGTATACTGACAGTGTAAAATTTTTTTACACTATCATCTAATCAAAATCTTTCATTTGTATGATCCTTCAAGTAGTGGGTGATTATATCAAAAATTTTTGCTGATATGATAATATATAATTAGATGTCTGTATAAAAAAATTTTACACTGATAATATATTCAAATTAAATAAAAAAAAAATCCTCCCAAAAAAAAAAACCAAATAATTCTCAACCGTTTACTTTATTTTAGTAATATTCGCGCGACTACAATGGACTGGATCCTTCCAAACGCCGCCGTGAAGGCCACTTTAATTTATGTGAGCGTCATGATAACATATTCCATTGTTTATTTGTGTTTTTTAAAGCTAAGTGTGTGTTTAGCAGTTGAATAGGCAACTAGGGTACGTGTGGATTAACTTTTTTAGAGAGGAAAAAAAAAAAGCACCCTTTTTTTTGAAAAAATATATAGATTTAGGCTAATTCTATGGTGCATTTGTATTTGCGTACATCATTTTGCTGTCCTTTATATACCGCCAATGACACTATCACACATGCGCACTGTTTTAGCTCGAATGGCGTGCACCTGAAGCCTGTAATCTTCAAGTCGTGAATTTCGAGCCTCACCCTTACCATTTTTTGTTTTTCTGAAAATTTTCCATTTTTTAAAGGAAAAAACAGTT